>JAZDUA010000032.1:4513125-5827500 GCA_038098605.1 Gryllus longicercus | reverse complement strand
ATTTTCAGATTTCTAGCCCTTAAGCTCTATATGCTGGCATATTTGTCAGAACTAGTCGAGTGAAGACACGTTTTTGTGGAAGCGGGTATGGATATGAAGATGAGTGAGGAGACGATGAGGGATGGGCAGCAGACTCCGTGGAACGTCTATCACTGATGCCATCATATTCTTGGTAGATGCCGGCGTCGTAACCGACACCTGTGGGAAAGCGGCCTCGCGAGGTTCTCAAAGGCGATAGCTACTGAGCAAACCGAACCATTGGTGAAAAACAGTGTTTAGGAGTTCAGATCGGCCTGTAATATGCTTCCTTGTACCCCTGAATTTAAACATTGCAATTTCATCACTTGATTTCTCTATAAGTAGTGTATTATTAGGAAGTACTAGTACTGCAAGTATTCATTCAAGTAGAGTCGTGGTTAACGCGCACTTCCTTGTAGGAGTTCCGGGATCATCCCTCATGCCTGGAGTTTTCATGGTGCTATTAATGTTGTGAAGAAGGGATGCATAATCATGTCTCTCCAACAACGTACTCTTTCTACCAAATTATAAAAACTTTTCATCATATGTATGCTACAACGAATTCACTGAATAACGTGGACTACAATTACTCATATGAAATGTAATGTAATATTCTACTTGTATTTGGAGTTGTTTCTCGGGGATAATTACTTCTTTGCATCAATTATTTCAAAATCATTAATTTTTTACAAAAACATTTTATCAAAAACATTGTATTTATTCTGTAACGCTTACTCCTGAAGACCATTTTCTTTTCGATGAGTTCCTTAACATCAGTTATTTCTCAAATTGTAAAAATCAGCTGATACATTTGGCACGTTTTAATACCAAGTCATGGACTGTTTCAAACTAATTTAAGAGATTCGTGTTTAAGAACGTACAGAGTGAAACTCTCTTTATATAACTCACCCAGAAACAAAAAGCCCGTGGAAACATAACCTCCCAATCAGATCCGCTCGTACCGTTTCGTTCCGCATCTCGGCGGGCAGCCTCCCCGGCGACGGCCGTGCCCCCGTTGAGTGGGGCGAGGGGCACCGGGGGCACCTGCAGCGTAGGGGCATGAGGGGGCACGTGGGGGTACAAGGGGGTTCCCTCCCCCCCCCCGGCAGCGCTGCATGGGCCAGCCCCCGCGCGGGCGCACGCGTCGCGGCCGGTCGATGCTATCGAAGGAGCCAGGCCCCGACCGCCGCCGCCGCCGGCCCGCCTGCTCGCTCCATCGGCAGCTCTGAGTTATGAGCGACAGCGTTCGCTCCAGTCTGATTTTCATAGCTATGAATTTTTAATTGGCAGCGGCCAGGGTTGTCCAGGATGATGCCCTCACTGCTACGGCAGGGATGCCAAATATTTTGGAGTTGTGCTTGCTTGTGATATGTGGCTTCACGTTTCCTACGATTTTTCTCCAGTGTGATTTTCATTCATTGAATGTAGTTGTGAGTAGGTAGGGTTGTACAAAGCGATGTCCTCACTGCTGTGTCAGTGATGTAAAAGTTTCATAGTTGCTGCATTTACTTGCGATATGTTCAAGTTTCCTTCGATTTCTCTAGCTATGAGTACAAACGTGCATGTGTCATACAAAACTCTTGTCCAGCACTACATCTGACGGTGGAAATACAAGTTTTCAAGATGTTGCATTTATGAGTTGATGTATGTTTCTTTATGTGGTTTTAAACCTTTAAATCTTCGACGTATTCAATGGCAGCTTCCAGTTACTTCACAGTGTTAGATATGTGGAATGTCTTCTGGGAGTTATATTTACGTGTTGACGAGAAGAGTGTTTCAAGAAGTCGATTTTGCCTTGACCTGGGCTACTAGTGGTCACGACCTCTTGGCACAGGCACGAAAGAAGTGAAGGGAATCGGTTGGAAGAGCAAGAGAATGTCGAACACATCAATGTAAAAATATTTTAGAAAGTTAATTTGCCAAAACATGTTTAAATTAACATATTTGTTCAATGCCTGAAAATGGTACGATATGAAGAATTTTAAATCTGGAACTACTCTTATTACGTACATTAACATTTTTACAAAATAATAATTATTTTATCTAATTTGTGGGGCGGCTAAAACGAATGCCGTCTTAGCACGCCTCATCCAAAGACCAATAGTTCACGTTCTGTGTTTCGTATGATTGGGAGGTGAAGTACAGAATATAACCGAGGATTATTTTGGATGGCAACATATTACATTGCCTATTGTCAGCTGAAAAACATGCATCAAGGAAAAGTAGTGAGTGGAAGTTAGAACTTATTATAATCAGTAATGGTTAGATCAGCAGAGAGCATGATGTAAAATGTACCATTGAATGCCTGACAAAAAAAAAAAAAAAAAAGAATTATGCAAGCGATGTCTCGTAATTAAAAACTCGTCATGAAATGTAGGCATGAGAAGACTAAGAAATTGAACTGTGGGAAACTGTGGATACACAGTTCGTGACGTAAAAATTATTAGAAATGACAACGCGATCTCACCTAGAACGGAAAAAGAGATGCAACGAGAGTGAACGGGGAACTGCATTTGGTGTTTGCTGTACATGTAAGGAGTACAGGAGACTACACGTGTGGCTATGAGGTTGTTTGGAGCGGAATCCAAGATTCGTGTAGATGCAGCAAAGTGGTTGAATGGCGGTATTAGTCGGTAATGCGCAAGCGTTTCTGCCAATAAACATTCAATCAATTTATTCTTCATAATTTAATACTGGGATCAACAATTCAAATTCATAGTAATAACATCAAAAATTAGAATCTTAAGAACAATAAAAATAGACTAAACAAACAAAAAATATCTGGCGGTCCAACCCATCTTGTCGAAGACGGTTCGCTCCAAGTCTCTCAAAGTCGTGGTTCACTTCGTCAATGTTACCAATCTTTTTCTGACTGCGTTTCCCAGTATGTTCTGCAATGGAACGTAACGTGATAGGAAGTGGATAGAACTCCCACGCAAGAGTATGAGCAAGAAGCGAAATAACGGCAAATTGCTTATGTATTTGATGCGGGAGCCTTCAAGTGGGTTATTGCAGTAGGTCAAGAGGGAAGGTTGCAGTGAGAAGACCAGAGTTGAATGAAGGTTACGAGGGAAGAGAGCAACGTGCAACGATGTAATAATGTAGGTGTGGAAAGATTATTGGGATAATATGCTTTGTTACAACAGTGACCAGTGATGAATATTGCCTGAGTAAAAGTGGAATTGAAATTTACTCAAAATTGAATTGCTGATGAATAGGAAGCACTTGACATAAGAATTAGACGATAATGTGAATCAAACTACACGTTCGACAGTCAGATAACAGTTGTTGGCGAATGGTAGCCAATTAGTGGCGACTGGAGGCGGCTGTTGGCGACTGGAGGTGACTTGTGGATACTTCACTTGCAGAGGCTTGAATTGTAGAGGCTTCGCTGATGGCGAATTGACTTGTGATTGATTGATGATTCCGGGCGCGTCATCGGCAAGATCATTTGTCCCGTAATTGTAATGCATGTTTTTCCTCGGATGGTGGCGGTGATCTTCGCCCGCTAGATACTAAGATCCCGCGCCGACCTTCCGTCTCCTAGCTCGGCTTTACCCAACCAAGCATCTCCCAACAGCGGGGCGCTACCCCAGCCGGGACAAGCTCTAAGCTCCCGGCCGATCTCCTGGCATGTGTTGTAGTGTAGTGCATGTAAGTATGTGTAAGTAACGGGTGAGGATATGGCAAGGAAGGAATGATCGCTCGCGGTCCGTGGCCCGTTTGTTAGGGTACTGCACCGGCATTCGCCTGGTGTTGATCTGAGAATCCACGGAAAACTACAGATCAGAGCAGCTAACCACCAGAATTCTTCTCCAGACAGCGACAGAAAACGATATAGCTATCTAGCTAGTGTCGAAAATCCTGCCACTGTCGGGACTAGAACCTAGGACTTTACGGTCGGATGCAAACGAATTGACTTGTGAAGAGTTGATTTGTCCAGGCTCTTTTATATGTGTAGAAGTTGACTTGCGGTGACTTGCAAAGATGTGGGTGCCTCTGGATATGGTTGCTGACGGGAGCCGACGTAAGGGGGTGGTGAGTTACGGGAGGTGGGGTGACTTCGGGTGACAAATATGATCCTCGGGTGATTGCGGGTGGTGACAGGTGACGAGACAGCGACATAAAAGGCTCTAATGGGGGCGAGTGACTTGTAGCGACCTGACTTGACGTGCGGATAATTGACTTACGGAGTCTTGACTTGCGGAGACTTGACTTGCGGAGACTTGATTTGCGGAGACTTGACTTGCGGAGACTTGACTTGCGGGAACTTGACTTGCGGGAACTTGACTTGCGGAGACTTGACTTGCGGAGACTTGACTTGCGGAGACTTGACTTGCGGAGACTTGACTTGCGGAGACTTGACTTGCGGAGACTTGACTTGCGGAGACTTGACTTGCGGAGACTTGACTTGCGGAGACTTGACTTGCGGAGACTTGACTTGCGGAGACTTGACTTGCGGAGACTTGACTTGCGGAGACTTGACTTGCGGAGACTTGACTTGCGGAGACTTGACTTGCGGAGACTTGACTTGCGGAGACTTGACTTGCGGAGACTTGACTTGCGGAGACTTGACTTGCGGAGACTTGACTTGCGGAGACTTGACTTGCGGAGACTTGACTTGCGGAGACTTGACTTGCGGAGACTTGACTTGCGGAGACGACTTGCGGAGACTTGACTTGCGGAGACTTGACTTGCGGAGACTTGACTTGCGGAGACTTGACTTGCGGAGACTTGACTTGCGGAGACTTGACTTGCGGAGACTTGACTTGCGGAGACTTGACTTGCGGAGACTTGACTTGCGGAGACTTGACTTGCGGAGACTTGACTTGCGGAGACTTGACTTGCGGAGACTTGACTTGCGGAGACTTGACTTGCGGAGACTTAACTTGCGGAGTCTTAACTTGCGGAGACTTAACTTGTGGAGACTTAACTTGCGGAGACTTAACTTGCGGAGACTTAACTTGCGAAGACTTAACTTGCGAAGACTTAACTTGCGGAGACAACTTGCGGAGACGATTTCGCAACGGGCTGCAGAGGTGGGCAGTGTTTTCAACCTGGGTGGCTGCAGAGTAATTCCCGCTGCACGCGACCGTCCCGGTGGCGCGGTTGAACAGCGACGAAACCCCCAGCAGCGAAACAAGCGAGCATCGGCGACGGCGGGTTGCAGGGGGTGGCGGCGGCGCCGGGGGCCGTTATGGAGCGGGTGGTGGAGAGGAGGGCGGGGGCCAACCCCCTGCGGGCGCCACTCACCCGCGCTCGCTCGCCCGCTCGCTCGGCGCCGCTCCGCGTGCACCTCTCTCCGCACCGCACCGCGCCCCGCCACGCCGCTCTGCGCCGCGCTCCCGATTACTGTGTTCAACCTGTCAGTCCGATGGCCTTTGTGGCCGCCGCCGCCGCGGCCGCTGCCGCCCCGGGCGCATCGCAATTTTCCCGCGACCGCGTAAACACGGCCCGATGCCCCTTCGTCCTCCCCCCTCCGCCGGCCGGCCAACCCTCGGGGCGCCGGGGGTGGCGGCGGCGCACGCGGCGAGGGCGGCGGCGAGCCGGGGGCGGGACGGGGGAGCGGGTGTGCGTGTTGGCTGTGAGTACTTGGTACTTGTGGGGCTCTTCCGTGTTTTGGCAGCAGTGCAGGTGTCCTGGATCCAGCTCGATATGTTTGACCGCCGTCTTCAATAGCCAACGGTCATCGGGCCCTGGTTACGGAGACTCCCCTGAATGATTGCGGGTCTACGTCGGGATAGATTGAGCAGTTAATACCACCGTTGTGGCGCACTTCCGTTAGCGCATAATTGGTTATACATCAGGATAATGCCATTCCTTAAATTTGTATGATGTCAATATATCAATAATAACGAATTATGAATTATTAATTTATAACAGATAATTGATTCTCATACTCATTTTCTGAGGTGTTTAGTAGTTTTGAGCTTAAAAAATGAAACATATCATACTGACTTCAATTATAGTTAGAAAAAAGCCTGCATAATTTTTCAAAAATATTCTTCTTCTTTCTTCGGGTGGAACTAAAACATTACTAACGTTAATTGGATTCTGCTTGAGAAGCCTAAACTAAGAAAGTATAAGTGATATTAAAAAAATGAAAATTGTTCAGAAATAAAAGCTATAGATCTGTGAAACTTTGTGGAAAGTGTAGATACGAAAGTAAAATACATTGGCAATTGTGTGAGCGCTTCTGGGCGCGTGGTAGTAGATATTAACTGAAGATCGTTGGGAACAGAAATGTGTGGCTTTCTCCACGCTGCAATCCCTTCAGTTCCATCCCATTAATTTCTGATGCACCAATACATTTCTGAAAATGAGTATGCGAAACAATTTCCAATTTCACACCAACATAATGGAATAAAGGTTGAGAAATAGATTCATCATTATCTCTCAGGACGATGCCGAGAATGGAAAACATCATTTTTACTGCACTGATTTCTGTGTTTGAAAGGAAACGTAAAATGTACGGCGTTCATTAGTTTTTGCAATAATTATGAACCGAAGTTTATTGCTGCCTTTATTGCTACAATGTACTCTATAAAGAATCAGAAAGTATAATAGAATGGCTTCGAAAGAAAAACAAATGTTTGACAGTACGGGAAAATATTAGTTGGTGAATTCTGAAGTGATGAACGGCCTCTTTGTGCAAGGACGGTATGCAATAATAGGAATAATTACGTACACGTTACATTCCAGCCACCAGTGAAGATCAGCGAGGAAGAGAAAGAAGTGACAATTTATGCCCAAATGAGTACCTTTTCTCCACAACATTATATGTAATTAGAATATTACACAAAGAGTTTCTGTCACAGTATAAGATATGATTTCCACACCACTAATGCTAACTGCTTGGCTTCTTAATTTGATGATTAAAAACGACTCTAAAATGTCGCTAGATGAACATTCTTGAATAAAAATCCCAGGATGTGTTCTAACAAATGCAGTTTTTATTGATATAATAAAATATTACCCCAGAGTTGGGTAAAAAATTTAAAAACCATTAACTGGTACCTACTAACCCCGGTATCCCCTAACTGTTTCTGAAAAGCCATAAAATTTGCAATAATGTTTATTCATTCATCATGTTTGTTTATATGAAACGCTCTATAGCAAAGATAATACAATTACTCTTACCGCAAACGCCATTGCAGCTAAATCGAATATCCTTTTATCAGAAGAATACAAAAACTAATAGAAAGCGAAGGAGGGGGTCTGAAATTACAGTAATTAACTTCTAATGAAATTAAGAACAGAGTTTATATATATATATATATATATATATATATATATATATATATATATATATATATATATATACACACATTACTCGTACACGACACAAACACTACAGGATAAGATACTTTCGGTTGCATCATTAGGTGTTGCAAATACCTATTACAGCATTTCATTGGTTCTTAACAAGCGGAAGAGTCAGTACGAGGCGCATACTTTTACTACTAAGCCAAGCACTTGCTTTAATAAGCGTCTCGTTGGTGTTTTCAACATGTTACACACTACAAACCCCTTTCTTACTTTAAGCTCTTCCTACTTTTACATTCGTAGTCTTTAACCATGTCGAGGATGACTCACGGGCGTCCCGAGCATCGCTGGTAATTCAGTCGATCGAATATGGAAGAAGCCGCAATGGTGTGCATACGTAATAAGGAGAAACCGAAACTATGGAGGAAAACACGTGCTGCAGATAAAGTCGAAAGAAAAAGCGAAGAGCAAGCGGATAATTACATTATTGGAACAAGTAAACGCTAGAGGGAGAAAAAATAGTTAAATGACTTATAAAACTTGAAAAGAGATGCAGAAATTGAAAAGGTAGATTTCAAATCACACTAACTCAGAAAATCCTTTTTTTTCCTCAGGAGAAGCATTTTATATCTTTGAATAATTATTTATGAAATTATATACCACCAGTTTTTTACTCCATTCAAAGATAAAATAATATTAGCATTGTAATATAGTAAGTAATAAGTACGTCATACTGACTTCGAAAAAATGCTTTGTTGATAACAAAATGTATGAGGAGAGAATAATTTCTGATTCCTGTCCTCATTACAACATAAACAAAGTAGACTTACTACATAATATGAACATTATTTTACAGAAGGGATCTTTCTCGTCCCAATGTACTTCATTGTTCTTAGCTTCAGATTCAAAGTAGTCCAGTGCTTTGTCATAAAGAAAAGACAAGAGTAACAAAATAAAATTAATTGAAAGTGTCTGGAAAAAATATTGTTTGATAAAGGATTTAAATTATTAATAAATTACCTCTAGATACTAAAATTGCGATAAAATTTTAAAAAATTAAAAGAAAAATTATAAAATATTAAATTGTGTAAATATTTCATGGTAATACACTTATAGATGAAACCAAGGTTAAATGTATTTGATGTAACACAAAGAGTCAAGAAGGCTAAATAAATGAAATATGTCTCACTACAAAAATCTTTGCCCTTAGGAGTGAGTTTCACGTATTTTAAGAGTTTTTCCGCATTCTTCTTATTTAACTCTCTTATCTTGATCTTCTCAATGACGGGGATGAATATAGCAACATCTCCAGGAAGCAACTTATTTCTTCATAATAGTACTCATATGTACTGCTATGAATTCATAATAGCTCAATGCTTTCGATGCTCATTCGACGTATGTGGTTGTGTAGTGCGTGTAGGTGTGTGTCTAATGGGAGAGGAGTGAATAAGGACGAGAAACGAAAAAACGTGCGTATCTTTTTGTTTGAGGTAGGACTCCGGCATTCTCCAGGACTTCATTAGAGAAACTCCGAAAACCAGCAATCAGAACAACAGCCCACTAATATTCTCCTGCAGATAATGGTAGAATCCGATTCAGCTTCTATGTATCTAGTATCAAAAATCCGCCAACGTCGAAAGTCGAACCAAAGGATATCCCGTCAACGATGCGGCAGAGGTAACGGTGCCACCACAGGGCGACCGCAGACAGCCCAGTATGGAGAAGGACCATCTATGTTTAATAGTAGACAACCAGGCAGTGGCTGCACGCTACAAAGCGCACGTTCTGTGCTACGCAAGGTGAGTTACTCCGATCTTGCACGCGGAATACCACGTGACGACGTGAAGATAATGATGACTCCAAAATCAATATCATTTAGTAACCTATCTTAAGAACTGACGAAATAGCCTAAAAATAATGAAGGTGTAGCAACCAATAATTCTACCCAACTCTAAGCAAGATTAGGTCCGCGTTCGGCAGCGGGATACGATACTTCAGATCAGTTGGCCGACAGGGCCTCCCTTCGGTGCCGGCGATCCTCCTTCAATTTCCAACTGTTCCTCTCTCTCCCCCTTCCTCCTCGCTATGTCCCTCCCTCTTTCTATCTTTCTGTGTTCCACCCTCTCTCTATGTCCTTCCATCTCTTTATGTCCCTCCATCTCTCTATGCCCCACCCTCTCCCCGTCCCTCCCACTCAATTTTCCTCCCTCTCTCTATCCCTCTTTCTCTCTCTGTATAGTCCCTCTGTGTTTATCTCCCTCCCTCTCTCTATCTCCCTCCCTTCCTCCCTCTCTGTACCTCCCCCTCTCTCTTCAACCCCCGACTCTACCTCCCCCTCTCTCTACCACCCCCTCTATCGCCCTCTCCTGCTTCCGCAAATCCAAGGGAAAGCTACGAATTCACACATGAAAGCCTGGGCCTAGAGAACATGAATTAAAATTGACAGATATGCAATGAAAGAGATTCAGAGGAACGAAGAACATGCAAACAGATAGATCCGTCAACTTCATTGCTACTACTTCACGAGGTACAATCAGGTTTCTAACGCTCGTTCTAATGTATGAAACAAGTGCGTGAGTTATCAACAACGATTCGCTTTTAACGATAACATTTGCAACTGTAAATCATTTAAATTGTCGTTCCATAGCTTTGTAACAGTTCATGAAAATTCCAGTGGCAAATGCTCATTAATGGAGACGCTATTGGAACATGTTCGACATCGTCTGGAAATGCCGAACGAAGTGGTTCAGATAATTGCGGCGACAACTGCACCGCACAGATCCAAAGGCCGCGTTTTCGATCCTCGGTTAATACATGGGTGTCACTTTGAGACTGAGTCATGGAACGCCTGCAAAATATAGCAAGCCCATAGGACGAGTTCTGTGAAACTTCATCGCCAATGTTTCTTGTAGAATATGGTATGAAATACAAGTGTAGAAAAATGACAAAAAAATGAGGTCTTAAAAACAATTAGGTGGTAACTCATTATACGGCAATCCTTCAGATTTCCAAACAAGGTGGCCTCGTGTTCCGTAACGGATTACGCTACGTCTGGTCAACCGGTCGGCACGGCCGTCCGCGGCGGAAACTCGGCATAAAGGTTAGCGCTACGTCTTCCAACCTTGGTGCCCTAGTTCGATCCTCAGTCAATCCATGTGGAATAGGATCCCTCGGTAGGTCTGCTCACAAATCGTCCATTTCCGCTACCATTATTTATATTTCTCTATATTTTCATCATTCACATTATATCTATGGATTAGCCAGGATTAATGGCGGTCTCGGCAGCGATTCTCACCCGGAGGTTCTAGGATTTGAGTCCCGACGGTGGCAGATTTTCGACTCTAGGCACATTGCTAGGTCGAATTGAGCCGCTGTGTGGAGGAGAATTCTAGCAGCCGGCTGCTCTTATTAATAGTTTTCCATGGATTCTCCAATCAATTCCGGCCGAAGCAGTACCCTAACAAAAGGGTCACACCCGATCTTTCCTTCCTCCTCCGTGTCCTATGTTCTCCCCTTACATACACTTACACTTACATGCACTACACGACCACACATGTCGGGACCTCTGTTCTTGTCCCGGTTGAGGCGGTGCCCCGCTGTGGGAGATTCCTGGATGGAAAAATACCCGCCCCGCCATGGTGTAGGTCCGTGTCTCATCATCCAGCTGGGGGGGGGGTCCGTCTCCTCCAGCAATAAAACATTTACTACAATAATGGAACTAACAACCATAGCAAATGACATGCCCGGAAACATCAACGAATCCAGCATCGGCGATCCCCCTTCAACATCCCAACGTCTTCGACCTACCGGCTGCGCCACCACGCGAAGGCTGCGCGCCAGCGAGCGCGCGCGGGCGCTACGTGCCATTCGTGGAAAGGCGGCGTTCTCGGAACCGCAGCCGGCGCGCCGCGACCGCGCGCCGCCGCCGTCGCAAGACGCACAACACGAGGAAAAGGTGGAAGAGGTGGAGGCTGCTCCGCCATCTGCAAGTCTAATGGGCGGCGTTGCGCGCACGCAGTCCATCCGCCGCAGCCACCGCCGCTGAAGCTGCGGCGGAGACCCGGCACGCACGCACACACTCACGAGACGCCGCGCACGGAACGGAGATTCCCACACCTGGGTGCAACGTGAAGGAAGCGGGTGTTTGGGGGTGGTCAGGTTCTGGGGGTGCTTATTAGCTGAGGTCATGACGAAAATACTGATTAATATAAGTAGTTGACTCAATGATTTAGTCAAAAAACAGTAGAAATTTCATGTGACGTATGGGCAATGAAATCAACTTCGCAAGTTTTCTTGAGTTCCATACCCCTTACCAACATTTGAACTATACATAGTTGAATGATGAATAAAGATTAAAAAAGAATAATAAAACTGAAAAAGCGTGAGATTAGCAACATTTGTAGCAACTTGATATTGTCGTTCCCGAGTTAAAGTAAACTTATTTGCATCGGCAAACGAACTCCAGATTTGATTCCTCTGTATTCTCAAAAAAAAGCAATTTACCCTCAGCTCTACTACTACCACTACCACCACTACAAGCAAAAGGAGAGTTCAACAAAACGGGCGCATAGTGAAGCTACATTTATTAGTTATTCCACTTCGATAAATTTTTTGGTCTAGTTTCACATTACTCATTCAACGAATACTTAGATGGTCCCTTGTGTTATTTTCATAGTGTAAATACTTCTGTACTCCCCTCTCCAACCATCATAATATTTTTTTTTCAGTTTTTGATATTCAATCAATCAGTCAGTCAATACATAAATAAATATATCGGCTGAGTTTAGCACACCGACAGCATTGCCGCTGACTCTACAGCGACTCCTAGGGTCCGAGGTACTAGGGTTCGAGTCCCGATACTGGCGGATTTTGACACTAGCTAGAGTGTTATGTCGAGTTCAGCTGTCGTCGGGGGGAAATTCTAGCGGCTCTGATCGGCAGTTTTCGGTGTTTTCTCGGAACACTGCCAGGCGAATGCCGTAGCAGTACCCTAACAAACGGGCAACGGACTATCAACATCCCTTACGTATACACACAGTCACATGCACTGCATTCCAAGACAAGCCGGGACACCAGTCGGGAGCTTAGAGCTTGTCCTGCCTGGGGTGGAGCCTCGCTGGTGGCAGAAACCGGATTGGCGAAAACCTCGCATATCGAAGTGTAATTCGGTGGCGGATCTCGCCATCCAGCGATAAAGATGCAATACACTTAAGGGAATAATGACCTTAGCAGTTGACGCACTTGGAATCACTAATCAATCAATCCTATTATTTCTCCTTACATGTACTACACTACCGTACACCAGTCCGGAGCTTCGAGATTGCCTGGCAGTGCCACTCTGGGTGAGATATCTGGAAGTGAAAATGCCCCACAAGTCGACATGGAGGTCGGCGCCGAATCTCACCATTCAGTGGCGGCGAACACGGCCCCCTGCCGGGTTAAAACAAACACTACACTACACTACAATAACGGAACTAATGTCCATAGCAGTTGGTATGCCCGAAAACATCAATCAAATATAAATAAATAAACAGGATTATTTAAAGAATAGAAATCGATCGATATTTTGTCTTCAAAGGTTGAATCTTCTTGGAAGAAGACTGGTTTTGTAATTTTTGTTTACACTCATGATGGAAGTTTCGATTACGTGTTGGAAATTCGTGAAGGACGCACATTGGTTGACGTACATAAGCTCTTGAGGAAACATGAAACTCTGCGAAAGGGATGTGTGTAGAGGGATTACCGATGATTTCAGTAATGAAGATCTATATTCGATGCTGCAGTAGTGACTGACATTTGTATCATCAAGTGGAATTTGTACTTCAATTAATATTTTCAAGAGAAAATAATTTTTCATATGATACAATCTTCGTGACAAACGTGGACGGCCAGACGGGATGGCTGCGAGAAGGTTTCGCGGCTCTGCGGAGCTCAATTCGCACGCGCGAGGAAATCTGTACTTTGGGATGAGCAGATGCTGGTGTTGATGTGGTCTAAGTTCTTAATAGAGTTATTACATATTACTCGATTACTAGGTTCCAAATAAAGTTCAAAAATGATCAAAAATGTTCAAAAATGTTTCTGCAAACACAATATTCACATGCATGAGGTATCCACTTTTTTCAGTTCAATTGAATTCACACTTTTTTACGTGGCGGGGCTCAGGCTATCAGATCTGCTCTTCCGCCTGAGCATGCAGATGTCTCTACGCTCCTTTTGGAATCTAGTAGCGAAATAAGATATTACTCGGGCAACGAAACAGTTCAGATCCCATTTTCAGACTTGAGAATCATTTAAATAAAGTAAATCTGCAACATGGAACAGTCGGCTTTACTTCCCGTACGAAGGAATTTTCGCCCTTAAAAATCCGCGGCTTGGATAGAATTTGCACTCGCGAGCTTGGATACTATTCACAATACTATTCACCAACCTTCGAAGACGGTTTTTAAACATTGGTGTGGGATTATTGTACGCTGACAACACGACAAAACCAATGATTGATCTCAAATGTCTCTGAGAGAGCGTCTTCTTAGTCAAACATTCCTTTTGGTTATTTTTGGTTAGCTTCTCGCACATGGGAGATGTTAGGAATGTTAAGGAGGTTAAGGAGGAACGTGTTCTTCCGCGATATTCTCGATGCTGCATTAATGTACACTATTTGCTCTGCCAAGTTCATTTTGCGTTGTGAGTTGGAAGGCTCTTTGAGACCTTGGTCGGGTAAGCGAGCAAATGTTCCTATTCAATGTGTATCGGGACGTTTCGAGGTTAACGTGACCGGGTCGACCAGTTTTGACTGTTAGTCAGAATGAGTGCGGACAAGATTTGGGGTACGGATCACCCTCAACACCCTCAACTAGCACGCAGGCACGCACACTCGTGTGCATCAGGCAGACTCGCACATGATGTGGAGATTCTCACACGTGAGATTAGTAGGATACACTTTTTGTGTACGGTAAGTTTTTAGAGTGGGCTGAGATTATGCTGAGTGTGTGAGCCACATGTGACACTGGGAATTGAATGTGGGTAGTGAAGGACATCCGAGTCCGGTGATGGTTGGAACGTTGAAGTTTATGCTTACAGAGTCAGCTGAGGTCATAGGGGAACTATTCGTTACATGTGTTTAGTTAGGAATTGTACGTCTTTTCGCCAACTATGAAATTTGTACATAGGAAAATCGTTATCATCCAGGATTGTGATATTTACTTTGCTAGATGACTACTGACTTCGCCGAAAGGAGGATAAATTTTTAAGATCCTCGTATTGTAGAGACAAGTAGAATTCGCAAATTCGCTCTTCAATATCTGTGATCGTCAATTCTGAACTTGGTAGATGTGGAATGTTAGCGGTCGTTAGGTCTATGATATAAGATCTAATGATAGAATATCCACGCAAACATGCTTTGTATGATTAGGTCCAATTGTCACAAATGTTTAATAAAATATGTCCCGACGTACACAAATATCTAATAAAATTAGGTTCAACTAACCCAATGGTATCCATTTTGCTCTAATACACAGACCTATGACACGATGTCTACGTTACCATTATGTCTAATATGGTGTCACAGTATGGAGGGATTCACTATTACACAAGAAATATAATTAAAAATATAGTGAAATTTGAGTCTTCAACTTCACTCATTAGTTGAGCTGGGAATTTTAGTGGGTAACTCAGAGCCATCAGTTAGGCTTAAAGGCGCATTTCAACTTCGTGCTGCCGATCCGGTGGCCGAGATTGCTATGGCAGTAATGCCGTAGCGATCTCAGACCGAAGGATCGTGGCTTCGAATCCCACCTCGGGCATCGTTGTATTGTGTTCGTCCTTTCACCCCCTATCATCATATCGTGTCATCCTTACAGTTACCATACCGTTACAAGCAATAGTGGTCGCTAATGACCTAGAAGTTGATGCGATTTTAAATTACAAAAGAAAACTTCGTGCTGTTAAATTTATTCAGTCAAAAAACAGTAAAAACTGTATGTGACATATGGGGGAGAAGATATAAAAAGATAAGAGATAAGAAGATATTAGACCTCTTGCAATTCGACTTTCTTCTTTTACTCCTTTTGAGTTCTTGTACATATTCTGTAGATGACCACCTGTTCCGTTAGAGTTACTGTATATTATACCTTCTGTCCTTGGACCTACCGACCTGAAGCCAGGCCGAAGTATCATTCAGCGAATATCAAGGTGGTTTGATGTTCTCGTGACGGGTCAACGGACCTGAGCTGCTGAACTGGACGAGCGCTGACAGTCCGCGCGGCTTGGGGAGACTAAGCACGCACGAAACGGTGCGCACGAAGTCCACATTCCCACACGTAAGCTACTGGGAGAATAGTAGTGTGTATAGTATTTTGGGGTTGTCGGTGGTCGAGGTCACGATGGAGTAAATTATTCAATGTTTAGAACTCTCCATTCATTTATTAAACGTCAAAAATAGTTAAAAACTGTGAAAGAAAACAGAAAAAACACCAAGTTTTCTTCAGCTTCGGAATCAATACGTACTCTTTATTCTATATTAAAATGAAACACCACAAACGGTGACAACGAGAGGTATGGGCAAAATTTGATAACAATAATACTTGCTCCTACGTAATAGGAAATATTTGTGTCGGTAAAAAAGCTGAAGGCTTTGAGTCTTATCCCTACCCTACGTGAAGGAATCGATGCACTTTCGCGAGAACATGGAAAACGTTTTTTGAGGAACTATATTCCCCACTAACACTCCACAGAGCTTCCGATAGTGAAGCAGATATTGAAGCTACCATTATGTCCCAATGCAAACCAAGGGGTCATCTCAGCATTTGCTCAAAGGATCAAACGAAATTGGGCGAACATGATCGAGATGGAGGTCTTTACCTCAGAAGCGCAAGTACATAAATTGTTACGGGCATGTTTAGTCTTTTAGAATTAAACAATACAAATGGTAACTAATGCATTTCTACTATTGTTAAAATATATGTATTTATGATATATACAACCACTAATTGCATAGGAACAGTTATGCAACAGAAATTATTGTATTTGGCTTCAAACTTCGGTATAAATTAAAATTGTTTAATGCTCTCTGATGGATTGATAATTTTTTGTTTCCATGCGCGTCAATTGCTGTGATCGTTAGTCCCGTTAGTATAGTTTATGTTTTATCACGGGAAGTGGCGATGTTTTTCTCCAACTGGATAGTGAGATCCGGCGCCGACCTAAACTGTTTGCGGGAATTTTCTCCTTTTCGGATATCTCCTAACAGCGGGGAAGCGCCCCAGCCGGGACATGCTATAAGCTTCTAACTGGTATCCCGACATGTGTGGTGGTTATGTGCATGTAAGTGTAACCGAGTAACTAGGGAAGGTAGGACAAGGAAGAGAAAGGAAATATCGTGCTCGGCCCGATTGTTATAGTTCTGGTCTGGTATTCTCATGTTGATTGAAGAAACCTGGTGTTTTGTTTGGTGTGGATCGAAGCGGATGGGATCCGCAAGGAATACTACAAATTCATTTCGTCCAAAACGCGTTTTCTAAAGTGAAGACAAATCTGAGGTTTTAGTCTAGAGTCGGTGTACTCGTTTGCCGTGTGGCCCTGTGGAGGCACACACACGTACGCCCTAAAACGAGAGCATGTACCGCACAAGTCTGCATGCGGACCTTAGATTCCCAAGTGTGAGAGTAATAAAGAAAGCTTTTTTTACTTTTATTTTCTCTCTACCGCTTACGCAGTAAGTTACGTAATGCTGCGCGAGAAAACGGAGACTTTTTGGCAGAAAACTCTTATTACAGGGCCCTGGCAACGAAAAAGTGGATACACCCCATTTCTAAACTTAGGGTTAAAAATCCTATAACACCTGCCATAATCCATCTTTTGTGCGTCCTTCATAACGACAAATGGAATTGCGGCAAAACATCTGTCTGTTCGTCTGTCTGTAAACAACGCTAGCGGCTAAACTATTCAACCGATTTCCTCCAAAATTAATATTCCGCAATGGATTTGCCTGATGTCGAGGCCCCGTGAATTTGAAACCGATGTTAAATGTTGGGAGGTACTTTACACGAATCCCCTGGCACATTTTCAAAATGTTCAAAAAATCATCGTTTTTGATTAAATTTTGCCCGTGGGTAGTGCGAAGGACGTTTAAATGAAAGGAGTAGAACCTACAACTACAATTATAAAAAATTCTCTTAATGAAATTTGTTCTTTAAATGTATATTTTGAAATAAGGTTATGAACAAAATTTTCGAAAATTTGAGTATTTCTCGCGTAATATTGCATGAAAGTTCGGGCGAGAAAGTACGGGCTGTTTTAGTGTCAGTAGTTTTTAAATGCTTTAGGAGGATAGTTGATGTCCTCTCGGCTACGGTTTTTAAGAACTTCTTTGGGAACTCCTCCAGTCTAGAATCTTTCAAATTTCCAATAGGGGAAGCGTTTGTTAATATTTTTAAATGATAAAGTTTAGCCAGATGTCTAGTTTATCCTGCATTCAAAATTTGGATCAATGCCCAGTGTTTAACAGCACTGCCTAAGAGCCCTGATCTTATCAGTATCTACATGTGAAGCTACTTATCATATTTTAATATCTAATGGTCCTCAGGAAATGATACACAATCGATCAAGATCATCGCATTAATGGAGGATTTTGCGATGGCGCTGTGGCAAAATTATTGCTTTAGTTTCCGAAACAACTTCATGCAAGTGACCAGTAGTCATCTTATTCACCGCAAGGTGGAGCAGATAAGAATTATTACCAATTTAAGAAAGAGACCCCATGTCAAAATTAACTCCAATGATAAATCACACAGATGTTCAAGGAGATGTACTTCTAAGTACACTTTAAACATTCTCTTAATCGAACAAATTCTAGTCAGTTGTGTCCCTTGTTATTTAATTATACTTTAACCATTGCACATACATAATGCAGTATCAATTAAACCTGAGATGTTAAATTAAAAATGCCCCCCAAAAATTGTTTATTAACAGTGTAAACTTTAATGTAAAGTCTTTGAAGCTCGAAATATTGTATAAATAAATAAATGTGTTGTACGACATTTGAACGCTGAAAAGAATATGAAACAATAACTATTTATTACAAAAAACAACGAAAAATAAACAAAATAATATAGAGGCGAATTAATAGTATAAGTTCATCTAATAAGGGATTCCAAGCAACCAATATAGATACAATGGTACTCCAGGTACATACTATTAACACTGCATAACGGTGAAAATAAATGAATGTTTCATTTGCTCGGGGCATTGAAAACAGAGCACACGAATTTGCCAAGCTGGTATTCTGGAATACCATTGGCAGAATTATTATGGATGTTAGTACATGCGTGTAATTTTAGCTGTGAAAGAAACCTTGCACGGCAGAAATTGTTATCAATTCTTCTGGATCTTGCTTAGTTAGAAGCAATTTCTGTTCTTAGTGGGATAAAATGAAATAAACAAGATTTTGACCCAATCTTTTTTGGAATCTTTGTTGACAGGGAGCCCTTTCGACTGTGTTGCATCCAACCTTAAATCTTAACTGAATGACAGCACATACGGCAAGATCCGACATATCTCACGCCCCATCCGTTTATCAGTGGAAATAAAACAAGAGAATTGTGCAAATTGACAAACACCGAATTACGAGTAAATAAACATTTTACATTCGTATTACGTAGATTAGCACTGATTCTTGATTGAAAGTTGATTCTTAATTTAATACATAAAATTGTATTAGGAAAAATGAAATAAATGTGTTTGGCACCTTGTAATACAATAAAATCCATATGCCTAAGTAATAAAACTACTGTATATCAAATGTAAAATGTAATGGAAAAGTTATATTCGAGATGATGAATTATAATCAAACTTGGTGAAATAGTAAGTTCTAATGGAAGTTATTCTCGCAGAAAAAGAGAAACTCTGAAATTATAGGCTGCCTATGTCGAATAGTAAAAGATAATATTTCCATAAATCGTTGTCAGATAATGGAAAACGCAAATGTTACAGTGCTAACGTTTTCCACTCATTTCAAACGCGGCTAGCGTTCAAGTTGCAAAGCCCCGCGTTCGTATTCCGGGTCTGGTCGGGTCGGGTCCGTGGCTGGAGCGAGGGACGGAATGCGTGGGAGGGGTGGATGGAGGGAAAGACGTGCCACGCCTCCTGATGGATGTCGGTTACATACATGGACTCTTCTCTTTCTTCCTCTTTACCATCTCTACTTCATCACCGTTACCAATAAAGCTCCCTCGACTCCCCCATGGCGTCCGCCTCCGCACAAAACGAATGTACGTGGGAGAAGGGTAGCGGCAGCCGCGTGTTTGCTCCTTCCCTCGCCTCTGCCGACGCAGGGTTTTCCTCCTTCGGACCAGACTAATTTAGGAGATGCACACCTCACAGCAAAGTGATATTACAGTGCTCTACCTCAATATCCTAGTTATTACATGACTATGAAAGTAGTCCTCGTAATTGCTAGTGTCAATGTTCTTCTGTTTGTTCACAAGGTATGTCTCCACTTTACTAGAGTCGATGACCTATATTTGTTTTCTTTACATCCCGAATCCTCTTGTATTTTTCAAGTTAGTATTCAGTTTCATTAACATGTATTAGGTACATTATTATATTCCTTGATATGCAGGTCATACACTTGCCCAATATGTTATATCCTTGTTTGTTCTTAGCTGCTTGCAAGTACACATTTCATTTCGTATTATAGTATTGTACTAATGGTTATCGCATAAGTCTCTAGATTATAACTACAAGAACATCGTAATCGAGGGTAATAATGAGATTTCTCGTACGCCCTCCACATTCTTCTGAGTATAACAAAAATAATTTTGCTTCCATGCCGGTTAACTTTATTCGCTCTACGAGAAGAAATCTTTATTCTCAGAATGCAAATAGTTTAATGGAAGAGATTGTCAGTCCTTCAGCGGCACAAGAAAGAGACGAAGTTTCGGTTTTGTTCGATAAAAATATCACTCAATAATGGCAGATAAATTGTATTACAAAGTAGAGCAAGGAAAATAAGAGAAAACGACAAGACACGGTTCATCTTTTTCTTAGGCTTGCTTCCGATTAAGTTGAACAAACATAAGTAAATCTCTACGCTTATCATTTTTACTCCCTCGAGTACTACTTATACACGGAGTACATTATACTTGTACATAGAATAGAGAAAATCATGTAAAGAAGAAATCGATGTTGAGGTTTTGCCGGAAATACACATTGTGAAAAACCTTCATGCCTGCCTGTCTGTGGCGGAATGTCTGAAAACACGTTGCTTTTGAATGGAACGAAATTGTAAACCGTTGAATTTAAAAAGGAACTTTTAATTTCTCTTGGTTCTTTACACGTATATCCCAGAACATTTTCAAAACTTTCTCCAAAATGTTTCTCTTTAAAAGGTTGGCATGAATAGAAGACAGTGAGCTTGTATGTATGGGATCAGTTTCGTTTTCGGCTAAACCTCTGAGAATTCAGAAATTGTTATTCGCGTAATTTGAGAAAATTTGAGAATTTTCGACAAATTCGTAAACAAGATTTTCCCAAAATTGTTCCAATTGTTTGTTAAACGATTTCCAATAGTACATCACAATCCACTGAATTAAATGACACTAAAACCTATTTTTGGAACACAAATCTCAGGTCAAACAAATATTTTTACTGGTTGAGAAATCTCTCAGAGGCCTGTGTTGGGCTGAGGTGATTCCTACGTGAAATAACCAGTCGCTGACCGCGAAAGCAAAAGCAATCCATTTGAGATGTGCGAAATTTTCCTACGGATTTAGCTAGCATATCACTGCAAATAATTCGAGAAAATTTATGTTGTCAGAGCAACTCTAGTTTTTATTTGGAAAACTTAA
Source organism: Gryllus longicercus (assembly GCA_038098605.1). Lineage (NCBI taxonomy): Eukaryota > Metazoa > Arthropoda > Insecta > Orthoptera > Gryllidae > Gryllus > Gryllus longicercus. The sequence goes on along the minus strand of JAZDUA010000032.1, from coordinate 5,806,372 downwards.
GAAATTGAAATTGTAGTAAAAGATAGAAGTAGTAGTGAAAGTAAAAGATAAAAATTGTAAAATTCCTTTCAACTATTCAACAATTGAAATTACTGCTAATCAATGAGATAAACAATATATTAGCCATAATTTAATTACATCTCTTCTTTTATCCATAATAAGTGCCTTACAAGTTCCAGAACTATCAAATCCTTGTCAATAGCTATATTTCTTACGAACAAGACAATAATGCAGATTTGTCCCAACAAAGAGAATGTTCGGAGAGGGATGGCTTAACAAAAAAGTGTGAATAAATGACTAGGTCTCAGCGTTAGTTATTCATTTGCCCTGTTTAGAAGTTGATCATAAAATGTAATGAACCTTGGTCGAAGTAACAGGCGGCGGAATTCAAACCCTAGACTGCGCGACTTTATGGCGTAAAGTATTGTATGCTCAGAGGAGCGGGTAAGTGCCGATGGCATAGCCTCGCAAGGGAGCTCGAGAGAACAATGCCCAAGCACAATGCACGCTTTCTCGCTTCTTAGAAAGACTCTTCGCGTGCAGCAGGTAGTGGATATCCTTGGTTTTCCGCACCTCAAGTTCGCAACAAGTGCAAATGGAATGTTAGCGTAACTTTCGTGAAAAACAATTCTTCTGCGTGCAGAATAGTTCAGCCGAATGAAGTTCAATAGTGACCACTTAGAGAGTTCATTAACACAATCTTATTTATTCATTTTCTCAACGAAGAAAACGTTTAAAAATAGAGAGAAGTATTATAAATATGGGAACCTTTATCAAAGTTGGAACTACCGATCTGGATGGTCGAGATCGTTAAGGCAGAAGTGCCGTATCGATCTCAGGACGAAGGATCGTGGTTTCGAGTGCCACCTCGGGCATGGTTGTATTTGTGTTGGTCCTTTCACCCCCTATCATCCCCATATCATGTCATCTTCACAGTTACCATACCGTAAATGCAATAGTGGTTGCTAATGATCTAGATGTTGTTATGACCTTAAATTTTGAAAAAGGTTGGAACAAATTTAAAATTGATTTATAGGTAGTGATTTGGTATTTCAACTAAGAGTGAAAGGTATTGTCTTTGCCAACATTACTGTTCACAAAACCAGATTTCTATAGCTTAAACATTATCATCAGTTACCTTTTTCTGTCTTTCGAATAGCAGGCGATGTCAGCTAAGCTATCGATATCTTCTATTGTAATAAATAATAATGTTGGCGAAGATAACTCCTTTTATTGGTACCCTAATTTGAAAACTTAACAAAGAAATGAAAATCGGTTAATTCAATTTCGATTCAAGAAAGTGTAACATTCACACTACGCTTAACATTGACACTAAACTTCATTTTTATACTAGAATAAGTATATTGTGTTTCAGATTACACACATTAAAATATTTTAAAATATTAAATAAAGCTGTTTTCTATCACTTCTAGGCATCGCAGATTTACCAAGTTCTATCGCAGTCTAGAATAGTGATTTTTTCGTGGATAAAAGTTCTTAGCGTGTTAATCTCAAGCATGAAGAAAGATTTTATCTAAATTCCCGTTACATATGGCTTCTAAGAGAACCATAAACGACAGGACTATTGGATGTCATGGATGAAAGTAGACCATTTTTGTCTACTCTGAATTCACTATTAAGCCAATTTATCTGCAGCATCCATTTGCCTGAGGGCTTATTGGTTAGAAAACAACATTTTTTTGATATGTCCTTTCTGGTACAATTCATTCATCTTGCTCAAACAATGATAACTGTGAATTATTACTTTCTTCACAAAAAGCATGAAAGCTTCAATGCATTCGAACCATCTACTGATTAACATTAACTGATTTGTAAACACGCGATTATATCATATTGTATCTCGTATCTGCTTCAGGCAAAATACTTACACGGCTACACTCTGTTCACTGTGTTGTGTCCTTTCACAACACGCAGAGTTGGGTTTCGAGTAATTACCATATAATGGAGAAATATCCGCATATCTACTTGAAATTTACTTCTGTCGGAATTTACTGCTAAAATCTACCAACACCGTAAAGCCATAAAATGTGTTGCATTTAGTAAATATGTCATGAAAGTGACGTTCTCTCTTCGTTAAAAGATAATTCCATTACTTAAAAGGTAATTAAATTACCACAAAAAGGATCACTGAAAATCCTCCAATGGAGCAATTAAATGTCACGATCCTTTGTGAGTATAGGTCCGGAGGACGTGACTGAACGGTGATGTTACGGAACCTTTCAACATATAATTTTAAAATTATCCTTGAGGAGAAAATACTCTAGGAAAGAGATGTTTACACTCCATCCTTTCGTTTTAATATCACCCTTCTCTCGGTAGGCATTTTATTCTAATGTGCCGCATTCTGAAATAACTGAAATGCCCAGTCTTGTTTTAGGTTTCAATAGCGAATTTCGTTTTACATTATCGACGGCATTTAATGAATAACTCAACACCTAGAATGATAAATTAACAAAGCACCAATAACTTCTTATAATTATTAGAAGAGAACAATAATATGAGAAGAGACAACAAGAATGAATGTGTTTATATAATCAAGATATATTATCGGAATGATAAAATGTGTGTTACATCATTATATACTTTCTCGCATTATTTATAAATTTAAGGAGTTCAACAAAAATAAGGCCCAAGCCGTTCCTCTAAGCGTCTCTCCTATGACCTCATAGTGGAAATCTCATAGTGGAAAAATTAAAAAACGTGGGAGTGGGTTTTGAGAAAACGTTATTTTATAAATTGCATTAATTTAACGCAGAAATTACGCGATAACTACCAATTTCTAAAAAAACTGTACATGACCTTTTTTACAACAGACTTTGTTTGTTTACAACTGTTTTTTCTTACAAGCTGTTTTTTTACAACAGACTTTGTTTCATCTTCAATTTTATAGTTTTGAAATGTTAACTTTTTGCAATGAACAGTTCGTCGAAAATAGGATTAGCACCATATTTTTTTACCGTTCCTTGATACATATGAGAAGAAAATTAAAAGAAAAAACTGAAGCGGTTTTTGGTAAAAAAAATAACTAAAAGATATAAAAATTGTAGCTATTTCTCCAAAAACTATACGAAAACATTTCATATTTTCTGACAATGAAACATGATCTTATTTTAAATCTGTCTATAAAGAACAGATTTCATTCAGGAAAAATCTCTATCTTCAATATTGAAGTTGTAGGAAGACGCCCAAGAAATTGCTCTTTTGCGATTTTAGAAAAATGAGGAATTTCAACGAAAATAAGACCTGCAACATTCTCTGGAGCATTTTCATAATATTATTGTGGATTGATGTAAAGTACCTTCAAAAATAAAAATATCCAATTGAAACTCCGAAAACTTCGAGTTCGTTCAGATCGATTGGGGAATATCAATTTTGGAGAAAACCGGCTGAACGGTTGAGGTGCTAGCGTTGACCACAGACGGACAGACGGTTTTTCGTCACTAGATTTTTCGGTACCAAGGACCCACAAAACATAGATCCTGGCAACACGAAGGGTGAGAAGAAGTAATTTACTATATTTGAGGCAAAATTTATCATTTTTTCGTTACCAGGGCCCGACAATAAGAGTTCTTCTGTTGAAAATTCGCTGTTTTCGGTATACGACTACAATTATTTCTCTGCTTATATTCGTAACGACGAGAAAGTAAAAAAACCTCATTTATGTAATGAAAGGAAGTATGTCCAGAATTAAAGTGTTTTATAGATATTTGTTTTAGTTTCATGAGCTTATTTATTATATTATGTTCGTATGCTTTCTTGTTCTATACACTTATTTTTTACCTTACGTAATTCGGAGAATCTTAACTCATTTGAGGGGGACAGAAGCCAAGGGGTGCAAGCAACATTTCCATATTTTGGAGAAAATACATGATAAAGTTTAATTGTTTTGTATATTTCACGGAAAACGTAATGAGGGCAAAGTACTTATTTTTTGTATTACTTAATTATTCATTGACATAAAAAAGTTTTTCAAATGCTTACTACATCTGAGTCACCGTACAACCATTGCTTTAATTTTCCTTTACAAAAGCAGAATCATTATCATAATTGTCGTGATCGTGCTCTACTCTCCCCTACATGCTTTTTGCCCTGGTTGACGAACTGGAATGCACGATAGAAGGGATGGTGGCATGGAGGTGAGAAGTGAAGTAACTCCTGCAAGTCCTTCTACATGCTAACATTTATTTTTGAGGCCCAACTTTTCGGTGGGAGCTAGGGAACAAATCCTTGCGGTATTCCTCCCTTCGCAGACCTAACCGTCATATTAATATGCATAATTATACTTACTGAAAGACGTCAATGGCGTAAACGTTAATTTGCAGAAGAGTGAGGAAGGAACTGACTTTTTAAAATCTAATCCACTGCCTATTGCGGATACCTTCGACTGGTTTATGACAGTGGTTTTGAAAAGGAATCTAAGGACTCAAGGGGCTGAAGTTGCGGAGAAATTTAAGAGTAACAGCACTTTGATTGCACTGATTGTGTCAAAGTACCGAACCAAGGAGGCTCGCCTATTGCATCTGTCAGGAGATTAATAGGTTGAAGTAAAACACACACGCTGATACAACCCCAGTCAGTCTGAGAAGAACGAAAATCTTTTAGCACAAGGAGTACTATGAATACGTATTTCTATGGACTTCCAAAAAACACGACCGTTTCTTCAATTTGTTTAGTTTCTTGTCTTTAGAGTGTAGCACAGGACAAAAATGCCGTAATATCTCTTTTCCATTCAATATGCTTAAACTTACCATTTCTGCATATAATTCAAATTTCAACAAAATGCTATATGTACTTCTTGACATATCACCCCCGCATTTGGATTTTAGCCACTGGCGTTTGTTGCTAAATGTTAATTTTATTTAATTACAATATTGTTTTAAGTCTTTTATCGATGTTTATCATTGTATCTCATTTCACGAATTATGGGGATAATGTATCTATATAAAATTGTGGTTTCTTCTTAGGTAATTTTTTTAAAATCGTGTTATGCCTTCCCGTATGTGCGGTTGTTTTAATGTTTGTTGTAACTAACTTCTGGTATATCATTGTTTGTCTGTAGCACTGAAAATTTAGTTGGCTGATGACCGACCAACTGGGGTTTTTCATCGAAAAATTGCCATTTTTCGCTGCAGCATTACACACCTGTCTCTACATTACGTAGTAGTGCGCGAGAAAGTAAAAATCAGTGTCTCACAATTTTTACTTTAGAAGACGAGTAGAATGCTCTAATTAGTAATTCACACAACATTCACAACACATGTATAGTAGGTAGAGTATTTATCTTTTGATATAACACAACACACAACATTTCACTTTGCAATACTCTCTCAGTTCCGCATTGCAAACTTGCAAAGTTGAATTGTAGGAAGGTCTTTTTTACAGCATTTAAATCTATTTTCAAATCCGATGAAGAATGCGTTACTTTAAACCAAGATTTACGATGAATTCTGAATCATATACAAAATATCAAAGAATCCATAAGTATCCGTCCCGAAGTATCAGGGCGCACTCTGACTACATTTCTAAATCTTAAGCGCATAGTACATAAACATCTTTCAGAGCAGCCGGATTTCCGTTTCTTAATTGAAGGATAATGTCGCATTTTACGCGAAGGGCTTCCTCCTTTACATAGCGCGTCGAAGGGGGCAGAGGGGCGGCAACCCGGAGGTGACCGGCGTGTTCCCAGGCGGGGCGCCCACCAAGCGGGTCGCGCAGTGTTGGGTTTCGCATAATTGCTCCGGGCGCTCGCCCATCGCGATGGCCCCGTCGGCGGTGGTGGCGGTGGTGGCGGCGGGGGCGGCGGGGGCGGCGGGGGCGGCGGGGGCGGCGGCGGGGGCGGCGCGCGCGGTGGCAGCGACTGATGGTCCCCGGCGACGCCCCGCGCACGACTCCGCGCAGGACGCGACCCCCAACGGCTTTCGCTCGCCCTTCGCTCCCTCCGCCCCGCGCTTCTTCTCTGAGGCCTTCGTGGGCCTGCGCGTCACGCGAGAGGACGGAGCGGGCGGATTGATAGACTGATTTATTTTATTTATTTTATTTATTTTAATTTATTTATTTATTTATTTATTTATTTATTTTACTTATATTAATATTTCATTATTTATATATATTATATCAATTATTATATCAAATTATATTATTATATCAAATTATTATATCAATATTATATCAAAAGTTAAGTCTGGTATTCCGAGTGCGATAGCGTATGTGGTTGCGAGTGGGGAAGTGAAGTGTCTGTGGGCTGATGGCCTTATATTCGCGTCCCATCAGTGCAAGGATTTCTAACACCGGCCTTCTTAAAACCTGTTCAGTACTTGAATTGATGCTGATCACTGCGTGGATGGAATTTCTAAATGACCGCTTCTCTGATTGATAGTTTTCGTTATTTCTCCGCATCAACTCAAGGCTGATGCCGGAGCAATACCTTCCTAAACGAGCTAAGGACGGCGTGACATCCTTCCTTTTCCCATTCGTATTAACTCCCACTCTTAGGGCTGGCGAGCCTCATACGGCCCTCATCTGTTGGAAATACTACATGTAGATAAGAAGCTGCACGATCTCGGAGCCACTATTATGGAATGATTAGCAAATTTCAGAAGATTAATTCATGGCATATTATATTTTTTATTGTCCAGAATCTTCGAAGAGAAACATTTTTAAAAAATTATCTCAGTTCCCAGGAAGATGTCTCTCGAGATGGGATAGCGAAAATAAAGAACTAAAGAAAATAATCAGTATCTGGGTCCCAGATTTGGAAAACTGAACTGCTGCCCTCTCCACCACTCTTATTAAATGCATTGTAGTAGATAGAGTATTCATCATTTGATATATCGTTGCCCTCTCTGAAAATATCGATTAAACGCCTCCTTCTAAACAACTGCAAACGGAATCTCGTCATAGGCTTGTGTTGTGTAGATTTTTTGTATGAGTGCATGCATGTGCGTGCATGTGTGTGTAAAAATTCGCGGAGGATCAAGGACTGTGTCGATTCGAGAACCCTGTGATAACATTTACGTTAATGTCCAGGGTACTCAGAAAGGACCAAATTATACGATTGGGAGGTTCTTTTATATTTTTAGTCGTCTGATGATTATTATTCAAATTATCATTTTTTTACTACATAAATTTTACTTCACATACAATTCTGTCAAGTGATTTTCATGAATAATGGAATTATTTCATACTCATTATGGTGATTTCTACCAGTATCAGGTTATATTACATAACTGGAGGTACTCGTCAAAACTGTGAGAGGAAATCAAACCCCCATATAATTAATTCACTATAGTAAATGATAGAAAACAATTATTTTTTAAATACTAAATTTTAAAACGTATTCTCTTCAAAATGTTTTTTATTAGCAGTAATAGTTTCTCAAACTGGGGCCCGCGGACCTCTAGGGAACCGCAAAGAGGTTTTTAGGGAGACCATGACAGGGCCACCAGGTGAAATTTGAGTCATTTGCTATTGTTGTCACTGGTTACCACGTCCCATGAAGGAATCGAATTTAGTTCCACTGATGTTTGTTATAGTCGTTTTGGTATCCTGCGTTCTTGGAATCTAACAGAGTGTGTATTCAAGATTAACTCCACTGTGTTCTCAGTAATCGCACGTCCGTGTGTGAAGTCAGCGCATTCCATTCCTCTGCCACGCAAACAGGGAGTTCTGTTTTCTCTCTCCAATATTGCCCAAAAATGTTAAAATACTGCGTTTCTTCTATGCTACACGGTATTCGAAACACTTGAATTCTGCCATAAACTGATTGCGAATATTTCTGCTTCCTGAAAAAATGTTTCCATTGGGATATGTCACTTTGGAACTTTGCTTAGTAACTTAACAGCACAATTTAGAGCTGTGCTCAGTGTAAATTCACACAAAAAGAAAAACTCCCTCGACACAATGCGGCCCGGCCGGGTCCACACGTTAATTGTCTGCCAAAATGACTCTTTTTCGCAGGGAAATAATGGACGTGATGGAGGGCACTGGGTGCTGGTATCTGCCACGCTTCCACCTCTGATACTCGCTCTGATTAAGCGCTAATTTGTGATTAATGAGCGTCCGGTGAGTGTCGTTAGCTCGTTCGTCATGCGTTTTGGAGGTTTACGAGAGCGCGAATTCCATATGATGTTTCTGTGCGTTACATTCACTCACTGCTGACGTACTACATCGCGTGGAGATATGCTCCGACATCACATCACATATCTTTCCACGAGTAAGCCTGCCTATTATTGTTATTATGTATTTAGGGAGGTGCAGTAAAGTCATTATGTAACGTGTTACTCTGTGATCGCGGAAAAATGGTGGATGCATGGAACACGAGATCCTAAAACATTGTATTAGCAATGGAAATTACTATCATGAGAAGTAAAATTAGTGGCAAATGAGATTTCATATTATTATGTTTTCATTGTTGATCAAGTTTATTTTATACTTAAAAGAAAATATGGTATATGTTTAACTTTATTGTCACCACCTTAGGAATGGCAAGTACGTCGGTTTCATGTTCGATTCACAGTAGTGTGACCCACGCTTTAAACAAATTAAATGATTATATTTTTCAATTTGTGTCGCGATAAATTTCAATTTGTGTCGCAACAATTTTTGTGACAACACGTATACCAACTACATATTTCGTTCACTTTTTTATCTACGATATAGTGAATATGAATTAGTCAATAGCCATTTACGTATCACTAGTTTTTCATTTTGCCTGTCATTAGATATCTCATAATATTCTATAGAAATCATCAAAATGTGGTGTGTGCCGTTCATCACCATCGATATCCCTCAAACCTTCGTGTCAATCAGGCTTTCGTCCTGATTCCCTGATTGATTGAGCAAAAGCTGAGACTACCCTTTCTTTTGCTTGCGGATATACATGTAGCTTCTCTATGAGCGCATTTTTAGCTCTCCTTTTGCTATTTGGGGTAGGAGTAGAGCCTGTGTATATATGAAACTACGTATTTTGTTACTAAAAATACTAAATAATATTTCATCAATACTATACAAAACAATACTAAAAATAAAATCTGTAGTTCGTTAACCGATGCAAATAATTTCTATAACTCGGAACTCGAAGAGGTATAGTTTTCAAACGTTTCCAACCCTGCGTTGTTGGAACTTTTATTCATCATTCAACTATTTGTGATCAGAAGGTGTGGAAGATATTCTGAAGCTCACGAAATCGTGCGCAAATTGTATTTCTCCCTCATACGTCACATACAGTTTTTACGCCACCTAAGAAAGGAAAAATAAAAAGGTCTGTTTTTGAAACTAGATAGTAGATGAACATACCTGAAACAAGATTCACAGATTGAAAGTTTATTGTGGTATATGATTCAGGCTGACAAATCCGCACGACAATTAGAGAAATAGCAGAAGGCCTGAAACACTGTACTGTTTTCATCAATTTATACTCGAGGTCAGACTCAGATTTACCAACAGGAAAAACAAGCAGTTGCTTAAGGGCCGCCATCCATAAATGATTACGTGATGATTCCATAAACACGATTTTGAGCTAGGAGGCTCGGCAGTACCTAAATCCCACACTGCTCCAGGTGACAACTAGAGAATAGTCATAATTACAATTGACATTTCTCGTGTTTTAAGTGTATGTTTCTACGTATTTTAAGATTAACTGCGAACCGTTTGTGAGAACCTGATACATGATGTGAACCTGTAGGCTTTATGGTTCAGAAATTTGTTACAGCGCCACCATGACATTCACTTCTGTTTGCAAATATGCACCCTCGTCAATATGGGTATATATCTTGATATGACCAAAATCGTGTTACGTAATAGTGCGCAAGCTCGAATTACCTCTCGTACGTGTGGCGTTCACTATTTTTACCCTGTGACAAACATGTTTCTTCCTTTTCACACATTTCGCAAAGTTTCAAGCACGCTTCGTAAGGTTGCGAATACAATTACTTAGAATGGAAAAAATAGCTGTTTCGCACACATAAAACAAGGACGAGAAACTGTGATACGCGCATGGCACATTAAGAACACTTTTATGGGCGAACAATATCTATTATAAACGCAATGGCGTACAAGTGAGGGTTCGAATCTACCTCCCGTTCTCTTTACTTTCCCCAATGTAGATTCCATGTCGCTGTTGGCACTCCTCTCCTTTGTCCGAGTACTTTCTCCAGCTCTCCCTCTCCTCTTCAGATCCTTCTCCACTCGCACCCTCTGGGGTTATTGCTCATGGAAGAGGGTGAGGTGGCTGCATAGAAAGTCCCGGGCACCTCTGGATGATCGCTTTGAAGTAAGAGTTCTGCCACAGTTACCCATTTTTTGGGGTTTGCAAGAAACGCTTTCCAAGGGTGCTTCGAAAGAATAAACAATGCACGACCAATGATATGGTTTTATAGTTCGGAGAATTTTCTTCATATACCGTTTATCCAGTACGTTAAAACACTTTTTCAATGAATCTATGTAGTTAAATTCTATACTTTGACGTAAGCTCTGATAGAATCACGTAATAAAATTTACAGAGTTATACGTTTCTAATTCATGATTCTTTGTTATGAAATAAGCAGTTTTCTCTGTATCAATTTCACAGTTTTATAAATGCTATCTCCAGAGGAGCCAGCATTTCGTATCTTACGAAGAAAAGAGAGCGCGGATGATTGAAAGTTTTTTTTAACTTCTAACTTTTCGTGAAGATAATAAAACCGAAAAAATTTTACGGAATGTTGACTTAATGTAAATTTTATTATGGTAAAAACGTTCACAAATGATGACATAAAGATATGTATATAAAGTACCAGATATGACATTTTTCTGTCACAAGAAAAAAGAACTATTCAAATAATTGTTTAAAAACCTAAACTATAACATTTTTTATGGTAACCATGATTTATCTTTACCTTGCACGTGATTTGTATCTCCTGAATTTTTTATAAATCTTAACATTTTTTTATTTCTGATGGTACCTTGAAAAAATCTACTTCTTATTCTACTCTAGCTGTTTGTTCATCCTTTGACGACCTTTAGCCTTCAGGTCGAAAGTCAAAATCCCGTTAAGCGCCTTTGCCGGTTGAAATATTTCCCCTATTAGTAGGTACAATGGTAAGTAAATTTTCCTTGTTTATTTCTTGCTAACGAACGAACACATCACTCTCAAGTAGTTCTCATTCTTTGAGCCGTGGCGGATCATTTAGAAGCCTCTCTTAGATGTTCTGATCACTTCCGGAAAATGTTCTTAAGTGTTATACTTATTACTACAATTAACTATTACTACTACTAGTTTTATTTGTGTTCTTATAACTTTATGAACTGTACAATAGGAAATGTTTCTCTGAATATATTTTCAATGTAAAACATTGACAATGTAAGCTAAAATTAATACAGTTTAATACCTGAAAGCTTATAATATGCCACAGTCTCGGAATCTTCAAATTATAGACTTAGTTTTTATAACCTTTTAATTTCATCTATGAAAAAATGAAAAAAAAAACTCTTTCGACGTGTACGTGCCGCAATTTATATTTCTGAAAGCAATATTAATCAGGAGGATTGCGAAATACGTTTGCATCATTATTACATTAACATCAAGTATACAATAATTATCGAGTCATTGGAAATACCCTATTACAATTTTACAAATATTATGAATGATTTAAGATGATATGAGAAAGATTACAAAGAGACCAAAATAGACCATAAGCCCATAGAAAGAAGCAGATAATAATTACATGTATTGACATTATTTGGGGAATTTTTTAAAATGTACTAAATGAAATTATTATGTTTTCTCATTATCATAGGACACTAACAGCCAATTGAACACATCTGACAAAGATATTTTTGAAAGCGAGAAATTTGTGTAAATATCGGTAATTTTTGTTAAGAAATACTTCATAGATACCCAAGAATCATGACTTCGTATAAGTGAACTCCACCACGGTACAGTGTCTCTAGACTTAGAGTTCAATCAAGAAAACACTGAATATTTCTGGAAGATACCGCGAAAACAAGTACTAAGAACATCTAGTTGAAACGTATTTAATTTTTACTGTAGCCTCGCCACTCGTACATTTAGTTATAAAGGTGACCTATGGCAACAAATAAAAATGCATGAATCCCGGACGGGGTGCAACAATTTATCCGCCAACCCATGTGGGACACCATAACTATGCGTAACATTAATGACCGCAGATCTTGGTGGCTGTTATGTCCGTTGTGGCAGTGTTGGTGATGGCGTTAACGATGGTGAAATGAACATTAAATGTGTGGAGTGTTAGGCTGGTGGAAGAACATTTCATGAAGCGGGTGGGGTGTTCCGCACGATAACTTCACAAGAACAATGAAACTTAGGTGACACATCACGTTTACGAAGGATATGTGCCGCTTTTCGAAATGATAGCTGTGTGGGAACGCAAAACTTGCGGTAATAATACACATGATGTGGCAGTTGTAAAACGCCCGAAACTACTCATTATTAGCTCCACTGTTCGACACGGTTTGCTCTTAGGAAAGCGCGCGAAGTTCTAACATGTTTGTTTCCGCTTCTTGTTATGGCAGGTTAACGCATCACTTGTTCAAGGACAGTTTATAAATGGCAATTTGTAAAGATTCGCGAAGCGTAAATTTGATCGGTTTTGCAAATTGTGGCTCATTCAAGAAGTACGCAGGATTTGGAGGTGAGTTTAGCAATTTGGTACCAAATTAATCGATTGGGAGGGGAGAAATTGAAAAGTGTGCGTACACTACAAAAAAATGAGAAGACATTTTGGAGAATAGATAGGAAAAGTGTCTCAACCACACATTTTATCTAGAAAGAAAAAAAACAGGTTACTTTTTACAGATAGAAAACTCTTAAAGGTGGAACTTAAAAGTACTTATTTGTTTGAACTATAAGTTTAGAAAGTCTGGTATTCCTAACAAAATTTGATATCACTGCAGTTACTCACAAAATATTTTCAACTAAATTGTTTCGTCCAAGTATTAACTCAATTATCATCGCTTTAACTATAATCGGTACAGTGAATATAGTTTTGCTGATTCTTTCGACTGTGGTTGTACTATTTTCTTCGATGTCCTTCTATATGCGAATCACATTTAATAATTAAAATCTTCAATCGGTTGAATACGCCGTTAAAGGAAGTCATTTCGCCATCATAATGTGTTCAAGATATCTCTGACACATTTTTGAAGGGAGAGCTACTAAGGAAATAAATGCGACTTTGGATTCATTTTTTCCTATTTGTTTCCTTCAAATAAAGAGTCGAATGAAGAGCTTCTTAGAGTAAGCTAATTATTTTCCTGAGTAAGTAGTAATTATTTTTTAATGGAAAAAAGTTAAAAACTGTATGTGACGTACGGAAGAGAAGTGAAATCTATGCATGTTTTCTTGAGCTGCGGAATCCCTACCCTTGCATGTTCAACATACCGAGTTCAATTAGCAAAATATAATATTCTAAACTGATCTATAAATATCCTGAAAGATTCAGAACCCAGACTGTCATGAAGTTTATGGAGGTGCTATTGAGATGATAAATTTGCAATGAGCAGTGTATACATGCAGTCCTGTTTAGAAACAATTATGTCATAAAATTTCAGTGTCATGCAAATAATATTAGACCTTGCACCAAATATGTTTCGATCCTTTACCACTCATTTTCGGTTTCCCGACTCGTCTGCAAGGTGAAGAAAACGATCTGACGCAATTGCTACCGTTTCGACCTTCCAACAACTTTCTTGAATCGCTTCTGCGTGAGAAAGAGGGGCTATACTAGCCGGGGATCTTACTAATCTAATGGTCCACTTACTGCGTACTCTTCCTTCGTGACCATTCACCGGAAAGATGTTATCCTTGCGCATACTTTAAGGAACGTAAACTACCGAATAAGTGTCAGTGACAGTACGCCACATAAAGCATCAAATTACATGAGAGACAAACATTTCGGTGTGTTTAAACGTTACATAACAAAACTGTTTATGTCGCAAATAGTATTATTGGTAAGAAATATGTTTATTTACCTATCAATTACTAAAAAGATCTTGCGAGTACGTAAGTAAAAAACAAGTGTAAAACAAGTGACGGAGGGGGTAGGCAATACAAAGGAAACTTGAACTTTAATTGCTTTTTACGGCGGTTTTACACAGTGATATCGTCACACATTGAAGTACCTCCACTTACAAGCCCTGTAAAATCTAACGCATGTTGTCACAAGTATTTGGAAGTCACTACCAATCTGATGCCACGTGAATCCTCTCATACTGCAGTCATGATAGATTTCGAAAGTCACCGTTGCCGCTTGCCCTCGCTTCACAGCCGGCTGCTTCTCAGCACCCGACTGTACCGTTTACCGCGTCCCTCGCATCTGCCACGGCCGATCTCCGGGTACGTCGGTCTGACGGCTTGCCGGTCGGACCCACGCGCCGGCAGGCAAGCACGCAGACAGACAGACAGACAGACAGACAGGAGAGTCGGGCAGGGGGATGGCACGTCCACGAAAGGGATGGGTCGACCGAGGGGTGGATAGATAGGCGGCGCGCAACGCGGCGCCGGGCGTCGTCGTTCGGCGGACGCGGCGACAGAGGAATTAAACCTTCTACCCGCCGCCTCCGTCCCGCGCGCGCCTTCCGGCTTTCGCGTGAAAGACGCGTCCGCTGACGGCGGTCCGGGGCGGGGGCGGGGCGGCCGCGGGAAGAGGGCGGAGAGCGTGGTAGGGGAAGGGGGAGGGGGAGGGGCGCGGAAAGGGCGAGCGCACGAACGCCGCGTCACCGCGCCTCCGCCCCCGCCGCTCCGTCGTTGAGCGTCCCCCGCGTGCGCCGGCGACGCGCAGCGGAGTGCAGCGGAGCGGCGCAGAGCGCTGTCGGCAGGGGCGGGGGCGGCGGCGGCGGCGGCGGCGGTGGCTGCGGGGGCGCTGGGAACGCGCAGGGGCCCGCCCTCCCAGCACGCCGCCCCCGTCCCCGCCTCACGCGCGCGTCATTGCACTCGCGCGGGCCAACAACACGCCGCCATAGATACATACTGGTGCTTAAGGCTGCTCCACACATTCGGCATTCGCCGAGCAGCGTGCTACCGCTCGCCCAATCCCGAACAGCTGACGTATTCGGCGAATGTTCGCCCCCTTTGATGTGTCCTAAAGACAGACACGCGGTGGGTAGGGCGAATACCGAATGTTCGGCGCTTGGCGAATCGCGAGCAACCCGTCCACAATGCTCGGGATTCGGGGAACAGTTGCTTGGGATTCCCCGAATGCCACATGTGTGGAGCCGCCTTAAGACGAATACCACATTTGAAGCGACCCACTATGTAAGCGCTGTCACCCTTAATTTAGGAAAAGTGTGTCTCGTCTTGCTACTGTTCTAAGCGTTTCATAAATAACACCAATATCTAAATAGAAACAAAACGCGCGGCTCAAAGAAATAATTCAGAATTTCTGAAAAATAAGTTAATGGGTGGTATGAATAAAAGTAAGCAAGTACTCTTTGCTCCGAGTTTCCGAGATCTTACTCAGTTTCGTATGAATAAAGTGGGTAAGCAATTGCTTAGTCTCTGAGTACTTGCTTCAACTCTGAGCGTACTCTCAACTGGCGAGCAAATGCTCAGAATTGGTATGAATAAAGTTAAGCGTTTACTCTCTAGAGTGAGCACTTGCTCCAAATTTTCGGAGGGACCTTAGTAGCAGACTCACGTTTGAAAAGTAAGTTGGCCGAGTTAAATTGGCCGATTTTTTACCGTGTGTTGATATGCATATGCAGCGGACTAAAAAAAATGCAAGATTAGGCGAAATTCTCGTGATGTAGACTATTAGAATCTTTGCCGAATCGAAAAGTACAATGCATGGTTGGTACGATTTTTATCGGCGTTTGCTTTCAGGCGCGTATTCAATTTTTCGGGGTACTGTTTTTTGAAACTTTGTAATGTTTCGTTTCGGCCACAGCGTACTTCCAAAAGCTGGCTCTTTTCAAAAATAATTTTATATTCACTTAGAATTTCGGTAAAAATTAGCTGGGCCACTAGCGCCTGTTTTTCGTTACTGCTATTTATATTCGAATTTAAAGAATGAGACAACAAACTATTGCTCTTTATTCCGCACAAATGTGCGCGACGCGCGTAACGTATGTAACCTCTTTGTTGCTCAAGAACCCAATTTTTAAAACTCTTATCCTGCACTATCACTTGTTCACAACGAGCAAATGCTCGCGAGACATGAGTAAGTTCTTCGGAGACATACGAAGTTTTTATTCATACGAAATGGAGCTTGTGCTCAGTGCCGCGGAGTAGACTCACTTTGCTCCGGAGCAAATACTCATGAGCAAGTGCTCATTTTTATTCATAGGCTTCTCACGTGCTTGGAATTTGCAGAACGTGGAGCTTATTCAGAGTGGTGGTCAGGATTAGAAAAAAAAATATTTTCTATCTTTTCCCTTATTTTATATTTAAAGAATATGCTGAAACCATCTTATTAATATTACCATTGCAATTCTGTGTTTTAAAGCCACTGTTTCTGGATTGACTTCGTGCCGTTTATATGGACAATACTGAGTCGAGACCCTACCGTACATTTTACACTTTGAAGTGTCAACTACTGAATCAAAATAGGGATTTAAAAATTAATTAAAATGAAAGTGAACAAAATAAAAGTTGACCATTTTTAGACTCTCTCTCTCTCTCTCTCTCTCTCTATATATATATATATATATATATATATATATATATATATATATATATATATATATATATTTTTTGAAAGATGTATGGTAATTTTCCTTTGAGTACATGACGAACTTAGTACTTCAGCTGAAGATTTTTTCGAACACTAAGAAAATGTTAACTGTGACCACTACAGGTAGCCCTAAATTTTTGGAAGTTATGAAACAAGTACAGTACATGCAAACATTTCAGTTAAAAGAAAACCATACAAATAATCAATCCAGATAAAAGAGTAACAAATGAATTTCGCTAAATTAGCAATGTAACCAAAATTATTTGAGGTCTTTCTCGATAATTCTCGATGTTTGAGGATATTAGAGTTGTTAATTTAAATTATTATGTCGTGTCATGTCTTCTTTTTACTTTTAATGGTGAAGTTCTTCATTAAAAATATACAATAATATACATATTTGGAGAGTTTATTTGAGGCATCGTTCACCGGGGAAAGAATATTAGGGAAGATGAGTTCTTGAGATCGAATGATCTGATGAATGAATGAAGCAAGCTATGGACGAAATACGAAAAAGTAAAAAAGTTTCTTCGAGATAATAAGATAGAACACCATTTTGTACATCACGGATTCTCCATTCAGTTGACCGAGATTTCAACGTCAGAATTCAGATTTGAAATTTCCGCGCGCATTGCTATGCCCTGAATTCCTTCATTGTAGAAGGTTTTTGTAGACGTTATTACTTACTTTTTATAACTGGGTTGAATACTATTGAATATAGTGGATTTCAAGTAAGAATATCATGTCAACGATTTTTTTTTGGCATTTCATTAACATGGTTCGGAGGATGAAACTAAATGCAGTAGGCACACATGTTAAAATATGAAGCGGCCAGACTGGTAGACTGCCTAAAGGAACTTTTACCGGAAAGACAATTGAAAGTTCAAAGAATTCTGTAGGTCAGAACATAATATAATAATCAATATTGCATAACGTAATGTCATTCTAAAAAATATAATTTTTTGATATTATTTATTTGAATATATGTATAATACTAGCGATAATTTACTATAATTGCAAATGAAACTTTTTCATAAAAAGGTGCATTTGCCCTCTTTTTAGTCAGTTTTTAGATCTGTACCAGACCGTATCTAGTTATGTACCGTTATTCTTTGATGACTCACTTGTAGCAACTATCTACATTTTGTTATCTAATTACATTTTGTTCTAAATATCATTTATCGTATGTTTCTTCTCAGTGTCTAGATTGCTATCCTATGAACATCGCTTTTACATCACGCTAGGAACGTATCTTGTAACTGACCCGGACATTACGGTGCGCAGAATAAAGCAAGCATGCCAACTGAAGTCCAATAGACGACTGTCACGATTGACTTCTTCTAATGTAGATCCTCATTATTTGTCTGACTCTCTTTGTGGCGGATAAAACCCGTATATTTTCATTTGTCTTTATTTTTTCTTTCTTTTTCACCTTTAAGATTTATTTAGGTTCAAGCAGCTATGTTAGTGCGTAGCTGTGAATCAGGGTCAATCTGGTTAGTTATGCAAATGCAATGCATTGAATTTTTAAGTGTCCCGAAAGTTGTGCGTCCGTTGCACCGTCCGAATTAATTTTGACAATAGATTAAACAGTCTGAACTGCTTAAAACATTGAGTGTTAATATACTAGTTTACAATAGCAGAGGCACAACGACTATTCCAAACAGACTTAATGTACCGCGTCTGACTAAAATGGAATAAATTCTGCGCCATGTGTCATTATGTTATCTTACTGCATATAATATGTAATCGCCGTCTTACTATTCACAATTTCTATTTTTAAACATTTTAGCAATAAGTCATATTTTTATTCTCATTCTCAGATTTTTCAATGTGATCCCTAATAACTAATAAAATTACTAAAAAATACTAATAAAATTCACGAAAATGTTTTTAATAACAGAAGTTTTCTTAATTTTTACATTTTCACATATTATTTTATACTCAAATATGCAGTAACACATTTAAGTTTTTGAAGATACTGTTAGCTACTTTCGAAGTAAAAGTTAAATAATAATAATAATAATAATAATAATAATAATAATAATAATAATAATAATATCTACAACTTAACGGATTATTAAGTACGTTATTATTACTTTGGTAATGAATTAATGTTCGAGTAAATCTTGGTGATAATTTCTTTTACTTATTTCAACACTTACAAAGTATTTGCTACACATAATATTTTTCAATTTTGTATACCGAAAATAAGAGTACTCGACAAAGGAATGCACTTCAATTTTCTCCTATTATCTGCAGTAGTCATAGTTAATTTGACGATGCACACTTGCATTTAATTGTTAAATAATAAAAAATACTTATTATTTAATATATAGTATACAATATAATACAATTACCGTAATTTAGTATGAATTTTCTCAACCTTTTGTGGTAATACAAGTATCCCAGTACGTACGATACAGTAGTTCAACGAACGCGGTCTGAAATTGTCACAAAGAGGCAGCCGTCAAACAGGCTAAAATATACCCACGCAAAATCTGTCTGTTTAACTTATAAAACATGTCATTAATTGTTTTCCATAAAGGTAAAGAAGGTAAAAGCTTGGGTGAGTTTTCCCAGAAAAAAAAATCCAACTATAATTACATCTCTTGCGGTGCCAATCTGTTCTACTCCGTTGCGCATCTAAACACTATGATTCCCTTAAAATATTATATGTTTAAGGATAGATGACAATTGGTCAAATCTCTGCATTGCTGTTACGACTATTAACAGAGCTGTTTTTTGAAAGGAACGCGAGGTGCGTATGCCAAAGAAAAAAAAGGAAAGAAATTTCGTAGTTTTCGGAACCTCTGCCGTTCACGGTCGGCTCCTTCCAATGTTGTACCTTGGGCTGCCGAGGGGGTGCGGGCGCGGGAGCAACTGCTGATTGGTAGTTAAGCTCCCCCAGGGGCGTGGCGCGGGCGGCAGAGGCGCCCCTACCGCATCGGAGGGTGAGGGGCGGAACTACGCGTCGCGTTTCGGCTCCGAGGTTGTGCTGGGATTCGGGTGGAAGGAGTGTTGGGGAGGGGAGGGACCGTATTATCGCCCGGGACCCTTCGTGCGTTAGGGAGATCTTATTGTTTTCGGAAATTCTACATCGCGATTAGGGAATAGGTTGCTGCTAAGTGATGAAATGGTTGATTTGGATACAAAAGAGTTATGTAGGGGGAACATTTAATGGCTGAGGTTGAAACAAATCTTTCATCTTTATGTGAGTTCGTAACGAATGTTGGGATTGTCTTTGTGCGGTGATTTCTGTCTGGAGGAGATGTACTTTTATTTCAAACCAAATTGTAATATTTGAAGAAGTAATCAATTCATAGATGTAATTAATTGTAAAGAGTATTATTGCATATTAAAACTCTTTAAATAGTTCAATAGGAACAAAAATTAAACTCATTCCGTAGTGTACAAGAAAACTGTCCCAACTAAACAAATCGTAATTTTAGAATTAGACAAAGAAATACGTTTAACTAACCTACTTATACAAACAAAATTCTCATAATGATAGTTGACAAGAATGAGAATTGAATTTTGCTGAGAAAAGCTATTTCTTAAGTGACCTGTGCAAAGTAAAACACTGTTTCCTTTTCCGCAAATTAAACGGTTTCGAATTCCATAAAAGCACTCGTTTTTAATGTGTCACTTTTCTTGTAAATTATTGACATGAGTGAATTAATTTCGTAAACGAGATTTAATGTCGTAAATGATATATTCTCACTACTTAACACTGTTTAAAGATATGTACGAGTATAAAGATATTTCCGTACATGTGTACAAAACTAAAAGAAATATTATGGCTGGAAATATTAGAAATATTGTTACATTGTATTTATAAATAGAAGAAATCAGTTACACTTCACTACAATTACTGAGTTGCGAAATAAATATGAACTCTTGACCGGAAAGGAACAATTAAAAGTCACTGAAAATAAGAGATTCAATTATTGGTAAATCATGTCTCACCATGATGTACAGTTAAGAATTAATTGTACATAGGAGTGATAAAAATGTCATCAGTAGTGGGACAGTAATATCACTGTAATTTGAGCACCAGGGATGTACCTCTTGTTAAAGAGAGATCAGCTAACAGATAGTGCTAACGAGTTTGCAGACGGAGCATCAAGAGAAGACGTAGCTGGCGCGCATTTCCTCATAGGCAGGAGGTCAGGGTCAAAGTTACAAGAATTGGAGGCAAGCGTCAGACAAAGAAGCTTACTGTTTTAAGGAAATCCAGAGGAAATGGAGATATGTGAACATGAGAAAGAAATTGAATGAACCCTGTTGCTCAATTGGGTAGACAGATAGAACAGTGGCGTAACATCAGTTGGTGTTACTCGAGGCAAAGTTAATGGTATCACCCTCCCCATAAATTAAATATAAAAATATCCATTACAGAATAGTGTATACATTACTTAATGAAAATCAAAGTATATTTGCACATGACATTCACTTATAATATATTAAAAAGCTGTATCAAATTTTCTAATTGGTGTCATCCCACCCCGAGTGGACCACCCTCCTGCCTTCCTCCAACTACGACAGTGCGATAGTACATGACTTTCCTTCCAAATTTGAACCAAATGCTTTTAGAAATTGAGAAGCGGAAACATTTAGATCATTTTTTACTATTTCTCAAGAAGATTTAGTTCATATTTTACTATTTATCGGGAAACATTTAGTTCACTCTTTACTATCACTATTACAACTCTAGAAAAATAATCGTCATCATATCATATTTTGAATAAGGAAACAGTTATCACAACTTCATTTGTGACAATTCTATCACAATATTTTAAACACCATTGTTTCTAAACTTATCTAATCGTGAAAATCCCTACAACCAATAGTGTAAATGTGAAATGTTAATTTATTAAAAATATTTATATAAAAATAATTTATTAAAAACAATAACAACAAAAACTCGGTTGAGACTTCGCTTTCTGAATCAATGGAAACCGGTGTAGAGGTCATTGCCTCAAAAATTGTTTACAATATGATAATTTCGGGGGAAAAGAACTATACCTCGCCATTTCAAATATTTGAAGTAAAAACCTTAATATTTCTCACAAGAACAACCAATAACAGATGAACAAGAGTGTTCACAATGCTCATTCATTCACTATGCGAGGAAACGTCGAAACTTCAAAAATTAGCTCTTAAGACAATTTTAAGCATAATTTGTCTAACAAGTTCCTTGGATATTCGGAACGACTAAGCCGCAATAAGCACTCAAAAGTTGATTTGAAACAAATTTCTATGCAAACATTTGCGTTGCAGAAGCATACAAAAAAGGAAAGAATTGCACTGCATTGCCCCGATTCCTTCATGTTACACTTTAATTTCAATAAAAAAAACTTATTTGATGTTTTCTATAGTTTTCGCTTTAGGTAGAATAAAATGATAATATATTGTCTGCATTGCTAAGAATACGACTCATTGACAAAAATTTACTATTTTCGTTTCTCAGGATTAGAAATATTTTGTGCCCAGCACTCTAAAAGCAAAACAAAAAACCGAAATGGTTAAGAACGTGAAAGATGAATACAAAAATTTAGATTTTCAATTTTTAATTTTAATTTTCTTTTTGTAACATAAAGTTCCTTTCTCCTTGAACACTGTTATCTCCCAATGCCGGAATCCTCTTCTAGGAATCCAAATGGAGACTCTGAGCACTGGTGATTGATACTTTCGAGGGAGGTTTTAGAGATTAATTAGAGATATTATTGTCAGCGGCTGATGTGATTTAGGGCATCTACTCATATTTTATAGTGGCCCGGACCGGGAGGTCCTAGGGTTCGACTTACGACGTTGGCAGGATTTTCGACATGATGGAAAGGCAATGAAGTACAGAAAAGACAATTATGCCCCAACGCAAGGGTTAAAGCGCCCCAACGCAGGAGTCGGCTCTGAGACCCTACGTACCGAACGCATTTCAGCACTTGTCTTAGCGACTGCAGCAGTTTGGGCCTGCCTCTTTCCTTGTGTATCAAAAAGCGTATTTTACTTAGAGAAGCTCAAAATGCAATTGCTCAACACGTCTATTTTATTTACGAATTACGACTTGTGCAACCACATAATTGTAATTGACGTGTTTATTTTGTATTTCTTCGCGTCAAATTATATCGTTTACTTTTGAAGGTGATTTTGAGAGAGGATCTTGACCGCTCTCGAATATGACCTGCCGGGAGGAGGGGGAAAGAAGGGATTTGCGCCCTACGAAGGGCCCGCCGCCGCTACTGAAGGGGGAGGCACGAGGGCAGAGTCGAGGTCGGGGACGATGTCGCGAACGATACCCCGCACGGGGTCGAGGGCAGCTTTGGGACGGCGTGTGATGGGAGGAGGGGCGAGAGGGTAGCGAGGGCTGGCGAGGAGGACGAGGTGACGGTGGTGGTACACTATGGTTCAAAATTAAGGGAACGCGGAAATAATTCAATAGCTTACTCGCTTTTTTAAAACCATTATGCCCATTCTGTGAATACAGTTACTAATAATTTATAATGGTGAATTTCTAATGGGTTAACTTATTCTCATGGTTTTCAGGGTCTCTAATTTTGAATAAAATTTTCAAATATGAATATTTAATATTGAGACTTCATTAGCTGACAACAAAAAATGATAGTGTAATTCTATATAATTCATCATATTTACGAAATAATTTGTTTAATATATTGGGCCACGGTCACTGAAAATTACAAAGGAATTTCGGTGTTTCAAATAGTTTCGTATAAGAGAATTTCAAATAAATGTGTTCCAAGCCTGTGGTTGACTTTCAAGGCATTTACTACATCAGAGACAGCATTTTTATAGACTCTCATGTCAGTTTTTGTAACCGCCTAGTTGAATCCACACGTTTAAAATACAAGTAACAATTTTAATACTAAAAAACAGCCCAAAATTAAAATATATTGGACATTAAATCAAGATGACACGAACATAATGAGAAAGCCTTGACTACAATAAAACATTAGGCGATTCCTTTCTTTTAAATAACTTTATGACGCTGAAAATAAAATAATGAATAGCCTTAAAAAATATTATTTTAGGAAAAGCTTAATTTTTTTCTCGAGAGTTTGAAAATTAATCCATTAACACATTCCCAATTAGGAATTGAGTGCCGTGAATTCATGGGTTTGCATTATACGGGTTTCCGGTGTTCCCAATTCTTATTCCACAGTTCTCCACCGGGTTCAGGGACCTGCCTAGAAAATTTTCATTCTAATTTATATGTTTGTATAAATGTTTCTGGGTAGAGAGAACACTATACTCCCGTATGCATAGGAGATTATCAGACTTTGTTGGTTTTGCCTGGTGGTTGGCCACAGTTCTGTTATGTGCTCAAGGCTGCTACGGGCTCTGTTGAGCAGTTCCCGTCGCATCTATACGCACTTCGACAGGGATAAATACAAATATTAACACATATGGTTCGGGATTATAGAGCCGACTTGTGAGAGTTTCTGTGATAAGGTACACAAGTTAGTGTGAAGTCAGAATGACATTCGTACGGATGGTTCTAATTCCTTAAATCAACTCAAGGAAAAATGTCGGCACACAACCGTTTACAATTATTCGTTTAAATTATACTTGGGATAGAAGTATGGTTAATTGGTGTAACTGTAAACTACAAACACAAACCTAAAAACAATGTTATTTTATACAAGTTTTAAGTGAATCAAGGGTAAAGAATAGATCCCAAGCCAGGTACACTCTATTAACTATTGAGACACTATTGAAGCTTAATTTAGAATACATAAGAAAGAAGTTGCTTGTTGATATTTACCCCGATGGATCGGAGATAAATGTGAACACATATGTAGGAGAAGATAACCTATTTTTCGAAATGAGTAATTAGTTTATTTAAAATTAGTGGTCAGCAGGAACGAAAATTCTGCTGAACAATACCACCCAATGTTTTTTAAAAGGCAGATCGTACCCAACTCAAGAACAAGAAATAACAGTTTTCACGATTTTTTTAATAACGAAGCTTCGTGGATTTATACAGTTCAACAGTTCTTTTTACACTAAGATTATCAAGAAAGTTGTTCTTCCCTTACACAAAAAATAACAAATATTTAAAGAAGGGCGTTCTATTCCTTAGGAACCTTGCTGTTGGATGACAGCTGCATCGCAAGCAGTAACGTACTCTGTACACGAATTAAGTCGTTACGCGCAGTACGAGCATTGGCCGAATATCGAAATCAGATATTTGAATTTCTGAGTTAAAATCAACACTTTCATTGTTTTCGTATTATTTTCGACTTCCCAGGTATTTAAACAAAAACGTAGATACTTCTCAGATGGCTGGAGGCTGCATTTTTAAAAATAAGTGCGTTGGAGATATCTTGGCGATCTCCGAGATATACGTAGCTGTAGGATTAAAATTTGAACCTTAAAAAAATTGTTTGGTACTGAAATAGATTTCCTGACGTGAAAAAGCTGTTTCCATTTACCCTTCACCCCAATTAACCCTCCCTCTCACTTCTGACCTTGGGTCGGTGATCCCTGAGCTGCAGCCTGCTTAGCGTAATGGTAAATCGGGTAATACTAAATTATTTCCGCTTGCGGTCCATCCTGAACCACTGTGCGGCGGCGTGCGCTCGCGTGCGGGGCCGCGGAAGGTCCCCGCTGCGTTCCCACCTCAGCGCGCGGCTCGCGTGACGGCCCAGGCGGACGGGCCGGCCTGCGTGCGGACCCGCGGCCCGCCACCTCCGCACCGCCCCCGCCACGGCCCGCCAGGAGAGGCCTTCGTGGCGCCGCTGGGGTCAGCGCATACGCGTCCTCGACGCCCCCTGGCCCGCTGCCCCGCCGCCCCCGCCGCGTCGACTCCGCCGTCGCCGCCGCCGCCACCGACGACGACGACGAGGCCGTCCCAAGCAGTGGGCGCCTATGGCAATTTAATGAACACGGCTCCTCACGAGAGTTCCTCTTCTGGCATTGGCTATTGTCAAATTGGAGATCAATTACATTAGATACGCGCGAACTTGTCTTACGATAGAAACATTTTGGGATATTTTAACAAATCATTAACTGTAAACCTAATATCGACAATTTTAATCGCTTATGATCATTTGCTTTAAAATGTTGCTTGTTCGACTTTTTCGTATTTTATTTTATTCCAGCTGTCACAACGATACCTACGTATTTAGATACCGCCGGAAGTTTGCCAACATCTTTGATGAAAAGCTACAGGAATATGTAAAGCAGGGTTCAAGTGAATCGAATAGTAGTAATGCTGCATATCGAACGCTACAAACAGCGCTACGTAGAATTAATAATAAAATCTGAGAGCCAGAGGATCTGATAGAAGAAAGGACAATGGGTAAGGTAACCCTGCGTGGTAACTACAGTTGATCTGCGTGGAAAATACCTTTCATTGCGCATATGCTTAAATTTTTATTGACAGTTCTGCTCCCTTCATATTGCCGCTGGGCAATATCCCCTCCGTCGTTGAATGTGTTATCATCACGCGCTCGGTGCCTGTGACACTGGATAACGGATTACAACCAACGTGTTTGACGCCAATTGCTTGGAATCAGTTGACCATTGCGTCGCCTTAATCACTTTTGTCTTGTATTCATCCACCAAAACGCGACCTCGTTAATTGGCAGTGGGAATGAAGAGTTGCAATGGAGACTTCTCCTACGCATCACGAAACTAGCACTGCTCTCGACAGTTTGTACATGTAGTTGATGCATCTTTCTGTAAGGATTACAATCTCTTTTATTCAACAAAATACATTTCGTGTAATGCGGCAATGTTCGCGTCCACGGAGGGTACCTAAAGCAGTCTCCCTCTGATCCACTCAGATTCACCTTTCCAAAATAAACAACATACGTATTTTTATCATTTTGTAGCCTAAGGTGCTACTCTAACATATTCCAAACTTAATGCTAATTTCTCTTCTGTCTGAAAGTTATTTTTTGTGAATTAACTGAATAATGAGCTTATCAACTCGTGTCATGAAGGAAACGATCAGTAAGCTTTTTTAGTTTTGCTATAGCGATGGAACTGTCTGCAGCTGCGTGTTCATCAAATGATAGGGAGTATTTAGTATTTATAAAAAAAGAGTGAATATTATATATATATATATATATATATATATATATATATTTATTATATGTATATATATATAATAAATATAAAAAATAAACGTAAACATTCTTATTAACCTAACATCAACAAACTTTTCCAACTGCTCTCTCGTGGCGAGGAGGTCAATTTCATGGAGGGGAGATTTCATTGTGCTACCCGTACCACTTCGTCGCACTGGTGACAAGTGCATTGACGTCACTGGATTAGATCAGTGATGTCAAGGTCGATGCCACCAGCGGGAGTCGTCGCACGAGTGGTACGGGTAGGACGACAAAATTACCCCTTGACGCAGTTAATTATCTCTCCACAAGAGAGCAGTAGGTAATCGAAGTCGCCCTAAACGCTTTTACGCTTTACACATATACGATAAGCCGGGATTTATATAAATAAATTCAAGAATGTTTGTTATTATTGTTTTGTATTTATATTTTTACTTTTATTTTTCTGCGCGTATCCTCTTTTTTACACGCGATTGCGCCAAGATGGAAAACGGCGGGGTTACCACTGATAGTTTTCTTTCCCAACGCTAATTGCGCTGCAAGAATCGTGGCATGCCACGGTGCCACGAAGCGTACCACTGCCACCAGTAGGAGACCTTGCCATCACTGGATCAGATGTTCGACTAGAATGTGTGTTTCGGCCACTGTAAGTCGGCTGCGACCGGTGCTGGCCTCGACGTTTTCCCCATCCCCACCCCCGCCCCTGCGCCTCTCCTCGCGGGTCGAGGCTCCTCAGCACCCCGTCTCCGCCTTTGTCCGCGAAACGCCACTTCCACCCGGGGACAGGCTCGCCCCGGAACCCGCCTCCGCCGTTGTCGTCGGTGTCCTCGCCGCTTCCAGCAACGCCGCCACCATCCTCGCCTTCACCTCTGTCTTCGCCGTCATCGCAACGTCTTTACGCTATTCTTTTACGTCTGCTTGTGCTTCCTCCCCTACTGCCCCCTCACTTACCTCAACCACCTCCCCTTTATCGCCTGCTCTACCTTTCCCGACACCACATTTCCCTCCATCAGCTCCTCCGCCCTCACCTCCGTCTTCACTGCCACATTTTTATATTAATAGTACATATCACTCAACTGCCGCCGTCCCCGCCGTCTCCACCGCCTCCGTCTTTATTGCCGTCTTTGCCTCTCCCGATCTCGACTTTTCCTCCGCCATCACCATCTCCGTCCTCGCTACAGTCTTCGCCGACATCGACACATACTACACTTATGCTTTTGTTTCGTCCACTGCTGCCACCGACATCTCCGCCTCCACCACTTCCGCCGACTCCTCCGCCTCCTCCATCACCTCTCATCCTCTCCCGATACCACATTTCCTCTGCCCTTTCCATTTTTACATTTTTCTTTCCGTCTGCCATCTCTGCTGCTGCCATCGCCAACGCCATTGCCTCCGCCTCCACCACTTCCGCCGCCTCCACCATCACCACCGCCACCGCCATCATCGGCGTCTCTACCTCTCGTGATACCACCTTCTCCTCCGTCCTCTCCATCTTCACGTTTCCCTTTGCTCCTGCCTCCTCCACAGTTCGTCTCTGTCTTCACCTCTGCCTCCATCTCCATCGCCACCTCCTTCCCCGCAGCCGCCACTGCTTTCCGGCCTTGGCGTTTCCGTTTTGTTCCGAGGAGCCTTTACAAGACGGTCCGTGGATTTTTATTCGCTGCCCAGACCACGTATTAGAGAGAAAGCGCTTACATAGGCTTTGTGAAAAATACATGGGATCGGGATAATGATATGTTGTGGTGACCTTGCGACAATTTTGTGACATTTCTGTGCTACTCAAAGAATCTTTCTGCTTGTCTACAAACACGAGGCAAAAAATATTGATTTTTATAACTTGAAAGAACTTGTGCAGGTGGCCAACTTTCGAAACGCCTTTTAGAGCTCAAATATTGTGGAAGCCACAGAAATAGTGGGTCCAAAGTTGTCTTCAATGAGGAAGCAAAAACCTTCGAATGTAACGAGCCCATTTTTTTCAATTTGTGTAACATAAATACATAATATATTAAGTAAATGGTACAAAAATTACACGTGTTTAGGCAGGTTGCTGATCATAAAAGTTTAAAAGATGAGGTGATGATATCCGCTTCTAAATACATGTATATGTAAATGATCTTTGTAAAATACAGGTTACAATCAATACAAATCCATTCATATGAAGAAATGAAATTAAAAACTTAATTTTGCGACTTGTAAACTACTTGGAAGTTCAAGTGAAATGGCACATTCATGTACAGAATCACAGTGAGTTTTGAAATTTCATTTTGTGCAGAAACATCCACGTTTTTTAGTCAAATTCAATTTTTTTCTCTAGGTCATCTAGGTCATTAGCGACCACTATTGCACTTAACGGTATGGTAACTGTGAAGACATGATGGGGGCGAAAGGACGAACACAAATACAACCATGCCCGAGGCGGGAATATGTATTTTTAATGTTCTACAACCAACTAATATACAGCCTGTACGTAATAAAAATAGGGTCAGATTTTCTTATCAAGGCGAACAATCTTCGCAAAAAATTCGAATTTTGCTGTTTACTCACGAAGGCTATTTATTTATTTATTTGTATTGTTGGATTTTTATCCCGTTTACTTTGTTACAAACGTCAATTTCAAACGTCAATAACAGAACTTCTTTTGGCATTGTGCGAATCACAGACTTCTATAATATGTCGTTTTTTAATTCAATGATTAATACATCTGGAAAGTCTTTGGTGCTATATGAGAAAAAATTTATCCTCATCGAATTTTGATATATGAATTCATTTTTAAGATCTGATCTAATATGTTAAGGTAAAAGTTAATCTCTAATGCACTTTTCAAGGCGTACAATTTTTCTATCTTAAATTTCGGAGTCTTAGAATTTGGCGTAGCATAGCGTATTATCGTCCATTTTTATCATCTTTCATTTTATTTTGATAAATGTGAGTTTTTGATGGCTCATATATTTCTCTTTTTATTTTCAGATCCTGATTGTGGCGTACCATCACAACGGAAACGGAAACTACAAACGGAAACTGAATGGCTGTGAGGGTCTTTAATTCCCTAACCAAAATAAATAAATAAATAAACAAAAATGAACAGTAAGAATATTTGGAATAAGAAGAGTTTTAGGAATCCGAATTTGCCTTCGCATATTCAAAAAATACGTAAAAATGGCAACATTAGCATAAAAAGAAATTCAAAATATCTATATATAGTAAATCTTGGTATTGGTACAGTGGCTGAGAATAAATGTATCTGGTCTTTGGCCACGTACTGTTGCTAGGGTTTGAAATAGCCTAACGCTTTTAATGTTGATGTTATCACCTTAACAATGTTTAAATTGTTGTCCCGGTCGGAGTGACAAAGCTTTGAACAAATGTAATTATTAAACTACATTTTCTACTCAGTAACAAGGTCACAACGTGGATTCGTTTACTGTTGCGGAACATATTTCCGAGCGTAAGTGCCTCCAAAAAAGGTGACAGGGTGGTGACACATTTTTTATAAAGATGTTCTGTTGAATTTTTCTCAGGATAATTTGTGAATTTAAGGATCATATCTTAAAGTTTCTAATGTGATGCATTACAGACCATGGATGCCAACATTTCTTAATATGTTTGTAATAGAAAATCATTAGTAAATGTTTAATGTTTGCATCTTCTCACGCGGCTAATTTTCATTATTCGTTACTTATTTAACTGTCTATTTTAAATACTATGTTTAAAATAAATTTATAACTTCGGGTAGATCTAAAATATTGTTAATTTTATACCACCGTACGTAGAAATTTTAGATTTCGAAGTAATTATTTTTTACTAAGCGAATTATTGAGTTGCAAACTCATCTGATTCTCAAGGAAGTTGTAGTAATTTCTTATGTTTTTAGTCAACTCAGTCTGCTTATAAAGGTTGCTTATTATTGTGGAAAAGTAAAAGATTTGGGTTCTTATGAGATATTGCGCACGAATTCTTCCTTCGAGTTGTCCTCGGAACTATAGTGTCGTGACGCTCACAGACGTCTTCAAAATTGTATTGAAAGAAGTTTATTTATCGTAATTCTATTTTTATCTTTACAAACGCCGACAATGCCAGAGTTTACAATTACATGTCAACTATAAGTTTATAATTGCATTGTACTGAAGTTTACAATTACATCGTATCAACTTTTCAATCGTATTACAGTTAAAAGTATTACATCAGTAGATGTTAAATGTGTATGCTAAATGTAAAATTT
The DNA here is from genome assembly GCA_038098605.1 of Gryllus longicercus. NCBI lineage: Eukaryota > Metazoa > Arthropoda > Insecta > Orthoptera > Gryllidae > Gryllus > Gryllus longicercus. The sequence continues at coordinate 5,775,353 of JAZDUA010000032.1, read as the reverse complement.
GCTTGAACATTTGAGAAACTTATAGTAAGGTTCAATTTTTCACTTTATTTTAAAAAGATCATAATCGTCTACAATATCTTCTTGAATATGAAAATACATTTTATTAACTTTACTGACTTTTCTTACGTAGATTGAAGGACGGAAACGAAAACCGCGTTGAAATGTTTCATAACAATTACGTATGAATCGATCTGAATCCATGAAATCTCGAAAGCTAAGAACAGCTGTATTCAAGCAAATCCCAGCCTTCAAAATTACTGAGAGTTTCGTCATTCCAAAGTATTCTTAGCTCGTAAAAATGATGTTATCGGTCACATTTAGTTTGTTAGCCGCTCTCGTGTATGATTAATAGTAACCGAGTGCCAAATGTATCTGGTTCTACGTGGGACGGTTGTAAGCGAAACATTTGTTTCTATCGTGAATGCCTAGAATTGTTTATACGTTCAGGTGGTATCATCAAAATCTAGATTGTCGTGTAATTTATAAAGCTGCTCTAGGATCGAAGATAAGCCACAAGTTTATAATTTTCCAACAAAAATTATTATAACACACTCATTAAATAGTACACGTGTTTAATATACTTATGTTAATACTATTAAAATTAACCGAATTTAACTATTCACATACCAGTCAGATTAGTGCCGACTAAACCCCTTGACAATTCATTACAACTGATCAGAGTAAAACAACAAATCTACTTTCGTCGAATCCTTTTCTCGTGCTGGTCATTTATTTGGTTGTTTCATCAATCTGCTTGAAATGATAAGCAAGTCAGTCTTTAAATCGAATGACTGTATGACAATATTTATTTTCTTGCTCTAGCATCGAATTACATAATCGAAGTGTATGAGGGTAATTGTGTTGATTTACATAACGCCATGTGTTTCCTCTATATTCCTAGAATGAAGAGTAAATACACGTTTTATGTAAATCTGGGAATGAATTCACCTATGTGCACACAATGTCATTAATTCTGAATGTATGCGGGTCTTCAAGAAATATGTATCTATCATCTCAATTAATAGTGTGAGAGATCACTATAAAAGTTTGTAATACGTTTTTTTCTTACTTTGGTTCAAATCCATGATCAAATTAAATATACTCAAACTTATCTTTTGTAATTTCCTTGCTTACAAACTCGGCTGCGCAAAATAAATCCGCAGAAGTTTTAATTGTCCCCTCAGGTCACCGCATTACCTAGTGGAAAAATTAACAAGTATGATTCATTACGCCTCCTAGTCGGATGGATACTGCTATCCGCGACGTGGATCGCAGCCATGACCGCCTGGAGTTCGCGTGGCCGGCACGCCGGTCTTACGAGTGGTCCGGCGAGGGGGACGTATTTGGTCCCGAGTGGACGGGCCGGGGTGCGGCGGGCGCTACTGCCAAGCTGGTGCGGTGGCCGCGACCGCGGCTTTGGCTGCAACGATGGCGGCGGCGGCGGCGGCGGTCCGATAGAGTTATAAATCTGAATAGCAAATGGCGTCGCCCTGGAGTCGCTCGCTCGTATACGGCAGCGCTCCGCATTAGATATGTACGGTTGGCTGGGCGAGGCGGCGGCGGGCGCGGCGGCGCGCGGGCACACGCCCAAGCCGCGTGGAGGCGGACGGGCCACGACGGGACGCCGCCCGCCCGCACGCCGGCGGGCAGGCGGGCAGGCAGGCGGGTGGGCGGGCGAGCGGTCGGTCGGATTGGATGGTTGGTTGGATGGCTGGTTGGATGGTTGGTTGGATGGTTGGTTGGATGGTTGGTTGGATGGTTGGTTGGATGGTTGGTTGGATGGTTGGTTGGATGGTTGGTTGGATGGTTGGTTGGATGGTTGGTTGGATGGTTGGTTGGATGGTTGGTTGGATGGTTGGTTGGATGGTTGGTTGGATGGTTGGTTCGATGGTTGGTTGGATGGTTGGTGGATGGTTGGTTGGATGGTTGGTTGGATGGTTGGTTGGATGGTTGGTTGGATGGTTGGTTGGATGGATGGTTGGTTGGATGGTTGGTTGGATGGTTGGTTGGATGGATGGTTGGTTGGATGGTTGGTTGGATGGATGGTTGGTTGGATGGATGGTTGGTTGGGTGGTTGGTTGGATGGTTGGTTGAATGGGTGCGTGGGTGGGTTGGTGGGTTGTGGGTGGGGGTCGCCGAGTGGGAGAGATGGCAGGCAGTGCAGAGGAGGGATTGTGGGTAAGCAGGAAAGGGAGCGAGCGGCCGGGCGGAATAGCAGGCGGCAATCCGGACGGGATGAGCGGTACGAAGCTGGGCGGAATGGCGGGTGGGATAAATCGCGGGCTGAAAAAATGACGAAATAGTAGAAAGCTGGGCGGAAAGGTGTGCCAAATGAAGGAAAGCTGGATGGAAAGGTAGGCGAAATGACGTGGGTAGAATGGTGGAAAGAAGAGAATTATGGTTGGGAAGCGGTGGAATACTAAGACTGTGGGTGAAATAGTGGACAGGTGGGAGGAATGTTGAAAAAAGGGGGGAGGATATTAAAAGGGTGAGAGGAGGATCGGAATGGAATGGCAAAATAGTGCTGAGGTGGGAGAATTGTGAAAAGGTCGGCAGAATGATGAAAAGTTAGTAGCAGTAATGGAGGGATGGAAGGGAACACTGGAAATGTAAGTCAAATGCTGGTATAGTGAGCGAAATATTACGCGTAATAGTGGCTAGGTCAAGTGAGTGAAGCAACGGTGTGCGGGACGGAAGGGAGATGGCGGCCGGGAATGCGGGTGGGTACATGATGGACATCAGGGCAGGTAAATAGCAGCAGAGAGGTCGAGGTGGGATGACAGGTTGTGTAAAGTGGGTGCGAGAGCGAGTGCAGGCAGAGTATGCAAGGGTGGAGTAAGGCGCAAGTGACCGGCGCAGGATGAAAAAGGAATCTTGTTCGAACCGATACTCGTCGAACTCCTTAATCAACTGTGAGAAATGTTTCCGAGCAGCATAAATGACCTCTAATATTTTACAAAAATTATGTAAATTTTAATAAACTTATTTCATGATTTAAAAAACATTTATCGACTAACGATTAGTGGTTGATTGAATGTTAAAGACTCCGAGCGCGTCAACTACAGAGGTCATTATTCCCGTAAGTGTAGTGCATTCTTTCATCGGGAGGTGGCGGAGATCTTTCCCCGCTGGATGGCGAGATACGACACCGACCTACCGTCGGCTAGTGGGGTTTCCCCTAACCAGGTATCTCCTACCAGAGGGGCACTGCGCCGGCCGAAATTAGCTCTAAGACCCCGATCAATCTCCAAGCATGTGTGCTAGTGTAGTGAATGTTAGTGTGGGTGTGTGTGAGTGTGTAAGGGATGAGAATAGTACAAGAAAGAGGAAGGAAAGGTCCCGCGTGGTCCATGGCCCGTTTGTTAGGATATTGCACCGGCATTCGCCTGGTGTTCATTGGAGAAACCACGGAAAGCTACCGATGAAAGCAGCCAGCTGCTAGAACTCTCCTCCAGACAACGGCTGAATTCGACCCAGCTGACATGCTAGTGTCTAAAATCTGTCCGCCGTAGGGACTCGAACCTAGGACCCCCTGGTCAGAGGCACTGCAGTGACATCAGGTGCAATGAGCCACATCTCTCGGTAGGATTAGTGGTGAATTCGGTCATAAAACAACAATATGCTTTCAGGTATACTCTCAAAATGATACGTCGCATATCTCGTGATGAATGTGTGGTACGGAAGGAAAATCAAGTAAAATTGATGAGCATATTTCGAAAGTGACGTATCTCCTCGAAACACCATTTTTCAGAAAGAGGAAGTATATAATTAACCTCATAGTTCAGGACAGGATTCAAAGAATAAAGTTCGTATACCGATTAACATAAGACAAACAATTTTTGAAGGCAATTTTTGGCAGTACGATGAAGAAACGTCTTCAAAATATGATACTAAAACTAGGGGGGGGGAAACGGAAATGGAGACACGTGACTTTAGAAGCAACCGCTTGAACTGTAGGCCTGCCAGTTGCTCGATCGTGTGTGAAGGATGCGAGGAGGAGGGCTTCAAACGGCGTGTTTGCGGAGCCGTCAGCTGAGCGCGGCCGCTGGGAAGAGGCCCGCCGAGCGAGGTGGGCGCGGTCGGATCGGCGGGGCCGCGCTCGGCGGGGAGGAGGGGAAGGGGAGGGGGAGGGCGCACGGGAGGGCGCACGGGAGGGCGTGGGAGGGCAGCGGAGTCACAGAGGTTGCTAAGTGAAACTGGTCCGTTCGCTGGGCGCGCCGCGTGGGAGGTGTGTGCGGCGGAATACTTCTCTTGATAATCGTTGCGTTGCTTTCTTTTTCCCGAATACTTAATTTTTCACGTTCTTTGGCATTTTGATGTATGTATTCAAGGAGGCCAGGTGGTTAAAACGTAGAGCCGGATCGTTCTAACGGGGTATGGACATTTGAATATCATGAGGCATCAATTTCTAACGTTCAAAGGTTCAAAGTTTGCTGTGAAGAATTGAATGTTGCACATAAATTTATGTTTTCCTAGTTTACTGTATTGCATTTTCGAACCGCTGTGCGTACTAGTATTAAAGAAAGATATTACAATAAAGTAAAAAATGTATTCTAGGAAACGTTTTCGCGATTTTTGCAGATAATTTCTTTAAAAAAATTCCGATTTATCTGCACACTTTTAGCAGAAGGCTAACATGGATAATTAGAGAATTATTTGCAAAAATAACAATACAAATACATGGGAGCGTTGTGTGAACATTCACAATAGTGAGCAGATGTAAGCATATTGGAATACCTGATGATGATTGGAGAATATCATTTATATTTATCTTAAGTATCTTTTATTTACTGTTTTTCTACGACATTCACACATGGGTTGAACTTTGGCGAAATCGCAAGTGAATACAAAGAAAAATTTGAAGACTGATAGCGGTTAGATTTTTATATTTATATGAAAAGAGCATTGCTTAATGCCCCGAGTTGTCTTAATTATTCTAGTTTCCTAAAAGCCTTCATGGTACTAGTACCAGAATATAAAGCATAGGGGAACCATGGGGAATTAGTAAATTTTTCCACTCTTTACAAAAATAAACAAATATTGAAAATCCCCTTTGACGCATTAAACGCCAACCCTTTCAAGGACTTTTCATAATAATTTCCCTTCTGGTGAAAACTACACTGTAACTTGGTACCTTTTCTAGTCATATATAAATGTGGTCATGTAGTCATTTCTCTCAATATTCATTGATCAAACCTTTAAAGTCAGTAAGGACACACCTTGCGTGTTTTTCTAATTTGCAAAAAAACGCAAGGTTTACTCTTGTTACTCCACGCGTTGATCTCAGGATATTCATTTCTGGCAATTAAAAGCGTCGTCTCGCCTCACTCTTTGTTATGGTGCAATTTTCACCACTACGTAGGCCAAAATATAGCAATTTCAATATTAACTATAATAATAACGATAATAAGAATAACAACAATAATAATGATAATAATAACGATAAAATAATAATTATGATAATAATAAGTATGTGTTTACATATCGCAAGGCTCAGGTCCTAAGGTTTGGTCTTATGCCTAGGTTAACACGTATGAATAAAACTAAAAGGTTTAGATGTGAATGAAAATTGTTGAATATTTTATTTCTTCAAATTCGGGTTTGTCAAAAAATGTATCCCGTCCTTGAAACACTTCTCACTCCTAACTTGCCACGAGTACTAATCACTTGAGGCATGATCGAGGAGACAGAGTCGCCGGCGCTGCGTTGTCAAATACTGGGCAATAGTTGGAGCGCTAAAGAGTCGACCCGCGCGTGAGCCGGGGAGTCAGAACAGGTTCCCTCTTGAACCGGTCGTTTGCGATTCGTTCTGAGCCCCCGACTCCCACCACCACCGGCGCGGGCCGCTGCCGTCTCCGCCTCTCCCGGAGCTGTTTGTACTCAGCGTCCAGACTGCAGGAAGCCGCTCGGCCCTGCTTTATTTGCGCCTTTTTTCTCCCAAACTTCGCATGTCCGGTAGCCGCGAAAATACGCCATAAAATTGCACACAATTACTACTCAGCAATAGATAACGAAAGAGAAGGAAATGCGGGGTTCTACGCTCGCGGCAGCAAGAAAGCTGCCTGTATGTTGTGGATTAAGAAATTATTGTAATGAGTTGCCGTTTTATAAATGCATGGACTCAAGGAGATTTTAAGATAAGATTCGCGACACTTCTAATTAATAAGATTTAAAATACATTGAAGTTATTACTCTACCTTTCTCATTCAATTTTCTTTTAATAAATTCATTGAATAAATAAAATTGGCATGATTAACTTTCCGTACAGTGGAATTATTTCGTTATAGAATAAACAGACATAACACAATTATTGGAAAAGTATTCAGACAGTTCTGTTTCAAACTTTAACGGCCGTTTAATTAGGTAATTCTAGTCCTATAAACTTGCAGCCGTGGATCAATGAATACAAATTAGATTATGTTCTGACATAAAAAACGAAATTGAATATACAATCTTCCAAAGTTACATTTAAAAACGTGTAATCAGGAAACGGAGCAGACTGAACAGTCAAAGGAAATTATCCAAGAATGTGAATGATTTATCTATATATCAATATAAACGGTTAATATTATTAATATTCAAATGAAATATGTATAAAATCGAAAAAGATCTTTACTATTAAATTAATTCATTTATTAGGTTGTAATTGTTTATTTATTCATTTAACGCCAGAAGACAGTGAAAACTCTGCGATGTATGAGAGCGAAGTTTATTGTGTGCACGTTTAAGTGGTAATACAGTCATGAAGACTTGAGACATTTAAAATAATTCAAGTCGTAACAATAAAAGTTAGTCTGATGAGTAAAATTAGTTGATTTTCAAAAATAAATAAATAAATAAAAAAATAAAGAGAAAATAATTTCTTTGTGTATTAAAATAACGAGTGAACTTTCCACACTCTCATCATAACGCCCAAGTCGTTGCGAGTCTCGCTTACATGGAACCTCTGAGTAAATGGCCGCCGCTCTTAAAACCTCCTAGAAAAGACGGATTCCTCCTGGGCGAGGATTCCCACATGCACCCGCCAGCATCCCAAGGAAGCCACAAAAAGCGGCGGGGCCTCCCGAAAAAAGCATGGCGGTGCGCGCACCGGCCGCAAACACGCAGCCCCCGCAAGGGCCGGGCCAGGCCCCCAACGCCGCCGCCGCCATCCCGAGGGAGTCGGAGGCGGCGGAGGCGGCGCGGGCGGCGCGGGCGGCGCGGGCGGCGGGGGAGGGGGCAGCGGCGGATGAATAATGCAGGGCCGGGCGGGCCCCGCCGGCTAGAGCGCGGCTCCGATCGCATCTTCTTGCGGCCCCGCCGCTCCGCGCCACTCCGCTCCGCGCCACTCCGCTCCGCGCCACTCCGCTCCGCGCGGCGCCGCGCCGCGCCGGCTTCAGCCAGCCGCTCGCTGCGGGCTCCGCGGTTGCGTCGGCGTTCTCGGCCCATAGCCTGGCCCGGTCGAGCCTCCGCCGAAGCCCCGGCTGCAGCGGGGAACCGGTTGAAATTCGGCGCGCGGGGGAGGGAACCGGCGCGGGGGCAGGGGCCGGGGGGCGGTGAGGAAGGAAATCGGGAAAGCCACCCGGCTTGGCCGCACAGTGGGTGAGGGTTGGGAAACGCGAGGGCATAGGCTGATTAAAGCACTGACTTCATCAGCCACGTCCTAGTTGCTTCTGTACTTCTTAAAATATGTTGTAATTTTATCTAAACAATACAGATTTTTAATTATTGAATAAATTCGTATACATTAATTCAACGCAATTTGCCACACTTTCTAATGTTATTTCGTACAAAATTTGTTCGCGCGCCTATCGAAAAGTTATTGATTTAATCAAACATATTTGTATTGAAGGATTATTCAGATGACGTTATGGGAATTGTAGGGGTTTCTAAACCTAGTGCAGAGATATTGTCGCTGCAATCTCTATGTTTTGTGGGGTTGATCTCAGACACGCTGCTTTGAAATTAATTCAATTTTGAGCAGTGGCAGGAGCCTCTAAACTAGCTTTCTCGCTTAATTTAGTGAATCTGATTTTGTAGACGTTCATAATGATTGGTACTAAAAGTATTACCTTTATTAAGATGCTAAGCCTTATAGACACTTCTGAGTTGGACGAAAGAGTTATGACTTGCTGATTATAATGTTGTGATAAGAATGAGGATGGTGGAGGAATGGTAAGTCAGAAGACACGAAACGTACTGGAAAAACTTCCAGATAATCTGCCACGAACTCACTTTATCTACTATAAATGCCTCATGGATCATCCGAGAACCCTAGTATTCAGAATTAGATGTCTAGGGGTCTGACGAGAACTCCATGGGTCTCCCCGGCACATAGACTGAAATCAACGCTCTAAAGTTAAATCACTAAAATGTCCTCATTTTTACTACCTTTGTCTGAGGTCGAACCAGCTTCGAATCCGCGAGGCTGCCAAAATTTTCTATTTAATGGATGTATTTAAATATGCTATTATCTTTGTCAATATAAATTCAATGTGCATCATAAATGAGATATTTCAGAGTTGATCGAAGGTAGAAAATTGTGACTTGATTAATGAATTGGAGATACGAAGAAATAGATGTACCATAATAAATTCTTGTACAATTCCATTTTATCAATAACAAATTACTTAGTACGCGGTCAGAATTCACGCACAGTTCAATGACAAGTGACCTGCATACATTTCTTAGCCTTACGCGACGCTTCACGACAAGCATAGAATTCACTGATATACATCCGCCATTACGTTTAGGTGAGAATTAGTATACGTTATATCTTTTCAAACAAAGCTTTTTTGTTTAATGGTTGCAATTGTTTGTCAGTTGAACAGCGAAATCATCAGAATGTTATCACTGTAAATCATTTTCCATAATCACAAATCTCAAAATACTTGAGACTCCTAAATTGTATATTTTGCAGATCAGATCAGACGGCCATATATTTTATTTTTGAGTTTTAGATTCATATACCATAGTCTGATTTCAAGCAAGTGTATCAATTGAAGAAGTCATATATTCCGCGAATACATTTTTGTGGTAACATTAGATGCCATCGGTTGCTTTTCATAGAAGTTGGAAGTTAACGTGTTCTGCGCCAAGTCTTTGACTAATTGGATCTCTAGCAATACGCTATAACTACAGAATTAATACGGACTATTTCAAGAGCGATATTATTAAGATTTAATAAAATACTAATTGCAATCATTTATTACTCGTAATTTGAAGAAATATTTAGTATTTATAAATATAATGATGTAATTGTTGAATTAATGTCGGTAAAGTATTAGAATTTTCTCGATAAGGCAGAAAGCAAATCATCTCCAGATTTCTGATATTTTCTCCAAGTTCCTGAAATGAATGAAGATGCGATTTAGTCGGAACTTAAATTAGAACAAAATTAATTCAATCTGTGCCGTGAAGATGAATATACTTTCTGGAAAATCGATGTGAGATAGTTTGATAATAATAATATTAATAATAATATTAACGATAATATGATTAACAATAATAAGAGCATACGCCATTTAGCGATCAAATCGAATTTCTATATTGGGATACAGGGCCCCTTTAGAAAACATCGGGAAACTACTGCTTGAACAACTTTTCCACGACATCTAAAGGAAAGGGCGTTCTGCTTCGACCATGTATACGGGCAGGACACCATAAATAATAATAATAATAATAATAATAATAATAATAATAATAATAATAATAATAATTTCAAGGCGGTTGAAGAATAATGCATCCATGGCTGTATCTTTTTCATTTTGCAACCAATACTCACAAATATTTTTCCACCTGATTCCTACATTTGAAGTAATATAATATATACCCTGTCCACTTAAGCCGGACAAACCCGCCGGAGAATAATTTTGGTGATTTTTGTGGAGGATTGTTTGGCGCTTTCATCTTGTTGTCACGTCGCAGCTGATGTCCTTAGTCTTGATTTACACTCCAGAAGTAACACTGTGCATGTTCACCAAAACTCCGTAATCGATCATCAAAAGGAAAGTGAAAATCGGTTCTTAAGGTGCTCTTTCATCTTCGGGACAGCGGGTGTGGCCACGCCACTAGGATGTCGTGAATCCCATGAGGGTGCGCACTGAGTTGCAGACGAAGGTCCCAATCCTTCCGGACGCAGCGTAACAGTCGTTGAGATTCTTCAACGACTTTTCATAATCTCGAGAGATTATTGTTGTACCCTTTTCTTTCCTCGGGTAAGAAAAGAATTTTGGACATCGGTTAATAAATGACTACGTTACGGAGACAGCACTTTCAATCTACACTAAGTAATAATAATAATAATAATAATAATAATAATAATGATAATAATAATACTAATGATAATAATAATATTAATGATAATAATAATAATAATAATAATAATAATAATAATAATAATAATAATAATAATAATAATGATAATAATAATACTAATGATAATAATAATATTAATGATAATAATAATAATAATAATAATAATAATAATTATTATTATTATTATTATTATTATTATTATTATTATTATTATTAATTTTATTATAACAATAACATTAATAAAGGCAACCGTCATTAAAATTGTCAGGGTATTGTACCTGATCACCATTACTAAACGTATTAACTATCAAATCAGCAAACCGATACATGTGAAGTTATTTGGATTGATTAAGTATAATAAAGAAACCTCTGATTGCATGACCAATTGTCTGGCGCGACAAGCGATCGGGATCAAAGGCTTGTGGCCGGCCGGTCCATTTTTCGCCCAGTGTACCCGCCTCCTGCCGCCACATCGGGGGAAATCCAGGCCGCAGAGCTTCGTTTCTACCGCTCGGGCCGCTCGCTAGTTAGAACCGCCGCCACCGCCGCCGTAGTTTATTTCCTTCCGACGTGCGCAGAGAGATGGGTTTGAGCTTCGTGATTCACTGCGTGAGAAGCCGTGCGTTATGGGGCTGCTCCGCCGCTTGTCCGCGTCGGAAAGCTTATTTGCGGAGGCGCATCGGCCGACGGGCTCAAGAGGCGCAGGCGCTCGTGTGTGGCGGAGATTTGTCTACTCGTCCTCTCCGCAACGACATTCCCCTTGAGCGCAGACCAAAGGGAGTGGTGTGAGGTTAAGAGTTCTGCGCTTAAATCTTCGCCCCGCGAATATACTTGATTCTGTATGTTAAAATGGTTGAAATCAACCGTTAATGTTTATTATCATATTATTATTATTATTATTGTATTATTGTTATTAATATTATTATATTATGGTCTGCTACTATCCCGTAGAGGGCAAGGGCCTCCGATTATATGGTGGGTTACATAATGATAGAATTTCCGAGAACCCAATTCGGGACAATCTTCTTTCTACATACGCTATTTAAATACAACAATAAGGAAATGTAAACGCAATTTACTCACACAATAAGTAAACACTTCACTTTGTCACTCAATTTTAACACTGTTCACTTTGATGTCAGTACTTAAGTCTAATTAGCTAACACTTCATCTTACTACTTTCTGCATTGCCATTTATTACGTTGGTGAGAAGTTGAATAATCTTGTGTAGTACGTTCATTGTGTTGGATTTGAAGAAGAAATTTTATCTTCTGTGCTATTTGTTATGACTTTGAATTTTATGAGGTTTATTTGTAGACCTACTTTCTTGTTAGAAGTTCAGAGAGCATTGCTTGGAGTTATCTGGATGAATTGGTAATTAAAACAATGTCATCCGCAAACGTAAGTTTAGATTTTTACCCGTCAATGTTAGTTCCAAAATTGCCCGACAGTTTCCTTAGGACATCTTATATAAACAGATAAATAATTAATGGGAAATTGGATCTCTTTGCCTTTCTCCTCGTCAAACAGCAAATTCACGAACTTCAAAATCCATTTTAATTTTTGATTGGCCTGATAAATATATTTTCCCTAGTAATAAGAGTAAAAATGTGGAATGTAGGTTTTTTGATTACTTGATAATGGCTACTTGAATATGAGGATAAATACTTATGTCAATTAAAATCCGGTATGGTGAACGACAAATCGGAAAACCGAAGTTCAAATAATGGCATGTTTCCTTAAGAGATATGACTCTGTAATAGGCAATATGAATACTATGCAAACTATTACGAAATCATAGTAAGCTGAAAGATGTTTGAAACTAGGAAAATCATAGGAAAATCTGAATATGAAATTCAAATAGCAGTCCACAAGTTAAGTCAGGTTGCTAATGAGTATGGTATGAAAATCTCACCAAGTAAAACAAAAGTGATGGCATTTAAAGGACTTGAACCTTTAAGAGCAAAGATAGTTATATATGACCAAATAATTGAACAAGTAAATGAATTTAAATATCTTGGATATCATTTTAATTATATAAAATCAAGGGATATGGAAATAAAGCTGAACAACTTCACATATTTCTGTGGAACGTTACAGCGAACTCTACATCATAATGCGCAAAAGGAAACTCTTCTCAGATTTTACAAAGTTATTGCTTTGCCATTACTACTTTATGGAAGTGAGAGCTGGACATTAACATCAGATCAGCTGCGCCGAATTGAATCTGCAGAAATGAGATTTCTTCGTTTTGTGGCAGGATATTCACTATTAGACCACAAAAAAAGTGTAGATATCAGAGAAGAACTAAATGTTGAACCGGTTATAGATACCATAAAGAAATATCGAGGAAACTGGAAAGGTCATGTCCTGAGAATGCCAGAACATAGAATAAGTAAAACTATTCTTCAATATGTACCTAAAGGAAAAAGAAGTGTAGGACGTCCCTTGAAGAGATGGCATGAACAATTCTGAGACGGAACAGACCAAGAGGTCTAATCCTTGCTGTCGATGATGATGATGATGATGTTTGAAACTATGATATAATTATCCGCTAATATTGTTGCTAATCGATATGATTAGAGAAGTGTTACCAAAGCTATTGTGATCTTTGGAACAATCTTAATCTTTGATAATTCATTCTCTTTAGCAATGTGAGAAACGTGATACATTTCAGATGTAACGGAAGTTTGAGAGAGGAAATCCGCACCGCCATCAGCACAAGACGGCAATGGCGGCCTGTGGAACGATGTGATACTGGATGCTGGTTGAACGACAGAGAAAAGTTCACTAGCCCGTATTTTTCACGGGTCCGCGGAAAAATGTATGAAGTCAGTGTTTGGATTTTCGAATAAAAATTGAGGAATCTATTCTTCTAAGCTTTTCCAAATTTTATTGCCCTTTAAATGATCTACAGTACTACAAATAATTATTTACCTATTTTCAAAATTACTTAGTCGCAGTAAAATAACACATTTGAGAGAGAGTCTCAAGAGTCGATATAGACACACATTCAAATCGTGACTTATAGATATTGTTTTTACTGAAAATTGTTTTGAAAATATTATAAACATCTTCTCTAGAACTAGGAAACAATTTTTCACATACTTTCATTCTCTATCACAATTTTTAAATTTTTGTTGCGATCCCAAAACAACTAAATTCCAAAATACTAATGATTCGGAAAGAAGTATTTTCATTTTTGTTATTTACTGTTATCTATAAAGTGCTACGTTACATACTATTTTTTACATATTTGAACTCATTAAAAATTCCTTACTAATATTTGTGGGACTGAGTAAACCTTCTAACCAGATCTGCCATTAGCAATCGACCCTTCTCCCAGGACGGCAAGCGACTGGGAAGCGAGGCGGGGGTGAGGGCGGGGGAGGAGCGGGCGGGGCGGCGCCGCGGGACGGGACAGGGCGGTCGGCTGCACGGAGCGCTGTAAGACGCATGGCTTCCCTCGGACATCCATCTCTCGGTGCAGACTAGAGCTTATAGCTCGGGCGCGGCCTCCCGCGGGGGAGGCGGGGGGGGAAGGGGAGGGGGAGGGCGGTGGGCGAGGGACGCGCAGGCGAGTGGGCGAACGGCGGGCCGGCGACGGGACGGGGCGGCTGGGCGGTCGCCTGTTGATGAACGGGTCGCCCCCGCCCCACCTCCTCCCATCACGCGTCTCTCCCACTCTCACCATACCACATGACGTCTTGGAGATCCTAATTTTAAGATTCCAGAATTCCCGCCTGTCTATATGCATCAATTCTCCTAATTTATTGTCACTTTTTGCCGATTTTGTTAGAACATACTTCTTGCACAGTATTGCAACTTCACGGTGTTTGTAGCACAATATTTTCTCCGCACAGATTCTATAATTAGCAAATTTTAAACAATTGTGTAAAGAATTCTGAGGAAGGATATGCTCGGGTTCTGTAAATGCCCACCATTGTGCCATAAATGCGTAATGCATGAAGCGAAAATTATTGTCGTCTCATCTTTCCAAATAGACCATTTCCATCATCTTTCACCACCAATTTTCTCACCAATAATGATCGTAAACTACTCAACCACTTTTCAAATCTACGGCAATGATTTCTGACAGCCGAAAGAATGTGTGCGGGTTGCATTCACGCCTAAACTCATCGTGCAATAGTGGAAATACCGAGAAACAATAGTTTTGCCCTACGATAAATTGAATGTCGTACAATAATAGAAAGAATGTGTATTGGAAATTGCATAGGAATTTCCTCAGCTACTGAAGCAGGAAGTGTAATTACATTCGTATAAAATATATGCAGAATCTTTGTACCGTTAACACTTTTTTTTAGAAAAAACAAATTAAAAACGAGTTGATTCTTTAGATGATTTAGCAGCAGAAATATTATTTAATTCCAGGCATTATTATTCGATCTAAATTCACCAATCAACGTGTTCATGGTATACTTAGTGACGTAATTTCTGAGACTATTTTAAAACCTTACCTCATTTACCCTTCATTCCAGGGAGAATGTTGATGAGTGTATTTGCATTGCTTCCTGAGACCTACACATCAGAAAAAAATGTGATTTAAATATTAAGTTGAAAATCATACCATGGTGACATGGGTAGACAAAAATCATACCCATTTTAAACTTGTTCAAGCATTATAACCTATTTTTTGATTGATCAAAATGTATCATTACTACTGGGAAATTTAGCATTAAAGGCAATTTATTAGTACGTTAATTTAATTGAGTTAAATTATCAAGATATTTGAATGGTTTATACACGTCATTACCGTGGATCCTTCTACTCTCATTAGCATTTTTCCGTATTGTCTTTGCTATATTGGTCAATAATATTTCAACGAACAGTGTGTTTGAAGAGTAAAATAATTCACAAGATATTAAATCTTGAATTCTGCTTTGAAAATTAAAAGTATCACACGAATAGTACTATAAAAATATTAGCAGAGAACTATACTACTCTGAAGAAAGCATCTGAATATATTTCATTATAAAAATATCGATTTTTTCTTATTTTGGGTCCACTTCGTCGTTTAAAAATTTGCTCGTAAGCATCCCAATGAATTTGATAGCTGCCCATCTGAAATTCAGACGTCCCTGCCCCTTTTCGTACGTTTTACATATTTCGTCCATAAATCATCTTCTTCATTCACAGCCTTCGTAATAAATAAGAGGTTCAACATTTCGTCGTCGCTCAGGTCTTGGCTCGTCTTTTTTTAGTGCCTCTCTGTTAATTTTTAATCTTTTCCTTTTTCTTAATTAATTCTCTCACCGCGGCAGAGCGCCACCTCCACTCCCGACCCGACCAGAGGGGAATTTCTCGGTAGATAAATGAAGAACGATAGGCGGTGGTATCCGATCGTACTTCGTTTTTTGGAAGGATCCCTCCTTGGAGAAAAGACGAAAAAGTTAGTCATGAAACAAGGAATTTCAGAAAATGTTCAATGCAAACACACTATACGTGTGATGTTTTCAAACAGTAAATATTATATATAATACCCTTAAAACGCATTTATTCATATAGATTTCAGAAAGCAACAATGGAGCTTGGATCATCAATTAATTTCCTGAATTAAACTGTGAATAGTACTGAGCTCGAATTGGCTAGTTGCAACAAAATGAATATACCATAACTTTTTTAATAACATTTCCTACTCTGAAATTACCCTAATCAAATAGCCATCTCGAAATATTTGATACAACAAATACGATGTCGAAATGATGGCCAATATGATGTCAAATCATTTCAAACAAAATTCGACACACATTTTGAATTTTAAAAAAACATTAGAATATTTTCATATTGATATTTGTGAAATTAACTATTTATCAAACTTTAAGCTATAAATGTAGTAATCAGGCGATTGTGAACCAAAACGAACATACCATGAAGGAACAGGCATGATTAAAGATGTCGGTCTTCTGGAGAGGGTAGGCATTTTAAAATTTTGTATTTGAGGGCATGTGACATTGGCAGTTACGATGTCACCGCCTTCGAGATTACTAGAATGTTTGTTAGCAGTTGATAGTTTGTTATATCTGATTTGACCTTCATCATCCTTCAGTAAAACATTTAAAACTCAGCACGGTTTGTTTTTATTACCGCTACCATGGTATGATGTTCATAACGACAGTGTTCACCTTGCTTCCAGTTCAATGGCACTGCTTTATCAGGAGATCTCACTTTAACATTTACGGGCTTACGGATAGAATGATGCCCAAAATTTCCATAAGTTAAGTATAAATTTATTGAATTTTGCTACATGAAAATAAATGGAGAGGATCTCAAATGTCTGCTCCCGTATTTATTGCTGTTGACATTGGGAAAATGACCTTTGAAAAGAAAAGCAGCGCGACATTTCTAGAAGCATTGTCTAAAATTTTAATTTAAGTTTGAATAGATAATTGTATATGTGAAAAAAAAAGAAATAAAATATTCATATGCTTGTTTAAAAAAAGGATCGCAACCAAACAGAGTTGTTCAAACGGATGTGATGTTTAGGATTGTGTTAAACTTCAGTGTCTACAAGTGTACAATAATACTAATACACCGTAATAATTCTAATACACCGTACGTATTCTAATACACCTAATTCTAATACACCTAATTCTAATACACCGTAGGTATTCATTTTTTAATACCACCACTAAGAAACATTTTAAGCCGAACGCATGGAAAATCTCATTCCGCCACCGTAAAAAAATGAAATGGACCGTTAAAATGGCCTCCAGAACGCAGCGCAGGAATCCCCTCCCCACTGCGAACCACAAAGCCCGCGCGTCTGATTAACACCGCGCTCCAACCCCTCAAAAACTTCTCGGATCCGCCGACGATAAACGACGTTTCCAAAATGAGGCGCCTTCATCGAAAGCTTCCCGCCGAAACATAATTCCCGGAGCGGCCGCGCGCCCGCAGCACATAGAATCCACCGCTCCTCCATCGAAACCCCCGCCCCGCCCCGCCCCGCCCCCTCCTCCACCGCCCATCCAGGAGCGCGGCGGAGCGGAGGCGGTGCGGCCCAGCCTTTCCTTCCCAATTTACATCGCCTCCCCGCTCCCCGGCCCCGCCCGCCCCACCCTTGCCCGCGCCTTGCCCGCGCCCCGCCGCGGGCCGCGAGTTTCAAGCAGATAAATCAGAGGAGGTACCTCCGTAAATAAGACCCCGACTGACAGACTGAGTTATAGCGGCATTGCCGCGTGTCCGGGCTTTGATTCATAACGCCGCGGCTACGTACGTCCCCCCTTCCTCCGCGCTCTACGCTCGCCTCGCCCCCCTCCCACCCCACCCCCGGTTGCCGGCCGCCGGCCGCCCTGAACGCGCCTCGCCGTCTCGGGACGGGCGTCGTCCGTTGAGGTAAGGCGTTTTGAAAGCGTGATATATTTTTTTTTGTCGGACAAGTACGAATGTTTGGTCGCGTCTTGTTGGACCTTGACGCAACGTTTAAGGCGCGCTTCGTTTTTATACCAGTTTAATCTCTTCCTGGTGTGGGTGGTCTGTGTTATCTCTTAATTGCATAAATCCATTTTGTTTGGATGAGGAAAGGAATTCGAATCATCGTTTGCGTGAGAATGACATTTCACACATTGCTCTACACAAGCAATAAAAGCAAGTTGTTTACTAATTCAAAAAATTACTATTATTAAATTAATTATAGCTTACTGCTCTAAAGCCTAGCTTATTAAGTTCCGACAAATGGGAGAGCGAGTGGAAGAGTGGACAGACTAAGGGATAGGCAGAAG
This sequence comes from Gryllus longicercus, assembly GCA_038098605.1. Lineage (NCBI taxonomy): Eukaryota > Metazoa > Arthropoda > Insecta > Orthoptera > Gryllidae > Gryllus > Gryllus longicercus. Next base: position 5,757,315 of record JAZDUA010000032.1, on the reverse strand, counting down.
GGTGTAGACAGGCGAATATGTCGTAATAGATGACAAAATTAACAGGAAAATGGGTAAGAAGAAAATGAGATATGTCGTATTAGGTCAATACATAAACAGGTAAATGATGAAGAAGAGAGAAATACATTTAGATGGAAAGAAATTATAATGTGACTGCAGACAAGATACACTCAGACATTTCTGAACATTGATTAATAGAAGGGAACCCAGAAAAAGTTAATTATCTTTCAGAGTAAATAATATCAGTTTCGTTACTTGATCCAATTAGTAAGGGTAATGTTTGATAGTTTCGCAACGCGATTTAAAAAACATGTTTTGAGACTAAGCTGTTCATTAAGTATATGCCGACATGTGCAAGATTTCAAAATAATTATTTTAATAAAATTCTCGTTTAAAAAAATCGATGTCATCAACAATATTTCAGTTCAAAAAGCTTTACTTGTAATAAATTATAACTGACTGACTTTGTAACTCTTCTACACCTACGCGTCTTCAAAAATCATCTTTTCATTATTGAGAGTTAAAATTGGAATGTTCCATTATTTTTACTAAACTTCTTTATTTGTAAATTGTCGATCGTCAAAAATATCGATTCCAAATTTAACGATGTGTTTTGTGTTTCATGTTTATTCGTTCATTTAACCACAAGCTATATAAAGAAGTGGAATGAAATAAGAGCAAACAGTAAACTAATATTTTCTAATTGTATACGCATTGCCTTTCCACGAGAAGATCAGCGGAAATAACTTCTAGTTTATACAATTACTTATACTTAAATGCACGATTTTCAACAAATGTGAAATTCCGCATACATGAATTTATAAGAAATTGAATTATGATAGCTCTTGAGGAAAGGATCGAAATTATCGGTGTAGCAAGTTTACACAATAATCTGTTGAAAAACAGATAGAAAATGCAGAAATTGAGGGAAAACTTAATTTATTCGAATTAAAGTATGCGATATAAAACGTATATTGTAAAATGTTAGTTATTCAAGTTTAAGTTGATGCTACCCAAACTTACATATGTCTGTTCATGTGCTTTGTGGCAATAAAGAAATATAAACGAAGCATTGTTAATGGTTAAATAAAAACTGTAAGTCATGGTGATATAGATATTGAATACGTGTATTAAATGTGTTTACATCCCTTTTATATCTAAAACGATGAGGTCGATATTCCACAATAGAATTTCAGAATCCTGACACTTTCATTAAATCAAATAGTGTCTGGAATCTAGACCAAGTATGATAGGAGCGTGTAAGAACGCCGGTCCATAATTATCAGCATATAAACATCCCATAGCAGGGAATTACTTATCAAGTTTCACCACCCATAAATCACACACCACCATCTATTAATTAAAGAACCATTTTGGGACATGACGTGAGACCGCGATGTTCTTCGTTCTCACCAATATTTTCTCAGACACCTTTTCAAATAATACAATAAAAATTAAAACCCTAACTCCGCTTCTCGCATTTGTTTCCTTAACGTTTTCATTCATTCTCGTATGCAACGCAGAGCGCTCAGAATCGGAAAGCTAATATTTAGAGAAAGAAGGTCCACCATTATCTCGTGAAATCCAAGCGGACAGAGTCTCCGCCCACTGGGAGAAGTCGAAGAAGAAACAAATAAAAGAACACGGGCAGTACTGGATCTGCCCACGGTCACCGAGACCAACAGAGCGGCTCGGTCCGCCAGCCGTCGCCACCGCCCCCATCGCCGCCGCCTCCACCCGCACCCCGCCCCCGCCCTCGCCCCGTCGAGCCCACCAGTCACGAAGCTCCATTTATCATTCCCCGCCTGCTTCTCAGCATTTTAGACCCACTAAACATTCCGCCGCAGCCCCTGCCTCTCGCCGTCGCTGGCTCCGATGTTGTTATTATTATTGGAGGGAAATTGTTTGACAGTAAATAATATTCGGGCCCCCTGCCTCGCGGTGCGGGTTCGAGTCGTGATTCTGGAAAGAGTTGCTGTGCAGTTTTCCCTTGAGGAGGCGCGACTGGGGAGAGCTTGTTGAAGACGCACGTTTTGCGGGGGCCCTGCACACAGATCATGGCAGCTGCGACCGGCCGCATCTTCACACGTTGCGGATATCCTTTGTCAAAAGATCGCCTGTGCACATGTAGGAGAATGGGTTTAATCTGAGTGGAGCCGTTTATGTTGCGGCAGAGAGCAAATGTTTTAGGCTTGATACAGATAGTCTACTGAACTTTATTAAGTGTTTACAAATAAAAAACAAACTATTTTTAAACATACTTCTTCGTTTAATGTAAAAATAAGCATTTTTTAGTTTTACGTTTTTGGTGTGCCGACCGTATGTGAAATCGCTTTAGTAGTTTTTCCTTTCATGTACGATCCAAAGGGAATTGTCTGTCTTAACTATTAAGAGAAACAAAATCATCAAAACCTTTTGTCGAAAAAAATAATTTATTAATATTTTATGACTTAACATATTTTTATTTTAAAATGTTGACTTTAGAATGAAAGCTCCAGCGCACTTACCGGTTTTAAAAGAACAAGGTTTGGAAACTCTCTCATCGAAAGCAATTATTATCTCTAAGCACATGAATATCTGTCAGTGGAATAGTATATCCTGATAAGCTCTTCTGAAGGCAACAATGTTATACTATGAAGATTTCATTTTCCAAAATCCACATCAGTTTTTGAAAGAGTTTTGAATTTTAATGCTTTTTAGTCCAATAATATATTGTTGTTTTGTCTGATGTATCAGTAGCATCTTGGATAATGAATTCAATCCATACAGGAGGAAAGAACACACTTGTAAACTCAAGAGTAATTCACTCGACTTAAAACCATTCATGTAACACTTTTACTTAATAAAAGGCAAGAAAATATTTATTTAAACTTGTATGGATGTCTGAACTATAGGTAAATATTTTTGAAATAACATTCACTACAACACAGGGAATCAAAAGCTCAAATGTTTTCCCTTGAAATTACTTGTATTATTCCTTTATTCGTTACATTTCTGGCCTTTAATCGTTTATTTGATCTCGAACAATTTTTGTACGTTGCCTACTTTTTCAAACGTTAAAATCAAACGATGTTAACCAAAACTGTTTTCATTTCTTTCCGTGTTGGAGAGAAATATGTACTCTCCTGACCACCGATAACTCACGTAGACCTGAGTTCAGCTTCCTAACGTGTGAGCGCTGAGTTGATACATGTAATTATCGCCGTTACGCATTTGGCGCAGCACAGGTATCGTTTCGAGATGGTTAGCTAATGACTGCCGCCATACATTTTCGTATCCCGTTAATTACCATTCTCACGTGCTGTGTGCACGAGATGTATGAACACACAACTGAAGGTATATCGAGAGGCATCAACGGAAACATAAAACTTTTGTGAAAATAAATATAGAGGAAAGCGATTATATATCGAACAAACTCATAAATATTTCACAATACTATTACATTTTGTCGTTTAAATCCAAAAAATATAATATAAAAACTAGAAATTTTGAAAAAAAAATTATAAAATTGACAGCTGGATACGTAATGAACTTTATTATTATTATCATATTTACAGTACGGTTTCTAAAAATACAATTTTTTCTTTTCTAAAAATAGCAGCACATAATCTGGCGAAGTAATTACAATTGTCAAAATTACTAATAGATCAACTAATTGGTATTGCGAAAATTCTTCACACGATATGCAAACTAACCATCAATCACTCTTTGTGAAAGCCACTGTGAATATTGAAATGATTGCTATTTATTCCTGTTGCAAGTGCAATACCTGCTGGAGCACGGATAACGGATGACGCAAGTTGATAGGAATACCAAGAGAAAGTCAGTATTTTAAACCACCAGATAAAAACACATCTCTATTCTTTCTTGGCATCTCAGAAACATCTGATCGAGTAATTTCCCAGTATTGAAGTAGCAGATTACTTAATCACATCTCAAGTACTACAAATAAAATTATATCAGTGTAATGGCAGTTCACGTTTTTTATTGGACGAATACAACAAAAAATCGTAGGTAACATTAAAATCATTCTTGAAGATATTTCGAAATTCCATGAAATGCAAACAAATATTCCTTAAACAAAATGTTAGAAGGAAAGGAATCGGTGATGCCCAAGACCTTTTCGAGAGTGCAAATTGACGCTGCGGATGTAGATGTTCGACTTCTCTTGAGAGTGATGTTTCCTGCTAAAAAAAGTATTTGTTTGTCCCAGTAAAGTACGTTCCTCAACAACAGAGCCTCATTTTCTAATTCCATTCTCTGAAATATTTAAATCGAGGACTCTAAATCAAGGAAATTGGAAAATGAAATATTTCCAATAGCGGTAAGAACGTGTAGCGCAAGCTCCCAAGATCATTCGGAAATCAGAATTTGTAGCGTAAGAGAAGACGGTTATCTTTTTCCTTGTCAATTCGTACTTTTGGTGTTTTAAACGTTCTTTTGAAGCAAATTACCAACTCGCACCGTGTCTTTTATTGTATCACGCCGCAAATGCTCCGCCGTCTCAAATTGTTTGTTAAACTCTAACGACAACTCAGTTGAGACTGTCTACCTTCCCGTGCACCGACTCACGGGAGCGGGCCGAACAAAAGAGAGACGGCGGGGCTGCGGCGCAGGCAGGTGGCCGAGTGTCTGTCTTTTGTTTTATTGTGGGGCTCCGCGTGTGTGAGTCCGCCCGTCCGTCCCGCCGTCGGTCCGTCTGTAGTCCGTCCGTCCGTCCATCCGTCCGTCCGCCCGCCGCCCGCCTTTCCGTCCGCCCGTCCGTCTGTTCGGCCGACTGAGTCGTGACTGGCCTGCGGCTGTGCTGCGGAAGAGGCAGGTGCCTTCTCCGAGCGCCGAGGAGGAGGAAGAGACAAAGCGAGGGAGACTCAGGGAGGAGGAGCGAGAAAGGTAAATGAGAAGGAGGAAGAGAACGAGGAGGAAGGCGGAGAAGCAGGCGTTGGGTCTGCAACGCAACGCCAGGCAGGCAAGACAACAGCGCCCCTCTGTGAGCGGTCGTGGGTAGTGGGCCGGGGGGAGGGGGAGGGGTGGCGGCAGCGGCGGCGGCGGGGAGGCGTGGTCTGGCCCGCGGAGCAATGGTGGAAACGCAGCAGAGCTAGAAACAGTCGCTGTCCGGCGTCTGCGGTTCCCCCGACAGCACAAAGGCTGGTTGGAGGGGCCACGCGCTGGCAGCCGTGAGCAGAGAGAAAGGAACCGAGAGGCAGATGCGGCCTACACTCACTGTAAATGAAATGTGGAAGGCAAACAATATTTCCTCCTTTTGTGATCTGTAGTCCCTAATTTAATTATTAAAAAACCTGAAAGGAATTTTCGTTTGTTTAAATAAATTATAAATTTCAATTCTAATATCAAAATATTACACAATATTATTGTCAAATCGTTTAATGGTAATTTAGTGATTTTCTAAGCATGTACCAAAGAAACGAAATAGTTGCACTCTATCATTTTTTCTGATAAGATGTTTTGTGACAAAGTTGAAATAAGACAGAACAATTGGCAGATTTCAATTCACAGATCAATTGCCAGATCAATTCCCAATTTTGATTTCCGGAGATATTACAATTTTTAAAATTTTGCCAACTGTACATAAAATCCGAAAGTAGAAGCCAACGTTTGCAAGAAAATAGTGGTTCCTTGCAACACTGCTCTTTACAGATTTGGAATGCTATATTGGAAGAAAATACGCAATGTTACACCCATTTTATACATAAACATCCTATCCACGTTATTATTAATTAAGAAAATAACGAAAATTCAATACATTCTTATATAGACATTTCCTTCAATATTTTACGAAAGCATCACAATGAAAGAAGTAATTGTGTGTTAACGACCTGAAGAAACAGAAAGTCAGTCCAGTGCCTCGCTACTAAATTAATAACCAACTGTTTGCTCCGCAGTCAAGAGAAGATGTTGCAGGATGTCCTCGAATGTGGGAGATGCAAGTTAGTACAATACGCGTCCCTCGCAGGAAGTGAATGAGTCACTCGGAAAGAGTGCACGCGAACAATAGGAGCTCTGGGGTTAGAAAAGCAGTGCCTGCGCGTTCAATGTATGCAAGCATGTATGATATTCAATGAACAAAGGGATGTCTGTAATCTTGTATAATTAATGCTGTAAATATGTGTCGCTAACTTAGGGTTTGTTTGAAATCGCTTAGTAATGCAGGTGCCGGCAACGACTCGATAAAATCTTACATCCATCGTATCATGAAACGATAAATATCTGCACATAATTAGATATTATTTGAGAAAAAATCTCGTGCATTTACCATTTCTAATTTCAATTCTTCATTTACAGCTAAATAAATGATAAAGCACTAAGCTTGAAAAATATGTTATTTCTGTATCTCCAGACTTGCCTTTTATGAGTTTTGCACCTTCATAGCATATTGAGAGGGAATTCAATAACGAGTACTGCTGAGAACTGAAAAAAATTATGTTTGCTTGGATTGAAAGATTTTTACAGATTCAAATTCTGTAGATAATTATTATCTACTTGAATATTTTAACGAAAATAGAATAGAAGATGAAGTACTACGTTTTAAGAGTAACAATTACAGTTTCGTTCAAATAATCAGAATTATTTCCAGGGAGTGGAGTGACAAATATAGTGTACAGTCGACTTGATGTTTTCTTATATATGATTTTTCATTTCTGCTGAATATAAATGTGTTTTTGTTGTTTTATAATTAATATTATAACGTAAGCAAATGACACATTGGATGGTAATCGTTAGTGTAGAAAATTAGTGAAAGATATATTGATTTCTAACGGGAGGAGAGAGAGGGGCTAAACCACCTCTTGGATGCACCGTTGAATCATATTTATGATAAGAAATATTATCACCAACTATCCAAAGGTTGATTTAAACATTATGCTTTAAGATAACCTACGTGTAGCTTATAACGGTTTCGAAGGTGCTCCCTAAAGAAATGGATAAGAGCAAGTTTGGTATATACGGCGGGGGCCTCTGTTATAAATTTCTTCAAAAGAATGTACCAGTAAAATGTGAAGCTTCTGCAATACGCAGAGCTTATACAATAAGTGCCGTTTATTTAAAATTCCTCGGGAGAATATTTTGAGATACATCGTCGGAGATTGATCTTGCTACAAGGAGAATTCTTGATTGTTTGATAGTGCACGGGCTAACAGGCAGACATCCCGCTTGTCGTTCATTATTCAAACAGCCTTCGGGGGTATTTGTTATGCATAGCTGCTGTGATGTTGCCAGATCGACCTTGAACTACAGTTTGGCCTCAATGGCCAGGGATTACAGAAACTGAAAGCGTGATTTAACATTATATTTCATTTTGACAGCTATTTTACATAGTTTTATTTAACATTTGTAAATATTTTTGAGCCTCATTCAATATCAACTAGCGTATACTATATCTTCTGTATGAAAATAGTGGTTTACTAAACCACATCGTAAAACTCTGAGAAATAAAGAAAACAAATTGCGCTTAATAAAGCAAAAATCATTCACGTACGTCGATCAGAGTTTAAAATTTGAATAGGGGGTGCCAAACGATGCGTAACTGGCCACATGTGAATGATATAATGATCATTTTTCATGTTCATCAACATTGTTTTTACTATCAATGTTAGGAAGCTAATTTTCTTGAAATCTCTAAAGTAAATACTACGTTTTCGGACAAAAGACAAGACGAGGGATTTCCCAACTTTTCTTACATCGACCCCTTTAAGAAACCCTTTATGCGTCATTGACACCCTTGGTGTTTTCTATAAACTACAGCATATAACACAATCATAACACAAATAATTTCACATAAATGACTTGGTGACAATTGGACAAAAAATTTGAAAAAAATTAAAACGAAGGTTTATTAGAGTTATATTATTTTTTGTGCAGGTATATTTTTTTTCAAATGCGAACAAGTATTATTCCGTCTTTTAAAGCTTTATATACGAAAACTATCAATTTTCGCACTTTTTATTCCTCGCCTTCACTTTTTTGACATACAGGTTAATGTATACAATATATTTAAAACTTTAAATTGCAAAACACCGAGCTTACTTAGTCACAATTGTTCTGACAATTGTAGCTAAATAATCATAATGTTTTACAATTTAAATATTTAAATGTATTAATATACATGTAAACCTGTCTGTCGAAAATGTGAAGGCCAAGAATAAAAATTGTGAAAATAGGAAGAGAATGACATACCAAATGAAATATTAAGCGAGAAACATAATTAATTATTAACTTCATTAAATGTTTTCAAATAATTAGAATCTTGATTTTAGCGAGCAGTAGTCGTCGTTGCATATTAGGCTTTCGATGATCCCGTTTAAAATTTTAACCAGCACCAGAGTGTCGATACAGACCCCATGGGGAACCACTGGGATAGACACAAAATCAAGGAATGACTAGTCGCATCAGCAACACACGATACGCACTATGACAAAACTAGAGAGTAATATCCGTAGGTAGGCTGAACTCGAAGTTTAACCTAACTGTTCGCATGGCGGCGTAGCATAGTACGTGCTCTAAAGCCGTGTCAGTTAACAGGCCGAGAAATATGTTTCCCTCATTAAAAATTCACAAAAGAATTGATAATGATACTCAAAAGATTTCAATACTTACCACGACATATTGATCATTAACGGTAATTGCTTTGTAATTGGACAAAAATTCTTAGTTTGACAATTTACTTTGGGGGTGACGTGCGTGATGACAAAAATTAATGAATCAAGATCACAAAGTTTGGACATGATTTCGATGCGTAATCATGATTAAAAACACAAAAGTCTATGTTAATAAGTTCCTAATCATCATTAATAAAATAAAACATATTTTTATTTGTTATTTTAGGGTTAATATTTATAACGTAAACAATTGACTTATTGAATGAATTTCGTTAGTACAGAAAATCAGTAAAAGTTATATTTTTAAATATATCGTAGGCTTCGGGGGGGGGGAGCTGAAATCTCATAAGCTTTCTCGCCTTTGGGTGCACATCGTATAAATAATTTTTGTAGTTGTTGTTATTATTATTATTATTATTGTCAGTAATTACTGAATTTGAATGCAACATCGTAAAACTGAGATTTTTTCTCTTCCATCGTTTTCTGGCGTTTATTGTGTTATAAAATGTAAGCTAATTATCTAATTCTTTTAGAGCATACATATTCCCACTACCACATACAGTATTTGAATAAATTGAATAATTGTTCACATTAAGCAAAGTATTATTTTATAGGAAGAATTATTTAAACTGTGCTAGCTTTTATACATATTGAAGTAGGTTATGAACAATATTGATTAGTAGTATGGAACGTTTATTGAGATTCGGTCAATAAAAATACATAATTTATAGTGATGGCACTTCAAATTTGTCATTTTATTGACCGGAACTCAAGAAAAGTTCCATGCTGTTATAAAAGGCGGTCTAGAAACCAAGCACGTTAATATTGATTAGGTCTTCCGTACGACCATGTTCTGATTAATGAAATTAGTTACTGTTTTCTTACTGGTATTATATTTTATTACAATTATATTATTGTGAAAAGCAGTGCATCTTTTTGATTTTTATAGGTGTAAATGTTTTTCATTTCTATATAACGATATGGCATCGTTATTGAATATCGTTGATGTGACCTTGTGACAATCGATGTCACGACATACGTTGTCATGTGACTAAGTGAGTCGGATGTGGACATTAACATACACTATTGCATCTAAAGGTCAATGAACTATTTTAGCAACATTTTTATGCAAGTTCAATTATTTTACATTGTAATGCTGGTGTTATTGAAAGTTCCATAGATAAAAGTGAATAATGTCTCCCTCTTGGGACATTACAAGACATATGCCAGAACAACTATACCATCGCTTTACGACGTATTAAGTACGCATTAGTGAGAAAGCGTGATCCGCTCAATTGATCGGATATGAAGGCGAGGATGGTGAGGGTGAGGACGGCGAGGGCGCGGACAGGCGGGCGAGGGTGGCGGGTCCGGAGAGGCCGAGGGCGAGGGCGAGGGTGTGTTCCCTGAGCACGCACGCGTGGCTCCCGCCACCGCCCGAGATTATTTCCGACACGCCCGGATATTGGCCGCTTTCATCTGCTTTATGAGCTCCAATTTTTCTGGTGGTGCGGAGAATTATCGGTCGTTTAGGCAAATAGAATAATATCCTGAAGGTATTTCAGCTATATTAGATTGTGGTTGGTTGAAAGGGAGTTCTAGTATTACTCGAGTGTAATGTTGGAACTTGTTACGATGTACTAACTTACAGTGACATTTTTGAATAATAAAGAACGAAAGAAATAATATTCTGAGTGTTTTAATATTCTTTTGGAATATTTTGTACCTTAAATCCTTCCATATTCCTACCCATCTTCAGTGACCTGAAAATGTTCCATTTTTTACTAACCTAAGCTAAACATTATATTCATATACCCTGTCAATAATTTAAAAGCACATACAAAAGATGTAATTAAAATGCTGCAACATGTGTGTAAAAATAAATTATTTTTTATTATTTACACTTCTTCAAAGAAAGTCGATAATGCTAGAAATTTCCTATTTTTATATTAGAAAATATTGGACATGTAATAGAAACTCTAAATAATGAACAGCACCAAAGGTAACGCATTGGAATTTTCTTTTTTTTTCTAAATATTCCCCTTATTTTTCTTGTTTACTTAATTCATAAAAAACTGTTAAGTATTATGTGTAAGATACTACGAGTAAAAATGAGGTCTATTAACATTTTCTTGAACTCTGGGTTCTCCAACCTGACTTCTAGCTCAGATTCAAGACTCGTTACAGGCATATTTAGTATTTTAGATTTATACTGTGTAAATGCCAACTAATACATTAAATATCATTGTTAAAGTGAATATTATTTTCTTTTTGATCCTGAGTTTAGTGCCTAGTTGTAAGAAACATGCTGCAGGAATGATTTTACTTGGAACTGAAACTTGTACTTTTTTACAACGCATTGCCAGTTGACATTACATTAAATTCGATTCACATGTACGATATTGTTTGTGCAATTCTTTGAGAGCAGTTGATTAAGCCACCTGATGAATACGATTACTACATCGTATGTTATAGTTTCATGCATGTGTATTGGCTGAAGTACGTTCCCACCCTTGAGTAAATCAATTTTGACAAAAAATACTGATTCACAAATCAAGAGGCAAGGCAATAGCATAATTCCTAGCTAAATAAAGAGAGGCTTACAAGAAACACGTGAGTGGGAATTTTTTATTATTCTTACAATTCTTTTCCATAATCTAAATGTCTGGAAGTTATAAAAGTGTTTCCTCATTATGCCAAATATTATGCCATATCGGAAGCGGGAATGAACATCCTCAAAATATACACAGGCAGTTAGAAGACTGAATTGAAAAGAATTTTCAACGTGTAGAACTATGAATTTAATTTTGTGTTAAATTCATTTAAATGGATGTTCCATTTGAGGTTTCAATTAATAAAGGGATTCAAAATGTTGTTACCTTTACATAAGTAAATTGCATATCATTTTCAATGGAGTATACAATTGTTTATTTGTAATGGAAAACAGCATTGAAACAGATTTCCCTTCGTTTTCTTCTAATTTATTATTACGGAACATGTTTCAAAATCTGATATTGTACTGTTAACGCTTTCTTTGTTGCAAAGAATTTTTGTATCATCAACAAAGAGAACTGTTCTTTCATTTAGAATAAATCAAGACATATCGTTTAGGGAAAGTTGAAAGAGAATAAAGTCTAAACTCGAACTCTGCAGGACCCTATGTGAAGATGAATAAATAATATCCCTTCATTTTAGTACAGTATTTCTACTCTCTGATATATGAGATGTTTAAGGTACGAGCATTCTAGAGCAATACAACTAATTTTATACGAAGGTAATTTTGAAAGTAAAATGTGATCAAAGACGTAAAATGCTCTTAAATGATCTAAAAATATTCCAATTGATTCTTCAGTTTGATGCGTTGCTGAAGAGACATCTTTAGGAAAGGGCAATATAGATGTACCTTAGATTTTAGTTTTCTGAATCTATATTGGTAATCACAAAACCCTTCGTATTTATTAAGAAAGTTTTACATTCGTACAAAAAAGTCTCTCTAATGCCTTTGGAAAAACAGAAAACAAATATTGTTTGATAATTTTGAATTTCTTTTACTTAAATAAATGGTTACAGAGGGTTACAGGCCGATCTCTTCGGAGACTTTAAACCGGCATCTTTTTATTAGCCTTCCTGAGCTTTTTCTTTTGTTTTTCTCATTTCGGCATTGTCGCCCCAATCATGCGAATCCCTTCCTTAAAAACAACTTTTTTATCCGTGGCCTTAATTCAGTTTTCGAATGTTTTTCATTTTATTTTACTTAAAATACACAAATAACATTCGTGTATTACATTTTAACCCAACTTTTATAGCCTTCATTAACCAATACTATAGAATATCTAACTAATTTCCATGCAAACTATTACGGTTTTTGTTACAATTATTTCATCTAGCCAAATATGTTTTCTAGCCAAATTTCTTTTTGATGAAAGTACGCTTATCTTATATTTCCGGAAAAACCAATTTTGGTAGCAATAATTAAAAACAAAAATATTTTAATTTAAGATCGAAAAGTAAATCAATCAACTAAACATTGGTCCTCGTTACTAAGCTCTCTTCCATCGGCATTTACACTTGATATGCAGAAAACATTTTGCATACACAATATTCCAGTTTCGAACACATGTTGGTTTTCTGCAAGGAATTGACAGTCGAAGAAAAATTTCCTTGCCCTACATGTTTAAATACTCAGGTAAGATCTGCTGGCTTCATTTGGGTAAAATACCGCCTTGAATGACTAATAGTGTATGTTTTATCTCTTTAGCTTGTAATAAAATATAAACCCACGTCACAGAATTTATGCACACTTAAGTATACAAATTAGGTGAAAACTTGTCACATGAATAAGTTGGAAGATTGCACTAATTCGAGTTCTTGTGTGTTAACCCAAACGTGTTACAAAAATAACCGTAAATTATGAAACATTTTAGTTAATTCAAAACAAATAATAAAAATTATATGGATTTGAATAACCACCAGTAAAAGAGTTACAAAAATATTAACATATCTATTTCTTTAATACTATAAAAGAATTGAACAGTAATAGAAAATGGCTGATTACGATACTGATAGTGCAATAAGTAATACAAGCTAACTATTTAAAAAATAAGTTGTACAAATCGCGTCAACAGGTGGACAATTCGAATGAAAATGAAAATACACAGTGAAACGAATGGATAGTTAAACAAAAATGAACACATGCTGAGTTTCACTGCCTTTCAATTACAATTTTCACGTAATACGCAAATTCTATATAGGTTGCGTGAAAAAAGACGAGTAGGCTTTTCTTGCTATCTCAAAGTGCAATTCTATTGAAAACGGTGAGTAAAATTAATGGAAAATGAAGTGAAGAAGTGAATAATTGAAATATTACAAATTTCGAGTCATTACAACGTAAGAGGAATCTAAATTCAATTACCACATTAATTTAGTGTCAAAAAAATACGTTGTGTATTGTTTTACTGAATAAATCTAATTCGATCACATTTTGTGTTTGAATGGTATTCATGATATAAGCAATGATATTTCAGTTATTTATTGTCATTTATTATAAGTACGTTTGGAACAGTGTCGGCACTAAAAATGTTTAAGAATGAATAGGAAGGTTACTTTCAATTATATGTTATTCTAATTTATAATTTTGCGATCTCGTCAACATTGTACTTGGAGATAAAGGGTACTAATTTTGAGGGTAATAAAGGGTAATTTTAAGGGTACTAATTTTAAAGGATACTATCTTTTGTTAAAATAGTTTGTTTGAACAACCTTTTTCTATTTCCATTGCTCTTTTTGGAGGAAATGAGAACTACGCCTAATACACTTTACAAACGATGTTACAAGCATTCAAAACAACACGTCAATTTTCATTCAGATGATAAAAAAAAATCTTTAAATTACTCTTCTGTAAAATTAGATCAATGTGATGTAGTGCACTTTATATCAAAGATAGATAACTATACTTTTGATTATATACTCAAAAACATAAACAAATTTATTGTATTAACATGAACCAGCGGAAGCATCTGTTAAATATCTTAAATAAATACGTGTGATTAATATTATACTAGTAATCCATCAATAGCAGGATTCTAGTTATTATTCCATCAAAATAGTAAATCAATATGAGTGAATTTTTCATTTTCTTATTTTACCACATCAGATTATGAGATGAACAATAAAAATGTGATTAATTACAGAGGGTTTCTTCGATACACAATTTATGTTCATTTTTTACAGAGTTATAAATGTTATCAGTTTTTACTGAAACACGGATTATTTACACATCAAGTATGTATGTACTTTGTCACAATAGCTCTTTAGAATCTAAGGCCTACGAGCAGCGTCCCGGCCTTGCGGCCATAGGTTAAGGGGTACGTGTGGTAAGCACATAGCCATCCCTAATTTACACATCATTATAGGTCAAATTTACTTGTATTATTGTTCCCGTTCTTGATACACCTAAACTGTTCATATGATAAAATCTCACATTTCCATCCAAAGAGACAAATATTCCCAGCGCAATCATGTAAAAATTATGCATTCACTAATCAAAAACTGCGGATAAAAACATTAACTGACGCTAGGAATAAGACCATAAAACTAATTATACAATCAGAAGTGAAATTCAAAAACGAATTAGTAACTATTTGCTTCATGTCGGATCCAAAAGAGTGGCCCGAGAGGAGGCATGACTCTCCTACCCTTGAATCGTTAGAGTGTTTAGAGTGCACTCCACTTTATTTTGTTTTAAACAAGTTAATACATAATTTAAATAATAAAAAATATTGTGTATCGTTTTTGATATTACAAGAGATTGACACGAATAGCTAATTATTTTTTACAAAGTTCCATAAAAACACTTTAAATTTGACTTATTAATATTTCAGAGGAACATTGACACAGCAGAAAAAAATTCTAAAATGGATTTCACTGCGCGTAGAGAACCAGAAGCACCAAGTGCACATGAGGGAAATTTGACTCAATCTTAAGTACGATCTTGATCAATGATGAACACAATTGATTTCATTAACTGTAGAGTCGATAATGTAGATGCATTCTTCCTTTTGTCTCTTCTGTAAAGTTTCTATTTCCACAGTTGTGTCAATATTATTCAGACGAAATACCCCCTCCTCGTGTAATTTCTTGATAAGCGCTTATATTTCCATAAGCAATTTGCATGATTTGTTTGTGATCGAGATATATTAAGTGGTTCATAGTAATTCTGTGACAAAATGAAAGAAGAAGTTCATAGGAACGAACATTCTAAATACACGTATAAGAAGAACCCCTAAGCCAGGAAATCTGCATAGGACAGGTGAGAAAAACGTCTACGGCCCCCAACTGTGGCAGGATTTTCGTCACTAGCTACATCGGTCGAATTCATCCGCTCATTGGACAAGAATTCCATCAGCCAGCTGCTCTGATCGGTCGTTTTCCGTGGTTTCTCTTATCAGCAACAGTGAATGCTGGAGCAATACCCTAACAAAAGGATACAGCGCGCGATCTTTCGTTCCCCTTTATTCGCCCATCCGTACCCCTTACTTGCACACACCCTTACTCGCACTACATTGCCACACATGTTGGGAGACCAGTCGAAAGCTTACAGCTTGACCAAGGGCAGTACCTAGCTGTGGGAGATACCTGGTGGAGGAAAATCCCGTTAGCCGACGTGTAGGTTGGCGTCGGATATTGGTATACAGCGGGGAAAGATCACCGCCACCGCTATCCCCGATAAAAAACACGCGCTACGCTTAGGGAACTAAATACCCTAGCAATTAACTCACCCGGAAACACCAATCCATCAAGCAAAAGCGAGTACGGCAAAACTGACTAGAAAATGAAATGTTGCTGGTGATTCACCAGAAGCACATAATTTTAATGAAAGGAACATAGGATCTTCTGTGCACGAATCCCCAAAAGTGAAGAAAGATAATACGTTCTTACCAAAGAAACTAAACACTTGTCACGCCAGTCAAAAAAATAAAACAAGACTCCACATTGAAATTATAACGATAGGATAATACCATCGAAAGTAAATCAAAAGACACAGGTGATTTGATACTGTATGATACTTGATGATTGAGAATGCTATCAAAGAAAGTCAACCATGTCGGGTCTTATCCATAAACACTCTTTCACTCACGAATTTATTCCTTACTCCGTGAGATCGGAGGACAGATACGATGCGCCGGAAGATCGGAGAAGGAAGTATTTTGGAAGAAAATGCGTTGAAAATAATTCAAGACTGATGTTAATCGCAGAGACCACAGGTCTGGTTTCGTCAAGAACTCGGGAACGCGTAGCAAAGGGTAAACAGGTCGCTGAAAAAGCATGGCATTAACATATCGTACTATAGCAGAACGTTGTGGTATTAGCACAATTTAAGAATATACTTACACAATCACTTTCACCGTTATATCATCATATTAGACGCCATTGTTTTCTTAGTGTCCATCCTTCCTCGAGAGGTAGAAGAGGAAAGAGGGAGAGGTATAGGAGGAAATACACAGCATTTCAAATACATATCGCATAAAAAATGTATTGATCTTCCTTTTCTCTCATTGGTATTAAAGAATATATTCTTAGATTTTTCATCCCTCTTTGCGTTTTGACGTATCGCAAATCAGAAAGAAAAGTAAACATTTCTTGCAAAAATTTAAACCCAGGAATCGAGTGAGAGCGTGGAATGATAGAATGGTAATGGGGGAATTGGAAGATACGAGAGCACAAGTAAGAAAATATTAATTGCTATTTTCATATCTGCCACAGATATTCCACAAATAGGACTCAGGAATAACATCACATGATGTAAAGCGTGATAATTCATACCCGTATCAATGATTTACACCCAGATTACTTGGAAAATAATCGCGCTATACTTCCCACCTCAGCAAATTTTGAAAACAATCGTTTCCAGAAATTGAAAATTGCTGCAGCCTCCGACATTTAAAAAATAAAGAAATGAGAGTCTCTACCTGTATCACCTAAGCAAACACAGTAATTCTTCAGAACTTGCAATTGCACATACAAAGAAAGTCACTTAATTGCCATATATGGAATTAGATTTATTTAGTCAAAAAACAATAAAAACTGTATGTGACGTATGGGTGAGAAGATCATTTGCGAACGTTTTCTTGAGTTCCAGAATCCCTTCCTATCCTTTTAACAAAAAATAATTGAAAGATGAGTAAAAGTTAAAGATAAATAAAAATAAAATTTTAAAAAGCGCGATATTAGCAACATTTGAAAAACTAGACATTTTCATTCTCGAGTTATAAAAAACTTATTTGCAAAGGTAAACGACCTGCAGGTTTGATTTATCTGCATTGCTAACAAAATAGTAACTCACCCTTACCTCTACTTCTACCACAACAAGCGAAAGGAGAGTTCAACAAAACGTGCGCATAGTGAAACTACATTTACGTCCAGAAGCAAAACAAGGGGCCATTCCAGCATTTGCTCAATGTATCAGGGAAACAATAAAAACCTGATCGAGATGGGGCATTATGGATGGGATAATGCTTTAATGTTTCACATCCTCGCAAAACACGCTTCCCTCTTAATGTCTACCTCGTGAGGTAGCAGACTTGGGGGGAAGTAAGATTTCTTTCAGAAAGGCGATTTTGGCTATTGCTCAAATATGTTAAGCAGCGTTAGAAGCAAAGTCTTGTGAATCCACAGACAGTTCAAGAACGAAAGAGCATATACGATACAAATAAAAGGTAAGTGTTCACATTTCTTCTTCCTCGTACAGAGACGTCTGCATCCAAGGACACTTCGCGCCTCTTTCTAGTCAAGCTCTGTATTACACAGAAATCTGAACAAAAACGTAGTTTTCAAGACCACTCAGGAAAAAGGATAAGGTGAAATTAATGCGGTAAAGGAAAGGGGAAAGAACTAAAGTTCGGTAAAGCAAAAAAACAAAACAAAAACAACAACAAAACAACAACAACAACAACAACAAAAACAAACAAACAAAAACAACAAATAAATTAGAAATAGAATAAGTTATCAAGAAATTAAAGTTCTTAATAGACGAAACTAGTGGTGCTCAACAGGGTAGTTGCTCGTATTTGTAACGGTAAAATATTATTTTACTATTGCAACTTATATCCTTCTAATGCATCGGCAGTCTCTGAAAAAAACTTTTTCATCAAACCGAACGCGGAAGATTTGCAATATATAGATACGTTCAATTGGTGTTTAAAATTTTTTAACTTTTAACAAAAATTACATTTGTGCTAAAGCGTTCAATCTAAAGTATAAAGACACAATTCATGCTGATTGAGAAAATATTGTTTAGGCAATTTCGAAAAATGTAGGTCCATAAACACTTGTATTCAGACACTTGTCGGTGCAGCAGGTTCTCAAACCCAAAAGAGTTAAATAGTTTTTTTTTGAAAATATCGTTCTTGAAGACAGTATATACAATGTGTCCTTCAAGATACTTCATATATTTCTAAAAAGTGATTGATACTATTAGCAATAACAAAAACAGTAATCATTACAGTAATATTAATATTAATAATAATGGCGATGTATTTCTGTTTTTAAACAGTAGAAAGTATTCGATCCGGAAGAGTAATAGAAGTACTGGTCAAAAGCAAATCAGGTGTTACTTCCGCATTCGCTCTAAAAATCGTGCTCGTAAACTGGACGGAAACCATTACAAAGATAACAGCCTAAATCCAGCTACAATTACACGTTAAAAATCTATTTTAAGAACAAGTGCATTACGCGCACGTCACGGAACATCTAACATGCGTGAGATCCGCGCGCTGAGAGGCTTGGTTGGGACATCTCCGCGGCGGAGCTCCATATCAGGGCCATCTCGAGGGCAGTCGCCGCCGCATGCAGCGCTATCGATGCTAAGTCGGGCCGCGTGGGCGGAGGGGTCGCGTGGCGCGGTGTAGCGTCCGGGGTGGGACGTGGCGGGCAGACGGCGGTGTTGGCAGCCGGCTGGCCGACGGCGGCGGCGGCGGCAGCGCCCATTGCGCCCCGGGCGCGGGTGCGGGCGCGGACGCGGACGAGGGCGCGGGCCCGCGATCTAACGGTCGCGAGAGCGCCGATGTGTAATTTTCCGAACCGCCGCCGCCGCCCGACCCGCACTTATCCCCCGTCCGCCGCCTCCGCCGCCGCTGCCGCCGCCGCCCCACAGGCGCCTCCTGCCGCCTCGGCGCCCCGCGCCCCACCGCTCCCCGCTCTGCACTCCCCGAGGGTGCACACGTCCCCGACCGCGTGGCTCCCCTCACACCCAGCCCCCCTCGGGCGCCTTCTGCTGCTTCCACGAACGACCTCGTTCGCCCCTCCGAAATCACCAGGTACCGCCAACCACCACCGGATAGCGCGTGCTACACTACCAGTTAGTGTAGGTCATCGCCAGATGCTTCTGGCAATCAGCAAGCAATTTCAAGCATGTGCTACTAGTTTTGGGATCACTTTCACTGTTTATAATACCTTAATGATAACATTGTTATGCTACATCTTCTTTCGGTGGGCTAGCTTATAGCACTAAAGTCAAGTTATACATAAGTAATGCTTAAGTTACTGCTTCGCATGCCTGAAGGATTCGTATGCCTGGGGAGGGCTTGACGACCTTGACTCAGGTCAAGGATGGGCGAAGTAATAATTGTAGGTTCAATGGCCATCGTCTACCTTCGGGGTATTATTTTCGTAGCTTATTCTCCGAAATATTCGTGGAAAACTTTACGAATTTTGGTCAGCATATTCTAAGAGTATTCCAACATGCACGTAACAGTGGTATCGATCTCTCTCCCATTAGATCAGCGATGCCTCTTTAAGCCATTTGCTGACTTTTTCTGATATCTGCATGATCGCAGTTCTCGCGCAGAAATCTGTCTGTGGAGTGAAAAGGAAGAACCTTTAAGAGAGGAAGTCCATTCGTCAGTAAAGGTCACGCCTCATTTATGACGGAAGTAGTTGCGCGATGTTTAACGTCGCGAACGGTTTCCTATTAACGACGCGTCGCTGACCAAATAAACACTTCGGTCTCAGTGAGAGTCAGTTGAGGTTTCCAATAGTTTTGATATTTGGGAAAGATGCGACAATCATCTTACCGTGTGTCACTGCATTCACTAAAGATACAGAAAGCGATACAAGTAGTCTTCGTGACACAAAGAATCATGAACTACTATCTCGTGAAGGTGATGTGCGCAAAACTCAAATGCGGGTAGTTAACAAATAAACCATTCAAATTGCTCTTTTTTATGGTAATATAAAGTTTCATGCAAATACGTGAATCGTTTGCTCAAAATTTCTTAAACTAGTGGTACTAGTTTAGCAGGTCATACTTTGTGGAATTATTTGTAACTTTCCAGTTTCGAAAATTAAGACATTTTAAGGAAAATTAGACCATTCTTTAAGCGTCGTTTGCGCTCTGATACAAAACTAAGATAAAATGGGAGACGTTTTTGAGAAAAATATTTTTTATAATTGCTTTGACTCAGTCAAAATTAAGCAAACATTCTCGTACATTCACAAGATTCGACATAACATTATTTAAAGTTCTATTTTTTGAACAGATTTCACTAAGGAATAAGCCTCCATCGTCAATTTTATTAAAATAAATTGGAACAGTTTTTGGGAAACATTGTTTGAAACTCGTCTATGAATAATGCAAAATTACGTAATACTTATATTATCGAAATATAGTACATGACATGACATCTTCAAGAGACTAGCAAAGATGCCGAAAATTTTATGAACAGTTTGCAACTTTCTAAAATTTAAGGAGTTGAACGAAAATAAAACTCCTCTCTTTTATAAAGAGCCTTTTACTCTATCCAAGGAAAAATTTAATCCAAAAATGTAGAGCCATTTTTGAGAAAATCTTGAAAATGATTAATGTAAAGTCATTGAAATGAATCCATGTAAAGTCTTTGAAATCAAAATATCTATTTCAAATTTACATGGCCTGGAGTTCGAGCATATCGATGAGGGAACATCAGTTTTCGAGAAAATAGTCTGACCAGTTTATGTGCGTGGCGCAAGTCTTTGTTGAACTTTCTGAATTTTCGAAAATTGAAAAAGTTTCTAATAATACAAGAAATTATGTGCTTTTTTAGTACCATTATTTTCTTATTAATAGAAAGGATGCTCTATATATAGTCCGTTGCGATAATAAAATAAAGTGTAAGGAAGGTATAGTAGAAGAAACAGGAATGCGAGTGTAGAGGCAGTGCAGTGAAGATTTATAGCTTTTTGTAATAATAAATGTACCAAAGTGGAATACAGGCATCACCTTAAGGCAAATTACGTGACAGGTGATGAAACAGCCGAAAAAATAATTTATACTACCATAAACAAAAGCGCATATAGTATCTCATCAGATTATGCAGTATTCATCGTCCAGAAAAATCGCTCAACCGCTCATCGAAACAGCATTATACCTCCTGTTACGCCATTATCATAGGTACTTTTCATACTAAGCGGTTGACAATGAAGATGCCTTCTTACAAAACACGGCATAAAAACATTATACTCAACACCAAGCAAAACTTAAAACATAATTTCAAACCATCGCTACTTTGCTGTCACAAGAAACAATTGGCAGTCACCTTCGAGCAAAGTGTAGGATTAAACACTATCATCATAGCGCAAATAAGCTTCTAACTTCTCTGCATTTGACACTAAACGAGCCATAACAGCTTTTGGATAAAGACATTTCAACAAGTCTGTTATTAAAAACCTGCACAGATGATTATTTAACGAGTCGCTGGCACAATTATGCCTTTCAGTTCTGATTTGTAGATGGTGAACTTGAAATGTAACACTTATAACTTGGAGATTCAATTATCGCTTCTCATTACCATACGTCGAAATTTCCGTCTCATATTCCGATGTTTGTTCTCAGACAAAAACATATACTAATACGTCTTCATTAACAAGTGAGTTGAGAGAAATATATGGGAGTCATAAGTCTTTCCGGAGTGACTTTTTATTGCTAATTTCTGGCCCAATCAAGGCACGGTGAAAGTGTATTGCGGGGAAATTATTTTGTCGGCCGAAGTAACGGAGTGGGGCTTATTATTAAGTCAGAAGGCCGCCGAACTTTAAATCTCTCAAAGAGAGAGAGAAAGAATAAAATTCTTTAATTTCATAATACAACAGGGAAATATGCACTATAGTTGACAGAGAAATTCTGGGTTCTGTGGATGTGTTAATAATGATGTGTGTTGATGGTATTTTACAGCATAATGTATTAAATGGATGTTCCACATACCGTGAGTCGCACAGTGCAAATTTTCGACTTAAATTACTGATGGGAAGCATTTTGAATCATCTCGCGGTCTATTGTTAGTACCAAGCAGACAACCAACACTTACCATTCTCTAATTACCCCGTGGAATAGCTTAAGTTAAAAACTAAAGACAGAAACTCCTGGGGCAATGTATTTTAACACAAATGCATTGCTTGTCTTTAGGTGTATAAGCAATAAGTTTAAAAAAAGTGGTGTACAATTATTTTTTTACCGTAAAGGAAAAATATGGGAAATTGTCAATAGCTTATATAATAAATTTTGAGAAGTGTATGAAATCATCAAAGCATCTAATAATGATTATTGCTGATCTTCAACCAGCATCGAGGAGGTTCAAGGCGAATGAAAGCCAACAGATGTACACAGCTAGTTGTCAAAATTAACATGTGACAAAATTGACATGTAGGTTTTGATTTTTGCATGATGACATTAAATTAATGTTATTAAAATTTGAACAAATCACCTTCTCTTTGCCCTCCTTTTAACTTATTATTATTTGTCACAATTTTGGCTAGTTTGCTGCTATTGAGAGGCACAGATATCACTCGACAGAGTGAACAAGTACGGAAAGTGAATTACAGTGATCCCTATTTTACTCTAACTCTCATTATCAATAATAACCAGGCTGCTTATTATTACTGAAGCATGATGTAGAAGGACATATTCGTAAATTGTAAATGCTTTAATTCCTTTCATGTAGGATCTATTTTCAACCCTACAATATTCAATTTCCAAGATTTTGTTTCAGAGGCAATAATTCATTTGAATAGTGGTCTTCGAGTTCGACAAAATGTTACTAGTTTAAACCAGGCCTACTCAACATCTGCTCGCGCGGGCATTCTGGACTTACGAGCCAGACGTCTGCCCGCGAGAGCTTAAAAAGTGCACCTAGTGGGGTTTAGGCAGCATAGGGGAAGGGAGAAGAGGGAGTCGGGTCCACGCGGCGCGTAGATTGCATGCTTGGAAGTTTAATGCAATGATCCATGCTGTGAAATGATTTGACCAATGATTTAAATGAGTAATCTACCGTATTTCTTGCTACAAGGGCCATATTTCACTGTTTATATTTTGAGTGCACTGCTATGTATCGACGTAATTTTTTTTACTGTATGCTCATTGTAACTTATAAACGATATTTTAAAGCTGTGGCCTCCTTTAAAAATGTATTATATAATTTTAACTAACAAACATTTACAATGTAATAATTGATTTTTCACCAAGAATGTCTATCACCAAATGATAGGAAAACGGAGGATGTAGAGAGCAGTCTCTCACATCGAGAGTGATATAAAAATGCATTTCAAAAGAAGGGTAATTTTTGCTAGCACATGTATCTGTGACAATTTTCCCTCATTATGAAGCTGAATAAGCGATACCAACGAGCAAACCTCTCTTACGATATTTTACGAGCAATCATAGGATTATTATGAGTCTTGTTAAATAGAACGCGAAAGACATAATATTTTCATACGATTATGAATAAGCTCGTCGGAAATTAGAGAGGAGAAGAGTAATCATGAGTTTCTAGAATAAGACTTTTTAGCTTTTACAGAAGCGTATTAATCAATTACACATAGATAATGAAAAAATAATTTCTTACTGTCATTATCAAACCAAAAAATTCAATATTACAATTATGTATTTAGCAGTACGCTAAATTTACGATTACATCATCGTTTGTAAAGTCGCTCGTTTTTAAAACATGTACTCGTGCAATAAATCTTAACATTATAAACTAATTGAGTTCTAGAATAGTAGTTTATGCCACTAATCGCGAATCGCATCCGACAGAATATTCATTCGCGAATCGCACTATTAGGGACTGGAACAGTTTGCCTGTGACAATCTTCGATCCCTTTCCTCAAAGCCTGAGCAAATTTAAAAATAAATTAGTTTCTTGAATGTGGATATGTTATAAATATATTTAATAAAATTCAGTTCATTTACCTATGTCTTCTTTGTAATTAAGTATTATTATTATTGTTATTATTATTGTTGTTATTATCATTATTAGCATTATTATTATTGTTATTATTATTATTAGCATTATTATTATTATTATTATTATTTTTACTATTATTGTGTGCAGTGCAGTGGCGTGAAGTGCAGTGACGTTGTGCAACTGAGAGAAACGAGCGAGTAAGAAAGACATTACAGCTCGCTGTATCGCAGTGCGGTGAAGTGTGGTGAAGTGAAGTTTGGTGAAGTGGAGTTCTATGAAAGATTGCACGGTGAAATGTTCATGAGATTTGTAACGTTTGTAGAGTTTGTATAGTTGTTAAGTTCTGTAATGTTAAGTTAGTGTATTCTGCCACCAAGTTCTCACACTTAATTGCAGAATTATTAATAAATCTAATCTAATCTAATCTAATTCAAACACACCTTGTGCAAATAGGAATAACACATTTAAAACTCAGTTCTGAAAGAAATCAAATTGGAAGTTTAAATTTCAAATTAGGGTTTTGAATGGTACTACGTTTTGTGTCGAGATTTATAATTTCTAATATTTTTATAAATGAAATTTTAAAATTTAATTTTTGCAAGTGATTTGTTTTCTCAAGTGAAAATGTATTGGCTACTCAGTGTAGCATAACGGACAATTGGCACTTGAAATAATTAAATTGTACCAGTATTACGGATTTAAAGAACTATGTTATTCGAAATATCCCAATTTTTTATAATTATATGATGTGCATAATCCAACAACTTGAATATATTTATTCCGCGATACATGTTGGCAGGGAAGAGACATCATCGCGCCAAACGTCCACTCAGCGAAACAGTTGCACGCGTTGCACTCCACCGCCGGGCGGAGTGGCATCGGCCACGGCCGATCGAAGGCAATCGATCGCCCCATTACCCCCAACGACGTCCAATTGGGCCGGCGCGCGCCAGGGGGCTGGAGGTGTAAGTAATAGCGGTTTCGGTGCCTCCTCCGCTCCGCCGCGCGCCCATTACGGCCCAGTCGTTAGAAGCCTATCGCGGCTGTCGCTGCCGCCGCGGAGCGGCCGAGCCCTGCGCGGAGAAATGGGTGGGAAAAAAGACGTTTTTCTAATTAAATTACGCCGCTCCCCAAAGGCAGCTGTCCGTTACGCGCGGCGCTACCGATGGATCGGGAAACAATTTGCATGGGATTTCGAAAATGAAGGGAGTGAGCCACGTGCAGGTGACAATGGATGGCGCGGCCGGAGAGGCTTATGATAAAGAGTGGGAATTTATTTGGGAGGGGGGATGGCAGTTACTTATGTGAAAGTCATGAGTCGAAATTACTGCTTGTGGCTCACTGGATACATGTACACGAAAATATTCGAAAGAACTCGAGTGTGAGATGACGATTGATAAAAATAACAATAAAATTGACGATTGATAAAAACAAACAAAATTTTTGTGAGTATACAGAATATTTCGTTCATTATTATAAAAAAGAAAACTGATTTAAAAAGACTCGATTAAATACAGACACAATATAATTACGTGCGTTAGAAATATGCATTATTTTATAAGGTTCTAGTTCAATATAATTCACCTATTTCAAAAAAATCTGTAAAATTTGGAAGTAACGTATGGGGGAGAAGGCGTTATGTATACTTTTCAAATATTTATGTATTTGTTTTGTGACGCATTGTGTATTGATACATCTGCCTAATGCTCAACCAATGCCATATCTTCTAGATTGATAAAAAGCTCAAAATATAGTTACAAATGTTAATGCGATGGTATTTTCAAGCTGTTCTCGCAAACAAATATTAATAAACTATTAGCTTCAAGACATTGCGGTAGTCCTTTCTCTGTGCAGAAGAGTACTACTCTGTGGCTGCTACGAAACTCCGGAGCGCGTTGAGAGGGCCAGAGACCGTAATGGATCTCACGGAATTATGCTTATCCACGAGAAGTAATCTCAGATGATTACTTCGTGTGTAATGCCAGTAGTCTAATAACTTCCCGACAATTTAAACTCGTGTCTTACTGAACTCACAACGTGAGTACTCAAGAGATATTTCTTTGCTTAGTCATCTTACATTCGTAATTTCCCAAAGACACATGCGCGAATAATTGTTACGGGAAAGAAGAAAAAACCAAAAAGAGACAACTCCTGTAACCCTTCCTTTTCACGCAA
Source organism: Gryllus longicercus (assembly GCA_038098605.1). Taxonomy (NCBI): domain Eukaryota; kingdom Metazoa; phylum Arthropoda; class Insecta; order Orthoptera; family Gryllidae; genus Gryllus; species Gryllus longicercus. The sequence goes on along the minus strand of JAZDUA010000032.1, from coordinate 5,730,815 downwards.
GAGATACCGCGGTAGTCACAGGCACGCCTTGATATTAAATTCAGTTACGTGGTTCATTACGAGCTAGAGGAAAACGAATTAAAAACAGCATAATACGTTAGACAAGGGGTATTAGGATGCACCATTAGATTGTCCTTTCGCTCATCACAAGAGTCTTGTCGGTACCTTTGTAAGTTTCACGCGAATAATGAGAAGAAAAACGAATGATTTACAATGCTAATAATAATCTCCCTCTTATTCGGGGTACCCACCACAAAATACATAATGTCTCGGAGGTTACAAAGCTTACCGATGCATCCGGATCTTTGAAACTTGCCGGAGGGTTTCCTTGCTCAGCGGGGGGAAAATATGATATGGGACAGTGCATGAGTAAGCATTGCATATTTGCAAAGAGTTGAGAAAAAATACCCAGAAAATTATATTAAGCACTTTTTCCGAAAAATTGTTTTAATTTTATCACTTAATTTTTACATATATTTTTAGAGCTGATCGTTACTGATCATTCATGCAATGAATTGGGAAAACCGAAAAGGGGATAAAATCCCAAAATCTAATAGAAGATTCAAAAAGTTCTCATTTTGTAGAATACGGTTTAAAAACAAATCAGGGCCATCTATCTTACCCTCGCTATCTTGTCCATCAATCGTGCATTCCTTGCACGTTCCCCCTCTCCCCATCTTGGGGTAAATGTTCCGCGCATCTCCACACATTTCCTCGAATGTTCTACTCCCCATACCGACTGAGGTGGCTCAGGGCAACAAATGATGTCACTGCAGTGTCTGAGACCAGGAGGTTCTAGGGTTTGTTTCCCGACGGTGTTTTTTTTTTTTCATTTATTTACACAGATGGTGAATACATGGTTCAGTTTAAATTAACTATACATATGTTGGATGGCTTAATAGCTTACTTAAATTAAAACTTAAAACTAATTGAGGTTAACCATCGGGCTCCCCTAGTCGGGATCTAGTTCATTGATTTTCTTGAGCAAAATGTGAAAGGGAAGTTTATTTTGTTTTCTAGTTCTATGTGAAGGGTTTTTGAACTTATTGTCCGAGTCTGTGAACCCATAGTGAAGGGATTTATGGTATGTTTGAGAAGAAGTTGAAAACTACATAAGTGATATGATGGTCTATAGTCTCTAGGACGAATTCTTTGTGTAATTGATTACACAGTGCGACAATGAAATTTGCCACGGAACAAAAATATGTGATTATTATGTAGTTCCCTGATGACAATTGTGAAAACCATTTTTCGCTATCACCTATACTTTCTCCTGGAAACAAAATTTTATCTGTGCTCGGCTGCTTTATTTACGTTATCACGCCACTTATCACAATGTGTTATTTTAGGAATATTATTGCCTGGTGTTGGGAATAGAGAGGGTAGGGATAGATATGCACTTAGGTAGGTTAAAGGACGTTGCACTTGCATCAGTCAATCGATAGTGAGATAACACAGTATCTTTTCTTTTAGTGTGTAAATCTGGTAATGTTAAGAATATTGTTTGTGCATGTTCTCGTGTTTCCTACACTCAATGATGTCTAGGAAGTCTTCTAATTCACCAGATCTTTTCTGTTAGCTGTGTAGCGAGTTTATAACTAAGTCTCAATGTCTTCCAATTTCTCCGATCGCCAAAAAGAAAGTACGAGTTGTATTTTCAAACAAAGTAGATGAGGGTGTTGCTCTCCGCAGACATGTTGCTCCCGCTATTTAAGAGGCTGGTTGCATGGAACCCACCAATCTATGTCATGTGTCGTACCACAGTTGTGGAGGGAACCTAGACATCACATTACAGATTGCTACTTTTGTTTAACGAAAGTAACAAGAATCTCAAGTAAATCAAAGCACACAGTTTCTTATCCAAATTTGGAATCTGCAATACCCATTCCATGACTGATCAAACGCCTGTGTAATGTCAATGAAAACTGCTACTGTGTGGTATTTTTTGTTTTGTTTTGAAATCACGTATAAAGATGTTCGGTAATGCGCAGGAGTAATCGTAATCGTGTAAAGGAGAAAGTTCTTCAGTGAACCCAAATTGTTCCTTTGTTGTAGTTGTAGTTACCTGTAAGTATTCTTTAAGTCTTTTGAGAATTATTTTTTCAAAAATTTTGAATAAGGTGGGTAATGATCTTATTGGTCGGTAGCTTAATTATGGTAAATTATGGCATAATAAGTCTGAGGAATGGCTAAACATGTCATGTACACAGATTCGCCATTATTAATAATGCAGAGTCAAAATAGAAAAAGCGGCATATCCATGGTTGAGATGGCAACATGCATTGGCACCAGCACACCTCCCAAACACTCATTTTTCGTTGCTTTCGTGCCGCCGTTGTGAATACGTATTTGCAACAATGAGAGAATCCCTTTAACGTAGCTCATCCATATTTCGACCATGCGTTGATGCAAGAGTGTAGTGGAGGGTGTACCCTGTCCCATTCTGACTATATTATCATTTAAAGTGTTAGGGCTGACACCCTTTTCGAAATGACATATTAACAATTGTGACAGAAGTCTTAGGCAATGCGAGAACGGAAATGTAGACTAATGGTAGAAACGGGCCGTATCATCATAAGAAGAACAAGAACGAGACAATGATCAAGAAGAAGAAGAGGAAAAAGAAGAAGGCAGCCTTTATTTTAGGATAAATGGGAACCATCTTAATTACAACCAACGACAATCACTATGTCATTATAATTGTTATATTTTGATATCTATATCAAAGCATTTCAATCTATTCTGGAATGGTTCAGGTAAATTATTGAGCGGATGTTGATAATGAAATGACGATGCAATGGAAGAATGGGAGGAATGAGAAGAAAATAGGAGTAATCTTCCACTGTTCTAGCCTGGTCATATTTTGTATATATTGCCGTCCCCAGAATCGATCCCGGCCCCAAGGCCGGAAAACGAGGGGTATACCACGGGTCGTGTCAAAGAAGAATATTGCACTCGTACATGGTGCAAGGTTGTCTTCGTTTCGGATAGTGTCGTGTCAGTCAACAGGGTGATAGACGAGTGTTTTATAACTTGTCGCTCCCAAGGAGAATATGAGTACTCCTTCATTCCAATTCTGGCCTCATCTTCGATATAGTATCGTCCCAGGAATCGACCCTGGTGCTAAGGGTAGACATCGAATGGTTTCCTCAGATTTGCGCCAAGTAGAAAGAGGACTATTCCTGCACAGCACCAGGCTGGCCTCGATTGGGATATAGTGTCGTTTCAGAGAACAATCCCGGTCCCAATGATTGAAGACAGGTTATCACGGGGCGCGCAGAAGAAGAAAATATTTCTCCTCCACAATGCAAAGCTGGTCTTCTGTCGGATATAGTATCGTCTCAGAGATCGATAGTCCCAAGGGTTCTGGACGAACCCTTTTATCACCGGTTGCTCCCAAGGAGAAGATGGTAGTGCATTTCAAGGTTTGCCTCGTCTTTGATATAGTATCGATTCAGAGATCGATATTGGTGCTACGGGTAGACACTGATTGGTAGACAGCGATTCGCACGTAGAAGAAACTAGGACTATTCATCCACCGTCCAGGGCTGAATTCGCTTCGGATATAATGTTGTTCCAGAGATCGACCTCGATCTTGTGCATGAAAGACGAGTAGTTTACCACGGATGGCTGCGAGGCACAAAATAGATGTCTTCCCTAGTAGAAAACTGGCATCTGTGGGGATGTAGTGTCGTCCCAGTGATCGACCTGCATCCCGATCATGGAAGACGCGCAGTTTAGCACGGATCGCTCCGGGGCAGAAAATAGAAGTCTTCCCTAGTAGAAAACTGGGCTCTCTGGGGATGTAGTGTCGTCCCAGTGATCGACCCGCTTCCCGAGCCTGGAAGACTAGTAGTTTAGCATGGATCGCTTCGGGGCAGAAAATAGAAGTCTTCCCTAGTAGAAAACTGGGCTCTCTGGGGATGTAGTGTCGTCCCAGTGTTCGACCGGCATCCCGAGCGTGGAAGACGCGCAGTTTACCACGGATCGCTCCGGGGCAGAAAATAGAAGTCTTCCTCAGTCGAAAACTGGCCTCGTTTCGGATAGTGTGCCGTCGCGGGCAGATGCCCTGGCGTTCGTGTCCGCCGCCACGCGTCCGCGTTCGGGAGACGCGCGTTCGGGGCCGACGCGCGTTCCGGAGGACCGCGCGTTCCGGGCGTTCCGAGAAGCGTGCGGCTCTCCGGCGGCGCGGCGCGGCGCGGCGAGGCCCGGAGGCGGCGGCGGCGAGAGGTGACTGACAGCGCGGCGGCGTGGCGCCGCGACCCTGAGGGCTCGGAACCCAGCAGTTTGGGCTCCGGAGGCAAAAACGCTGCGGCCGGGCGGGCGGACCGGCGCGCAACACGAGAGGGGCCGCGCCTGCCCCGCGGCTCAGCAAGCCGAGGCGGAGGCGTTGGGAACGGCGGTGAAGGGGGCAACGGGCACGCTCGCCGTGGGGATGGAGATGGTGGTTGCGATGGAGGCGGGAAGAACGGAGTGTATGGTGAAGGACGGTGCGGTGATTGTGAGGCTGGCGGTGTCTCATCAGTATTATTATGTGTTAAGCATTTTGGGATTGGACTAATCCGACTTAAGCCCGCTAGCGGTGCTCCCAGGCCTGAGCCGTTTCCTTTTATTATCCATGCCTGGGGGGAAAGGGAGACATGTGGCGAGTATGACGTTTCCCACTCCTGTATCTAGTTTACTTCGCCTCTCTGAGCTTTTCTTTCGCCAGAAAGCTATAGAAGCTCGGACGATTGTAATGGAAAGCTATAGCTCTATATTTGCCCCGACCAGGAATCGAACCTCAAATCGCACCACGGAGAGCTAGCACGCTGACTATCAGCAACCGCCGATGGGGCTCAATTCTATTTATTTAGTGTCAAAAACATGTAAAACCGTGTGACGTGTAGAAATATGCAGACTGTACAGGATTTCTTAAGCCCCGCAAACCCTATTATTTGTTAGTATACTAATTAAGTTGAATTATGAACATGGGTAGGAACGAGATATCTTGACAATAATTAATGATAAGATTTATTCGCCCCTTGATGGAAGTGTATCTATAGCTGTGTATAAGCGAATTTGTGTTCCTCCAATAACACGATGTGTTTATCCTCATAAATGTAATGAGCAAATAAATGATAAACCAGGGATTATTCATTAAATAAGTTACACTAAATATAATGTACATTTATGGACTTCTAATATTAACATTCCTCTTCTGACATATTTTGAGTAAAAAAATACTAAAGCGGGTCTAATGGCCCCAGTCTCGCCACGTAAACTAAGGCATGAACTAAACTAAAGTAAACTAATTGCTTCACGATACATCGTGGGAACTGTCCCTGGTGGATTTTCGATTGCATGGTAAATATATTGATTACAAAGATTGAAACAAGTTAAACCAAAAAGTGATGGGGGCAGGAGCAATTGCGTCGTGACATCAGAAATTTTCTCCTGAAAATTATATTACAGGAAATCGAATACGTAGATTAAAGCCTTGGTAGTGGTGAGATGAAGTTCAAGACAGAAAAAATGTCGCCAGTGATTCTGGTGGCTGCAAAGAAGGCGACGTGGCTGCTGTGTAATAGTGTTGGTGATGATCTTTGCCTTTGTAGCAGGGTATATCCAAATACTTTCTGTAGCCATACAGTATACGGTAGCAGTATAGTGTATCGATGTCAAGACTGCGGGGTCTGCTGTGAAAGCCGTAACGGTGGTGACAGCGAAGGGTGTTGGGCGATATCAGTGCCGGTGATGCCTTTAGTGGCAATAGCTTTGTTCAGCATCGAACAACTTACTTAGCTGGGGCTGCAGAGAATGACTGATAGTTTCTTTATTATGACCTTCTCTTCCTAAACGTTTTAGCCATACAAATAATTTTAATGGTTAGGTGATTGTGATTGATTATATGATATGAATCGTGACAAATGACGGGTGAAATGAGATGGAGGAAACGGGAGAAACCCCAGCAACTTTTCCTACACCGATTCCAAAACTTAGTTTAACTCAGAAAATGTGTTACATTTCATATTGTGGTATGTGATTATATCGTGCCACGAGAAATGTCGTCGTTAGAACTATTCGACTGAGAAAGAACAAACGATTCATAAATGATGAATATATCAATATAATATAATATAATATAATATAATATAATATAATATAATATAATATAATATAATATAATATAATATAATATAATATAATATAATATAATATAATATAATATAATATAATATAATATAATATAATATAATATAATATAATATAGTATAATATAATATAATATAATATAATATAATATAATATAATATAATATAATATATAATAGAATATATAATATAATAGTGGTGGAATTTCGTGCTGTTTATTGCTTTCATTCAACGGCCTGAATATACACCATTAATAATAATGATCGGCCAGGATTTGCAGTCCGGTTGCAGCAGTGGAAGGCGCGCGGCCCGACCGCCTCACCACGCGGCGCGGCGCCTGGCATGGGAGGAAGTGAGCGGAGGCGGGGACAGGCCGCGGAGGCCGAACGCGCCTTCAAGGAGCTCTCACGCGATGCCCCGCCGCCTCGCCGCGCCGCGCCGTCCACGTTGCCGCCATCCTCCTTGTTCCCGTCGCACAGTGTATCGCGAGGAAGCTAGCCGTGTAGGAATCCGAACACCATCCATTCCTTTCGTTCTGGGCTACAAGAATGGCTGATCCCTTTGGGCCGTGGGTGGCATGCCCCTTTTCCTAAATCCACAATTTTGGTTTGTAAATTTACTCAATATATTCAAAACATTTAGCCCATTTTGATTGTAATGTATTCCAGCCAAGTATTATAATCATAAATACACATTAATTTTATTTCAAGCTAACAATTAAAATAATAAATCAATAATGTTTGTTAGAAATTAAATTCGCCTCCCCCATGAAATAGTTTTTTAATCCTCTCCTCTTATCCAGAACATAATTTTTGTTTCCTCAGACGCAATGTAATGCACCCTCTCCATCGTATTCGGTTGCTCTGAATTCTAACAAACGAACAATCTATTTATATTGTATCAATTTATATTAAAACGCACACTTTCCTACGTAGTCATCCGGATATTATTTTGCAGGATGAAGTAGTATACGGTGAAATAGGTGTTCGTACTCTTTCTATTAAACATATCTCTGGTAAGGTAGGCGAATTTAGGAAAAACCTTTGATCATTTTACTTTAGACTGTTAAGAAAAGTGTGCAGCGTTACGGTGAAATGAGATCACTGGACAATAACGCCTGGCCTACAAGTTATCCAATGAGTTGAGAACACAGTAATTTTGTTCTAAAACTTCGACGTTTTCAAACTCAGGATAACTGTCGGTTGTGTCGAAGAATTGAAATGTGATAAAGTTTATAATGCGGTAATAACGTGGTTACATCGTGTCACGAGAAATGTCGTGGGAAGAACTATCCGACTGAAAAGGAACAAACGATTCATAAATGTTGATGAAAAGATTAATAAGAATGTAAAATTGTCAAATATTTGCATATAAAATATAGTGCTGTTTATTGATTTTATGTAACGTCTTCAATATATTCAATTAACACTAACGTCTACGTTTGTGGGTTCTCTAGGGATCTTTAATACTTTTAGAACATGTCTGCGCCGTCTTGTTCTCGTCACGAGCTACGCTCTGCACCAAGCATGTGCTGCCATCTTTGGTCTCTGGCGCACACAATCAGAGCCAGGAAATAGCAGGAATTTTTTGACAAAAAATATAATAGTCATGTTTTTAAACCATTGAATATATTAAACACGCGGAATTATTAAGAAAGTATGACATTTCACATATTTCAAAAGATTCATTATTTCATATTCTTGTGGCCATGACATTTATAAAAAAAGAAATATAGGACTATCTAATTTATCAAATACAAATATCAATTTCCTTCATTACCATAAGATGTTCTTGGCAAGGAAATATTGATTCATGATAGCAGAAGTACTTAATGTTATAAACTCTGTCTCTTTCATTAAAACCATAATGGAAATTTTGTAAAAAATCCCCCACTTTCCCTATACTTTTTATGAAAGTTGTGACCTTTATTTCCATTTAAGTGTTTATAATCTCAATATTCATTCGATAATGCCTTTTTAATATATTATTTAAAATCAAATAACTAATACAATCATTTAATTCAATTATGAAAATTGTATTAAAAAATGTGTGTACTTCATAAATCATCTCACAAAGTTCACTATAATCTGTATTAATACCTACATGATATCATGTTTTAAAAATACATTTTCTTAATTTTTTTTAACCTCCAAGGGGAAAAAAGTAAGTCATTGGATTTGAGAATATTCAGACCCACGTCTTGTGAACCTTGGTTTCATCAACTTATCTGACAAATGCATGTTTATATTTACCTACTAAAAATATGTGTATATGATACTCAGATATTTTTATAAATATTTGCAGTGCTACTAAAGTGATAGAACATTATCAGAAAATTAGTGAATAAAATTTGCAATACCAAAAATTGTTAGAAAATGTTGAAGAGTGCTTTTCTTAAACGAATTTTAGAACTCGGTTTTGATTTAACCTGTTTCATATCCATACATATATGCCACTGCCTTTCAGAATGTCTACTTTTCTGTTGGCTTGCTGCCTTCTGCGTTTTCCATCAGACATCATTTCTTCCTTATAATCAATGTTCATTTCACAATTGTCTTTTTTAAAATTCAATTTATAATCCATTTAAAATGCACATTGTAGCAAGGTTTGACAAAATACTAAAGGTACAACTTATTTAAAAAAAAGTTAGACACAGTTAACGTTGATGTACTGTGTTTAACGTGCTTATATGTATTTTTATAGTGTATTATATCTTCTTTATTTTAAAAATATTACGTCATATTTTGTTATATTCACGAATTTACATTCGTGATTCTGAATAAAAATGAAATTTTTCTAAGTAAATATATACTATTCAACATACTATTTTCACGGGTAAATATGAGTATTTGTGAAGGGTTATTATGTTTAAAACGAATGTTTTTATTTTTGCCCTATATTCTTAAAACATTGCAGAGTTATTTACGTAAAGCGTACCTTCTCTACTCTATTTAGATATTACTTTCTTCCTTATGCTGTTGAAAAAAGAGTTATTTGGAACATACAATAACGAATATCCTTAAACTATGGAGTGGAGTCCATTACATAACTTTTTCGAAGTTAATTGTTGAAGAAGATGTGAGTTTTCGATCTTTAGACTGAAAATCCACTTTTTTGTGATAGCTCACACACTCGTAGAGAGAGTGCAGTGGTTAAGCATCTTTTATATTATAAGACCACTTAACATTAATTACAAGAACATGGTGCACGGATGAAATAATTCCCATTGCAATTGTTGATAGGTAAAATAAAATAAAGGAGTCACATCTTGACAGGAGCACTTGTATTGCAGCAAAAGCTCTTTCGTCGTCTCGTAAGAATCCATCAGGCTGCCAAGAAAAAAATGTTAATTATACACTTGATATATCTACTCTCCTTATCTACTGTCAAATAAGCCTGCGAAAGCGGTTGTCGCTTTGAATAAAGGCTCTATGGGTGCGTCTTTTTTTATTCGAAAGAGAACAGCTCTCTAGACAGTTTTAAGAGGAAATGTTTTTACGTTTAACTGAACGCTGTCCTTTATTTCACTGCTGTAATTTTTTCGTTGTCTTTGTGGAAGGTAAATTGCATTCCGTTCGTACCAAAAAGCAGGCATAAAATTTACAGGTAATGACGTCGGTAAACTGCGTTTTGTAATGTACTTTTGTACTGCCAGTTCTCACATAATTCGTTTCTGGTTAGTGATGCAATTTAGAAACAATACAAATAGTTATAACTCTAGACCTTTCTTACGCTACCTGCACGTGATGCGGCCATTGACTGCAAATGTTATTACTAAATAATATTCAAATTATAAATTACGGGTAATGAATGTGATTCGTTTTCATTGAGAGTAGTAAAAGTAGTATTAGAAAATTACAATAATTCTATCAAACAATCGAAATATCTTTTAGGAACTCGTAGTTATTTAATTGAATTAACAAGAATTTTTCGACTCTTTTTTTTTGTTCTCAAAACACATTTTTGTTGAAAGTAACAGATTATAAAATATTGTTTCTATTTCAAGTGCAACTTCTTCGTGTCGTTTCTTAAAACAGGTATTTTTCGTCATAAAATATGTTACTTGAATATCCAACAAAACGTGTACCGTTTAGTCAACACAATCACGACTCTGATAAGAGAAAATCAACAAACGATACATATGTAGCAATGGACGGTAATTCAGTAACTACAGTGCCTATTCAGGCTGTGCCAATAAGCAATATTTAATAGTTTAAATCATTCGCGAACAGTATTTCACTACTAAGAGTCTTAAGTATTAACACCAAACAAAACGGTTCAATGCAAAACCACAACTCATTCAGCGATCATATCATCAAAGAAAATAACCTCCTCCCTCACGCTACTACCGCTCACGACAGAATTAAGAAATTACCGACCGCAATAAAGGTGTGATAATTCCTCTGGCGACCACCATAATTATCATTCGGTCGATCGACCACAGTTGAGAAAGAAGCCACTAGGCTCGCACGATCGCGAGTACGTGCGGCCGGTGGCGCGGCGGGGGCAGAGGCGCGAGCGGGGGCGGGAGACGGGGCGGGGACGGGGCGAGAGCGGGGGCGACGGCAGCCTCCGCACCTGGACCGCGAGGGCCTCCCGAGCGCCGAGGACCCCCATTGGCTGCGGCTGCCGCTGCCGCGCCCGCCCCCGCGCCCGCCCCCGCGTCGGCGGCCACGGCCATGGCACGGCCACCACCACCCCCGCGTCCCAGGGGAGGGCCGCGCAGACCAACGGCTGAGGGGCGGAAGGGCGCTCCGCTCATCATGGAATGACGGCGAGGGCGCAATGGAAATAAACATGATAATAACAACAACAGAATCTGCAATGAATGGACACGACAAAGGGCATGAACTGGTGATGAGAGCTCAATCATGATGATAATAATAACTATTATAACAAATTCTTCCCTTAGGAGACCAAAATACTCATTACAGAAACTAAAGAAATGGCATTAATCATTGTTCACGACGTACTACATTTTAAATTTAGGTTAATTATTGTTCTCTCGTAAATTAGAATGCATACCATTTACCTGGTTTAAACCAATCAACCAGCATTGGAACAATCAGTAATTGACATTCGATGAAATCAACGTATCGACATTTTATTTAGTTGGTACTACCAATAAAAATATAGAATCGAATCAGGCAACTCAACATTCCTATGCAAAATGCAGCCGAACAACGAATTATGTCGTAACTTCCATCAACAGAACCTAGTCTTTTCCCCCAATGTTATGAATGGGGCTTATGGATGGGTGATATTATTAGAATTATAATGGTGCAGTTTTATAAACAGTAGAACCCAGAGAGAACTTCTTGCAAACTCGCTTTATCCACCACAAATTCCAAACCGGCTGAAGTAGCTCAGGGCATCAACATTTGCCACACCAGTGTCTCTGACTGGGAGTAAGACAGTGGCAGGATATTCGACACGAGCTAGTTGGCTACGTCCAATTCAGCAGCTGACTGGAGGATAATTCTAGCGGCTGGCTGCTCTGATCAGTAGTTTTCCGTTGTTTCTCCATTCAACATTAAACGAATGCCGGAGCAGCACCCAAATAAACGGGCCAAAGACCACTCGTGATCTTCCCTTCCTCTTCCCTGTCATATCACTTCTTACATACACCTATAATTTTATATACACTACACTACCACACATGTCGAGAGCTTAGAGCCCGGCGGGCTTCCCGGCTGGGCGGTGCCCCGCTTGTGGAAGATACATGGATAGGGAAAACCCCGCACGCCGACGTGTTGGTTGGTACTGGATCTAAGCATCCAGCTGGGAAAGTACACAGCCACTTCCCGTGACTACACTTACGGGACTAATGACCATAGCAGTTGACGCTCTCGGAAGCACGAAATAATCCATTATGAAATTGCGAATAGATTGACCTGGATTTCATTCCCGGTATCCAGAGGTAGCTGGTGAGCAACCAAGCCGCTATTCCACGAGTCACCCCCAAGCAGCAACGTAGATAGTGAGTCAATGGGTGGGGCTGCGGATGTCGCACCTTCCACCGGTGTTTAGCGGTGCCTTCGCCGCAGGAATCGATTTTTTTTTCGGGCAAAGTCCGCGCTGGTTTCTCGCGACGCGCTCCCCGCGAGCGTCGGACATGAATTTCAGATTTCTCGTTTCATACATCTGAGCTCCCGTGTCTTGCGCTACCTTTGCAGGGAAGAATTACCGTCAAGTTTTTTCACTCATCTTAATTTTAGAAATTCTTCTGGAAAAAAGTGTACCCTCGCCGTGAACAGTGTAGATTCCTCAATGGAATATTAAACGCTTGGCCGTCAGTTGAAAGACAAATTTAATCTATTTCATTTAGGGACATAATAATGAAAAGCTTACTGATCTATGTCAGTCTAGTGCAGGCCTGCACAGTATTTTGCACTTGAATTGACCTCGGGTGATGCGCGCGAACAACTTGAGTGCAAACCCCTGTAGCTTGAATAGCGGGATTAAGACTCATTGTAGATGTGGGAACCGCCAATGAGAATGAGCAATTCAAACCATTGCGCGTAAATTGAAATAACAGTGCGAGAATGGGACGGACTATTACATACAGTTGAAGTATCATTACCTTTTATTCTGGAAATGTTTGCTGTCGATGTATGACAATGAGAAATATGACCGTAAAACGAAATAGGCATACATATTTTATTTGGATACCAGTATTATAATTGCTTGTAGTGCTGAGAATGCCATTTGCTTTGTTACGATGTAATTGCAAATTTAGAGTGCAGCCAAAACACAGTTGTAATATTGACTCTTTTTTGTTTGATGACAGTAATAAATTATTTTTAAATTAACTATGTTAATTTATTAAAACAGTTCTATCAATATTAAAAAAATATTAAAAATCATGATTACTTTCTGCCCTAATTTTCGACAAGAGTACACATACATTATATATATATAAATAAATTTAAAATGAACGAACACTATTTATTAATAATATTTTACTTCATCGTATAAAAAGATTAAGCCCTTTGCGTTCTTTTTAACAAGACTCATAATATTGTCATGATTGCACACAACATAAAAACACTGAAAAATGGCCTTAGTAGCTAGAAATACGGTAGCCTGCCCATTTAAATAAGTGTGCAAATCATTTCACAACATGGACAATTGCATTAGACACCCAGGCATTCAATTTACGCGCCCGCTCCGTTTTCTCCCCTCTTCCAAAAGTTGCCTTCTCCCCACTACTTGCACTTTCTGTGCTCTCGCGGGCAGATGGGTGGCTCGTAAATGCAGAATGCCCGCGGGAGCAGGCGTTGTGCAGGTCTGCTCTAATGTCATGCTCATTCCCAGTCCTGAGCGAATTGGGCTTACGTCTTCATGTCCTTCGCTTTCCTGCAAAGGTTTACAGAGCGGTGGTATGCATTTTGCTTCCATTGCGTAACGCGTTGTAGGCCGCTTATGAGCAATGAATGATTATGAAAGGAACGATGATCAAAAGGGATTCGTGGAATGAAAAATGGGCCACGCTGCAAACACTCGGTGAAAGTTCTCATGCATTGTGGCGTACTTCAACTAGCGAGCTTTCTTTTAATTTATTAATAGCCAAAACGGAGTAAAACTGTACGTACGTGACAAATGGGGGAGAGAGACTACAACCTGGACAGGTTTTCTTAAGCTCTACATGTTTCCCTCTCTCATTTATTTTCAAGAGTTGAATCACGACTAAAGAACTTCCGAATGTGTCAGCAATACTTGAAAACAAGACTTTTTCTTCATGGATAATTGAAAACTATTTGTATCGGAAAACGTGCTACAGATATGAAATTTTAGTATTATTTATAAGTAATTACAGCATTATTTAGTAGTATTTATAGTATTAATAATGAAATAACTCCACTACCGTCCCACTCATCCATTAACTAGAAACGTCAGCTCAACGAAACAGGTAGAAGTAGTACATATACTTGGACGCTGCTTCCACTCCGGCGCCATTAAGGATGACAAGTGATTTCTAATTCCTTGTGTTTTAATTTTACGGTAATTCTATTATTATATTAAAATGGTTAAACAAAATGCTTGCAACCAAACGTGCATGTAGTTACAACTGCAAATTTATGGCAAGGAATGTATAAATCTATGTTGTTTGACGTAAAATTTGTGAAATTTACTCTCGTGATTATGACTGGAACAATTTCATAAACATTTTACAACAACTTAAAAAATACAAGTTTAAAAACCATGTATAACAGAATGTGCAACAAGAAAGAAAAGTAAATGTGTCTGAACACTTGCGTGAGCAGCGTTGACTCCCGTGACAAAGTTTTCGTGACGTCTCCAGGTCCGGCAGAGAACAAAAAGAGTGAGTAGAAGACGACGAGCCAGAATTCTTTCTAGTAAGTTCCATTGATGTTTTTATCATAAATGTGTGATAATAGGGTTCAAAAATACCCCAACACATCTGAAGAAATAAATTTAGTCTTCAAGGACGAAAGCACAAAAATAATCAGTAACAAAATATTTGATAATTACAGTTACATTGGAGTTCATCATTCTAAAACATGGTGTAAAAGTACGCTAGATTTACAGCAGGCAATTATGTTAATCCGTCACAATAATATTTAGATTAGTCAGACTGCAGTCGACATCAGTATAGAAAAATACGTTTGTAAGGTTAAATAATACGCAGTTAGTAAGAGAAATAAAATAGTGTACCATAGACAACCTCTCTATATTGCATATCTTTTATTAAGGGAGATTTTTATGAGGACAAAGGAATCGTGGTATGAATGTGGGTTCCTTAGAGAAGCATTTTCACATATTTAAGATTATATTCATTGTCACGATATTCATATACACCGTTAGTCAAAAAACAATGTCCACCTCGAATATTCTGTAAAGGATTCAAAATAATGAGATGTACTTTTTTTACCAAACTCTTCAAGACATTGGGATTCGTCAGTTGACAGATATCTTTATATCAGCATTGTTATTTTAAAGATATTGAATTAACCGTTTAAATGGAGCACTGTACAATTTTAACACGAATAGATAGGACTTCAAAAGATAAATTCACATATTGTTTTTCGATGATTAATTTACAGAACAAAAGAGTATGAATCTCTGTGTCATAGGAAAAACAGGTACTCGTAAAGTCGAAGGGTGTCGCCGGGCAGCTCGACAGTCTACAAGCCGCGACACACGACATATCAGCAGCGTCCATATCGGTTTAATTTCCTTTTCATGAAACATCCCCGCAAAGCCGTCGTATGATACAGCACTAAAGATACTGAGTTCACATTTCGCCCAAAAGAATCTATCGAAGTGACAAGGAAATCACCCGCATGCTCTCATAAGCAGCATCGTTCAGCAGATAAATACAACTTCGATTCTAAAAGAGGCACTGTGTGACAGCGTCTGCCTTGGAAAATATACTCCACAGTAAACAAGTTGCCAATTTTTTGAAATCTCTGCGCGTCAATTCTCACGGCCAGCCCATCGTGTTGTCTGTGCTTGAAACGGTTTCGATAGATCTCCAAAATGTAACAAAATACAGAAATACTTTTCTCTGCTTTACTATTTTACACAAATCTTTGCTCTCCTCTCATCATTCATTTTCTGCGTGCGACAAACTCGTCTTTTGCGATTTACAGGTTACCCCACTTATACTTGTGTACCGCGATGTCGATTTTCGTCTAGAAGTCACAACATGGGCTAGTCATTCGTAATTCCAGGCGTTTTGAACTATCGAACGATACAGGCCGTGAGCACGTTCAGATTTGTAGCCACATTGCAAAATTACGAATCCGCTTTTACATCAAATTTTAAAACTCCTTAGTGCATATAAGTGTGGATCAAATACGTATGACGTATTGCTGAATTCGACTTCTGAAGACCATTCTATTCGTATTAAAAACTATTATGTTCCACTGAAAAAATTCCAATAATTTGATAATGAAAATTGCTATCAACACTGATAAGTACAATTAATGAATCCCTATGTCTTGAATTCGTTGGGTTAATTTCATCTCAATATCTTGAACTGTTTTGAAGAGGAGTCTTTTATTGCCTAACCATCTATTGAAATATTTGAACACGGTTATAAAACATACTTTTCTATCCTTTCAGAATATACATGTGACATTAGTTCAATTTTTACATGTATCCATGATTCTACGGAATCACTATGGAAGCCTATCTAATAAAAATCCAATAAAATACTTTGTTGCTGTATTAAATATTACCTAAAATTTTTAATAAAACCTTTTCAGTATTGTCTTCACACGGTGACATTGTAATTAAAGAAAATGTAATTGATATGACTATTTTTATGAATAATGAATGTTAAAATATTTTACGCGCGTCATTTACAATACAGAAGGCATCAGACAATGGTAACAACATTCGCATACTATCTCCCCATGAAATTAAAACACGAAACGATACCAATCATAATCAGCGACGCGTTTAAAAAGGGATTGCTTCCTGACTGCAGCGTTGCAATATTACGCATTCATTTTCCATTCTCGATTTGAAAGCAGTTTTTATCTCTATTCTACATTTTTGTGTGAGATCATTATGGTTACTTTACAGATCAGCGTAACTGAATGAGTAGAAGAACACGCAGTGAATAAATAAGTTAATTACATCACAAAATCCACAGCTTGAGTATAAAAGGTTGCAGACATCTCCAATATTCCAATATACTGGAATGTATTTTAGCTTAGGAGTTGTGAAACCCTAAACCCCCTACACGGGTTTGTCAACTATTTGTCAATTTTTTAAATCCTTGTTGTATTTATAACAAGAACATTAAAGAAGTATAATACTGAAGCAACAGGAGAATTAATAACCTGGAAGAAAAAAATTAGTACTGTCATAATTAATTTACATTATTTTGGAACTCACAACAGGACAATAACTTCGTTTAAAGAACGTTCATGAAAAAAAGTGCACTGTAAAATAATTATTCTATCGCACTATGATCGAAAATATAAATTATTCCGACGTTGTCGCTACAAAATAAACCATTCCCGCGAACTTCGCAGCCAATTAAAACAAACCTTCCGCCAGAAAATGACGGGCCGCCAACTTCGCACCCTCAACAAAGGGCCACTGCACGCTGTTTGCCGTGTCATCCTGGTTGACTTCTTCCACCCGGCTTCTCCCCTCGCATTACCCAATCGATCGCCGAATTTCCAGCGTTTGCCCACCTAACGAATCGCGGGCTCCCCCAATCAACGAGCGGACGCCCTCGCCCACCCGAACAAAGGCTTCCCCGCGGAGGCGAACGCGGCGGGCGGGCCGGCCGGTGGGCCAGGCGTCGCGGGATGACTGCGCGACTCTGGCGCCACCGGAGCTGAGTCAGCAGCGTGGCCCGTCATGCCCACAAACGACCTCCGAGGCAAAAACACTCCGTAATCCAATAAGGCCGGCGATCAAATCGAAGCCTCTCCGCTCCATTCATCAGGCGCGCGCCCCGGTTAACAAGTTGGGCGAGCCCAGAGGAAGGCTTCGCCGAGGCGATGACGTCTGGCGCCCGCCCTGTGGGCTGATGGCCCGCTGGGGCCGTTGAGTTCCAAGCCGTGTTTGCAGATGCGATTAGCAAAGGGGTTGTTACGGGTGTTTGGGAAACGGCCTGTGAATTCACGAAGCATGAGGACCCCCTCCTCCTCCTCCTCTTCTCCTTCTTCTCCTTCTTCTCCTTCTTCTCCTTCTTCTCCTTCTTCTTCTTCTTCTTCTTCTTCTCCTTCTTCTTCTTCTCCTTCCTCATTATCATTATTGATTCACTCATTTCTAACACAGTTCAGCACAAAACAGCAGAAAACAACACACGGTCTTCCAACAGTGTACAATTATTCATGCCGAAGATGAAAATAGAACAACACAACGTCACGTTCTAGGCTTATTTCAGATTCAATAATTTTAAAAGTACTACGAATGTCTTAATTGATATTAATGTTACATTCTTATAAACATCACCATCTGAGATCAGCCCATTGCCGATATCTCTTCAGCGATTCTGACCGAAAGGTCCTAGGGTTCCGGATAGTGGAGGATTTGCGACCCTAGCTATAGAGATAGATCCACTTCAGCCCCTGACAGGAAAATTCTAGTGGCTAGATGCAGCGATCGGTAGATTTCCGTGGTTCCTCCAATACCAGGGGCCGGAGCAGTAAACTGACAAGTCTGCCACGGGACACGAGCGATCTTGCCATTCTCTTCCTTGTCCTATCCTCTTTTTTTCAGAGCATTTCTGGAGCATAGAGCTTGTCCCGGCTGGAACGGTGTCCTAATGACGGACATATGTCTTCTAGGGCTTTTTACCCTTTACGTCCCAATGGGACAGAATCTACCACGCACTAGACTCCAACACACTATGCGGGGCCTTTTATCTGGGGTCCACAGAACGTGAGGCTCTCCGCGAGAACACATCTGTGAGAGACGAGGGACAAACAACCATGCCCAAAGCTGTACTCGAACCAGCAATCCTTCGGACCGAAGCGCTGAGACTACACACGCCTTAGCCTCGGCCATCCAGGTCGGCTGACGGAGTCACCTGGAGGGAAAATCCCTCGCAGGTCGTTTTGGAAGTCGAATTTGGTGTCGAATATCAGCAGCGGCGGAGTAATGCCGCCAACTCCCGGAATAAAACTTTCACTGCAGTAATGGTACTAATCAATATAGTAGTTGATGTGCCCGGAAACATCAGTGGATCAATCTGGTTAATAACACCAAAATTACATTGCTTGCATAATTGTCTACTTTGATTAGTTAGTAGCAATAACGTTTGACTTTGTTATCTGTTAGTGGACAGTAGTACTTAATATAATAGGCATTAGAAAGAAATTCAAAGGAAGGAAAAAATATAATAATTTTAGAGAGAGACCGGTGATGATAAATTGACTGGACTTAGGGTATGAATTCTTAAATTTTATTTGTTCATATTTTATATATACAATACTAAAAAATCTCTTCAATGTTTACAAGTGGTTTCTTCAAATAGAATCCTCATAGTCCTTTAAGCTAAAATATAGGCACTAAATTTGTGGAAAGGGATCACCACTTTTTTGTCGTTTTGACATAACACTTGCATAAGGAAATACAAAAACTAATTTAAATGAGAATGTTGATGGCTTGTCGTACTTTCGGGTTTAATGGCGTTAATTTGTTAAAATTGTGGCTTAAAACATTTTAAAATCTAGAAATTACAATGTTCTGATATCTCATAGCATTTTGTCAGAACTTGAAATCTCCATTTCTAGCTAATTATATCTGTTTAGAAGTGAGATAAACGCTCACAGCCCTGCTAATGGTCAAACAACATGACAACATTTGATATTTTCCTTTGTATTTGAATGTATCATAGATTTCTGATTTTTAATATGACATTAATCTAAAAATACGTATATCTCCAAACAGATACTTTGGAGTGGCATGTTTTGACCAAACACTAGGATGTTACTACTAAAATGTTGTATTTTAGTAGTAAATATTTCATCAAGAATGTTCACAAGATAACTTGTACATAGAGTAAAATCATTTTGTGCCGAGAAATATACTCTCTCCTACAAACCATTATAATAAAAACTTTTCTGAGGAGGTTCTTAGACGTGTGATTTTTTTTTGTGAAATAACGGTATATGGATGAATTTGCTAGAACAAATCCCAAAATGCGCGCATCTAACGAAACACTCTTGGTGAAATCACCAAATTCCAATTTACACGCAATATATTTTGCTTTACATTGGAAAATAAAATCTCTTGTATTAATAAGTGGGCGAGTGAGTTATTATAGGCGCACCAATTTTTTAACATTATTAGCTCCATTAGTGTAGTGATATCCAGGAAGATGACGGTGTTCCATACTCACTGGTACGCGAGATCTGGCACACACCTGTCAGATTGCCGCTCCCCCCCCCCGTAAGCATTTCCCCGCGGCGGGGCTCCTCCGAAACAGTTCTCGACTTGTCTCGCGATATACGGGTATGTGGTACTGTAATACATAAAAGTACACACATGTGTGTGTGTGTGAGGAGGAAGGAGGACTCGAGGTTAAGAAAGGAAAGATCGCACGCAGTCTGTGGCCCGTTTGGTAGAGTATTGCTCCGGCATTCGACTTTATTTATTTACGTCAAAAACAGTGTGTTACATGCTATGGGGAGAAGTTAAATTGAAGTTACATTTATGTCTAGAGGGAAAACAAGGGGCCATCTCAGCATTTGCTCAAGGATCAGAGAAACTGGACGAAAACCTGATCGAGATGGGGTCATTGACCCAGAAGATGAAGTACAATACTTATTACAAGCTCTTTAGAATTATACAATCCAAACGGTAAATAATACAGTAAATGTCGTTAAAATTAATATTACTTTCCTTTTGGATACTCGGTATAGTTTCTAATTGTACAAAAACCGTTGTGCAGCAGAAAATATTATACTTGGAACTTTTGTATCGCATTTAATCGATTAATGTATCGACTGGTATTGATAGGAGAAATCACGAAAAACTGCTTATCAAAACAATCGGGCTCTAAAATCTCCAATTCGTAGTTAAAGCCGGAGTTCTACCTAGATATACAGCTAGTGTCGAAAATCTGCCACCGACAGGACTCGAAACGTAGAGCCTCCTGATCAAGAATGCTCAGATACAGCAACGATATTGACGTTGAGCTAGCACAGCTGGTATTATTTTAATAATATCAGGGTGGAGTATGACCCACGTGACCTCGACACTTAGGATCTGTAAGCTAGGGGTTGTAGTGAATGTTGGTCGATCCGTGGCGTTGGGGCAACGCAGCCACTTTCCATCTCTCAGCACGACGCTTCACATCCCAGTTATCATTCTCAGTGCATTTCGGAACTCGTTACTTCGTGTTGTCTCCGTTCGCCATCTATTATTTCTTACCACACCAATTCTTTTACATCATATAACTTGTCACTCTTAATTTTGTGTTATAATTTTTAAAATACGGCCCCTCGGGTGGCTCCTGATCAGCGTGCTAGGTTTTCAAGGGCGGTCCCGTGTTTGATTCTCGGTCGATGTAAAAATAGAGCTGTAGTTTTACATTAAAATAGTTTCAGTTTCTGTAGCAGCGTGATGAAAAAAAGTATTGTAGTATGTAGTAAAGTATGCTAGATTCGGTGAAAGGAATTCTCCATGCACACCGAATGTCTCCCTTATTCAAAGGCGTGGATATTTAATAAAAACAGGCCAGGCCAGGCTAGGGTTTATTTTCAAAGGAGAATGCGAATGCTCTTTTGAAATGCAAAAATGCATTGAAACTGTTTGTCCTTCGTTAACTATTAAATTGTTATTAAAAAACATTTTAAAACTACTGAAATCGTATTATTTATTGTTTCTTTTTTGCAAGGAACATTCATGTCATCAGCAAGGAGAACTGTTCTTCCGTTTTTAGTATACGAGGGCATATCGTTCATTTAGAACAGAAAGAGGATGGGACCTATAATCGAACCTTGCGGGACCCCATATTCAATTGATAAAGAATTGAACGTCTCCTCTGCAGAGTACTTCCAGTTAAATATTTTTACCTAGACCTTTGATATCGCTCTTCAATCTTCCTTAAAATTACTCGTACTTCAAACATTAAAAATAATTTAATATATTTTAGCGATATTTGAGCTACTGTAGTTTTGATTTACTTTGTATTGGAAATCATAGTTAAATGATATACCAAATTCAATAGTTTGGACGGAAAATTTCAAGTGCAGAAAGTTAACTGTACAAAATTCCGTCAAGGCTACCAAATAATGTGCAGAGGACACGGAACAGTCAGAAAAGTCACGTCCTTATGATAAGTGGAAGGCCCGAAATAAATTCATGCATGCTCTCGGAACTTACACGGATTTGAGGAGAAATAAGATATTGCGATTTTCTAATTTTTACTTTCATGACTTCTTTGGTAAGAAAATAAGATATTTTAATCGTGCGCCAGAAAACGGCGATCTTTCAACAGATATGTCGTATTACCGGGCCCTGGTTACAAAAAGCATAATATTTTCATTCTATATGTAATATATTATTTCCTCTAACACGTTGTGTAGTCAAAGTCCGTGATTGTAAATCAGATCTTTAACAAAAAAGATCAAGCACAAATGTTTGAAAAAAAACTAGTTTTCGCATAATTTCTACTTGAAGTTCAATTTCTTTAAAAAATATCAAAATGATTCGAAAATTTTTGTTTCATTTTTTCCACGGATTGCACAAAGGACGCTTAATGAAATGGCACAGGTCTGCTTTTCGATGATGTTCCTCAATTTTCAAAAATTCAAAAAGTTAGAAATAATGAGAGAAACTGTGCTGTTGTAACAACACTACTTTCAATTGAGCTCACGTGACATGCAACACATATTAATGTATTTATTTCCCAATTCTCTACTGATTCTTTATAGTTTGATCATTGATTGGCGACCCGTCAGTGGCAAATTTCTGATAATAGGCTGGTTCGAAATCGCCCACTACTTACACTACACTAAAATCCTGAAGTACAGCTGCTATGATCTGATGTTCCTGTGATTTCTTCTCGTCGATTGTAGACGGATGCCTATTGAGTTCTCTAAAACAACGACCACGGACCGTGAGCAATTCTTCCTTCCCAATCAGTTCCATACGTCCTTTGTGACGACCGAACAACAAGGTGATCAAAAAAATGTCCAACTAGCAACAGAAATGCAGCAAGTAACTGCGAGTCTTCCGACGCGTTTAATGGCAGGATGATCTATATAAAAATTGTATATTTACATCCATGATACCATGGCCCAAACTTATATATCTGAATAACAATTCGAGAATATATCTGAATAATATTCGAGAGAGAGAGGGTGCGTCTACTAATTACTAAAGCCGTCTCCAAGATTAAAACTAAGGAGAGGAGAGGAAGGTGTCTATGAAAAATGAGTGAATAAATACAGATATCTTTCGCCATTGTGGATTAAATCTGACGATCCTTAAAAACGGAATAACTAGGGCCCACTGTAGACACCTCTGCTCCCCTTGGATGATATGTTTTTTTTTATTTTCTGCACATTTTTATATTTTATTTAATGACGTGTTGAAATTCAAAGTACAAACACTTGCTCGCATTGCCCACTTTAATGAAGGAGCCCCTTCCATTAACGCAATTTTTTAGGAACCCATTGATTTCCTCATAGAAATTGAATCGGCACTTGTAAAACCACAGGTATCCTTATTTTTTTCTGTTCACTTATGTGGTTTTACAAATGACCGATTCCATTATAACTATTCCCTCTTTGAAGTAGTCACATGGTTCTGCGGAAAGCTGGTGAAGATCACAGTTAATTCAGGATCTTTTTGCGATCGGTCACAATGTCAGATTACGTCAAATAGTGCCATCTAGAATGACAATGTCGCAGTGGGTATTATTGTGTACCAGATAATACAATATTTTATTGTTTTAACATCTTTAATTTGATTTGAAAAAACTACTTATCAGATATAAACAGAAATGGTATGGCAATAAAAACAGTTGTTTGACCAATCTTAAACTGACTTAACTATATTACACAGCATAGTTATTTTTATAACAATTTTTTTATAGTGAAAGGAGAGTGAAGATACAGACTTCACTTTTTATGTACTATTATGGTTTGCATGTGTGTAAAATTTGGAGTACAATCAAACTATTTACTCCAACCGATTTAGAGAAATATCTAAAATATAGTAATGAAACACACATTTTCCCTTAACTTTAAACGTTATTGAATTTAATTTTAGTGCTAGAATACTAAGTATAGTATACATTGCCTCAAATATGCAGCTGACTAATTCTTAAAAATGTAAGATAGATCTTTGTGTGTCTACGTAGAGAGATTCGTAAAATTAGTTGTGTGACTACCGCCGTGCGAGATAAATGTAACCCTTTCGTGCAACGCTCCTACATCAAAACAGCCGTTCCCCGTTGAAACCAAGCCCTATACTATGTCACAAGAAATTGGTGGAAGCTGTTGGGAATAATGCCCTTCCATATCGGACAGTCGCGAGGTAGCCAAGAGAGTGTCAGTGTGGATGCTTCGCGACGTGGAATTTGCATCGCACGGGACGACTGACGCGTGTTCGGACCGATCTGGCTCGTGCGGTAATCGAGCACCTGCCGGAGGGAGGCAGGCGATGGACGCTACTGGAGTTGAAGAGCGAAAGTGGTATCTTTATTTATTTATTTACGTCAAAAACAGTTAAATACAGTGTGTGACGTGCTATGGGGAGAAGTTAATTTGAAGTTACATTTATGTCCAGAAACAAAACAAGGGTCGATCTCAGCATTTGCTCGAGTATCATGGAAACTGGATGAAAACCTGATCGAGATGGGGGTCATTGACCTAGAAGATGAAGTACAATACTTGTTACAGGTTCTTTACAATTATACAATCCAAATGATATATAATATATGAAATGTCAGTGTTAAAATTAATATTACTTTCCTTTTGGATGCTTAGTATAGTCTCTAATTGTACAGAAACAGTCGTCAGGCAGAAAAGATTTTACTAGGGACGAAGAACTAGGTATCGAAAAACAAACACTCGCAGGTCGTTTCCGGTACGGAAGGGCATTATTGACGACAGCTACCATCAGATTCCTGTAGCACCCTAGGGCATTTCTTCCACGAAGAACGGCTGTGTTGATGTAAAACTTTTGCTCAAAAGGGTTACATTCATTTCTCACGGCTGTAGTCAGACAACTGATTTTACATTGCTAATAAAGACACATGTGCTAAACGAGACAGTAAAAAACATCTGTTGTTGCGAACACACACTAGTACTGCGTTTTTTCCAAGCAACAAACAAACTTATGTGAGTCGATGATATTTCTTGAGAAAAACGGTTGCCATGACATCTACCCTAATCCTCGTAGTTGTACGAAGACGTCGCAAAATTTAAAGCATTTTCAATTTACGAAAATTTACATTTCAAAGAAAATGATACATGCATAATCTTTTATTCGTATTTTGTTCTCTCCGAAGAAAAAATTATGTACAAATTTGAAGCAATTTTTGAGAAAATTTTGAAAATGTTGAGACTTCATGTTAAGAACCCCCAAGAATCAAAATATCCGTTTCAAACTCACAGAGCCTTGACATCGATTGATCATACAAAATTAATTCTGGAGAAAATTGTCTAAGCGTTTCTTTATTAATTTCTTTATTGAGTGTTGGATAATTACTCAGTCGTATCATAGTACTTATCATGAGTTGTGATGGCTTACATTATAACGTATTGTACTAATCTTTACTCACTCTTAACTACATTTCTCATTGCCTAGAAACTACAAAAGCCCCAAATATAAACAATTAATGGAAAACAATATCAACAAAGCTTCAAAAGGGAATCTGTTCTTAATAATAGTTGGGAAGTTACTTAATGAGGCCAGGTTGTAGTGAACTACTTGGTTTATTGTATTTAGGTTAGAGTAAAAATTATTGGAAAGAAGGAAGATGTGCTTGATCATCGGTAATATAATTAGCTCTTTTTGAAGTTATGCGTTTGAAATGAACCACGGGACATGTATTGCTAATTTGATGAATATATTTTGTAAAATTTGGTTTATTGATTTTGCAATTGCGTTGGGCGCGACATGTGTACAGCATTAAATGTCTGAATGGCTGTGTAAAGTGTATCAGCATTTATTAAAGATATACAGCTGTCTAAGCTATTTAGACTTCAACGTTGACTACAGACGACCGGACAGACGGGCGGACGGGCGGACGGGCGGACGGGCGTTTTGCCGTCAACACGTTTTTTGGTGCTAAGGACCCACAAATGTGTATTATGAATACATACACGACGAGTTAGAGAATGCCTATTTTTATATACATGCAAACACGATGTATCAACTTTTTCAAAACCAGGGCACCACGAAATAAAAAAAATCACATATTTCGGTCGCAGCTGCACAATACGTTCTCTTTACTGCGTACGTACAAAGTCGTAGTGAATTTGAAAGATTATTTCGGGACATCATGTGGGTATTGGGAGAAGTTCAGAAGAAATCCAAATGAGCAGTAGAAAACAAAAAGTACAAATTCACAGTGAAAAATTCACGTCCGACGTCCTATTAACTGAAATATGAAACAGATCAACGCCTCACTGCGGAATATTAAGACGGTACAAAGATTTTAAGAACAATGTGAAGCAGAATTTACGTTTCGTGTTATACCACCTGAAGGTGCTTGCTGACCCTGAACAAATTAAAAAAAAAAACACTTTAATAGGCAAAGTATTTCACTGGATATTTATTTCTATGGATATTTTTGCAATGAACATATAAACAAGTTATTAACTTTGTTATTTTGACTAACTCCCACTCATCTCCAAACGTATCACTTCTGCTAATCACATCTACCATTGATTGGACGGATGTTTTATTTAACATTGTGAACCGTTGAATCTGTTTAAGAAATAAAAAGTCATTTCACAATGAACATTTAGATTCTGATAAACTAAGAAACCTATGTGATAAAATTAGCAATTTTTTGCTTATCCTGATATTTACAATGTGCAATTTTCTACGGGTTAGTCTTTTGTGTTTTCAACACTTTTTGGTTGGTTTTTATATTTGTTTCCTTTGAAGACAAATACTAACATCCATAAGGTTTAAATTGGAAGAGTATTTTCATGTTACTTATTGAATTTAAAATTTAAAAAATTGGTATTAATATTGCTTGTTACTTCATCTCCTTTTCGAATTTAAACGTTTCGTATTTTTCTTTTAAGCCTGCTAAATATGCACTACTGTGTCTTCTTGAACTTCCTTTACAATAATATACACTTATGTCTGCTATATATTTTTGAATAAGTTGCATATATTGAAAATAAATTTTTAGCTCAATGTCATGGCCTATAATGATGATATAAGTTTTTTTTCATCCAGATAAAATATCCATTTTTTATTATGATTTTTCATTTCACGTGCTTTTCTTGTTTGGAATGTATATAAAATGCACTTCTTTACCACTACGGTGGTCTGCTGATTAAGCAATTGAAAGGTTTGTAACGTTTCTGTATTATTTGTTTTTTTTGACTGAGATAGATGATAGAACTTCCACAAACTAATATTAAGGTCATTTTGTGCAAAACGATTGAACTCTAGTGTTTTCCGTTTATTGTTCGACTTAAAGGACATGAATTTGCTGGTAAACAAATCGAAATTTTTAGTTAACTTCCCCTTGCAACAAGAACCCTCTAAACGGCCGATAGACTGCTGTAAACAGAAGCAAAAATATATTGGAATAAGAAATGGGGATTGCGCAAAAATATTGCATTCAATGCATTGCGTATATAGGAGGTAATAGGTGTTTTAAAGAAAGTGGCTAGTCATGATTCACAACCCTCGCACAAAAATGAAACTTACACACTCTTAGAAATTTTTTACTCCGAAAACAAATTAGGGAAGCATTGTCACAAAAGTGCAGAAAAATAAAATGCTTTTTGAATTGATTATCTTCGAAGATGTATGGGGAAAAAAGTATGTCCGGCAGGGACGGCCACCCTTTCTAGTATGTAACAATCATTTCTAAGGTGTTTGCTCACTTCAGATTCTTAGTCGATTGTTGAATTTGATACTCCCGTTCTAATGTGGTGGAATATAAACCCATATGTTTTGTTTTATTTTCACAAAACACAGAAAATTTGGATTTGAGAAATCATGGTTCGCAGCCACGGTTTGCCAATAATCTTCTAAAAATTGTTAATTAATCTATATTGAACAAAACATTTAACTTCCAAAAATAATTATAAATTAGCTCTAATTTAAAAATTAAATGGTATGAAAAATTAAAAAATGGTGTGGAGTCAGAATAAGTACTATAATTTTATAAATAATAGCCCCAGCGTCAGGAAATCACATATAAAGATATTTTACAAATGTAACTACGTAAGCAGATGTTAATATCTATAACTCACTTGGAAGCGTAAGGGAGAAAAATACTAATAGAATCAATATATCACAATTTGTTATGTCCCCGTATGATTATAGTTACTTCTGGAGGTTTTACCATATGTCTCTCTCATTCATGAATTCCCAGTATTCTATACAGCTCTCTGAGTGACGTTTATCATCAAATCGAACATTATTTGTTCCATTAAAATGTCCGGAATAGCGGAAGCAAGAAAATCGTTACCAATGTTCGCAATAATTATGTATATAAGTGAACTACCTGTTACAACACCGCACGCCAGTCCCGCATTCGGCCTGCTTTTTTGTCCCCTAAAGAACAGCGGCACAGGGTGTATTGTTGTTGCCCCGAATATCGGAAAGTAATCTTTCTATTACAGTTATTTATCTCGAATTATCGAATCGATATCTAGGCGACCGGTACACGAGTTTTCCACTCTTTTACGTGTATTTCTCTTTTTTCGTGCGATATGCATTGCCGGTGCTACCTGCTTATTATAGGGTATACTGGCACCGAGGGAGTCGGTGTTCTGGGAGGGGGTGGACTATTATGGCATTACTGGAGTGTTGTTTGGGGGTGTAGGAAGGCCACGACAACCTCGCGTAGGAAGAGCCGTCTGTGTCTGTTCCGTCTACGGTGAGCCGTGATACGTCACGGAAGGGACGTTTTAGTGGTTGCAGGGCGATACCCAGGTACGAAGGGGAGACGCGATCGTTAACGATGCGTGTGCCACCGATGTTGCAACGTGAATGGCATGATGGCGGAGGACTCCTGTTCTGCCGGGTGGCGGAAAGGCACATGCCTCACGACCAATTTATTGTCAGGAAAAAATTAATAGCTTGGAGGGCTTTGGAAATTTAACATGTTCATTATTCAGATTGCACCCTCTGACCGAGAATTCACTGTCAGTTGTTTCATTTGAAACCATGATAATTACAATGTCACTGATGTCCTTCCAAAGCGTCGGAATTATAACGGATTCAAAACACGTCTAAATAACAGAACTTACCAAGAAATTCGAATACTTAATCAACGAAGAATGAAGAACAAACCACAAGTACGATAGACAATATTTCTTTAACTTGAATGAAAAAATAATATTTATGTTATTTATCCCCCCCCAAAAAACGATTCATCTGATGTATTTTGAACAATCATCACTGATTTACAGAAAAATGTCATTATATAAAAAATTAAACAAGAACTGTAAAGTTTAAAAATAAATGTTTTACAGTGTCTCAGAAAACTTGAAATTTATTTGACGGACGTATTAATAGAATATTGTTTTCAATTATAACCTTTCCTGTCAAAAAGGTAGTCTCATTCACAGTTACAAACATTCAGACATGTTTCAAACATTACAGAAAAATGTCATTATATAAAAAATTAAACAAGAACTGTAAAGTTTAAAAATAAATGTTTTACAGTGTCTCAGAAAACTTGAAATTTATCTGACGGACGTATTAATAAAATATTGTTTTCAATTATAACCTTTCCTGTCAAAAAGGTAGTCTCATTCACAGTTACAAACATTCACATTTCATATTGTTCAAAGAACAATGAAAGGAAGATGATGTTGCAAAATCGCGTTGCATAAGATTCCTTTGCTTGGGCAGAAGTGTGAAACGAAATTCATTTTGCTCTACTAATCAACTGATACACGATAAAATACCCTGAAACACCGCCAGAGTTTCCGGCTTGTGGCGTAGGTCACGGACCGGCGATCAAAACCACATCACGATACGTTCTTTGTTTCCCTTCTGAAGCAGCTAATTAATCGATTAAAAAATTACATAGGGGAAAGAAATACGAGTTCAGGAAATTGTATACCTTTCTTCCCCCAAAACAAGCACTAATAAGTGGAGACGATGTATTCAGGGTTTTAGGGAGTTCCTTGAAAAGACTTCTGAGTCATATGACTGTGGAATTTGAATTGCAGCATTCGTCGATAATAATTTGTGCTGGACATAAATAAGAATAGCGCTGCAAGGCGTTGGCATGCAACACAGGTGTAATACAAGAAGAGAGTCACACAGTTTCTGGCCGTTAAGAATGGCAGTGATTTGTCTGCCTTAATTTTCTGATGCGTATGCTATGTCAAAACCAGCGTCTGATAGGAAAATTATTTTTCAATCTAAGACTATAATATTACATTAATAATACAATAATCTATATGTTTTCTTTTAAAAGACATTTCTTAGAGGTCTCCTATCAATGTTTTTTGGTCTCCTTATCCATATAAAACCGAGACACTCGGTGGAAATGAGCGTGGAAAATATTCTCCGAGAACGGTGACTGTGGAACATAATGGGTTTCAAAATGTATTGAATACAGTAAGGAATGTTCAGGATGTTAAAACATAAGGTCGATATAATATTTTCATTTCTGAACGTTTACATTATTTTCATAATTTGTAGATGTTTTATCACATATTAACAAATGAGTTGAAATAATTAAAATAAATTCACA
The DNA here is from genome assembly GCA_038098605.1 of Gryllus longicercus. NCBI lineage: Eukaryota > Metazoa > Arthropoda > Insecta > Orthoptera > Gryllidae > Gryllus > Gryllus longicercus. The sequence continues at coordinate 5,700,320 of JAZDUA010000032.1, read as the reverse complement.
CGTTTGAGTGCCATTTAACATTTTTTTGCTGCATAACTGTTTCTATAGAGAGATATGATGCATCAAAAACTAAAACACTATTTTATTTAAAAATTACATTACCGCATTAGTTTCCATTTGTCCCGAATACTTTCAAAACTTCACAGATGATAAATATTCCTGTAACAAGTGTTGTACCTCAGCTTCTAGATCAATGACCCACAAACGATTAGGTTTCTCGTCCAGGGGTACTTGATCCACTGAGCAAATCCTGAGATTGTCGCTAGCTTTGCTTCGGGACATTAATGAAGCTATCTTCGCTCTGATAACGCACTGTCTGCACGGGTTTTCTTGAGCACTCGTGAACAGTACCATCCAGTAAGCACGCTCCGTATTCTCGCGCTACCAAGACGATTTTTTTCAGTTGGGAGCACGATTAGAGATCAGAGTCAAAATCTGTAGCTTATTTGCTGTTATAAGTACTTTTTATTTCATTACGGAGCGGATATTTCTTGTTATCAAATTTTGGGAAAAGCTCTCGATGCTACGATTTATTATTCAAAGTAATATAGTAATAAGAGTGAGGCACTTTTATTAAGAACACGTGCTTAGATTGCTTTTTTCTGCAAACGTCACCAACAATTTTACCTGGTTTTGGACTTTAAATAAATAAGTAAAAATTAAATTAAAAACCAGTGATTCTTAACGGGGATTAAATTCGTCTTCATTGACATCGACGGGCCCCAGTGATAGCCTTATTTATGCTCAGTGCAAAATAGCATCGCCAAATATTTCATTTGCGATTTCATTAATATATGTTTCATTTTAAGTGTGAGCTGCGTTTTGGATACCTAATAGCATACTTCAGAAGATACGAAGTGGTTTGAGGATGAATCTATTTACAATAAACAAATGAGTGAGAATCTTTAAGAAAAGGTAGACAGTGAAGGAAGATAATAAGAATTAATAAATAGTCGGACCTCTGCAAATATTCTGCACTCTGAAAACGGTGCTTCAAAAGCTGAAGAGCTTCCCGTTGGAAACCAATTTCAAACGGCCTACTCGTGAATGATAAATATCCTCAATTCTTTGCGTAGGTAAACATTCTAACCATTTTTAAACTTAATAAGTATTTTTTCTCAAAGAGAAACAGCTAAAATTACGATGCGATTAAATTGGCGACTTTGGTGGTGTAGCAGATAGCGTGTAGGATTCAACTTCCCAACTTCGCGGTTAAAAAATCAGATCGAAGCCGTGGTTTTTGATTGATTAAAGCATTTTGTAACTTCTGTGTTGGGAGTGCGAGTGAACGTGTATTGGCACTAATCAGATCGTTATTTTCAAACACAATAAAAGGTGAAGTGAGCATGAGTCTCTTAAAAATCACACCATCCGCGTTCGCGTAATTTGACAGTATGCTACACAATGTGATATACCCATCATTTTCGGAGAAAATAGTGGAGCTACAACAGCACATACTTTCTCGAATATTTCTAGCTTTTGCAATTTTAAAAATTCTGGAAGTTCAACGAAAATGAGATCTGCGTCGATCTTTTAAGCGTCGCTTGTTCTATCCGTGAATAAAAGAAAAAAAACATTTGGAGAGACATTTTGTTTAAATCGGTTTTCCAGTATCAAGGACCCCCAAAACATGGATTCTGAATACACAACGTGTTAAAAGATGCACGTTATTACATATCGCACCAGAATTTATGCATTTTTTTCCGTTAGGAGGGCCCCGCAATAAAAGTTTTTAATTCGAAAAATCGCTGTCCCTGCTGAAGATTACAGTACTTTACCTTCCTACGAAGTAAGGCGAGGAAGTTAAATGATGATGCACTTCTTCATTAAATATTGCAAATTAGTTTGAGGTATAAAACGAACAAAAATATATCTTAGTTACTCTTGTGATTCTTCTGTAAGATGGTCTAAAAATACAAAGAAAGAAGGAAATGAATACGTAAAGGGAAGATGACAATATCCGCAGTCTAAAATGTAATTAGAACGAAAGGGATGTTCTAGAAACTCCATAAAAATATATTATTAGAAATTGGTAGAAAGCAAATGTGAAAATTAGAACAAGAGAAACAACAGCAACAACAAACATATAGACACGATAGATAACGATGATGACAAAGATTAAAATTATGGAATATTTAGCTATTGTTAAAGAGGTATAATTTAGAATATTTATTACCACGGATTTAATAAGATGCAGTAGAACCCAGGTAATCCAAACTAATTGAGGGTGTGGTGTGTTAAGATTCGCAAATGTTCGGATTATCCACAAAACTGTACCGTACATATACAAATACATCTATAGGATTACCAGATAAATCAACGTAGCGTGGATTGTGAGAAATTGGCAAAAAAAAAACCTCTCGATCGCATCATCAAGCAGATTCAATTCCGTACGGCAAAAGAAGATTATCGATTTTGCAAATTCCTCTAATTGAAAATGACTGCTACATGAACATATGATATACACCGTAGTGGCGAGTGGAATAAACGTTGCATTTTGACAACGTGTGTTTCAATAATTAGTTGCTCAGTTTTAAAGTAATTATAAAACCCTTCCTTTACTCTACAAATAAGCATTTCATTTATTTTCCCTCCATCCCGAATTATCCGAAATTTGGGATTTGCGGGGTTCGGATTAGAGACGTTCATCTGTAGTTATTTAGTAGTCTTAATCTCTGATCTACCTTTTGGGTGTGAGATTTGCGATTTTTTTCAGTTACTTCCACGGATAAATCAAGATGTGTCTATATAATTATTTTGTCTAAACCTTAATACCATATTATGAACGTATCGGTTGTATCTTGACAATTTTAAAAAAATATCTATAATCCATTCGAACCTAAGTGGTGCCCGAACTTAATTATACATCTGCAAGCTACACAATTGAGACGTTCACAAATTAAGTAACGAATATGCGCACAAAATGTGATTTTACCTATGCATTTCAGCAGATGAATATAAATATACTTTCATCTTTGTTTTGAAGACATCTACTAACTCTTCCATTACCATAGTCTCCTATAATTCTCATTTACTGTCCGAACATCGATCGATGATTTTTCGAAAATTGCCAAAGTTCAAATCTTTTCCGAAGTCTTCCTACAATAAAAATATTAAAGATAGAGATTTTTCCCTTAATGAAATCTGTTACCTAAAAAGATAGATTTTGAAATAAGACCATGAACAATTTTTTTGAAAATTTGAGTCCTTTTTGCTTAATTGTGCGTGAACATACCGAGGTAAAAGAACGTGCTGTTTTAGCACCACTCGTTTTTGTATTCATTTAAATGGAATATTGAAGGATATATGTCTTATCCTAAAAATATATATTTTGCTTATCTAAACCCCATTTATATATATATACATATATATATATATATATATATATATATATATATATATACATATATATATACATATACATATACATATATATATATACATATACATATATATATACATATACATATATATATATACATATACATATATATATATATATATATATATATATACATATATATACATATATACATATACATACACATACATATATATATATACATATACATATACATACATGTATATATATATATATATATATATACCCACTTAGTATGACTATCATTTTTAAGCAATCTTTCCTTACGCTTTTGCGTCCCGTAGACCAAGACCTACTCTTGTCCATAGCGACTTCCCTAGCCTTAGCCTTAGCCCCAGCCTTAGCTCCCAGACCTAGTCTCCATCCCACTATCCGTACGCGCTCGCGTACTTGTTTTCGATCACGACCACATCACCTTTCACAACCTGAGCCATTCTGGAAGCCTCCACGTGACAGCCGCGAATCCCATGAGTCAAGCACGAAGATCTCATTGGCCACTCTTTGCCTACGACATTGTCTTTGTTCACTTGCGCGCGGCACGCGAGCTGCGAACAAACCCTCGTAAACTCACTACCGCGCAGGTGAGAGAAGTGCAAAAACGTTCTCATTCCTTGAAAGAGAGACAGAGACCAGTACTCTCTGCCATCTAGTCACCTAAACCACTACCTCCAAAATACCCCATGCCCGTACTCGCCCCATTTCCACTCCTGTCCCAGCCCACTCCCCGTCTCATCTCGCCTCCTGCGATTACCCCCTGCACGCCCGCCCTTCCCGGTCAAGGTTAGTCAAAAAACGTCTTTGATTGTAAACATGGAGTATGTACACGCTTGCAAATTCAAAGCAACGCAAAACATTTCCTATTCACGGATCCGCACACTTTCGAGGTTTGCCGCATTTGCAGTTTAAATAAATTTATCGTATCTTTCCACTGCCTAGTGCTTACTACCACCGACACCGTGTCTTCCAGCACCATTCCCATGGCCATACTCGTCCCCTCCCTCACCATCTCCGCCCGCCCCCACGCCGCGTGGCGTCCGCGCGTCCGAGCGAGCGCAGCGCACCGCGTCGAGGAGAGCGCCGTGTTCCCAGAGCGCCGCAAGATGAATGCTTGACAGCTCAGCTATTACGAACGGCCGCTTGCCCGGCTTGTCAGTGAAGGGGCGGGCGCGCTGCGCCGGAGGGGGGCGGGTGGCGGCGGCGGCGGAGCGGGGAACGGGGGGCTATTGGGGCCTGACTTATAGACCCCGCGCGCCCGCCGCCGCCGCCGTCCCTGCCGCCGCCGCCGCCGCGAGATCTTCCGAGCGCGTAAACGCTATGGGCTCCTGTTTATTATTATCATTATTTCTGGCGGCTGCGGCCGGCGGCGGCGGGAGATTTGTGGTGTGGAGAGCGCCAGGGAACTTTACGGATTTCTGGTTGCGCCCTTCGCCTTCCTCTTGCAGCCTCTCCGACGACGAGAATGACGACGACGAGAACGACGACGACGACGACGACGAGGACGACAACGACGACGAGGACGACAACGACGACGACGACGACGACGACGAGGACGACGACGGCGGTGGTGGTGGCGGTGGTGGGCACAGTGATTCTAAATGTCCCACGAGACGAAAAAAATCACTGTGCACACAAAGCAATATTTGTCTCAAAGAAATAAGTTTAATGAGTTTCGAGATGTATAGGAATCGAATATGCCGTAAAATTTCTATTTTTTCGTAACGATGAAGGGTACGTGATTAAAAAGAATAATAAATTACTTTAAATAATTGATGTGATTGTTCTGGCAGCCACCGATTTCTTCCGTAATGTGTTTGTATATCTCAGAACCGATTGAATATACGGATAGCGATTGAATGCCGTGTAGTACAAGTATTTTAAACTAGAACAACAGATATTAAATAATACAAATTCGTAAATTTAATAATAAAAAATGTTTTCAATATGTTGTGTGCATCAGTTCTCAGAGCTGGTGTGTTACCAAACGCAACGACTTAAATTTATAATTTGAACAGGCAAGATTGTAGCTTCATAATGAGTTAAATGAAATTCCCCCGCCTATAAATACTCTTTCAAATATTACTTACTTTCTTTAAAAGACAAGGGAAACATATTTTCATTTCCATGAAACTACTTATTCCTACAATAATTTCAGAGTGATATTTATAACGACCTAACCAGGTTTTCAGAAGTAAGCAATATTATACTTCAATTAACTATCTACTTAAATTAATAATAAAATATATTCAGTGGTATAAATCAATTTTTATTTCCATTTACAATTTCAACCTTGTTTCAGTCGAACGGGACATGCCAATTTGAAAGTAAAAATAAATTTTCTTATGTAACGAACTCCAAATTTCTAGAATCATTGACTAATTCAAATGAAATACATTTTCGTTTTATTTTCTCTTAATAAATCCCATGATGTCCATTTCACATTTTGAATCTGTCATTTTGAATTTATCTCTCACATATTGGAATTCAGTTACGATTGAATCTAATAATTTCACCTTCAAATTTACCTAACATTCTGCATTTCATGTTTTCGTTTACTTCCTTTTTCTTCATCAGCTTATCTCATTCACTTGTCTTTATTCTTTCTTATGGTTTGCCTATCATTGAACCACTGTGGCGGGAGAGGCAGAGTTGCTCTTCCCGCGCTTTCTGCTGGCTGGTCGACGCCGACGCCGCCGTCGCCGTCGAAGCCCTAGCCCATGCTGAGGCGCCGTGCTTTTTCACTTTCCTTTTCGCTGGCGGCGCCGCCTCCGAGGCTGCGGTGAGCGTTTTGCGGCGATGTGCTATGGCGTTTCGTGAAGTCTTAAGTGCTTCGCCGGCATTCAGGAAGGTATTTGGTTTCCCTCAGCAAATTCCTGTGTCAGAGAATATATTCTCGGGGTTTCTTCGTAAGTTGAAATGTTCTTTTCTGTCATCGTTTTTTTAAATGCTACACATATTCAATTGTTCTTGTTTTTTTTTCTTTTGTACTTGTCCGTTATTTGTACCTGCTGTACAAGGAAATAAATTCGTTTAGGATTATATGGTTAACAAATAAAATTAATAATACTCCGCACATTAAATTTTCAAACATTTAGACACGTTTCTAGATATGCACCCCATACTCAATTGCTGTACGCTAAGGTATTAACAGTTTATTCCCACTAAAATAAAAGAAAACTAGGAAACTAGAGTAAAATGAAAAATAATAAAAAATTTTAAATGATGTAAAATGTACCCCTGAAATGCGCGTTTAATTTAATTGTAACGACAGAATACGTTCAAAAGGAGACGCTATTCTTGTGTTAAGGTGTGCAGACAAGTGCACAGGAAGTGAAGGGATAGTTACTGACGATGTAAATGGAGAGATGTACACTATTTTACTGAATGAAATCAAGTATTGCTCTATCCTACTGATGTGTATGGGGTGAATGCCTCGAAACATGTAAGGATGTTAAAAATGTTTGTGGAAGATTATTTCTTTTATTTGTTAATTACACGAGCATAGAATTCAACAATATTTCCGCTTCTCTTCAGGGACTTCTATCAGATCACTTTAGTATGTACAGCATTTTAAATAATAATTAAACTTACTAATAAGCATGTGAAATAAACATGTTTATCGTGTCATTCTGCTTTTTGGAATGTTTGGGCAATCAAACCATCAAGCCATCAATGGCCTTCATGCTGCCTTTGCATTTCTCTCTGAGGAACTTCACAGCATGACGGCCGAAACGTTAGCATCTGTGAATAGGACGCAAGACTGGCGTCTCTCGGACAGCAAGCAGATACTATCAGAAATTCTTATCATCGAGTAAATTATAATCATGTCATTCTTATCCTTAATCGCTGTATTCCCATTTTCATTTTGATCTACTTCACCTGTAAATCCTCATCATCCTCATTATTATTTGTTGCATGTATTTACGTTGACGATAATATATTTTATTTAATCTACCCAGCCTGTTAACAACTCGTCAATTCTTTCCCCAAACATTGCTGCAATTTAACTTATCTTCATTACGTAAAGTAAGTCTGTCATTTTTTAGGGGAAAACTGCTTTGGACTTGAATCTTATTATTTTTGGAAATCTAGGTGCATTTTAATTCAGAAATATCGTACTCAGGAAGTTTTGCAATTAACTCCAGGTTATTTTCTTCTTCTATGAAATAAAAACATTATCCCGAACGGACGGGTCAATATCCTTAAGCAACATAGATTGAGCCAATAGTGTGTAGTAAGAATACGATCCGATCGACTTCAAGTAATGATCCAAAACATTACGAAAAAGAGACGATCAAGTCACTCGGCAATGTTATTTCTCTTGCTTTTACAATAAATCGATAGCTTACTTCATTTTCAAGGCGAGATAATGTTTTAGTGTTCATTTTAGAGTTCATTTTAGTCAAACAATATTTATGATTCTAAATGCTGGAGTTGTAATGGAAGGCAATTTCACAATATTTTCAGAAAAAAAAATATATCATACCGCAGATACTGGTAGTAATATTATTGACTTGTAAACAATTAATAGTAGCATTTAAGTCTATAGATGTTTCACCACTTTGCGAAGTTCGTCTAATTTTTTATTGGAAATTAAAAATATTATATGATTTTCAGAAAAACGTAATTAAAATATATTTTAGATGTAGACAATAAAACATTTTGATGGCAGAATTCATTCATTTGTCGTATCTGAAGACAGTCTGAAACAGTCTGAACTAGTTTGGAAGGACATTAATTTCATAGTCAAAGGACAGTAAATCAACTAATTCTGTGAAATACGGAAGGCAAACGTAAAAGACCGGAAACGTATAGTTGAAATCAATTACAGTTATGGTAAGTAATAAATTTGAAGATTGAAATCTAGAGTACAAATTCGTATTTTTGAACTTGGATTCGGCATTCCATTGAGATAATGATTGCAAAACCTTCCTGAACAGTCTATTCGTTCAATATTGAGTTGAAATTAAATTCTATTTCTATAACGAACATGAGCCATACCTCACATTCCAAATTTATCTACGCTTCATTTATATTATGTGTTCTAAGTGTATCAACTAGAACTCTTTCTGTAAAGCCAAAACATCGTCAAAGAAAGCAAACAAGGGTGGGTCGATAAACTCATCTTTCCGTTTTAACAAATTCGGAAGCAGCGCGAAAAATCTGAAGTCTGATTTTGAGAATAAAACGTCGAATTTCCTCAATGATAACGAAGAAAAAGTAATATGACGTAGGTCATATATTTCAGAATACGAGACCACACAAAAAGAGGTATTAAGGTTCATTCACAACGCAAACATAAACATAAGCATAACGCAAAAACGTAAACATTAACATAAGTGATAGACCGAAGTATTCACAATGCCTAACGTAAACGTAAGCAAAATAAGAGTTTCTATTGGCTGTGAGACATTCTAGTTTACTATTGGTTGGATGTGAGAATCGATTTCAAGATATCGTCTGTATCCATGGCCTATGGGTGAGAATTAAACTATTGGCAGAGAAAAATAAGACTGGGCGAGTTCTCCGTCACTAGTGCGAATCTATAAGTACACTTCTGTAGGACTCTGGTCTTTTGTTCGTGCAATGCCATCTAGTGTAGAAAGCGTTAGTTCGACTATCGACTTCGATCCTATTTCGATACTCTATTTTGAGTTAACGTACTGTGATTGGTTCATTTCTTATGTCTTAATTAAGGATAAGCACAGAAGCTTGAAGCTTGACGCGTGCAAGTTTTTCAGTTAACGTCTTACGTGTTAATGCTTATAGAAATGCATTGTGAATGAGTCCGCTTATAGACGTATTCCTAACTTTGATATTAACGCCATGCTTATGTTTATGTTTGTAGTGTGAATGGGCCTTTATACACCAAAGGATTGTATATTGAGCTTGATTAAAAGTACAGCATTGTATTGATTTCTATGTCTTCCATATTATTCGATTTGATATTAATCACTCCAAATATAACCTAATCTTTATAATTATTGTTAATCGGCTTCATCGCACACATGCTTTTCCTTTTAGTTCATAGAATCGAGGGATGAGTGTGTGGTACGGTAGGCGCAGGTAAATTTATAGCGCGATGAATATTATAATAACATAAAGTAATAATAGGGATTAATCCTACGCCCTAGCCGCAACCGCAGCTCCCTCTGTGAGGACCGAGCGCGCAGGCCCAGCCCTCCACGGGCTCGCAGCGGCCAAGACGAAGGAGGCCTGGTCGGCAGGCGCCCCGGTTGGCAGGCGCCCCGGTTGGCGGCCGCGGGCATTAACATATCCAGGGGCGGCGGGAGCCAGTGGATACGAGAGGCGGCGGCGGCGGCCGGGCGGAGGCCGGGCGGACTGCGCGGCGGGCCATTACATATTCATAACTCGCTCTCGTCCGCCACCACCGCCGCCGCCGTCCATCGCACGCCATCGCCCGACGCTGCGCACCGGCCGCGGCCCGCGCGGACTCGTAGCCCGGCGCTGAGCTTCGCCAGCTGCCCCAACTGGGGACACGTCCCAGCGCGAGATCGTGACCTCGCGTCATGCACGCGGTCTGATTCCGTTCCGATGAATGACGACGTTCAATGCGGAAAGAAGTCGGCACGTATTGTGGGTGCGCAAGCACGGTGACACGTCTAGAAAATGGTCATTTTTGGAGTTCAGTGAAAAAATTGTGGTTACAAAATAGTCTTATTTATAAACATTACTGCACTTTAACTTATCTACATTACGTCAACGAACTGTTTTTGTCAAGGTTTTGGATTTGAAAAATATTATTTTTAGCAATAGATAGGTAATTTTTAATTAAGAAATATTATACTTGGAAAGTTTTACAATTACCATAAGACACTTTTCTTCTAAGAAGTAAAAACATTATCCTGAACGGACAAGTTGATATATTTACGCAACGTATTTTGAGATAACATTGTGTTTGAAAACTTTAAATGACGCCTAATTCACAAGTCAATTAGGTGATTCAACACTTTTTATTTGTGACATTTTCTCGTCACTGAAGGTATTGGCTTCATAAAAAAGAAGAGAGGCTTCCACTTAAGAACGTGAAATGGGATCGGTTCTTGACTGCCTCCGCGTTCTAGGTATGGTTGCCAACGGTTCGGTCGTCATGCTGCGAACTTCAATGCGAAGTGCATGGAGGTGAACTTTATGAACTCGTGCGCAGAGCACAGCTGCACATTTTGCCTTGGAGTCGCAGTACAACAAATGGTAGCAAACACGGCTAGGTTCGTATTTTGGACAGTCCGACGCATGCCGCGTTAAGCGAAGTCTACGTATTCAAATTACTGACTACATTTATTGCAACGAATTCGTGTCTTCAGACAAAGGTGAGGAGAGCAAGTAGAAAGCACAGCTCTCAACACAAAACCAATCAACCTTACACATTAAAGACCAACATAGAAAAGAAATGCGAAGAAAAATTTCAGATGCCGGGAAGATTATTGTAATTAATGGAACCGGAACAGCCACGCGGCACAGTTGATGGTGATGATGAGAGAGGTAGAAGAACAAGATAACTCGAAACCAATCTGTGAAAATTTTGTTATTATATTTAAAGCTTCGTGATTTGTGCCTTATGTAACGTTTTTTCTGAAACGATGAAATGCGTAAAACGTTCAACATCTTTCTGAAGCACATTGAAGCGCTTAAGTATCACATCAACGCATCGTTTGCGAGACAATGTTCTAGTTTGCCGCTGTTTTCGTTCGCACGAAACCCATACTTCGTTCGTCGTTACCCTTAACATGATACCCATTCATCGTTTTCTACGTTTCTTCTGCCTGTCGACTAAACGATCGTTTTTCAGCATATTTTTTGTGACATTCTCTAAGACCTTCGGTAGAATCTCAATAAAAAACTAATTTTATGAGTTTATTGGTCAGTACTCATCTGTTGTGAAACAATATATACGCTTCATCTTTCAAATTTTCTAATTTCGCAGCAGAAATAAATTTTACTGTCTGTTTGCCTGTTCAGACATTGCAATTGCCATTGCAAATCGATTGTTCCACGTTATATCTATGTTCCTATACAATTGACTTCCCTAATTTCCATCTCAAATAAAATGAATACTATTTCAAATAAAATGACAGTCCCTCTCTCAACCGGGCTTTCCACAGTCGTTATTGCAGGTAGAGACTACTCTGAACGATACTTCAGCTCCATGTCAAACATATAATCGATTTCCCATCTCCAACACCACCTTACAAACTAACAATCTTCACCAACACCACCCCAACGAAGTCCCATCGCTCACCATCGCCCCTCGTTCTTGCCTCGTCTTCGCCACCTCCGGATCCACCGCCTTCGCCTCACCGCCACCACGAACCGCGTGCGCCGTCCAGCGTCTTACCTCTGGCGGGCGGAGCCCCTCAGATTGCGGCCACGGATTGACAAATGCACGGCCCGACAGCCTTATCACGCGGCCCATCTCTCGCCACGGCCAGCTGCCGCCACCGCCGCCATTCCCTTCCCCCGTTCTCGGAAAGAGCGTCGTAAGCGGCGAGCACCGTCCTTCATAAAACGCACTGATAAATGCTCCTAAAATATGAAGATCTTACCTAAAGTATTTACAGCAATGGAATGAACTTAAGTAAACTGCCTCTACAAACAGAATCCTCGTCAGACTTACCAGCGACAAATTTCGCCCACCTTAAACCGATCCCATAACTCTTGCATTCCTACTGTAACTTATACATATTATATATATATATATATATATATATATATATATATATATATATTAAAATGGCATTCTAATAACTAAAAAGGAAAACCAATTCTGCACTGTTGAATGGTTGAAGAGGATCCCAAAGGAGATACCCTCTCTATATTGGAACATAGCATATGTACTGTGTGAAATTTGTCTGTAATTGTTCCGTACAGGGGTTAATCCACTGCACCAGAAAGATAATTTTAGAAAAAGTAAACGGCCGAATCAGCAAATACGTGTACCAACTTGTTGCTTTTGTCCGAAAGGTTGCGGGAGTCACTTCCGCCATGGGGTCTGGTTTTCGTTATTTTTGAGTTGCGCGGAGGGACTTGCTTACGTTAGATACAGTTTTTAAATTTTATTTCTACTTGCTCGCCATTTCTGCCTTTCAACGATGTTGTTACAAGGATTACATAACATAAAAGGTAAATCATCCTCAGGTTTAAGTGGTAACACACTTTTGGAATAAGTACGTTCGATTTTTGTAGATACCGTGAACGTGGCAAGAATTAGTGGGAACTATTGAGTAGTTTTATGTATGTGGGTGAGACTATATTTTCAGATAGTCAAGGAGGATTGAAAATATCTTTAGGGTAGCGTAAGTTAATTCTGTGTGGTTTTACCTAGATGTTTTAGTAACTGGGGATTCTGGGAGTACATCATAGAATATTTTTGAAATGTTAAAAATATCTCCTTCTTTGGTCCTATCTTCCATATACGGAAGTTAGGTGACCCATAACGGGTTTTCTTGGGATAAATTATTCAGGGTGGTTTCCCGTTGCCTTCCCTGATATGATGATAGGGGGTGAAAGGACGAACACAATACAGCCATGCCCGAGGCGGGACTCGAACCCGCGATCTTTCGGTACGAGATCGCTACGGCACTACTGCCTTAGCGATCTCGGCCACCGCATCGGCTGTTAAAAATATATAGGGTACGAATAATCTTCAGTGGGTTCTATTTTTAATTTGTGTGTAGCTGTTGATTGCTTATGAACTATGGAACTTCGGTAATTTTTCTGAGGAATGTATTTTGTAGAATTTTGAGTTTGTTTAAGTGGCTATGGTCTACTTTTATCCTCGCGTTTGCCCGAGCTGTGAAATCAAGAACATTGACCTCTGCTGCCAGAACGCTCATCATTCCCACACCGGGTCATTGGGATGCCCAGCTCTATCTATAACAAAATAATCTTTAGTTTTTGAAAGAAAAGTATACGAATAATAATGATAACAACACTTGCGTCAAATAATTCAAAATATTGCGCTCCAACCTTACAAAAAATTATTTGTCCTATTCGAGCATACAAAATAAAGATAAAATGGACTGTTTCATGACAATATTTTGAAATATTCTATGGGCTTCTGAAAAGTATCCCCAAGAGTTTAAGTATCTTTCTCAAATTTGCAGGGCCTAAATTTGGACTTGATCGATCGGGAAATATTGATTTTGGAAAAATGTCTGAGTACATCAGTGTTGTTCGCGAAGAGACAGTCGGATTGATGGACGGAAAACATACGTTAAAAAATCGGTATTAATGTCTTTCAAAACTATATATTTTTGTCAAATTCTCAACATCAATTTTATTGAATTTTTTCTACACTCAATTATACTTCATATTCACTTGGTATTCGAGAAAGAAGAATGTTCGAAATATTTTTTCATTGGAAACTAGTGCATGATTCATTTTTCCAGTTCCAGGAATTTCATTCATTGGACTCACGGGCATGATATTCAAACAGTAAAGCGCGACAGCTCCAAATTGTTCAAAGATATCACATTACTGTATGAAATTTATTTGATCAGAGAAACATTTTAAAACAAACTAAAAATAATCAAGGAAAATATGTAAACAAAAACATGAAATAAATATGTAATACGTTTTAGTCACATTAAAGTAATAAGTGTATCTGTAATAGTAAAACATTGACAGACAATTACAATTGCTTCTGGAACTATCACAATAAATTTAAAGCAGTTGTTGCGTACGTAGGTGATTTGCAGGGTTTGCTGGCGCGGATTGTTGGAGCTTTGCGCAAATCCATTGAACCGAAAGTTATTGGGCGACGTCTCGCGGCGGCGAGGGAGAGGTACTTGGCGCGAGCCCCCCCCCCCCCCCCACCTTTGAAACATTTGTTGTAATATTACTCAATGTAATCAAGACAACTACCACATATTGATTGTATTACATTGTAAGGAATAATTCCCTTATAATTAATTGTTTGTAAACAGATAAAATTGCATTGTGCGATGTTGATGAGACTCAGGTTGCTACAATTTCCAACATTACTTGAAACGTTTTCTCAATGTATTCGTCTTTTTACGGTCGAAATGTGAAGTAAATACTTATTTGTAATATTAAGTGAATTGTTAATTTTTGAACACCTGGAATGATTACCCTGTATTTCCCAAAAAGTTATTATTGATTATTATTACATTGTGTAGAGGAACTATTAGAAATAGAAAAAAGTGGTGCTGACACAGTATATACTTCATATTAATTGTAAGTTACGTGATATTATGTCGGTATATTACAATATGTGGACATATGGAAACATTTTATTCATTCGAACTCGATTTCATATTGTATCGCAACTTACGAATCATGAGATATTACTTCACTCACGGTTCACCTCATTAACAAAATATTTGCCTCTCCGAGTGTTTCCAAGCCCAGGAAACTTTAGCACGGGTAAGATCTCAACAAGAACGAGAGTTTCCGCGATCAATGCTCTAAACCAAAATACTAACATTGTGGTCAGACATTTTAGAGAACATGACGTATCCCAAAACAAAATGTACTTATTCAATTTTAGAAATTTTAGAGGTTTTCATGCAAATTGGACCTACCCATATTTATACACGCTCTTTACTCCATTCGAGCCAATACAAGTGAAGCCTCTTTAGAGAAAATCTTGTATAAGTATTTTTGGAAAATTGACGATTTGTCTCAAAAATACCTGCAAATAAATCATGTTTTGAGATAATTTAATTATTAATCATTTAAAGACCTAATTTTGACGAGTAGATTTAATTTAGAATAAACCTCTAGTTCCAATAATGCAGTAGAAAAAGGTTGGATTATACTTTATTTGTGCTATTTTCTAAAATTCCAGGTTTAAATGAAAATCTCACCTGCATTTGTGTTCGCAGACGGATGGACGGACAGGCAATCAAGCAGGCAGGCGGCCAGGCAGACAGTAAGAGAGGTGAAAATAAGGGGTATTGCAACAGCAAATATTTTTTCGTATTATTAATGGTTACGTAATGTTATATTATTCCAATTTGGGATACTAATATCCTTAATACTGGAAATGGTGTAAACTATATTATTGTTCACTCATCGACAGACGGACAGAGATATTTTCGCATAGGAACGGAGAAACACAGTACACGTATTTCTGCCAGTCTCGTTATCGACTTTTCGCCGCATGACATAACCTTCTCTATACTACGTATATGCTAGTTAACGAGAAGGTAATATGAACACAGCGGCATTGGAGCTATAAAAAGGTGGTGCATAGAAAGCGAAAATCACAAATGCACGCCTGGTTTGGCATGTCAGTGACCGGTGTCTGAGGGAAGTAGTGTAGTCTTCCCTTGGAATCTTCTCACGCTTGTTGAATAACGTAATTATGTAGGGTCGAATTACAATTGCATCTGAGAGTGGAAAGACGACTTCTCAACGCGGATCATTATCAGCATTTGTGGAAGTTTTATTCCATATTCAACACACGTTATCGCTAAACCTAAAACGATTTATCCATTCATAATCTACATGAAACAAATATCATAAACATAATAAAAGAAATAAAACATTTTCAAATGATATTTGTATAACGAAATAATTTAACGACTTGGGTAGTTTTATTTTCCTTGCTACATGTATATTTTCCATTAGAACTTTAAATTTCCTTATACAGACGAATGGTTCCATGGGTGAATGTTCTAATTACAATAATGTGTAATTGAGTGGCAATCTTAAGGCGAAATTACACGAATACGAAAATGATCATTTAAAATAATATTCCTCGGCGCAGATTAGGTGCTCTTGTTCCTTTGTAACAATGACTTATGATTACAAACATAAAAAATATCGAAATATTTTCCCACAAATTTGATAAATTAGAGAATTGTGTTGAATTATAAAAAATCTGAAGTATCGTGTTTTCATTTAAATTAATTAAGAATATTTAAAATAAATTCTATGTTGGGGTAAATAGAAACATTTGTAAGTTACCCATTCATTCATCATCCTTATACTGTTGGGTTACACATATGCAACTGAAGGTAAATAATATTTATCTATTGTATTACCTGATTCTGTATTTCTTATTACGCACAATATAGCATTTATTTATAAATTTGCATACATTTATTAATAAATTTGCAAAAAAGCAACAACTAAAAGAATTAATAATAGTGTAGATAGGAAATAATCATAACGTAATACTGTATGCAATTTCATCAACGAAATGGTCGACGAGAACTACATTCGCGATGGCTACATCATTTTCTGTTTGATGAATTGATAACTTTGCCAATTGTATCAAATGCTGAATTCAGACCATTTTATCATGCTCTTCTTTTAAAAAATATGAAAAAGCACTATAAATATTTAAATACAATATTTTTTTAAAAGTTAGCTTCTGCGTACATTTAAATATCGTTGATAGGCTGTCAGCATCAACTGCTGTAAATTAAACTACGTTCTTCTAATTGCTCTAAAAAAATTCCTTTATTCCTCGTCCAGCAAAGATGCACATACACACGCAGTTCTAAAATACATAATCACACACACACACACACACACAATATTATGTGTAGGTTCTCGAAACCTGGAAAAAAAATTTAAAAAAAAGCACAAAGAAATAATTTGTGCCATGCCTATGCCTCTCTTTCAAAGACTTGCGCGGCCATATATTTCAAGGTTGAAGATACTAACACGAAGAATAATTTTCGCAAACATTATGCAAACAGCATTGACTTACGAAAAATCATAGTTTCTGTAAACAAAACTGTTTTGAAAACAGTTGTTTTTTAAGGTTTTCTTATTTTCCAGTAGATAACTTGAATGATATAAAAATGTTTGTTGTATGTCCAGTTACGAGTTACAATGAAAACACACTTTTTATGTGATGGAAGGTACACACATTATTGTATAAGAAAAAAAGCCTTTGATTTCTTGTTTTCGTAAGACCAAATTAAACGAAAGTAAACCATTCTCATACTTAAGAATTGTGTGTTTTTATGTAGAGGTCACAAAATCTTCTAAATACTATCGAAAATATCTCCTTGTGCATCGTTAATACTCAAAATAAAATATAACTACTTATTTATAAGAAGTTTTAGGAACGTATAAGCGTTGAAAACTGAAACGTAGTTGATTTTTCCCAAGAAGTTATAACATAAAACCATGAAACATCATTTCTCTGATGAGATGTTTCAAGTAAAGGAGGGGAAGAATTTTTCTGCGAAACACTGACAGATGATCTGCGAAGATTCATGCTGCTAATATTCTTGGAATACGAAAGAAAAAGTCTGAAGTTCAAAGAACTCTAGGGCTCGAGAAATGTAGGAATGTTCAAACAAAAGAAAAGAAAACTCACAGGCTTAAGAGATAAAAAGTAATGTAAAAGAAGCAGGAACGTAATACAAAACGTGGCGATAAGAAGGAAGAAATTGGATGGCGTGAACAAAGAAAGTTGACGAGTGAAGAAGGAAATGAAATGAAGGAAAACATATTTATAAGTAAATTACTGAATTTTCCATAATTTTTAATATTCCCCTGGCTGTGTCAAATGAAATCTTATGACCAATGTTTTGAGAATTTACAAAATCTTGGGCATTTCGTAAAATTTGTGTTATAAAACTGCAGTGTATAAAATCTGCTTTGCGTAAAATTAAATAACAATACTGATTCACATGTTCATCATAAATATGCTATGATGTTTACATGTGAAGAGGTAAAATCATTATGTTTTTCCTCAATGCATGGATAGAGGAGAAACGTTTTTTCAAACATCAACTCAATGAACGAAATTGGTGATTTTACCGTTTTTAAGATTCAATTTATAGATTGCCATCCTTCAAAAGATTTAAAAAAATTGACATTTGATGTTTCAAGATAGTGGTGGCCAAAATATTTCAGGCTTTATGTCATATAACAATGGTGTTTTCTTCTCCTTTCGTAAAAAAAATTGTATTTTCTCCCGCGTGTTACGTATTTACAATAGCATGAAGAACGTTCAAGATAAAAACATTTTACAGCTATGCAATTCTAGTCTTGATTTATCTGAATGTAACATTCAGAAGTTCAAATTGACAGTTAATATTTAACTTTATATTGGCATCATTGGCACATACATACTGGGAAAACAAAAATTGTGTTCCACCCGTGAATTTTTTGTTTATGCCACGACTTTTTTGTCGACTTATTCAGTTAACCAGGTGCATGCGATAGATAAAAAAGTGTCAAGTTACGACGCAGTTCTCCATAACTTTAATAACAAGCTCTGACAATAAACTTAGAAAACAACGGCGGCCGCAGAGTCGATGCCGGCGACAGTGGTTACAGAAAGGGTGGAGGGAAACAAAGGGTTTATTGGCCCTCTTCGTTATTTATATCAAAAGGCATGCTCGCTCACGAAACATACATCTACCCGGTTCCTTGGAAAAATCTTTATAATATTCTTTTCCCACTTTTTGATTAATAAAGAACGGCAAAACAGTCTAGTGTACTCAAAGCGGGACAGGTAACTCAGGACATTAACTGATGTCACTGCAGTGCCCTTCCTTGTCCTATCCTGACCCCTTACTTTTTTAAACCACTCTACGAATAATATACATGCCGGGAGACCGGTTGGGAGCTTAAAGCTTGTCCCGGCTGCCCAGTGGTGCTCAGTTGGTGGGAGATACCTGGTTGGAGAAAACATCGCTAGTCGACTAGTAGGCCGGTGCCGGATCTCATCATCAAGTGGCGTATTATCATCGCCACCTCCCGAGGAAAAGCGCACTCTTCACTTGCGAGACTAATGATCTAAGCCGTTGTCGTGCCCGGAATCACTTCTGGATCAATCAAATGTACACCATGCTATCGTTTCGCATTGTGAATGTTATAAAACGTACAAATATAATAATTTTGTACGTTATACTGATTCTTTAAATAAAAAATGAAATGAGAACCTAACATTTGAAAATACTTGAAAATATTGGGAGGGGGAGAAGTTATTGTCAATAGTCTACAAAAATATTTTGTAGTGTTCTATCTAGTACATTTTAAAATTCAAAAATGTACAACTAACATTTAGAATTTAAAAAAATTCGATGAATGTAAGCATGAAACAAAATTTTCATGCATGTAAAATTGCTTAACTGTTTTTGATACTACAATTCTATATAAAATATTCATGATGTAATGTATTATCGTATGTTTGGAAATTTAAATATAAAGAACTTCACAGGCACATAATTTTCTCTTAAGTTCTCTATTTCATTGCTATTATATACTATATCTTACTTTTTCAAGCGATTTACAAACCAAGAACTAGAATCTGTACCGGTCTTACTCTGTAGGGCGTTCATCGTTGCTGGGCAAAGGAATGACAATTACTCGCCACCATCGTTTCGCCTCCCACTCGCCTGGCCGTCTTGCCGGCTCATATATATCCCATACCTGCCCCAACACCTAACACGGCGTCATTTCACACGCCACAGTTTGTTTTCATAATACGCCGGTCACCACCCTCCCCATCATAAACACCGCACCTAACGAGGCAGCGTATTAAGAATTTTAATCGAACTTCCCTTTAATGCTAGTGCCACTTAATTCCCCAATTAAATTTACAAATAATTAACGCAAACCCGGTCTTGAACGTAGTAAGAAGAACAGCCACTAGAAAGCGCTGAACTACGGATTTCACCGGCATCTCTGAACATTCCTCTCACTAGTAGCGGTAGTATCGCGAGTGTGAGCTAGCGTCTCCGGTGGTAGAGAATGGAACTACGTGCAGCCGCCATTCTGCAGAGGGAGTGGGGGAGAGGGACGGTGGTTGATGGCTGCGGCAGAGAGCTGTTGCCGAGTGTAATTGGGGAATTCACACCACTTACCTGCAGTAATTGATGTAATGGCGACATTGAAAGTTCAGTGTCCTTAGCGGCCGCAAACGGGAGGCACTGGTGACCTATTTTATCCCCTCCGTCGCCGCGGCCCGGGTGCCGTCAATTGTTACACAAGACCGCGATACTTTTTGTGGATGGATTATTCTCGGAGCCGATGGTGCATATACAAACGCGTATTTGCCGGAAACCCATACTTTTCTGGTAGTCCGACGTTATTGCTTGTCATTATTTCGAATCGCGTGCTCGTGCAACTGATTGAATACTGCTCTTTTTTAAAGAAATGCAGATAATAACGCCAAAAAGAGACAAATGGCAAACCGCACTTCACACTGGTTATAGAAAAAAACAATCTTCCGTCTGTAATGAGAGACAGAAAGATATACCTTTCAGACAAACGATTCTACTGGTGACCTTTTCGGGATCTGATGAGACGCGAATGCTGATCAATACATTCAATTCAGAAATAAAGGATTTTGGCGAGGCGAAAATAACCATATTCTTGTGTTCTTGAGACAATGTTTGACGATAATAACCTCTTTCTATGCCAAAGGCAGATACAGCTTAGAAGGGCTTGGTCTTTGGAGACTCGAGATGATCGCTGAGGCCTAATGGTATTCAGACGCGTCTTATAAACTTATGGATGAGGTGGTATAAATCATTCAAATTACCTCTTTCGATGTATTCGAGCTTGACGCCTTTGTTCAGAGAAACTTACTAAGAAGATATTTCGAAATATATTTCCATTTGAGAAACATTAGCATATCCAGTTAATATGTTCATAACGTACGTACATAGTTTTCTATGGGCCTAGGCATAAGTAAACGTAATGCAAAGTTTGTGTGCAAATGTTAATGAATAACAGCAAAAAATAAAGTAATCAACAAGAAATAAATATAATTTTATTTGCGTTTGTTTCGTATATGAACGTTTAACATCCGGGAATCGTTTGGAAAGTAAAGTAAAGATAATCAGATTCAGTTTTTTTATTTGAAGAGACAAGAAATAAGCTTATTCAAGCTAACATATTTTGATGTGGAAAATTTCGTATTCAGTGTAACCTTTTTAATAAATGAATGTTCGTATATCTGAGAAAATGTTTATCAACTGAGCATGAAAAATATGCTTTTTATTTTTTTTGAGATACTGGCTTTTGTAAATAACGTACCATTCGATGGAAATACTTTTTCCAAGCAACTTTTAATTCATTTGTGCTATATTCCTAATATCACTCTGAAAAAGTTTGTGAAATCTGACGCTGTTGCAGGAAATTTATTTGCTTGGTGAGTATCTACAGCAGGTCTACTTAAAAATTAATTTCTTTGAAAAATGATTCATAGTTACGTAGGGTACTCTACAATGCGGACAATGGTATTAAATGTATTAATATTTTAACAATATATTTATAAAATGAAGACAATTATCATAAAAACACAAAAATATGTGCAATATAGTTTCTTTGTAAAAGAAAATGTTAATAACGTTAATGTCATAAGTCGAATAATAGCATATTTTCTATTTACTTCAGAATGCAGTGAAGGCAACATCAATTTAAGAATAAAACAAGTACCCGTATCTCATTCTTAATCAATTAGTACGTAATTGCTAGGAGGTTTACAATCTGGTGGCATGTAATGACTTATAATTTATGTCATAACTCTTCCATTCATAATGCGAAGATCAAATCGCTTGCCAGTGAAAACTGATATTTCGTGTTAAATGAAGCATACAGAAACACCGCATAACTGTGAATCATGTGCGTACGAAGGGTGCTATTGTTTTAGTAAGTGCTTCAGGCGCCTGAAATACCATGCGACCTGAAAGACAAATTCTTAGTACGGAAGTAAGACAATTCATACATTTTGTACACGTAAACAGACATTATTAAGTGCAAGAAAGGATAATATTGGAACTGAAAATGGAAAACGTATACCTGTGTTGCAAAACGTACGAAATTTATGACGTATTTCAATTAGTAGTACAATCTAGTTGAGTTTATGACGTAGTTCAGTCATGTTTATTAGTTTATGACGTAGTTCAATCACTCAATAAGAGGTGATGTTGAATGAATATGGAATGTCTATAAGTTTATTAATTAAAACATTCTTGTTCTCTACAGTTTGAAAATGTTCTGCGCTTTATATCTGGTATTACAATCATTGATGTTTTATGATATATTAAGGATGGCTACATCTGTAATGCCATTTACGAAAAAACGTTAATTATAAACATCCTACATGTGCAGTAACAGTAGTAAAACCCAGAAATCAGCTTCCTGACGAACAAAAATACGTGTACTATTCTTCGTATACTACGCACAAATTAAATTTGCTAATAATACTCGTACATTGCGGTTTTAAAGAAGTTTTTTTTCAGAAAGGTATTTTGAATCTTTCGAAGTGTCTAATTAAGATTCATAAAAATTAAAATGAAACTATACAATTTTATTCAAATAATTGTTTCTACAAATCTTGTTTGAAAACTGTTTAAGTATCTTGTAGATGTGACAATAAAAAGTTGGAACTGAAAACATCACCTTCGCCAAACAAGTAAGGCAGAACCTCCTTATTCTGAGACCGTGATATGACATTAGTAACAAGTTTTGATGGAAAAACATCAAAGAAAAGCAATGTCACTCGTCAGCCATATGTTCAGAAAGAAGCCGAAACAATGGAGCGATAGATCGCCATCAATCATCAAAGGCTTCTCGCCGGAAAACAGATGAAGAGACGAATGGGCAAAGAGGCCGGGCGTCGGAACAATCGTCGTTGATTGACATAAAACAAAGGCGGGAGAACCCTCTGAGAAATAACTGCGTCAATATTGAACCGCGCGGCGCGGGACCCGAACGTGGGTGCGGGTGCCGTGGGGCCTCAGGGGGAGCCGGGAGGGGCGCCAGGGAGGCACACAGTGGTCACAACCACGCATGAACGGCCAAATTCGGTATGTACTCGCTTCATCTACCACAAGTTCCACATATTTTAAGGTCGGTTTTTAAAAACTTGGTCATATAGCGACCACTGTGATTGTTTTAACTGTAGGGGGAACTGTAGGAATAACACGTATGGACAAAACAAACACACACATCCATGCCCGTGGCGGGATGCGAATCCGCGACACTTCATGTCGAAGCAACTGCGGCTCTTCAGCCTGAACGACCTCGGCTCTCCAGATAGGCAAATTAAACTTCGATCGACTGGAATTTTTTTTAATACGATTATGAGCTATCTAGGACCACTCCGCAAGTTATCCTCCGAGGTCCAGTCATATTTCTCCCGGAGACACGAACGTGTTTTATTCATTACAAGGATCAGTTTTTCGGCTGTATCCATTAATTAAACAAGGTTGCTAACCTTGAGTTATGAATTATGAGGTGATAGAATGATAAGGGATTTAGGGACAATTACAAATACATCCATGCCTACGCAGGATTCGAACCTGCAGCCTCCTCAGTGCAGACAATGGCTGCCGCAACTGTCTGCACCAAGAAGGTCGGTGTTTTTTTACAATTTCTTTCTTAAACAGAGATATAATGCTTTACAAGAGTTAATAGAAATGTGGCCTAACATGTTTAGAACTAGGGTGACCAGGAGTTTAACTCCTGTCCCAATAGCAGACGTTGTGTGGTCGGACCATTTCACTGCGGGACGAAATTAAAAACGGCACAATTTCACCGTAGGATATTGTTTGGCATTATTAAAAGATTTTGTTCTTTAAGAGCAAAACGGAATTTTTAAATATAAGTTTATCTAAATAAACTGGTATTGCAACAACAGTACATACTTTCTCTCACTTTGAAAAGGGTTACGGAGTATTATAAAATTATAAATTCTATCCTCCTAGCACATTGGTCATTCATTGAAAAACTATAACCTAACAAGAAAAAATTACATTTCTTTATTTTCTTGAAAATTCAAAAGTGTGAATGAAAATTGATTGTAACCGTTGATTTAAATGTATTGTATTTCCATCTTACAAAATGTTTAAAGAAAAGGTTGCCTAAGGTGGGATCCTTGCGTTTCACACATATAGAGTCGTGCACATATAGGATCATTTTTGATATCAAGGACACCAAAAACGCTAATTTTGATGATACTACGTACACAAAAAAGTATTTCACCTCTAGGTGAAAGAAAAGAACACTTTATCTTTATCAGGGATTCAAAAAAGGTTGTTTTTCGACATATAATTTATATTATTACCAAAGACAGAGTAATAAATGAACGATTATTACTCGAGCATAATACAAAATATGGCAGTGTGAAATATCTACACAGTGTAAATAGAGCTACAGACTACGAAATACAATAAATTCAACATTTTAAATTTAAAATCAGATTCGATTTTGTCGGTGCTTACAAAATCCGTTGAAGAGAGATCGAAAAATCGGAGGCTAAGTGTAATGGTTGGATTCTTTTCTTTCCTAGTATCTTATCACTAATATGATGTTCGTGAAAGAAAATCATGCTTTTAAGTGCAGTTGTGAAATCATGAGTACCGTCGGGGGGGGGAGGAAGACTTCTGGGGTCATAACCGAGAAGCCGATGACACTAGTTCACAAGTAAATCTTTACTCTTATATTACAAATTATAATAAATAATAACAAAAAACAGTTAATACCTACTTGGATACGTTGCAAATAACAATATATTAACAAATAAAAATCTCTTCTAAATTCCGTATCAATTCAAAATATATGTATAGGAAAATTTCAAGAGAGCTGGGCACTACAACCAAAGTTCCCTAGAAAAATTTTAGTTGCGCCACTAATAGATGATAATAATAATGAATAACATTATAGTAAGCTACGCAAGATAGTTTGATATGATTTGTACTCATTGATCACCAATTGACAACACCTAATTCCTTATGTGGAATGTCAACACAACTTCAGCACAGCCGTAACGCCTACGTGAAGAGTTTAGGGAACTGTTTACTCCGAACACTTCCACGAATTAAAATGCAGCAGGAAATATAATACTAGTTTAATTCAAACGATTGCTTTATTAAAAACGATTGCGATTGCTCGATTAAACGATTGCTCAGTATTTTCGTCAAATATTGAAATGGTTTTAGTTTGCATATTTTGTTTTCGACTATTTCATAAGCTTGTTTTATATTGTATACTAATTTTGCTGTTTGAAAGGGAGTAATACTTACTAAACCATTACATTAGCAAACTTCGGTTGTTTTCCTTGCCCCTTTTAGGCGAATGCCCGAGAAGTACTACACAAACGGTCCACGTCAAACATTGTGTTTCCATCAATCCCGCCAATCCAGAATGGACAAAGATTAATAAATATCAATAATTTATGTGGTTTAGAAGGGGAAGAATGAAACCAGAAACGGAAGCAGTTCTAAAAACTGCTCAGGATCAGGCGTTGAGAACACGACATTATGACAAAGCGGTTTTCAAAATTTCCCAAGATGATAAATATAGCATCTGCCAGAAACAAGTAGAAACTATTGATCATATCGTCTCAGCTTGTCCAATTCTAGGTAACATCGAATACATGAAAAGTCACGACAGGGTGTATAAGTACCTCCACTAGCAGATCTGTAACGTCATCGAAGTTCCAAACACATTCCCCGAGTGGTAAGAACACTCACCAAAACCGGTGACATCTGTTGGACTCCCATCTATTGTACGACCAAGAAATTCAAATCACGGATCGCACGATAGCAGCAAACAAACCGGATATTGTTATCCGGGATCTGGAGACAAATACGTATTTACTCGTATCTACTTGTAGATGTTGCTGAGCCTTGCAATCATAACGTCGTAACCAAGGAAGCAGAGAAATGTCTTAAATACAAGTGTTTTGAAATCGAGATCAGCCGAATGTGGGGCGTAAAAGCACAGGACGTGTTGATAGTCAGCGGAGCTCTGGGATTTGTTGTGCAAAATTCGTGTAAGAGCGTGGCTAAACTCCCAGATCATTCAAAAGACTGGGAAGTGTAAGAAATTGCTTTATTAGGAACAGCCCACGTCTCGCGCAAAGTATTGTAGAGGCACTGGCAGTCACTAGATCTGCTCCTTAGGTAGCTGGTTGCTACCTGGAATAGATTTTATATTCAGCCGACTCATAACATCGTAGTCGTGATGTAAAGGAAATAATAATAATAATAATAATAATAATAATGATAATAATAATAATAATAATAATAATAATAATAATAATAATAATAATAATAATAATAATAATAATAATAATAATAATAATAATAATAATAATAATAATAATAATAATAATAATAATAATAATAATAATAACTGTTATGCCGATCCGATGGCCGAGATCCCTAAAGCCGCGCTCCCGGGTTTGAGTCCCACCTCGGGCATGGTTGTGATGTGTGTGCCTCTGTATGTTTCTGTGTGAAAGACACTGCAGCGATGTGTGTTGATGTCCTAAGCCATCTCAGTCCGTACCTCACTTTGAAATTGAGCTCAGGAAACACAGTACTGGATACTGAATAATTCTCGCTTTTATTTCACACTCATCCACTGTGCGACGCTAGTGTTTGCACGGCAACGGAGCGGGCGGGGGAGGCGGGAGAAGACAAATCGCGATCCCCGGAGTGATATATCAAGACGAGGGGACGCGCGGCCAGCGCGTCGGCCATGAATTTTTCAATGGCCTCCAGATTTATGTGTGGGATCGTGTTTGCGAGGCGCGCCGGCCCGTACCTCCCCGGAAAACCTGAAGTTATCAAATAGCGGCAAGACCCTGCTGGAAAACGAGAAATGTGTGTTTTTGACATCGAAGTTACAGACATGGACTTTTTCATACCGGTTATTGAGCCGATCATTTTACCTATATCTTCTGAGGCTTCTTGGCCCATTTCGATGGTAGGCTATATCCTCTATTGCTTAACGGAAGAGACATATAGCCAGGATTACATGCAACTCTTTACGTTCTGTATAGTTTTCGATTTCTTAGCAATACGTATAGGACCTTACTACGACCCGGCAATTCATCGCTATTGCAATGTGTTACATTTTCCATGCTACTGGCCACGTGATTGCTAATCAGGTTTTTCGCTATGCTATGCCAAAATTTTAATAGACGAAAGATTTTCTCGACAGTGTGGTTCCGTCTGTTCGTCTCTCTGTCCGTCCCCGTCCGTCCCCGTCCGTCCCCGTCCGTCCCCGTCCGTCCCTCTCTGTCTGTCCACGTCTCTCTCTGTCTGTCCACGTCTCTCTCTGTCCGTCCACGTCTCTCTCTGTCTGTCCACGTCTCTCTCTGTCTGTCCACGTCTCTCTGTCTGTCCACGTCTCTCTCTGTCTGTCGTTCTACAACAAAAATATTAAAGATAGAGATTTTTCCCTTAATGAAATATGTTCTTTAGATAGATTTTCAAATAATATCATGTACAATTTTTCAAACATTTGAGTACTTTTTGCAAAATTTTGGTTGAAATTACGGGGGAGAAAGGACATACTATTTTAGCACCATCAGTTTACTCTGCAACCGCAGCCTAAAACGTAGACATACGAATTTCTAGGTACGAAAAAATAAAATTCAACTGTCTCCTTTCTAATACCTAGAATTGATTTTGTTCCCCATACGTCACATAGAGTTTCTACTGTTCTTCGGCTAAATAAATCGGAAAAATTTGAAATACTGAAGAAAGAAAACAAACAATGCCAATCTTGGCATTGTTTGTTTTCTTTCTTCAGTATTTCAATTTTTTCCGATGTAAATACAAGTTTTGGTGGTTACTGATACCGAAAAATGTATTTTTTTTTATAATGAGTCTTTCTTTAAGCAATAGTAGCGCCAAAGCCGTACGCAAGATTTCCCCCGTTATGAATATTCCCCGGTCAATCTCAATCATCTCAAGGCTCTGCGAATTTCAAACAATCCTTTATGCTTTCGATGGTATACAAGTCCAAGAGTACTTTTTCGAAATTTTCTCGAAAAGGACTAGGTTATTACTTTCTCCCCCTTACTTCGTAAAAAGAGAAAATATTGTAATCGTGCGCGAATTTTCGACAGAATATATCTCATTGTCCTGGTAACGAAAAAGTTGAATCTTTTTCGTGCTTTTAGTAAAGTACTTCCTCTAACACGCGAAATAGTCAGAATCCATATTTCGTGGGTCCTTGATACCGAAAAATTGATTGACGGTAAAGCCTCTGTCGGATCATTTTCCCCTCCTGTGGTCATAGTTACTAGGGCCGTTTAGCTGATTTTCTCCAAAACATTCTATTCCCAAATCGATTTTTAATGAACTCAGCGCCCTCTGAGTTTGAAACGGATATTTTGATTTTGGGAGCACTTAACGTGAGTCCTTAAAAAGATTTTCAAAATTTTCTAAAAAAATGGCCGCAATTTGTATTCCCTTTTGTCTTCGAATAGGAGCTTAAGAGAATGGATAGATCTCATTTTGGTTGTAATCCCTGATGTTTTGAAAATTGAAAAAAATTTTCTGAGTTTTCCTGCAACTGCAATAATTAAGATACATATTTTTTTCCTGTGTCTTATCTGTTTCTTAAAGATAGAAGGTCACGTACAATCTTTCGCAAATATCAGTAGTTTTCGCGAAATTTTGTTTCAATTATAGGCAAATATTAAATTTGTTTAAACCATTGTTCTCTCAAATAATCAAATCCAATTTTCGTTTAAGTTTTATCCTCTTATTTGTCAAAGAACGGTAAAAAGAAGAGGCTAGTCGATTTTTGTATTTTCGAAAATTTCAAAAATTAACATTTCAAAACTGCAAAGCTGAAGATAGAGATTTTATATTAAACAAAATATATTCTAAAGCTTCTGCGCTTTAAAAAACATCAGGTACATTGTTTTGAAAAATCTAGTCGTTTTCGGATAATTTGTGTTTAAATGATTGGAATTTATAAAAAGTATTTTCTTAAAAAAACGTTTCAAATTTTCCTTTAATTCCCCTGGATAAAACAAGAATGGCGCAAGTCTCAGTTTCGTTAAACACTGAGTTTTTAAAAATTGCAAACTTAAAGATACCGCGAAATTCCACATACCGCGTATGTGCAGTTGTAGAGCCATTAGTTTCTCGAATAGAAAAAAAATATGCTACTAAAAACGTTCGGATATTATCAAATACTCTGAAAACTACAAAAGTTCAACTTTTTTATAACCTAACCCCTTTGTATCACCGTGATAATACGCGAGGGTGTGTGCTAACTCATAACACCACTAGTTCTAACAAGCATAGTTTCTCTTAAATGGTATAAGGTACAGTATGGAGACAAATAGAGATGTATAATTTCGATTTTCCATGTCCATTTATATAATTTTTTTCATTATATTTTTGTATTTTTTAAATGTGTTTACATAGTTCATTTTCAAGGACGTTGGGGGAAAAACAATCTTCAGCAATTAAGACACGACTGGACCGTGCTAGCTAATGTTTGGGCAACGATAAATAAATTTTCATCATGAATGCAGATGAAAAAGGATAAAAAAGACACAGATTGATTACTTAAAAGAATCCACCCTCATCAAAAATCGTTCTTCAATACTAAATGCAAGCCGAATGATGATATCTAGTAACTATTCAACATTATTAAATATGAAAACATTTTTTGAAGATATTTGAGAGTGCTTCATTTATTTTATCCGCAATTTGTTTTTACACGGTCATTTGCAGCTCTTAGCTATTGAATATGATTCAACTGTACGGAATATATCTTACTCATGCTCGCCGTCTTGGCAACATGAATCGTTTCTATTCTAAAAAGATTTTAAATGCAATTCCAAAATGAATACACCGTCTACACCAGCAAGATTCAAGTGTTTATTCTCTGGCCCCCACTACGTTTTGATCGACTAGTCGCAAGCACCTTCTGACAGCATTCCGCCCACATCATAAAATGGAATGATTCGAGATCACTTGAAGGCTATACAGTATAGATGTGAGAAGCAACAGTCCATTTGATTCTTGCTGTCCACTCGTCTACTCGCCATGTGGCATTCCAGCTCTGGCGATTTATCTTCAGTTCTACAAACAGTTCAATCGTATAGCAAACAGTGTGCTTGCTTGTCGATTCACCAGCGTTTTTCAATATTGTCCTAACGTGGTGCTGTGAAAATATCATTGCGATTTGATGGAACTATTGGCAGAGGAATCGACGGGCCTCAAATGTAAGTCCGCAGCCATCTTGCCAAGGAGAAAACGGACACGGGCTAAGAGAACTAAGAAGAATTAAATTCATACATCACTATGACTGACTTCGCTAGAGTATTTTCGTGTTACAATACTTTTATTTATATTTTGAAATCATAAGAACACATGAATTCAAAACTCAAATCGCCTGAAACTCAAATTGCCTGAAAATAAAATTGTCTGAAACTAAAATTGCCGGAACAAGTGATGTTAAACTCAAATTACTGAGAATTGAAAATATTAGTGGAAAAAATTAGTTGAGAGAATTTTGTTATTGAAAAGTGTGCATGCAATTTTTTTGAAAATCATTTTGTGTGGTTGTACCCAGCAAAATATTTGCTGGTGCAGTCCACTAGTTTACATCAATTTCACATTTCCGCAAGATCCATTTTACTGGTTTATTACATTTATTTTCTTTAAATGAATTCTACTTTAATACGGTATACAGTTACAATAATTATGTAAGTGAAGGCGGTTTCTTTAATTACACTGAAAATTGTGCCAGGAAGGTGGCAGCATATTAACAACTTGACTTTTCAGGGATTTGAACATGAGTGGCATGTTGTTTTCCGTTGTTTTACAAAGCATGAATGGTAAGGTGATGATGAATGGGGATTTGTGAAGACAGTTGACGGTGTCTATATAGGGCACGTACGATATTTGAAGCCACCTACCCTACGAACATATTGTGAATGCATTCTAGCCTCCCATATGTCTGCAAAACTCCATCCGAGCCTGAACCATTAGTATGGTAGATGAATTATTCTAGATGGGGTATTGGTTCACCATAGATTAGGTGGAGGCGTGAAAAGCACCATCTACTTGGTGAAATCCCCAGTGTCTTTTACGGGATACACACAGCAGATTTCCGTTCCTCGTATTTAGACGCTCCTGCCCTACGAGCTTCGGCCTTCCCGAAGCCGGCATATAAACGACTAACTAATAACCTCATGATTGTGGGCACATCTACTGCTATGGTCATTAGTCCGGTAAGTGAAGTACATGTTTTACCACGGAAGCGGTGTTATTCCCTTGGAGGATGGTAACACCCGACATCGCCCAACACGTTAGATTGAGGGGGTTTGCGACATCCAGGTATCTCCCACCAGCCGAGACAAGCTCTAAGCTCTCGAATAGTCTACCGACATGTTTGGTAGTATAGGGCATTTAAGTCTCAGTGTTTGTGAGTGAGGGCTGCGGATAGAGCAAAAATGATGAAGGAGAGATCGCGCGTGGGCCGTGGCCCGTTTGTTAGGGTACTGTTCCGGCACTCTCCAAGAGAATGATCGGAGAAACCACGGAAAAATACTGAACAGAGCCGCCAGCCTCTAGAATTCTCCTCTAGACAGCGTTACATTCGATCCAGCTATCTAGTTGAAAATCCTGCCTCCTCGGAACTTGAAACCAAGGGCCTCCCGGTCAGAGGCAATGTAGTGAAATCGTTGATGCTGTAGTCCATCTCAGCTGGTGTTTTGCACAATAAGGGTACAATCACACTGGATGCGTTTGAGGTAACATGACAGTTTACGATCGAATATTGAAACCAAGGGTGTCCAACACGCAAGGGCTACAACTAAAACCTTTAATTTGGTAGCGGGCTACATTTTCATTCCAAGGTGATCCACATCTGACTTCCCTTTAATGTTGATCTCTGGATTTTGCCCGGCTGCTCTAAAACGAGGAGGGGGGAATCAAACCATGCGTGATATCAGACCGTAACATTCATAACTCTGTGAAACACATTGGAATGATTTTGAATTTTTGAATCTACTACAAAAAATCCTTAAATCTGAAATTCACCTGCTTTTACATAAAAGAAGGGTACACACAGGCAGGTTACGTGCGCTAGGTGCACAATGATCTCGCTCGCTGTGATTGCACCACAATTCCACATTTGACGAATACCTTTCGATGGACACATATGCATCACATACGGTGTTCTTTGACGAAAATAAATCAAAAAATTAAATCAAAGTGCAAAACGTTCGCACGGGTCCAACAAGTAGAAGTTTAATGTCACCTATTGCGTATTCTTCGGTTCGGCATCCTTTGACGGGGTATGGTCCTCACACGTGTCACCGATCCGCCCCAGCAGTTGGCCTCTGGCGTTAAGACGCCGTGTGGCGAAGGAGGCGCGAGCCCCGCGCCACCCACCGCACGCAGGGTGTCGCGTCGTGCGTCGTGGCCGCGGCGTCGCGGCGCGTCGCCTTCCCGTCCGCCTGCCAGCGCACGGCGCCATTAGCCACGATGACGCATCACTTGCGCAGCACGCGCGCAGCCCCGCGCAGCCCCGCGCAGGAGGAACTGCGCCCGCCGGCCACGGCCGACAGTGGTCCCTGGCGGAGGCCGCGCTCGCGGGGGCGGAGGTCGCGGCGGCGGGGCGGGTCATTACGACTCCTTTTCTCTTACTACTTCTTTTTTCTTTTTTCCTTCCTTCACTTTTTTATCTTCCCTCTTATGGTCCTACAATTTTACATTTTCTTTCCCATATTTTTATTAAGGATTTTTCCTTCTTATCTTCCCCTCTTTCTTGTCGTAATAGCATTCTTTATTCTTTCTCTCTTCCTTTCCTTCTACCTTTTCTCGTTTCCTCTTGTATGTTCGCATTCCTTTCCTTTCTTCGTTTCTTATCTTCCCAATTCCTTTCTACATTCCTCATTAACTTTATTTATTTCTTATCTTCTTCCTTTTTAATTTTTTCTTTTCTTTTTTTTATTTCCTCCTTTTTGACTATTGCTTTTATTTTTTGCTTTTATTTTTTCTTCGATTTTTCGACACGGACGGACGCGGACACAGACGGACACGGGACGGACAGACGGACAGACGGACAGACGGACAGACGGACAGACGGACAGACGGACAGACGGATAGACGGACAGACGGACAGACGGACAGAGGGACAGACAGACAGAGGGACAGACAGACGGACAGACAGACGGACTGACGGACAGACAGACGGACTGAAGAACAGATACACACACGGACGGACTGACGGACAGACGCACACACATGGACGGACTGACGGACACACGGAGGGACTGATGGACGGACAGATGGACGGATAGACACAGTTTTGCTGTCAATCGATTTTTTGGTATCAAGGACAAACGACACGTGAATTCTTGCTACAGTACGTATTAGAGAAAGTAATTTACTACATATACCAACTTTTTTATTTACACGTTACTCGGGCCCAGCAATAAGAGTTTCTCTGTGGAAAATTCGTCGTTTTCAGCCGCACGATTAGAACGTCACCTTACAAAGTAAATGCGAGAAAGTAAAATTGGGGTAGTTTAAAAAAATTGAAAAATGGCCCAATTTTAAGCAAAATAACGCTAAAAATATCTTATTGGAAACCTTCTGCCGACGTTTTTTTAAGTTCTGTCTTTTGAAGAAAGAACTTCATTTAATTAAAATTTTTATCTTCACTATTGTGGTTGTAGCAAAATGTCAAATTGTGAACTTTTAACGATTTTCAAAACTTTAGAGTTCAACAAAAATTGGACTTGCACTATTTTCCTAAGCGTATTTTGCAGTATTCGAGAAAAAATAATCCAAATTTTGACGACTTTACAAAACTTTGTAAATGTGTAGAGTCTAAAAAAGCATCCCCAAAGATTACAGTTTAAAATTCGGAGGTCCTCGAGTTGGGTCAGATCGATGTCAATTGTGAAAAACCGTGTGAATGATTTACACACTAACATTTTGCCATAAACCAATTCTTCGGTATCAAGTAACCACAAACTTGGGGACCAACTACCCAATGTATTAGAGGAAGTAATTTACTACATGAAAATTCACCAACTTTTGACTATTACGAACCCAAAATATGAATTTAAAAAAAATAAAATATACGTTTTATTCCACAGCATTACAAAATCTCCTTTTTACTACGTAGGTGCATATTAAGCGAGAAAATAAAAGAAGCCTCTGACTAAAATTAAAAGAACACTGTGTTAGGAAATAAAATCAAGCCAGTCTTTACTACGTTCATGAACATGTCTATGGAACGTGTCTCCCCAGCGACGTATGGAAGCGGTAACAGTCCACCTTCCGCACATGGAGACTACTACACTCCAACTCGAAAATAGACCTGAAATGGTTTCACCGAGCGATAAATTGCTTCTCGTTTATGATAGAGTGGCTCCGTGGCGGATTAGACCCATGAGAGGCGCGCCCTCTCCCAGGTCGACACATTCAACTCGGCTTTTCATCATGATCGTAATACCGAGAAACTGCCAAACCGAACGCAGTCCGCATCAAAGGCTTTACAATCAGTGTCCAGTGGCCAAACCTTGCCGGGAATTCAGAGAACCGTAAGAAAACGCAGCCTCGGGGAGGCAAGCACGTGGATGAGACGGCGGTCGAGAGAGACGGGCAGGGCGGGGCGGGGCGGAGCGGAGCGGGACGGGAAGGTGCGGGACGGGGCGGCGGGACGGGGCGGCGGGACGGGGCGGCGGGACGGGGCGGCGGGACGGGGCGGCGGGACGGGGCGGCGGGACGGGGCGGCGGGACGGGGCGGCGGGACGGGGCGGCGGGACGGGGCGGCGGGACGGGGCGGCGGGACGGGGCGGCGGGACGGGGCGGCGGGACGGGGCGGCGGGACGGGGCGGCGGGACGGGGCGGCGGGACTGGGCGGCGGGACGGGGCGGGACGGGGCGAGACGGGACGGGACGGGACGGGACGGGGCGGGGCGGGACGGGGCGGGACGGGGTGGGGCGGGGCGGGGCGGGGCGTGGTGTGGTGTGGCGGGATGGAGTGAGTCGAGACGGGGTGGGGCGAGGCGGCGTGGGGCGAGACGAAACGGTAGGGCAGGCCCGCGAAGCGTGACGGGGGCGCTCGCGACATGCCGTTTTCATTTAGTCGCGATCGAAAAGTGCTGTCGCGGTGGCTCTTGGCCGACCGGAACACCGCAACCCACCGCCTGCAACACCTCCGTCCCGCCCTGCGTCCGGCGCCACCCACTTCCACCCACGCGCGCTCCAACACGCGCCGCCCAGCTTCCTCGTGCGGTACGGACGGGTAGAAATTCACGTCTCCAATACAGAAACTGCGAACAGCTAAGCTTTCAAATGCTGGTTGCAGTCGCAGGGTATTATAATTTTTCACACTAATATTGTAATGGGCGTGTTTGTGGTGCATTTCCATGAGTCTTGTTAAAATGGAATGGTACATGCTTCCAGAAAGTGTTAAATATTATTATTTGAGAAAATTCACTGTTTTATTTGTATTTTGAAGGGCACATATTCACATTACATTTCTATAGTAAGTTGTTTGGTTGATTAGTGATTTCGGGCGTGTCAACTGCTTCGGTCATTAGTCTCGTAAGTTTAGTGCATGTTTTATCGCGTTAGGTAGCGATAATCTTCTCCCAATGGATGGTGAGATCATATGCCGACTTACCGTCGGCTACCGAGAATTTCCAACCACCAGGTGTCTCCTACCAGCGGGGCACCGCCGCAGCCGGGACAAGCTCTAAGCTTCCGACCGGTTTCCTGGCATGTGTGGCAGTGTAGTGCATGTACGTGTTTAAGTGAAGGGTTAAATAGGACAAGGAATGGAAAGGAAAGATGCGCGGTCCGTGGCCCGTTTGTTATGGTACTGCTCCGGCATTCGCTCCGGTACTGATCAGAGAAACCACGGAATACTACCGATCAGAGCAGCTATCCGCTGGAATTCTCCTCCAGACAGCGCCAGAACTCGGCCTAGCTATCTAGTCACTGTCGAAAATCTTGCGAATATTGGGACTGGAACCCTAAGACTTCCCGTACTGCAGTAGCATCAGCTGATACCCCGAGCCACCTCTTCCGGTTCTATCGTACGAGCTTTACCTTCTCACCTCCTTATATATAATTGTACATAATTGAAAGAAATAATTGTAATACTAATCAGAAAGTGGCGATGTTTTGTCAGAAAACTCTTAATATGGGTCCCTGATATCGAAAAACTGCATTAATATACTTCTTATTCCTATACGTAATAAATTACTTCCTCTAACTCTCCAACATGTTGTATCGTCAGAACCAGGACCCACGTTTTGTGTCTTCTTGAACCGAAAAGTGTCTTGTAGGAAAACGTTTGTCTGTCTGCTCGTCCGTCTGTCTGTCCGCGTCCGTATTTTCCTATGTCAGTGGTAAAGACTAGTGCCGAAACCAATCATTTTGTCCCAAATTTATATTGCTGATCGATCTGGCTGAACTTGAGACCAGCCAAGTTAAAAGGGATATTTTGATTTTTGGAGGTACTAGATTTCATGAAATAAGATTTTCAAAATTTTCTCCAAAATGACAATTTTTTTATCAGGCTTTTTTCTATAATAGAGCAAAAGACGCTTCAAAATGATCTATGTCTCATTATTCTTTAAGTTTCTATTTTTGAATTGTAAAAGTTTAAAATTTGAGCTGCTCGCATTTTCGGCGAACTCTCAGTATTTTCGAAACTTACAAAAAATGAACTTAACAAAAATACAAAATTGGAGATGAAGATTTTGTCTCACATGAAATATGTTCTAAAAGTAAGTTCTTGACCAAAGGGCTGTTTACAATGCTTATATTAACTAATATATTATTATTGTTATAAAATAATTATTTACATTTTTTAAACTACGAATGGTCTGTGGTCGCCTACTAACGGGTATAAATAAAAATACTCCTAGTGCTCCCGTGAGGTTTAGAACGGTGTTGGCGTTAGCGTAGCTGCTTGTCGGGCTTCCCTTTGTGAAACATGTATGTGGGGGAGGGGTCACACGAATGATAGGAACCAGAGGGTAACCTTAGCGGCATCTAAGAAGAAGAAGAAGAAGTTATGTGATGAAGATGAAAGAAATCAGAAAAGCCAAACTCCAGTGTGTGACCTCCAGCGAGTAGCGTCTCCCTGTTAAGGGCCGCTGTTGTGGGTAGTAAGAGGAGAGGTAGGGGTCACGGATCCCTAGACGTCCTGTTATCAGTCCATGGAGAGGCAAGAGAGAACCCGGGGTGACAGCCCGGGCCACTGATTAGAGTGGAGATCGGAACCTTGCATTAGCCTGCAAAGGAGGCTGCCCTCAGCACTCAGTGAAAATTCCGTAGGGTAATCCGGAAGCTGGCCGGTAATGCGGACTGGCGATCGAAGAGACCCTTGCTTTGGCGTCATGGGGATCTCCGGAAGCCACAATAATGGATGACAGGAAATAAATGTGAAGTGTGATCGGTTATTTCTAACTTATTGCGTGCGAAACTTTACTTCAAATCATTCTTCAAGATATACAGAACAAAAAATAAAATGAACTGTAATGTGCCTTGGTCTACCCACGATTTGAAAAAATCCTTCGTACGCCTTCCTTCGGAGGGGAAGTAAAGCCGGCTGTCCCATTACTGTAGATTTACTTGCATGTAAAAGATCCTCAAGCCTAAATGACGCCTCTGAGCTAAATTCAAATCGCCTGTTTCTCGCCCAAGTAATACCTCCTTTCTCTGCTAGTTGGTGAAAGGAGCGTAGCGAAATTTGCGTGGTCAGACGGAAGAGCAGGCCTAATGGCCTGAACCTCGCCACGTAAAATAAGGCATTAATTCAATTCAATTCAATTCAATTCAATTCAATTCAATTCACGTCCCATACCTGCTCAAAAACCGAACTAATGTTCGTGGCCCGCTCGAGGAAGAGCCGGAGGCCTTTCGGTATGGAACTGTGATGGACCAGACTGAATGTCATCTGTACAGAACAATGAAGCCTGCATTATTCTTCTGTACAGATTACATTCACTTTCATTTCTCTTTCCAGAATTTATTCTCTATACAATGAGAGTGGTGTGATTTGTTTCTTTTGTGCACTTTTGAGAGCGTTCTAATGGGTTGTATTGTATTATGAATTTATTTGTGTCGTGAGAACTAAAACGGTTGTCAAATGTTCAGTGTTCTAAGAATATTCGTTCTGTCCTAACCTAACCTAATTCTTTCCTAACCTAAAACCTTAATTTGCCGCAATATACAGTCTTTTCAAAAGAATTATAGAACAAATACTCTTATGCCAGTCATGTACTCGTATTATAAAGTTGTAACTGCAGTAAGCTGCAGGCAAAAAACTGCAGGAAAGACATCTGTTGCTAAATGATTAGAAAGAAGATCATTACTTTTTCTTATGGATGCAAGTATATCTTGCTACTGAAAGTCACTTTAAATGCTGTAAGGAAATGAGAAACTATATCTATTCCAGATATAAATAAAAAGCAATCCGCGTACGGTAGGCAATATGTGCGTATGTGACGCGTATAGACAAACTCTACTCGACCAGTTTCACTGAAATTTTCACACTTTGTTCTTATTAATGTGAGTAAAATGTATTTTGCATAAAATCGGACAGATTGGGGCGTTGTTGATGATTTATTTGTTGATCACGTCTAAGGCGCCCCTGAACTGTACGCAACCCGCTGCGCAGCCAAGGATTAAGCTCGTCTTCACGGCATGCAAGTATTCCGCTCATGTGGTTGTGAAATACCTGCCGGAATTATTACTTGAATCTCGAACAAAAAATCAAATTTCTTCATGATAGTGTCATATTGAAGGAATGACCAAATATCAGGAAGAACGTTTTAACAATAGGATACTTGATAACCATATCGAAATCTGGCCATAGAATAAATCCATACTTGCAAGAAAGTTTTTTATCTACTAGAACATGTACAGCGTAGCGTAAACTTTATTATCAATCACGTGACCAGAAGTGTGTGATGGTAATGCACATCAATAGCCAAGCATAACCGTGTCCGCTAGTTAAATATTAAAACGGCTCTAATTGACTACTAGAAGGTCTTTGGCAGTGTACCTCACTAATAGATAACGAAGATTCTGGACTTCTGTGTTTCATCCGAGACGTTCTGAATTTGTCAAGTAAGTTTGAAGTCATACGAGGATACTTCTTTACAGCGGACCGCAAGTAGCAGAAATAAGAAGTATTCTAATTAACAGGGAGATTGTTTCATGGGCAATGGAAACGCTCACTCTGCTATTTCGCTTAAGTTTGATTCCATCATCTAGACCAGCCCTGGCAAACTCAAATGGATTCACCGGCTACTTTGATGATGCATCAGAGTAGAGACACACGTTAGGTAAACGTGATTTAAAAAGTAATAAATACACAAAATGAATAAAACATTATCGTAATATGTCATTGAATTAATCCACCCGCAAGTCTTAATTAATGAGATATTTTTCTGCTTTACTTAACTATTTTTAAAATTTATATTTATTTAGCCTAAAATTAGGTCTGTGTCATTGTCATATCATAATGAACTTTTTGGAATATTACGAATAGCAAAGAATGGTCTACATGGTCTATGTGTCTACCTAGTCTAAATTTTTATTCCGAAAGATATTAGTTATTTTCACAGTTAACCGACTAAACAGAATACTCAGTGATTTAATGGTTGGAAAAAAATTCTATGCATTGAGCAATATTATTGACGGAAGCACAAGTCATTTGTCCTTTATTTGATAATTTTTGTATATGTACAACAGAAATAAAAGTTTCAGAATTTGTAATATCAAATCGTTCGGCAATCCGCCCAATTTAAAGTGGTCGACCCCATGCAACCCATGGGCTGCGAGGTACCGTAGACAATATAATTGTCGCCAGCTTGCTTTGTTATCAAGCTGCCTGGTAATGAATGACCAGTGATAGTTCTGTTTTACGTGGATAATCTTAAATTCT
This sequence comes from Gryllus longicercus, assembly GCA_038098605.1. Taxonomy (NCBI): domain Eukaryota; kingdom Metazoa; phylum Arthropoda; class Insecta; order Orthoptera; family Gryllidae; genus Gryllus; species Gryllus longicercus. The sequence continues at coordinate 5,660,282 of JAZDUA010000032.1, read as the reverse complement.
ATAGTAAGGAGGAAGCGATTGTCTCTCAAATGCTGTCTGTGATCAATTAATTCAGCGATGACATCTTATTAAAAACTGATCTTTCAAAGTGTGGAAAGTACTATTTAAAACGAGTTGAAGTGGTAGTTCAAACTGATGATTAAAATTTCGAGCGAAAAAAAACCTACAATTATCTAGCCATTGAAGAATGGGATATTTTCAATGACATGGTGAAAGAGTGAATTAGCAAAAAATATTTCAAAAGAGTAAGTCATGTCCTGCAATCTTCTCTTAATTCGAAAATAAATTTTTTGCAATAAGTAGATTGGCAGTGACTGTAAATGAGTACAGATTCAGAAGGGTAGACTGGGCTGAGCAAGAAATTCTAACTATGAACTAAGAAAACCGAAAACTACTTACAATACGTCATGTCACCTATCCGCGAGATGATGCACGTACACTTTGTAAGTGCAAGTATTAAGGGAGAGGCAGCAGACAAACTGAAGACTGCTGACACAATGTAATAGTCGGAATGGAAAATTATGTGGTCAGTCTTGAAGATGATCCATTTATGAAACTGGTCATACATCTCACCAAAAGGTTTGGAATGGAGGCATTGTTAGTGCAGCAAAAAAATTGCGAAAGAACATGAAAAACATACTTTCACAATGAATTGCTGATATTACTTGGCATGAAATGCAAAACACAGAAAATGATGAAATCGATCTAAGTTTCGAACCACTTGCACCAATTCTTATAAGGCTGGTAATAAATCTGACCAAAATATTGAGAATGGACACATTGTCAGTGCAGCACGCAGCATTGGAAAGAAAACGATGCAAAACATGCAGAATTACAGAGAACAATTGTTGTTGGTACTTAAAATGAGAAATATGTGTATATGAAGTCATCTCCGGGCGCACGTCCGGTAAGTCACACGCTTCGGAAATCGAGATCTGCGAAGATAGAAGGATTAAACATCTCTGACTACGCCGCACATGAGATCCGGCGTCGACATACACGTCGGCTTGGAAGAAGTCCTCCCTCACAGCGAGGCACCGCCGCAGTTGGAACAATATCTAAGATCCAGACTGGTTTCCCGACATGTGTGACCAGATGAGGTTGCTAAGGGCATAAATCGATGTCATATCAGTGTCTTTTTCCTTTTCAAGAGTTCGGGTGCCGACGGTGGTAAGATTTTCAACACTAGCTACATTACTAGGTCAAATCCAGCAGGTGTTTGTAGGAATTTGCTAATACCTTTTCCTTGTTTACACACACAATTACATACACTACACGGCTCCGGACCTTACCATCCAATGAGGAAAGAACACTGCCAGCTCCCGAGACATAAACATGCACTACATATACGGAATCCATGAATATATAGCATCTGACGTTCCCAGAATTACGAAATAATCAATGAAGCTGACATATGTGGTAGTGCAGTCCGTTTACGAGTGTGTTTTCGTAGGAGGAGAGACGAGGATAAGGATGCGCAAGGGTAGATCGCGGGCGGTCCGGGGCCTCTTTGGAAGGGTAGTGTTCTGAATTCGCCTAAACGGTGAAACTTTGAGAAACTGCCGATGAGAGCTGTTTAAAGTAAAATTCATATCGACAGTGACTGAATTCGACCCAGCTCTGCAGTCATGAGAATTTCACATAATTCTCATAAAAATTCTTCTCTAACATTTGCCTTACAATAAGTAAAGAAATCTTCTATTTGGCACTGTCATGAACTTTTGAATAGAATACTTGGTATGTTTCGTAAAATTCATTGTTTTTAGTTTCAGGAAAAAACTTGGAAGAAATTAAAAACTAATTAGACTTTGGCCGAACAATGACCATCTCAAATAATAAAAAAGGAATTTGACAATATAGATCTAAATATTACTTGTGATCCTACCGGATAATCCACCAAATAAAATTATACGAGTATTACGAAAATTATAGGATGAGAGATCTAAGGGATTTTTTTCCTCAAGTGCCTAGAATGGTTACTATTTGGTATAAATGTATGAAGGAAATTTATTTTCCAAGTTAACAACTTCATCAGTGGCCTCAACATACAAATTTCCCTTCCTTTTTCTCGCTTGGTCTATTTTCGTACATGAAATTCATGCATCATTTCCTGGATTGCAACTAATAAAGTGTGCATACAACGGTGCATAAGAGGTTCTTGTGTATATTCCTAGTACGGGTCCTTAATTAAAGGTAAAGAAAAATTACAAAAATATTATCCAACATAGAGGTGAATGCGTAATAAATTGCAGGGACGTACACTTTCCATACACAGAGCAATTCCTATAGAACAGTACGTGGAAACATGTTTGCGGCTTTATCAACACACCCTCTAAAGCAAATTCATTTTTACGGAATTAAACAATGTGGACATGTTTACAACATTTCGGAAATGTTTTATGGAAAATATGTGGCACAAATTCAACATTTTCTTACAATTAGAATGTCTACCATGGAAAGTTATATTAGTATTATATTAAGTAAAACAGAATTCGAAGAGCTAAGGTGAGACATTTCTTAACTGGGACGCTTGGAAGAGTGTCGGACCAGACAGAAAACTTTGCGAAGCCCACAGCACTTTGACTTTCATGAGACTGAGCGCATTGTTGCGTCTCTCTGCTTCACGTGTAGGATGTCCTCTTCAATAGACGGTTCGCCAGCTCGTTGAGAAGAAACGTACGAGCCAGGCAGCTGGTTTGGCAGCTGCGGTCGCACCGGCTCATGCATTACGAGGCCGCCATTTCGGAACTACCAATCAAACCGCAGTCCCCTTTCGACATCGTTTCTACCATCTGATCGGTCAGTAGTTTGCAAGGAAGTAGTACTAGCAAGTTTTTTTTGTTGTACATGTATTCAGGTTTGATCATGACTCGCAGATACTATTTTGAAAAGCTAAGAAGGGTTTAAAAACTGTTAAAATAAATATTTTACTCAGAAAGGTTAAATTACTATAACATAAAAATGTAATAATGATATTTACGTTATATAACATAAATATCATAATATAACAAAATATATTAATGGTATGATATAAGAAATCTAATTATTTTAATGAGTTTGTAAGATTTATGATCAATACTTGTGGATCCAAAAATTCGAAAACTAAATAGTTGTCGTGTCTCCTTCTCACATCCAACAAACAATTTATCGTCATGCTTATTTCGTTGATAGAATTACACTGAGTCAACGAAAACTAGAAACAGAAATATAGACAATCATTTAAGTACACTGCAATATTTTGATTACTACGCCAGTCTTAATTTTCTCGATCGATTCAACAGCCTGGAATGTTTACGACGCAAATATCCGAATACCCATGTAATTCCCGAGATCCGGTCGTAACTCGCCGTCCTAACACGACCAGTACAGTGCCCCGCCACTGCCTCGACCCTACGCGAGGCACCGAGCCGCACCGCCGCCTCCTTCGTCGTCGTCGTCGTCGTCGTCGTCGTCGCCGCCGCCGCCGCCACAGTCCTCCACCTCCATGCCCCTGGCTCGCCGCCCAATGGAGCTGCGCGGCCGGCCTCGCCTGTATAATTAGATACAGGAGGCTTTGGAATACTAATCAAGCAGGCATTGTCTAAGGCGGTGCGGCGCGCCGCTGGGCGGCGACGGCGGCGGCGGAGGCGGCGGCGGCGTAGGGCGGCGGCGGCGTCTGGGCGGGGAGTCGCGCGGGCGAACGCCGGGCGGTGGAGCGTAAAATAACGTCGACGCTCGCTTGTTTTTTACGGCGCTCCCTATTGGCCGGGACCTAGAGAAGGGGGCGCGAGCTTATCGAAGTATGGACTTAATTGAGAGTCATTATTTTAATTTTAAATTGAGTAGTACGATCCACTCGACGTTCGGGCGCCGCGGACGGACGCGGGTGCGGGGGGGGGCGCCCGTTTCGAAGGGATGTTTCGGCTCCGTGGCGGGTGGTTGGCGTTGATTTCCCCTCTCAAGACTACGTGCGGGGCGCTTCATAAAAAAGTTTTCCGCGTTGATAAAGGAAGTCCGGAGTCTGCACCGTCGGAGGCAAAATAACGCTAGGTCGTTATATTCAGGGGAAATTACATAGAAACGGGAAACCATTTTGTGTTTGTAACAGGAAATTATTTTTATTCCTTCTTGGTGTTATCATTTTCTCATAGTCTACTTTTCTCCTTTAATTTACCTTTTATTCATTTTCCATCTGAGATCCCGTAATAAAGCAAATTTTATTGCAACAATGCATGTGTTTAAATATTATGCTCTTATTTGAGAAGATAATTAATATTTGTCTCAATGACGTACACTTTATTTAAGAAGTTGATATATACTCTACAAATAAACATAACATCAGATTTTTCTTGCTAAATTAATATGCATTGCCTGTAATTATACAATATTCTTTCTTGCCCCACACTCCTACTATCGAAAACGTTCTTTAATGCACAAGATAATTAGTTTGTGTAAAAGTGGAATGCTATCAGAGTCAGAATATTATGTACCTATATATTGTGCAGTTGCTTCAGCAATGTAGCACTGCCATTTATCATAACTAAGTTTTAAATAATTAACTATTGTCTACAACATGAAGGAAAACATTCACTCCCATGAGTGTTTTGATATTTGACAAAACTAGCGAGAAAGTATGAACTTAAGAAAATACTGACGATGTGACAGTGAGAGAGTGCAAGTGTGTGTGTGTGTGTTTGTGTGTGTGTGTGTGTGTGTGTGTGAGAGAGAGAGAGAGAGAGAGAGAGAGAGAGAGAGAGAGAGAGAGAGAGAAAGAGAGAGGGCGGAAGAGAGGGAAAGAGGAAAAAAAGAGAGAGAAACTGGGGATGGGGTCTCTGATGGCAGTCGCATAAGTCGACTTTCTGAAAGACGCAAAAAGCGAGTTCCGAAGCGAAGCGATAGAATAAAAAACATTCACTTCGTTCAACTCTTGTAGAAGGCGACCGCCGCGGCGCGCCTCCGCCGCATCCCCCCTGACTTCTCCCGCGCCCCGGGCCCCCCTCCCCCACCCGCCATTCCTTCTTCTCGATCTACCAGCCCGTCCTTGCACTCACTCGCGACGGCCCCGTCTCTTTCGTTGAAGCTCCGTCGTCTTACAGTTGCAGTCGTCCTCACGCAATAAAACTAGACGTGCTACGTGTGCCATTTTTATAAGCTTAGTTTACAATATTCGGCAATACTTTAAAAAATTGTTTTTGGAGAAAACAATGATTTTTAAATTGCCTCTATTTCAAGCAGAATTACACAAAAACTACTATTTTTTCAAAATTGAACACGTTCCCATTAAAAATTCTTAATTTTTAAAACAAATTTCATTAAGAAATGGTCTCAATTTTCTATATTTGCCGTTAAATAGATGCAATATTGCGATACAATTTTAAATTTTGGACTTTTCAGTTTGCAAAGTCAGTACTCTACTAAAATGTGCACTGCGCCATTTTTAAGGGTCCTTTGCTGTAATCCCAAGGAGCAATGCAAAAAATTGGGGCCATTTTTAAGAGAATTTTGAAAATATTGGAAAGACTTCGTGTAAAATACCGCCAAGTATCAAATATCAGTTTAAAATTAGTAGCTCCTCAAGTTCAGATAAAACGATAGGGAAATATCAAATTTGGAGATGATCGTCTGAACATATTGGACACTAGTGTCATCAGATACGGACACTTTTTAACTCTAAGTTTCTATTTTATTTTTGAACTTAACACACATATTTATGCAAGTCCTTAATTTATAAATTATATATATATATATATATATATATATATATATATATATATATATATATATATATATATATATGATGTAATACTCCTCATATTTTCTTCTTATTCTCAAACGTAGAATTTTGTCAATGCCGTCCCTTTTAAATGACATCCTCCCATTGTTCTGTATTCCATTGACACACGTACACAAGGTGCTCAGTAATCTGTTTTACTATCTACATCATTTCTTCTTACTGGGTCACTATCTTCTTGCCTCGTACGTACCATTATAAACTTCTTGCGCCACGCTATTCAGGGACAGATGCAGAGAACTATCTTGGGGTCGGAATGGTCGTTTTGGTCTTCAAAATTTTATTTTTGTTATTTATTACATGATATTTATTGATCGTTTAAATTTTGCCGAAATAAAATTTATATACTCATGACAACCTTTCTTAAATGTTCTAAATTGTTATGTGGATTCCTCTTCACACAATTTACCAACCCTCCGGATGTACAATTTCCTCTGGCGCGTCCGGGGCATGAACTGCTCTCTTCGCTTTTCCCTTGTCAAGTGTGTTTTTTCCTCGGCGCAGTTACTGTTTGCTACATTGGCTACTGAATTCGCTGCTACATTGCTACATTCGCCTTTGCATTGTAGCTTTGCCACATCACCTGCGCTAAATCGTCAGCACTGCGCCATTTACGTAGTCACATTCTGGCTTAAACCAAGCATTCCACCTAAGTACGCACGCCATGAAACTGAATTCTTTTTTAGAACTTGGCACTCTGCTTCTAAATTCTCCAGCTCTTCCATCGCAATCGCTTCCGTTCTTCAGTTCTGTTTTCCCGTTTCTCACTGTCGTCATCTCTAATGCATGATTTCTTCGTTCATACTCTCCCACGCTCGTGCACTACCATAGCTACGGCCTTGCAATTGTGCTTCCGCATCACTGCCACACTGCAGTCTCCCCCTTTTACCGAACTTCCTTAATATTTTCTTCATCGACTTTCTTAATCTCCGCAGCACTGCATACATCCTAAGTGTGTGTAACTAGTTCCATAACTCTTCGAAGACTCAAAGACCTGTTTTTTCATCACCTCCTCTAAATTCGCTTTAATATTTATATGAATAATAATTTAATAAGCCAGATGACTGAATTTGTAGATTGCAACGAGGTGTGTGGCATTAACTTTCAATATTTCCCTGATTAAAACTTTATTACAGTTTTATCATTATTTCCAACGTGCGCGAACATCGTACTCTTTTCCAACGTCGTTTGCCTGTCTTGCGAACTGCTCCATACCAACCTCAGGGAGACATTGCCTCCGCCTTCTGGCCCATCCTCCTCCCCTTCTTCTTGCCTCTCCGCCCCCGCCTGGGCCCCCGCCTGGGCCCCCGCCTGCGCCCCGCCCCCGCCCCCGCCGCCTTCGCCGCGCCGCAGTGCGCCTTGCGTCGAGCAGCCCGCCGTGTAACAGTCTTTTATTTCTGGCTTCGCCGGCTCCTCCCCGGGCTTGAGAGCCCCGGCGCAGTACTCCGCCGCGGAAGGGGTAATTGCGCATGAGAGCCGGCGGCGCGGCCAGGGAAATTTCCATCGGGAGGGTGGCAACCCTGCGCCGAAATGGGGAAATTGAGATTTGAGAGCCGGAGCCGAAAGCATTTGCATGGCAGTTGCGCCGCAGCCGGGGCGATGGCACAGAAGAAGAGACCCCCGCCCCGCCCGCCCGCGCCCACGCTCGTCCGCCCGCCCGCCCGCCCGCCCACCCGCGCCCACGCTCGCGCCCGCGCCCGGGGCGGAGTGCAGTTTTATTGCTGGAGAGATAGCAAAGTGCGTCGGGGCGAAATGGGCGCAGGCCGCGGTGGTGGAAGCTTAACGAGGAGAACAGTCGCCTAGCGCCCTGCAGCCTGTGGCGTCGCTCGGGGGCGGCGCTCTCGGCGGAAATGAAGGAAATGCCCCCGTGCGCTCGCTCAACACGCATGTCTGCACGTCTTTCGCAATTACGTCGCTGTAGTTTCCTAACATCAACGGCAGAAGGGAATGATATAATATCAATAAATGTTAAGAGATTGACTTTGTCAATTAATGTGTAAAAAGTATTTGCAATAAAAAGCTAGAATCATCAGGCCCGAAGCTTAAAATACATCATTTATCTACTATAAACTAAGCAAGAGAAGGATATAACAAGTGCGTTGTTGTGGAACTTCATAGCGCGAAACTGAGAAGGAACGTATAAACTATTTTTCGAATACTTTATAGAATCCAACAGCCTATTACCAGGAGAATAAAGTGTGTGGGAGTTTTATATATCAATTTTAACTGACGATACTGATGTACACCGATCGTGTCTCGTTGCAAATTAGTATTAAACACTTAAAAAATCAAATATGGTTTTACTCCGATACATTCGAAACAATCTATTCGGACACTAAATGCAAACTTGATACTTTGACACAGCTTGCTTTCAAATTTTGGAATACAATGTAAACAATTTAAATAAACATATTATTGAAATATCAAAATAATATATATTTATTTAACAATATATTATAACTCTTTGGTTATGTAGACCTTGATAAAAAGTAGATGAACTCCAGAATTCGCGATGCTTAGAGTTTAATGCTGAAACGTTAAAGTAAACGTTATTAGATGAGTCAACATGAGTGGAGAGCTAACGAGTTCAGAGCTGTCAAGTGACTCTCGGCAGACCGTTGCGATCTGGCGGTATGTTTCCTCTTCGGAACCATAGAGTTATAACAATCACAGTCTTCCATACCACACAAACTCTTTAATTAGAGCTCCAAGAAACACTCGAAAAAACTAAATTCATCAGCAATTTGTTAACAATACTAATTCTAAGCAATTTGTATGTGCCATTGGTAGGTCGTGCCTAACCTTGACAACCCTATCCCTCTTTTACTGTTTTCCAAGGTGGAAAAAATTGCAAATATAAAATAAGCAAACGTGAAGAATATGGAACGTATATAGGTGTTAGTTAAGGTATAATTAGCATAAATTATGTCCATTTCTCAATGCACGTTTACTTTGGATCTGAAATAGTCTTGAAACAATAACCTTAGGGCACCCGTACACCAGACATTCCGACTCGTGAGTAGGATTCAGTCTCCAACGACCCAAATTCGTCTCGAAAATAGAAAATTATCCAATAATAATGTAATTAAATTAAGTATTTAATTTCAAATATAAAGTATATTTCTATTGTTAGCGCTAAAGTTTTTTATTATTCATGCTTTCTTTTATTCATGCTCAATTTTATTCGTGTTCAATTTTACAATACTCCTACTTAAATTTTGAATCATATATACTTTATGAAATATTTAAAAAATCATACGTTGGTTTTGACATTTTATTAGTATTTTTGAATTTTCGCCTGAAACAGTTTTATTCTTAGTTTTCTTGTTTTTTGTATTCAATTTTTGTTTGTCCCAAAGCGGGGCATATGCGTGTGACAGCTTCTTTGTTTCGTCTTCTTTTTTCGTAAATGCTTAAGACGTTTACGGGAAGAGATCCTTATCTGCAGTCTAAAGAATTTTTTATTTTTTTTTTATATTTTCAATACTGACAATTTACAATGTGTTCACTTGGAACAATTATTAAATGTTATACAATATACAAGTGACTATTATTATTATTATTATTATTATTATTATTATTGTTTTTATTATTATTATTATTATTATTATTATTTTCTCGTTAATCGGCCGACTAGGACCACGCATGCAAGCATCCTGCATTTACCGTGGCTCAGTTTTTATTTATTATCACGGTGGCATGTGCTTGCAACAACTTTTTTGGGGGGGACCAGCATTTTTAGCTGGATCCGATTTTTATCCCCCACGGTTGTTAGCCCTGGGGGTATGGAAGATGAAATGATGATATGATGATAATGGGGGTGAAAGGACAACACATACAGACATACACAAATACACCCATGCCCGAGGGGGGATTCGAACCCGCGATCTTCTGGTCCGAAACCATTCCGGCACTACTGCCTTAGCGATCTCGGCCATCTGATCGGCAATTATTATTATTATTATTATTATTATTACTATTATTACTATTATTACTATTATTACTATTATTACTATTATTACTATTATTACTATTATTACTATTATTACTATTATTATTATTATTAACCTACAACATCCCATAAAGCGCAAAGGCTTCCTACTTTAGCAGGGTTACATTAGGTGATATTATGTAAAAATCATCTTTTTGCTGTTCGTATCTCAGTTGTCTCCATGTTGTCCTCTCTTGGGCCAATCTCGTCCAGATGGGACCAGCTACCTTCCTTAGCCCGTCTGCCTATCTTCTTCTCTGCCCATTGCTTCCTCCAGCCATACTGAGGGTCCCAGGTTGACGTAGTGTACGCCCATCGCTTTAGGTCCTATCTTATGATGTGTCCTCTCTAACGCCATTTACTCACTTTGGCTTGCTGTGCTGCATCCTTGATTTTGGTCTTTTTCCTAATTACCGTAGATGGTATATTGTCTAAGAGCGAAATGTTTAACGTCTTTCGTTCCATTTTCCTCTGACATTGTTGTATCCATTTCAATTATATTCGCTGAAAGTAGGTTCATATGGTAGCTCAGTCTCGTCTGATGGCTTCTCTCCCTGAGTCTCTGCCATAGTTGAGATGTTCAAATCTTTGTAAAAATTACTGTTGGTTACGAACCACGCATTTTTGTGATGACTGGACACTGGCCATCAGTCCAAAACTAGAAATGCTACCGTGGCCGTTGAGGGGTCTGCTGGTAAAGAGCATTTGGTAAGAAGTAACGATAACAATGATGATGGTGAAGATAGTAATAACTATGTATAAGTGGCGTCTACAATGACTGATTTTCCTCAAGAAACAAAAATGCACCATTATGCGTAACGGGAAAACTAACCCTCAAATTTAACATTTTATTGCCGGAGGAAAAGTAAAACATCGCAAACTAAGAACCGAAGAATAATTATTACATCTGGTTGCAAATGAGAATATCAAATCAATAATATTGTAAAAAAGTAAGGAACGCGTATGTTAAAATCGATAAAAATCTTCTTGAAAGTGTTCAAAGTAAATCAGTACGCAAGCAAGCTAATCTTAACTTACTGAAAACAGATTTAATATATTGTAAATTTAGCCGCTCATCATTTGCCGACAAAGGGGAGACATCCAGAAGGTGATATTTACATGGCGAAAGGGGGGGGGACCTTCAAAATCTTACATGCTTCTAAGACGTTCCAGACCTGCCCAACACTATCAAATAATATACATCTCCGTAGGTGCAATCTGACACTATCCAAATACAATTTTAATCACTCTAAAAAAATATTTCTCTCCAAGAAAACTGCAGACTATGGGAACCAATTTCCACACATCATTTCTTAAAGAATAACTAAGAAATTTAGCTACAAATATGATGAAATGAGTGGAAGAACAGACCAAGGGCTGTTATGATTTACAAATTGTTGTAATTCCGCAATCGTGAAATGGTCTGTTCTACCAACCTGATGATCACCTGTAAGTGTACAGGTCCACGGGAGTCACAGTCAAAATTGCAGACCGTCGAATTAAAATTCGTATTAATATCGAAACAGACTTATGAGTGGACAAGCAAAAGCCAACAAGAAAAAATACTAGGAATCTGTGCATCGAGAATAATATTTTTATGTAAGTTTGTGTTAGTTAATTACCTTATTTATGTAATTAGCTGCCACTGGGCTACGCCCAATTACAGTATAAATAAATTTATATTTATCTTTATTAGTGAGGTTGATCAAATGATAAGCGATAGCCCGTTACAATTACGTAGACGGCAAAGACCTCCCATTGTCGGGTGAGTTACGCAATCGTAGAATTCCGGAGCACACAATTCGGGAACTTCCATATACATACGCTATTTATGCACAAAAATAAGGAAATGTAAACGCTATTTACACACAAATAAGTAACACTTTACTTTGTCAGTGTCAAATGTAACACTGTTCACTTTGATTTCACTTTGATCGAATATTAAATTTGTGTGATCAAAATTATATATTTACGAACGCTTAGGCATCATTACTTATTTAAATAAACTAATTTAATACAAAAATAAATATAATAAATTAATAATATTGTGTATTAATTTGTGGCTTTATTTGCTCTGCTGATGATTGTTACCTCACAGAAAAAATTGATCAGGAAAATGTAAAATAAGTTGGTGATGTAAGTAATTTAGTACATTTTACGTATTATGAAAACAAATAATCTTCTAGATGGAACACCAACAGAAAATGCTTCTATAATAAAACCCGCCTATCATATCTATTAGAATTTGTTCCACGTATTGTGAATCGTGGGTCTGTCGATTGTGGTCTGCATTAATTTTTTCTAGTATATTTATACATGACAGAGTTTGTAGGACATGTTTTGTATAAATATTTTGAAGAATGTTATTTAGTAGAAAAATTTTTTGGTGAATATTTGTAAAATGTATTTGGAACAGATTTCTCAATATTATAATAAACATGATTTTAATTGTCATTGCTACGATTGCTATTATTATATTATATTATATTATTATTATTATTATTATTATTATTATTATTATTATTATTTGCAGTCGATGTTACAAGAAACAACCCATTTAATGAGGCACTCTAGTTTGGTCAGGCTTGAAATTAATTAAGATCAAGTAACTGGTGCGGAATTTTTATTTCTCAACTGTGGCGCAGACATGAGTCGGGATATGAGACAGTTTTACCTGTCCCGGATGGCGAAATTTTATATTTAACCGTACCACGAAAGCAACCACAGATAACCAGTTTGCCCATCAGGGTTTAGAGCCCTTTGTCCTTAAACGAACACCTTTGACGTTTACAAGTTTCTCACGGGTTTATGCAGAGGCACATTTAGGATGGGACTTGGTGAATCATGAACCCTGACCGTGAATAAAATCAGGAGTTTTGTTTACCTTCAGTTTTGCCTCCAGGTTTCTGGCCATTGATGCTCATATTTACCCGAATGGGTAAAACGGTTCGTATTGCCAAATATCGTGAACTCTTTAGACTGTTACTCTTCCTGCAATAGCATATTACACCATCCGAAGAGTAGAGAGTCTACGATCTTGAAACTAATCTACTTCAGTTGCATAAAATAAGCAAATAACCTTATTTGTGAATCGAGGATTAAGAGCTTGCACTTTCAAATGATCCTCCAGTTGACTACCTACAAAAAATTAAATTTCTGTGAATAGTAAAAAGGCCAATTGTACGCGGCATTCAGACTACGGTTATACCAGTCCAGATAAACCCAAACAGGCAGCCGAGACAACCACTCAAAGCATTCCGAATGTATTTGTTTCATTCCGTTTCCATTAATCCATGGTGACAAGCCAACGCGCTACCGAAAACTCCGGCGGTACCCTGCGTTGTAACGGGCAAAAGCTCTCTAGCTCTTTAGCGCCGTTTAGTGAGGTGTAATAAATTCTAAGCGTTGAAGAGGCCGACCCGCAGCCGCGGGGCAGCGTCTGTCAAATTTACAAGTAATTTGCCTGTCAAATTTCCGCTCATCACAACGTCCATTTGAAGCAATCTTCGACTGAAATATAGTGCTTCTGCGCCTTTAAGCGGTTGCGCCCGAATGTTACAGGCTGACATGGCGTTAAACATCGATATTACACCGGCGGGTAACGCATCGGCCCGTTAGCACAAGAGTCTGCGCGTGTTTACGTCCTACCGGTTGACAAAGGCGTTCGGTGATATGGGGTACTGGGCTAATGAACTTGGCGGGGACCAGATTAAGGCTTGTATGATCCTGCTGGTGTTCTGCAACTACCGTTCTCATAAAAGATACAAAACAATGCCTGTTACAACATGTAGTATTTTCACACAACGTATCATATCATCTTATTTACAACGTCATCCTGTTCATTTATCTATTAATCTAATCAATTTCAAACATCAAATGCAATGGAAATACCAATAGCGGTGACATGAAAATCAAATTTGATGTATTTTCTTCAAAGTATTTTATAAACTTTGTTTTCAATATGGTGTACGTAGTAGGCCGTATGATCACTTACCTTACAAAAAAGGCGCCATTTTTACCTCTATGGTTTGATGTACAAAGACACGGCAGCCAGGTGTATTTCAATGATTATTTGGGTAGCGTAATATATACAATTCGACAATAGGATGACACACAGCTCACGCACCTAAAAACAGTTAAAATCTGTGTTACCTACTGTGGGGAGAAGTACAATTGGAAGAGGGAAAAGAGGAGTGCAATGGAAATATTTACCAAAGCCATCACTTGTACACACATTTCCTTTTTTTAACCTTGTAGACTTCGTGGTAGTTTCATTTTTCGAATTAAAATACCATTATTAAATAATTACAGATAGAAGTCGTCTGAGATGTATTCTAAACGGTGAGTTTTGTTTTCTAGCAAACCTAGTTCATGAATATTGGTATTGTGTACTTCGAAATTTTCTGCTTTGAAAAGTTGACGAGGTGGACTGCACTGCTTTGCAACTTGAATGACTCGCTTAGTAATTGATTTAGTATGCATCTCGCACGTGGAAGTAAAAAAAAGAACGCTGGTAAGAAATAAAATTTTGTTTCTTTTGAAGTCTTGCGGTGTTCTTTCGTACTTTCAGAGCACGAAATACGAATAAACCAATACTGTACCCTGCCCTTTAATTACGCTTTTGAAAACGCTGGAATTTCTGATGTTCACCTTCCTCGAATATCATTTTAAAATTAATGATTAATTTATTGCCATTCCATTTACTCCATGTGAGTCATGTCCACACTAAACCATCGATTTTGGGGGAGAACATTTTTCCGTCGCCTTATCAGCAACAGTAAAAGTTTAATTGCATTTCGAAACATCTTCTGAGCGAGTCCTCAAGCATTGAGGAAGTTTTCCAATCTATCGCCCATCTACATCCGCCACAAACATTCAATCAGCAAGCGCACTCAACTAGATATAATAGACTCGTCTTGTTTGTCAACAATGGAAACATCCAAATCAATCACTCCAAAGACCAGAGTAGATGAAGATAGCGCACTCCACTCGATGAACACCTGTCAAAGACCTTTGTAACGCCACGTCGAGAGAGAGAGAGGAAGAGAGAGAGAGAGAGAGAGAGAGAGAGAGAGAGAGAGAGATGGTGAGGGAGAGAGGAGCAGGGGGAGCATGATTGTCAGCGTGTCCTGGGTGGGGGAGGAGGAAATTGAGGTGTTCAAATGTTGGAGAAGGACAGAGAGATAAGGACGAGAGAAAGAGGCATAAAGAGAGACCGACTCAGCTGGGATGCGATAGCTTCGTGAAGGAAGGAAACAGGACGCAAAAAATAACCCCCTGTAATTTTTGACGATAACATACAAACAGGGAACAAGAGTATGATTGTCTGCAATTGGTGGCGGTGATGGGTGGTGGAAGCAGGTATACTCTGGGACGTGTTGCGAAGGTGGTGTTGCAGAAGAGATTGAAGATTGTGTAAACTATTTGGCAAAAATAACATTTCCGTGTCATAAAACCATCGATAAAATCATCTCGCAAAAATCTCATAAACATTTTACAGCGAGATAAGTTGACGCAATTAGCAATTACTGACATATTTTCATGACAAAATAGGTCCACAAGAACAGAATAGACAGTAATAATTTGGACACTTACACAAGAATCAAACGGAAAACAATGAAGGAGAAAAAAATCAAGTATTGATCTATACGTTAATTATTTCAACTAAGAACATCAAATAACTTGGACAAACGCGGTAGTTTCAGCCGTGATAATTTTAAAGTTAATTTGCAACACAATGACATAAATATCATAGGCGATCGAAGACAATCTAGAATGATGTATTGTCTTGACAAAGAAAGAAAGGAAGTCATGAAATATTTCCAGAATTTCATGCGATGAATTTTTATTACTGCTACGAGCAGATAAAGCTAGGTAATGATAATTACAGGCTTCTCTTAGCTACGACAAAAATACATAAAACCATCATTATATGATTAATTATGGCACAAAGTATAAATATTTCAAGGCTGAAAAGGACTAACATTTTTCTCTCTCGAAATGTTAAAATTCAAATTCTCAATAAATAAAATTCTCTTTCGAAAAGTCAAATTCTCATTACATGATTCCAAATAAATCAAATGATCAAATATTTCGTGGAATGAAGAAAATTGGAGCGTCCATATCTGTACTGAAAAATTTCAGTATTCATTAAATTTTTATTATATTTGAAAGAATGTGTGCCTTAGTTTGCTTGATTTTTGAAGTCCACTCTATTTCAAAATAAATTTTTAAAATTAATTTTTCGCACATTGTATACTTTTTTCAAAATCTCATTTTTAGTACTTATTTGCTTTTTTCTTGAGATTCGTATCAATTTGTAAATTCGAAAAACGTGAAAAATGCCGCAGCAGTAATACGTGTAGGTGAAATATAAATAAGATTAGAAGAGAGTTATAGGAAAAACGGAACAGCTATGGAAACAACTAGAAAATTAGTTATTAAGGTGAATTACACATCTTTTTTATTCTTATTTTCACTCTTTTCTTCGTAGGTCAATAAGCATTTCTCATAAGTTTGTTTCTTTTGAGAACCATTGTATCTTTTTATCTTCCCCGTTCTCATGCCGTTGACACCTGCTAAAGCAGAACTCAGTGAAAGGAAGTAAAAGAAACAAAAAAACACTTCGAGTAGTGTCTGACATTTTTGCTTTACATCACACATCCCAACCATTGCACGAGTCCTCACATCCCCCTGAATTCCCCAAACTGGCCCTCCACCCCTCTGACCGCTGGCCGGGGGGGGGGAGCGTCCTTCGGGGACTCGGAACTGTACGCGACTGTACGCGCGTGACGTCACGAACGCCGGGAACAGTCGAGCGTCGCCTCGCGGGGCGAAATGAGTGAAAAACGCGGCGCAGCAGAGGCGGCGGCGGCGGTTGATGATGATGACTGCCTGTTGGGGGGCGGCGGTGGCGCGGAGGCGGCCGCGGGGAGGCCGAGGCCTGGGCCTGGGCCTGGGTGAGTGGCGAGCGCGCCAGTTCCGTCGCTGCCGCCGCCACCGCCGCCGCCGGCCCTGATGCCGGCCGGCCCTGCAGCCGCGGCTGGCGCAGCTGCAGCCGCCATCTCAGGTAGGACGCCTCCGTCGCCGCCGCTGCGTCCACGTGGTGCTCATGGGAAACGGGGCGTCAGACGGGGGCGGAGATGGGGAACAGTATGCGCACGGAGTCGCACATGGGAGGACATTTTGGCTATTGCGATCAATTAGTTTGAAAATTCTGCATTTCATGCAAGCGATATTGAATTATCAAATGAAATTTTAATGAAAATTGTAGAATTTTAATTTTAAGACAATTCTTTTTTCAACGTAATCAATTAACGTTTGTGTTGTGTGGGTGAAAATATGAGGCCCAAGTGACGTTATTACAAAAATAAGTAATTTCGAAATAGCTATTTTAAAAATTTGTATTCTATAAAATAATTTATTTTTTATAAACGGAACACGCTCGTTAAATTGTAACTGTATAACAATGCTTCAATTGATTAGTCATTAGGATCCAGAAATTTTTAAATGAATATGTACCATTCGTGTATCTGCCTTGATTGTTGTTGATTCTCGTAACGTAGGTGGATAAGAAATGCTTCTTTTATATTTTAAAATTTGGTTAGTACGATAAGCATATTAAAATTACTCCTAAAATTATTAAAACAAATTGTATTAAGGAAAGAAACAAAGTGACATTTTTTATATAGTTAACCCTGCACTCAATGCTATGTAAACTAATAAAAGAAACTTGAAAAATTATTGAATATACATCTTGAATACAAATTTAAAAAAAATTCAGAGAATGCATAACTTGAATATCTGTAAAACAGAGACTATAGCAGAGATTGCCGGAGACTTATGTAAATGTTATATGATTTAAAAAGAAATATTGAGACGATGGAAACAAAGAAAGAAAAATTTTTTGCGTGAAGGGATGAAATACAACGTAGAAATATTTTTAATAAATGCCGTAAACAGCCAGCATTTTACCGAGATTTTAAATACACTAGGAAATTATAAATTTATGTCGTGTTTCATTCCGCACAACACTGGCAGACTTTTCACTGGACCCGAGATAAAAGCAATATGATAATATATAGCATGCCAATTGTTATCTACAATATGAGATTTTTATTAACAAATTGCAAATTTTTCAATATTTCTATGGAATATACCTACATACGTTTAAAATTTAAAAAGTCAAATAAAAAGTGATTAAAATAGTAGTAGGCTAAAGCAAAAAAGAGTTTTGTGAGCACATATTTCGTATTTGTTATGTAGAAAAATCAGCCGGAATAATAGTGTTAATTTAATTAGCGCAAGTAGAACTTTATAGGTGTGTCTATTAACATTCATCTAAAACTGTACCAAATACCAGGTCTAGTAATGAGTAACAATGACTAATTATTTTATGGAGTTCAAATATAATAAAAATTATGTTATATCTGAAAGCAAACATGATTAAATCAGGCAACTTCTTACAAATAATCAAGCAATTTGGTTTCTGAGAATTATCGTTTAAAAAAAATCGTGGAGACATGATGAATAGTCCACGAAAATTTGTATTCATATAGAATATGATCGCAACATTAATTCATCACAATGCAAAAAACAACAAAAAACAGAAAAAATCGCAATATAACAAACTCGAGATATCTAAAATGAAGTATGATATTTTAAAACAGACATTTCAAGAACTGGGCGTTTTCAAAGTATTTAGAATATTACGAAGCAAAGAAACATGAATGATAATGGTTAAACAGTAAACGCTAGAATATAATACACACTGTTGACATAGACTTTGAAACGTTATATCTGAAGTGTTGTAAATGCTTAATCTCCTATTCTTTGCTATGCGGAAAGGCTAGTTCAACATCATTTCAATTACGTATTATTATAATAACTAATTTTTCAATGTTTGTCGATCGTTTAATTGTAGGTAGTATTGATAGAAAAAGAAGAAACATATTTTAATTAAAGGAACGAAATGTAACCTACAAAATATTTTCGATTGTACAGCAATTTTTCGAGAATTTTACGATACTGGCATTTTCATTAGTAAATTTGTGACAGGATGTGTAATAGGTTTTGAAATTTAATTTATAATTGTAGATTTAGTAATGAGATCACAAACCTATGTTAATTTGTATGATTACGGCTGTTTCAATGGAAGAGTGTAAATGCAATGACAAAGATAATATACTTTAAAGTAGTAAAGATGTATTGTGTTAGTTACATAAACTCATAGTAGAATACCAGTTTTGTTAATTTTTTTAAATTCCACATATGTAACCGTGTTTCATGTATTTGACGTAAACATACATTTGTAACGATTGTTGCTGAGAGAATTACCAATTTGGTTTTCGCTTTGAAGATTTTCGAAGTTTACTATAGATAAAACTAAAATTCAATACGTGGAGAATATATTAAACAAATTCATATTGTGATCGTCTTATTTCCCTTACATTGCTTCACAGACTGACTTTGTGCCTAACGGTTAGTGTTTCACCTTGAAATTATTACAAAAGGGAGTAGACAATTCAGATAATGGTTCTAATAATGGATTTTTTATACAATTTTTTTCTATTAAAATCGGCATGTACGTGTAAAAACTACGAAGCATTTGTAATCAAGCAAAATACGGCCTACAGTATCACAAATTCATATTACATAGTACCAATAGTATGGATCATGATAACTTTTAATTCGTGTTTACATTGGCACATTTGCAACGATATCAATGTAGAATGGATATGAATAATTTATTATCTTAAATGGAATATATTTCCTAAATCTTTCTAGTAACACTGAATTTTGTAACTCTGCATTCTTTGATTTTTATTTATTTCTTTTTCTTTCTGTCTCTGTGTCATCCTTATTTAAGCGTGAAAATATGATTTCATTAACCTATTTTTCATTTTACGGAAATATTAATTTATATACGACCATGCATGTTTTAACGAAATAGCATTAAACGATGTACAGATAAGAAAAAATGCAGTAACCATTAATATTATGTATAGAGAAAGATCATATCATACGTCCGAAATACTTATGCATATGCTACAATAATTTCTGGTGACTACATATAAGAAAGAACCCTCAAAAAAGTGTTTTAAATTGAACTGGAGAATGAATTGTATACATTTTTCCAAAGTAAAAAATAAACTGCATTTTCGATAGAACATAATCATCTCCACAAAAAATGTGAATAAAAAATTTGTAACTTCCATATCCTAAAATTAAACAATTTATTTATACGTGTAACAGGATACACTGAAAAATGACTGCAACTGTGAATGTTCAGAAGAAAAATTAGACAGTTGATTCAGGTTATATCACCATTACACGATTCGAAGGAAAATGGGTTCCCCTTCAAATATAATCAATTATTTTAATTATATATTTCGTACGAATTACCGAACGTTTTTATCTGATGAATCAATAAAAAAATAGATTCAAATACAAACGGAGATTTTGAAAGGTGTTGAACATTTCTGGTCAACACAATAATGTAATTCCCCTGGTGAAGTGGCAGGGAAAAGAAAGTTTAATTGTTGTTCAAACAGTTGTTTATTACAAAATATCTAGACCTTTTCAGATCACAATATCCATTGATCACAGTTTAACATAAAGTTTAAATGCTTTTGTGCGTGGGAAAGAGATCACGGAAAATGAATTCCACCTAACATTATTGACCCACATAGAATATAAAGCCAAATCCCATTTTTACTGCCAATATGTCTATTTTTTAAATCCCTCATTGTTTGCACTGAGTTTGTAAAAATTTATTAATATTATGAATATAAGCGACTTCGCTCACAAATTACTTCTTTAATTTATTTACTTTCATATTTTGTAGTAAATGTGTTTTACTGAGATCGCATTAAACAATTTGGGCTTGCGCAGCCAAAGAAGTGGGGGCTCAGTTACATATCTGGTCCCCCGGATCCCTTTTTCCAATACACATTTTAATTTAGATGTGACATATTCCTCCTGAAAAGAAATAAAAGATACTGCAAGAAAAATGAATTTTAAGTTTTATTACAATTAATACAATTGATTAATCAATTTCAGTGATTTTTGTTGTACACATTACAGGGTTGCTAGATGGTTTGGAAACACTCTTCTCTTAATATTGTGTTACAATTCTCATAATTCACAACTTTAAAAGGAAAAATTAAGTAATTAATCATATTTACGAAAATAAATAATTTATAACGTTAGGCTTCGAGTTCTTTCCACATTTTTAGGAGTCTATGCTCTCCCTGGCACCCCTGTGCGCAAGTCTATAATACCTAATATGTTAAACCGCCAAAGAGAGTGGAATTTGAATTGAAAATGTGAAATTTAATGCACATTTTTAAGAATTCCGTGTGCACATTTTTGTTCATAATTAAGTTAAAGAGGAAATACAGGATAAGTGATATCCTTCAATCCAAATTTACGAATATTTATTTGCACTCTTATACGAAGGCGCTCCACAGAAATGGACCGTACAATATAATGCATGATACAACATACAGAGAATTTCATTTTTATCCCTACAAATGAAATAAGTAATAATAAAAAAACACCGATAATAAAACTTTATGAAGCGGATGTTGGAAGCTAAAACAGTCATTTTGATATACAATAAATACAAAACATGAAATTATTTATCAATAAACTATATCAGTAACTTACACACGGTCGTGGTTATTAATAATTTCCTCAAAGTAGGAGGAAACAAAAACAAAATGGAAATGTACCGAAATTGTTGGAAAATTGTTTCATTCTAAATTAATCATTGTATCCACCGCATTTGAAAAACTGATTTCGAGAAAGACCAATAAGAGAAAGGAAAATGTACGTAGAACATATATGGAGCAAATAAAATCGACAAAACATTGAAAGTGATGGAAAGCGAAATAAATAAAATCATTCATGTCTTGAAAAAATGAACATATACTTCAGAAAATAAATATATTGTTTTTTCCGTAAACTATACGTTTTATTATAATATTTATAAAATATTTTAATATATAATATATTATATAATTTTATAATATTTACTGTAGCAAAGAAGTGGGGGCTCAGTATTAGCTTTAGTATAAATCCCACATGTCGCTTATCTACAATAGGCTTTGAAAGAAGAAATAAATAATAGACACACATGTCCTTAACCTGAGAAAAAACTTTTCCCCGCACAAATTGTTGTGATACTTTTGAATAATTCATGCTTTCTCCAATAATCTAAATTAATAATTATATTATATAACATAATTAATCAATATATTAATAATTATATTAATAATTTTCAACGCGCACAGAAACATGTGGGCTTTGACCGTGCGAGAGGGGTCTGTGGTTTAGTTAGTGGTGCCAAACGTGGCGACGCACGAGATGCAATACGCTTCTTTAACATTATCTCGGATCTCGGAAAAGTCCAAAAACATCTCTATTACTAATTTTATATGCGCGCAGAAATTGATAGAAAAATTTGAAACCTCTGGCCGTGTGAGAGGTATGTAAGGTTTTGTTAGAACCCAGGAACTAGAGAAAATCCAAAAACAATTAAATAGATCCGATTTTGATTGAAAATGGAAATATCTGATTTTGGAATTCCGCCTATTGTCATACTGCGTATGCATTCTGAACTGTCAATTTTAATGCATCATACCTTACGATACAGATGATGCCATCCTACAGCAAAACGCCAAGAAAAAAGATTGGTTTCCATTAATATTATATATATATATATTGTGACATACCTGGTGGTGCCGGGTATCTTCACTGCAATATAACACTAAGAGAGGGTGTCTTTTACGTGAATGGGTCCTAGGATAAGTCGGTGCAACGTTGGGGAAGTTATTCATACATAGAAATACAATTATGACAAGATTTATTTTAAATCAAAGTTACTATTTACATAATCAGACACCGTTTTTATACTCCGCCTTGGTACCAAGATTAAGAGTAAAATACAACTTTCATACCTTCGGGGCCCCGTTTGAATACCTATGAGGTTCGTCGAGCCGCTCGTGCCGACAGGGTTGTCGACCTCTGCTACTGCTGCGGGCCGTCGGCAGCAGATGGCGTGGTGATCATCCACGGCTAATGCTCCAACAATTCTTCCCCGAACAGGATCTTGATACCTCGGCTGCGCACCTTCCTCGAATCACTGTCCATTAGTGGGTTTAATTACACGACCCCCGCCTACCCCGTATACTGGTCACAGTTCTGTACCGCACGCTTTCAAGAATGTTCCCTCCGCACCAACTAATAAGAGCGACGTCAATTATTTTACCAACACTAATCTTTTACTATACTGATACTTCTAATGTTCTGTTTACATGTCCATTACTTTGCGATTCCTAATCACATAACTATGTCGCGTATTACATGCGTCCATTCACTAGCGGAGAGCCCTCGCTACACGTCCGCACTGGTCGCCGCTCTGCTAACCTCTTTCGCCGGCCGCACGTCGGCACATCCTTCGGCGGCGGCCGCCTCAATCCAACTAACGAACTTTTTGCACGTGCGCGCTGCCACGCTTGTACCCGCCGTTCTCACGCTCGCCTCCCGGCGGGCACCGGTGGCGGCGGCGACCGTTGCCGGCTGCCCGCTGCTCGCAGCGCCCGGCGCTCGCACCGCGCAGTCCAGAATAGCTATTGAATTCTTACACTAATGATTTAATTAGTGTAATGAAACACATATTCTGGGTTTCATCACCCCCCCCCTTTCTTTTTTTGAATTTTTCCCGCTTCTGGACAAAATTCACACTAGTAACATCGTCACTGCCGATGGTTGCACTCTTTTGCATATTCCTCGACGCCCTATATACACTTATAACTTAGAATCGAATTACCATGTGATTACTTGTATTAACACTAATATTACACTATTTACACTTCACTATTTTCCATACATGTTGACCAGGTTTCCGATTTGAAGCTTGTGGTGTCCTACTATGTTTTGTTTCTTGTATGACAGTTCATCCCCATTTTGCTGACATTGATTTCCTAAATCACCGTTGTAGGACATAGCTTCCAGCGTGTTGGGCACATCTTGGTAAGTGTCGTCCCATTTCCAGCTACGACCTCTTCTACGTTTGTACCAATGGTTGACTATACCATCATTCTTCCCTCGCCCCTGACTTCGCTCCATTTTGGACCTGCCTACATCTCCTTCATTCCCATGCTTTGGGGCGTCTGCAAAGGTGACTTCGTACCTCTCCAATATCTTCAAACCCCTTCCTAAATCGGTATGATCTGCTCTGCCCAGTAAGCTCTGCACGGTGACAGGATACTGTTGCGTTAACATGCAACTAATTCCTTGATATTTTATAGGAGCAACTAATGTTGTTGGTTCCATAATGCTCTTCATTCTGTATCCACTACTATTTCCCGTGATGTAGTTGTAATGGCTATTCCTCTGGTCGCTCTTGATGTTTATTTGAGTTTCTTCGCTCCGTTTTCGTACGGAAATCTTGTCTTCAAATACCTTTAAAAATTCCGGAAATATACCAAAATTCTCTGCCCACGTCCTGGCGTTCTCTTCTAAAATTGAGTGTAATAACTGGACCTTATATCCTTCCAATATGTTGTTTGATGCTAGGTGCCGTTCTTCTGCTCGCATAACTACCTTAGGGTTTTCCGTCCCATCTCCCAGAGATTTCATCGACTTTGGAGGCATAATTGGTGTCACCCCATACTTGACACTTGGCGGCATTTTCTCGTCTTCTTCCTGTTTAACCTCTTCGTGTACTATTTTCTCTTCGCACCCTCGTGTATTTTCCACGATTTCTTCTTCTATTATACGCTCCATTTCTTCTATTTTCATGTCCACTTCTTCATCCATTATTAACTTCAACTCTTCCGTTTTCACTTTCACTTTATAAACATCCTCCTCGGCCTCGATTTGGACCTCCACCGTTTTGCCCTCCGCTGTCTTGACTTCTTTATGGATTTGGTTCGTCATCCCCTCGTTTCTGTCTGCTGCCGCTACCCTAGCATCTACTTGATGGTATAATTGAAATTTTAGCACCTCATCTTTCCTATCCAGTTCCTCCGCTTTCCCATACGGTTTTTCGCATATTCCGATGAGCTTCCTATTCCGTTCTTCTGTAGTTCTTCTCATTTCTTCCCCATGCTTATCCAGTCTTTCCATCGACTTCCTATGCCATTCGTCAATTATCTTGCTTCGTTTTTCTAATGAATTGTCAGCCACTACACCCGTACATGCTTCGTGTTCTTCGTCCATCCCCAAGTCGAATCCTATCGCCTGGCTCCCCAGCTCCACCACTTGCCGTTCTAGATCTATAAATGCTCTGTGATCGACCAGAAAATCCGTCCCTATGATTACCGAATACAATAATTTTTTGACTACCAGGGCCACCATCTCATATACTTGGTTGCCAATCTTGGCTCGAAACATGATTTGTTTTGTGATGGGGCTTGACTTCTTCTGAGTGGCTCCAATCACATACGCCCTATTCATAGGCAAACACATTATCTCTTTTCCTGTTGCTTTTAACTCCTCATACATTTCCTCTGATACTACTGTAGTCGTGCACCCTGTGTCTACTAAAGCTTCTTTAATTATACCTTCACATTCTATCATTATCGTGGGACATTTCCTGATTCTGACCGCTGAGTTCTTACATCTCCGCCACGGTTGGGTATCGTGAGTTACCGTCTGCATAGCGTTTATGGAGACCGCATTTACTTCATCGATTTCCGCGTCCGCAATGGGGCCACCTATCACCGCGGACTCTATTAGTTTAAATAGTGTCCTTGATCACTACTTGTGCTAGGCTGTGCTAATCGGTCGGGTGCATTCCCGCCCCCACCTCGCGTCTCCGTACGGTTTGAATTAGATCTATTCCAGTCCGGTCTCTGGTTCCCCGGCTCTGGTCTCCATCCGTCTCCCCCTCTTCCGCGTTGGTTTCTCTGGTAATCATTGCTCCTATCATTCCCTTGCCCCTGGTTACGTTCCGATCTAACCATATTAACATTCCCTTCATTTCTGTTCTTTGGTACGCCTGCGAACGTCAAGTCGTACCCTCCTAACACATTCTGGAATCTTTCCAGGTCGGTGTGCTGCACACTACGTAAAAGATTCTGCACTGTGACTGGGAACTGTCTCGTCAATACACATATTATTTCCTGATCGCTCATCGGTGGGGATAGCGTTTTGTATTCCATAATACGCCTTGTTGCGTATTCCCGCAAACTTCCCATGGACTGGTTGTAATGATTATTCATCAGGCTAATTTTAAAATTAATTTGAATTTCCTCATTCCAGTACCGCTCAAGGAATCGATCTTTAAATGCCTTTACTGATTCGGGAAACTTATCAAATGTATCGGCCCATATCCTTGCGTTGCCTTCTAACATTAAATATAATAATTGTATTTTACACCTTTCCGAAGTATTGATAACATCTAAATGTCGTTCTGCTGCCTTCATAAATATGCATGGATTCTCTTTCCCGTCACCTGAAAATTTTAGTGATCTTGGAGGGGTAAATGGTACCGTCCCGCTTGCTGCGATTGGGGATGCCTTGCATTCTTTTATTTGTTCAATCTCTGTTCGTAATGACACAACCTTCTCCTCGCATTCCCTCTTGTTCTCCAACATTTCTTCCTTGACTACCAATTGTATCCTTTCAATTTTCTCGTCCTGCATAGCGGTTCTATCATCTAATCGCTGATATAGCTTATTCTCTAATTCTCCCCCCAGATTGATTACTTGGGATTCTAACTCCTTTTTCTGTTTCCCTAATTCTTCGGCGGTCCATTGCTCGTGACTTTCTACCCGCTCCGCGATCTTAGTCATCTCATTCTTCGTTAACTCAATTTGTTCTTCAGCGCGTCCTATTCGCCCCCCTATTGTATCTACTTTCCTATTCAGGTCTTCTGCCAGCTTCCTAATCTGTTCCTCTGTGAATAATTTCTGTTCGTCTAATTTCCTACTCTGTTCTTCTGCCAACTTCCTAATCTGCTCCTCTGTAAATAATTTCTGTTCGTCTACTTTCTCATACAGTTCTTCAATCAACTTCTTCTGATCTTCTGCCGCTTTCTTCTGATCTTCTGCCGCTTTCTTCTGATCTTCTGCCGCTTTCTTCTGATCTTCTGCCGCTTTCTTCTGATCTTCTGCCGCTTTCTTCTGTTCTTCTGCCGCTTTCTTCTGTTCTTCTGCCGCTTTCTTCTGTTCTTCCCGCATCATCATTATTATCTGTAGTATGTCTAAATTGGTATCTTCTCCACCCCCCCGATTCGGATTTCCTGCTACCTGGTTCATCGGCGTTGACGTGATTTCTATTTCTTTATTGAAGCTATCTCCTGACGTGTCGTCTAACCGACTTCCAATACCACTATCCCTACTTTCCGATGACCTACTGTTATCGATTCCTACATCTATTTCCCCTACTTCATCCGCCTTTTCTTCCCGGACCAGCACTACATTTTGCGCCTCCATTCTGTTGCTTTGAGCTGTCCGATCGATTCTCACTGCACTAAAGTACCGCACAAATTCTCCACTTACCTCACCTACCGACGATACCACAGTTAACCTATGAATGCACTATATCCACCACAACCCCTGTATATTCTTCGTGAATGGTTTAATTCACTCCTATTTCAATTGCTACTTAATACCGAACAAGCCTCACTCACCACCATAAACACAATAACACTAATTCAATAGCCATATAAATTTCCACTCACCTACCAATGCATAAACATAATCCTTACAATACATAATATTATTACCATTGAAACACATATACACTGCTAATAGACTCGTTAATACTATTACACAAAAATGCTTTCAGATTATAATAAATCCCTTGTTAATTGAAATTACTTTTCAACGCACTTATTGCTATATTATGTACATAATCATCATTCACATTTGCATGTCATATCTCCTCCCTGAATTTTCCTCAATAATATCATATAGATATTCACAACAAACATTCACACTGCTGGTATATATTTCCCAACCTGGTATCTTTTCTAATAAATTCCCCACACTTTACCATCACCAATAAATAATGCACTACTGCGTGAATGTTCCCAGCAAAAAAAAACAATTTTGTGCATAATTTGTACAACACTATTAACCACCTTTATATTCTCATAAGAATTATTACTACTTCCCCATTTCTTTGATTTCCATGTTATAAAAAATTGCCAAGCAGTTCAAATATTATTAATATGTCTTACAAAACTTGGAATTCTATTACATTATATTATTTGTAACATGTACGTGTCTAGCCTTCATAACCTCAGTAACTACAATATTAACTATATATTGGATGCTCACAAATAATTGCCTATGCCAGCCCGCAATTAATTACGCAACAACATTTTTGTAATTAACAACATTTCATTATGCTTACTTGACTTGCGCATGTTTTTGCTAACACATGTATTGTTATTTTTTTTTTGTACTCTATAATAATACACTTTGCACTGCCTGCTTCTCATCTGTACCCTGCATTACTATACATCAATTACATGCCCATTATTTTCCAACATTTCACCAACTTTCCTAAGGCCACATTTCTTAACTATACGTTATCCACTTGTTCGGGCGCCAGCTGTGACATACCTGGTGGTGCCGGGTATCTTCACTGCAATATAACACTAAGAGAGGGTGTCTTTTACGTGAATGGGTCCTAGGATAAGTCGGTGCAACGTTGGGGAAGTTATTCATACATAGAAATACAATTATGACAAGATTTATTTTAAATCAAAGTTACTATTTACATAATCAGACACCGTTTTTATACTCCGCCTTGGTACCAAGATTAAGAGTAAAATACAACTTTCATACCTTCGGGGCCCCGTTTGAATACCTATGAGGTTCGTCGAGCCGCTCGTGCCGACAGGGTTGTCGACCTCTGCTACTGCTGCGGGCCGTCGGCAGCAGATGGCGTGGTGATCATCCACGGCTAATGCTCCAACAATTCTTCCCCGAACAGGATCTTGATACCTCGGCTGCGCACCTTCCTCGAATCACTGTCCATTAGTGGGTTTAATTACACGACCCCCGCCTACCCCGTATACTGGTCACAGTTCTGTACCGCACGCTTTCAAGAATGTTCCCTCCGCACCAACTAATAAGAGCGACGTCAATTATTTTACCAACACTAATCTTTTACTATACTGATACTTCTAATGTTCTGTTTACATGTCCATTACTTTGCGATTCCTAATCACATAACTATGTCGCGTATTACATGCGTCCATTCACTAGCGGAGAGCCCTCGCTACACGTCCGCACTGGTCGCCGCTCTGCTAACCTCTTTCGCCGGCCGCACGTCGGCACATCCTTCGGCGGCGGCCGCCTCAATCCAACTAACGAACTTTTTGCACGTGCGCGCTGCCACGCTTGTACCCGCCGTTCTCACGCTCGCCTCCCGGCGGGCACCGGTGGCGGCGGCGACCGTTGCCGGCTGCCCGCTGCTCGCAGCGCCCGGCGCTCGCACCGCGCAGTCCAGAATAGCTATTGAATTCTTACACTAATGATTTAATTAGTGTAATGAAACACATATTCTGGGTTTCAATATATATATATATATATATATATATATATATATATATATATATATATATATATATTGGTACAGCTTGATTTTCTTGAAATTGCCGTTAAATGAGATTTTTTCTTGAGCAGTGTGCATGCTTCTTTTCAGAAAACAATTTCGTGTGTTTTGATCAGCACTTGTTTTGCTGCTTCAGGCCACTATAGTGCACTAGTATAAAACTACATATGAAAGATATTGTCGTAGCTAGAGATGTCTTACAGAACAACAGGATTGTACTCTATTATGATGTTCTCAAGAGCGAACACTGTGCACAGGATTTTCACCAATATTAATATTCCCAAATTGATCTGGATGATGGTGGGGCATTTCGAACTTGAAACGGATATATTATTATTTTAGGCATATTTAACATGAAGCCTCCACTCTTTATTTTTGAAATTTCCTGAAAAATTGCTCCAAATGTTTGCTTAATTTCTTTGCTGAAATAGAGCAAAACCGATTGTAAAAAAGACACTCTTGCTATCTTCAGTAACACCTCGGAATTTTTTAATACAGTAAACGTTTTAAGGTTTTTCAACATCTTGCTTCCAAATGTATTATTAAAGACATATTTTTTTCTTGAAAGTTAGATAATTAGATTAAGTATGGAGTTGTACAATTGTTTCGTGAAATTTTTAGTGAAGTGTGACATTTCTCCATAAATAAGTAAATAATATTTTCTTAAGAATGGCTCCTTTTATCTAGCATTGAACAACGTCATCTAGCATTGAACAACATATGACATATTTTTGATTTTCATTGAAACCACTGAAATTCAAATAATGGAAATTATTCAACTTTCTTTTTGATGTTTTGGAAGCGTTGTTTACTATTCCTAAGCGTTTGGGTTCGAATTAAACGGAACAAGTTTTTTTCCGAGTCTAACTAGTATTATTGTGATACGTAACCAGTACAAACGTTTCGAGAAGTTATGTGCTGTTATAGCTATTCTTTTATATTTGATAATTTTAAGGGGATGAAAATTGAAATGTTAATTATCTAAATATTTACTTTATTGTATTGTTATTGTGCTATTTGTTATAAAATTCTCATAAAGAACACTAAAGTCATTTAATAGCTACTCTCTCACACAAGTCAAGAACTTTACATTTGCTCAATAATATTAGCCCGAAGACGTGGAAATACGTTGGAAAGTGTACAGACAGAAATCTAAGAGAGAGCTAAATAAAAAATATCCATGAGGGTTGCAGCAACCTGTAACACGGGCGAGATGCCAGAAGTATTGGGCGTCGTTAAGTGGGGCTCATGACAAGCCACTTCCTTGCATAAAGACGTGGCCCGCATTTCACGTGGAGGTGTGGCTATGGTACCATGGCGTAAACGCCACGCATGGTTGTAGAATAAAATATGCCTTTGGCCTTACTTGCCTATTAAAAATAACCTGATCTAACTATTGCCAAAAATATGCTAAAAGGCTGACTTTACTGTAAATAAATAATACATTTCATACTTGATAATTAACGTTTGTGTAAATCTAATTTCTTACCACATTTAGCGATCATTAACATGCCAAAAAACATTTTTTCACGTTTAAAAGTTTCTTAAAAATGCTTCTTTTCATTTTTTGCTGCTACAATGTTTCCGCCCCTGGGCTATTACTTGAGTCTTTGCTAGGTTGTCAAAAACTAGAAAAAGTTAGAAAACACCTGCATAGGATATTCATAAAAAAAATATTATGGAGGCATGGCATTTTTCTGTGTTAAAAGGTCGTTACATTATATACGTAATAATATCCTTTATTGCCATTTAACTGCTGATAAAAGTAGCTCACAAGAAAAAAATCAATTTTTAAGTTTCAACTTACTGCCTTCTTAAAGTGATACAATAAGTTGAATGCATTACAATGTTTGCTTCAAACTTTTTAATGACACTTGGATGACGTGATAGTATAAGACGTTATTTCCAGGATTTAATGATGGAAACATCATTTCATATTTATTCGTAAAGAAATGAAAGTGTGCAATTTGCAGTTGTAGGCATATTTTGTGTAATATTTTAATTGGAAAACAGGGAAAACAAATTTTAATTTTCAAAGTTTGTTTGGCCACTAGTAACTGTATGCTGAACGTAGCAGAATTATAAAAAGGAAAAACACTGATGACAAGAATTTGGGAAGAAAATAATAAAAAAAATTCATAGAATGTATAAATGGGGGATGCAAACGTTGTAATATATAACAGAAATAAATTTTGTTTTTATTATAGGAATCATTAATAATTAACGAAATATCCAAAGCATTAAACATTCCGTTAACATATTTGGCAGTCTTATTACTTGTATGAAGAATAATAATTTCGAATCTGGTCTCGACTTCTGGTTGTGAAGTCATTGGCCAGTATTTCATCGTTGCCCGACGGACGCCAGTTTATGAAGGATTATTTATAACATATGATTTTTCTGTTCAAATTAAAGGAGGTAAAAGGGAGTGAATAAAGATTTTAAATTACAATACCTGAATTCCAATGATTGAAAGCAGAATAATCTAGGTCTACATAAAAACATAAAAAGAGATATTTATCATAACATCTGGCAGAAACAGCAAGAGATTCGATAGAGTACAGCCAAAAGTATACAGAAGAAAAGTATTAGTTCAATTATTATAATATGCTTTGAGCAAATACTGATAAAACGACTTTTTTAATTTTCTGGATATGTTTGGACATCTACGATTAAATAGTCCGTCATAAAATGTTCTTTACAATTTTTATGACAAATGAAACAATTTCGCAAATTGATCGTAGAGATCATCACATCGAATCAATGAGAAATGGAAATCTGTATCTCGTATTCAGTTTTGCTGAATCTCAATACAATGTGTTTACCGATGTTGAATGATATATTGCCTATAGCCATCTAACAATAAGACGAATGTTATTTTAAAGTAAAATAGCAATATTACTAACACGTTATCAATGGCGTATAAATTATCTGCATTTGCGATGTTCACCTTTGACGTGAGTCATAGAAATGAATATAAGCAGAAAAGAACCGAAGACATTTCTCTTAAGAACAGGTTTCTTTAAAATTTTTACACAACAGACAATTTTTTTCTTCTATTATTTTATTTCATAACAATTCAAATATGTTTTTCCAACCTTGAAGGGCGTTTCGAGAATTTTCGTGTCCTATCTTTAGGTCTAATAAAATAATTCAATTCTTCTTAATTCCTAAATATGTAACATTATCATAAGTGGAGTTCTAGATAATTAACATAAACACGAACTTACTGTTTTTTTAAAATAACATGTTTTTAATACCCAACAGAAGATACATCTTTATAATGTTTATATAAGAACCGAAGACAGGCAATATACAATATTTATATAAAAAAAGAAGACAGAGAGAAAATATAATACATCCGCCTTGTCACTGCATTATCAAGTATGCTTGCTTTGTAAGCCTGGGAAGTGAAGTAAGGCGCAGGTAAACTGCATTGGGTGCTTAAATCAGAAAAATAAGCCAAATGAAAACAAATTAACTCGTTGATGCTGAAGCAAATTTTGAAAACTTAGTCGCAAAACTAAATTGTTTACAGCCTAAAATGTAATACTGAAAATTTCGCCCAATGAGATCTTGGTATTTCGAGAAAATATGATGATCATGGCCGCGTTATTCAGCACTCGAACAAACATTTGCAACCAACAGTGTTACGAAGCATCGGCTTGAAAAGTGGGCAAAAGAAACATCGCAACCGACCCCTTCAGTTGAACAACACACGCATTCCGAGCGTTTCCAATGCCTTTCCTTCAAAGGCGCCCAAGAAGCGAAGGCAGCAAGCAGACGAGAACCGAAGGCAGGGAAAAAATAAAACACATCCGCCTGGGCCGCTTCGGCGACGTCAAGCACGCGCGTGGCGCCGTGGCGCCGAAGGCGCGGCGGGGGGAGGGGGAACGCAGGGGCCGAGGGGAGTGGGGCGGGGTGGCGGTCGAGGGGAAAAGGTGGGCGAAATTACAGAGGCGGCGGTCGCTTGCGACAGCGCGGGCCCATATGTCCCCGTCAGCTCCCGGCGGGAGGTGAGGCGCGACACGGCGCTGTAATGCCCGGGTGCGACGGTGCCGCGGCGGCGGCGTTAGGCTCCGTCGGTGAGGGCCCGCGGGGGAAGGGGAAGGGGCGTGGTGGCGGCGGTGGTTGTGGCGGTGTCGGTGGTTGTGGCGGCGGCGGTGGTGCGGCGACGGAGGCGGTGGTGGCGGCGGCGACTTGCGTCGTGGCGCACCGCGCCCGGCCTGCGGCGCTCCACGCCCGCGTCTCGGCGCCCCGACACTACCGACGCCCCTACGCCCCGCTTCCCCCACCTCCCCACGGGGGAAGGAAAAGAGTGCTTGTTTCGCACGCCTCTGATAACTTGATCGATAGGAAAATATCCGTGCCTTGCAGACAGAGTATCATGAAGCACTCATACTCGGGGTTCATACGCGACAATCCTGAGGCTTTGAAACTTACAAGTATAGAGAGAACTTAGGACATTGTAAATCATGCTCTCGATTTCTAGTATTTTACTCTTATAACCAACGATTGCTTATGATGACATTTTATATCTTCGCATGTGACATTGATATTACAATCTGAAGTTTAAGTGTATAGAAATATTCGTAATAATTTCATTATTTTTCTGATTGGATTTTGATCGAGGAAAATGTTAAATAAGAGAATTCACAGTACTACTTAATAGTTTTACTGTGACTATAGTAATATCTTTGATTAGCGGCTAAGTCACACTTATTACAGGAAATTGTAACGTAGCTTGTATTAATAGCGTTGTCTTTTAGCCCCATTGCAAGTTATGTTGTTTATCTTTTTATTTATAGCTTTTAAAAAGTAGATACAATAAGGGTCGAATTAGTGAATGTGCATCAGAAAATACAACTCTGTTGTTTCAGCCAACTAGGGCGTCAAGAGAAAAATTAAAATTTGTAAAAATTGAAATTTGTAAACAATGCATATTTTAATGGCCGAGAAGAATTCAGATTATCGCCTGATTGAAGCTGCGAGTTTAAGGGAACATTTTGAATACAATTAATACTAATACTAATACTAATACTAATAATAATAGAGAGGAGAACATAGATGCAATACAAATAGATGTGACTAGTGTTAAACAATATTTTCTTTTTAATGCGAGGACACTTAAAAAACCCAACGTAAACAAGCCTCGAGTATCGTACAAAGAGTAAACATGACTGTTTTGTAATTCTTAGCCAACAAAACTACCTTTGCAATTAATGTTTACATTGGGGAGACGGAAAGAGAATCATAAACACACACACACACAAAACTTCGGAAGAGTTTCTGTGAGTGAATCTTTCATTCTGAACTTCACTGCCTGTTTTTAATAAATAAGTGAACCACATTCAATTTAATTTTAAAAAAAGATCAAAATAATGTTTTTAAAAATGATCCAAGTTTTTAACTACGATATTTACCACCCAATATTGAAAAAGAGATCGTGCAGCTTTCTGAAAGTCCCCTATTGCCCACTTAAAGAACATATTTCGGATACTAAGAATTTCTATTTGATGCGTGACAAATACGCAAGATTGTTGCATGTTCAAATAGAGATCACTGAGAATGTTCTTCTGCTCCCACAATATAATTTTTATAAATACAATATTGCAATAGGAATTTTTTAAGAAATGAGATCATTTTACTTACTAATACACTTCAAAACTACAAACAAAATGATAGATAAAGAGATTGAATTTATTATTTCGGCAAGTAGGTTTTTAAAACCCGGTGGCTGAATACTATAATTTATCTATAAAGATATTTATACACTAATATAAATTAAAGTATTTACTATACTTATTTAACTTACATGATCAATTAGTTACTTTGTATGTATGTAAGTAAATATGTAAGTATGTATATATTATGTATTTGGCAAAACAGTTATTTACGAGGTAAGCCAGCAGCGTCCCGGCCTTGAGGCCATGGGTTAAGGGGTACGTGTGATTAGCACATAGCCATCCATACGCTGTATTTCTGAAATTCTCAACCAGAGAAGTGAGCTTTCTCATCGCCGCACAGCAATAGTTACTGGGGCATTGCAAGGAAATCGCACAATTGATTTTTGCTCTGACCGGGAAACGAACCCGGGGTTGCGCCGTAGATCACGAGCACGCTAACCAACGAGCCACCGAGGGCACAATTAGTTACCTTACTTTAACGAAATTAATTAACCTTAACACAATTTACATTAACTCACTTAAACAAACATACTTAAATTAATTCATATATTTCAATAAAATGAAGCCTGCAGAGGAAGAAGCTGATTCGTCAGCATTAAAAATAATTAATATACGCTAGTTTCTAATCAACATGCAGTTTTTCACAGAGCAATTATTCAGTAATGTAAATTTATACTCGTAAATTTCCATGTTGGAGATCATATAACTTTCACAGCAAAGGAGTACCGAACAGGGAAACAAAAACGAGAGAGCTCGGCCACCCTCCTAATGACCCCATTTCACCTTTTCTTTCGTTCTTTGGAGCCTTTCGGAAAGGTCTCTCCCATCAAGTCCCACAGCTAAGTAGTCCTTTGTGTGGGGAAGATTCTTATCAGTACAGGAGTCAGTTGCATTCAAATGACTTGCAAAAAGGGCACTCGACTTTGTATCACATTTTAACTAACGGAGGACATTTTTCATGATTCAATATGAACGAAAATAGTCTTAATTACTCTACACTTTGCACACAAATTCAGCGATTACCTACACAATACATAATCTATTACTAAAAATTTAACCCTTTTTTTCTAAGACACAAAGTGACTTGCATAGAATTTGGTGTTTACTGTAGATCAGTACTTTCTCCGGTAACAACTTAGAGGAAGATTAATGAAATTAAGGGCAATGTCGTTTAAGAGTGCGACTGTGTTAAACAAACCAGAGCTGTGATTCGAAAAAAATCCCTTTATTATATGTTTTTGTTACATCTTTGTTACTGAAGTAGCGTATGAAACGGTCTGCAGTAAGATTGTCTTTTTATTCAGGTTATGCTGTATTAATTCTTACTTTATATTCTAGCATTGTAGGCGACAATGCATCGTGTAGGAAACTTATTAGAAATAGATGGATACGGTAATTAAGCGGTTTCAGATTCGCAAATATACAAGTATTAGATTAAATTACATCATGGATACTAATTAACTATCTTTACAAGTTTAAAGTTAATTCCTGAAATAGTTCTGTGAATTACCAGTCGCGCATTGGAAATTGGCAGATTAATCTTAAAGCGGCATCGTCTGTGGCTATTATAGTTTTGCTAATTCATAAGCTGACGGTAAATCATTAAAGATGCATGTGAGAAATCGCTTAAACAAATATTGTCAATGTTTAATTAGCAGATGTCTCACGGCAGAAAAAAGAAGTTCCAGGAATGAAAACAATTTGATATAGTTTATTCGTTCCAAAAAAGTAAGATTTAGAAACTCCAAACATCCCAAAACATTGAAGACATTTGATTGAATTTTTGTTTTTAATGTTTTAAATATTAAAGTAACGATTGTCATTTGCAGGTCTTTCCAAATAATAATTAAGTTTATTTTATATAAGGAATAATGCTGCAGGAGACGAATTTGTGATTTCTCGTGCAAATTTTATCCATAACTTTCGATCATTAGAATACTCCAAGTAATGTAACACTGACAGAGGAATAATGAGAAGCACAGAGAATGAAAAGAATGATGAATTATGGGCATTGAGAGGTTATGAAATGATGGGGCACTGAAAACTCAAGCCCCTTTTGCACCTCAAGCTCCACAACCGTTCATCGAATCCATTTTGCTTGTCGCAAAATCCTGATGAGTCTGGGTGTTGTGTCTCTGTATTCAACTTAAAAGGTATGAGCACTGCCGCTGATCCACAGGTCGCTTTATAAAACTATGAACTGTGAAAAATATAAAGAAGGTGACAGAAAGAATTGTGTTCATGCATCCGAGCTGGAACCAAATATCATCTAATCGACCTCTCCCCTGACAGCACGTGAGAACGAACAAGCCTTTTATAGATTTCCCATCAGCCTGTTTCTTTCAGTAAAAGCCGTACTTAGTGGCGTCCTCTGTCCTCCCTATTGCAGGTTCTACGCGTGCTTTTATGTTGTTTGTGTGTTGCTCTTCAAAACACTGCCATTCACTTTCCCACGTTTCTAGTATAAAGGGCACACGAACCGTCTTTTACGAAACCTCGCCACCATTCACTGCAATTACCATTGATTAAATTCTCATGACAGTAACACACAATTACGCAAAGTTTTTTATTTATGTGAAAAAAAATCATTCGCCTTCTTTGGTGTCCGGATACAAATGCAATCTTCGAGGTAGCTTTTAGTATCATTGTATCTATTTGGTATCATCATAGCGACTAAACGAAAAACGACAACGGATATATTGGTCAATGACACAGAAAATGCAAAACTCGCGTGCTACGAAATGTTATGATTTCAGTGTTTGTTATTCATAAATGTGAAACATACAAGCAAATGTACATATATTTTGAAAACAATTCTATAAGTAGAAACAAGTTAAAAATGAAACTGAGCGATGAAGCACTTCCCGTAATACTTTGGTACCAAGGGCCAGCCTTTGTACGGAATAAAATTAAGAAAAATAATATTCTGGTGAAACACACTCTAGATACAAGGTTTCTAAAATATTACCACAAAGAAAAAAATACATAGTTTATTCGTAAGCTAAAACCACACAAATGATTCCAGGGAGCCTTATGTCATTGTTCATGGAATCCTACCATTGCTTCTTTTCTTAATTTGGGAATTGGCGTTGTTTGTCAAAATAGATCAAGTGAGGGGTGGGAACACATTTTCATTCAATACATGTTTATAAATATGTATATGACACATGAGGTAAAAATTTCATGTAGAAGGTTTTGTAATTATGAATTGACTTCAAAAATTTACATAAAATGCATGCACGTTATTTAAAAAAACGTTGGAAAATGACACTAAACATTGTAAAAACGATTCACAAGTTTAATTGTCCCGTATCATCTTTTCTTCTGCATAAATACCCTTTCCCAATTAGAGACAATTGTAAAATTTTAACGTCTCATTTCCCTCAACTCATTGCGAAACTGCTGAGAATGCTGCTTTGCTTCTAGACAGTAAATTTAGCTTCATAATCTGCCTAGGTTTTCTTGCGCTATGTGGATTATTAAGTGGAAAGTTAAATTATTTCGTCAGTAGTATCATGAAAGAAAGTGGCTCGTTAGTGATGCAAAGAGTTTCTGTTACAGGGAGGTCTTGTTATTAAATGCTGCAAACACACTCATTGGTGACTTGTTTTAATTAAACAAAGTATACTAAATTCGAGAGGATAAAGATCCAAACCTAAAGAAGACGTGTGCAAATTATATTTCTCGTATATAATAATCGAAGTTATCTCCGCCAACTGAATAGATTTATTTAGAGAGCCGGCTTTGCCGTCATCATCAGCCTCGCTGTGTGGCAATAGTCGGGATACTGTGTCAAACTGCCGGACCGTGCCGAATGGGAAAGTCGGGAGACTAGGCACATTCTCACGACTTGTGCTGGACACAGCGAGATTTATTGACAGCAAAGCCGTCGAAAGCCGGCTTCCTAAATAAATCTATTAGTTGACAAAGATGACTTCCATTATTTTAACATGTAATTACGTCAACAATACCACAACAGCAGTTCCAAAATTTCTCGTATTATACATTACATATATTTATAATTGTTATAATTGTTTTTCGTGTTAAATATATAAATAAGTAAAAAATATAACATACGTTAATTGCATTCGGACATTCAACAAAAAGTTCAGTTACTCTTTGTGAAAAGACTAAAATTAAAACTTTAAAAGTAATCATTTTTTTTATAATTACAATATTTATTTTTAATCAATTTAATCAAAACGAAAATAGACTCTGTTAAAAATAGTTTGAATCGCAACCGTAAAAAATCGTGTTTTTTTAATTTCTCGTATACTGATTACATAGTAGGGAGGGAGTATTGAGATGCTGCAGCGGAAAAACCCGTTTTATTAAATGTTTCGCTGGAACTGAATCTAATGGTTTCTCTCCAGATTTTTAGATGTTCATAACACACACTTGTTTCAC
The DNA here is from genome assembly GCA_038098605.1 of Gryllus longicercus. NCBI lineage: Eukaryota > Metazoa > Arthropoda > Insecta > Orthoptera > Gryllidae > Gryllus > Gryllus longicercus. The sequence goes on along the minus strand of JAZDUA010000032.1, from coordinate 5,620,846 downwards.
GTATGCAGAAGTAACTCGCATCATACATAACAAATCTCTTTTTTTTATCTTTCCATTTTGAAGTACTTCTAAAATATTTTTACATTTGGTTTATTGAATGTCTAAGACAGAAGAGGAAGTACTTCATTATAATTAATCACAATTACGTGAAAGAATGCCTGTAAAACTAACCATGTATTAGTCACACAATATTGTAATATTCAGTAGTAAGGAATTGCAGTAGTAAAGATTATTTTATTCGTAAATATTTTTACTTTCTCCTACGTATGATTGGTGATTCCGGCCGCGTCAACTGCAAAAGTAATGATTTCTGTAAAAGAAGTTCATTTCATATCTCATGATGGGGCAGTGTTCCTCCCCTGCTGAAAGGTGAGATCTGACGCAGACCTACAGGACGGCTGTCAGTGTTTTCACCTCCAGGAGTCCCTGAGCAGGGCACCCCCCAGTCGGTACATGCTCTAAGCTTCCGAATGATCTCCTGACATGTGTAGAAGTGTGTGTGTGTGTGTGTGTGTGTGTGTGTGGGTGTGTATGTGTCCGCGCGCACGTGTCCGCGTGCGTGAGTAAGGGAAGAGGAGGAAGCAAGGGTAAAACGGGAAAGAACGCACGGTGTCCGTGACCCGTTTATTAAGGTTAACTACTCCAACATTCTACTAGTATTGTTCGGAGAAACCACAGAAAACTACTTATCGGAGCAGCCACCTGCCAGAATTCTCGTCCGGGTATTGATTCAATTCGGCGTTGCCATTTATCTAGTGCAAAATTCACCACTGTCGAGGCAAGAACTCGTGGACAAAGGCTCTGCAAACATGCTGCCACTGAACCACCTCAGCCGTTTTTTCTTGTAGAGTTAAAATAGAGTTACGTAATGCTCTAAAACATCGATCTCGAATTTTTGACGGAAATGCACGTTTTGCAGGTCTCTGATACCAAAAATTGTTTTTTTAAGTTTGTATGCATGTCAGTTTGTCTCTCTGCCTGCATGTCTGTTAGTCTGTCTGACTGACTGTGACAAAACATATCACCTAAACTGTAAAGAGAGTTTTCACAAAAATGGTTATTCCTTGATCAATGTGGTTGATGTTGCAGTCCCTCGGAATTGAAACGTTGTTTTTAATTTTCTGAAATATTTTACGTGAAGTCCCTACCAGACAGTTTCAAAATGTTCTCTAAGCTGGTTGCGAATATGTGTCCTAATTTGTGCTCGAACAGAGGAAACTATCTCATAGAAATGGCGAAGTTAAATTTTCAGTAATAACTGAAATTTCAAAAAGCGCAAAAGTGAAAATGTTTTTGAACCCTTTTTAAAACTAGATTATTCAACACAGAAGTTAATTTACAATGAAATGTATTCTTTAAATACATATCTTTCAATAATGCTAAGTGAGAAGTTTTAAAAATATGTTTTGTTTTCGAGTAATTTTTAGTGAAGTGTTTTTCAATTTCGTTTTTCCTGGCTTTTTAGATAATATGAAAGGTATATTCAACAATCAATTGTGCTACTGCTTTCAAAAAATATAAATGTCACATAATTGTACAATTATGAATGTCAGAAATGTAACATGACTGCAGTGATAAAGCTCAGTAATTAGATTAAAACAACAAAAAAATTAACAAATTAATGAATATTGTGTTATTTACCGAGTTGATGCCGGAAAATGTCCCTTGTCAAATTTGTTTGTACGCGAAGTAGCAAATGAAATATCATTTTTGTGCGAACCAAATAAAATTATTTTGATTACAGAGGGAATGTATTCTCGAGTTTAGGTGAGAAGGAACCCAATTTACTTTGTGGGAAGAAAATTGCCCCATTGAAATTTTGCCGCTCTGCAATTATGAATTATATGACATCATATAAAGAGAGAATTATATGACATCATATAAATGCTATGCTTGGAAATAATTAATCGCTCATTTCACTGTTGTTAATATTTTAAAGAATCCCAGCTCATATTAGGCTTTTGGAATGCCCTTGAACTCTCATTGCAACATATGTCAGTTGTGTATGGCATCCATTCTGATAAGGTCCCACTTGAATGAAGTATATTTCAGAGTGTTTTGGCTGAATAATAAACTGTTTTTAAGAAGGGCAGGAAAATTATTTTGTAGGCTAGTACTTAAGTACAATTGATACGGGAGGTATAATTTATATATAAGTATGAACGTCGCTGCAGACCATATGTTATTCATACAAGACTTTTACAACAGAAATACAACATTTGTGTTATAGTGTCCGAATATATTACATCAGGTCAATTCGTAATGAGTGTGGTTGTAATCAACCTGTGATTTCTTAATGTGGTAAATAAAAACAAGTAGCATACAGAATGTATTAAATTTAGATTTTTTAAATTGACAAACCAGCATTATTATCACATCCACAATGCTGTATGTGTGTCTTCTGTCAAAAAACCAACAAAGAAACCTCTCAACTGCGATGTCTGATATATATTGTTTCCTTAAAAACGGAAACCATTGCAGTGTTTATCCAATGCTTTACTCTTTTATATTTAAATTGAATTATATTATTTAAAGAGTATTTCCATGACAATGCTTTCTTCTGGTATAATTAATTTAACTGGCCTAACATTAGATATTTGAGGGTATTATTGCACTATGTATTGCCAAAAGAACTTACTAAAACAAATATATCGTTAATATTTACTTTTACATATGATATAAATTTTTGCATTGTATAATGTTTAAATTATTTACCCCACTTATTAAATATCCATGATTATATTCAATTTTTAGTATTAAAATAGGTTAAGACAAGAAATAAAAATAAAATATTATAATATAATTTCTGCAGAGGGTGTCTCAGAATAAATATTTCCAACTTCTAGAGTTTAATGATCACTTTTCCTATTGAGAATGTAGTGAGATGTACGATATATAAAAAAGGTACTTGCATGTAAACATATGACATTTGCCCGTCATTGTTTAGCAACTCCGCAAGCATATCTGTTTGACAGGTACATGAAATCTCCTTGTCTGCGACAGAACGCATGATCTGTCGAACATATATCTGTACATAACCTAACACTCAGGCAGAGTTGTCAAATGTGGGACCCTGATATATAAAATGTCCCATAACATGTTCATTCGCAAAAAGTGATCATTGTCAAAACCTCTTCAAGCTAGGATATGTTACTACTAGAATATGTAACATTTATTCTGGGAGAACTGCATATCATACATTAACCCCATAAAATGCTCATATCTGCCGCTGAAGGCGCCTTGGAGCGCTCTAGTAGTACTGTTTAGCACCATAACAATAGATTAACACGGATTTTAAAAAGGAAGGAATATAAGTTTATTGCTTATGACAAAGACATTAACTGCAACACATATTCGCTCATAATCCAGTAACAATGCCCGTCAGCCCTTAAAACAGGTTTTTGAGACTCTACGGACAAAAGTTTTCAGGGGACAAGAGTTTCGCATCAACTTCTAGGTCATTAGCGACTACTATTGCGAGTAACGGGATGGTAACTGCGAAGATTACATGATATAATGTTGATAGGGGGCGAAAAGACGAACACAATGCAGCCATGCCCGAGCCCGAACTCGAACCCGCGATCCTTCGGACAGAGATCACTACGGCTGCCTTAGCGATCTCGGCCATGCGGGATGGCCAGGGGACAAGTTTGTTTTGTGAAGATGCCAGGTCTGAAGTTTTCAGGGACGCGGGAGAAGTGACATCATGTGGAGGTAGGGGACACGTGGGGGCTCGAATTGTGTGCCTGAAGTAGTATTCTAGTACAATAGACGACCGTTTTTAACCTTCTATAACATTTTTTGAGACTTAGCTCTTCTGGCACATCTTCTCTTGAGCATGCGTGTTCAGAAACGAGAAGTAACTGGAAATTCATGTAAAATTATATTGGGGGTAGAGGGGAAGAAAGAAAATCCCTCGATAAAATCAAAGTGATTGTTTGATATCCTGTGAAATTTAATATCAACGACTAGCAATATAAGAATATTTAGTCGGGCACAATACTAGGCACAAAATACTGTAAAGCACAGTTCAGAACCCTTTAAAATTATAATACGATATTTCCAGTTTTGAAAACTATGATTAGAAACTTCGGAATGTTTGGGAATATTTCCCACATCTCACATTTTAGTACAAAAACGAGTGAATTGGACGATATATTCGAAAAGAAATTGTATGCTCAGTGTATTTTATTTTGACCAAATTATTTCATTTATATTTCTAACATTTAGACTTTCAAGTCAGTGTAATTTTGTTATAAATAAAAATGAAAGTTTTTGATCGTGTGTTTACTGTACTAAGATGTTACAGACTTTGAGTGAAATAAAGGAGATGCAACAAAATTTTTGATTCAGAAGCTACAACATTTGGCAGGAATAATAAAATTCACAGAAATATTTTAGAAGTTATACAATTTGAAATTGTTTTTTATAGAAAAAGAAATGAATTTAAACAATTGAAAGCCAGTGAACAAGTGATGCATATCAAAATCACATCTTGCTATTACAATAGATTCATGGCACATAAATAAACGTTTTATTTCTTTGTGTTTCTTAAGCTGTTAAACATGACAGCACTCACGCAGTTGTCTCCTTTGTCTCTTCTGTAATCCTCCCCTCCCAGCTCCCCGGACCGTCCGCGAAGGCCACAACGCGTCCAAGCGCGTCGTTGAGCCATAAATCTCGCGGCGACGTCGGCGACACGACGTCCGCGCTCGACGCCTCGCCCCGTCGCCTGCACAAGACTAGGACGCCGCCATGGTTGCCGCCGGCCCACGTTACGTTCACGCTCAAAAGGCAACTCAGTTTTACAAATTTCCAGACAAGAGTACACTGACAAGGGGCAGGGGGCAGTTGCCACCCCCTCCCGTTATTTTGAAATCCATTCAATTGTCAGAAGATAGAAACAAGTTACATTCACCAATAAAATATATCACAATTTAAATTCTTTGTACAACTCTAATATTCATTTCTTAGACATATAGTGCAGTGTATTTTATTGTGTGTATTATTGGGCAATTTAAAATTTGTCACCATGTGTGCACTCAAGATAACCATCTATTTTTTGACTCCAATATTCGCCGCCAGAGATCCACACAAGCATGTGATGACGGTATAGTCGGAGGTTTTGATTTTCAGTCATTATCTTCTGTATAATTACGACATGAACGATATCTTGGGTTACTGCTGTTTTTTTGTGCTTATTACGCCATTATTTCATTAATGTAAATCATCAATTAATTCATCAATCATTCAGTTAATATAATCAAAATCATATAAATGTAGCTTCACAATATGTGCACGTTTTATAGAGTTCAGCGATGAAAACAGTTATTCAAATTAATGTGCTGCATGTTATCGCGGCAGAAAGTCTTTTCCTTCACAAAGGGCACGATAATAGCCCAAATCTGTAGCTGATTTACCTTTGCAAATAGTTTTTATTACATGTATGCTAATTTTCTTATCGATTCTTGCCAAAAATTCTCGTTTCCGCCTGTATTCATAATTCCACTTCTATATGGGTAGAGGCTTCAAAATTTAAGAAAACGTGCAGAAAATACACTTCTCCCCACAGTCCCTCATAGACATTTTAACGGTTTTTTAACGTTAAATAAAAATCAGTAAACGTATAAGGCATGTGATTACGACAGGAATTATCGGCGGATTTAATTTTGCCATTATCTTCAGCACAATTACAAAATGATGAACGATGACATGGGTTATTGCGTGCTTATCACGTCAGTTTGCGTGCTTATCATTTGCGAAAACCATAATTTTTCGCCAGGCTGCGGTTGGACACACTGTGGCGCGCCGACGTCATTCCCCGCGCTGCTGTCCCTTTGTCACTGCCTGAGCCTTAAATAAAAAGGCCCTCCGCGCGGCCGTCGTGACGCCGCGAGGCCGCTGCGCGCCGCGTCCGGCCGCGAGGACACGCGCGCCCCGCGCCCGACGCCGACGCCATCGCCGACGCCGACGCCCGACGCCCGACGCCCGACGCACGGCGGACACGGGACAAATGAGCGGGAGGAGTTGGAGGCGGAGGCGGCGGCGGAGACGGAGCGACAGGGCGAGGACGTCCAGGTGAGGACGCGTCGGGGACCTCTCGCACACGTCATCGCGCAAGTCCTTGTCATCGCCGTCGCCCGTCGTAATCGATCATCTCCGATCGTCTGCCAGGTAGCGTTTCGGGTCAAATTGTCAAGGATGCGGTAATTTGCGGTATGAAGATGTTACTGTGACAAGGCACAGGGAAGGGTATTATGTTGCTATGTGACGCTCTCCGTGGGAAACCCATCGTTTGTGACGCGCACACATACGAAGAAAGCATTGTATCTGGTGTTTATTGGTTATAGCGAAAACTATTTCAGAGATACGATCGCATAAGATCAAAACACAAAAATTAATTATTAGCAAAAATCCACTATCCACAATAATTTTAAAATAACAGAAAAGAAGCGATTGAACACCTTGTGACATATCTCGTAAACTCGCATGCGGGTAGATTGCGACGAAAAAAGATTCGCCAACTATTGCGATGTACGTAGTAACAATACGATGTAACAATTATTCTGTGAACAATAACAATCAGAATGATTTTCCCGCGAAGTGACTAGAGATCAATCATGTCTTCCTATGTGACAACTTACCGGAGAATGACGGCGCCAGATAATGACGAACGAGTGGTAAACCCGAGGAGCGGAGCACGGAGGTTGCGAAACGAAAATTCCAAGGCCACGAAATAACAAAACCTGAGGTTTAACACTACCACCTTTATAGTTTGGGGGAAGTCCATTCGCTGCCGCAAGGACTGGCAGAAAACTTCCCGAAAATGTCCCCTGAGCTTACGGCAACGGAACAGGGGCGCTTCGCAATGTTCCTCACACACGGCTCAATGTTTGGTCGGTGAAATAACCAGAAGGGCAAGCGGCAGTCAATCCTGGCGTCGAGGTGCACGCTAAAGGTGCGTCTCTTAAAAAGTCGTGTTTTGTTACGTGACCACACCACAGGTACCGCAGTACGGAGCGCCGCCGTACCTTTCAGTCCGAAGTTAACTTTTCGTGAGCAGCAGCGGGCACGTCAGTCGTGTTTTCGACGTTATTAAGCTGTCGCCGCCAAGGATATCAATATGGACGCATCTGCCTATGATGCACACGACGACATGGTTAATACAGTCTTCTGTGTGCGAATAAAATTATTCTCCTTAAGTATTAATTCACATACACTTGATACAACTGATAAAAACTTCTAAAAAGTAAGTAAAAATAATTCCAACGATAAAATAAAAAAGAGAAAGGGAGGAAAGAAAGAAAGAAAGAGAGAGAAGGAAGAGAGAGGAAAGAAAAGAAGAGAGAAGGAAGAGGGAGGAAAGAAAGAAAGAGAGAAGGAAGAGGGAGGAAAGAAAGAAAGAGAGAAGGAAGAGAGAGGAAAGAAAGAAAGAGAGAAAGAAAGAAAACAGAAGAAACGTTGCTACAGAAACATAATAACCGCGAGCAGACGTTTAATTCGTGACAATTTTCTTAAGAATGAGGGAACGTAAAATAATGACAAATATGAGAGAGAGTGAGACACATCTTGACTGGGACATACGTTGCATAAAATTGTACTCAACAAAAATAGGGATAATAGAGAAAGGGAAAAATGACGAAAAAGAAAATCAAGTTTGAGAAGCTTGATGCTACTACGCTTGCAGACGCTCTTAGGCGACGAGAGAAGTTTCACAGAAACGTGAGAAATTGGAAGCGAAACCTGTTCAAACTAAAACCTAAAGAGATCAAAAAAAGTTCTCTTCAGGAGAAAAGAGGTTTACATCTCTGCTCTACACTTCAATGACGGAATAAGAATAAAACGAATACAGCTTACTGAAAGGCTGTCTCTACCATTGTTCTACTTACTACACAACACATTTCTACTTTCTGCTCACAAAGTAGTGCGACGAGCACTCTGAGCATGGTTTATGTGAAACCGTTTTGCTTTCCTTACTCCTTGCAACATCATGACACTCTGCCGCAGTCGGGAAATGTAGTGGTAGGGGGAGGGGAGGGGAGGGGGAGGTCTCACCGACCTGCCTGAAGCGTCGAGCATCCGTAGCTGTCTGACAGCCGACAAATGAACGCGAGGTGCGGCGCACAGCTTGACAAATGGCCGTCTGAATTATTCAGCGGAGAACTGATGATAAGCATGATTTCTTCCGGTTCACTACGTCATCGATTTCGCTTTAGACTGCTTTAATATCTAAAGCAAGTCAACTTGAAATGAAAAATCTATCTTGGGGTCTTAGGTAAGACGCTCCCCGCATAACAAATTATGTTTCTCGTGTCGATGGGATCCGGCTTTTATTCAAGACGAATAATAGGTTAGGTTTTTGTAATCAGATTGTGGAGGAGATATGTAACGTATTTCAAGGAAGTGAAACAGAAACAGGTATTTAGTACCTTTGCTCTTGATTGCTGGTCTCCCACTTGCACTTTCTGGAGGAGCTGAGATTAAATGAGTTACTTAAAAATTTTAAATGTTTTTTCTATTCCTTAAACGAGAGTGAATGCAGTAAACAAAGTTAAAAATATTTATTACATCGTACGAAAGAATAATAGTTTTCATTAGAATAAAACAATATTTCACCTAGATATTACGGTTTCCACATGGGAAGATTTTTGTTACACATTTTAAGAATTAAATTTAAAAAAAGCACATAAGAATATGATTTTTAAAACTGCAAACAGAATGTCCGAATTAATTAGTTTCAAGATTCGCATGAACAATAATTTTATCAAGATACGTCTCATGTGTACTGATGTTTAGATCTGAGATAGATATATCGCACTGTCGCTACAAAAGTGACACAACTAGACATCTATGATTCAGTTGCTGATACGATACTTGACCAGTCTTCACCAGCAAAAGTGTGGTTCTGTAACTTCCCAATATGGCCGGTAGTAGGCAGATGTGTAGTCACTGGTAGTGGGTGGCTAAGTGATTAATCAATAGTTACAAAACAAAAACAAATGTCAGTTTTTTAGAGTCAATGCTAGAAATATTGCTAGTTACTATTAATTACCATCGGTTTAATGCCAGAAACAATTTAATGGTTTCCATAACCTGATATTATATTCGTTCTCATTAGTGTAAAAAGTTTGTCTTAGTAATATTTCATTATTGCCACAAACGTTTATCGTTTGCAAAAACTGACATTTTTGAGTTGTCACTTTTGTAACGAGTGTGCGATATGTACGTTAGTAAAGAAAAGTAATCCATAAGTAATCTGCACAAGAAATGAAAAAAATTGTTTGATGAAATATCTGACTGAATATATCAACGTTTTATGATAAATTCTGATGCAATGGGACAGTTTTAATGGCGGTTTTAGGTTTCAACTTGTGAACATTGAACTACATTTTTTCTTTGTGTGCCTATTTCTGTGTTGGTAATATAAGAAGGTAATGAGTTTTTACGACTGATATGTCCATGTCCCACACTGTTCACTTGTTGGTATCAGTCAGTTACATTGTACTTTTTTCTAGGAAAAAAATTCACTGGTGTGTATGTCTTATATTTTTTGTTTATTTATACAGTATAATCACGGTAAATAAATAACAATAATATAATTACAAGGGGTTTTTAGATTATCTAGGTATCGCGAGTGTTCAATTCTTGTCCTAGAATTAAAATAAGAAAAATATTCTCAATGGTCATAATTATAATATAATAAAAAATACAAAATTAAACCATCAGTACTCCAAACATTTTGAACATGCTGAATAGTTAAAGACTAAGACTTCTCAAGTGTACGGGCACTTAAATATTTGTCTGTGATGCCGGTTTATGGCACGTATAATAGAAAAACACTTTCCCATCTTATAACGCGTAACAAAGGCAGTCCGTTATCTTGGGTTTCTACCGCCCGCGGTGAACAGTGGGTCGAAATTACTCTCAAAGTGCGATTAGTGGATATTTACCAGTTTTCCATCGCCAAAGCGATTGCATTTTTGTAAAATATGTATAGAATACATAATTAAAGTAAGTCAACAGCAGTAACAAATGTGTTCCATTTTGAAGGACTGCTAAAAATGTGAAGAGTACTCCACACCTCATAATGAATAACAAAAAGTCCTTCCATTATGTAATTTATACGAAAATAATATTTGAAATGTAACTTGTTTTTACTTCCACAAAGAAATGCAGATTTTCTTTAACGATTGTATATTAATTTTATATCATTTCAGTAGATACAATATACTACGTCAGATAAAATTATATGCTATAATATTACAAAATATAAAAAAAAGGAATTTCTTTTAACACTTTGCTATTATTTGCGGACAAAAAACTAATACACTTATTTGTAAATGGTCTTTAATTGATAAGTAAAATTAAAATTAAACAGACGTAAATGGTATAATAAATGTAACCTTAAAATATGCTGAAAATGCGCGAATTCAGAAAGAGATGATCATGAATCTTGCGATGGAATATCTGGAGACATCTTAAGAGAAATAAAATCTTGCGGTAAACATTTTAGTTAGAATCGTGAAGGAAATAGCAGCAAAGACACAAAAAATGTCTGTTCCATTGGGAAATGGTCGTAGACTACTTGAACCATACAAAACAGTGTGTAGTGCAAAGAGAAGGTATTAACCAATCTGTGAATTGACTACTCGAGCACAAAAAGAATAACCAGTTTCCACTCATGTAATGTAAGGACATTTCACGAGTTTTATAATGATGTAACTCATAGATTCCCAACTGTGGCTGTTGCTGTCCCTTAGTAGGTGCTAGAGACTTCCATGGGGGCGGTTGCGGAACGGGATGTAAATGGGGAGCGTTGCGGCAGTCAATAGGGGCGGCCATGGCGTTCTTACTTTTTCAACACCAAACTATTTTAAAAATATGCATTTAAAATATTAAAAAATATTTATAAAATATAAATATATTTAACAAATATTGCTCGCGTAAGAGGAGGCAAGGCCTCATTGGCAGCAGCCCGAGTCTCTTGCTTATTATTTGCTGAACATTTGGAAACTAACACAAAGGAGAATCTATATTTAATACCATGCAAAGTTTTTGATATGATAAAGAAATTAATATTTGCAATATTTTGTCAGCTCTCTAATGGTGATCCAGCAATAGCAGGGCATTATTAATATTTCACAGCGCATTCGAAACTAGCAGAACCAAATCGTCAGCATTTGATTGCCAAAAGTTTGAATGAATAACTACATTAGTTGCTGTATTACGTTATTAGAGCAATAGATAAGATTAGAAGCAATTCATTGAATGGCCGATTATTGTTACGCTTTCATTGAAAATGAAGATTACAATAGCTTCCTGCTGCACATGGAAGTAGGTTGGCTCTCTAAAGTTGTTTGTTTGAAATGTTTTTTCAATCTATGTGACTCAGTTCTGCAGCGTTTTGAAGACCGAAACGAAAAATTGCGCAAAAATTATATTCTCTCAAAAAATGGCATCGATTATTTCACAGACCTGTTTAAAATATTTAATGAATAAAATTTACAATTGCAAGGTAATGAGTTAAATTTAATTAAAACCAAAAATGAAAACGCTTATTTTTGTGAGAAAACTTCTATTGAAACGAAATCTAAGTAGAGGTGGATACGAACGCTTTCTGACATTACCTGCAGTCTCTGTAAAACAGGAAGTTTGACTTATTTACTATCAACACTCGGACATTCATGTTGATTTTATGAAGGGTTTCGAAACTGCTTTGAACAAGAATATACTGAGATGGGTTTTACATTCTTTCGCAAATACAGATTCCTAATGCTGGCCTTACATTAGCAATACATTTCCGCAATATCTTTTAGCAATTTGTTTCTGCTTCTTGCGGTCATCTTTACACTAGCAAGAGCAAGGAGGGGCAATATATTGCCAGAAAGATCTGAGCAAGATCTTTCCGGCAAGATATTGCCGATCGCTTTACATTAGGACTATTTGTTGCCGTGTTTCGTGACGGCTCGAGGGAAATGGCGCATGAAATCAAGTGAGGTTATACCTCACTCACTTCCCGACATATATAACTAGTGGAAGGCACAAGATACGAGTTGCGGTCGCACTTATTGTGCTAAATGAGATGAAATAACGCCGACGATTTGTGAGGACGTGTGACTGAATTTCAAGAAGAAAGGAAAAGGGGGCTTGTGCGAATTGTCTGAATATTTTTCATAGAAGTGTCTGAATATTTTTCATAAAACAAAATGATTTCGTGGATTTCGATTCCGTGGGAGCAAAGTAACTTTCTTTTAATAAAAAGTGCAATTACTAATTCGGCAAAAAGTTATAAAATACCCATTTCCTACAACTGATTTATTATAGAGTAATCTTAAAATTGATTTAGATTAGATTGATATCTCAATAATTTTTAACGTAAAAAATTAATAATCAGGGGGCAATCTATGGCTGAATCAAAATTTGAACCTTTGATAATCAACCATAGAGGGAATATTTATTACTACTTTTATTGCCGTAAACCTTCACACACCGATTTTACGAAAAAATGCATATTAAAATGGAACTATTACGTCTATGTACAACCGTACGTACTTCCTGCGTATGAGACTGTGGTCATCATTGGCTTCTTTCAGCAATATCTTGCTCAGACTTCAATCCAATTCTAGCCCCAGCAACAGCCGGCAATATCTTTTCGAGGATGGAAGCACATAAGTTTACATTACGACCGGAATGTCTAGCAAGAAATATTGCCAACATCAGAAATATTTATTGCCGCAATGTTTACATTGGCATCTTTTCTTGCGAAATAATATTGCTCGCCATTTTCTTGCAAGTGTAAAGCCAGCTTAAGACTCATCAAAGTTGGAAGAGGTACTCCACGAGCTCACAACTAACGAAGAACTCAATGTCAAATTGAAACATGATACGAAGAGTTTTGGCTTCAAAAATAAATACTAATTCCCTCTCCTGGATTGAGGGCAATAGTATAGAAATTTGTTATCGTATTCATTTCATCCAATATGACTGAGCGAGGGTTTATTGCAGTATCTAATTTACCGTCAAGAAGAGGAACATACTACACATATCGCAAGGTGACGATCTGCAGTTGGTATTTACGAAGTTTGGAACCCGACTCTGACAAATTGTCAAAACTCCACCAGCGACAACTATCTCAATAGTTTGTTATTTATTATAAATTTTACGTATCTCTGTTTACTTCAATTGTGATTTAAAATTTTAATAAATAATTTTATTGTACATTTTGTTGTCGTTTTATTGATTTATACTTTATAATTTTAATAGATAAAGGGATAAATTAGGTACAAATAATATACAACAATACTTTGATATTTCATATAAATGTAACTGTTATGAACCAGAATGTATTGAATTTTTTTTGCTTCTATAGAGAGCGGTGGTCCAGAAAAGGTCGAGAACTTCTGATCTCTCTACCATTTTTATAGATTGACGAGGAATAGCCATAGATTCAGTGGATTCGTCGTCCATGGTCCAGCTAATAAAAGGAGGTTATGAAAAGAAAACAGAAGATGACAAAAACACTCGCAATATGTCTTGTATCAATTTAGCTTAAAAAAATCAAGATTTTTTGTTTCATTTAATTAAATTTAGTTTACCCTTAAACCATGAAATGGCGATCCGCACGGTGTTTAGATTTACATTCTCAATCGCGCCTGACTCGAACTGGTGAATATCCTAAAGAGTGAGGGTTGCATCTACATCAGTTTTTCATAATTATAACTTGGGTTGTAATACGTGTAGATGGATTATAGGATACAAAATAATTAGGAAACTAGATTTGAATTTCGCGCCCACCACTAATTACTTTATACCATGCTTATTGTTAGAAAACGACGTGTAGTATTAATTTATGCAATGTCTGTTTACATGTATACCGGTTCCACTTGGTCCTTCTGTTATGATAGGAAGGGCATAGAACGTAGTACTTTCACTTGGCATCCAGTCAGGACCGAGGAAGATGGATGCGATAAGTAGGAGTTGGAAAGTAAGATCGTGCGTGATCAGATGTCCATTGTGCAGAATATTGCTCCGGCATTTATCTAGTAGAGACCACAGAATTTAAAGATGCCATCAATAAGAGGAGTGGGCCTACCATTTCTGGAAGCGCCACAATTTTGATGACTAAAGTAAATCCCTCCAAATGACATGTTGCGTTCTATCGTAAGGGATTTCCTAATGGCATGACAATAATAGAGATAGTATTTTCATGCAAATACGCGTTTAATGTAATTTGATACTTAACTTTACAAATTTATTTCATACCATGCAAATTTAAAACTTGGGGGCTACATCAGCACTTACTTTTATATAATTTAGTAAATTGTATCCACCTGATTCTTCAGGCATCTCATGAAGAAAGATCATCTGCCTAAAAACTGCGCCAGATTAAAATTTCCAATTTTCGAAAGTTCACAGGTTTTAAGGAAAGTAAAACTTATAATATATTTGTATGCACATTATGCTCTAGTTGAGGAAACATATAATGGGAACAAATATAATATTTCGATTTTTAGCGTTAATCTTGCACGATTTGTTTTTATACGCAAGATTGCTCGCATATTTTAGTACTTGAACGATGCAAAAATCTTGATTTTAGTTAGTATTTATCTCCATCACGATCAGGTTTTAGTTCAGTTTCCTCTGGTTCATTGAGCAAATTCTGAGATTACCCCTAGATTTGTATCAGGACATAAATGTAGCTTCACTATGCGCACATTGTGTTAAGCTCTCTCTTTGCTTATTGTGTTTATTGTGTTGAGTAGAATCAGTAGTGGGTGTTACTATTTTACGATACTAAAAAAATCAACTCTGTAGTTCGTTTACCGGTGCAAACTAGATTTTATAACTCGGGATCGAACATTTCTAGCTTTCAAATGTCGCTAACATCGCTTTGTTGGTACTTTTATTCATCATTCGATTATTTGTGTTTAAAGCGTGGGGAAGGAATACTGGACCTCAAGAAAATGTACGCAGATGGTACTTCTCCCCCATATATCACATACAGTTTTTACTATTCTTTGACAACATAAATAACATCAAAATGTGTGTCATTACGATTTGCTGTCGTTCCGTTCGTTGCGTTTGGGCCCAGTGTGCGGCGGGGCGCTGGCCGCCCGCGGTGGGCGACGGCGACAAATGACTCTCCCTCACCTTCTCCTGGCACCCGGGCGCGTGAATTATTCCCTCGCCTCGTGCCTCCGCACGACTTCCACGCGGGACGGCGCCGGGGGAGCAGGTGGAGAGGATTCGCACCAGAGATGGCACGAGGCAACGGAAGACATTGCTATTGTGACAAAGCCAGGTGGTCAGAAGATGTGACGCGACGCGACGTGACGCGACGTGACGCGACGTGACGCGACGTGATGCGACGTGATGCGAAGTGATGCGACGTGATGTGACGAGATGTGACGAGATGTGACGTGACGTGATGTGACGATGTGATGTGATCTGACGTGACGTGATGTGAAGGGAAGGAAGCTACTAGCTTTCTGGGAAATGAACGAGTAGTACTGTTGAAGTGTCGACAGAGAGGAACTTGCGAAACGTGAAGAATAGGAGAACAATGAGCACGAGTGATGAACGAAATAGAATCCTTGGAAGGTTGTAATAGGAGCAAGTAATGCGAATTAATAATATATCAGGTGGCAGATAATGCTATACAAAGGACTTGAAATTCTTTATGAAGCTACCCATAGCTGTAAGTCAATTGTTTATTGTTGGCGAACACACGATAGAATAGACATTGGGACATGTAGAAGGAACTTGTGCCTGGTCTGAAGCGGTGAGGTAGCAGAGGAAAACAAATGAATATCGCATTAGAAAATATGATGGATAAGAGACCCAGTGCGCAGGGCATACGGCGGCTGAAATAACTTAGGTAAGACATTGGGGAATAGTTTGGAGGATGAAAGGTGACGAAAGGAGAGACGACCCAAGAGCGGACCACATCACAGTGAGGAATGTCGGGGGGCGAAGAAGATAGCAACGATGAGAACAAAATGTTGTATGGAGAAGGTAGAGTCATGGAAGGGGGGCAGTCGAAGTCAGACACAAGGATAACGACAGCAAAGACGAGCATGTGACGGGTAAATGGATATGAATACCACCTGGTCATGATCCTCAGCACAGAAGCCACCGATCTGGATATGGTAGCCGAGATGGCTAAGGAAGACATGTCTTACCAATCTCTGTTCGAAGATTCCGGATTCGAATCCAGCCACGAGTATAGATGTTTGCTTGTGTGTTGATATATGATGTATGATTGGCTCTCTTAGCCATTATGGATCACCTATCGGTCCTCTTCTATTTCTCGCTGGCCTGGGTAGCAAAGGGGGTTGGACATTTTCGCCCAAATACACGTTGCGCTCGGGCTGTGGATTCGAAACCCACGTAAGGCACGGGATAGCAAGGTGTAAGCACATCAAACCTAGTCTTTAATTTCTTCCCCTTCCCTGGAATGTAGTGTGAGCGGGTGTAAGGTCAAGCGTGCAGCGCAAGGGCCCGCGAGCTGCAGCATCAGCAATCAGAAGTTGATTGATTTTTTTCGTATTTGCCGGTGCATCAACTGCTATGGTTATTAACCCCATAAGTGAAGTACATGCTTTTATCATGGGAAGTGTTTCTTCCCTCGCTGTCTAGGGTGATTCAGCTCTGACCTGAAGGACGGCTTACGGGGTATTCACTTTCAGCTATCACCCATCAGCGGGTCACCGCCCCTGCCGGCGCAAACTTTAAACTCCTGACACGTCTCCCGATATGTCATGTGAGTGTGTGTAACTAAGGGGTGAATTTAGGAAAAGAAGGAGGCAGGGACGATTGTCCATGGACTATGGCCCGTCTGTTAGGGAACAAACCAAGCGTCTGCCTGGTGTTAAGCGGAGAAATTACCAATCTACCAATCAGACCATCCGGCCGCTAAAACTGACCTCCAAACAGCGGCTGAATTGCTTACCTATCTAACTAGTGTCGAAAATCCTCCCGTAATCGGGACTGGAACTCAACGACCTCCCTTTCAGAGGCACGGCAGTGATATCAGTTGATGCCCTGCGCCAGCTACGCCGGTGTGAGAGACGAGGGGGTGAATATGTACGAAGGCTCGGGCCAAGCCTTGGGGCGAGGGTTGGGGAGAGCGTGGCAATGGGTGCTGAGGGGGCGGGGCGGCGAGTGGAGACGGCGGCGGGGACGACTGCGCGAGTGTCACCGTGACACGGCAGCGCGCGTCCCTTTGTGCGCTTCCATCTGCGGTTATTAATGGTCGGCCGAGCGCACCGGGCGCACGACTGCGCCTGAAGGCTGCAGCCGCCTCCGCCTCCGGCAGCGTCTTCATTTCCGCGGACGTATCCCCCGCCTTCCCCACCCCCACAAGGAGCCTCTTCAAGTGTGAGCATACCGCGCGGCTCAGAACGCTACCTTGCGTCCAGCTGGCGAAAACGTCCACATTCCCTATCACTTGAGGCGCTCAGAATAATAACGGCAGATCCCAGCCGACATCGCATTTTCAGTAAGAAGTATGACGGTACACTCATACTTTCAGTTAGAAGTATGACGGTACTGCCATATTCATTTATGTTGAATTATCAAATGAATTAGGATATAGCGAAAACATCAAATTCCACCTTCAAATATTTGTCCGGAGTGTAAGTGAAGGCGAACGAAACACAAAAACATTTTTTTTCAAAACGAACTTCGGTTGGGATCTGCTATTATTATTCTGAGCGCGTCAACTACTTCAACTTGCCGTTTTACTTTCTTTTGAATTCTATTTTGAATTTTTGGATTAAGTTCACCTACGATTATACACGATACCTGATATTTCCTTAAGGGTAAGGTAATATAATTTAAATCAAGAAATTCAAATCACTTATTGGTTGTGTGACTTAAATCAAATTATTTTTTAATTATTAAAATAAGAATTCAACTTTTCATGAATAGTTTCCTTAATGTGCCGTTTTTGCATCTGCCATAAATAAAATATGCACATCATGGATTTTACGAAAGAACAGAAATGGAACATCTGAACGAACACTTTTGCTTTGTTTTAACAAGACTCGGCAACATGCTTGCAAAATCATTGTTTTGTTTTTTTTTTACTAAATGACACGTGTACTAGATGATACAGTGTTGAGAATACTTCATGCTCGCCACACGTCTGCCTTACTCCAAAGCGTGGTTAATAAATAATGTTAGTGTGTAATATTTTAACTATAAATATATGTAATATTGTTTCTTAACATAAAATATAAATGTTCTAAAAAATAATATAAAAAATTTAGTGATTTTAATTTTAACATAGACACAAATGAAACATTATTATTCCAGTTGTTTCGATTTCTTAAACAATAACTCAATATTAAGCCTTATTAAAATATTTTGAAAAATATTCTTAAGATATGAATATTGTCGTAAGTCTGTATTGGAAATAATAAACATCTGCTACCGATAAAATCCTAAATATTAGTATAACACTACATTAATACAATTTAATAAATAATATACTAAAAATTGATAAGGAAATATGAAAAACAAATCTTTTTTATATGAAGATCGAATTTTTACATTTAAAACACATCTTGTTCCACACTAAGTATTATTTTGTAGAAGATAACCCAGAATTGTTGTTTCAATTCTGTTTTCTAAATTATGGCAGCTTCCAAATCTGTAAATTGAGAAAATAATTTCAACTCAACTCACTAGTCTTTAGCAAGCATAAATGCAGAAAAGAACCTGGGATGATTAATGGTTAATTCAGTTCTAAAAACTGTTAGTAAAACTTGAAAGTTTCTTGGCATGAGTTTACAACTGGATACAATAGCACAATTTGTAAAATACAACAATGCAGTATAGCTATCCTACATGAAGGCACGCGTCTAAAAATGCACGTTTTGAATAAAGATTCTAAAAAAGTAGACAAATATGCCCTTTAATGTATATCACATTAGACAGGTCTGTAAAATGTTTGTCGAATATGAATTAAATTTTATTTTTAAATGTATGTCTTAATTTATCATTCTGATTTATGCGATTTATGATGTTAAACTATTTCTTTTCAGAAACTAATTATTTTGTTTAAGCATTACATTGGATTTTGAGCCCTTTTGATTTCACCTAAAGATTTTTTTCTTAAGGCTCAGCATTGAATATCATTCAACTTCGTACTCGATTATAGCGTTTCAAGTAGATTCGTACCTCCATGTTATCTGGAAATGAAGTATGTTTAAGGACGAGTTCTCATATCCGAAACATAATCAATATTTATTCGTTATTCTGTAAAATTAAATAGTCATAGCTAGTTCATTACCCGTAATTATCATCATACTCTTAAGGTTTAATATATGAGAAGATGAACTGGATAAGACATATTCTGAGAAGGAAGGATGAGATTATAAAGAAAGTCATTGACAGATACGTTCCTGAAAAAAGGAATGCAGACGCACCAAATATATGATGGATTATGGTACAGAAGAGCAACAGAAGATTTAAAAATACGCCCATTGATACAAGGGAATGGAGAGAGCAGCTCCAAGGAGCAGAAAATCGATGATCAATTGGAGAGACTGATATTCTTGAATTCCTTTTAATTACCTCAGCACTGAAGAAATTGCTCTAACCATCATTACTCGTCAAGAAACCTGCTGCACGGGTATCGTGATAGTGACCACTGCCACTGTCAATTGCGACGGCATTGAATTCACATTTAGGATTATCACCCTTTCAGGTTCCAGCATTTTCCTTGCAATACTCATCAAAAACGAAGTCGATAACTTTGTTAAGTCTGTAACTTTGTTAAGTCGATAACTTTGTAGGATTTGGAAACACGTGCATTATCTCGTCTTTACTATTACGATTCGTAATTCATTTCTGAGTAAGTCTTGTACAGTTCGCAAATAAGACATTCCGTACTGCAGACTGATCACAGTAAGTGCTTCACTACGAATAATCTCCTTTAAATTGCACTTAAATGTGGTTAGTGGTGAAAAACTCCAAAACTATCGTTTATCTTAATATTTTGCTATATTCATTTATTTGTGATCGCAATATAAAGGCGCGTGAATGTGTTTTTTTTTCGGTTATATCAGTATAGTAAATTCAGTGTAAATTCAACATTGCAACATTGAAAAAATGTATAGAGAAAATAGAAAAAAACTATTTTCTCCGTTTCCAAACAAATACGATATTATGATGAATGTATACTTTTGCATCAGAACACTCAAATGTACTCCTCGGAACATCGTTAACCCCTTCCCGCCGTTACATTCGCTTTCTTTTAGACACACGCAAATGTTCAACAACCAAAGTCACCAACTTCCATCGTCTACTGCTTGAAATCGTCCATGACCTCCACTGCTGCAATCCGCTGTCACCTGTGCCCCTCCCCCTAGCACCCCATCCGTTCTCGAGGTCCTCGGTCGCTGCTTCCGCCTACATCGCCGTCGGTTCCAACCCGCGCGTTTCTTCCCGGTATCCACGCCGGCGCCCGCGCCCGCTCGCGTTGCCACCACCTCCCTGCCTCTCCCCGCCACCGCCTGCCACGCCGCGAACCTTCTCCTTCTCCTCCTCCTCGTCCTCCTCCTCGTCGGTGACTCCCCCACAGCCGCCGCCGCCGCCGCCGCCGCTGCTGCACGAGCAATTTCTCGACGTAATTGTGCCCGTGTCGCGCGCTTCACTTGCTAGGGTTGCTCGCCCCGCTGCATCCCGCTGTGCCGCGCAACCCCCTCGCCGCTTGCCTCCGCTTCGAACCGCCCTCTGCCGGTCCCTTTCCCCTCCTTCGCCACCGACGTGCCCAGCTCTTGCCCCTCCGTCCGTTCCCTCCCCACTGCCATCTTCCATCGTCCTTCACCGCACTCAACTGCCTTCCGCCGTTCTCCGTTGCCCTCCAGTGCCTTCAATTGCTCTCCACCGCTGTCTACTATCCACCACTGTTCTTTACTGCCCTTCATCGCTTTCCGCCGTTCTCTGCTCTTCATTCCCTTCACCGCACTCCATGGCACTCCTTCGCTCTTGACCGGCCTCGACCGGTGCTCCGGGGCTGCCACAGTTAGTGGTTAAATAAAATGTTTAAACGGACGCAAACTCATTAGTTCTTTGATGAGGAGAAATGATAAAAACGTAATACATTTGCAAAATGAAATTGTTCAGAAAATATAATATTGGGAGAATATTATTGAAATAATTTTAATGTTTAATTTATTTTCGAATTATATTATAATTTCAATTAGCTCTTTGACACTATTAGTAATTATCATCGGTTAGGACTGCTAACATGTGGTAGTTCCAGCAAGAGCACTACCTCTCCAGCAATTTACTTGCAATAGATTTCTTATTGGAACACTGTTTTAACTGTCAATTAAAACAACTTCTAATCAATCAGAGTTTAATGTGAGGGTTTTTTCTATCTTTCACCGTATTCCACTCGACAGTTCTTGATATGTGAATCAACATATGATATAGATGCCGATCCGAATCTTCATTCACTTTCCTGTGCAGATTGTCAACAGTACACAAGATTCTTTTGTGTAATACATTTCATAAATGAAATAGTTTCTAATCGACTGACACATACATCAGGTCTTTAACGCTACGTATTTTGTAAGGCCGTCTAGAAAGTATCGGGAGCAATAATGCATTTCATTTCTCAGCACTTCTTACATAATTTGCAGCCTATTTCCAAGGACGGCAGACGTGACCTCATCAAAACTAGTAATTAATTTCGATTGTTTGGAACAATATTGATAACCTAGAAATACGCGTTTGTAAGTTACGCGAAGTAAAATATTTAGAAGATAGTCTATTTTTACTTGTAAATAAGTATTTCATCATTAGATTGAGCAGGCTTTGAGAACTTTCGCAACGGCGCACCAAAGGAGGCTCATGGTTGCCTTCTCAAAGCAGGCGACACATTCACAAATATAGTTTTTACTAATCTTCGGTTGAAACAAAAGTAATGTAATATCTAAATTGAATTCGTTGTACATAATTATAAATTACAAACACGTAAGTTATTAAATTCAGCGCAACTGAAAAATTCTTAATAAGAAATCGTTAAGTCATATGGACATTTAATGTAAAATTTTCCAAATCAAAATTCTGAGGGAGCCACTGGATAAAACAGTTTGTTTTTGGCCGCTCTGGATAAAACGACGATCGTGCAAATAATAAACGATCATTTTGTTTGAATACACGTTTGGTGCTCACTTAGTATAAATGTAAAACTTCTTATATAAATATCACAAAAATTAAACGGGACATTCTCTAAAGAATAGCGAATCTTAACATATAAGACATGAAAATGTACGTGTCTGAGTGCTTCTTCTTTTGAATTCAACCCTCGGCAGGTTGTCATTGACAGGTCGCCGGGGCCGGAAGTCGAGCTCGGCAGGCTATCGAGAGAGACCGCTCTTCGACGTACGTCTCACCCAAAAGTGAATATAGTGTTTAACTTTTTTGACCGTAAATATATAACTAAGTAAGTAAATAACGTACCTAGTAATACATGTCGAAAATTTCTGTCGTTTGTAAAAAATAATGAAATCACTCACTCTCAAAGCGATTGTCACTAGTTCCAGACTGACGAAGTGGCTTATGTCCATTACGCCGTCTTTGGCAGCAAGAAGATAAACCACTCAAGACATCTCAGAGCCGTTAGTGCCGTTCCGGTTCCCGGCCCAAGAGTTTCACCCGCAGACGTCACACTTGAAGAACAAGATTGATCTTCCTCTGTGGTTTTCACGAATATTTTCATTGAACATCTCTATCGGTTTTGAACGATCCATTCCACGAACGAAATACTAACTCCGTCTTATCTGGCATGAGTTGCCTCTGAAGTTGTTTTCGTCTTCCCCCCTCTGCCTTTGGAAGGCCATCAGGAAGCAAGCCGAGAACTTTAGGAAGCACAGCCATCGGCGCCGCTCCGGTTTCCGGCCCGTGCCGACGGAATATTCCGCCGCCTCCGTCTCCAACGCCACCGCCGCCGTCACCGCCGCCGTCGCTGCCGCCGCACTCGTCGCGAGCTTCTCGTTAATTGCGAGAAATTGCGTGTAACGCGATGCCCAGAAGAAGCGGGATTCGGATCTTGAAAGAACGGCAGAGTAACGTAAGACAGACTGCGGTGGCCGCGGTGGAGTAAGTGGGAGGGGTGGGAACGGTGGAGGTGGCGGGGGCAGGGGCAGGGGCGGGGGCGCACAGGGCCGGAGCCCGGGCGCAGCGCAGCGCGAGCCGAAGGCAAGGGGATGAGGAAGAAGAAGAAGTTGGGATGCGCAAGAGTCGTGTGACTTCCTAGTTTCTCTGGGGAAATCTAACGCTCTTGTTAAGACGATTGGTGCTAATGCTCGCGGAGTTTATGAAGTTGGCCCCGGCGATGCACAAGGCTCTGATTCGCGAAGTTGCGCTCGATATCGCTTAGATGTTTGCGTGGGACCCAGCTTTGAGGTGGAGATCGGATTCCGGAGTTATTAGGACGTTACTCGAGATGTGTTGATGTGGTTATTTGGCTGCAAAATACTTTCCACTTCGGGTATAATTTGAAATAAGATAAGGGATTCGTTTTCTGAGTCAGTGTCTTTCAAATATTCGTAAAAGTCTATTGTGGACGAAGATTACAGAACACTTGTGTACAAAAATATTTTGTGTGGTGAAGTGGTTCATGGTGGTAAACTGAATCGTTAAACTAGTACTTTTCAATAAGATTTGAGAGAAAGGTCTATTTTCTCTCAATGAATAACTCACTGAGATATCATTAATAACTCTTGCATTCATTGTTGCAACTTGCCTCTTGTGAAATAAATACGAAAACTGCAAGGTAGATACATTCTATAAACTTTCATATAAAAAAATGATTAAAGACAACTAGTTTAATAAGTTGTTTTTTTCAGATGGTGCCTTCAGGACTTCAGGACAGCTGTGTATCATTTTGGGTCGAAGATTTCACTGTAAGAATATGAAAAAAGTATAATAATATTTGAATTATTTGTAATCGCTTAAAAACTAATCACTGTCGTAAAATAAAGCCGATTGGAAAAGTTTTTGGCTCATGCTTGGAAGAAACAAGTACTAAATGGACATGAACATTCCTAAAATGCATCCCAATATGAAAATAAAGAAAATAGTCCCCATAAAATTGCCCCTTTGGTACTAATCATGCCAACTATTAATAAACAGATTAAAATTGTCATGTAAACATATAATAAAAGACTTCCTTCCAAACGTCACATCAATGATTACAACTTTCTCATTGATTTTCACTACGCTCCTCTTATAACCAATTTCTATCATTTATTTATTTATTTTTATTTATTTATTTAATTTATTTTTATTATTTTTTATTTAATTTATTTTTATTTATTTATTTATTTATTTGAATACAGATTATGATAACACAAAATAAATGAGAGAGCAAAATACCCACGGAGACACATTAATACTCACATGTTATTTTCGCAAAGGCTTAGCCTGTGTGAGAACCTGTACAAAAGCATCATGCTTATAAAACAGAAAGTTTAAATTAAACATACTTTGAACCAATGATGTTTAAATGGGCAGAACTTAAAGTTAACTATACAACACAACAATAAATTATTAAGTATTGACAAATAGGTTTATGACATATCAGACATGAAAATGTAGTACGTGACTGAGTGCTCCTTCTTTTGAATTCAACTGTTACTGTTAATTATCATAATACTCAAAGCTTTAATATATTAGAAGATAAGGAACTTGATAAGATATATTAGGAACTGGGTAAGATACATTGACTATTGAATGGAACTACTATCACATGATTTTGAGAATGGTAATGGAAACATTCACATAAATGTAGAATGTAAAATTGTTAAACATATTCTATGACTAAATAATATCTAGGTCATAAAGGATCTTAAAACATTATAATATAATGATTTATACATAATGATTTATATATTTATATAATGATTTATATATTATTATATTTATATAATATAATGATATATAATGATTTCCAAAATGTAAGAAAATATTTCACCTATAAAGCATATATTGCTTAGAGAACAGAACTATCAAATGATTTACAGGATGGTAATGGAAACGTACACATAAATGCAGAAAGCATGCATTTGAAATATTTAATACATTTTAACATTCTATGTACCAACTCGGAACACCAGCATAGTACACTTCCAAGAAAAAAGACACGATATCTTCCCTTGAAGTCAGATTTATTCAATTTTTCTGGTTTCAGAATATTTTTTTTTATTCGGACTTGCTAGGAAAAGAATTGAGGTTGCTTACAGCCCTTATTACTCTATGTAAATCGCGACTCTGTTATGCAACAAAATCAGCATAACTATAATCAGAATTTTAAATATTAAGATTCGTATATATGAGATATGTGATACCGAAAAATAAATTGTTAAAATTATATTTTATGCATTTGTCTTACCAAAGAAGATGTTATCGTACTCGATGTACTCGAGTACGTTTATACAGGTATGTATACCTAAAAACAAGAATGTAAAAGTACCGATTCGGTACTTCCATGTTAACATAATTCATTGCGATTAGTAAATCAATATCATCACGTGCTATACAACTACTTATAAGAAAATAAATGTACTTTGTCTTCAACACATTGCAATGGTCAAGCAAGATTTAATGCTTTGTAAGGTTGTCTGAGAGCAGACTCCTTTATTTGTTTGTCAGATAGTTAAATGATCGATCTCAAAGGCCATTATTAAATAAAAACTATAGAATAAAACTTCAGATAAATATGGTAAATTAAAGGTGTTGTCTTGTATTAAACATTTCTTTTTCTAATGATCGTTTCGATGGGGTAGCTATCAGCCTCTGAGCTAAATTTAGAATTATCAAAATAAAATTATATTAATACATGAATTATAAAAAATAGGAATGATTTACAAAATATAGATATTGTATACCAGATGCGTAAGCAAACTGGGTCGTATATACCTTACAGCTTCCGGGCCGAAAACAAAGTTCTGCGGTTTTTTCAGAGTGTGTCTTGTTTAATAACAGAGCGTCGGTCGGAAGCGGGTGGGGGCGGGAAGAGGGGTGGGGTGCGGGCGAAGGGTCGAAAGACGCGGGGATGGTGGTGGAGGAGTGAGGATGGGTCAGTGAGGAGGAGAGAGGAGGTCATTAGCAAATTAAATTTTTGATACCATACAACAC
Source organism: Gryllus longicercus (assembly GCA_038098605.1). Lineage (NCBI taxonomy): Eukaryota > Metazoa > Arthropoda > Insecta > Orthoptera > Gryllidae > Gryllus > Gryllus longicercus. The sequence goes on along the minus strand of JAZDUA010000032.1, from coordinate 5,594,689 downwards.
CTTTTATTTACCTTATTTAATTATTAGAAAGTACGTACCTCACCAGCGATTTAATAAACTTCAAAAAAGTGAAGTGTCACTCACGTAAAATTTCAACTGGATGCAGAAGAAAACTTCATGACTTTAGGAAACAATTTCCAAAGTAAATATGCGGTTGGTACCTCTATTAACTAATAACATAAAAATTTATATTGATATGAAGTACATTTCTAGAATATATTCTTTAATCGCATACACTCTAATTTTACAATGCCTTAAATAAAGATTTCGCAATAAAGTAAGCTGATTCATATACCTTTCAGCGTTTACGAGTCTCTTGTGTAATAGCAAACAATTTTCTTAATTTCGTCTGTTTTTTATTACTTGAATTTTACACGTAACACGGTGTTTGTTCATCACTGACTTAATTAATAGATGCGTACATTTGATCTTCGTGCCATCAGTGGGCTAATTGTTTGTCGATTTGAATGTCGTTGAAAACCAGTATTAAAAACAAAATCAAAGAAGAAAAATTTTATCTATTGAACTTATGATAGTCAATTTTCCTGCATAACAAGGGGCACCATTGCTTTTAGAAATTAAACCTACATTTACATTTCTGGAAAACAATAATGGTTATTGGTTAAAATAACTGGCTATTTTTATTTAGTTTGAGTTGTTGTATTTGTCTTTTCCTCGACCCTTAATAAACATCCCTTGTTTTCCTTATCAGCAGTCGTTCGTCAAGAGACCACACATTAAACAGCGCTCTTCCGTGACTGGGAAAAGGGTCAACGTCACTTATATTATAAGATATATGATATTATGACACACACCTACATAAATTATAGTAAAATGCGGGTTTCGTATACTCGATTCTTACTAATGACTAACGACCCGAAAATACTACGACACATGACGACGTAAAGTAACACAAACCAAATCAGTGAAATCAGATGTAAATTGCAATGCATGATGCCTGGCGACAATACTAAATTAGTTATGTTAGATTTCTCTAATTTCTGGAAATCTACACAAATCATCACTAAAGTTGCGTTTCAATTCATATTCTCGAATTATGTTAAGAAAAATATTAGATATATTCAAACAAATGTTGACAGGTGAGCACAGATGTGGCCACTGTTTAACAATAATGAAGTAAAGTGTTGAAGTGTGATCAGTTCACACTTTATTTAATCGAAAGAAATTACAGGGGCGAATCTAGAGCCCAGTTTTGAAGAAATTAATTAGTGAACAGGATGGGGCGATTGAAGGATTTGTAAGAATGTAGATCTATTGAATAAAGGATATCACCCATTAAAAACTCACCTAAACTAAAATGTTTTACACAATATTGAGAAATGTTTCCTTCACTGACGATGACTTAACCCCTTTGGCCACCACTCAGCATATCCCAAAAGTGATGTAGCCTATACGCAATAACATAATTTGACGATTCCAACACAAATTGTTGAATGATTTCAATGGATAATTTAAGAGTTCAAACTCTCTGAGTTAAGTTCAGAACCAGAACTGTCGCTGTCACTACAGCATATGTGACCGGACAATCACGAGTTCAAGACCCAACGGTGGCGGATTTTCCTCTAGCTTTATAGTTAAGTCGAATTAAGCCGTTATCTGGAAGATAATTCTAGTGACCTGCTCCAGCTGCTTGCTCAAGCCGGGGCGTTGCCGCTATGATGGGTAGATAGCTGGAGGGAGAATCCCCCTCAGGAGGTGTAAGTAGGCGCTGGATCTCACCATTCATCGGGGAGGAACACCTCCACTTCCAGCAACAAAAACATTCACTATACTAACGGTCTTTAGTATTTAATTCTCACTAATTGCATTGGCCGTCAATCCAGCCATTAACACACTGATGCGTATTGGATTTGTTTGATTTCGAACCAATTCAAAATATTTTATACCTTAATCTAACAATTACACAATTATTTCACTTATTATACAGTGCATTTTGTTCTGAGAACAGAAATCAAACAGTATTTACCCGAATGTCACCAATCAGGCAAGGATGAAAAATTAATTTCTTGACATTTGTTTCATTCTTTCCATCACCTGAAAATCTTTGATGAATTAATCTTCAGATATTTGAATTTGAAATTCATGAACAGTATAAAGAAAATTACATTCTGCAAATTGTTCAAGAGGCAAAAAACAACAACGTAGGAATGCCTGTGTTATATTGTTAAAAATCACATTATTCCATGTAAAGTCAGGGGAAAAAACAGACATCAGCGTTAAAGTAAAAATAAGGGGTATCTTTGGAAAGGGTAAATGAGCACGTTGTACTACAAGTAGAAAGAAGAAACTATTAGCGATATTCAATGTATTTATACAATCAGTTCGCCTCATAGTCTTACATACTCACTGAAAAACATCACATCTCTGCAAATTACTGTTTGTTAAAGGATCGTAAATTTGGAAACACTAATCAAGTATGTTGTGAACATTTCTCTCTCTTGAGGCTCATAATTTCTTTGCCGCTTCCCTTTTTCCAACCACATTTATTTCGGGTAGTATCATTATACTTGTCAGCAGCACGTACCGCTGTATATCACACTTTTATTATAATAAATTTTCTTTATCTGCAAATGGCTGCCAAAGAACATGAGAAGTAATTCACGTACTGTTTGCATTATGTTGTCGCTCCTAATGTAAGTTAACATATAATGAACAGAATGTTATTGTATCTCATTAAGCCATCAGTAGTTAATTAAAAAGTGAAATTACATACTTCAGCAATTAGACGTACTTTACTGTATGAATTTTCTTAAAAGATATATTGCAATATAAATTACATGTTGACTTCATTGAAATTGGACACATTATTTATTTTCTCATGTATCATTTGTTAAAACAATAGTTACAAATACTTTTCTACTGAAAAGTAAAGAGTACGGTTGAATGGCACCATAATCTAAATTAAACTTGTAATTTAAAATATTTCAAAAAATATGTTACATTATAAATCTTAAGGTGATATGGCCTACATATGACCTCATACGATCGCAATTTTTTGAAGTTGTAATACAACTATTAAACCTGTCTTGAGGCCACTACCAGAAACATCCAGTTTTTTAGGCAAATGCCACTTTCAGAAATTGAACATTTTTTAATTTCACCGGAGATCTGATTGTTAAAGAGAGTCAGCCTATATTTATCCTTTGAAAAAACTAGAATGTTTTTGTAGTGTTGGACAAATCACAAAATTTAAATTTAGTGCTTAGGATGCAAGTAAAAATTACTAGCATTCTCAATTGGACGCTGTGAGAAGCTAGGTTGTGAGTAGGGGCTGATTTTGATGACGTAAAACGTCACCAAAATGATCAATAAAATTCTCTTAAAATGTTTTAATCATAACCTAAAAGCAAAGAACAACGACGTAAAAAATTGATAAAAAACAGTTCGGATTAGCAACTCAAACAGTTAGGTATGTTACTAACATAAACGAGGCTTCTTTTGTTCGTTCAAATGAACTCAGATTTCAAACGTTCGGTTTGGACTGTTCTTTACCAGGAAATTTCTGTCTTTCGTTATCCCGGAATCGGCTGAACCGACAATGGCGCTGATATGCGTCATTAACTCACAACGGCTGACAATACAATTTCTGAGAGAATAAATCGAATAAACCTACTCAGGAATTCGGTGAAGAACATTGTTACATCTTTTTTTATTTATTTATTATGGTCGCATAAATTTCTAGGTCATGACCGACCAAATGGTTTGTACTTTGTTGCATCTTGAAAATATTATTTGAAGCAAGAACCATTAAAAGTATCTTAAAATCTATGAAATCAGTGAAAAAGGCATAAAAATGACGGAAAAAGATAATACATGACTTATCAGTTGAAATTCACGAGAAATGCCCCACAAAATAATATAAAAATGGGACATTCCATTTTGTCATAATATAAAATTAATTTGTATACTAAACAGCATTGTCATAAAGTAAAACGAAAAAAAAGTCGAAAACGAAGTCATTACCTTTAAAATTAAAGAAATGTAAATTAACTTTTTGTTGAAAATACGGATTGGTTTTCATTGTTTTATTTATACATTCAATGTCAAGAGCAGTAAAAATCTTTAAGAAGTGTGAGGCAAAGAATTACAATCTATGAACGTTTCCTTGACTCTTAGAGGAAATGCTGACATCGTAGCTTGCGGTACTTCTGGACAGTAAAAAAAATCTGGTCTCTCTAGACCCCAAAATTTTTATGATTTTGTAATTAAACAAATTAATCAATAAAAATATTAAGCTTCCCTTTCCTTGCTTCTTATTCTATTATTGCATAAGTCGTTTCATAAATGTCATTGAAATTTTTAGTAGAAACAAAGCGATGATATTTACATTTCGTAAAATATCTTAAGAACACCCTTTTTAATTAGATTATTTAAAAAATATAAACGAGCAAAAGCTATTACAACGACACACCACTAAGAATAAAAACAAATGATTATGTAAATAAATTACGCATGTACGCAAAACAACGTATTTTCTCCGAATGACATTTTCGACACTTCAAACCTGTATGTAAATGTCAGACACAGTACAAAAGTGGTCTTTGAACTTGCACACAAACGAAAACTGACAGATAAGTTTGAATGGTATTAGTTTAATTATGTTTTTTATATAACTTTTTTCATTATCAACCTCGAATGTAAGGAAGTTTGTGTAAAGAAATTAAGGAAATGAGCAATAAAGAAATATATTGAGTGTAATATATTTTTGATAATGATAACCTATTAAAATATAAGTTGGGCCATATTTAGTAATGCATTTTGACAAATTTCTTTGAAGAAAAATTTTATTTTTTTACTGAGCCACTTCGCCCGGTAATCATTATTTATTAATATATATTTTGACCAACTTTCATTTCTTTTTTCAGTCGTTTTTACATTCTCTGTCTTTTATTTGAGAATTGCTTACGAGTTTGAAATTAAAAGCCAAAACAGTAGTGACGGATACTTAAAAAATCTCAAGTATCTTAAGTACGTTTTTTCACTGAAACTTACTAACTCAACCCGTATAAAATTACTGAATTTAATCATTTATATAATTATTTCTGTGACTGTGCAATCAATAGTTTTTAGATGATCACACGACTTACATAGAACAAATATTGTTGTTTAACAAGTAGAATAAACAATGCTAATATCTTAATTATATATTTATAATTGTTAACAGCACATTTGCACAAAAATGTGGGAGATAACATCTTCCTTTCTCAACGTCTAACAGTACAAAAGAACTCTACAATTCACGGTTATTGAATTCGCAAACTCTTGTTTCCTTTGCCTGTAATTACCCCCCAAAGAATCCTTCCTTTTGCAGAACATTTCTCGCAAAAATCCTTAGAGATTAATCCGAGTTCGCGTAGCCGAGATCTCGACACCAACCTTTCCTTTCTTTGGACCGCCCAGTGCGCCCTCGCTCGCTGAAAAAAGACAAGAAGCGTGCACCGGCGGTGGCCGCCGGGCTGGGTGGATGTGGAGGCGGCGGTGGAGGTGAGGGCTACGACGACAAGAGTCACGGCGGCCTTTGTTCCGGACCCATTCGCCCGGGACGCAAGTGCTCTTAAGCGACGGCCGTACTGCTGCTGCCGTCGGCCCCGCCGCCCCCGCCGTGCAGCCCCCTCCGACCGCCATCACTCCCACCACCTCTACCACCATCACCGTCACTGCCACCGCCACCCGTCAACTGCTGTCACTACAGAGCCTGTGACCGGAAGATCCTATGTTCGAGTCCCGATGGAGGCAATGATTTTCTACACTAGCTACATAGCTAGGACGAATTCAATCGCTGTCTGGAGGAGAATTCTACCGTCGACTGCTCTGATCGGTAGTGTTCCTTGGTTTTTCCAATCAATACCACGCAAATGCCGGAGCAGTACCCTAAAGAACGGGCCACGGACCGCGCGCGATCTTTCCTTCCTCTTCCTTGTCTTATCCTCACCTCTTACATACACTTACATAATACACGGCCTTACATGCGCTACACTACCATACATGCCGGGAGATGGGTCGTAAACTTAGAGCTTGTCCCGGCTGGGATGGTGCCCCGCTGGGGCGAGATATCTGGTTGGAGAATACACCATTTGCCGACAGCACATCCACATCCCGAAAAAAACATGCCCTACACTTACGGAATAATGACCCTAGCAGATGACATGCCCGGAATTAGTAATCAATCAAATCAAAGCCACCACCACCGTCGCACCACCGTCGCCACCACCGTCGCCTCCACCGTCGCCAAATCGCCGCCAAACCCACTGCCGCGACCACCGTCACTGTCTCCAACGTCGCCAACTTCTTACTCACAATTTACCATGCAATCTCAACAAAAGACCATGTCTATATTTGCTTTGAAACATTCAAATTCTTAGCACGTGAGGAGAGAAAGATATCCTTGTAGAGAAAGCTAATAAGTAGTACAAAAGTACTTTCATGATTTATACACATTAACATTCTCTACTGACACTAACGTCATTACACTTTGATTTTGGTGCAGTGATCGATAACAGTAAGTCATTGTTACATATAGTGCCTTATATAATGTATCTTTTTAACAGTGATAAGCATATTTCTGAGGAAACGAGCCCCGTTGAGAAGGAATTTTGCGAGTTAATTAAAATTTAATTTTACAAAGCAGGTGTAACAATGATCTAACGTCATCGGCCATTATAGAAAAATCGAAGTACACCTCAGTTTTAATTTAAAATCTATTCACAATAATGTTTTTTGCCATTGTCATGGTATAATTTTCTTCATACCGTCCGTTGCAAAGAAACTGTGGCCATCAAATAATATACTGTTTACATTTGGGGAACCTTGATGTGAACCCACTTTCAGGTGACTTTAATAATATATACACAATTTGAAAAAAGGATAATAGGAAAATAACTAATATAAATGTTTGTATGAAATAAAAGTAAATACACAGTATATTTGTACACATATATAGTGGACAATGTACGTTTTGTGTAATATATTGTAGTTTAAACGAAACCATCATTAAATGAAATACTTGTAATGACAAAAGTAAGTTTTTAATAGACAGATCAGAAACACTCTAGCAACAGAAAAAGCATGAAAAAAATAACGTACTTCAGAAAAAATAAAAACAAGTAACCTACTTCGAAATAAATAAAATATTGCAGAGAGCTTCCTAAGAAGAGGAATTAATCCTTGAAGCATATATAGCTAAATTAGCTAATTTATTTCTTTGATTTTTTTCCAGCCAAAGGCAGTTGCCATCCACAGCCCGGGGTGCTGTATTTGGAACCTTACCCAGGACACTTACAAACCTGGGAGCTCCTCGTATGTTGAATCAGCAAATTTCGGTAAATAGTGATAAACAAGTCAAAAATATTTTTAACTATACTTAATTTAATCCAAATTATTTAAATCCAAGACATTTTAGGAATAAAAATAAAAAAAACATCTGTTACATAATTCCAAATATTAAAATCAATTTTTAAGATGTGAAACAACAAAAGTGTTAGTGAAAATCGTCATATCGATAGATAGTGTTTCGAAGAACGACCAGGATCTAAGAATTGTATAGACGTACTGAAGATCTACCTGACACACTCAATTTACACATGCCATAAACTTGGTAAAAAGGTAGAGAACGTAAGTATTAAAATCACAACAGTAAAAGTGCTTGCAACGCAATCCCATGGGTGTTTGTGGACAAGCAAATTTAATAAAATAATATGTATTTTATTTCTATAAAAATAAGCATAAACCTGTCATGTACACAAGTATTTTTATACATTTTACTCAGATACTACTGCTTGTCTCACAACCTAATTATATCCCATATTTCATCAATTGAATATGTTTGTGTATATATATACAATATATATATATATATATATATATATATATATATATATATATATATATATATATATATATATATATACGTAACATACAATTTTTATTGTTTTCACAGTAAGTAAATAAATATAATAAGTTAAATATCCCACTTGTCATAAGTTTGACCTTTATGTCATATGTGTATGAGTGACATATTGTCAATAGACGAGCATTCAGAACCAACAAGCTTGTCTATTCACGTGTTCCCTATTAATAATATTCTCATGAATTCTTCTATATATTTCTTATGCGTACCAATTTCACATAAAATTCACAAAAAATGTAACGGATCTTCTTATGAAAGTTATTTTCAATGATTAATATTCCATCAGAAAAAATAATCCAAACGTATCATTGATGAGGATTTCCACCCCATCGTCTTATAATTTCAAACTGGTTGAATTCAAGGCACGAAGAAATCTAAATAGCATTTGTACATGTTCCATAAGAAAATTGGAATTAGGGGCTAATCATTAGTCCACTGTAAATTAGTTCTCACTTACACAGTACCTGGTACGTCCACTTTTTGCTTGTATTCTCAATACGTTACACCTGCATGCCATTGCCAAAGAACGGTAAAAGAATTTTACTTTAACCATATTCATAATAATTGCTTCAAAGTAATCAATATGCATTAAGTCTTTAAAGAGGAGGCTTCCAATATTCTCGTTAATATGCAAATGCTCTCAGATGTTCATTAATATAAAATTTTGCATAATTTTCACGCAAGACATAGAAATATGGAAATATACTGGGGCTACGGATAGTGGCTGAAACCGGTACTGGCACCTCAAAATGACCAATGACTCCATCTTTATGTGCAAACGATGATTACAGGGTAGACAAGCGCCTAAATCAGATGACCTCAAGAATGTTGTTAGAATAAAGTTTTTACAGACTTTTGTAGAGACCATCTCACTGTTTATTCATGTTGCATAGCCACAAAAAACTAGTGATGCTAAAACAGAACCTACTTTCTCGCATTATTTTTAACGGTTACGTAATATAATAATATTCAACCCCCAAAAATTGATTCCAACCCAGAAAACTCTGATTGTAAATGTAAGTGTTATTCGAACACACATTTAGCAACGCATGACCTTATCTATTAGGGCACTACTCAGCCGTTATAACGATCTTCGGGAAAGTTGAACACATGCTATTGATATAAAAAATATCGACAATATTTTTAGTTTTAATTTTGAAGAAAAAAGTATTGAATTAAATAATCACCTTCTTCAATATTATATTTGTAGGAAAACGCTGAACAAATGTTTCCCTTTTGCATTTTTTGAAAATTCAAAGTGATCAACGAAAATCAGACCAGTGCCATTTTTATAAGCGTACTTTGTTCTAACCGAGAAGCACTTTCAAAGAAGAAATTATCACGCAGTTTTGACATAATTTTAAAAATTTCCTGGAGGATTTACATAAAGACCCCACTTGATTCAAATTATAGTTCTTGAAATTCGCAGAGCCATGAGTTCGACCAGTTTATTCGGGGATATCAATTTTGGAGAAAATCGGAACGATTTTGGAAGGGTTTTGGTGCTAGCATTTTCTGAGGAGCGATAAACAGGCGTATTTCTGTAAACCAATTTTTAAATATTAAAGACCAACATAACTTCGATTATGACTACAAACAAAAAGGAAGTCATTTACAACATATTGAAGCAACAATTATCCACTCTTTAATATCAGGAATATACGAATACGGTACGAGATTTTTGCCGAAAAATCACAATATTTCGCTGTAGCATTACAATACTTTCTCATTTCTAAGTAAATACATAGTATGTGTGAAAATAAAGAAAATATAACCAAGAAAATACATTCTGTATGTATTTTTTTAAAAGTTTGTATGTAGAGGGTAGGTTTGAGGAAGTAAATTTTTAGTCAGCAGAGATATTTAAGTGAGTTGGTTGATGTTGATAAATAATTATATTCAAAAGACTAATACCAAATTAACATTTGTTATTGAACTATATTGTTTCAAAAAATATCATTGATGTTTTGTTACGTGTGTTAAGTGTTTCTTATTGGTTCCATGTTACTTATTCTTCATTCTAGATTTATCAACATGGGTACTTCAGAAATCTTTTTGTCGAGATAGTTTTTTTTCAGATTTGAAAGTTGTGTGTACTTTTGCATCTTGCAAAAATAGGATAAGCAATACACGGAGCTAAGGCTTTTCAATTGGTCGTCATCTCAAATGAATGAAATACAATGGACACTCAGAAGAAGAAAAAAGGGGGAAATGCCAAAAGTTATTATTGAACTAAAGGAAGTAAGCATCAGAGAGCTTAAGAAAGCTTCAATTATTTTCAGGGTACAGTTTTTACATTCTTTTTTGAGAGAATTACTGGTATTTAAAGAGACAAATAAAGAGATTTAAAAAAATTCATAAAAAAATTAATTTATATTTAAAACATCAAGAGTGGATTTTAAAAATAAAATTTTAGTATTTTATTTATGGTTTTCATCGTCAATAAGGCGAATATTATTCACCGTCATTTTTTCAAAGCAGTTACTCAGTCCCGACGTGTGCGATTGTTTATTCGATTATTTTGTATTATCGGGAATGTCCATTAGTAAAATCATTGTTCCCGTAGGTGTAGTGCATGTTATAATGTAGTTAGTGTTACTTCGTTGGAATGTGAGATCCAGAGCCTACCTTCACGACGGGTTACGGAGTTTCTATCTCCGGGTATCTGCCTCAAGCGGGGCGCCGCATCAGCCGGGACAAACTCTAAGCTCCCAACATGGATAGTGGTCTGGTGCATGTGTTGTAGTGTAGTGTAGTGCTGATCTCCCGAGATGTGTAGTATTGTAGTAGGAATATATATATATATATATATATATATATATATATATATATATATATATATATATATATATGTGTGTGTGTGTGTGTGTGTGTGTGTGTGTGTGTGTGTGTGTAGGGAGAGGAAGGAACAAGAATGAGGAAGGAAAAATCGCACTAGTCCTGTTTGTTGGGGATACCTCCCCGGCATTCATCTGGTATTGATCGGAGAAACTACAGAAAACTACAAATCAAAACAGCCGACAGCAGGACCTTTCGTCCAGTCAGCAGCTGAATTCGAGCGCTAGATGAATATCCGCCACCATCGACAATGGAAACATGGGACCTCGCGGTCAGAAGCGCTGTAGTAGCATCAGCTCACAAGCCCTGAGCTACCTCACCTGTATTGTGTAGTATTCGAATATACTTTCTGAACACACTCTTTGTCGGATTTATGTTTTTGCTTGTAACAAACATTTCTTAAGTCAATATAAATCTTAATATCCGAGAAGGAAAGTTTATTATTGGAATATAAAATAGTATGGTTAACATGTCTTTTGTTTATTATAAAATGTGTATATTATAAAATGGATGTTCGTAAATACAAGAGCGGTACACTCTGACATCGAGAGTCCAATCTCCATGAAAGTTGGAACATCTACGTGTTTTTCATCCAGAAGGTTTATGTGCTGTTAATGTGGTTGTAACTCCAATAGATGGCTCTGCAGAACAAAATGGCGCTTCGTTTTAATTCAATTTCCATTCAAACTGTACTCCACCTGGACTTCATTGTTGCTGAGCGTTGCCGTGTGATGGACAAAGGAAGGTACAGGATCAGAGAGACAGAGACAGACAGAGACCCAGAGAGAGAGAGAGAGAGAGGAACAGAGAGAAACGGGGAGAGAGAGACGGAGAGAGAGACGGAGAGAGAGACGGTGATAGAGAGACGGAGAGAGAGGGAGATAGAGACGATGAGAAAGACGGAGAGATAAAGAATAAAGGGGGAAAGAAGGATAAAGAGGAAGATAAAGCGCAAAACAACGTCTGCCAGGTTCCGCTCGTCATATATGTGTGTGTGTGTTTGTGTGTGTATACACTGAAGAGCCAAAAAACTGGTACAACCATGCGCATTGAAATAAAGAGATCTGGAACGAATCAGAATACTGTGGTCGGCCACGACTATAAGACAACCAGAGTCTCACACAGTTGTTAGATCGGTTACTGCTTCTACAAAGCCAGATTAGGGAGTTTTAGCGCCACGCGTAAGGTAGCGGCGTTATGCACTAACAGTCACGTGACAGACCTTGAAGTCATAACGTCTTACCTTAGGCCTAAGGTACGACCTTATACCTTCATAAATAGTGCACGCCTGTGGGAGTCTCTACGCTCACCTTACAAGCGGCAAAATGGCCGCCGAAAAACAGGAAAAGTTTTTTTCCAACTCTAATATACCATTTCTCGTATGTAAGGCAGTTACAATTATTCCTTACGCAGTCCACAAAGCTGGCAAAAATTAACGGGATATGTAGGAGAGGTGACAGGAAAGAAATTCGCGAAAAAGAAGTTCAAATCATATCTTTGGGATAGGTTATGTCTTAAGCTCATAACGAACGCTGTTTTAAGGTACTTCCTATATTTTCAAGAAAAGCAGATTCAAAATCTAAAACTCCATGCACAATGTGCATTTGCTGGTCTGTTGACTCGTAACGTGTTTTAAATGTCTCACCACTAGCCTACACTCTTTGATAAATTATGCAATTTCTCTGTTCAACGCTTGAAATGCTTCCTTTGTTACAATGCATAACGCAATGTCGCAATTGCTAAAACTCTTATGAACGTTGTTCATTACGACCTTATGAAGGCGTTAGTCACGTGATCAATGGAGTTTAAGGATATCTCCTTACGCCTGGCGCTAAAACTCCCTAATATCACAATTTAAGCGACTTTGAACGTGGTGTTATAGTCGACTCAAGAGAGATGGGGCATAGCAAATCCGAGGTCGCGATGAAATTTGAATTTTCCCGTACGACCATTTCACGAGTGTACCGTGAATATTGGGAATCCGGTAAAACATCAAACCTCCGGCCTTGCTACAGCAGCAAAAGGATCGTGCAAGAACGGGACCAACGACGACTGAGGAGAATCACTACACGTGACTCAAGTGCAATCCTTCCGCAAATTACTGCAGATTTCAGGACTGGGCAATCTACAAGTGTCAGTGTGCGACCCCATCAACGAGATCATCGTGTTTTGGAGCCGAAGGCTCACTGACATACCCTTGATGACTGCACGACACAAAACACCTCACCTAGGCCCGTCAATACTGACATTGGACTGTTGATGACTGGAAACACTTGCCTGTTTCATTTCACATTGTTTCGATCGGATAGAGGTGTGCGGGTATGGAGACAACCTCATGAATCCATGGGACCTGCATGTCAACAGGGGTCCCATTCAAGCTGGTGGTGGCTCTGTGATGGTATGGGGACGTGTGCAGTTGGAGTGATATCGGACCCCTGATACATCTAGATAAGTCTTTGACAGGTAACACGTAAGTAAGCATCCTGTCTGATCACCTACATCTATTCATGTCAATTGTGCATTCCGACGGACTTGAGCAATTCCAGTAGGACCATTCGAGACGCCCAGAATTGCTACACAATGGCTTCCGGAACACTCTTCTGTATTTAAACACTTTCACTGGGCACCAAAATCCCCAGACATAAACATTATTGAGCATATCTCGGATGCCTTGCAATGTGCTGTTCAAAAGAGATCTCCACTCCTTCGTAATCATAAGAGTTTAATGATAACCCTACAGGATTCATGGTGTCAATTACCTCCAACACTACTTGAGACATTGGTCGGGTCCATGCCACGTCGTGTACTTAGTGTAAGGAATTTTCTATAACGCTACAGAAAGAAGTAAATTTTTCGTCATGAAAACCCGGTTTGAGGATGCCTTAAATTGAACACTTTTATGTTCACTTGATATGAAATATCATACATTACGTTTTCCCTAGTATAGCCAAAAAACTTCTTTTGTGGGTCCTCTATATCGAAAAAGTGGTTTCTCTCAAAATTCCCGTCTGTGTGTCGACAACTCTAGCTCCTATACCGTAAACAGACCGAAACCAAAATTGATATTCCACAATCGATCTCAATGATGTCACGATCGAAATGGGTCTTTTAATTTTGGGGTATTCTTTTAATTCAGTAATTTCGTAATTTTCTAAAGAATTATTTAATTAACATTTAAATCTTTCGGATAGAGAAAACAGGCTTGTAAAAATGGCTATGGTTCGATTTTTACGATTACAGTCACTTTTCGTAATAAAATCGATCAATTATTGAAAATTACAGAATTTAAAATTTTCAAGTATTTTTGCATTTACTCCTTCAGCTACTTGACGGAAGATATATTCTTTATTAATGTAATCTGTTCTTTGAAATTAGGTTATAAAATAATAAGTTCATTTTTCCTCCCAAGAACAGATTAATACTCTTGTTAAGTGATTGATTGGTAATTCCGGCCGTGTCAACTTCTGAGGTCATAAGTCCCGTGTTGTGAACTTTTTCGCCCTCGCGAGGTGGCGGTGATCTTCTCACGTTGGTTTTCCCCAACCAGGTATACCTTACCAGATGGGCACCGTCCCAGCTGGGACAAGCTATGAGCTTCCGACTGGTCTCCCAGCATCTGAAGAAGTGTAGTGCAGGTACGTGTAAGTGTGTGTACGAACGGAGTGAGGATATTGCAAGAAAGAGGAAGGAAAGAAGGAGGTAATTGGCTAGTTTGTTAGGGTACTGCTTCGGCATTTGCGTGATGTTGTGATAAGTCTCATTGTTGTAATATTCACATCCAGAAGAGAAACAAATAATGTTTAAATTATGACATTTTTCGGCTTCCTGAACTCCCTGCCACTCTCAATACACATATAGTAAATGCATTACCAGGTTTGTACAGTTTTATACTATTTGTCTCGTGGAGAATTTTAAGATTTTTATGTATTTTGGATGTGTGAAATGAGGGTAACCCTTACGTTACCGCCAATCCTTAAATTGATAATCATGGTGTCAGTCATATAATTGATTGTTTACGAGAGCCAATATTAATAAATATAATATCTTGGATCAATTCCCAGGTAATTCAAAAGACTAAGATGTAAAAAAGCATTGCTTTAATAAGACATTTTTTGCAAAGTACTGTAGAGGCTCCGACAGTCCCTAGATAATCTTGTCAAGAGGTTGGTTGCAACCAGGAGTACATTTTGTATTAAAGCGACTCACAACATATTAAGTCGTGAATAAGGGAAATAATAATAATAATAATAATAATAATAATAATAATAATAATAATAATAATAAAACCAAACCAACTGGATCAGTGCGTAGCGTGCTGACTTCGCAGTCGGGAGGCCTGGGATTCGTTCCCCGGGCCGGCCATCCTGACCGGGATTTTCGTGGTTTCCCTTGGTTATACAAGCGAATGTTGGGATGGTATGAAAAGCCTACGATCACCTCTCACCTCTCATCATCGTGCTATCACCTCATTACTCAACGCATAACAACCTTGCCTTACCAAGGGATACAGCCGAATAGCTGATCTCCCTAATAACACACGTTAAACTCTCCGGGTTACAATATAACTGAGCCTCAAAAGAGAACGTGTAGCGTGGTCAAAAATGGCCGGTACGCTAGTAATTACAACAACAACAACAACAATAATAATAATAATAATAATAATAATAATAATAATAATAATAATAATAATAATAATAATAATAACGATCATAACAACAACATGTTTTCGAGTGGTGGTGTTCATTGGTGTGGGGCCCGTCCACTCAGGCAGCTGCTCCTGAGCGCTCGTCGCGTCCTTGGACTCTTCCTAGCAGTGACGACGGCAGCGCGGTCGCCAGGCGCGGGGCGGCGCCCTACCGCGAAGGCCGCCTGGCGCCGCCGCCGCCGCGTCACAGATGCAGGCAGGAAGCGCTACACGCGCTACAATGGAGCACTCGCGGGGCCTCTTCACGTCTTTGTGAGGAGCGCGCACTTCCGAAGCGCGCCTGCACAATGGAAGCGGCGGTGGCAACGGCGGCGGCGGTGGCGGCGGCGGCGGGGGGGGGGGAGGGGCCGCGGCGCGCGAGGAGAATACGCGGGCGAGGGAGCAACGCTGCTGGAGGCGATGCCATGGATGAAAACTGGAGTGAAAAAAGGGTGGTGGTTGGGTTGGCAATGGGGGTGATTGCAGTGGGTGTGGTAGTTGTGGAATTGGTGGTGCAAATATCTTTAGTATGTTGCCGGTTTCTAGCTTTATAGTCTGGGATGGTTTTGACGATTGTATTGTACCATGTGATATGGAGGATGAGAAGAATGACGGTATAAGACGCAAAGCAAATCGGAAAGCACAGAAAAAACCTGGCACGAATCCCCCTTTTTCCCCCACAAATTCCTTACGAAGCTTACGATTGGGTGTTGAAAAATGGTATCTGGAGAGGCCACTCACTACCCAAAGGGTCGCTCCCGAATAGGAAAGATACGGTGCATGGATACTGGAAAAGAGCGGTTGTGCGGGCGGTGATTGTAGTAGTGGTAGTATGATTGTGATATGCCCGTTCCTGGAGTGTTTAGTAACAGAGGTAGCAGTGATAAAAGTAGAAAGAATAGATTGTATTAATAGAAGTTTAGGGGTGGATATGAAGCCGTTGCCGCAGGTTATAGTAATGATGATGATGATGATGATGCGGAGAAATGTTGGTGAAGGTGAAAATGTTGAGAAGGACGATGGAAAAAACTTGGCGATGAAGTTGGTGTTGGTGATTGTAGTGGAGTTAGTAGTAATATGAACGTGGTGTAGGTGGCAGTGACGATGATGGTAAAGAGCATAGCGATATGATTTAGTCAATGGAAAAAGAAATGACTGTTGCCATGGAGTATTCAATAATGAAAATAGTGATAATGGTGTAAATAGTTCGAATGACGAGTTCGGCGATAAACAGGAACTAACTGACACTGCAATCATGATACTGCAGAATAATTTTGGAGTGTAGCCGTTTGAGTATGCTATTGAGATCAAAAATTTGGCAAACGTCTTCTTTTCATTGTTGCGATTTTAAGACATTTAACATAAGGAATCACTGAACTGAGATTCTGTAAATGTTCTGAAAGATTTCCATTTTGTATTTCTGTTATTATAACTTCGTATGCCTAATTCAATTATTTTGCCTGCGTTTGAGGTTTTTTTCTTCATTTTCGTCATTATTTTCCTTTTTTCTTGCACCGACATCTATTAAGTTGGAACCCAACCAAGACTAAACGAGGAGACTTTCTCGACAAAGTGGAATTACGATTTCAGATAGGAAGTGCTGAACTCGGGCTCTATGTTCAGGAAGGTTTAAAAACTGCTGCCAGACAGCGTCTTTCGTCAACATACCTGTCGTCAACATACCTTTCGTCAACAACCCTGTATCTCGCAGCCAAGCGATATTTGTACTGAGTCTTATTAGATGCCGAAAAAAAGGCGTAACAATTTTCTATGCATGCTTAGCGGAAAATGTGTTGCCCCCCGTGTCGTGTGTGTGTGCTTTGCTCCAACTAGTACTGACAACAGCCAGCTACAACGATATCGGTACAGTTCAATGGTGATATAAGTGGGGAATGCTAGCCGCTAAACGGGATGCTGCAAAACAGCGATTATTGATTGGATTGTGCTTAAATATAGACTTCGATGTCACACGGACAGCACCATTGGCTCCCAGCGTTGATGGTCAGCAGGTGCTAGGGTTTGAGTAGCAACGGAGGCAGATTATCAATTCTTTGTGGCTTGAGAACACTTGTAACGACGGCGAAGACCAGCCTTAACAGTACAGCTCTATTAAACGCTCCTTAACGAGGCGAGCCTTAACACTACAGGTCTACGAACTATTAAAGGTGATATTATATATTAATTCGTTGTGCGACGACTACTATTGTCATCAATCTCATAAATGTAGTGCATGTTATATCAGTGGAAGAGCGGTGTTCATGAAACGTGATATTCGGCGCTGACTTATACGTTGACATGCGGAGTTTTCCTCTACAGGGATCTACCACAGAAAGAACACACGCCTCGGAAAAGACAATCTCTAAATTTTTGATTGATCTCCAGACATCCAGGTTGCTAGGTCGCATTCACCTGCCGTTTGAAGGAGGATGCTAGCGGTAGGGTGCCCTGATCGGTAGTTTTCTTTCTTCTATAAGTACCAGGCGATTGCCGGTGCAGTACTCTAACACATGGTCATGGAACGAGCGTGATTAGTACTTCCTACAACTTTATCTGCAAAACAACATTACCATGTATGTCTGGAGATCAATCAAAAAATTAGAGCTTGTTCTTTCTGATGTGGTGTTCTTTCTGTGGGAGATACCTGAAGGGGGAAACTCCGCACGGCGACGTACAGGTCAACGCTGAATCCCACGTTCTCATGAAGACAGAACACTGACCATCCACTGATATAAAATCCACTTCATG
This sequence comes from Gryllus longicercus, assembly GCA_038098605.1. Taxonomy (NCBI): domain Eukaryota; kingdom Metazoa; phylum Arthropoda; class Insecta; order Orthoptera; family Gryllidae; genus Gryllus; species Gryllus longicercus. Next base: position 5,576,495 of record JAZDUA010000032.1, on the reverse strand, counting down.
TATGGGATATATGATCGTACAAGAAATCAATAAATAATAGCACCTTCAATAGTTCTTAGACCTGTAGTGTTAAGATTCGTCTCGTTAAGGTGCGTTCAGTAGAACTCTAGTGTTAAGGCTCGTCTTCGCCGTCGTTACGAGTGTGCTCAAGCGGGAAACGTAAATTGCTTGCAAATCTTCGAGTGTGTACCAGCACATTTGTTACAAACTGGATGTTTTAGTTCAGAGCCAGCACTGTTGAATTCTCTGCATTGTCTCTGACTTGAGAGTTCTACGTTTGAGCCCCCACGGAGGAGAATATTGGCGTCAAGCTACATCGCTAGGTTGCATTCAGCTACCTTCTGGAAGATAATTCTAGCAACCGATCGCTCTGATTGATGGTTTTACGAGGCTAATCCGATCGATATCAGGCGATAGCAGGAGTAGTACCCTAACAAACTGACCATGAACCATGCGCAATCTTTCCTTACACTTCTTTTACGTCTTCTCCCCTTACACACACACATGCACTAACAAACACTACATTAATTACCGCAAATGGCGGGAGACTAATTGGGAGCATAGTGTCCCAGGTTGGGTAATTTTCATTATATCATAATTTTTATTCTGTCGACTCTTTAATTAATAGATTCCCCAATTGCTGCTTCGGAAAGGACGTTCAGTAAATCAATTACATCAATAAAGACTTCTCTCATATAATAAGCATTTGATATTCCTTTCAGCCACGTAGGAGAACAGTCAACTTCTCCTTTCCACTCAACCTCCCCTTCTTTTTCTTTACTTATCCTTCTTCTTCTTGTTACAATTTGATTTATTATAGGAAAAATCCAGACATTTTAGAGGTAAGTCACAAACGTAGACACCAAGCTGTCTACTCTCCTGGTGACACTCCCAAAAGGCTTCAATTTTTTCTATATTAGTTAAAGGCAGAGGTTCACAAAAATTTATTATTATTATTATTATTATTATTATTATTATTATTATTATTGTTACTCTCGTGACTAAAATTATAGATATGTAAGTTTTCTGGAGTCGTTTCGCCCCCAGGATCTGGGCCCCGGGCGAAACGAAGCAAGCGGTTGAACTGGCGGGGCGGTCGCGTCGGGGGTGCACGGGGGAGTGGGAGGGGCCCAGGTGGTGGCGCGGGGGGGGGAGGCAGCGTGGCGGAGGTGGGGCCGCACGCGAGCCGAGGGAGGTCGCGCGCCCGCACCGCGGTACCGGGCGCTGCTCCTGGCGGCGACGGCTTCGTCCCGCCCCTGGAAGATTTATGGCTGCAACCCGCCTCGCTTATCGGCGCGCTGCGCCGCACAACTTTCTCACAGCACGAGAACGCCCGACGCCACGCAACTCGGCCGGCGTGGCCCGCGCTTGCCCGCGCCCTCGCCCGCGCCCTCGCCCGCGCCCTCGTCCGTTTCCTACGCCCGCCCCCTTCCGCTCTCGCGCGCGCGCCCCGAAATAGACCCGCCTAGGAGGCGGCGCCCCGCTGCCGCTGCCCTGGGAATTTCGCGCAGAAGTTGTCTGCGGGAACACCAAACATCGGGCTCGCCAGGGTTTAGCCAGTGATTCATGCCCGCGGTGCAACATCTGGCGCATTGGTGATGCATTTCAGTTGGGATTACCAGCGAAAGTTGCATAGAGCGTTGTAAAATTGTCTTTCATAGGTAGTCAGAAAGCGCCCATCGGAATTTATCTGGAAATCTCCAGTGAATGAGTGGTATTTAATAAAACTTCCACGAACGAAATTACCTCAAAAACAGATTCAGAATGCGCCAAATATTAATCATATTGTTTTACTACGAGTAGAATAGTCTTTGTGTTGTTTCAAATGGACAAAAAGCAGACCGGACCGACCCTATAAGAGCTAAATATGTTGCGGCGATATTGCTTTTTACACTATGTGATCAAAAGAATTCGGACACGTGGCTGAAAATGACTTACTAGTTTGTGACTCCGTCCATCGGTAATGCTGGAATTTAATAGGGTTTTGGCCTACCCTTAGCCTTAATAACAGCTTCCACTCTCGCAGGCATACTTTCAATCAGGTGCTGGAAGGTTTCTTTGGGAATGGCAGCCCATTCTTCACGGAGTGCTGCACTGAGGAGAGGAATCGATATAGGTCGGTGAAGATCGGTCGGTATCGATATAGGCACGAAGTCGGCGTTCCAAAACATCCCAAAGGTGTTCGATAGGATTCAAGTCAGGACTCTGTGCAGGACAGTCCATTACAGGGATGTTATTTGACGTGTAACCACTCCGCCACAGGCCGTGTAGTATGAACAGGTGCTCGGTCGTGTTGAAAGATTGAATCGCCATTCTTGAATTCCTCTTCAAAAGTGGGAAACAAGGTGTTTAAATCATCAATGTAGGCATGTGCCGTGATAGTGCCACACAAAACAACAAGGGATGCATGCCCCTCCATGAAAAACACCTACACACATTAACACCATTTTGGACGTGTCTGGATACTTTTGATCACATAGTATGCATGTCTACTGAACAATGTAAGGCAGGGAACAAATCTTTTAATTTAAAGGATAAAATTTATTTTATAATAATAACTTTAGAGGAAAGAAATTAAAAAGAAACAAAAAAACGTCAGCATGACAATAAAAAATCCAAAGATTCCTGCATCACATCAGTATTAACATATGGCTCTTGTGGAGTCATATCAGTCGCCTTGCACAAACGCACCAAATATCAGCCACGTGCATTTCATGCTCATGGACAGCTCTGGCGGGAAGAGACGCCGGGCTGAACAATAGCAAACCTAGGGAGCGGAAGGGAAGGGGTGCCGTGTCGTGGGTGGCCACTTGTGAATCCCGTAGACCACTTGCGGCAAACTTGGGAACCCCGTAGACAGGCTAGCTGCGGAAACGCTTCGCCGGAAACAGCGAGATGTCGCAGTTCCGTCAGCCGGTCCAGAAGGTAATATAAACGGACCCCGGACCTAAAATCCTTCTTCTGATTCTTGGGCGCGTCGGTAGGAAGTCGTGTGGGTTGTGCGCGGCGCTGCATAGGCAACTGAGGCAGGGAACTGAAGCCGGTGTGCTACGTCGAGAGGGGAGGTACGGCATACTCGCTTGTATGTTCACGTAGGGTACTGGTGCATCACACCGAATAAGATATCTAATTATCAGGCCAGCGGGGGTGGTAACCAGGAACATTCCTTCTCGTAACGGGTCAATATTGTTTATTGTAATTATTGTACATAGTATTCAGGTGTTGGAGTATTTTTTCAAATAAATACTTAATAAATTACAAAACGTTCACGTCTGTGATTTATTGCCCCGGCAAAGACGCCACACTCTCAAGAGTGGCCTTTGACAAAGGCATTGCAGTCCATGCTAATAAGATGCCAAAGATATATGGAGAGGAATATCCTTCATGTAATATTAAGAGATAAAATTAGATGCAAAGAAATCAGAGAAAATCAACATACAAGACATTGGAGATAGTGTCCATGAACTCAAATGGCGCTGGGGAGGCCATGTTGCCCGTTGAGATCCTACCAGCTGGTCACATCGTGCTACGTTTTGGGATCCGAGATACGGGTGGCGCAAACAATGATAACAGAAGAGATGATCTGATATGTTCAAGAAAGAAGGGGGTGTAATGTGGTCTCAAGTAGTAAAAGACAGACAAGTTAGGAAGAATATATATATATATATATATATATATATATATATATATATATATATATATATATATATATATATATATATATATATATTGTGACATACCTGGTGGTGCCGGGTATCTTCACTGCAATACAACACTAAGAGAGGGTATCTTTTACGTGAATGGGTCCCTGGATAAGTTGGTGCAACGTTAGGGTGGTTAATCATAAATTAAAATACAATTATAAACAAGATTTATTTTAAATCAAATTTGTTATTTACATAATTAGACAACGTTTTTATACTCTGCCTTGGTACCAAGATTAAGAGTAAAATACATCTTTCATACCTTCGGGGCCCCGATCGGATACCTATGATGTTAGTAGAGCCGCTCGTGCCGACGGGGTTGTCGACCTCTGCTACTGCTGCGGGCCGTCAGCGTCGGATGGCGTGGTAATCGCCCACGGCTGATGCTCCAGCAATTCTTCCCCGATCAGGATCTTAACACCTCGGCTTCGCACCTTCCTCGAATCACTGTCCGTCAGTGGGTTTAATTACACAACCCGCGCCTACTCTGTATACTGCTCACAGTTCTGTACCGCGCAATTTCAAGAATGTTTCCACCGCGCCAGCTAATAAAAACAACATCAATTATTCTACCAACACTAATCTTTCATTATACTGATGCTTCTAATGTTCTATTTACACGTCAAATACTTTGCGGTTCCTAATAGCACATAAAATACGTCGCAATGTTATATGCGTCCATACACCGGCGGAGAACTCTCGCCGCACGTCCGCACTCGTCGCCGCTCTGCTAACGTCTCTCTGGTCAGCGCTCTGCCAACGGCTCTCGTCCGCGATTCTCGTAACGAACTTTTGCACGTGCGCGTTGCCCAGTTCTAACCGAAATTCACACGCTGGTCTCCCCGGCGGTGGCACCGTCGGCGGTGGCCGCGGTCGCTCGCCGGCCCCGGCGAGCCGCGCTCGGCGCGCGCACCGCGCAGTCCAAACTAGCGATTAATTTCTTACACTAATGATTTAATTAGTGTAATGAAACACATATTCTGGGTTTCAATATATATATATATATATATATATATATATATATATATATATATATATATATATATATACATATATTCAAGGTTTATACTGTTCAAAACTCTGTTATGAAAGCATAGTATGTTATGAAACTATGGGTGTACCAACTCACATCCCTGCTTCTGAGGGGGGGGGGTCCTTAGCCCTCAAGAGATCTTATAGGCTTAAAATAAAATAAAATTTATTGTCTCCCCGGTGCATAAACCGGCACTAAGAGGCGATTACTGTAAGTTGTAATGTAACGTCGTATGAAATTGGTAGTTAAAAATTATTACTCTCTACCTATTAAGGTTTAGGACCATCTGTAGCCCCTAGAATCTTAGCCTCTCGCCTAGGCAACAATTCAACAAGATTATGATAGTTTAGTTAGGATAGTTTTGTGAGATATCTATCACCACAAGCATAACAAGTTCTCTAGCCTAGAATATGGGGCGACGGATGTGGACCCTCTTGTACAAGTTGAACCACAAATGTTTAATACATTTCAAATTTGGTTTATTTTGACACAGGTTATTAAAAGTTTTACTGTCATGTTCTTTGACTATTTACTTGACAATCCTGACAGTATCGCCTGGCGGACTATCTTGTTTGAAAAGAACGGGTCTCTGTGGATATTAAATTGGCCCCTATGGCGTCCAGCCATTGGAAAGGTTTTAGACAAAACTGTACGATAATAATGAGACCGACAGTGTGCCTCTAAATGATATCTCATATTATCCTACTCAGGTCTGTCTCCAGACAATGCATTAAGGTAGAGTAGTCGATAACACAAATATATGTTATTGTTATGTAGTTATGTTATTAAGTGTTGTTATGACAATAGTATAATTTTTATACCATTTTTCGCTATCACCTAATCTTTCTTCGGGAAACGCAATTTTATCTGCACTCAATGTTCTGCTAGTTATGTTGTCGCGGCGCTTATCACATTCTGTTATTTTATAAATTTTATTTCCGAAGCGTAAAATACTAATTTTATTGTTGATAATATAATTAGTATTTTACGCATAAGCAATAGTTAATAAGCAATTATATAATAAATATTACTCAAAACCAACCGATAGGTGGTGTGATAAGAAAGGGGAAGGTGAGAGAAGCATTAGGGGTAGGAAAAAGGAAGTTGCACTTGCATCGGCCAATCTATAGTGAGATTTCACAGTATCTATTATGTCTAGGAAGTCTGTTAATTCTCTAAATTTATTGTGTGTGGCCAGTTTATGATTAAGTCTCAAAGACATCCCATTTCTCTTATCGCCAAAAAGGAACAGAAGTTGTATTTTGAATCAACGATACCTGAGGAAAAGTGTAGGTCACCATAGAACTGTTGCTCGTGGTGCTTCCGCTATTTAAGAGCCTGGTTGCATGGAACCCACACATCTATGCCATTTTCCGTACCACAGTTGAGAAGAGAACCTAGAAACCACAATACAGATTGCTACTTTTGTTTAATGAAAGTAACAGTAATCTCAAGTAAATCAAAACACAGTTTCGTATCCAAATTCGGAATCTAGACTCCGCCCAGTTCTGCATTCTGATTCTCTACCAAATTCAAAACCACCAACGGAATGAAAAAATGAAAAATGACACATAGTTTGGAATATGGTAATAAGATAAATGGGCTGCTGAAAAAAAAATTCGATGATCCACTATCGGAAAGAATGGGGCCTATATATAGATTCCTCGATTAGTAGTCTCAAAGACATTCCCTTACACAACGGAAACAAGAAACCATCGATACCAATGGTCCAATGCTTAACCCTCCGACAAGAATCATCACCATCCACAAACAAACGGAAAGTTTCCATCAAAAGTTTCTAACTTGTAAATTCATTTGAAGCTGTCTTCAACATTCGTGTACTGTTTTCATTCTGTTTTGTAATACAAACGATTAATTATAACATATTTTAATATAAAGGGTTTTTGTAATATAAACAATTTTTGTTACATGATCAGTAGATTAATGCACTACAAACCCCTCTTGTATTATTATTGAGTCATTTCGACGTTTCTCAAAAGTGATATATGTAGTGTACCTTTTCCAGAAAAAACGGCACGTGATGGATCATTTTTGATTCCATTTTCTCAATCCGCGAATGTGATTCAATAAAGAACACGCACTTTCGTTTTGTGGCAAGACACGAATATCACATCTGTTGCACAGTGCAGATGCTCGGCTATCGATGTGATGAACAAAGAAGCGGAATGTTTCGGACAAGGCATACTTTTTCAATCATCTACAGCTTAGTGTAAATGATTTTTGCGCTTTTCATGCACCGGAAGTCCGCATGGGTGGGTGAGTGGGACTGTGAATCAGCTGCACATTTTCATCAGTGTTGGAGGATCGGTGTGAGGTGATACGTTACCCTGGGTACCATTATTGTTCATTTGCGTGATATCTCCAACAGTGTTTCTGTGGTCACTCTGAACAATGTCCAACCGCATACACTGCCCTCAGGCGTCAAAGCACCGTGGTCGACGCATGCCGTTGTTCTACTATTATTGTTCATGTTTGATAACGGCATAAAAGCACTCAAGAGGAAGAGCCGTTTCACATACGCTCGTAACAAGAAAGGGTGTCGTACGAATCTGATCTTTGTCAATCTCAGAGAGATCGCCTACTTGTGACGGCTTCCATTTTGTCCACATTTACTAATGGTGAGTCTATTTGTACCATATTTGTAACCTGTCTAGGGAAATACATTTCGTACCAACAACTTTTCTGAGGTCGAAGTAAGTCAGCTGTTCTCAGGTCGTCGTATTGGGTCATCCACGTTAACTATAATAGAACGTTTACGATAAGGTAAGCTGGAAAGTGTTGTAGTGATGACGATAGAAGGCAACAAATATATATGATGAAGAGAAGCATCGGCACGGGAAGTGGGGTGCGTAGGAGAGCAGTGGATGGCAGTAGAGTGCGAAGGCGGGCGGAGGAGGGTGGAGGAGGGCGGAGGAGGGCGGCGGAGTTAGTTTCTGGCAGCACGAGGATGGTGAGAACGATGGAGGCGGTGGAGGACGATGGAGGTCGACGAAGGCGGTAGAGGGCTATGGAGGTGGTGGAGATGATGAAAAGCTGTCGAGAACGGGAGAGAAGGGCGGTGGAGGCCGGTGGAGACCGGTGTGGACGGTTGAGGGCGGTAGACAGTTGGTTCCATCGCGGAAGGGGAGACGGCATAGATACTAATATAAATACTTCCATAGATACTGTAAATACTTGCGTAGATTTTCTTAATGCGAGTATATTTTATGGTGGCAATAGTGATTCTAAACAACATTGTACTCGAGGTCCTAACAGTAATTATCTGTACCCATGGAACCAAATTACAAGCCGAGAAGTGACAGTTCTGCGCTACAAATATGTTCTTGAAACTGTCGTGTTAACGTTTTTCTGTTAACGTTCTTCTTCTCCTTTCTTTAAAATACGTGTTAACGGCTTTGGACCGCAGCCGTATTCAGAGGCATTTGTTAAAAAAATTGAAAAATTGTTCAGGAGAACTCGAACAATTGAATTCACACGATTAAGTACCTAAGTTGTTGTAGGTAATTTCACGAGTGCTTTGGAAATTGTGTACATCTTTTGTAAGCATTTCCAAAGCACGCGTTAAATTTAATTGAAATATCTAACGAATGAAATTTGACTTTAATTAAAAAAATTACAATAAAAATTAAAGTAATTAATTAAAACACATCATGAAAGATAGTCGGATATATTTACGAATTTTCAATTCATTCAATTATTATCTGCATTCATTTGTGCACATTACATTCAAGACCATCGGCAACAGTAACAAAAAGTGGTGCAATAATAATTTATGCCACAAGGGTTACATTACGAATTAGATGTTCCCTGCCAAGGCGATACTAAGAGCCGTGGCTCTAATTTCGAACGAGTAATGTATAACCCCAGTGTGTCGTAATGCGTTTTATTTCATACTATTCGTAGATTGCATTCCTTTATTCTAGATTTAATAACGATCGCATGTATCGATCCACTTATGATTAACTACTGCTTTTTGGGACACTTCCCCTATCCCTGTCCGTCTTCGCTGCCTGCCCTTACTACACATCCTCATTACCGGCCCTCAATACCCGTCCTCACCGCCCTCCCGGCCTATCCACCCCGCGTGTCCTCCCTGCCCGTTCCTCCTACCCGACCATCCTACCCGTCTACACTGTCTACCCGTGCATCCTATTTCAGCGCGGTAAAGAAATTTCAGTGCAGAAAGTAATTTCAATCCGGAAAGTACCATTTTCTACACTGCTTTAAGGCGGATATTAACAAAATGCGATTTATTATGTTATAAAAATTATGACATTCGTATTTTATGACAAGGTATATTTCTTTAAAATTGTATCCCGCAATTAAATAAACACTTGTCAAATAGAGGAGATATTCATAATTAACTAAAAGATAATTAGTTCATTGGAAGGCATGTGTTGTGCAATTGACAGTTTTATACGCTCCTGAAGACATCAAATGTAACTCGTATGATCTTTAATTTTTGAACAATGTAATGCCGCAGGGCTAATGTAAATCGTTTTTACAATAGTTGAATATTTATATGCTAAATCTATTTAGTTACTGATCTACATGTTAACAAGTTCGACGACTACGATAGAGCATGTATCGTTGGGAGTCCGTAACTGAAACATCCTACATGAGGTTTCGTACGTATGAATTTCGTCTTCGAAGAATTTTCGACATATCGGGATCGCCTACTGTCTGGATGAGAATTAAGAAGCTGGTAGCTCTGATCGGTCATTCCCGTGGTTTCCTCAAATTAATTTGAAGCCAATTTCGGAGCAGTATCCTACTTGCTTTAAAAGTTACTTGCGAAATAACGTTTCAAGTCTTTTTGGCTTTGAACGTGGAGTAATTCTACTTGATTGTCAGTAATACGTCAAGTCGTAAGTCATTGCCTTTAAACCCCATTTGCAAGTGTCGTTAGTATTCGGGAATCCCACACGGCCACCCATCCAGGGGCCCGCGATGTCTCGAGCTGTTTAACTTCCATGGCTCTAGGGACTTGGTTAAATATACAGTGAGAGCCAAAGAACTAGCATATATGTCATTAGTGCGACCTATATTAGAATATGGCGCGGTATGTTGGGACCCATAGAGAATTTTGCAACAAAGAAATCTAGAAAAAGTCCAGCGTAGAGCATCAAAATTTACTTTCAGGGGTATCAAGAATAAAGGTGTATGGGAGTCACTCGAAAGGAGAAGATTAAAGTCACGTCTCTATGCAATGTATAAAGCGTACACAGGCCTTCGAGCGTGGAAAGAAATTCAAAGTCGATTAGGGAAACCTACATATTTCGGCAGAGCGGATCACATGCACAAAATTCAGACAAGAATTCAAAAAACGGACGTTGGGAAATATTCATTCGCGAATCGCACTATTAGAGACTGGAACAGTTTGCCTGTGACAATCTTCGATCCCTTTCCTCAAAGCCTGAGCAAATTTAAAAATAAATTAGTTTCTTGAATGTGGATATGTTATAAATATATTTAATATAATTCAGTGCATTTACCTATGTCTTCCTTGTAATTAAGTATTATTATTATTGTTATTATTATTGTTGTTATTATTATTAATGTTGTTATCATTATTAGCATTATTATTATTGTTATTATTATTATTATTATTATTATTTTTACTATTATTATGTGCAGTGCAGTGGCGTGAAGTGCAGTGACGTTGTGCAACTGAGAGAAACTAGTGAGTAAGAAAGACATTACAGCTCGCTGTATCGCAGTGCGGTGAAGTGTTGTGAAGTGAAGTTTGGTGAAGTGGAGTTCTATGAAAGATTGCACGGTGAAATGTTCATGAGATTTGTAACGTTTGTAGAGTTTGTATAGTTGTTAAGTTCTGTCATGTTAAGTTAGTGTATTCTGCCACCAAGTTCTCACACTTATTTGCAGAATTATTAATAAATCTAAATAGTTCAGCTACCAGCGCAGGCGGTTCTAAACAACTGGTCAGGAACTGCCCAATTCTGTAATCATTTATTTCATTCGTTTCCTCCACATCCATAATGGATCATCTTTGCTTGCCATGATCATTGGAAGACTGTTACAATTAAAAAACGGCACATTTCAAGGAAATCATGTGTGACGCTGACATTTGACACTGTGTAGGAAGTCTCATTCAATGACAAAATTTTTATCTGTACGAATGGTGCAATTGCAGTATTCTAGGATATAGATTCGGCGCATTTCATTCTTTATATATGGAGACCATGAAATTGACGTAATTTCTGATAGGTTTCATCGGGAATGCGTAGAGTAATGTAATGTATTTTTCAATCTAATGAATGTAAAAAGCACATTTTATTATAGGTTTTTGCAAAAATACATTTTATTATACGTTTTCTCTTTTATATAGTTTTCTTAATTTTTTCATGTTCGGATTTTTTCATGAATATTCATAATATACATTTTTTTACTTTTAAGGAAAGGAGTGCTGCATACCTTTCGCAGGAATACTACCTACGCAGGGAACAATGAGTACAGCGGTGTGCAGAGATACGTTAATTGGAGTTTTATGTAGTGGCTGGTTTTCGCGGTAATAATAGTTAGGGGAATTTGTGGGAGTGTAGTTCATAAGGAATGGATAAGTAATTGAAGAAGGTTTGGGGGAGACATCATTGAATAGTGATTTCATTGTTTGTTGTTGTGTATGATTAACCAAGTTAAAATATTGTTGTATATGGGACAGGGGGAGAGAGGAGAAGAATTTATGAGTCAGATTGTTTATATATTCACTTATTGGTGTTATATTGAGTTCTTTTGAAATTGCTTATATTTTCTTATTGCTTATAAACCGTGGTGACTTATTTTTTCTAATATGTTTGTTTCCAATGAATTATATTTTCTTTTGATTTGTTGATTTTGAGTTTTTCTGCAATGGATAGGAATATATGAGGGTTGATCTTATTATTAGTTTCTACGTATTTAAGCTGCAGTGGTAAGAGTTGATTTTGTATTTATTATTTGAATGTGCTGATGAGATTCTTTAAAACCACTACAGCCTTTGTAATTTGCTGTCAGATCTTCTCTTTATCTTACGCCATTAGGCTTAATACTCTTCGGCTTTGAGGATTGTGAGTGATGGTGGGATTTTATGCATCTTACGTACCTGGGAGTGACATGGCTGTTTGTTCGCAAATGTCGATACCTTTGACTTATATTGTGTACTTTACATTGTATTGGATTATATCTTGTAATACTTGTTGCACTTGGGCTCTAAAATATGAGGTAACCTAAAGTATAAATTAATTTCACTTCTTTAGCCTCTTTCATTTCTTGGGTACAGATTTCTGAATGGTTTTTGCTTTGTAATCTAAATACTTTAATTATTGGATATTTAATGCGCTCGAATTATGATAAAATATCAGTTTCAAAATAATACATTTTGATCCCTTAGAGAACTGCATTGAAAATCTTTACAGTAGGGACACGTAATGAATACAATTGATCTCTGTTATTCTGGTCTGTGCAAACGTCTACATCTACGGTAATGTAATAGAGGGAACATATTTTTTTGTTGTATAGGACTGATTTGGGGGTGAAACTATTTGATTTCATGCCACCATCATTTGGTTATAGTTGTCGTTATTCTACATAATTGCAGGTGGTATTTTTATATTTCTTAAGTATTGTGATAAATATCATTCAATTTTCTCATAGCTTCCGTTCGTGATTACACTAGAAAATTATCCACTGGGATAGATGTGTTTTAATATTCACTTCTTTTTTTGTATTCACGTTGTACGGTGTAGATTTGTACATTTCGTTTAAATGTGATACTTGCAAGTTCTCGACGAAATTGTGTTGTTGCGGTTGAGTTATTTGTTTCTATTCATGTTGTAGTCGCTGCTGTATCAATTAGTTTTTATGCTGTAGGAGGCATTGTTGTTGTTGTTGTTGACACTGTAGAAGGAATTTAATTTGCTGTAGATGTTAATATGAGAGTGCTGCGATTTGTGCGACCAGTGTTTGATTAAAACCACCGTTGTTTGCGTATAACGTTTGCATTGCATTCACTAGGACGTTTGACAGTTTAGTAGTTCTGGCTCGGGGCTACCCTGTACGGTCATTTTTCCACTCATTGTCATTTCATGTTAACGAACCCAATTGTAAAAACACTTGAAGTGGTATGCTCCTAAAATATACTGTTAACTACTATGATGAAAAGCACTGTTTATGATAATAGCCACTAATAAATAGCTGCACAAACGACACTAAGAATTTAATACAATTTGACACACTGGCGATAAAAGTTATGGCACCCAAAGTGCAGGGCACGTCTTCTCAGAGAAAACTATCCTAGTACTGATGAACTGCATTGTTAATTCAACCTACTACTGCAGCTCTCCATGAATATTTTAAAATCTCGCGCTTGCCAAGTAATTTTACAAAAGAAAAATGTTATTTCTCACATTCAAAGCGTTTATTTCCATCGTATGTGTATATGAATGTCAGCTTGCTCATTATTCTCTTCACTGCATTATCTTGGTTCTTAGATTAGATACAACGAAAAGAAAAATGGGTTTCCATACTTTGTCTATCATTTCAGAGATTATAGAGGAGACGTTTTCATTTAAAATCATTAAGAAAGTAACAGTGTTCAATTATTTGAGAATTCTCGTCTTTCATCTAGGTTTAGATTTTTCAACCTGTTGCGGTGCTCATTTTGTTGGAGATTCCAATTTCTCTTTTTCCTTTTGGTCCATATTGCGTTGCCAAAGCTGGAAGTCTGCTATTTGAATGTTCACACCATTTTCTGTTATTTGTTACCAGCTTGTCAAGCAATGGTTCTACCCGAAGTTTCTTCCGTAGACCAATATTCCTTGATAATATGAGGAAAATAATGTGTACCATGTGTTCATGTAAGTTTTCACGAGTTACACATGTAAATTGGAACTATATTTTACTTTTGATTTTTATCCTAAGGAATTCAATTAATTATCTTTTTTGTAAAGTATAATTTGTATCGTATTGTCTATTTTTCATCAAAAAGTTCTTATAAATTTGGCAAGAGGCAAACTCAATAATAGCGTGGTCGAACTCTGCTTCATTTCATTAAGAGAAAGGTATGATAAAGCTTAGAAAGGTCATTACAAGTCATGCTCTGAGTTTGGTGAGCCACAAACTTCCACATTATGTTTTTAATCCAGAGAGTACACAACATGTTATTTCAATATTTTACAAGAATTATTTCTACTGTATCGTGTTATAGAAACTAGAATTAAATAAGTAATTGAGAAAAATCATCTTCAAATAATGTTCACAGAAAATTAATTTTTTTGTAAAACAGTAGTATATTTTGTTTATACATATAAAAAACGAGAAATTGAGTTTACATTAATAAAAATCATAAAATTATAACTTAAATTCCACCACTAATAGAAAAGAAAATCGTACAAAAAAGAAACAGAATTTAAAAATAAAAAATGGAGTCTCTTAAAACTTTCTAAGGAAAGTAGAAAAATCCTTTTTGCGCGTATTCATCAATATAGATCAGTAGAATTTTTCAGAGATTAACAACAATTTTTTCAAAGATCTACACCCCACAGCATTTTTGCTCACGGTTGAATTAACGATACTAGAGTATGCATTGAGTTGACAAAAGTCATGGGATAGCAATATGTAAATAGACAGATAGCAGTAGTATCGCGTACAAAAATTATCGAAGGGCAGTGATTTGGCAGAGCTTTTATTTATGGTCAATTGATTCATGTGAAAAGGTTTTTGGCGTTATTATGGTCGCACCACGGGAATTTACAGACTAACTCGGAATGGTAGTTGGAGCTAGACGCATGGAACTTTCCAGATGGGAAATCGTTTCGGAATTCAAAATTCCGAGATCCACAGTGCTAAGCATACCTGATTGCAGGCATAATCTCTCACCACGAACAACGCAGTGACCGACGGCCTTCGCTTGATGACCGACAGCAGCGACACTTGCGTAGAGTTGTCAGTGCTAACAGACAAGCAACATAAGGTGAAATAACTGCAGGCATCAATGTGGGGCATACGACCAATATATCACTGTGCCCGAAACGAACGTTAGCGTGTTTGACGAAATTGGGTTGAATGGGAGATTGATGCAGGAAACTGACTCGAGTGCCTTTGCTAAACAAGCTGACATTGCTTGCAGCGCCTCTTCTGGACTCGGGACCATATCCATTGGACACTAGACGACTGGAAAATCTTGGCTAGGTCTGGTGAGTCTGGATTTGAGTTGGTAAGAGTTGATGGTAGCGTTCGAGTGTGACGCAGACCCCACGAAGCCATGGACCCAAGTTATCATTAAGGCACTGTGCTGATGGCTCCATAATTGTGTGGACTGTTTTTACATGGAATGAACTGAGTCCTCTAGTCGCACTGAACCGATCATTGACTGGAAATGGTTATGTTCAGCTACTTGAAGACCATTTACAGCCATTCACGGACTTCATGTTCCCAAACAACGATAGTCTTTTGTCAATGAGAATGCACCATGTCACAGAGCCACAATTGATCGTGATTGGTTTGAAGAACATTCTGGACAATTCGAGTGAATGATTTGGCCACCTAAATCGCCTGTCATGAAGCCCATCGTACATTATGGGACATATTTGAAAGGTCAGTTCTTGCAAACATTCTGCACCGGCAACACTTTCGAAGTTATGGACGGCTATAGAGGCAGCATAGCTCAATATTTCTGCAGAGGACGTAAAATGTCTGGAGCCCATGCCACGTCGAGCTGTTCAAAAGGAGGTCCGAAGAATATTAAGATTTATTCCTTGACTTTTGAACCCTCATTGTAATGAATTATAGACTCTCATACAGCAGAAATCTGATGATGGCTAAGCCATCAAGAGCTGCTATTGTAATAAACAATATTGCTGGCAATGACGACTCATAATTATTTCTTAGGTACATATTTTACGTAAGATAGTATTAATTGTGTATGATGGTTTAGAGTAGGTTGCAAATAATTCACGACTACGTCACATTCTTATAGTGTTGAAAAGGTCCCACTATTAATTAATTTAGCAAAATTATAAACATTCATTTTTCATAATCAACCGCATTACACTTTGGAATGAGTATGCAAGAGAGCAAATAAAATGTTTCTTCTACAGACTAGATGGTTTTTGTGAAGGACGTATAGGTTTTTCTATTTAGATGCTTACTTTCAATCTTCTAGATAGGTTATTTCTACTCAATTGTATAATTATCTCATTTCTTTCAACTTACAGGTTTCACTCGACTCTATTAGAACGCTCGCAGCTTTTTACACGTCAACTGGCGAATCTGCTCTTGCAGTTTATAACGAGAACTCCCATGACGTTTCAGTCCCTGAGGTCACACCTACTGTTTTCAAGTGATGTAAAGATACTGTATAAGGAATGGGAAAGATTGCGTCAACTAGTTACTCCGGCTGTCGGAATATTTTATGCTCGTTTAAAATTTCCATATTTACGTTGAAGCAATTACTACGAGTTTCGCGCTATAAGATGAATGTTCTTGCAGACTCAGCGTACACGTGATGCGTTTCTGTGGTTTAGCACAGAGGAATCGGCAATGGCGGCGGCGGCGGCGATTGTGGTGTTGGTGGTTGTAGTGGTTATGAAAATACGAGCGGAGTAAATGGTTTTCTCTTTCATTTCACAATGCTATGCTATTTCCAAATAATTTCTTCGAATTCAAAGTTTTAAAAAACGTCAGCCTCAGGAAATTTGAAAAATAAAAAAATAAAAAAACAATTTAACATACTCGAATATTTGTAGCCGTTTGAGTATCATCAAATTTATCACCAAATTGTTCCACTACTCTACCGAAATGCTCCCAAGGTAAGAGGGATTTCCATATTTACTCTGAAACTATTATTCTAATGCAGTTTCCCTGAAATATAATTCGCGGAATTGGAGGCATGTGAACAGCATTATGTCGGGTGGGTATTTCCGTGGTTTATGGCTGAAGCGTTAGTGGAGACGATGGGGACGACCGCGGCGGCGGCAGAAGTGAATAAAGAAGCAATTAGAGGGCCGGAGTTGGACGGAATGCGAAAAGCGGATACAAAGGTGGAGATGGAATTCGAGTTGATGATGATGTTGTCGAAGGAGAAGGTGAAGGAAAAATAAGAAGAGGTAAAAGTTAAAGAGAGAGCAAGATAGCATTCGCAACTGCCCAGGTGCTGTCTTTAAAAAATAAATGAAAAATGAATAAGAAATTAATGATTGAGAAAATAGCAGAATTCGTTGATATAATCAAAAGTATTTTCACAGGTGTATACGTAAGCTTCCGCGGCTCGAATCCATGAATTCTCGGCTATCCGGGAGACGCCGCGTCGTTGGCTGGGGTGCCGACGTTTCGCCTGACATATCGTAGGCTTCCTCAGGGCAGTGAGGCGTCACTGCCCTGAGGAAGCCTGCGATATGTCAGGCGAAACGTCGGCACCCCAGCCAACGACGCGGCGTCTCCCGGATAGCCGAGAATTCAGTATTTTCACAGAAAAAGGTACTACTCAAAACTTTGTGAAGAACAGACACAAAATGAGTAAAATGATAAAATTCAGAGTAAAAAAATCTATATTTGAGCAGGAATGTATATTCTTTGAATTATCATTATGATTAATCGTTGATGAAACACTTTCTCCGCTTAATTTAGTATATTGTGAAAGTTTAATCTCAATTTTAATATCGTGAATGTCTTTTTATGATATAATTATTCACTTAAGTAGAAAGTTTTAGAGGAAAAATGAGAAGGGCCATAATTAATGAATTAACTTAGGAATTCTAATCGCCAGTATTAGTCGTTCAGTTTATTTAGGAATTATTTCTAGACGCAGCGTATTGCATAGTAATGACATTCATACAGAACATTTTGCCACCTCAATATCATCTCGACATTAAAAACATTTTGAATTTGTGAATGCACAATTCGCTGAGAAACGATTTCTACACGTGAGAACGAGTGTTTCACCGACACTGGAGACATTGTTGGGGGCGATGAGAAATGGATGGCCATGCAAAAGAGACACAGTGACTTCGTTAACAAATTTAGTAAGAAACATTCCTATTTGTTCAGGATCCGTCACTAAAATCTTCAGCAGAACCGAACGAAATACGAAAAATGTTCATAGCTTTCTTTCAGTGGAATGAATAACAAGGCTGGCATATTATATTGACATGAAAACCGCGTCCAACATGTTCGAAGTTGATGAAATACATTTACGTTGTAGCAACGTATTCACTAAAAAGGAAGCCTAAATACTTTCTAAAGTGTGTTAGTATTTTTTAATATAGAATTTAATGACTGCTCATATGAATATGATTGCTCACTTTCTTTATTACCCGAAAAGAATTAGTAGTGCTTTTATTGAGGAAGGACGTTTTCAATCGCCTGTAATGTTTTCAACACACCGTCAAGGATCTCTCTATTCGTTATTCAGTCGTATTTATTTTATATGCAAAATAATTGAAAATGAAGTTAATTTAAAAATATTATTACGAGAGATATATTATTACGGGAGATAAATAACGTTGCAGCATTTAAAACAAATTTTCACTACGAAACGCTGATATTCCTAAAATATCGGCTGAAATTCAGTAATGGCTGCTCCTTCAAAAACGATACTTTTCATACAGCTTTTGATTTGTTATTTCTTAAAATGGTAGGAATATAAACTCTTAAGCATTGGCGATAAAAGTGTTTACCAGAACGTTTCTCTATAAGTGTTTACAATAACGTTTCTCTATTGTTTCGAGATAAACCTAAACGTGAAAATACATCTCCATATACAATATCAAAAGATGTTTATTTCGATTTCTTCAAAGTCTTGCTAGTCACATTACATGCATATTACTAGTCACCTTACGAATACGTGTGCTTTCATTTTCGACACAACGCTTGGATTCACGTTCACCTGGACGGCCATTCCTCCTGCAGCGGAGTGTAGGGCGGCGGAGAGTACAAATGGACGCAGCTGGAACCGGGCGGGCCTTTCCGTTCTTCGGGCGTTCTTGGGACGCGGTGGAGTGGGCGGGGGCGGCGGCGTGCCGAACCCGCTTTCCGCCTCCGCCCGTGCGCTCGCTCGCCCGCTCGCCCGCCCGCCCGCTCCCTCTCCGCGGCGCGGTGGAGCTGGTTGGCTGAGGGAAGGGCAGATAAGCCATCGGGCGTCTGGGTCATAAATCTCTTCGGGTGCCCGGTCACTCCTCCTCCCTCCGGCCGGCGTGGCGCGGCGCGGCTCGGCGCGCGGGAAGCGGTGGCGGTGGTGGAGGCGGTGGAGGCGGTGGAGCGCGGCGGGCCCGGCCGGCCACCAATGGGGCGGGGACGGCCGGGGGCGGGGGTGCCCGGCGCGGCATGCCCGCTGATCCTTGGCTGTTTAATTAGTTCCCGGGCGAGCGGCATGACTGGGCGGGCGCGGCCGCGGCGGGGCGGGACCGGGCGGGACGGCGAGGGCGAGCGGCCGCGAGGCAGGCCGTCTCTCCAGGCCCGTCCACTCTCCACGAAGCCTCCGCAGAGGACTGGCTCGCCGGTAGCTGCGTTTTGCTTCTTTTGCTTTTTAAATGTATTATTGTGGGGATAGGAGTTAGAAGTTGCTTGTACGTGAGAAATATACCTGATGGTCCAAGCACAAGCAGGTGGATGTCGGAATTTGCTTCAAATATCGCGAGAAGATTTGAGGAATTGTAAGCAAAGGAATTGGTATGGCGGAATTCATCGCCATACTTATACGAGAATAATTACATTTACTTTATACATATGAACATCAAGTATGTATTAGTTGAAGCAGGAATTAAACGTCTGTTATTACTCAACTTTCCGAAATCTTACAAATGTAAAATTTAAACAATTGCGAGTGCATCATTTTCTAAAAAAAAACAACAACAACAAATTTTAAAACATCAGAAAGATCTGAAGAATTATTTTGTTGCGCCATTTGACATTCTTTCATTAAATCACATACAAAACTCACTTTGAAAATAGTAGAGTATCTTAATGATGCATTTTAGTGAATAAAAAACAAGTATCAATAATTGGAGACGTCATATATTGTTTCACTAGTATAATGTTTGAAATAACTTTGATTTGTATCGAGAAGCCTATTATAAATTCTCATAAAGGTTCACGAAAGAGATAATTTGTGAGAAGTGAACTTGGAGGATAGGAATTGTGTGGGAGAGTTTTGATGTATTTTATCGCGGGTATAAAATGGATTTGAATAAAAATAATTTCCACTCTATTAGACATGTACTGATAAATCCATGCTACTTTTTACTGTAAAAGGTGTATTGTGTCAAAGCATGAAGTGGGGTGCTAAATGTTTAACACATAATGTATCCTAAGCTTTATATCCAGAAATTTGCAGGTAAGTGGAACGAATGGGATATGATCATGCATAGGGGTACTACAGCTTACCATAATAACACATATTTTCGTATGGTATGACCGTTTCATGTAGGTAGTGGTTAATTCTATTCAGTTTCATTATTTCATCACATGCTATATCTATGCAACGCAGGCATGAATTCACTTCCAGTACATTGGTTTTATCGTTGCCATAAGTATTTGGTTAAATTCTGCGAAATATTTTTATTCTTATTCAGAAAGAATTTTCTTTTACTTAACATTTTCTGAAGTAATCACTAAAAACACATTTAGATTTTAAAATTTAACATACTCAAGATATAAATCTTTGACAATGAATAAGTAGAATAAACATCTATTATTCCCCTGAGTTTTCAAAAATGTTTTTCTATTTAGTCATGATGAAATATATTGTTAAGAAAAACTGAAGCAAATCAATCATTTCGTTCGTGTATTAGTTCGCGAATTCTAGAAAGTAGGTGTAATGTTAGTAATAAATTACATATGTCACAAATGAATACAGCAAAATTAATTATTATGAATTCTTATTTACAGATGTGTGTACGTATTTGTGAAATATACTATTTTTAATTAGATAATACGATGACTGGATTTAATAAGTATTTTTGATCCCATCAATATTAATGCAGTGATCAAGGTTGCATTGGAAGATGGTTACGATATTTTTATTGTTCGTAATAGAATAATAGTTTCAAATTGACTCAGAAATATTACAATACACAAAAGTTAAGTTCTCTGACTCCCGAGAAACACATTTCAATGGGAAACTAAAAAATGTCTTTCGAACAAATTTCTCTCTGCGGAACAACCAAAGAGCGAGGGTCAAGACAAAGTGGAGATGGAAGAGATATTTGAACACATGCTAGAGTTTAACATTACGTAAAAGAAAATAAAGTAATATAAAATATAAATAGTCGAAAAGAAAAACAAAAAGCAAAAAATAATTTTTAAAGGGTAAAAAGTGTGTGATATGTTGAAAGAGTGGAAGAAAAGGTTAATTATTGCGGAGTTTGTACTTTTTCCCATACTTTACCTAAGGTTTTACTATGGTACATAAATAAAGCAGAAACATGTTGATTTATTAACATAAAATACACCCAAAACTACAACTGCTTATTATTGATTGTCATTTGAGTTCTTACGCGAAATAAAATGTTACCATCCATAGGGAGAAAGTTTCAGGTGGATATTATTGTATTTCAAGGACATTTGATTTGTTTTTCAATAGCCGTAATAGGTACCATCCGGCATTTTTATAAATGAGAATGATAAATATCAACACAAGATTGTCATAGCTAGATGCTCAACTACGTGGTCCGTGGCCTGTGGGGAAGGATTCACATTCGCCTGGTATTGATCGGAGAAACTACGCAAAACGACCGATCAGAGTAGCCAGCCGCTAGAATTCTCCTCCATGCAGCGACAGAAGCCCCTTACGAGATTTGGCCTCTTCCTCCTCTGTTCTGAAAACGTCTCGCCTCGACTCTCTTAAGGCTGTGTTTAAAGCCCCTGAGATCGTTCTTACCGCACAACACCTTCAAACAAACAAGACAGTGCGACGCAGACGATAATTGAATCTATCTGAAGGGTTGTTCCAGGAGAGCGTCGCACGCCTGTGACCGGGGGGGAGGGGACCGAGGATGAATCGGATGTCAGGATCCCCGGCGGGTAGCGGGCGATGGGTGGCGGGAGGCGGGTAGCATGTAGCCGGTAGGGGGCGAAGGGGCGGGTAGCGGTTGGAAGGTAGTGGATAGCAGAAGCTAGAGGTGGGTGGAGGGTAGTGGGTAGCAGTAGCGGGAGGCGGGTAGTGGGAGGCGGGGGGCGGGTAGCGGGAGGCGGGTAGCGGGCTACGGGTGGCACAATAGCATGTATACCGATAGGGGGCGACAGGTGGCGGGTAGCGGGTGGAGGGTAGTGGGTAGCAGCAGCTGGAGGTGGTTAGTGGGAGGCGGGAGGCGGGAGGCGGGCTTCGGGTAGCGGGATACGGGTGGCAGAGTAGCATGTATACCGGTAGGGGGCGACAGATGGGGGTAGGGTGTGGAGGGTAGTGGGTAGCAGCAGCTGGAGGTGGGTGGACGGTAGTGGGTAGCAGTAGCGGGAGGTGGGTAGTGGGAGGCGGGAGGCGGGCGGCGGGCGGCGGGTAGCGGGCGACAGCGGGCGACGAGTAGCGGGCACTGGGTAGGGGCGGCGGGTGGATGGTAGCAGCCGGCGAGTGGTGGGTGGCGGGTAGCGGGCGGCGTGTAGCGGGTGGCAGCTAGCGGGCGGAGGGTAGCGGGCGGCGGGTGCCCGGTGCCCAGGTGGCATAGGGCAGGAAGCAACGCACCTGACGCCGGCGCTTCCCACGCGACGCGCTGCCTCGTGTCGGTGGGCGTGGGGAGGTGCGTGGCCCGGGACCAGAGTGTCGGAGGTGATTACGCAAGGCGCGATGGGAAGGGGAATGAGAATGGGGAGGGGTCGGCGGGAGCCCCCACGAATTAAGCCGCGTCCATTAATACGAGCTGCCGTGTACGCGGCGTGGATCCTCGCTCTTCTTTGTTAATTACGCTGGATCAATTTGTGGTGTCTCGCAAATTTTCCGAGATCCGTTTCATTAAAAGAATTTGTGAAAATTATTTCGTTAAACCAGGAGTTCAATAAAATTTCACAGTTAAACTAGGAGCATTAACGCAATATATTTCAAGTGTTTATAACACGTTTATAAATTATTTAACCATAAACTCGTGGCACGTAATTGTATGTGTGGTAGTGTGTGTGTATGTGTGTGTGTGTGTGTGTGTGTGTGAGAGAGAGAGAGAGAGAGAGAGAGAGACAGACAGACAGACAGACAGACAGACAGACAGAAGAGAGAAAGGGAGAGACCTAAAAGTGACCTTTCACTCTGATTCAATGTTTATCTAAATGGTGTACTGACTATATGGTATATTCATATATGATTTACGAAAATACTACAACGGCAGCAGTTGTATATCGGTTTTACATAAACATTTAACATGCTCGGCTCAAATGTGAAAATTGACAATTGTAAGTCGAGTCGAATATTACAGATAATTGATAACTGGTTGAGTATCGCGTCAAGGAAACTAGAGAAGTTGGTAAAAAGAAGTATTGTAATGTACTTCTGCGATAATGGCGATTTCTCATGTGGAAACGATTTCTAAATAAACTGACTGCCGAGCGTTCACAGTACATTTGCCTTTTCTATTTCATTTCTCAATTCGAATGTTCTCCAGGCGTCCTGAAATTATTCGAGGGCTCAGTGACAAATTAGTTTCGATCGCTTTTTTCGTTTTTCACTTTATTCATTCCATACATTACACTTGAACCAGTATTCTTTTTTTTTATGTACTGCAATTAACACGGAACATTATTGAATTATCTCTAATGAAAATAGACTATTACTACTTTGTTCTGCCTTAAAGCATGTCTCTCTGCGATGTCGTACAAATTAATGGTAGAAGACTAAAAGACTTCACAAGAATAAATGCGTGTGAAAATAGATTATGCGATGAAGTACCCGATGACATGACTTCAACGTGAGTAAATCATGATTCCCGAAGCATCAACTATTGAGGTCATTACTCAATTAAGTGCAGTGCTTGTTAAAGCCTGGTAGGTGGGGATGTTAATCTGTGCACGGAGCATGAGATAGAGCAGCGACCTACATGTCGCCTTGCAGGGTTTTCCCTTTCAGTTATTTTCCCAACCTCTTAGCTTCCGATTGATCTCCCGAAATTAGTGGTTGTGTAGTGCGTGTAAATGTAAATGCAAATGTGTTTGTGTGTAAAGGCGGCTCCGCACATTCGGCATTCGCCGAGCAGCTCGTCCAATCCCGAATAGTTAATGTGTTCGCGAATGTTTGCTCCCTTTGATGTGTCCTAAAGACCGACATGCGGTGGGTAGGGAGAATACCGATGTTCGGCACTCAGCGAATCCCGAGCAACCGCTTGCCGATTCCCGAGTAGTGTGAACGGGTTGCTTGCGGGCGAATCGCAAGCAACCCATTCACACTACTCGGGAATCGGCAAGCGGTTGCTCGGGATTCGCCGAATGCCGCATGTGTAGAGCCGCTTTAAGATGAATGAATGGGACCAGAATGCGGAAGGAAAGATCGCGCGAGGTCTTTCGCTCCTTTTTAGGGTACAGCTCTGACATTCACCTGGTATTGTGCGGAGAGGACACGGAACACTGCCGATCAGAGCAGCTGGACGCTAGAATTTCCCCCAGACATTAACTGAATTCGTCCCAAATATGTAGAAACCGCTGAGACTCAAACAGTATTGCCAAATGATGTTGCAGAGGAAATGGTGTTTCCGCTGAGCTCTCCCAGCTGATTGACCGCTGAGTTTCTGAGGTTCGTGTTCTGACGGTGGCAGGATTTTCGACACCAGACAGTCAGCTAGGTCGAATTCAGTCGCTATCTGGAGGAGAATTCAAAAGTCTGGCTGCTCTCATTGATAGTAGTTCGTGTTTTCTCCTATCAACACCAAGCGAATGCGGGATGTTGTACCCTAACAAATCTACCGCGCGAGATTTTTTCTTACTTTCCCTTGCCCTATCCTCACCCCTTACTTACACACACATACTCTCACATGCACTACACTACCACATATGTCGAGGTGGCACAGTCGGGAGCATAGAGCTTTTCCTGGAGCGGTGCCATGCTAGTGGGATGTACCTGGCTTGGGAAAAATCTCGTCAGCAAGCGGAAGAAGAGCACCGCCACCTCCAGCCATAAAAATTTGCGTTACACGTACGCGACCTTAGCAGTTTGACGCTCCTGGAATCACTATTCAATCAAATCAATAAAAAACCAGCCATTTGACTTCCACGTGGCTTTGTGCTGCACCTTTGAATCACAAGGGTAAAACACCAGCTGTTTTCGTAGGCATCGAGTTCTCAGTTCGTTCTATTTAAGCGCCAGTTCAACCCCCTCCGCCATCTGAACCGGCAAAACACGCAAAAATGCTCGAATTTGGCTTCGCGCCTGTGTCCCCCGAAATCTCTCACGTTTCATCCCCATCGCAACGCCGGGAGGCTGCCGCTAGTGCCCGCCGCTTGTTGGCAGCGCTGGAGGCGGTACGCCGAAGAAACGGCCCCCGCGTGGCCAGACAGCCGAGGATCGTTGTTCCCATGGCAACGGCTCCAGGACGCACTCCCTCCCTCGCCGGTTCCCGGCTGCGCGCCCCCGCGTCCCCACGTCCCGCCCCCGCCCCAACTGCACACCCACTGCACGCCCTTCGCTCGCGCACGATTCCCCGCCATCACCGCCGCCACTGCCCCCGCCGCTGCCGCTGCCGCCGCCCCCGCCGACAGCTCCAGCCGACGCTCCAGCACGCGCGCGTTTACACGCAGAATAATTCCCATCTAGGCGCCATCTTGTGAAGGGTCGAATATCGAGAGCACAACTTGAACCCGGTGTAACTATTAACTATCTCTGAATGGCTAGAGTTTGCAATAGAGCGAAACCCAAGTGCGGAGTACTGTCCAGTTCTCAGTATTAATGTGTCACTGTTAGGAGTAATCATTGCTAGGAGATCTGTTATTAATGTTACATTTACCCATACAATTTTTTCTGAATTTCAATAACATCGTACTAATGAATATTTGTTTAACCTCCTCCTGTTATTTCATTTCGAAGAGGTAATGAAAGAAACGATTAGATCTTATTAAAACCCTGCAAATCCGAGAGACGAAAAATAAAAAGGTGTGCTAAAAACGGAGAAATTTTATATTATTCGCTCGGAATGTTGGGATTGAATTCTGCAGATCCATTTCTATGTCTTCAGATTTACATTCATCCGTTTCTGCTTGTGATTTGGTTCAGTGATGCGACCATGAAAAAATGTTTATACACAACACTTAACAATTAATTTATTGCATATTTTTCTCTTAATTTTCTTCTTTTACCATTTAGTCACAAATTTGTAAAGAATACAATCACAATATGTAGTATAAAATGGGAATAAAACAATCTTATAAAGTATTTTGTCCAACTGAAGTATTAATTCTTACTTAAATAAGACATTTTAATCAAGTTCATTCAATTTTATTGTTTTACATCATAAGATAAATTAATAGTCTATTTTCTATTATTTTTCATACGCATAATTTAGCCATTGAAAGCGTACTTTTGCTTTGTGATGCAAGCATAATGAGTGTTATCAATTTGCTATGGCCTTTTGCTTAGCATTTCGTCATGATTCTAGTGTTCCCGTATTTTTTGAAGTTGTTCACTGCAAAGCTGAAGCGAGCGTTTTATCGCTCCGTAGCTCTACATACTTGATGGCAGCAGTTAGATATCCCTAACGCCAACACGTTCAAGGTTTCCACGACTGCAAAGCCGTGTTTATCGTTGGCAACTACCACAGGAGTGTGGTATTTAGAGAAAGTAACTTCGGAACCAACCCGACGAGCTGCCTTACAAGGGCGACCATGAAGTGGGAGAGGGCAAAGCTGGATTTCAGATTTCGATATGACTTTTTATATGTAGCTTCACAATACTTAATTTTGTTGTTCATAAATCAGTTTAAAAAAGAAATTACACATATGTATAGATGGTTTAACAATTTTTAATTAACCCATTCTTACACTAATACAAAGGTCTTGTCCCCGACATATTGTTTCTCCTTCCGTTCTCTCCGTTCTCCTTGGATAAAGGGGAGGGAGGAGATTATTTTAATATATTGCAAGTGACGTCTTAGTCATATGCTCTCCCTTGCAAAATATGCTTCTTTATACGCCTCATATATAAATACCGCCAAGAACTTGATATACAAAGATTGAGAAAAATAATGGAATTTCATGTGTTCTCTCCAAGGTCTGAAAATATTTTAAAGAATGTATTGAATGGATTTTTATTAATAATGCGAGTAGGGTGAGTGTTCCTTTTCCAAAGGTTGAATGAGTACAGATCTGGGATGAGATAAAATTCTGGGGCAGGTTGAATGATGTGTTGAATGATTTTCGATCGGGTTCGAGATTTAATTCATTATGTAATTGAGACTTTGATATGAACCAGGGTGCATTTGCGATGTCTCGAAATGTAGCCTCAATATACATTCGTTTTGTTCAGCTCTCTTCTTCATAGTTGGGAGGAACGTATAAAGGGAGAGGGTGGTTCAATTGTGAACAGTTCTATAAAATCAAATTCGTAGTTTGCAATACGTTTTCTATCACTCGGTAGCAAACATTTCAAGTTTTTTTCATGATTTCAACTATGCTTGTTGGTACCTTTCTTTATAATTGAACTATCTGATTAAAAAGTGGGGTAAGGAATTTTGAGCTTACGAAAACGTGCACAAATTATAATTATCCCATAAATTGGTTCCTTTTTAATAAATAAATTAATGTGTATTTAACTTACCTCTTAAAATTGGACAATTCTGAACAGTCTTCTCATGTGAGCATACTTCTCTCAGATTTCCTTGTGTACTCATGTAATTATTTTTTTTATTTTTTGTTTAGTTAAGACAAAAAAGTTCAAACAGTCTTAACATTTTTCTCTTAGTCTTAAGTGAACATACTTTCATGATGTAGTAACTAAAATACATACCTATTCAATATTTTTCGGCCAAGGCAATTGTAATTATAGTGAAAATGAAATAAACTATCCTCAAAAACATTATTATAGTTTCAAAATGTTAATTTAGAAATAAATACTGGCGACCAACATGGGCTTTATGCTTAATTTTACATAAAATTTTGAAAATTGCTAAATATACATTAATCAAATTACATCATATTAAATCACATTATGTTAGGACCATGCGTACATTTGGATAAACGCATCACTGTACTCATTCAATTACGCAAACCAATCTACTAGGTCCCGAGAAAGGGGTTGGATATTAATGAATTCGTTTACAGATAATGTTACAAAAGATATTATTCTTTCAACACAAAGACCTTTGGTGATTTTCTCGATTTTTAAATAATTGTTTCCCTGAATTTTTCGAAATTCCTGGGCAATCAAACGATTGACCTATTTACCGATTTATGAAATTTCGACCGCCCGTGTAACGGGGTTCCATTGTACGTATTGCGGTCTACAGACTGGTCCATGCTCTCCAGCTGGGCGACACTGTAATTCCAGCTCGTCTCTCGCGGTCGCGACCCGTTGCTCGGGGAAGATCCCGTCCAGCAAAGCGGCGGCGGCGGCGGCGGTGACGGCGGCAACGGCGATGGCGATGAGGAGGAGTGGGCGGGCGAGCCACGGCGCGAAGGGAGATCCGGGGGGCGAGCAATCAGCAGTCCCCGTTACTGTTCACTTGGCTGTTCAGCGACGAGCGCTGTTGCCGCACGAACACTAGTAACACAGATCTTACTCATTGGCTAACCGCACTTTTTGGAAGGAGCGTTTCTCGGTGTAAGCATGCACCGCCTTTATAACATTGTATTGTGAACATTAAAATAACGAAAAAAAATTGCCTTTGATAAAAGTACATATAAACAATTTCTACCCGAGGTATTTTTAACTCGAAATGTGTTTTTTCTATCTTATTGAAACGGACTTGACAAATCGGTTTCAAAAAATTTCTTCTAATGAATTGAGATGTTGACGTCATGGATTGTTACTAAAACAAAAACATTCTTGTAACTTTTCTTTTTGCTTTATAATTATTTATAGTAACTCATATTCTCCAACAACATATGAAGAGTGAAGAAATCTTAAGAGGCATTTATATTTCAGAACTAAATCACCTTATATTTCCTTGTTTGGTCTATTGGAAAATGCAATGAAAATTGTAACGGAATAAGATACATTAATTTAGATGCATCCATAGTTTATAAATTTCTATATTATCATGAACTATTAAGATGACTACGATAGCAAAGTAAACATTTTTTCTTCAAAAGATTAATCAACTCTTTACAGATTCGGGAATCAAGGGGGGAAGGTATTAAGAACCAGAAAATTACGCTGAATCATAACACACAATTATTAAGAGTTGAAAATTTTAAAATAAATTATAGTTATTTTTTAACTGTGAAAAATTAACTAATACAATCATAAGAAAATGACATTATAAATTTTTTGAAACTTTCTAATCGTAGCTACGCCAGAACTTTGGTGTTGCCGTTGTTATGGATGGACTTCGGAAAAGGGTATTTACATTGGCAGAAATGATATAGTAAAGCAACAAAATACAAATGTCACTCATTTATTAAACTTCATTACTCATATACATAACAGTAAAAATTGGGCACAGGTAAAAATAACAAAGCAAAACAAATTCGACAAAGCAACAGAGAATCTTCAACAAAAAAACTACATTCGCTTGAGTAACGAGTTGTGCACATGTAATAGAGTATCAAACCTTTTTCGTGACATACTAAACCACTTGAAAAAGAGACAACGTCTCAAAGACGCTTGTTTTCACAAGTTTTGTTGCTGAAAAAATATTTTCCAGTCAGGTACTACTTCGTGTATCTCGACAGCCATGCAGCAAATAGCGAATCAAATGTCTCGTTCCACACTCTGACATTCATTTCCGAAACTTACATACCAATTACCTACAACCCTAATTTTCCGGATTTGAATTTTCATTGTTCGCAATGACATGTTTTCATCCAATTTTTTTTACTAAGCTAATGGCATTTTTTTACTAGCTGCATGGCTTAGACGAACACCGTTATTGAATAGAAAATGAACCGATTTGATGTTATAGTTACGGGAAGTGGTAATATTGATGATTACACGTTGAATTTTATTTTAGAACAGTAAAATATGTGCGCATAATAATGCATCATCGAGATAAAATCGATATTTATCAGGTGTCGAAGTAATAGTATTTTTTTATTCTTTCAAGAAGAAACTACTATGTGAAGAATTCACTTCAATTGCGAGTAAAAAACGAATATTTCATTTTATAATATTTTTCATATTTTTTGCAAGCCGACAAGTCAGAAACGAATTTCGGACGATCAATAAGCAAATGAACTTTTCGATATCTGGGAAAAATGAAATTTATGATTATTAGCATATGAACAAAACCTTTAAATCATATTACTATATTCATATTAAGATAAATATAATACATTATTAAACAAATACAATAAAACGCCCTTCTAGCGACATTCCTGCCAACTAAATGTACACGAGCACAATCTACACTGCTGTGAATTCTAAATCTTCGTTAGCAGTCGAGTTCCCGACACGACAAAAGTCATGCGTATTTATCACTGTAGCGTGTCATCAGCACATACTTCAGCGCAGTTGCGTCCGTAATGCATCAGAGGAGCCCCGGCGCGTGCATCGCAACGCCCCATTCTCTCCACGCGCTCTCGCCCTCACCCCTGCTCCCCAACTGTCCCCTCCCCGGCCCCTCCCCGGCCCCTCCCCGGCCCCGCACCCCCATCACGCGGGAGCCGCGTGCCCCCGCCGCCGCTACGCAGACTCCCCGACGCCGCCCTCACCCCCGCCCCGCCCCCGCCGCACCCCCACCCCACGCCCCCGCACCCGCATCGCGCGGGAAGCCGCGAGCTCCCGCCGCCTCTACGCAGTCTCCCCGACGCCGCCGCGCCCGCCAGACGGAGGTGCGGGTTCGCGCCCTGGTAGCGCCGCCATGTTCTCGATCAATACGTCCGGGGGAGCGCCGCGGCACCGTATTGGCCGCCTCCGCCGGCGCCGCGCCGCCCCCGCGCGCCCGCCCGCCCTAGCGCCCGCGCCGCCGCCCCAGCCCCAGCCCCCGCCCCCGCGCTGTTGGTTCCCCCCCCCTCGGGGTTAAAGTTGAACCCCCATCGCTGGCGTGGGCCCCGACCGCGCGCCGGCTGGCACGGCTGCCCGCCACGGCTCCACACACCGACCGCGGTGCGGAAGGCTGGCGCACGGCTCTTGCTTTCCTAACAGCCACGTTGAAGGTCCGATTCTTAACAAACAATTCACATAAAAATTGCATTCGCCGGCCGGATAGCCGAGGTCGCTAAGGCAGGAGGGCTGTAGTTTCCTCGGTTCGAACGGTCGCGCGTTCGAATCCTACCACTGGCATGGATGTTTGTGTCTCTGTTTGTATTGTCTTTAAGTGTTATTATACCAGTTCCCCCTGCAGTTAAAACAATCACACTGGTAGTTAGATGATTAATATGTTTTAAACGAACTTTAAAAAAAATACATTTGTTCAGGTGAATATATTCACTAAGCGTCGTAGTGAATATATTCACTACGACGAGGAAGAAGAAATTTTTGCATATCTTCTGTGGATATTGTTGGAGATCACAAAGTAGAGAATGTTGAAATATTTACAGATTTTACAAAGTAGAAAAATGCAATGATGAGGGGTAATTACACGACGAGCTATGGCAAAATCACATGCGTCTGCCTTCATGAACATTCATTACCAATTATGGTCACGGCGTTTATCACTTAAATCAAAATGAAAATGCCTTACATTGCGGTACGAGGGTGATTGCGCCCACATGCCGGGATACTTACTGGAAGCCGAATGTCAAAATTTATAGAATATCAAGCAAACCTCAAAACACTAGGCCGCCGGAGTTTGTAACAGATCCAGCATTGCCGCTATCTCCGCTGCGACTCTGAATAGCAGCAAATGTCCGACACGAGCTGTATAGCTAGGTCGAATTCAACCGCCGTGTAATCAGTTCTTTTTCGTGGTTTCTCCAATTATTACCAGGCAAATACCGGGGCAGAACCTCTACAAATAGGTCTCGAACAGCGCACGATCATTCCTTCCTACTCTTCGTCCTACATTCTCCAATAACTTATACGCACATATCGACTTACACGCACTAATCTGTCACACATGGTAAGACCAGTAGGAAGCTTATATTTTGTCGCGGCTGGGGTGGTGTACCGCTGGGGAAGATACCTCAAGGGAAATTTTTCGCAAAGCAGACGGGAAGGGCAGCGGCGATTTCACCATCTAGCGGGAGAGGACTACCACCATCTTCAGGAACAAAATCAATGGGACTAATAACCATAGCAGTTGATGTGCCAAAACTTTAATCATTAAAAACGATAGATACTCCCGTACAATGATTATTAATCTGATTACAACATATAAAATTTTTCAAATAATAAAATAAAATTAAACGTAATATAAGAATGGGTACAGAATTATTTTAGTAGAGATTGTAGAAGAGCAATAACTGGAGCTTCTATAGTGGTTTATCTTTCCACCCTAGAGACTCTTGTAGAGGGTTTATTGTAAATTTAATTGAAAGGGCATGCCATTCTGTGATGGCTGTAAGCTGAAGGGTCGATGAAGAATGGGAAGTGTCTTTCCCTGAAATTCGTGTTGTACGTTCTCTCAGATATATTCCACTTTTCTGCTGTCTGAATTTCAGAAAAATTGTCAACGTTTCTACACAACAACAAAAACTGTACATCTAAAAATTACGTGCGTTCTTACTTACACTAAATAGCTTCTTGCAAACTAAACGGCATGCCACATCAGTATATAAGTTTCATATCCGGATTTTATACCACGATCACTTATGCGAATGACTGTCCAATTGAAGAAATTCAGGTGAACATTTGTCTGTAGTAAAGTATAATGGTTTTCTTGCTTTAATCTCTGCACAGTTATTGGTCCTAGCGACGGTGTCAGCTCGATATGTTGTCAATCACGTTCCTCATATAGTTTCATAAAATTTCGTGAAATTACTTACATTGTGTAATCATGTTGTGTCTACTAAATTGAAATACATATTAGAAACCATAAAGGTATTGCGGGACATTTTTTACAATGGGTTACTGTCTCTAAGCGAATACATCTATAGCGGTTTTTCAAGCGCGAATGTTGCAAGGTACTTTATCTTCCTTAAAATGAAAGCACAATGATCAGTGTGCTTTGTAAGCAGCTGACATCGTCTGCGATAGAGAGTATTTGCTGCTCTCGATTTCTAGATCGAACTTTCACTTCCGTAACAGTAGTGAAAGGGAAGCGGATTGTCGGTGTTTTGCAACATTTATATACAACACAGTAAACAACACCAACACGTCAACTGATGAAAACGAATTTGCTCCATGACGATCTTTAATACTACTTTAAATTACAATTAAATAAAAAACTACAAGGAATTATACTTAGTTAAAGACGAGTGCTGAATCCCGCAGAACTTAATTTTCTCAACGAACGAACAGATGAGTAGTTAAATGTGAATGTATAAAGACAATAATGTAATAAAGAAATGTGAATGTGTAAAGATAAGCTTTACTATACGCTTTATCTATTTTAGTTTTCTTTTCATTATTGTTACCTATATATATATATATATATATATATATATATATATATATATATATATATATATATATATAATATTATTCCGTGAAACGTTTGGATTCTCTGTGTGTATAATTTTCTCTATTCTAATTGAGATGTGGTACGATACTCTTTTGTAAAACTTATTTGTTTATAAAATAATGAAGTTTGTTCAATGTTAATAAAAATTGTGTTGCCTTTGTACCATATCTCAATTTTTGCTTTCGTTATAAGCTTTCTTCAACTGCACTCGAGCACAAACATTTGTTCATTCGGGTGCATCTGCAGTATTTGTTAACGTATTTGAAAACAAATCATGTAGTTTATTATTAAAAAATACCAATAGTGTAATTAAAATAGAACCAATACGTATCAAGTAGTTACAAGTGCATTTGTCCAATGACCGTATGAGCACTGATTAGAAGTAGCGTCGTCGGTGCGCATGCTTCACTCCTTGCGCTCCCCACTCCCTTGAGCAACTCGATGTCTTCCCGCTTGCTTCTAGTTACCGCAAAGCGGCGTGAACAAGGGAGCGGAATTGCAGCGAATTCAGGATGATTACGTTCCCGGCCGGCGCCAAGCTCAGGGGAGTACAATGGGTGGTTGGTAGAGACGGGCCCCAGGCCGCACATGTGGGCCCCTGACAAATGAGACTCTGAGGGGGTTTCAGACGACAGGTACTTAGTAGGTGATTCGAGGACACCAAAACCACAAAGAGAATACCAGGGACTAGTCATTCTAACTCAAGTATTTCGTAATTTTTCTGTGGGAAACTTTCGTGCTAGAGTGAAGAATTGTCGGATTCGAGAAATGATGGCGGCGTACACATAGGGCTTGTGTCTTAAGCTTATCTCCAGAAATCGAAGATATATTCATCAATAAAATTTTCACTCATTTCCTATATTAACAAATAGTAGTTCAGTATTTCGATTGATAACGTTATATGTAGCTATAAACCATCAAATAAAAATAAACATCAAATTAAAAATCAATAAAAAATTCTTTGTAAGCAAACATCAAGTCGGCTGGACACCTAAGATCTCTTCCACTTAAAAAGTCTGGGTGCACCACTAAGGTCGCTGAAGTCGCCGACGCTTCAGGACTCCACACATAAAGAAACGTTTATGTAGCGACTCAGCCACGCTTACGCCAACAACAAAATATGAAGGCTCGTCAGCAAAACATTCTCTAAACGTATTTGTGTAGATTATTTCAGTTGACGTGTTAATAATTATTTACCGCAATACCACAAGCAAAGATACGAATGCCACCAAAATTTCCAAAGCCAATCCTCCTTGTCACCAAACCTGTGGAACATGCATGCCGTTTTAAACACGTTTTTTAATGAGTCGGGGCATTTGGATGACTGCGTCTAGATCTGCATTTATTGTTTGTCATCCTGTCACTGTGCTTTCGACGTTTGTTGCAGCCGTGAATCCGGTGTTTAGATGACCTCGACGGAGAAAAATGTTGCCCTGCCATGCGTTACATTCACAAGAGCCCCTTCGCACCAATCACGTGATTCCATCGCGTCTATCATCGAAGGTATTCAGTCTTGTCGTTCGCGGGCGATCAGTATTTTCCTCAAAGATGATGGTACGGGTTACCGATAATTTACCTCTTTGTATCCTATAGAAATTAGCGTTAGAACTTAGCAAAATTTAATCGATATTTAATGAATTGATCAACATTAGTAAAGAGCAATCTATCTTCATCCGTTCTATCATTATCCTTTAATTTTTGAATATAGAGTCCTGTTTTGACAAAATACTTTATTAGTAATAGTATAAGTCATAATTTATAAGTAATAATAATAATAATAATAATAATAATAATAATAATAGTATTGAAATTTATAAATGCCAATTTTGTACTTTCTCCTGTTGGTCACCCTGAATAGGGGTCATAAGTTCTGTATTCTACTTGAAATTGCATCCCAGAAAAAAAGGGAAGCAGCTCCGGATCTAGTGTGGCGTCATATCTGTCGCCAGTACAAAAGTACCAAATATCAGCCACGTGGACAGCGCTGGCGGAAGAGACGCTGGGCGGCATACTCGCGGCATACTCGCAGGTATGCTCGCGTAAGGTACTGGTGCATCACACCGGATATGGTAATTAATTATCGGGCCAGCGGTGGTGGTAACCAGGGAAGGTTCCTTCTTGTAACGGTCAAATTTATTTGTAAATATTGTATATAGTATTATGGTGTCGGAGTATTTTTATTCTAATAAATACTAAATATTTACAAGCCGTTCTCGTCTGTAATTATTTGCCCCGGCAAAGACGCCACACTAGGAATATTTCCTAGTGTTAAAACATTTAGATTAATTTTGGCATTGTATTTTAATTTTTACTTGGGTGTAGGTTTACAGTGATTAGGAATGTAAATCTCCTTGATTACATATTACTTTAATGAATAGTATATTTTAATATGTAGTATATGATACAGGTAGTTATGAATAGGTATATAAATAAGTAGTAATAAAATTGGTAGTTATGAATAGATAGTTATGAATATTGGTATTAATAAGTAGTTATGAACTAGGTTGTTGATAAATAGTGTTATTCAAATTTATGTTACTGTAATAATATCTCAAATTATCTGGAATGCGAGACAGAGGAAATGGGGTAACCCCAACGAAATTCTGCTACCAATCCTCTTTGTCAACCACCAATTTCACTCATGTCTAGGAAAACTGTCATGGAAACCTAGCACCATGCTCGCTGCGGCACGGGTCCCCCCTGCACAGTATATTAAATACCGGGAACAAATTACAGTATGTGAACAAAAATGGTAGAACACAACGATTATAACAGTACGTTCTAGTTGGCATTAATCTTAGACTGTGAATGAACTCTTTAAAACTAAATAGTGTGTTGCGTTTGATATGACATTGTGTTTGTCAGCCAAAAATTCAGGCGTGATTAAAAAACAAATGTTTCCCCCTCTTTTTATATTCGTTTAAATTTAAACTCAGGTCATTTGTTGAATACACTAAGTAATTTGTTTGTTAGGAAATTTGTTGAATGCACTTGTAACCTACACTTAAAATAATAAATATTAAATATTATTTTTAACTTTTTCAAAACTAATAAACATTCCATTAAAAAAACACTAGACTATTGTAAAGCATTACAACATTTCTTGATGTTTCTTTTTGTTCCTGTTATTGCAACAATGTGTGTTTGAAAATCGTTTCTTTTCTACATTATATTTCTTTAATTTTAATTTTTTGGGGGTATGTATTTTCATTGAATGTGTCACAGTTATTGTGCTATACATACTTCTATCCGTGCTCAGTTGAATTCAGCCCCCAAAATGGAGAAATAAATCTTCTAAACGTCGGCAAACTAATATAATTCTTTATTTCTCGACCAAATCCCATGAACAACAATATGGTTTACGCTAATGATGTCGTTGAAACGCAACATATAATATTTCTATTTCACTATAGCTCGGTGGAGAAGGGAGATTATTTTCTGAATGGGATAAGTTACCTTGCTGCCTTGCAGATTAATTTGCTTGAAGGAAGTCTTTATCATAAATATTTTAACTAACAACTAACTTAGTTCTAGCTGAAATCTAATAGTATAAATTAAAACGATATCATTCTTGGCATTCCTTATTTGCACTAAAGATTATTTTTCCCTTAATGCTAGCGATTGACGAAAATGCTGCTTTTGATGACTTTTTCTTACGTTTTCTCCTAATTCTCGCAACTTTCATGCTAAGCTTGAAATGAATTGAGCATCCTTATTCCATGCGCTGCAGGCTGTGGCGATGCCTTACCCATCACGTGACAGGTTGCGCGTACCGGAGGCTGTTGCAGAATCGCAGCGCTGGAATCCCTGGACATAATGAGACATCATTGCTTCGAAGGCCAGCCACTTGATACCCTCGTGATCGTTCCCTGTCCACCTGCCATTTTACGATCGTTACCTTATCGGTGGGTATTTTCTTTACGGATACTGTGTGGAATGGATTGCTATCTGGCGTAGAAAATAATGATGAACTCGTTTGAAAAGCAACCTTACGTCTAACGTTTTTCACGAGGCATTACACATCTAAGGTATTTTATGTTTGGTAGGCCTATTTATTACCGAGTAGAAATTTTAACTAATGCACTGCGCAACTATGTATTATATTATGTGTGTTTGAAACCTAAATTGAAAAAATTCATTTATGAAACTTCTTAACAGTAATATGAGTTTAGTAAAACATAATATTCTAACTGTGAGTTATTGAAACTGTATTCATGAAGTATTGATATGACCGTGTCTTCTGCTGGGAATTATTTATCAAATTAACTATTACAGAAACCTACATAAAAATTGTCGAGTAGAACAAGAAATTTATAAAGGAAATTTAGGAATGATTCATATTTAAAATATAAATATTATTTTTTAAAAAATATAGACGTTAGTATTTTAACGAGTTCAGCGTGAATGAAAATATGTTCGATTTATTAGGCAACTATGTTTCCAAAATACATATTTTCATTGAAGTAAACTATACAGCGCACCTCAGATTAGGAATTAAAAATATCTATTCCGATGGCTTACTGGAGTTGAAAATTGCTTCTCAAAGAAGCATGTTTTTCTGAAGAAAGATTATGAAGAGAAGAATGTTTGTGATGTGCATTTCTCCACATGCAATATGTGTTTCAGAAAATTATTTTCGTTTCGTCAAAATTTTGAAATTTTAATAAACATTTCTATAAAAAATTATAGACTAATTCAGAATATACTATTATTAAAGCTAAGAGTAACCAAATTTTGCAAATGAAAAATTATTTGGTTAAATATTTGTAAAAGAATGAGCATTTGTTGTGCAGAGGAAGTATTTTACGACTTAATTTGTGTTTCATGGTTTTGTAAAACAGCATTATAGTGACAGAAATAGAAATTATTGTATCGTTCGACATTTCGGTATGCGTCCACGATTGTCAATTTGTATGGTTGAGACGTT
This sequence comes from Gryllus longicercus, assembly GCA_038098605.1. Taxonomy (NCBI): domain Eukaryota; kingdom Metazoa; phylum Arthropoda; class Insecta; order Orthoptera; family Gryllidae; genus Gryllus; species Gryllus longicercus. The sequence continues at coordinate 5,538,194 of JAZDUA010000032.1, read as the reverse complement.
CGTTTCGTGAGATCTAATACTATATTTTTGTAGTAGTATACAAACAGTTCATGTCCTTTCTAAATACAGTAAACAACTAATCAGTAATTGTCAATTTCACTATACATACTACAATATCACGTACAAGGTATAAAAAAAGAAAATGCTTTCACTGCATATCCATATGCATTCATTTAAACCACTAGTTGTTCGACTTGAAGTGATTGCCGCGAACATCATTATTATAACTAGCTGCATTGTAAGCAGGTCTGGTCTACGACCGCAGAGGAAAATTGCACACAGAGAACAGAAGATAACACACAGTTCAGAATTGTGGTTTAAGACTTAAGAATCTTTCAGCGGATCGTGACAGAAGTTCATGAAACTTCGCCGTTTCCTGAAGAAAAATTCAGTAAAAAATATTCCTTCCTTCACCACTCTCAAATACCCCACTAGAAGCCACCAAAGAGCACTAATTATATACGATCCACCAACCCTTCGGATCTGGGAGGCTTCCTCTTTTCCACACACAGGAAAAATTAACACAAGAGATTCAACTATTATATGGAAATGACCGCCCTTGTGACTCATCCATAAACATAGTCAGACCGGCAGAAAATGGCCGCTTGGAGGCGCTCTCTTATTGTCTACGTAAACTATAGCGGCGGCCCCGCCGCAACGTATCCTGCGTATTACCGAGATCCCATTATAGAAAACACATTAAACGAGGAAATTTTAAATTAGAGATACAACCCAGTTTCTGTAATGGCATTCTCATCACAAGGCAGGGAAAACTCTTGAGAACGTGCCCCTTCTTTGTCTTGGCCAAAGTGTTAATTTTGTGGAAGTCTGCGATGTTTCAGGTAGATGCTACTGCAGCTCTGATATTTTCTCAGAATTGTGAGATTTATAGGGTAATAGCTTTACGGAAATATAGAGAGCCGTGAGAAATTATTTAAGAGCCATTATAATTACAATTTTTTAATGTTACAGAACGGTTTTCTATACTGTTAGGAGTCCGAACATAAGTATATTATGTTGTTGGAGACCGTTAGCTAAAGAAATTTTTTAAAGTGTATATATAATTTCAACTTAATGACAAATATGATATTGAAATTATTTATTACATGCATTAATTTTAAATTGTCTTGCAATGCATCTGAATACTTCACCTATTCAAAGAATGAACTCACCGTTTCTTGAAACTTATTTAAATAAGTCATTTATTAACAAGTGTTCTAACTAAAACGTAATCGAAGTGACATAGTCTAAACGTATTAAAGTGTTAATAATAAGAATTTGTTAGAATGAAAACTTTGAAGAATCTTTACATAAAATATAAATTATTGACATTATTTTTTAGAAAATAAGTAATAGCAGTATGCTGACACACAATTATTTAAGATTTCTTCGTTATTCATTACTGTGATACAGTACCATTTGAGGGGTAACAAAACAACTTCCATGACAAAATTTAATGCGTTCTATCTTTATCAAATCATTTTAATTAAGTACTTAACATTATCTTATGCAATAATTATCTTTTTTTCATTATTGAAATGAGCTTTATATTGCTTGATGTGACATATTTTTCATTTCGGTCAGAAAGCTTCATATAAATAATTCCTTTCGAACTAAATGGAAATAAATTGTGTATTTAATATTTTTGATATGCCGTTTTACATTTCACAACGTCATTTTTACAATACATTTAAGATGTATGAAGGTGTGTAGCCAACATATCTTATCCCATTTTTCTGTTAAAATTTTTCATGAGTATTTTTTTTCTATTATAATCTAATTTTCGATGCAGTGGTATAAGGGAACGGCGTAGCATGGAGGACAGAACGTACTGAGATTAAAACGAAAGAATTTTTGTAAAGAAAATGCACAAATCCAGGTTCTATAAAAGGAAAGTAAGAATTACCCTCCTTTTTGTCAGAAGAAACCTGGGACGAACAAAGAAAATGAGGAAAGTTCGGGGATTTGTTTAAAAGGAAGCTAACAAACAATGTTAGAAGAGGTTACAATAGCTTAGCGGATATTACAGTGCAAAGGATTCAAAAACAGAGGCACGCCTAACGAAGGTTAGCAATCTAATAGAGAACTTTGCGCGGGATCAAAACACAAAAATGGTTATAAAATATTTTATGTGCGGATTCATCTCAGTTCCAAGTAGCAATTACACAACAATCTCACTCCAGGGCGGCCGTCCCTCACATCGACTCCAAAGGTAAGAACGAATCTCGCCGTAGGCGCAGCCTCCGCCTCGTTGGAAATGGTTCATGGCCCGCGACTCCCTTTGTGAGCATGGGTGGGGCGGCGAATGTTTGAGAACGAATTAATATCTAGAGTAGAAACAAAAAGTGCGTAATAATATGATACATCTTCTATCTGAAACACATTCGTCGAGAATCAGAACTCTTTTTAATGTGTTTTTAATATCAAGCACAAAGGTCTAATTCTCCTCCGAGCGTACATCAAAGCGGACTGTGGATCTGGAAAGACAGCACGAGATTACGAGAGGCGTTGCTTATTCTTCTGTATATATTTCTTGATTGCGTGTTTCTGATTAGCGTTTTTGTTTATTTATTTACCGCGGTCTTCACTTAGCGCCGGCGACCACTAAAATTCTCTTCGTCTACGATTCGGGCCACAAAAGAGACTAACGAATTTGTGAAATTCCACGGAAGCGGGAAGTGCCCATTGGATGAAGCTACCGTGACGAGTCTGTAAATTAAAGGGATGACAAAATACGTGGGAAAGTTAATATCCAACTCGAATTAGTACCTTTCTGAGCAAAGTAAGCGTCAGTGAATGATCTGTCCAAGTCGGGTTTTTGTGATAGAAACAAAACAAAACGCAATTTAAGCAAAAATAACTATAGTGCCAAGAGTAATCAGAATAAGGCTTTTGTTGGACAACCGTGGAATACACTTTTTAAAATAAGTACCATTTGTTGCGGTTTCAAGAGTTTTGGTATTTATGAAATAATTTTTTTATAAAAAAAGCTTTAGATGTTCTGATAACATGAAACTGTTACAATTAGGCTTCCTCAAAAATATAAAGTCATGTCGCCTTACGTTTTTGATTTCTTGATAGAAATATACTGATAGACAGTATTTTATAAAATTTTCTCGTATTATCTATTTTAATTAATTTGACGTTTCTTATTTCATCAAATAAATAGTGTCGTGTCCTCACGCTGCCTAATGCTGAATAAGATGGATGAGGTGGCATTTTAGAAAGAGGTCTTCTGGCTATCCACACGTGTCAAGTAGGAAAATGATAGAGAAAGTTAGACTCCGATGGCGATAGCTTCAAAATGTATTTAATTGCAAGTCAATGCACGCACAAAGCAGATCTAGACCTTAGCCAGCAGGGCACACATTAACACACCACCTTTATTATCATCCTCGCGAAAGCAAAATATGCTTTCCAAACGGAAACGTAAATAATAACCCACACAACAGAGTACGACACACAAGACCTACTCATTACAACAATGATATCAGAGCCACTAACTTTTGACTATCTCAAAAGCTGGCTAAACGAACCTTTCGCTAGAACTGCCACAAACACACACACACGCGCGCGCGCGCGCTTTACATTATCGAGACAAGACTTCGCACTTCCGGTAAGGAAGCTATGCTCTGTTTTTAAACAGTTTAGATAATTGGTATTCTAAGAAGTTCGTGACGAAAAAGAGACACCTGCTGAGCTTATGAAAAACTAGCTGTCTAAACACTCGATAAATAAACCGAATTTGAAAATTTGTTTCTATTACAACCTAGAGGAGTTATCATTTAGTTTCCACGAAATAAATATAAGGAAATGAAAGAAAAAGGGAAATGTATAGACTTAACTTGATCGTATGTATTAATTGTAATTCTCGCCTGATTTCTGAATTTCTTTTCTGGCCTTTTAAGATGCAACCTTTTCTTCCTTTAAGAAACCTCATCTTTGAGCTCTGAATTTTGCTTACTTTTTTCTGCGTTAGAACCCAGCACATACAGCCATAAAGCAATATTGAGAGAGCTAATGTTTTAAATTATTGTTTACTTTATATATAAATTTTTATATACTATTTTATTATTATTATATTTTATTTTTATATTTTTATAATTTTATATATAAATTGTTATGTTTATTTTTGTATCTTTTCGGGTCTTGTTTTTAAGAGTTGTATGTAGATTTTTATGAGTTGTCCTAGGTAATTAAAATTTAGACATTGTTCTAAGCTTACATTTTTTGGAATTATTTTAAATGGGTAATCTCTTTTCCTCCTAACGCTATTACTTTGTTTTTTTTTTCTTTTGACGTCGTTAGGTTGTAAGAGCTGCTTAGCTGATTTAAGTGGAGCAGCGGATTTGGTAGATCCTCTGCATTGAGTAGAAGGTTTAAAATATTTTTTCCCTCTCAACTTTATTCCTGTTCTAATATTTCGTTTCCGTCTCAGAAATATGTCATTAACATATATTTAAAAAGAATCGGCGATATTGAACACCCTTGTTGAATACCTTTGTTACTTAAATTTTTTTCTGTCATTGTGCAAATTAGTCTTAATAATTATTTTTAAATTATTATAAGATTTATATGAAATATTAATAAATATATTGGTATTCTTAATATATTACATATTAATGAAATATTATATTATTGTAGTTGTTTATCTGAGAAGACTAGGCTAGTCATAATTTTCTATAATGTGATAAGTTTTTTAATCAATGTTGTCAAAGACTTTAATGAAATCAATAAATGCTACATGCGTTTGTATATTGAATTCTCTTCATTTCTCCATAGTTAGCTGTAGAACAAATACATTGTCAGTAGTTGACCGTCCTTTTCAAAAATTGTCAAGATATTTACTCATTAAATGAGCTAAAATCTTTAATCATAGAATTTTAAATTATTTACTATTACTCATCAAGTTTCACTCAATGAATAATAATTCGAAAGTAATCAATTTCGATTACACCTAACATGTTGTTTGTATTATAGGATCTGTATAAATAATCTGTAAATTTGGATCCTCATCTGAGTGTTCAGAATAATGAAAATTAAATTAAATTAGCGCTCGTCCAAGGTACCCAGACTATTACCTTTTTTTGAAAAGTACGATAAGTACTTTTTTCATCAAATATATATTTTCAGACATTTTCTTAGCGTTACCTAATTTCAGATTACTCACGTTACTGCATAGACAGGACTGCCTTTGAAGATCCGAAACTTATGATATCAAAGGGAATGTAATAAAGCAAAATTTTATAATATTTGCAGGAATACACCTTATTTAGATGCAATAAAAAATAAAATGAGATATCTTTATGCTATCTGCCAGTATGTTTAATTCTCTACTTTCTGAGTCAAATCTAGTCACAATTTCAAATAATTATTTGTACAGTGCACACATTGACGTGTATGTCAAATAATATTTATCATTACACACAATATACAATGAAATTACACCTTTTCAATCAGTATATTTATTTAAAACATCATGTCCCAAAGTCATGAAGTGATGTGATGGAAACTTGTTTAGTTTGGAAAGAAAACCACAAACTTTCCAACACATTTTAATTAGTGGGTATTTGATCATTAATAATATTGTATTACTATTTTCATCCATGATTAATGGTACCTTTGAGAAAGCTCTTCAGATGAATTCTATCACACAGCGTCAGCAGCCTTCATTCTTCACATCCCAACAGACAATCATTACAAACAAGATTTCTGTTTTGTTTCATAATTCTTCCAAAATTGCACTTCATAAATTATTAGAACTTGGATCATTAAGAACAAGTATATTTTATTAAATTAATTTACTTAAATTTTGTGCCAACAGAAATATTTTGGTAAATACAAAATGGTCTTCAAAAGGTTGAGTTTTCAACATTTTTGCTTCGTAATACAGCCATAATACCACAACCAATATGTACAATCAACATTTTTAGCGTTCGGTATTGCTTTCTTATTAAACAGAATGTTTGTCGTCCTGTAAATTTTGAACTGTATATTTTGTGAATTTTTTGAAATATTATTCTTGAATACTAAATGCCATAGGAGAAAAATATTGACTGAACATAAATCCGGCTCTGTAGTAAAAAAAAGAAATGATTATGTAAAATGTGCACAAAAAGTGTCTCTTAATGAACACAATTAACTTTTGCATCATTTCCTTTTTGCTATCAAAATAGTCAATTTCGTCTTAGAGAAGCATCAGTATGGTAACAATAATACGGAAAGTATTTGTTTATCCTAGTATTTTTTACCTTCTCGCATAAGTACTTACGTAGTACAGAGAAAGTATTTTAATAATACGGCAAAAATTAACGATTCTTCGACAGTAAAGCTCCTTTTGTGGGTCCCTGGTATCAAGAAATTCGATAAATCTTGTTCCTATATCTTGTTCTTTTTATGTAGTTGTATTGCTTCCTCTAACACATTTTGCAGTCAGAATCAAGGATTTGTGGGTTCTTGATACCGAAAAATCGATTGACGGCAACAGCCTGAATTTTCGTTGAAATTTTTGAAAATTGAAAAAGTTCAAAAGGATTCCACTTTCAGCTACATAATAGAAGCTTGACATTTTTCTCCTTAATGAAATCTTTTATTCGAAAACATCATTAAATAAGGTCGTAGACAAATTTTCGAAAATATGACTACTTTTCGAGTAATGTTATGTGAAATGTGGCAATTGCTATGTAATTATTCTTACAAACAGTTTTAAAAAATTCCTTTAATTTCTTTCACTGGTAGGGCTTTATTGTCTTAAAAAATGGCAAGGGGATGAAATTCTCCAAATTTTTGAAAACTAAAAAATGCAAATTTTGTTTTCAAGCGTTGATTCAATTTTGAGAGTGATGCAGGTGGTGTAGTGGGTGGCGTGGCTATGAGATCTAAGGATCTGGGATGGAATTCCAGCGAGAAAAACATTTCTAGCTGAAAGCACTTTTGAAAGTTGATATTGTATATTACAATTTCGTGGACATGAGAAATAATGCAAAAAAATGTGCTCTTGTAGCAACCTTAGTTAAGAGTTGGTAGAAGGACTTTGTCAAATAAAAAAAAGGAGTCAATTTAGCATCAAAATTCTGCTTGCATCTAAATAACATTAGTTGAGAAACTTATTATTCTCTTTTTTTTTGGTAAGGGATAAATTGTGTTGTGTTTGCTTTAAGAAGAATGACATGAAAGAGTTATTAGAGCGACTAAAGAGTTCCATCCATGACTATAATAATACGATTATCTCGCAATTCAACCTACGAATTTCAAAATGAACTTTAGTGTAACCCTGATGGGTGGAAATCATGAAAACTCGGACCGTAGAAGTGGGGGAGAGCAAGGATTTGACTCTTAACGAGAGGAGAGGTTCAATAACAAAGCTTGATATTACATTCTTTGCTCACGAGGCATTCAAATAAAATTAAGTTAAACTGCAATTTCAATGACAAAGGATATGTGTTGCTATTTATTTTACCATTAAAATATTTACAAAGAATGTTGGTGATTTCTTGTTAATTCTTTATTGTCAACGTATTAATAGAGATAAACAAGCATTCTTTCATGCTCCGTTTTTGTTTGTCCTTCGAGGTAATTGCCCTTGAAACATATGCAGTCTGGGTACTTTCTACATCCGAGACATTATGGTCGGAGAAACCTCCTCTGGTATGACACCTTCATTAAATGTATGAATATCTTCAACAACAACAAAAATAATAACAACAGCAAAAATAAATCATTCTTAAGTGCGAGCAAACTATGTTACTGTAGGTTTCAATTAGCGAGAGAGATGTAAAAAAGATAGTTCTATGATCTATTCTTCCCTCTTCGAAAGATTTGAGACCGTACGCGACTAAGAAAATCTGAGCAAATGAATGATGTTGTACATAAGCGTCTTTGGCTTCCAGGTCACAATCACCAAGTGAAGTAACTTATGCGGGAATTGAACCTACAACCTTCCGTTTTGCCCTGAGTGGGTGTCGCCTTAGCTGTCTTCGTTACATAGAACGGCATTCAGGCGTCATTATATATTTTTCTCTATATAGAAATAAATATCAATATTTCTCTACATACAAAGAAATCTCTCGTATTCTAGTCATGTCTATTTCCATAGGGGAAGATTTCCATCGTTTTCTTCAGAAACATTTTCAACCGGCATGCAGTATCGCCTCACAGCGGAAACAATCAGTGGGAGGGCTCATTATCTTTAGTCTCTCATATTTTTCATCAACTAACCCTGCTCACATTTGCATATACTTTGCACTTCACTTATCAGCTAACTAATCTGTAATCACTTCTGTATTACGAAAATTTACGTCTTCGTATTACAGAACGCCTTAGAATCCAGTCCAGTAAGCTTTTTCCTATCACTCAAGTTTACAATAAAATAAACAAGAAAAGCAATTAAAATTAATGGAACTAAGGGTCTTCTTATCATCTCGATATACAAGTCATTTTGTACGAATTATAAAAACAAGTTTATATGTTTAAAAGGAAAACAAGAACTGGGAAGCAATGATGAAAAACACTTTCCGCCATTCTTCTCTGGCAAACATCAGGAATATTACTTAAAGATTGCTATCGATATTAACCCCTATAATCTTGCTCACGCTCCTAATCATTATTTTCACATGGTAATTCTATTCGCATTATAGATCAGTTTTTCATAAATAGAATTCATTAATAGAGAGATTTAATTAATAGAATTTCATGAAAATGCATTAACCCTGATCAAGAATCTAAGATCGACAGCACTTTTCACCTATAGGTTCTTATTGTTGTATGGTCTTGTACAATATAAATCATACACATAGCAATATAGTGTAGGATTTATTGCGGGAGTTGACAGTGATCTTCCCCCGGTGGATGGCGAGATCTAGTGCCAACACGTAGCCCAGAGCGGTTTCCCCAACAATGTATCTCATACTAGTTGGGCACTGCCCCAGCCGAAACAAGCAGTAAGCTCCCAACATTTGTAGTTGTGTAATGAGTATAAGTAAGTGTGTGTAAGTAAGGGGTCAGGATAGGGCAAGCAAGAGGAAGAATTTTGAACATATTTCATCATGCGTGTCTGAAAAATTGCATTTTTAAAACCGCCTAATTCATAGTATAAATATCTGGGAAAGTATTTGCTGAGTGTATATGTATGGTACACGTGTACGTGTGAAGGTGGAAGAACTAATTTACAATATTTTTTTTATGTTAATGTTTTATAATGTATTCTCCCGCACTTTTGCGTAAAGTAACTAAGAAACAAACTAAATTTTAACTCCTAAAATTTATATTTTACTGTTCAAAACTTTTCTTTTTATCTGCCGACAAATGAACGCGTGATATCGACACTCAAGCTCAGTTCTTTAAGATTCGGTTATGAGATAATTACTACGTGACAACTATAATTGACTTCATTTACCTAGTACATTCATTGCCCAAGACATGTTTGTATTACAACAGGGAAAGAAGAAGATGAAAAAGAAAAACAAAAGAAAGTAGTAGAAGTGTAAAAAGAAGAAGGAAGAGGGGGAGATGAACTAGATGAAGAAGGAGGTGGAGGAGAAGAAGGAGATGGAGGAGGAAGATGAGGACAAAAAGGAGGGTGTGAGAAAGCGGAGAAGTAGGGAAAGAAGTAGATAATGAAGAATCTGGAGCAGGATAATGAGAAGGAACATAATTGATGAGATGTATCACTTGTTTGTACGTACGCAATGCTATTTGTGATGATCGGTAACAAGGAGTTAGAAATATTTTTACCATATTCACGTTCTTTTCCCAAGGTGTCTTTCCGATCGTTCTGCCGAGCAAGGGCAAGGAGGGTGGGAGTGGCAAGATGAGGGAGGACGCATACGATAGAGGGAGGCCTCCAGGAGCGGGCGGCAGAAGTGAAGGTGGGCAAGGTGTGGGTGGCGCGGCCGGTGCCGGAGCCGAAGTCGGCGATGGCGGAGGGAAGGGCGCGTCGGGGGAGGGGGGGCGGGGGCGTGCGCTGGGGCTGGGGCCGCCGTGAAATACGGTGATCGCGATAGCCGCGGGCTGCCAGCCCCGTGTGTTTACGCGCTCGCCGGAGGAAGTGCGCCGGCGGCGGCCGCCCGCCCTAATTGCGCCCGCCTTCCCCCCTCTCCATCCCCTCCCCCTCCCCTCTACCCCTCGTTTTAATCACACGCCCCCCGCCGCTGCCGCCATCTTGGAGCCGCCGCCGCCGTCGTCGACGCCGCTGCCTCCGTTGCTGCCGGAGACGCCGCCGCCGTCGGAACGCCTGCATGCCCGTGTACCCACTCGCCCAAAACGCCGCCTGCTGGGAATCCAGAATGCAGGGGGTCCACCGAAATTGAATCTGCTCAGAACACGAACCTCCCGGCGATGGGGGAACTCCTGGACAAGAACCATGCATCCTTCAAGACTTCGAGTTAGGCGGATAGCACCTCACTAAGCAGTATTTTTAAGATCATCGTGTTGGATATGAAATCTTGAGATGTCGTCACCTAAAATGCAACTTAATATATTCCTAGACTAAAGGGTCGAATGAATGAAAATACATTTTGGGAAACATTAAAAATTTTCGATTCGATACTAACAGGTTACAGAATCTAATATTTGAATGCCAAATGAGATCCTAACGGTTTTAGTATATTGATAAGTAACAAAATTTGTACTACTTATTTATCTGTAATTACAACGTTCAAATAATTTACAAATAATTTGATCATATTTAAAGCTGTTTGCATGGCCTCTGCATTTCTTCACAAGCAATCAACAAATTCGGAGAAATAAAAACGATATGCAAAAATTGAGTCTTCATCAATCATGGACATTCTCACATCTGTCTCCGAGAATGCCATTCTACAATTCCGTGTCAGGTTTACATTTATTTGAATTTGCCTTCTTGAAAAGTATATTGTGGCAAGTTGTTTTATTATTGCAATCATCGTGAATGTGGGGAGAGAGATTCCTACAACGGCATTTCTTTGTCTTTCCTAAGGTAGACGTTCTTGTTGTTTATTACGAAAAGTTATGTATTACATAAATAAAATACTTCTAAAGGAATTTTCTGGAAAATTAGTAGTTCATTTTAAAATTAAACATACTAATTTCGTATTCCCTGGAAACTCTTGTTACTAGAGGAATAATCTCTCTCCTGAAAGACAACGTCTGCAAAGTACAGTTCACCTTATTATTAACAACAAAATATTGTGTTAAATGCTACTTTTCTAGCATGTAGAGCAAAACCATAGTAATAAAACAGGTAACTTGCAATGTTTCATCCCCATTGTACCGATACTTAACGCAACTTCTGCACAGATGGCAGCACCACTGTGTCCATAACGACTAGTTACTTCATAAAATATGGAAATTAGAAGGAAGAACAATTCAGGAAAACCAGTAAATGCACCGCTGTGAATTCATGGCTGAGATTTACGTTATTTATTGTCATTAGAGTACCGTGCGCTATGCGACAGAATAGCAATTACTTCGTATTCTTCCTGCTTTTTATGGATGTTATTGTCGCTTCAAGAAACCATAAATTAGTACAGTTAGACAAAAAGTGTCGAGTTTAATTCTTAGCTTTTCCTGTGGTAAACATGTACGTTTTTCTATTTTTATTGTACTATTATTTAACAGCAAACCACTCCAAATTGTATGAGTTGGTAATAGTTTAATTCACGATAGTCTTGTATGTTAATTTTAAATACTTATTACTTTAATAATATTTTAATAAAAATGTGAGTAAATATTTCTCGTGCGCATTGTTTCATAAATCAAATTTTATTAACTTGTGGAAACTAAAAATATATTTTCCAAAATAGTCCGTATACGTTTTTGGTCTGCCTGTACGCGAATGACATCGATCGCAAGAAATCTTCTGATCAGAGGTACACATTCATCCCTCTCGTGAATATCAACTGCGAACGTATGTACCTAGCAGTCGGCAAGTGAGATTTAATCATCATCATTACATTTGAGAAATAGCAGAACGTGTTTTTCTGTTCCAGCGAGGAAATTCGTAGGACGAAAAACCCATTCACTGATACAGGTTTCTTCGATTAAAGGCAATCATGCGTGTCCGACTAGGGCATGGAGAACACGCTGGAGAAACCCTAGACATTGACATAATGTTTCTCGAATCTTGACACCAACATTATTATATGCTGATGTGCATCTCCTTGTGATGAAATTGTTCGTTGACATGTAGGATTCCAATTTGCTTACAACGAATTATACACACTATATCGCTTATACACATTGTACAATGGGGGAAATTTAAAAAAATGTTTTGATTGTACACATGGAATCCTTGGTTACTGCCATATACATTTGGTACAAGTCATACATTTTTAATACAATAGGCATTACAAAAATTCAGGTATAATATTTTGGTCCTTAAAAAATATATATGAACAACACTCCCTTCAATCACTAGAATTTAATATTACTGTATTATCTGAGTTACTTCGTTAAATAGTTTTTTTTTGCAAACTGATATGCTACTTCAGTCGTTACTATGATAGCCCACTCTCAAAGAGGTCGAAGATTCTCGTAACAATGTTCCAAGCCCCATTCGAATGTGACATTGAACATGGAGTAATTTTCCTTGAACGTTGTCATTTTCTCATGATGGCAATGCCTTTTTCACCCTATTGGCCGAGGGTCAGGGACCGTTAGTATCCACGAACCTTCGATGTCTCGAGCTCCTTAGCGTCGGTGATTTCACGCAGTACGGTTAAGCAGTTTGGCTACCTACGCCGGATTAAATGAATTGGTATCATTAGTAATGACTGCAATGACTAATGTTTTTATTAGTACTCGTTTTCTCTTTGCTTTAGCAGTTGAGTGACATAACTTTAGTAATAAGTATTCTTTAAATAAGAAAGCTGTTGCTTAAACCCTTTTTTGTGCAAATCATTTGAAATTTTCACAACCAACTAGCAAAGCCACAAGATTGTTACCCTCAACGCCAAGCTCTGGGTACTGAATGAAAGTCAACATCACCGTCACCAGAGCAGAACCACCTTTTTGCATCTGCTATCTTTCATCTCCTTAGAAATATTTTAAGAGACTCATTTACGAATACTTCTTAAGAATGATGAACCCCCCCCCCAGCGAGGGATTTCCCAACGAAGAGTATGCTGCACAGTCCCATAAACTTCCTCGTGCATACAATATGACTTATATTTTACCTCCAAGGTACTGATTAAGTCATACATCAAGCCCACTATATTCCGTGTTTATTTATCTTAGAGGGCCAACTTTGTCGTAAAGAGTCATGCAAAGGAAGTGCTTTTCCAAGAGGTCGCGAAGCAACGGACCTCGTCGAGAAGAATCTGATTAAAGATTAATTTCGCTCAGTGTAAGTTTTTCTGGATCATAAACCGAAGTAAGGAGGGGAACCAACGGCCGGTGACGTTATCTGCAGTATGTGAACCGGTTCCTAAGACAAGAGTCGTTTTGTGAAGTTGCTCCCACATGCTGGAATCTGGGGCCATAAAAGGTACCTTAATACATAGTGCCCCGAACGGCGCGGCGCCGTGCGGGCCGGCGCGTGGTGGCTGTGGAGGGGCGATGGGTGAGGTTGGGGGGGGGGGGAGTGCACGCGTTCTGGAGAATCGGAGATCGCCTTGAGGGCAAACTAGATGGCAGAGGACTCGTGAATCGTGGTTGTGTCAAGGATTTTTTTTAAATTATTCGATAGTTGTGTGAATCGTGAAACATCCACAGCTGGTTTAAATAAAATACGTTTCAATGTTAAAAATATTGAAGTGATCCGAGCCCAAATTTTGTCGAATTCAAATCCTTTATGTTTAATAATATTGTTAAAGTATTATTAATTGTTTACATACTTAAATAACACTGAATAAAAAATATAACAGCTAAGACAGGGTCATTGAGAAGAAATAGTTCAGTTCCACAATAGGTTTCACTGTAATTAAATCAGATCATATACGTTCTGTGGAGGGATGTCTTCGGGCTAACCACGCCCTTATCTCATGGCAAAGAGGCTGGGTCGCTATAAGTCAATTATCGAACTGTCAAGCTGAAGGACAGGACATATACGTTTCGAAATAGAAATGTATTATTTCCAAAACTATTAAAGACAGTTACGTTACTTTATTCTTTACATTAGTGTATGTAAATCACAACTATAAAAGTATAAACTATCTGAAAACTTACAGTAGTACTGGGAGAACAATGAATTGTATATGTTATAATGTATTCGGTACAATTCTCAAAGAAGGATAAAAAGGACACAGCTGTTATATCTCCAATCTGTTGCGGGTGATGTACTCGTATATTGCATCTTACGGAGGCAAGCATCCCGTATCTGAATGGTTTTAAATTATTTTTAAAGATAATTTGGTTTCAGGGGATTCTGGTTCTTATGATGAGAACATGCATACATCGTACTTCTTAATCAAATTGATAAGTGAGAGGATGCTCTCTGTCGCCATCGTAAATCTAGCAAGACATCTCAACTCCCGATGTAATGTAAGCTGCACACAATAAATTTCTTCTCACTGTTTGTTGTTATTATTATTATTATTATTATTATTATTATTATTTGTATTGCTTATTAGTATTGTTTAATGATTTTCATGTGCAAATTTGCCATCTTCAACGCTTTTCCTATATTTCCGCTCCATGGTAGCTATTTGCAAAAATTTGAAATATTTGGACAATCTATCCACATTTATTTTCCTCTCCGAGTTTTTTCTTCACATTCTAACCCCCTCACGTTTCTTCACTGAACCTACATTTATACGAAAAATCTTGCCTCAAGTATTGAGAACCTTCAATAAAACTAATGAAAGTTTTCTTTTTCTATTTTTTCCTTGATGGTAAATATTTGATAATGTACGCAGTTTTAAGATTTACGATTTTTAAAATTGTTCAGATAATGAATTACTGTTCGACCAATGAAGTCCCAAACGTTGAGAATAAAATTTCTATTCCACAACATTAATTACCATTATTATCATTAATTTTTACATTATTTTAATCAAATACATATTTTTGGAGTAGCAGTTTCATGACATACTTTTGATAATTCCTGTCCTCTGGACCGATGCCATACTCAACTCAATAAGTTAATAACTCAATAAGTCGTTCTTAAAAGCTTCAAAATAGTGATGAATGAGATGTCATATTTGTGAAATTAATACAAACTTGACGCACATTTCTCATATGAAAATAGTGATAACATAGAAAAATGGAAATCCTTAATTCTAAATTTTTGTAGAATGTAGGCGATTGATAAAACAATTACAAAGTAATGTATTAAAACAAATCAAAATGCCAACAGTATCATGTTTTACTAAAGAAATAAAAAAAATCATATTTTTGGCTGGTACTTTGAACGCCAATACGGTAAAGATGAAATATGAAACCAAAGAAGAAACAGAATAATTTGAAGAAGCAGAGGAAGATTAAATTTCTAATATTAATTAATGAGAAATTGTATCCAAATCGGGTTGGTCATTCTAAATGGTTTCAGAATTTTTTTACACATTTTTGAACACAATTTAAGTGTATTGGTGCAATGGTCTATTATTTTTTTACTGGACGTTGCTTTCATGTCTAACTCATACTTGTTTGATAAAATTATGAATCCACAAAACTTCAAGAGAATATTTAAAACGCAACCAGTGAGTAACTTTTTAATTACAAGTGCCGAAAGGTTTCGGATCCAAGTCAATACTCTCCAAGCTTGGAACGGTATGTCCGGCGACCTTCCTTCTCTTCGTGGTGATGCGGTCAGACAGGAAACGCAACGTTACAAAATGCAATGCCGATTACCCACTCATTTTCATAAATTACCTCTGAACACAGTTTAACTCTGCCTGGCCCATTTTCATAATAAATTCCCGTTAAATTATTACCCAAAACTTAATCGTGATCAGGACAAAGTTCCACTATCCTTCCAGTCGCACCTCGTCCATTATTCAAGGCGAGCTCTCCGCCGTCTGTTTCTTCAGACCCTCGCCCCTCCACCCTCACCCCCGGACGCTCAAGTTGGCCGTGCCGTGCGTGGAGTTTCTGTGTTTACGTTGTAAAGCGCTCGCCTGGCGAGTCGCCGAACAGTGGATCAAAATGAAAGAGGAAAAGAAATGAAACTCAATGACTTCAACTTCGCGTTATTTGTGTACAGTTTAGGTGCATGTTCGTGAGGGGGAAATAGCATCATTTAAACACGTAGCCAACTTTTGAAACTTAACGCTGCATTAACACGACACATACTAAAAATTAGCTATTCACTGAGTGTGATGCAGTTTATAGTTGCAGATTTTCGGATTATTTAGTTCTTACATTTAGCATTTATTCTTGGGAAGGATTTTTACTGATAATTCAGAACTGATTGGCAATCTAGTTGTAAGATGGTAATTAAAAATGTATATGTAAATGTAAATATGTAAATTGTTTTATATTCAACATGAAGTATTTTATATTTCTACATTTCCTATTTTATTGTACCCACAGTTGGTTATATTTATTTCACTTATATTTTAATCGATTTTGTCAACCAAACAAAAACAGTAAATATAGTTTTGTAATTTTGTATTATAATAAAAACAACACCAATAATAATAATAATAATAATAATAATAATAATATTTAATAACAAGTTGCATTTCTTACTTTGATGCATGGTCAAGGCATTACTTTTACCCAACCCGCAATGTTGATTACCCCATTTCGAATATTTAAATGCAATGTTCGATTTCAGCGACAGTGCAAACACAATATCATTGCATTAAAATAAATTAATTTAAACACATTTTCGCTGCCTATGTTGAAAATTTTTCGCAATCCTGAATTTTTCAACCGCAAAATCTCCGTAAATATCATGAAACCGAATTGAAATTCGATGCTGCAATGTTTGTGTTACATGTATTTCGGTTAACCATTAATAGACTGCAATACCTCAGAGATCGCGCAGTTTTTCGCTGGAATTGAGATCTCTGAGTCCTTGCGAACAGTTTCTTAAATCACCGGGTAATGGTAGGTGCTAGAAACATGTTTGCTCTTAACAATAGTATGTACAGTGTAATTAATAGTACAGCAAAGAGTCAATTTTAAAATGGTTATGCACAAAAAATGTCAAAAGTGCAGCCAATTTCAAGCCAACTGCTGTTCCCACCGAGATATGTGAAATGTGAAGGAAATCACCATTACAAAAATGTTGAAAAACTAAAGATTCCCTCCCCCAATGTGTTAACTGTAAATAATGCCGCTAATAACCACGGTTGCAAATACTATAAAACTTACTTTAAAGAGAAGACTATGCTTCCCCCAAAATTAGTGACAACAATGCAAATAGTTATGGTACCCCAAAAGTTACCCCATCATAAATGAACCCGAAACTTATAAACATTTCCTATCACTTGCTCGTCGCTCTTATCGGGAAGCTACCAACTGCTTCAAGTATGGTGTCGCCGTTAGACTGGACAAATATAATTTCCAACCTTGTTTCACAAGTAGTAACAGCTACAGTACTCCAAATACAAAACAATGACAGAGAGAATGGTTAGAACAATGCCATACAATGGATAAAAATTTTAAAAAAGGCAATTCCTCAACTAAAATGCAAACTGCCTCAATCACCAAGAAAACACATTCAAAATATTCTTACGTCATTGCAATGTCAAGATTGCTTACATCATGTACACACATTTAATCCCAGGTGAAATATTTAACATTCCAGTATTCTAGTGTCATCGTTAAGATACATTATCGCCAAATGCAGCTTCGGATGGGGTAGCTAAATTAGTTACCGAGCAAGTAAAAACAAGAACAAATCTTCACCCCCTCTTCAGCCAATAATCTGTTTGAGTTACATTTAATACAGTAAGGAAACCAACCCCGACTTAACGCCCTAAAGTCCCTAACGCAAAGTCAAAACGCCCTAACGCCCCTAATAAGCCATGCATGATTATGTACCTCAAAACCTTCAAAAGACAGAAATGTTGAACGAGAAGTAATATTTTTTATATATTAAAAACTGAGTTATTGAAATACCGATTAAAGCACTTGGCCTGTAGAATTTTCCTCCATGCCGTGGATGGCTTAGACACAGCTAGTTACCTGACATATTTTCGCACGGAACATATTTCCTGCCGGGGTTCGACCCAACGATTCGCTACCTATGTAGCTTTCGTTGTGGTCTCTTGGCCCGGTGACGTCTGCTCCGAGGCTCCGAGACGGCTTCGCTGGGTGCCTAAAGTGTGTCGGACTTAAAGTATGTATAATTCCTTAGAGGAAGCAACGAAATGTTGCCGCTGCAGCATCGTTGACCAGGAGGTTTTTAGTCGGTTTCTAGTCTCTGCGATGGCGAATTACGCGCTGGGTCGAATTTCTCAATTCCCTGAAGAAGAATTTTAGCGGCCGGCTGCTTGATCGGAAGTTTCACGTGGTTTCTCCGATCAATACCAAATTAAAGCAGGAACGGTATCCTGATAAACAAGCCACGGATCGCGATCAATCCAGTTTCGTCTTCGTGTCGCTCTCTTCCCTTACGTACACACGTACACACAAATATATACATGTGCTACAATAACTGACAAGTCGGGAACTGAGAGCTTGACAGTACTTCGCTGTATGAGATACCTGGAGGCAGGTAATCCCCGCAAGTCGTATAGACTGACGCCGGATTGCTTGTTAGAATGGGGAAAGAATGAATGGGGGACGAATGTTCACGCGGCGAGTGGTGAACTAATTGTAATGTGGTCTCGTTTATTAATTTTTAATTGAGATTTAACTAATAAAACTAAGTCAAAAACTCATCAGAACAATTAATAAAACTTGAATTATCTGATTTTTATTAAAAAATTATAAGGCTTCTTCATTGACGAAAACTATTTCATTTATATCTTGTATCGTCATATTATTCTTGGTCACTTTGGTCTAAAAAATATTCAATGTTTGAATATCTGAAAATTATTATAGAATTTATTTATAATGAACTTTTTCATTCTAAAATATACTCGTGGGTCACGTAAAAGCATCGAACACAAAACATCGATGTTAAAAAATACCAGCTTCAAAAAATTGATGCAAATACATCAATGATTCTACAAAAAATCCATGTTTATCTTGTCTTGGCTGGGGCGGTACCATGCTGCTGAGCGATACCAGTTTGGGGGGAAATCTCCGAAAACCGAGGTAGGTTGGCGCCGGATCGCGCCATTCAGCGGGGAAAGATCATCGCCAACTCCCGCGATAATACATGCAGTACACTTACGGGGCTAATGACCTTAGTAGTTGACGCGCCCGAAATCACTAATCAGTCGACGTTTTGCACACATTGGCATCGATGCCGCAATCATACCTTGAATTGCTTCCGCTTTTCTTTGGAACTGTGCCACTGTGGAGCGCGGATGGGTCCGGAGTGCGTCTTGTAGCCGACGCCCTTGTGACCCCGGCGGCGCCTTTGCTGGGCGCCGCCCACGTCGCCGTCCCCGAACCCACGCCCAGCCGCCCCGTCCTTTTTCTCCCTTTGCGCTTGTCAATGCTTTTCATTTACATTTTGTTATATACTCTTTCAATTTTGTAAAGAATACTACGTGGGAAAAAGGATAGAAACGTTTACTATGGCAGCTTCGCTGTACTCAACGTAAAAATATCAAAATTCTCGAAGAACACAACGTCGATTATTTGATGAACATTCTACGAGGAATGCTAATCTAAAAGTCTTGTAAAAAAATCTTTTTTTGCAAGACTGACACAACAATGATTTTTGAATCTGTTTTAAAATTTCCGTGTTATTTCCTCAATTTACTTCCATTTTGTAACTAGCAGTCTACTAAATTAATCAGTTCCGAGTCTTTTCTGTTACAGGTTTTGTTGTGTTCACTCACATCCATTTAAAATGCGTTGTGCAGAAAATAAGTAAATACATGAAACTGTATTTAGTGCTATACAATGATTGTCTTGAAACATTTGATGTATTTAAATTTGAATATTACATTTCAAAGTTACGGTCGATGTGTTTAGATTTACAAGGGACTTTTTAGTATTGGAAGCTTACGAGCAGTTTACGTGCGTTGTAGTGCAGTGGAAGCTTTTGCCAAGGTAGTCTTCATAACTTTACACGTCGCTACCATTAGTTCTTTGATCGTCACGTATTTTGCCATTATTTAATTCCCTCTAACAAATATAGGGTCACTGATGGACAATCAGAGGTAGATTTAGCTCAAGGGTGGAGTTTTGGTAATAATCTTTTAAATGATGCAAAAACTCAAGATACTGCGTTTTAATAGATACTCTAAGAATCACTAACAACATACGGGAACTCTTTCAAAATGATATACGATATAACTTTCACATTTGGGGAAATGCTTCTTATGTTCAATTTATATTTTAGAAAGATTTTAAAACAAAAAATATAATTACATTTTTAATAATAATAAACGTATATTTCACACCGTAATTTACTGAGAATTCTAAACAGAATTCTCATTTTGAGTCCATACATAAATATTGCTCACTTATTCATGTGGAAATACATTCAAATGCGTTATTTAAAAGCTAAATTTCACGAACTCACTTCTAGATATAAATAGAAAGTGAATTTCTCAGATGCAAATTAACAAGAACTGTGTTTCTATATCGAATTTAAACTCTCAAAAACAGCCCGAGGTACTCAAAGAAATAAAGAGCTTCTTTTGAATTAGTTATAGGAAAACTTTTATATTCAATAGATTAAACTTCAGCTGTGGCCAGGTGAAGAAATTTAAATAATAATAACAATAATAATAACAACAACAATATCAACAAATCATTAACCAAGAAGTACTTACAGTTGTCATTATTCACCACAGAAGAGATTCGAAAAATGCATAAAAAATGGCAATTTTATATGGAAATGTATCTCTGGTGTTATATTTATCTATGGTATTGAAACTTTCATCTTCCATTATATCAATTGCATCCGTCGGCAACCGATTCCATCGTGATAGACATCAGAACAGCTGTCCCCGTCAACCTACTGACTAAGCGAACGTCGTCACGACAACCGTACTTTACACGTCGACCAATACTTTCGCAACCGCCGCCAACATCGTGACAGCGGCCACGGTCAGGATTACTCCCTCCCTTGCGAAGCCGACCTCGGCAGAACACCCGACCTCGACACAACAACCGACCTCCGCGCTACATCCGACCTCGATGCGACAACGGATCAAGGTAACCTACAACCGGCTCCTTTGGGACAAGAGGCCCATTGCCGACATCCGTCTCCATCGAGAGTACCACACAAGCAACAACTAGCATTAGTGGATAAATACATCGGGAAGCTTAGCATGTACTTAAGATCCCGCTTGATGGGAGTCCGCCCCCAATAACGTTTTCAACAAAAATATAAGTTAGATCACACTATGTAAACATAACGGTTATCTATTGTATTTCCCAAACACAAAACTAATTAATTTAATTCAGATTATAAAAAAAGATCATGCGTTTTTGAAAAAAAGACGTATAAACTTTAGCCGAAATTATTTTAAACCACATATACTATTTAAAATATTACTTTATACAACATATTAATATATTACATATTATTATACTATATACCATGTTAATGTATATATGTAACATATCTAACAAATTTCGTCTATATTTTTTAATTCATTTTCTTCAAGAATTCATTATATTTTCATAATTTACTATGTTAAATTGTCTGTTTACTTGAATATTAAATAAGTGAATTGAAAGATACTCGAATTTCATTTTTGCAGTGAGTTGGGTTACATATGTTAATATTTTAATATTATTAGGGATGGCATAGTTTGGGCCTGCCGGGAGACATTAATCCGTTCATGGAGACCATCCGGATCGTCAGCGTCTGTGCCTCGGCGGTCGTCGTCGTCGTCGTCGTCGTCGTCGTCGCCGCCGCCGCCGCCGCCGCCACCGCTGCCGCCCACTGCCGCTGTCGTGCACTCCCATGAATACGCAACTCGGCTTCGGCTCCCCTCGCCCCCCCCCCCCCCCCGCCGCCTTCACCCTCGCGACGGGGCGCCGCGCACTCCGCTGCCCTCTGCCTCGCGGCGCTATTACGCCGGCCGATGACAGAGGCGCCGAGGAGCGTCGCGGAATATCGATGGGTTGCGTCTCCGCCTCCACCCCCGCCCCGCCGCGCCCCGCGCGTCCCGCCCCGCCCCCGCCCCGGCCAACGGCCTCCGCCGCCACCACGTTCCCCCGGCCCTGGCGACGCGTCCGCGCCGCCGCGCCGCTTAGCAGACACCCTCCTTCTTCAGCGTCTGCCTCGGCGGTTCCAACATGTGAACGAGTATTCGGGCAAGTGCTCGCCTCTGGAAGAGAAGTTAGTTTTTGAAGGGACCCTTATTGGGTTGAGAGGGTGTAAATGCTTAGTAAGAACTGTAAACCACTCCGACCTTCCTCCAGTAAACGCTGTTTGAAATTTAAGATTCAAAAGTTGGCAAGAATCATATTAGGTACTGTTCTATATGTTCGTATTTCACTATCTCTTCCCAATTTTCTTAAAATATCTTCTTATTGTGAGCGGATTTTTGCGTAATGTATTATCTACATGTAACAAATATGATTCTTTCTCCTTGGCATTATTATGGATTATTATTTCTCCTTGGCATTGAAATATTCAGTACGTCCTTGCTCGAAAGATCAACAGTTTGCAGGGTGAAAGTATTTTTACTTCCTTTGCTTCTCTTTTTTTATTTCCTCGTAATTTATTTTGTATCTACGGGTTGTTTTACTCCCTACGCAAATACATAACGTAATGAGAGAATATCAGATGTTTATGGGTGAGATGGTGGGCATTCATTTCCATACATAATGCTAGGTTCCGACTTACAATCTTCGCGTAGAGTATTTGCGTCGCTGTCACCTTTAGTCTATACTTGTCTGAATTTTAATGAATACCAACGCCTTGGAACATGTAATCTATGACTTAGTAAAATAGAGACAACACAGGGATGTATTGGAAGAAAGTTTTGACTCGAACAATTCTACGCCATGAATCAATATTAAAATACTTACGCAGACAAAGATTACTACATAATTTGAAACTAAATCGAGCGAGATAATAGATCCCAGAAGGCTCAGGGAAACGATGCAGCTTATATACAACATTGAATTACACATCACATTTTCTAACGGGCCCTCGACAGAATATCCTTTTCTAAGAGTTTCTATATTCACAAGAAGGGCGCTGATTAACTGTTCAAGTCATTATTCGACAATTTGCGTCACGTAACACATTTTGCAATGTTTACACCACCGCTTTGTCTGGGAAAATGAACATTTGGTGCAGAAGTTCGTACACATAACTCGCCGCTAATATACACGGGCTGTTAAGTCAAGATTAAAGTGTGGATGTGCGACACCGGAGAGGAAATGACAAACCACCGAATCAATCATCACATTACGGATTAGATCAATTCGTCACGCGAAACAGTCACGAGAGGAAAGGAAATAACTCGTTTACTATATAACCGAAGAACCATAAAACTGAGGATTTTAACATAAAATTGATTTACTTTTAAAAACACCTTTTTAAAGACCCTCCGTTGGCCCAGCTTACTAGCTTTTTGTGAGACGGTCCCGGGTTGGTTTCCCGGTCGGGGCAAAAATGAAGCTGTGGCCTTCTAATACATTTTTCTAGTTTCTATAGCTGGGTGACGAAAGAAAGCTGAGGAAGAGCAAATAAGTTAGGTTTGATAATTGCAATAGATCATTCTCGCTAGTAGTCTGCTTTACCCCGAGGCGTGTATAATAAAAAACAAATAGGCCCAGGCCTTGGAACATCGTTTACTGGCAAAATTGAGATAAATCTCACCCTAAATGCTATATATTCATATACATATCTTTTTCGAAATAAATAAGTAGCTGGGTGGTATCGGTATGCTTATTATGTTGCTGACGAGTCACAGTGAAAACTCCCAAATATACCAGTTAGATTTAAACTTTATTTTAGTGAAAGGTTATTTCAAGAAAAAAGTTACTTGCTTCATAAAATGTTTTGCTACATGAATAAGAATTCTTCCCCTTCCACTTTAAAGAAAACAAGTGAAATCAATCAAGTGAATTACGCTTTTCGAAGTTATTGACACGCATTTTGACTTTATCAAGATATTGGCGAGTTGAATATCTTTTTTGAAAGTCGCAAACAAAACACGAAGTTATTGTTTCAGAGCAAATTACTAAAGAACATTCCATTTTAAGCCACTCACCTATCTCCAATCTCCTATGTTCTTGAATGTTATTGCAGTGAAAAGTCTCACATCAAATTGCGAATCTCAACGTTTTATCGGTTAATATACTCTAATGTTTTCAAAGCGAAAAAAATAATCGTGCATCTGCCCCACATTCCACATTATGTTTCAGATTAACATACTTGTAGTAACGTTAAGAGACCATAAAAACCAAATAGTGGATTGCATATGGAACACAATTAGAATTTACGTCAATGATAAATGAGCAGTTATCTTCGTAACAATAAAGGTCAGGTTCTGGAATGACTGACATTCAGCCTGAATAGCTGTGTCCTCCATTACGGCAATGAGTTCACGTGTTTGCGAAAGAAGGTACTTCAAATATCACTTGCGATTTTAAATGTTTCCGGATCTTGCATCTTCGTCAACTTGAAATTATATTTTTTCTTCACGAATAATATATTTGGACCACTTGTATGGCAAAGTGCACAAGATAATATGTAGAGATACACGTTAAAAAAAGACCAGATACCTAATGTTAAAGAGCTGTTCTTTTCCTGCCAGAACAGAAGTATAACACACTGGATCAAGCGACATCACAGAACGAATCCAGTGCCAATTAAAGAACATCTTCACAATGTGGTCTGAGTAGTGGGTATGGAGGGTTGAGGACAATTAGTGGAACTGTTCGTTTAAAGAAATTATACCTTCCATCCGAGAAGTATAGCCATATATGCACCTTGCTCTGAACGACCTACAAAATGAAAGTGGGGACTTTGCCACTGGAAGGCAGCAATCGACAAGGTAGCTTTCGCAAGATAAAAAGTTGTCGCCAACGCCAAAACTAGGCAACGCCAAGCAGGTTGTTGCCTGCTACATTCGAGTAGCCAAATACTACGTAATGGGTAAATTTCATTAAGAATTTGTAACATTTAGTTATCTTAAATTAATGCGTTTTTTGATCATGTCCATGGCAGTATATTGTAATTTCCTTACATCTCTTTACTCAATATTGTTACCTTTTAATCTTACTACAGTATAATATTGCCATTGATTAAAATATCTTTGTGGTCTACATCATCAATAGACTCCAGCTTTGGCGGCACGTTTGTAACTTTGTACAGTCATTTCATTATATTTGCTTCTCATGTCCATTTTTTACTCAAAAACATATTTATTTATTAATGCAGGATTAACTACGATTTTATTGCCTTTTTTTTATAAGTTATATTTAAACAGCGAACGAAGTTTGGATTCGTTATACAATTTCAGAATAACAGAATATTTGAATAACATAAATATTTTCATGACAAATTAGTCGAGAATATATTTAATTTGAAGAATACTTCATCAACACCATTCTGTTAATTGCTTGAAATTGGAAGATCTGCTCTCGGCCGTTTAATGTGAATCTTCATTGCCCTGAGCTAAATGTTCCCTCGTTTTGTTCGAGTAAAATTTTTGTATTTCCAGTAAAAAATGTTAAGTCGCGGGTCTTTACTACACAATCCTGTTTTAAACTATAAACTTCATATGAAGATCGTGTATCTTTACGTACGTTCCCAGGAGTTCTGGGAAGAGGCTGAAACATTTTTCCCATGAATGTTTGCGAACGCTTTTGAATAGAACAAATGTTCTGTAGCAAGTCTTCGTGACTCTTAGAAATGAAGACTATATGGTTCCCAAAGAAACAGTCTATCCCAAAGTACATCTATCGATATACAACAACACTTCATAAAAAACGTTGTTTTTTTTCAATAAACAGTGATGAAATGTTGACAGTGAGTAATTGTCAAAACATTGGAACCAAAATAAATTAATATTATTTTATAATTTTTAAGCATATTTGAAAAGCAGAAATAAGCTTCTAGGTTCAGAAATAATCAATTTATTTTATCTTCTTCTCAGTGTGTACCACATAGACTAAAAAGGAAAGAAAAACGTAATGTTCATTATTTTTTATTTTATATTATTTATTATTTTATATTATTTTATATTATTTTATATTATTTTATATTATTTTATATTATTTTGTATTATTTTGTATTATTTTATATTATTTATACAATTTATACACAATGGCGATTCCAGGTGTTAAAAACAAACCAGCATGTATATGCTTGTAAGATTAACAATAAATAATTTCTTTAGAATCTTGCCTCAGAATTAGAGATTTCCGAAGAAAGTATTTTATGCAATTGTTCGATTTCGTCACAGCCAGCAATTCATCTCAACTCTACGCACGAGACCAGCATTTCCAAGATTCCAAGAAGTGTTGTTGTGCTGTTGTGAAGTGCAAAGTGCTTCATTTTGTAGATCTAATTCATGTTGTAGAGGCCATTAGTACCATTTATGAAGAGCAGGTGCACTGGAATTCTGACGGTATAACGGTCAAATATCGCGCGCAGTTGCCGGCCTGGGCACAAAAATACCTGCCGTAATTTGCACCGAAACCCGTCAATTCATATATTTTCGTTTTTCATTTGTATCCAATTTTTTCCTTCGACAATACTTAGAACTAGGGGGTGTATTCTATTGACCTAAAACACCGCCAAAAATGATCAATAAAATGCTCTGAGCATATTTTAAAAATACCCTAAAAGGCAAAAAAGACGTTGAAATTTTGATCAAAACCAGTTCGTTGAAAGGCATTTCTTCTAAAGTTAAAAAAAAATAACATTTCATTAAAATCCACCCCACTTAGAACTATACTGAGATCTTCCACTCACAATTTTCTGAACGTTATAGAAGAGAAATCAAGAATGTGATTTCTGCGAAGCGTTTCCCAGCAAAAATGCCATAGGTAACATTTGTTCATCGAACCTAGGAGAATCCGGTGATCTATTTTTACCACCTGAAATGACTCACCTGTAAGATATATGCGCACTTTAGAAAAGAAGCGATCTACATGTGCAAATGCGACTCATAATTCATTTGAAGTTCTTCAAATTCTTCGAATTCAAAGGAGAAATCTATCTACTAATACTTTTAAAATGATTTTGAATTACACGTACTGAAGAGTGAAGACAATGTTTTTAGAAAACTCTGAAGTAATATCTTCAAATTCTGCCTCCACCTTAAGATAATTAATAATGCTCCCAAAATGATTTCTTCCGCGCTCAAATAAATAATAATTTACTCAAGTATATATTACTTTGCTGGCTCGTCACTATATTTCACACATTTTGTATACGCTGATTTCCACACACTTGGCATCGATCGATCGATCGATTGATTAATTGATTGTTAGTGATTCTGTATGAGTCAACTAATAAAGCCATTAGTCCCGTTAGTGTAGTGCATGTTTTGTTCGGAATATAACGGTGGTCTTTTCCAGTTGTGTGGCGAGATCCAGCTAGCGGAGATTTTCCCCAACAAGGTATCTCCGGGTATCAGCGGGGCACCGCCCCAGCCAGGACCGGTCTCTCGACCGGTGTGGTGGTGTAGAGCATGTTAGGATGAGAATAGGAAAAAGACACGGTAGGAAAGATCGCTCGCGGTAACTACAGATCAGAGCAGCCGGCCGCTAGAATTCTCCTCCAGACAGCCACTGAATTCGACCTAGCAGACAAATTACTGTCACCGTCAGGACTCGAACCTAGGACCTTCCGGTCAGCTGACGCCCAAACCCATCTCTCCCGGTATGCATCGAGCAAGGAAGAAGGAAGAAGGGCAGAGGGACCACCCTCATTTTTTATATTTACTCGAGTTTAGGGGTTAATTAATTACTGAGGTCATTCCGAATGACACTTAATTTTAAAGAGATGAATGATAATGGAAAAATGGTGAAATGAGAGGTAGGAGACACGCGAGAACCTCGAGAAAACCTGCCAAGAGCTCTTTGACTCGTGCCAATTCTACTAGGAGTTGATCAGGAATGGATCCCGGGCCCCGGTTTTGGAAGAAATGTGCGATAGCCATTACGCCACGAACCCCCTACCGCTTTTAAAGTAATATCTAAATTGTTCGTCAAGGAGAATTGTGGAAAACAGTACCAGAAAAAACGAAAATTAAGAAGACATGAAACCTTGTTTGTGCTGGGTTAAATAATAATAATAATAATAATAATAATAATAATAATAATAATAAAAGCAGAGTACGGTAATATACGCAGTGAACATGGTGACATAACAGGCTCTCATTTCGCCTTTCACGATCGATGAATGCAATTCTTGAGAGTGCAAAGCAAAACTTCTCTCGCATACTATTATTAATATCATGCGCGTTTGCTACTACTCCAACGCCAACTACTTTTTGAAGCGCCCTCTACACATCACATTCTATAAGTGTTCTTTCCGTCCACTGGCGAGATATACGTTAACTATTAGTAGAAGTTTCCGCGCTGATAGGCCGCGCTATCAGCTATCAGCTCAAAACTTTTTTTAAATATTGACTCCGGCTGTGAAAGCCTTCGGTGCTATATGATGTGTTAACTGACAGTTTACGAAAAATTGTCTCGCGCACCGGGCGGCCAGAGTGTACGAGTGTAGTTGGTGTGCGTCGTGGGCGCGAGTACGGCGGGCAGTCAGCGGGCGGCGGCGGCCTTGCGGGCCGGCTGGCGTGTGTATCGATGGCGCCCTGTTCGGCCGGCGCGGCGGCTCGCTCCACCCGCCCGCACCCCTTCCCGTGCCTCACCGACCACCTTCTCCTCCCCCTCCTCCTCCGCCGTCTCCGCGGCCCTCGCCGCCGCCTTCGCGGCCGCCGCCGCCGCCGCCGGCCCCTGCGCCCCCCTCCGACGCGGCGCGGGAGCCGGCCGAGGCTCCTCCCCGCGGAATATGTTATCGCGGGGCCCAACCAGCGACGCCGCCGCCGCCGTCGACCAGGTGGAGCGGCGCCTCGGCCCCACGCGGGCCCCGCGCCACGCCGCACCGCACGGCGTCCGACGCGCAACGCCGCCCGCGCCGCTCCGGCCGCCGCCTCCGCCCACCACGCGCCCGCCCGCCCGGATGCGTGCGCCTCGGCCCACGCGCTGCCTCACAACCGGCAGGGACGCAGCCACGGACGCACCTTGGCTCGGCATGGAACGTACTTTGTTTCTTCGCGATAATAGTAGGCACATTTAATACAAGCCCGAGACGCAGCCACGGAAGCATCTTGGGTTGCCATGGAACTTGGTTTCTTCGCGATAGTAGTAGGCAAATCGAATACAAGCCCATCGGGTGGCTAGTGGACAGCATGATAACTTTCTGTGATGCGAACTC
This sequence comes from Gryllus longicercus, assembly GCA_038098605.1. NCBI lineage: Eukaryota > Metazoa > Arthropoda > Insecta > Orthoptera > Gryllidae > Gryllus > Gryllus longicercus. The sequence continues at coordinate 5,508,838 of JAZDUA010000032.1, read as the reverse complement.
GGGTTTGATTCCCGACGTTTGATGTCTAACAAGAGTTGTAGTTTTCCATTACGATCGCCTCAATTTCCATAGCTGTGTGACAAAAGCAAAGCTGAAGCAGGTCGTGCACTAGATGCGGTGAAGGGAATACGTCATGCTTACATGTCTCCCATACTCCCAGGCGTGGATTAGAAATAAATATAGAGCTCAGGCCTAGGAACACAGCTAAATGAAAAAAAATCGGATTAATCCGACTCCAAAAGCCAATTACATACAAATATTTACACACATTTTTGGTGAATTGAATTCTTTAATTTGAAAGTACACGACCCGTTCAACAACTACTGAGCTGGCAATGGAGGAAGTGTGAAATATCTTCGAGTTGTCGGGAAGTTTCTTAAAATATACTAACGGTAAAGATTCGTCAACTTTCGGGTGAATGCAAATATGTGTTTTCAAAATATGTAATCAGTGCAACAACTACTACTGAGTATTGATGGGCGATTTAATCATGATTATTTTATCAATCAATTATTTTGCTGAACGAATTAAAAAATAGAAATGCTTATATTTACATTGATTAATATTTTCGGTTATTTAATTCGACTGCTTAGATTCAAATATTTATTTTTAAATCAAATATAATACAAAAATTGCTGTCTACACACAAAAGTCAGCAACGAAATTCATTGCGTATATATATATATATATATATATATATATATATATATATGTATATATATATATATATATATATATATATATATATATATATATATATATATCCAACTACACAAAAATAATAGAGACAAACGCAAGCTACTGTTTTCATGGTAGTAATACTGATAAAATGAAAATTCATTTTGTATGAAAATTAATGATTTTAACGTCTCATACATTTGAAACATGTGAAATATTTGTCGATAATATTAGATTAATCAATGAATTCAGAACAATTAATCAGTGCATATTAATCAACAATGAAATCAAGCGATTAAATGTTATTGGATTATTTTGTAATAATTTACATTCCTACAACTGAGACAAAAATTGGCTTTCTCAGGCCACAAATGCTTTTTAGGATTCATTGGGAAACTGTTTTTTAGAATAATCATAAGTACTAACTAATATTGTAAGTGGAATGAATTGTGTTTTCAACAACTACTGAGATGACAATGGTGAATGAGAGAAGCATCATGGAGTTGAAGACCGTTTTCCCCCTAAATATATCGAGGCATAAAGATTCACGATTTGGATGAATTCTATTATGCATTTTGAATGCATTGCCAGAACTTCTGAGCTGACAACCGGCAATGATGGCCTAAAGAAACATCTTACTGTTAAAGTAGGATATTTCTCAAAATATACCAATGGACAAATATTCGTAAAATTTTCCAACTTTTTACGTCTGTTCCCTGAGAGTACAGAAACAGTTCAAGAAGTAATAATTTGGTAATCGGTATGGGATTATCGAGAGTAGTCTTAGCGAGGGAAGTTCTTGATTTTCTTCATGGGTAAAGATTTGAGAAAATTTAACCGAACGGATTTGGAAAAGCAGTATTCGAAGCATTACACCACCACCGAAGTTACCACCACCACGGGAAAAACACCTAGAGAAAAATGCTGGATGTCGCAGAGTTTCATCTAGGTTTTTAATATTGATATAATGATTTTTTGTTTGTAATGTCCGGGCGTGAGATTTGCCCATTGATCTTCCCTCCCCCGATGTGTTTGGAATTTTCTAATTGTTCTTAGTGGACTTCCACCTTCGCCAGAACGTTCTAACCCCATATTAGCTGACAGCGAACACCGCAACAATGGTCTCAGTAATATTTATCCATTGCTTGTGGCGTTCCCTGGCTACGCGAATACGGAATCGTATTAGAACGGTATTTATCGGAAGATTCAAATTTGCCAGACAATTAACCAGAACAGCATCCAATGTTTGAAAGGCTCGCAGGATTTTGTCGTGAGTGAACCGCTTATTCTGGTAAGTAAGGTTTGTTTTTTCGTGCTATTCCCTCTACTAGTTGTTGACAACGAAGTACACAACTGCTACTTGCATTTCATGAGCAATTATACAGCGATGAATGATCATTGAATGATTATATAGGATGCATGGCTTCCATGTCACCGTCGGAAGGTGAAAATTATTAAGGCTTACGTGGGATTCAAGCTCACGACTCTAGTAAAGTGCGTTTGTCACCGCAGCTTCTTGTAAAATTCCCAATGAAAGACTTTTCATTAGAATTTTAACAATGCCAACGTATTTTGACGAAATTAATATAATTGTTACAAGTCACTGTAATATTGAAGAAATAATGAAAAGAAGAAAACGTATTTGAAACATATATTTGTAATTGTACCTCGCGAATTGTGCTTATTAATATCATTTATAATCCAAAACTGATTATTTGCATTAAAATGGTAATATTTTACTCAGAAACAACTTAATATATGAATAATACAAATTGGGTTTAAACTAAATTTTACCTTACTCTTTGAAGAATTAGTGTGTACAAGCAGCATCTTTTTGTATCCTTGTCGGAATTACACGTATTAAAAGTACAAAAAGAAATATAAATCGGGGCAAAAAAATCCATTTCAAACTAAGCCTATACCCATCCAAAGCATTTCAATGGAATACAAAAACTGAAAGAAACTCATGATTTCTAGATAAATTCTTAACTTTGCAAGACGATGCAAATTACTCAGAGTAAGAATCTATTTGAGATTATACATTTGAAGAGTATTTATGATGTTACTATCTTGCAGGTGCAACAACAGTACATGTTATTATTCAGTAAATTTCTGATTAGAGAAAAAATACTGTAAACTATACTTCATTGATTGTGTACTTTCGTTTAACGTGTTTTCAAAGTAGAATATGTATTTTTGTTTAACGTTAACAAATTTTCTATATATTTCGATAGAAAAACGAGAAGTAATACTTCATAACGAAATTATGATATAAATTGATGACCGACCAGTATTGAGAAAGGTTTTATAAATTATCTATATTTCCATTACGCTTCTATAAACAGATGAAGTACAAAGGTTGGTCTTGTAGCCATGAAATTTGAAGACAGAAATCGAATATTTCTGCCAATGTCTTAGTAACAACACCAATAAAGTTTAATTTATAATTAAAATAAACAACTTTCATAAATCATGTGCACGTTGTTGTTTACAATTCTCATTCAGATTATAATTCATATTCAAATATATTCTGCGGTGCTTATTATATTGCTGTTTTATCATAACTTGTGTGTTCTTACTATCAATTCAGAAGAAAGAAGAATACAGCAGTAATGACACACAGAAAAGCAACAGCAATTATGCTTATACCAGTGAAAACTGTACCTTCTTTCGAGTTTGCGACGTATGTCAGAATAAGTATGTGGATCGAAAATATTTTTTCCCATTAAACACTATAAAAGTCTACTTAATTTTAAGGTAGGGTAACATATTACTAACATATGTAACTACGAAGAGTTCTGAATACAAAGTGTTTGAACAGTTGAATACTTATTTAAATGGAAATTGCATATCACTGTTGTTGAAAGTGCTCCAACTCCAAATATCCTCGTAAATAGCCCAGTATCTAAAGCAGGTCGAATTCATAAGAGAACAATTTAAAAAGGCCATGTGAAGTGTGCTCTAAGTTAGACCAATGAATATTTCATTTTATATGCCATGAATATATTGCATTGTACCGTGCATCATCGCATTTCGGTATTTTTAGCTAAATGATGTCTCTGAATCCATTTCATTTCTTTCTCAGGAACTAGGTCAACACAATCAATAGACAGATTTAAGAGACCTTGTTTCGTAGGAAACCTCGCCCGAAGGACTACAGGGTGCTTCAATGGAAATTAATATATTGCTTGTTTCTACTAAAATATATTCAACAGTGGTTATATCTCCAATAAAAAATTTGTTAACGCGTGTTTTCCCAGTGACGGAAAAGGAAACAATAGCAACAAGAAAAAGTAGCCAACTCTACAAACATTTATCAAGTCTTTTCCAAATGTGGCTAATAACTTCTATATTAAAAGGTGCACAACTAGACTTTTCATCATTTTATTAACTTCCTGGACATCTTACAATTGCTTATGCTAATATCGTATCTATAAAAGTGTAGTTAATTACTTTTTAAGCACAATGTCTGTGAACTAAATATTAACATGAATTTTGAAACAAGCTATTAGTTCTTGATATTTTAAAAAAGCGATTGGAATACATTGCATTGAATTTTACAAGATGTAAAAACTTAAACGGAATTAATGAGTTTGGCAGTGTTTAATGTAAAGAAACAAAAGGGGCAAAAACTCACCAAAAAACACAAACAAAATGCACCTGCAAGACTGTTCTAAGAGTAGATAGCAACTAAATGTAATCTTAGAGCAGCTGCAACTACAAATTTGTTCAATCAAACGTGCTATACGACAGCTATTTTAAAGTACCTAAAATTACGATAGCAAGTCATTTCGCTAGCCATATTTATCTTGTTGTCTGGCAGTCTCAACAAAAAATTACTTATCAAAATTTTCTTTATAATTTTAAATAGATTCTTTGAAGATGCTGGTATAGCTTGACTTGATGAGAATCTTATTGCTACAATTAAAGGGTGGCATCGATATGAAATTACTGCCTTAATTAAGCAACATATTTCCCGTGTATTAAAAAGGCAATATCGAAGCCAAATCCGTTTTTAATCAAGAAGCAAACTACTTGAGCAATTAACTTGATCGTGAGACCAAAATTTAGAGTAATTATAAGCAGGCACCTTTCTGGAAATAAAAATGATGCCGCAGTATCGACCTATAAATATCGCTTGATACATGATGTGAAAGGCAATGCAACTATAATGGAGGCATTTCTGTTTCGGAGTACATGCAAGTAACCACTAAAGAGAGACACGCGTGTGAAACCGAAGATGAAGATATTACGTAGTCAACAAAATCATTTACCGCAAGGCTGAACTAATACTAGAGAAGCGGTTTTTCGCTACCACTAAAACGCGGACAAAAAGTTTCGCTCGTATTTACTTTATGCTCAAGAAGCGAGGCGCTGGTCGTGAATACTGATAGACCTTAAGAGTCATCTTTCTGAATAGGCCAACGAAAGATGACCATTCCCCTATTTGTGCTCGAAAAAATATTATTGCTTTATAATAAAAACATAAACAATGAAATGAGAGAGGTTCAGTATTAAAAATAAATACTTTAGATTACGAAAACAACGAAAGAATGAAAATTTTATTCAATGTATTAAACGAAGGTAAAGAAAATGCATATATATAGAATATGTATATATATATATATATATATATATATATATATATATATATATATATATATATATAGAGAGAGAGAGAGAGAGAGAGAGAGAGAGAGAGAGAGAGAGAGAGAGAAATTTAAATTTTTGAAATAATTCGAATATGCATTTTAATGTTATTCTTTGGTTCTATTCACAGTTGTGACGAATTCCCTCATTGTGCAGATAACCAGAATATATGGCAATGGAACAAATACCGCGAATAGGATGAGCATTACTGTGTTGAAATTAGCAACCTCAGAGGCCCAAACCTCTTCCCTATGTGCCCGATTCACCCAAGTTTCTCTATAGCCTCGGTAATCGCTTCTAGCTGTCTCCCCCATACGGAGGTCCCTCTCCTAAAATCCAATTTCAAACTTAATAACGGTCCCCCATTTTCTGGAACCGGCGCCACATGAAGGGGGGGGGGAGGCGAAGGCGAGGCAGGACCCGAGGTATGTTCGTACCCTGCCGGCGGCGTGGACCCGCGTTTCATGTTGGTCTTGTTACGAGCCAATGTAGCCTGTGCACAAATTACAATCCTCCAACTTCTTCTTCGTCTTCTTCTTCTTTTCCTTTCACTTCTCCTTCTTTGCTTTGCTCCTTGGGGGCAACCCCGCCTTTCCCAATCCGTCGCCGACCTTCGATGGCCGTCGCAATCGTCCTCTATCCATCGTCTCCTCTTTTTTCTGGTTCTTCTCCTCTTTATCCTCCTCCTCCTCCTCCTCGTGCTCCACCTACTCGACGTCGCCCGCCTCCGCGTGTTCGTTCTCGCGTCTTGGACTGCTCGGCGGCGCCGTAGCAGCTACGGTGGAGGCGGCGGTGGTGGCTGCGTCGGCGGCAAAGACGCGTTGTTTTTTAGCCCGATGCCTTGGAATCCAGCGGGACGACGTCGTGACCGGCCGTCGGCGTCCGCCATTGGACGCGCGACGCCGCCCAACGTGCAGAGTCCTCAGGCTTCCTTCGCGGCGGCGGCGGCGGCGGCGGCGGCGGCGGCGAAGGCGGAGGCGGAGGCGGAGACGGAGGCGGCGGAGTCGAAGGCGGCGGCGCAAAGAGGCTAAAACGACGGGGCCCGCGCGCACTCTGAAATTACACAGCGCGCAGGGGGATGCCGAGGGAGGGGGACGCGGGGAGGCGTGGGGCGGGGCGGGACAACTTTTTGGTCGTGGTGGCCCGCGGGGAAAAAGGCCTGCGCACGTTGCCGTCCACGCTGCCGCCGCCACCGTCGCCCCGTGTGGAGGCGACTTCCACGGCGAAGTCGATGGCTGGGGATGGCGATGGCCAAAAAACAACGATGGTTTTAAAACCTCGATATTCTCCACCAGAAACATCGGTATATTAACATAGATGTTTTGTTTTCCATGTTTTCTTCAGATCGATATATTTTTAAAGAAACATCGATGTTTAAAAAAAGTTTGTTGTCTTTTTCAATGATTTTGTACGTTGTAATATAGTTAAATTGCATTTTGAATCTTGTCTGTATAGAATATTGATAAGAAAATTAAGATCGCAGAGTGCTTTAAGGCAAAATAAATTTTAAACTAATATTTACGTATTATGTATATTAGATACAGAGCGTTTTACTGCGACGATTTATGAATGCAAGTGAATAAATGGAATAATATCAAAACACGACGTCCTATAGTTTTTATTTGCTTTCTTAAATTTGATAAGCATTATTACTTACATGTTACTCGTACGTAACCAATCAATAAAATGTATTTAATTTAAGTACTCTAATTAAAAATGGAAACAGGATGGGAAAATGTCATTTGTTTTATCATTTCTGAAACATCTGTATTTTAAACATCAATGTTTTTGTCGATATTTTCATTGACATCGAAAATCTTTTGGTGATGTATCGAAATACTGATGCACCGACATTTTGACGAAATTTGCGATCAATAGCTGGGGAGATCCCGCGCTGGGGGCCGGTTGTACTCACGGCGTACGCCTTGGCGGTGCGGCGCTACTTGATATTTTTCTACCTTATAAGGTAGAAAGGTGGAGGTTATTTGCTCTTCATGTGGCATGTTTCCTCTTTTCGCGAAAGTTGTCTTTATAATGGGAAGAAATATCACGAATTTTATTATTTTTCTTGGTCTTTTGTAGTGTCCCTCAGGAGTTGAAATGTTTATTCGATAGGTGGAGCCTGAGGCAGCACAAGATATTTACTAACTTAATGTTTTACGCACTAGATGATGAAAAGTAGTGCTTGGAAATTTGCGTTCACGTGAGAATGCACTCTTCACATGTGAAATTTTAAAGAAATGTTCCTATAGTCCAGGTGTCCATGAATTAGAAATATTCTATCACTCAATATCTAGAACACTATTTGCAAATTATGATCGCAGATCCTGATCATCAATAAAAATGTTAATTTCCCATAATATTCAGGATGTTTTCCTTCTTATAAGTTGATTCATAAAAAGTAATATCTATTTTTAAAGAATATTCTTGGAAACGTTCGGAAAATCGACTAGAAAAATTAGGTTATTAAGTTTTCACGTTTTTCCCCAACACTTTTGCGTCGGGGTCCCGAGAGTCACATTACGACTTCTTCGTAATTCAGAAGACATCAAAATTGCGTCAAATGCATGTGTCATCAGGTGCTATGATTAATGTGGGAGCAAACCAGTTCATTGACATTTTCCAGATTTACTATTCAACGAAAAATTCTAATTAGTTTGTGTTTATTCACAAAAACATCTATATAGTTATATTTTCTTGCATACTTCTGAATTTTCAGATATTTATAAACTTATCTAGCGCACTAATATTTTAAATTATATGACAATAATGGAAATGGGCATTCCAAAATTATTATGTAACATCTTAAAAACGGACTGGTTTTAATGGTATTTCACGTATTGTTCACGTAGTGTTTGTAGGACTAGTGGAAGGTTCTAGGAAGTGATATTCAAGATATGTCAAAAAATGCAATGTCGTAGTTTACAAGACATCTCTAATTGCTACAATTGATTGTGAACTCTTATCCCATTTTTGGACAAAAGAAGACAATTAAGGAGTAATAACTTACTGTAATGGCAAAGATTACTCTGTAACAGGGTACATGAAAGTACGAGAACATATGTCAGTGGCCACCATCTAGCGTCTACAAGAAGGTACATTTTCCTTTCTCATCTTTTATGAAATTCTTCGTAAAGGCAGGAAATAGTGATTCATGGCTAGTTCCCTTTTCCTTACGAAGTAACCTGCGCCATCGTCACGATCTCACCTCGTATTTCCACGTACTGAATTTCAAATGCCGCTCACAACGTGTCGAATTTGTGGTGGGCGAAACGGATTTGGTGTAGTACTTTGCAGAAATGTTTATTTTAATAGCAAGTTTCACCAATACTTTTTCCTAGGTCTGAGAAAACTGGAAAGTCGCCATTCGTTGAATTCCCACAAAGCACTGTGAAAATCGTTCGTCTCTCTTCTGTATTGTGAAACAAACTTACAAGGCTCGCTCAAACAAGGCAACAAGAGGAAAAATCATTCACACGAGCTATTGAAAAAATAGTTTTACCAATGGCCAAATTCACATTGCAAATGCTTTTTTGTAGAGGAGCAGTGATAGTTCCGAACAAATTTCTGGATTTTATATGAACAAAATTGACGGTACAGTTTTTCTCCGTTTTTGAGTTGAGCTTGACTACCCTGCTATAACAAATGCGTGTTGATACTTAAATATGTTTTAAATTGCATTTACATACTTACACATTTCAATTCATTTGAATTAATGTTGAACAATTTAGGTGATTTAAATTTATGTCTTTAAAGTTCTGGTAATAAAATGGTAATTGAAATGATGATGCAGAACTTAATAAGTGAAGTTATGTCACATATCTTCTAAATAAATGACGATCAATGGAAATGATTATACTTGAAAATTATTTACAGAAAGAGTATCATCTTCATATAAAATATACAAATTATTTCCAATTTTTAACTTATTCTAAATATACACAGAATGCCCCTTTTAAAATGTTTTGATACGAGCAGAGTCAACCTGCATATACTCATAACAAAATAACCTGCATATACTCATAATGAAACATTAGTGCATATTTTACAAATGAATCTCAACGACAGTTCAGAATAAATGAGACGCTTCGATAAACCTCAGACCTAAAATATATACATAAATCTCTGAAACATTAATGCAGTTGAGGAACTCTTCATCGACCTCTGTAATTTCCTTAAAACCGCACAATTACTACTCGTTACGTTTTTAGACGAGGTTTCCTTTTCCGACTGGCACTGGCAACAACAAACTAAAATTTAGCTCATGACAGTCACAAGACTTTCATCCTCGACTATGAAAGCACAAGGAAAAGAACATGCATTTGTAGCCGGCATTACAGACATTATTTTCAAGTACTACAGAAAGCCCTAAATATCAGAGACGAATCAATAAAATACCGAAATAAATTAAGAAACACGTAAAGCAGTCCTCTTGGCAACCGACAGATTACCCACAGCCCCAAACAGCTGGCGGCAGTCGTTCTTTCCCGATCCACAGCCGCCCCTCCCCTCCTTCCCCCCTCCCACTCCCCGGCAGCGCTTGATCCGCCCCTCGCCCACTCTCCGAGTTGGAAACTTGCTCTGCCCATCGCAATTACGCCAGGCTCAATTTAAATAAAAATTAAACTTTTGGGGTTGAGGGCGGAGCACGAGGCACGGAGCGAGCCGAGGCCAGACACGAGACACGGCGCCGAGCCAGGAGGTGGAGTAGGCGGCGACGAAGACAGAGAGGGTGGAGGAGGACAAGATGGAGGAAACGGAGGTGGCTGTAGAGGCGTATTGCCAAGAGAGAATTTGGTGGGAAACGGCTTTTGGAAGAATGGAGGAAGAGGGGAGGATTAGAAAGGATAAGATGGAGAAACCGATCTAGAGATGGCAATGGTAAAATATCACGGTGAGGTAGAGTGGGCGGCGACGGAAAGAGAGGCGGTGGAGGAGGACAAGATGGACTAAATGGAGGTAGGTGTGAAGACGTATTGGCAAGAAAAGGTGAATTAGGCGGGGATGTGGGGTAGAACGGAGGAGGGGGGATTAGAAAAGAAGATGGAGGAATTGAACGTGATCTAGAGAAGGCGATGGGAGAAAGTCACGGTGAGTATGACTGTGAAGGAAGGATTTGAGGAGTGGAAAAACGAAAAGAGATTATTTAAATTTAATTAATGATGATTATGGCAACAATAAATGTCATGGAATATAAAAGCGATTCTTGTGCAGGAACATTGTTAAAAATTTGTTTGTCGACGGGCACAAAATACATCGTTCATTATTTAAAAAACATGAATAGGTTTTTTAAGTTTAAATTATTATATTAATTTTTTCAGTAATATCAAATATTTGTTATGTGCAATTGGTAACGATTAAAGATCAATGATAAACTCCCTCAATATTCACCACTTCATTAAGGATCTATTTATTCGTGTTTAGGATCCAAGGAAACATCATGTGATTGGTGAGGAAACAAAGACGATACGAAATCTGTTTATTGCCGTTTGAATATAATAAGATGAATTATTTTTGTAATTTCAATATAAATAAATCTGATGGATAACGTAGGTTTGTTTAGAGTTGATCTCATCTAGTCAGGTTTTATTAAAATTCATCTCACGGCAAAATATGAATGGTTACATTGGTTGATCTGCGTGCAATAAAGATGTTACTGTAAATAAAATTCATGTTATTTCCCCCAAAATCACATAATAATGGAAGCAGTGAATGATTAGTTTTGATCCAATACATCATCGCTTTCTCGTATTCCACTGGCTTCATTTGTTAATGCTCTTTTCATTTCTCATATATCATATAATAGGTCTCAAGTCCGAAAGATGGCTAATGTTAAAATTAGCACATTATCCAGACAATGTGGATAAATTTGTATGATTGACTATGAAGGAATTCTTTCAAAGTTTATCCGGATAATGTTGCCATTAGCCACAGAGCGCTCACTTAAGAAAGGTGATAATACGAACGCGAGGAGTCCGGTGTACTGACGAGGATTATTTTGGATTAAAATATCGTTTGAAATTATGCTTTATGCTAAATGATAAATAGGAGTTGGCCAGATGATAATTGGGACTTCACATAGTTTATGATCAGTGTTTTTATAATATTGACAAGTTTTATGTGTCACAACTTGATTTTATTATTATGGTTTCAGTATAATTTAGTGTATTACTTTATTATTTATGACGTTTTATAATTGATTTATTCTTAGTCATTTGAATGTAATATTTTGTATAATTTTTAGATTTTGTGATATACACCGCAACTAGGGTCGAAACGTCAAAGAAATAAATTATTAGAAAATTTTTTTGTTTCCGTTTTAATTAGGTCAGAAAACTATTTCAATTAAACGAAGAAAATACATTCCTTATAATTACGTTATTACATTCCTTAAAATTTCCTGTTAACGACTACAATTGTAGCAATCAATATACACGTAATATTATAGTTAATGTTAAGAAGAATACAATGAGAGCTTTGGTAACAGAAGTGACGACGGGAAAATCGACGATGACTTACGATGTGATGAGCGGTTAAGATGAAAACAGCGGTGACTTTCAGGACACCAGAGACGATTAACTTCAAGTTGTAATGGAGGAAAATTTGTAAGAGAGTACATTACCAACAAGGACGGATCCACTGGAGAAGAAAATCAAAAATTTCCCTTTGTAATTCAATCACAGTCTCCAAAATAATTAAAATTTACATAATATTTATAGATTGGCAATGAAATGAAGCACGTCGGATAGATGTGGACTAGGTTCAAATATTAGATGAGCGGCACACGCATTTCGACTGGTAGTAGAGGGAGAAGGCTTCCGTTTATGTCTGTCCCGCTTCTTCGCAGGTAAACACAGTATTCATTTGCCATTGCCTTTTATTGAATGATGGGTGATCATGATGACAGGTGAATGGTTGTGGATGGGGTGTTATTCAAATAGAATATGTGGTGATACGAGATGCCAACCATCCCAAAACCACGTGATTCAAAAATGTATGCCTTACAAGCAACGCGTTTAACAAGGCTTCGGATCATTGTACCATGCATGGAATAGCGTTCAACTACGCATACTTGAACACTGCCTCAAACCACTTCACCATCAAGTCAGGCGGGTTAAATCTCAGCGACGCGGCCATAATTTTTTATGGAAGAGGGGCTCTAGGTATAGAGCTCAGCCGACTTGATATTTTCTTACAAAGAATGTTTGAATTATGCATTTTTTATTTCGTACCATTGTTTTTTTTATAACGTATTCAATTGAAATATTGAATGACTTCTGTTACTATAGAAAATGAGTAAAAACTATTTGAGAATACGGCATCGGTTTCTCAGGAGGAGGGGCTGAACCGCCATGATCACCCCAAAGGGTGCACCACCGAATATTATACATTCAAAATTTGGCTGTTTTAATAGATATCTCGCTTGCGGCCCCCGAAGACCCTTGTCTGAATCCGACCGCGGTTATTGACGACGTGCCATTGTTCTCTTACTGGAGGGCGGTGGTTTTGGCGGGCGATGACGCGGCTCCGGCGGCGGCGGCGGCGACCGCGTACGAGGAGCCACCGCGCCCGAGGGGGCTGCTGTCGCGTGCTCCGACCCGCAGATGCGGCGTCTCCCACGACCAGCGCCGACGTCGCCGTCGTCGCCCGGCCGCCCACCCACCCGAAAGCCGCCACCGTCACCGCAACCGCCACAGCCACCGACGCTGTCGCCTTCACCGCCCTGCCCGTCGCGCCCACCACTGCCACTACCGTCACCTCCGCCTTCGTCTACGCTAGGCATCTCCCCGTTCCTCCATTACGGCCGCCGCAGCCCCGCCAGTACCGTCGTCACCATCCCCGCGACCGCCACCGCCCCTGATTCTGCCACTACCGCTGCCGCCCCCTCGCCACAACCGCTGCCATCCGCGTCACCACCTCCTCCGGCTGCGGCGGCCGCCGCTGCGTGCGCCTTTCCTCCCCGCCCCGCCCCGCCCCGCCCCGCCCCGCCCCGCCCCGCCCCGCCCCGCCCCGCCCCGCCCCGCCCTGCTCCGCCCCGCCCCGCCACGCCCCGCCCCGCCCCCGCGGCCGCGGTGCCGCCCGCTTTGCGGTTTGGGCGAACCGACCCCGTCGACGCCCCGAGACACGACGCCCCCTGTGAGCGCAGCGGAGGGTCGCGGGCCGCAGCGCGTTCGCGCGCCGGGGGCGGTTGGAGTTGGGACTTCAGGGCGCTTTTTTTAATATTTTTTTTATTTTTTTTTATTTTTTTTATTTATTTATTTTTTTTTTTTTGGGGGGGGGGGGGCTCTGCAGAAGCATCGATACCTCGTTGAGGCCTGTGCGCGTTTTCGACGTTCTTCCTTCCGTTCTTCAATGTCGTCTTCTCATTTCCATCGCAGATGGTCGGTTATTTCATAAAAATTATAGCCTTTACTTTGCCAGTAAAAATCTTCAGTCACTATTTTTACCTAACATGAAGATGACTGATTGTTAATTATTATTTTATCATTAATCGAAACATTAAACATTACTAGTGTATTTCCATCGCGGCAGATTATCGTGTATATATATATATATATATATATATATATATATATATATATATATATATATATAAGTTTAAACTATTATATTAAGAATTTTTAATTATGAGGAAAATCTAGTTTCTCAGAGGAATCACAGAAATGTTTATAATATATGTTCCAAACCAAGTTAAACAACTGTTTGAACGAGTTTATATTAAGAAATTATAAAATAGTTAAGATATATTTCAAATTGGCCAAAGTATTATTCGCACTCGATAGAGGATCGAACTGGAATGCCATTTCAGGCCCAGTTGATTTGACCACTAAGTTGTCATGAGTTAGCAATGACAGTGGTCACAATTTGGACATACCAGTGAATATATTTAGGCATTATGGACAGTGAATAGAAATCCATTTGTGAATAACGTGTGTGATCTCTCTCATTCAAAGCTAATTTCTTTAAGGTAGTATCTTTAACCTAGCATTTAAAAATATTTTATATTTTAACGAAACATGCTCCCGAAATAATTCTCTTAAAAATTGACAATATTATTCACGGTATTGTGTAATGGTATTATTTTTTTCAATAAAAACATTTTAATCTTATGTTAATTTATGTTGTTTATATGTTGTTTTATTGTCATTTATATGTAATGCGTTCTTACACCAAAGAAAACACTTGGAGAACAGTGTTTTCATTTACAGAATAAAAGCTGTAGATTGTCCTTGAACTTCAGCAGTCTTTGTAGCTTTGTCCTTGTAGCTTCATGCAGTCGAGTTGTCTGTTCGATGTCTTCCTTCGTGGACTATGGGATTCAATCACGAGAAAAGAGTTTCAATGTCACGAACCAAATAGTTTGTTATGGCACTAGTGAAAGTAGTTAAAGAGAAACATGAAAGGGAGATTTAAAGAAACAGAGCTACCGAATGTATGATAGTTCCCTTTTGAAAATAATATTGTGGTTGCACAAAACTATTTGTAATTAGTTCTGAAAATCATTTTTCCTCTCCACTAAAATGTAAGATGAAATACTACACAGCTACTAAAATAATCTGTTAAGATGCATATGGTTTTTTAACAAAACTTAAAAACAATAAAGCAAAGATTATAAAACATTAATGAACTTTAGTGTTAACAGCGATTTCTACGTTTAAGTTTTAATTAATAGTAAATTTTGTCTCAAAAAGTGTGTTGTTAAGACAGAGTTACTTTGACAACCATGAAAGGTTTTTTTATGATAAGATTTCATGAAAGTTGATCTAAAGATAATGATTATTATTCAATGCGATATAATACATTTTACATTGCATCTTGTCTTCAACTTATACCCGAGAAGGAATATTAGGGTATTTTTTCCAAATGAGTCGGAAACGTTTTATAAGAATAGTGACTACACAAGTTGCGCAATCAGAATTTTTCTATGGGGCGAGGCCACCCGACTTGATGTTGTCTCCTAAATAATTTATCTCTTTCTCTCTCTCTCTCTTTCTCTCTCTCTCTTTCTCTTTCTCTCTCTCTTTCTCTCTCTCTTTCTCTCTCTCTCTTTCTCTCTCTCTCTTTCTCTCTCTCTCTTTCTCTCTCTCTCTTTCTCTCTCTCTCTTTCTCTCTCTCTTTCTCTCTCTCTCTTTCTCTCTCTCTTTCTCTCTCTCTCTTTCTCTCTCTCTCTCGCTCTCTCACTCTCTCGCTCGCCCTCTCGCTCTCTTTCTCTCTAATGCATTCAGTTGAAATATTTAATGACTTTCGTTAATACAAATCAATAGTAAAAACCAGTTTTGTGTCTATGTATCATCGGCTTCTGAGGAAGACAGATTCCCAAACCCCAGGTTTTGGGTGCGCCAATGATCGTAAGTGAAGAGTGTTTTGCAATGTTATATGGTGTATACGTTTTATTTTCATTTTTAATAAAACTCCAACCGTTGATGAACACTCGACTACATTAGTTTCGAAAACTTAAAAATGTCTAGCTATTTGGCCCACAATAAATATGAGTGTTTATTCCCAGAAACGCATTTATTAGATATCATTTGTATAGTTTGTAAAATATAACTAACCTCTTGATGTTAACCATTCTTTGCAGAACAAAATAATGACACAATAATCTGTTCTGTTATATCTCGTCATTTTAATACACACTTTAAATAATATGCTTTTTTTATACCTTCTTATATTTCAATTCCTACGATCAATATAATTTGAAGTGAGAACTTCGTAAAAAAATAAAAGTACTTCCCGTGGTACTAGCAGGAAAAAAATAAAACTTTTTTGAAAAGTAGACATGTTGAGAATAAGTGCACCAAGTACAGAAGCTCCACAGAACTCCACACGGAAGAAATTCTCCGAACGTAGGTTGCGCTGAAGAATATCCGAAATCGATGTGCACATCCCTGGGAGCACGTAAAAACGATGACTGAATATAAAACAAGATAAAAAGTATTCCGTGCTCTGCACAATGGGAACGGCGAAGTGTGAACGGAGCGAGAAATCGTACAGAAAATTACCCTTTCAGAAGAGCCAAGGCGGGAAACTCAGGGGGAGCATTGGAAAACACGAGAAACCCTCGGCACAATGCTGCCGACCCATTGTTGTCTACGGGGCAAGGCTGTGAAAGAAGCCTTTATTGATTGGCCAATGGCAGCCAATCGGGACGAGGCTATTTTCCTGCCGGAGGGTCGACCAGAAGACGTGCAGTCCAGGGGATGTCTTATTTCCTGGTCTCCCGGCACTTCAACGTTCTCCTCTTCAACAATTTTGATGATTCGCTGGCCTACGATGCACGTGAGATTTTTTGGGCTCAATCTTGGTTTGTTGATTCAGGACCACAACTATTGCAACAGTATATCATTAATGATTTGTGAAAGAATGTAAGAAATATTGATTATACATTAATCTTCGGAATTCTAACTTAGAATTAATGAAAGAATGTGACTGTCGCGGTTGAAGTATCATGTTGTCAAATTCTGACAAAGAAATGTCAACGGTAGAATATGCATGTACGTGGAATTAACATCGCATATCTGACAGACGTCGAAACTCAAATGCAAAGATTGAGAGACAGTCGTTTTATGGACGGCAATATTGTGATGTATTCATCAATATTGATACATAAGAAAACAATATTTTCAAATACGTTGCTATCATTGTCAAGAAACGTAATTTAATTTAAGTATGCCTTATTCTTACATTTAAGTATATATTGCAACTTACGCGAGGGGAATCTTTATATTTTAAAATTTTAAATGTAAATGAAAGTCGCAGAAATTAGTTTGTGATTTTCTATAGATAGCTTTAATATTTCTTCCCTTCTATTATTTGTACTAGCAATGAATAGTGACAAGTTCCTGCTTATGCAAAAGTATTTTTCATTCATGTGATTTATTCACTTCCTTCTACATTATCTTCTGCACTTTAAAGTTAGATAATTCGTGCAATTGAATGATGAAATGTGAAGGCGTGTGCGTGTGTACACATTTTGCCGCGTGAGTAAATTGCTCTTTTTCTCCTATCTTCTCTGCTCTTTTCTATTTTCGCCTTCATTGCATTTCGTTTTCTCCTTAGACATAAAATACTACGAAAGCATCTTTTATAAACACATATCCAGAAGAAAGGTGCCTGCAAGTACAATTAGCAACACCAAAGGAAAATCACGTTCTTCTCCTTCCTCTGTCATTAGACAAACCAAAACTTTCTAAAAAATCGAAGCTGAGTACATTTCCCAGTACATAAATTAAAAGATTTTATAGCTAATCACGCATTACAAAAGAAAACAAAAAATACTGATGTTCATTCTTTCACCATCCAATAACATCACAAAGAGAACACGTGATGAATCTTCTCGAACAAAGTGACCCAAACGTCCATTGTCCGCTGATATCGACAGGCTACAATAATAGCGTTTAGCGGAACTCGTTAGGGGGACAGTGGAGGGTTCGGACGCGCGCTCTCCCTCGTAGCGGCTGAAGTGTTAAAATAATGCAACTTTTTGTTTCCTTCGCGCCGCGCCCGCCGTGAATGAGCAGAGGCAGCCCCCCAGAGCGTTGATGTGCACGCGCTGCCCTCTGGGGCCCCGCCGCGCCGCTCATTAACATGGAGGGACATAATGGCGCGGAGGCGTCTGCAGGTAGCACGGTCCACGGCGTAGATAGCCATCGGGAGCCGAGTCCGAATCACGATGAACGGCGGGCGGCTATATTCGACGCCTATATTCGATCCGAAACCAATTGTGCGTTCACGAAATGAAAAGAAGGCCGTAAGCCTTTTTTTTTGCTCGTCGAGTGGCACGAGCTGTTTTAATACGAAATGCCATTCTTGGCCTATTATCTTTCTGAATAATAATAATAATGTTCAGTCTTTTCAGTTGGAATCAATAAATATTTTGACAACGTTAAACAGGTTATGGAGAAACAAATAATAAAGGAAGAAAATTTGGTTAGTGGCAAACGTTTCCCACATAATAAATCCAATACTAGTCGCCATAAATACAATATTTTGGCGTGTAAAACAGTTTTCGTTGATTCGCCGTTTTCCACACTGTTAGTCATTTTTGAAATGTTATCGGAGTACTCTAATCTCCATTATTATCACATCATTACCATCACATTTTTACTTCGTGTCTTTCTCATTATCAAAATTTGTTGCTCAGTCCAGGAAGATGACAGGCATTAGACCACAAGATTCAAAGCTGTTTCCTTGTATCCATGAACATTCGTAAACGATAAATAACACGAGTAATAACAAAATCATCAAGTCGAAGTTGCCAAAGCAACTCACGTAGTATGACTGAAAAATAAGGACACTTCCGTAAATAAACAGACATTACAAATGGCGACGAACATGCTTTCTGACAGGCCGAGAGACTTATAGCCCATGTCATTAGCGTGATACGGTATAATGACGCAATTGCCACTCAAACAGTGAAGGGTCGTAATTCACGGTTTTCGGTGAAGATTTGTTACGCGTCCTCGCATGCGGCCGTGACGAGGGATAAAGTGGGACGTATAAAAAGAGACAGAGAGATGATAGAAAGAACGCAGAAAGCGGAAGAAGAGGGAGATCTTAATGCGTGAAAAGTATGCAATGGATGACACAGTAAAGTATCGTATTGAGTGATAGCGATCCTTATGTCATACCCCTAAGTGATTCCCTACAGGTGCTGACTGTTTGCGATTAGAGTAAAAACTGAAACGAACGAAAGAGAAGTAAAAAAACACGTGATCATGTTGATAAAGCAGGAGGTGATGGACGTAAAAAGACATAAGTAGGCGTTTATGACACTTCTAGTTCTCAGAGAAAGAAAGCCGCCGGCTCTCAATCCAAACAGGAAAAGAATGATGTATTCCAACGGCATTAAAATTCATCGCAGAGTGACTGTAATTATCCCATTTTCGTTAAAAATTTCCCTGACGACTTTAATATTTTCTGCATTATGCCACTAATGTGTAAATATAGAGTTGCAATTATCCTTAATTTTTAGATGATTGATGTCATGTTTCTCACTTTTTCCGGTTGCTAACACGCGTTTCAGGCACAACGTTTTTGTTCGCATCATGTATAACCCTTTAATAGCATCCGCATTTTTGATAAAGAAACACAAGATAATCTATTTATATGGCTACTGGGATTTCAGGTGCAATTAAAAGAAGGCAGAATTACTGGCGACGTGACATAACACCAAAATAATTACGCCGCTTTCGTGACACCGAGAGACCAGACGCTCAGCAGCTCGACTGAAATCTGGTGAAGAGTTAGTGCAAAACGAGCGCGAACGTCGCTGCAGAGACATGCGCTGCAGCAACGCTGGCGCCAACGGCGGCGGCGGCGGCGGCGGTGGAGGCGGTGGAGGCGACGGAATGGGCGAAGGGGAGGCACATGGAGGGAGCAGCTGCAAAACTCGAATCGCTCGCGCCCGATCGCCCCCGGGGCGCTGTATGCAACCGCAGTCACCTCCCCCTCTCTTTCGTTGCTTGGTGGGCAGTTTCTTTCTTAATAGAATGTGACATCGCCGTATTTTAAAAATAATGTAGTCCTAAGAAAGCACATACTTTCTCGCGTTATTTCTAACTGTTTCGCTACATTACACTACTACATCAATCTGCAAAAGTGTTTTCAACCAGCAATTATTTTCCACTCGGAGACCTGAACTCAGATCCTCAGTGTTAACTCGCCGTCACTCATACCACTACGCAACAGAAGTGCCGTATAAAGTTCTCTCAAAATTAAAAAATATCCATTTCAAATTCTTGAAGTCTCGAGTTCATTTAGATCGATCAGGGAATCTCAATTTTTAAGACAATTCGCTGGCCGTATTAGGTGCTAGCGTTTACCACGGACGGATAGACAGGTATTTTGTCCTCAATCGATCTTGCGGTATCAAGGACCCACAAAACCTGAATTCTAGCTACATCACGCGTTAGAGGATGTTTTCTATATTTAGCAACTGGTTTTATTAACTTTTTCTTTGCCAGGGACCGACAATAAGCATTTTCCCGGCGAAAAAACATCGTTTTCCGGCGCACGATTACATAACTTTCTCTTCTTAAAACGTACCTTCGTAAGGGCGAGAATATAAAAAAATTAGTGTGTTTGGAAAGAAATATTCAATTATCTATTTTAAAATTGATACACCTCACGCTCGCGACTCTGGAGTTCCTTTGACGAATTCAAAAAGTCGGCGGTGTCCCCAAGCCAACATTGAAAAATATAACACACTGTATTCAAAATACGTCCGTAAATAGGTCTCATCACATTTAAAGCAGTATTCCCATTAAAAAACATACATATATTTTTTTGAAGCTGACAATTTAAAAAAAGAGTACGTTAAAAATATTTATGGAGAGTACGAACCAAAAATTGCTTGCTCCTTCCTGAAATACTATCTGAATTCGACCCATATAACATTGTGTAATGTCCGCAAAATCTATCCCGCGCATATAAGAAAAAATATGTTTAAATGAAGGAGAATGGAAGACTTAAATATAGCTCACAATTAAAACTTACAATTAGTTAAATTAGAGGTGCAAATATTTCATGACTGTCTACCTCTCCACATTCTATTGCCCAAATCTATTCCAATGCGCGAAGAAATTGAAAGAAACTATACAGAATCTGATTTTGTGAGTGATGTTAACGGTTCCGTTAGATACCCAGAATTTCGGAAAAATCCAAAAGGAATTACACCAGTTTTGTTTTACTGAAAAATGAAAATATTTCATTGTGTTATTCAGTCACTTCAGACCTGCGCGCCCGGACTAAATTATTATACCAAGTATGCCACTGTTATAACACAGATGAGGTCATGATTCAGCAAGGCTCCAAGGAAGTTGCTGCTTACCATTCAGATATTCCTATTCACGTATTGCGTGTAACTTTTTTTTATTTTTAAAGAAATATATTATGAGTCCGCATATTCTATATTATTGCAGTTTGCGTGACGACTGTTTTGTTAAAATATTTAATTTCTGGTAGTGTTATATGAGAATATTTTGTTGTTCCTGTGCAGTGTGCGTGCTTCTTTCTGACAAAACCGTTTTGTCTGGTTTTCTTCAGTAACATTTTGGCTACTGCAGGCCAATCATTTCATGATAAAAATTAAACACGACAAACAAAACATTAAATAAATGTTGGCTACTCCACTGCAAATCGTTTTGAATACACATCGATATTTTAAATGTTCGAACAAATATTTTGTCTGGAAACTTCTCAATATTACCGACTTTCAAACCTGGCATTGGTTTTCACTTTTTATAAAGTCTCTATCTTTATGGCTCAACTTAAAAGGTTATTACAGTAAAACCCACCGGTTCATGCAGCAAAAATAGATACTCGACATGACAAGACAAGATTCGTAACTCAGGATGTATATGCGGGTACACCGAATTAGATCTGCAGAAGCATCAGTAACCACCAGATGCTCTAGTATAAGTAATTATCTTCAGTGTAAAATACACAAAATTAGTCCTTTTGATAGAGAGATGTATTAGGTACAGTGTGTTATGTCGAGAACCAATCCGTAATTCAATTTTCTCTCAGATTTGTCCAAAAATAAATTTATTAGATGCAATTTGTTATGAAATCAACATGAATTATATATATATATATATATATATATATATATATATATATATATATATATATATACACACACACTTCTCACTTCAATATTAGTTAAAGATGTATTTTTATTTCTTAGGAAAATGTAACAATATCTTGTGCTACATGTTAGAAATAAATACTGGAGAGGCCGATTTGAGCTGGCACTGTTTTGCATATTTCCTGCGCTCAAGAATTGTAAATTGTAAATTGTTTTTATATGGTAAATTGTTTTTGAATTATTAGTGTTCATATGTTGTAAAACTGTAGGGTTATGGCTACCACCTGGCAATCAGCCAAATGTAGCCAAATAAATATTATTATTATTATTATTATTATTATTATTATTATTATTATTATTATTATAAGAATGTAGTATAGAGAGAATTTTTCTATTAAGGTCATGAATGCAATATTAAAGTACATTAATAAGTTGCAATTCTAAGTTTCAAAAATGGAATGACAAGAAAGAAGCAAGAGAGAGGTGGTATGAACTTTTAAAATACATAAGGGAAAATATTTAGATATATATTTATATAAAACTTTAGATATATATTTTCATGTGTTCATTTTTTCTGATGCTTTCACTCGTTAAGTTATTAATGAATGCTCAATGAACATTGGTCTTTCTTTTTAGTTTTTTTCTGTAATTCTATTGTAAGCCTCATTTCATGGACGAGAATCGCGAAGTCTGTCACGCATTAGATAAGTAATTTCTATTAAAAATCGACTTAATAGCTAACAAACTAATTTCAAACAGAATAATTTTATTCTCGTAATTGGTACTGATAAAATATAATACAACTGTATTGTGTTATTTGTATTGTTCAAATGATACAGCGGGAACCGTTTATATTACTTATATCGACTGCAAGGTTTTACGATGAATGTCAAACACACAACAAAAAAGCCAATGTGAACTTTGAGATAATTACGATTTTCTGGTGTATTGGATCTATGAAATTAACTCCTAACGGATAATGTGTCCCATCGTCTTGTATACTTGTCAAGGTACATACTTTTATGAACATTTATGTAGTATTCCTATAATGAAAACCAGTCCTTGCAGAACTGCTACCACCAACAATTGGATTCGTTATTATAATAGTATTTTAAAAATCACGAACACTGTGATATAAGTGTTATATTTATAACTGATGAACACTTAATACAAGCCGGCGTTTGGTTTAACTTGCAGTGCAGTGGCCTAACGTTCGGGCCCGCAAGCCAGCGAGCCCAGGTAGGAGAGGGGCCGTTTTAGGGGATATTTTTTTTTATTTAAAGTTATAACACAACTTGTGCTCGCTACACACTTTTATAAAGGGGGCCCGAATAAATGTTTTGCGCTCTCATTTCTTTACGCTACTGCTGCACTCTCGCCATTAAAGTTAAATAAACACAAGCCCGGCTATTATAATGTAAATAAAAATGTATCCCACACCAAAAATATATTGCCATACTGCATTGCAACACCTACAAGATCGTTGGAGAGGAGACATCATTTACGAAACAAAGTACAAATATTGGTATCAGAAATGACCCTTCCTCTTCGTTGAAAATAGCTCGTAATCAATAATTCCGATAATTTGCCAACATTTTGACAATTACGTGTGCCCAAAATACATTTGCAACAAACGTAGCAAATGACAGTATAGATACTCATATGACATATAACACTATTCTAAAATACGCTCACCTTCTATATTTTCGTAAATTATGTTCTCCGTCTAAAACCATACACATTAAACCAAATTTGTTAAAAAATAATCAAACCGATAGAATAGCCATTCAAACGGAACGAAAACGCCTCTTTCGACACTCTCCACACCCTTCTACAAACGGACGCGCACAAAACGAACCCCTTCCCGTGCAGCCAATTCATGTAGTCGACAAATTGAATGAAAGTCCATTGTTGGAGTGCGAGCCCTCACAAAAGCCTGTTTGCTCCCACGCGACGACACAAAGTCACGTTGTCCACGACGCAGCCCAGCCAATGGGAGGCCTTGGAAATTGTATACGCGTTTCACGGGGAAAATTGGCACCTACGCCACTCACCGCTCAAATTGCTCGTCGAATGCTGTTTTGGAGATGCGGTGGGAGAGATTGGGGCCTTCTTTTATGTTGCAGCGGTGCCCGAGAGCGCTAGAGAGTTCAAGAAAACGACTACAATAACGATTCTGTTGTTTAAGTTTCGGAATACTTTCGCAAACTTCTTAGTGTAGAGAAAGAAAACCAGAAGACGTGGAAACCAATCAAATAACTTTAAGCTAATCAAATGATCTGTTGCCTATATAACTGCGCTAAGAAGAACGGAGTGAACTATTGACCTGCTCAGCAGTTTGTAGTTCTGAACTTCAAAAGTTCTCCTTCGTTGTCAATTGGAAGTTTTGTTGGTTATCTTCTTTGACATATCGCGTGAATGTGAATCGAAAGGCAATGCTGACAAAGAAAGTTTGCGACTTTTCACTTATTTATTTTGTAAAATGTATATCGAAAATTCAGTTCATTAAAAAGAATTCTATCAGATGAACCTTTCTTTGAAAGTTTATTTCCAGTTGTTAACTGAATAATTTATGGCAAATGTAATTATAAAGCAATAAGCATCATTATTCTCAAAATACAGACGTTTATTGATTATTTTGTTTCCGGAAGCGTCAGCAGCTATGGTCATTCTTCCCGTACGTGTGGTGAATGTTTTTATCTCGAGAAGTGAAGGAGTTCTTCCATAGCAGTACGAGGCCCGGCTACGTGGGGCCTATCCAAGCAGGTGTCTCCCGCCAGCAGGGCACTGCCCGCCGCGACCGGAACAAGCTCTAAGCTTCCGACTGGTCCACCGAGTTGTGAGGTAGTGCATTGCATGTAAGTGTGTGTGTGTGTGTGTGTGTGATTAAGGAGAGAGGATTGGACAAAGAAGAGGAAGGAATGATTTCGCATGGTCCGTGGCCCATTTGTTAGAGTGCTGGTCCGTCATCCGCTTGGTTTTGCACAGCGAAACCAGGGAAAAGTACCGATCAGAGCAGGCGGCCGCTAGAATTCTTCTCCAGACAGAAGGTTGGATTCAACTTAACTATCTAGCTAGTGTCGAAAATCCTGCCACTGTGAGGAGTCGAATCCTAGGAACTTCAATCTAGGAACCGGCCAGAGGCAATGCATTGACATCAGCTGTTGCCCTGAGCCACCTCATCCGATAAATAAAGACGTCTATTAACGATGTTTTTATTTATAAAATTGAACTCCAACGGGAGTCCGAAACCATACTGGTTTCGAAATGGTACTAGGTTGCGGGCGATTGATTTTAAAGAACAAAAATTGTCACCATTTTGTCCTTCTTTAGAATGTCATATGGACTTGTAGAAAATGTCCGAAGAACACAGTTTTACAACATTTCATCTTACTCATATCTTATATCCGCTTAGTCAGGGACACAAACGGTTAAGTAGGGTCGACGCCGTTGTATCGGTTCCTGGAGATGAACATAGGAGTCGAAAAACAGTTTGTAGGGTTGGACGTGAATATTGTGCCAAATTGAAAAATCACTGACAAATATCCCACGAGTAGCGAGCAATGAACATGTTTCCGAATGTCAGACATTAACGACAACTTAAAAATAAAATATTTTTTCATACCAAATAGAGGTGTTTAATTCCAGAATGTTCTCTGGAACAAGGTATTTGGATCAATTCTGGATTATGGTTTGGAGTTCTAAATGGGCAATTATCTATTGAGTTAATGATTAATATACATTAATAGAAGAACACTTAAAAAAAACAAAAAAAACAGAAAATGAGCTATCCGTCTGCAGGTTCTAAGACTATCATGGCTCTAACAACGTGGACTTTAATCCCATTTTAACCATTTTAATATTCAGCATTTTTGAACTATGATTCCGTTTGTAACTAGCTTCTTGAAGTCGTTACGTCTAAAAAGGCAGACTTCTAACCATTCGACGTCGGTCACCACGGCCCACCACCGACACCACCCACACTTATGCTCACGTCCGTCCCCGGCGCCGGCGTCCTCTGTCAAGCCCCCGCCCCCGCCCCTCCCGCCTCCACCGAAGCCACCCGCTCTTAGAGGCGTCACCGCCTCCATTAGGCGATGATTAACCCCTTAATCGGCCGTTTTTTCTCCTAATTACCAGCGAGCGGTGCCACGGCACACCGGGAAAATACCATTATCTTTATTTTCCTCCGCGGAAAAAGAAATCGATTGTTTCCATTTAGTGGGAAGTTTCTTTCCGGTTGTGCAGAGAATCAGAGTAGATGCGAGGGTGCTTACGGAGAAATTCCGTGGAGTTGATTTTCGAGACGAGAGAAGGAAAAGAAAAAGAGGCGAATTAGGAAGTCTTTATTTCTCATTGTGGAGTTTGAAGTACGGCACTCCGCAACGACGTTGTCGAAAGTAGAAGTTTTTTATGCGCCCATTGCCTCCACGCGTATCGTGACACGGAACCAGAAATAATGAAATTAGGCTTTGGTAAAAAAAAAACTTCATCCTGTCGACGTATGTTACGCAATGATTTCATTTAATGCTATAATTCGATTTTGTTATTCTTACGCTCGCACAAAACCCACTCAAAATAATACCTTGCTCCCTAATGACACGTACGATGCCGAAACCGCAGTAATCATTCTGCACGTCCCACACTTCGTGCATTGCTACTCTAGAGTCATATAATATTTAAAATGAGCATCTGAATAAACAAAATAGCTGTGATCTTGTCAATACAACCTCTCACGATGCGGTAATGTGTGTTCTCCACGTAACGTACTATGAACTTCTCGTTCACCCAAGAAAACATACAGTCGGAAGAAAACATTGCATTACAGAAGTAGATATTCGGGCGCCGTGGTAGGACAGCTGGCAGGTGGCAGGCTTACATGGATATGTAAATTGTAAAGGGGCGGCGGGCCGTTGCCTCTTCCTGTCTGTGATCAGCGATTATCGGAGGAAAACCCTGTGATCAAGAGCGGCGGCCAGTAAGCATCTAGGCCTGCGGGGATGCGCGGGGCGACAGCGGGGCTACGGCGGCGACATCTGGCCGGCTCTGCCAGCCCCTGGCGGCGGCGGCGGCGGCACGGGCGGCGAAGGCGGGCGCGCTCCCCGTACGGCCACCGCCAGCGGTGAGGCCTGCTCGGCGCTAGCTCTCTCCTGGAGCCTCCGTTGCCCGTCGCTCGCTGCCCGTCGCTCGCTGCCCGTCGCTCGCTGCCCGTCGCTCGCTGCCCGTCGCTCGCTGCCCGTCGCTCGCTGCCCGTCGCTCGCTGCCCGTCGCTCGCTGCCCGTCGTTCGCTGCCCGTCGTTCGCTGCCCGTCGTTCGCTGCCCGTCGCTCCCTGCCCGTCGCTCCCTGCCCGTCGCTCCCTGCCCGTCGCTCCCTGCCCGTCGCTCGCTGCCCGTCGCTCGCTGCCCGTCGCTCGCTGCCCGTCGCTCGCTGCCCGTCGCTCCCTGCCCGTCGCTCGCTGCCCGTCGCTCGCTGCCCGTCGCTCGCTGCCCGTCGCTCGCTGCCCGTCGCTCGCTGCCCGTCGCTCCCTGCCCGTCGCTCCCTGCCCGTCGCTCCCTGCCCGTCGCTCGCTGCCCGTCGCTCGCTGCCCGTCGCTCGCTGCCCGTCGCTCGCTGCCCGTCGCTCCCTGCCCGTCGCTCGCTGCCCGTCGCTCGCTGCCCGTCGCTCGCTGCCCGTCGCTCGCTGCCCGTCGCTCGCTGCCCGTCGCTCGCTGCCCGTCGCTCGCTGCCCGTCGCTCGCTGCCCGTCGCTCGCTGCCCGTCGCTCCCTGCCCGTCGCTCCCTGCCCGTCGCTCCCTGCCCGTCGCTCCCTGCCCGTCGCTCGCTGCGAGTCGCTCGTGGCCCCGCTGCAAATCGCCCCTGTTGCACATCGCCCAATATCTTTCTCTGAATTTCAGTCGGCCCGCTGTCCGTCGTTTCTCGCGAATTACCTGTCTGCCGCTGCTAGTCACCTACTACCTCCTGCCTACACTCACTCGTCTCCTACTCGGCTATTCTTTGGCCGTACGTTTTTTAACAGTGTTCTTTAAATATTCAATCTCACATTGAAGCTCTTAATGTAATGTTTGGTGAGAAATTTACTTTCAAGTAGCATACTAGGACTTCAGTTCCATTGTGATAAAAAAGTGGTAGAATAGTAGAATGTGTCAATGTGTTTTATATATCGTCCGAATTCCTTAAATTGTGTATACTATAGGGAGTGAACGAACTGAAGGGTTGCAATGTCTACGTTTACTAATCGATATACACAGTCGATATAATCTTTACCGTAGTGGCTCCGAATGCACCAGTCGTGAGGGAAGGCGAATTCTAGGAATATATCGCTGTACCTGGACATGTTAAAACCAATGTACATAAAATTTCAATTAATTTTGAAAAATATGCCAATACTACTCGTTTGCTTAGTTTTTTAATAATAGACTACGAATAAAGCAAGCATCGGTACTAGTTGCAGCAAAGTTTTGTACATTGACAGATATTTAATATATTATTTTTTTTGATTTTTAATGCGCACATCGAAAGTTTACAGCCTGTAAATGGAATAAGGACATAATTAAAGATTGCTACGTTTTCCTGAGAACGTATTTGAAGATTAGACCGTCTTAGTCGAGTATATATTTTGAATGTTTTTTACTTTAAAATTAAGCTCTCTGAAGATGATCAACATTGTTGGAGAAAATGTTAACCAAAAAAATTGCATTCAAAATAAACTAGCTGAATTCTTAATATATTAGTTCGCTGTGCTCGCTAACAATGTAACGAAATTATAATACAGGAAACAATCAGCATCCATTCATTATACTATTAAAAGATGAACACATTTCTTGATATCAGTGCGAATTAATTATTAATTCCGCAGTAAAACACTATTTTTTTACAGTGCTATCCATGAGTTAGGAACCTTTGAAACTTATTATTTTTCTAAAGGTTATGTTAAATCAACTAATTTTTGGTACGAGAAAACTTAACATATAACTAACAATCGCGAAGTTCATTTGGGTCACGTTAATTTCATCTGCATTGAATACTACATATCTCTGTTTTTAGTTATTGAAACATTCCATTATAGTGATATTATTATTGAACGTATATAGAGTTTAATTGAAACATTTACAGTCAATTTTTAAATAATTCTTCACAGTACGGTACAGTAAATCCGACAGCATTCTGCAGAGAAAACGTAATTACCTGTCTAAAAAAATATCTTTAAATTATGAACTCTTTGTTTCGAATTCATATTAAAAAATCTATCACTTCTTCTGCATATTATCGATTGTCGATAATTTTTTTAACTTCCGCTGCACCTTTTATTTTTCGAAACTCCTGTGCCAGCTTTCTGACAGTTTTGGTAAAAGTATAAGTTAATTTGACTTCTATTAAAATACTATCAAATACAATTCCAATGATCTATTTGTATTGTTATAGCAGTATTGGAGACTCTTAAAAGAAAATGGAAATATTATAAGAAACATTACTAACGTTTTTAATGAAATATCATGATCACTTACGATTAGTTATTACTTTCAAATATTGATTTATGTAAAAATATGTTCACTAATGTTTGTCGTAAAAAGCTGTAATATTATCAATTCTTAACTTTTAAATGCTAAAGTAAAACATGGCACTACACTATACGCAAACTTTTAAGAATTGATAATACAACTTTCTAAAATATTCGGAGATAGTAATATCAATCATTTTTTTTTATACTGCCGTCGGTCTTACGTCTGTCTTCGTGGATGATACGTCATTCTCCGACTACGTCACTGTCATCATTATTATTTTGAGTGCAATGGCTGTTATTTCGCCGTCATCCCTTCAGCCGAGACATTACAAACATTTTTATTACGCATTAGTCCAACTTACTGTATTTACCAATGCCATTATAACATATTCAAAATGTTTCTTCTCGTTAATGCTGCCCTTTTATTTAGTTAAAACTTCAGATTTCTTTCATAATTCCTTTTTACATTGTAATTAATATTTTTTTCATTACAATGAGTTTCACAAGTAGTGGAGACAGACATTCACCTTGTTATATTGCATTATGAAATATGCATTTAATGGCACAACTTGAACAGCACTTCCCCATGACATTTATTAGAGCGTAATTCAAGTTTTCAAGATTACCTAGTTATGTTTGCAAACTAGGTTTTAATCACATACGTATTTTTTGTTTGTAATAAAAAATCAGACTAATTTTGAGCCTTTGTATTGGCGATGCCTCAAGCTGCAGTGTATTGAGCCTAACGCGGATTCCGGGCCTGGCGGTGGCACCGCACCATGTGCGGGGCGCGGAAGCGCCGTAGTGGCGGCGAAGTGGATGGCGCTGGGGCTCCCGGACGCCTGCGTCCAGACGGCGCCGTCCACGCCCGCGGCGCGGAGGCGTCATGTGGAGCGCGCCGACCGCACGTCGCCCGGTCGCGCTTCATCGCACAACCCTCGCTCCAGCGTCGACGCCACCTCTTGCACAGTCACCAGTGCCAACGACATCACCACCACTTCAGCCGTCGATACCGCCACCGAAGTTGCCAACAGGAACACGGCCTCCGCCGCCACAATACTACCACCACAGCCTCCACCATAGATACTACCACCATCACCACCGTCGTTGCCACCCCCACTCCGCCGCCACCGAGAACCACCATCAACACAACCATCACAAACCACCACAAACCACACCACCACTACCACAGCCTTCACCAAATATATCACCACAACCGCCACCTCTACAGCCACTACTCATCCTCACAGCAACCACTACGGCAACTCCCGTGGTTTCTCTGATCAACACCAGGCGAATGCTGGAGCAGTACCTAAGAAACGGGCGACAGACCGCGCGTGATCCTTCCTTCCTCTTCCTTGTTCTACTCTCATTCCTTACTTATACACATACTCACACATCCACTACACTACCTCACATGCCGGGAGACCGGTCCGGGGCTTAGAGCTTGTCTTTGGGGCGGTGCCCCGCTGGTGGGATATACTTTGGTTGGGGAAAATTCCCATACGCCGACGTAGGTCACCGCGGGATCTCGCCATCCAGCGGGAGAAATCAGCCCCCATCCCGCAATGAAAACGTGCACTACACTTACGGGACTAACAACCTTACCACGTTGATGAGCATGGAATCACTAATCAACAATTCAACCACCGTAACCATCACTTATACCACCGGCACCGACGCATCCATAACTCCACAATAGACATCGCCATCACAACCAACACCACGGTCACCATCATCACTTCGAACACCATCACCCCACCACAAATCTTGTGTGCTGTGTCATTCCTAACTATTTCCCCCATTTTAATAGCTGCATTTTCTTGAATCCTCCATTGCAGGCGCAATACTATGTCACTATCTCTTCGACATTTTTATTTTCTTCGACATTGCCTTTGGTTCAGAAACCCTGTCGGTAGAACAAAGGGTAATTGTAATCAAATGATGTTTCCCTCAATTTTATTGCGCAGGGAAATGATCGATTTCTCCCTATGGTGGAAACATTTACATCAGTGTTCCAAGAATAATAAAATAGATAAAATTATATTTTGATTTTCACGATCATGATAAATTGTATGTCTTCGGCAACTTTGTTGGGCCATCGACGTTGGAGCCCTATTGCCACAGAAGTAATTAATAGTTAGCTGAATGCCACCATCATCACAGCCCGAGTCGCAAGTACCATCCCCACAACCAACACCGCCACCATATTGGCCCTCACCAAAACCTAGTCCGCGTGATCAATGCGGCCATGGCATCCCCATCATAATTCCCAACTTTTCCTTCCTTAGCCAATTACTACTTGCTTCGGCTGCACCTGTGCTATATTTTGACTAAACGATTAATTTTGATTTAGTTTTGCAAAATAAAAACAATAAAAATCTATACATGGCATATGGGGGATACGTATAATCTGCACACGTTCTCTTGAGCTCCCAAGTCGCATTTACGAATACACGAATAAAATACGAATATAACTTGCAGATGTGTTTTTCGCAATATTTTTGTACAATAATGCTTTCTGAATAAAAAAACTGCAAACTATTTATGAAAGTATATTGATGTGAAACAATAACCATTTTTCTTTCAAATTGTTGAAAACTCAGATCAAATCTACAAGAAAAGATGTGTAGCGTAGGTCGAAGAATGAATTTTAAGTAGATCGCTAGAAAAGAAAGTACTGTTTCGTAGATTCTTCTATTCAGTTCAATATTAATGAAGACTTATTGCAGGTAACCAGAGAAATCGATGAATAACCATTTCAGACTCATAAATTACATAACCGGAATATTTTATCCACATGTATATTGCATTGGCTTCCTAGCGTACCTCTCAATATTCCATGCGCCCTTCAAAATGTATATATTCAATCGCTTTATTAACATGATTCTTACAACTTCTTCCACTGTATTTTCACCGAGCAAGTAATTTCTGAACTGGAAAAGGAACTCTAGTAGCTATTTTTAATGCTCGAGTAGCTAATTTTCTTTAATTGTAATTTCAAACAAATTACGCATTACGCGAGTTTCTCGCGGAAGTATAGAGTGATTTCGAATTGTATACAAGAATTAGACAAAACGAAAGCTTAAAGGTATATAGTTATTTAAAAATATGTATAAAACCTTTTGAGTTGTAGATTAAAAAAATTGAAGTAAGATAACAACTCCAACGTGATGTCGAATTCAAACATACACCGCAGTTGACCTGTCTGTCATTTTAAACCATTCTCAAATCTGCAATAAAATACTGAAGATACGCAATTAAGGGTTCTGCCATCATAAGTATTCTCTTAAATAATTAACGTAACCCCATAATAAAATATTTGTTTAAAAATTGCAAATAAATGGTGACGCAACTAAATAAAATAGATGACTTTGTCGCCAACTACTCTGCGCTTAGATGTTAAATCTCACCGAAATGCATGGATGTTGCCATCTTGTGATCGTGAAAACAAGGGCGAATGAAAACCATCTCATAAGCCATAAAGATGTTCTTGCAACAATTCGATAATTAGATGAATAGAACGATAAAGACAGAATGCATGGCGATTGGTTACACGGTATGAGAAGCAGAAGAACGAGAGAAAACCCTATTGAACATTTACATTGCAGACTACCCTCAGATGGAAAGAGTAGAAATAGCATGTTTCGCTGATGACACAGTGCTGTTCACAACAAACAAAAATGAGGCTCAAGATAGAGAAATCTTAAAAAAATCATTAGATTCATTTATAAATAGGTGCTCAAAATGGCATATAAAAATAAACTCTACTAAATCATAACCCTAGATATTTATGCTACGAAGACCCAAAATAACCAACCCACTAATAATTAAAAATGTAAATTTAAAATGGATAAAACGAGATCAACCAGTGAGATATGTAGGAGTACTTATAGATCAAAACCTAACATGGAAATATCACATTAAAGAAATAACTAATAAAACATTCGTGAAAATACCAAAACATAAATAGCTAGTCCAGACTAATCATAGTATGTGGGATAACTTTATTCAAATCCATTATCAAAACATCACTCACTTACGTCTGGGGTGGTGCCGCAAAAAGGACCTGAGAGAAAATTTAAGTAGTTGAAAATAAATTTTTTAAGACGCATAATTAAAGCTCCGTGGTACATGTCAAATAGACAAATTAGAAACGAATTGAACATAGAAACCTTTAATAATTACATCAATCAGTAAATTTTCTTGAGAAGAGGAATTTGTTAAAAACTTTAATCTAGGACATCAAAATTATTTCAAGATATCCCAAGGATAAGATAACCGCCATAAACGCTTCATTAAGAATTCAAATTTAAAAACAAACAAAAAAATTAAACACTCAAACATAACGTTGAACAAAAGAATTTCACAAATTTAAAACAAATTTTAAAACATCCATACACTAAATTAAAAAAAACGTAACATAGTGAGAGGGAACTTCCACTGAATGAACTCCCCGCCTGCCTATGCCCTAACCCAGATCTACTATTCAGTTATTCTAATCTCTGAAAAATACGTGGACTGAAGAGATAGAAAATAAAGCTGTTAAGAAAAAGAACGAGAGAATCCCGAGGAAGCCGGCCGCGAACACGCTTTGTGCTCAACTTCTTCGTAGAGTGACCAAGGTTCGAAAGTCTTTGTGCCGAAAAGAGGAATGCCGAATACCGCATTGGTCGCTTCACTGCCGGTCAATACGAATAATCAAGATGTCCGAAGAGTTTCAACCAAATTAAGAAACAATCCAATTATGTCGGTCACGGTGATTGCCAGCGACAAGCGGCCAAGAAGCGGGTTGCAAACTGTCAGTAGATTTCTGGGTGTGGTAACTCTCGCTTTCAGATCAGACCAAACTTTAATTCCTAAGAGAACAGACACGGAACGTCACTATTAAAGGCAAAGCATATTATTCATTACGCGTATGTAACATTATATTCGATTAAAGAGATTCTTACCTTACTTGGGAGTGAATAGTTCGTGCTTCCGGGCGCGTCAACGGTTTTGGTCATTACTCCCGTAAGTATAGTGCATGCTATGGTCGCGAGGAACCGGAGTTCATGCCACCGCTAGAAGGAGAGATCTGACGCCGACCTACACATATCTTTGCGAGGTTTCCCACCCACAGGTATCTACTCCGATGCGGCACCGCCCCAGCCGTGATAAACTCGATGATGCAGGTACGTCTCCCAAAATATGTGCTGCACGGTAATGCGTGTATTGCACTACCACAATAAGTCACGCGTAAGTGTAGTACATAAGGAGAGAGGATGGAACCAGAATGAAGAAGGAATGATCGAGCGCGATCCGTGATCCGTTTGATAAGAAACCGCTTCGGCATACCCCTCGTACTGATTGGAGAAACAATATAAAACTACCAATCAGAGCAGTCGGCTGCTAGAATTATCCTGCAGACTGCAGCTAACTTCGACCTAACTACTCTTGAAATTTGAAACTGTCAGGACTCGCCCCTAAAATCTTCCGATCAGAGACCCTTCTATGACAATAGCTGCTGTTCTGAGCCACTTCAGGCGGTAGAGTCAATATTACTAATTTCAGGATGAGGCAGAAAATTCAAAGGAAACTATGCAGCCCCCGGTCGTATTATGTTGATTGTGT
Source organism: Gryllus longicercus (assembly GCA_038098605.1). Lineage (NCBI taxonomy): Eukaryota > Metazoa > Arthropoda > Insecta > Orthoptera > Gryllidae > Gryllus > Gryllus longicercus. Next base: position 5,473,806 of record JAZDUA010000032.1, on the reverse strand, counting down.
TATTCCCCATTTTTCATACTGCACGTATTGACTGAATAATCTTACAGAGTGCGTCAGTAGTAACGACACCACTGACATCATGTAACAGCAAAGCTTGAAGGGACAGGCCACCCGCCAGTACATATTCGCTATTTACAAATTGCGATATAAAACAGCATTTTTTTTATTTTCTTGGCATGTGTTTTACCAAAGATGCACTCTTTTTATTGTAGCTTTTCGCAGGCTGTTTTGGTTAAATTATTATAATCTTTACATAGTAATATGAGAATCTCCTTTTCTTTTGATCTTGAACATTGTGCGAGTTATTTTTTGTAAAAAAAAACATTTTATATGGCTTTGTGCAGCACTCTTCTAGTTGTGGCAGGCTCAGCGCCCGTGCCGCGCCCGATCTCACGGCGAGCGGCGGCGCCGTCCGCGTCGTTGGCGGCGGCTGTTCGCCAGCTGTCGCGGGGCGAGTGCGCTGGGAGCGGCAGGCGTGCCCCGCGCGGCCTCGGACGGGAGCGGGAGCGTTCGCGCGCCTTGATCACAGCTATTGCCTTGCGCCGCCTCCATTACGCGCAGGAAGCAGCCGTGGCGGCGGCGGTGGTCGCGGCGGCCGGCGGCCAAGTAGCGGCGAAGAAAAGCTGACGGCGGCTGGAGGGAGGCGGACGAGGCGGTGGTGATGGCGGGGGTGATGGGGGGTGATGGCGAGGGTGATGGCGGGGGTGATGGCAGGGGTGATGGCGGGGGTGATGGCGGGGGTGATGGCGGGGGTGATGGCGGGGGTGATGGCGGGGGTGATGGCGGGGGTGATGGCGGGGGTGATGGCGGGGGTGATGGCGGGGGTGATGGCGGTAGTGATGGTGGTGGTGGTGGTGATGGCGGTAGTGATGGCGGTAATGATGGCGGTAGTGATGGCGGTAGTGATGGCGGTGGTGGTGGTGGCGGTGGCGGTGGAGATCGCAGTAGTGAATGCTGAGGTGGAAATGGAGGTCGAAAGGGTTGATTGATTAGTGATTCCGGGCACGTCAACTGCTAAAGCTATGAGTTCCGTAAGTGTGATGCGTGCTTTCATCGCGGGAAGTGGAAGTGATCTTCCCCGCTAACTGGCAAAATTCGTTACCGACCTAAGTCAGCTTGCGAAGATTTTCCTCATCCAGGTATCTCCCACCAGCGGGGCACCGCCCCAGCAGGAAGACGTTCCAAGCTCCCGACTGGTCTCCCGGCATGTGCATGTGTAGTGCATATGAGTGCAAGTGTGTAAGTAGGGGGTGATGATGGGCCAAGGAAGGGAAAGAAAAGATCGTGCGTGATCTGTGACCCGTTTGTCCGGGCACTGCAGGTACATTTACTTAATGTTGATCTATGAAACCACGGAAAACTACGGATCAGAGCAGCCGGCCGCTAGAATTCTCATCCAGAGAGCCGCTGAATTCGACCGAGCAATCTAGCTAATGTCGATAATCCTGGCACTGTCGGGATCAATCTCCAGAACACCGTAATATAGTCAGAGGCACTGCAGTGACATCAGTTGATGCCCTGAGCAACCTTTGCAAGTAGAGGTAGAAACGAGTATACTCGTAGTAGAGGCAAGGTCAGGAGCGATAGGGCAAATGGAGACTGGAGCTGAGGCTGGGATAAACGCGGGGTCTTAGTCTTGTAAGAGTATTTAATTAATTTCATTCAGTTCAGTCCAATGATACGTTATTATTACGAGGCGAGGGTCAGGCCATTAGGCCTGCTCTTCCGCCCGACCACGCAATTTTTTCCATTTTAGCATCTAGCACCGAAAGAAGGTATCACTCGGGAGAAGAAATAGGCTTCTTTGAGGCTTCTTTATGAGTTGTTGTCTTATATCATAGGCTACTTTGAGGCTTGAAAATCTCTTACATGCATTATATCAACGACATGGAACAACCAGCTTTACTTCGTCTCCGAAGGAAGGTGTACGATCTATTTTTACCCCTCTTGAAAATACACCGGTTCGATCGGATTTCAACCTTCGAGCTTGGGTATAGGGACGGGTTTCATAGTGTTTGGGAGGGGCAGTGATGATATTGATGGTGGTTGCGATGGTGGTAATGGTGGGACAGGTGATTGTAAAGAAAATGACACTGTCTAGTGACATTGTCAACGGAGACGGTTGCGGACGAGATATCAACGAAAAAAGAAATAATGAACACAATTCATTGTGAAGCCTTCCTCAAAATATTAGCCAACCAATACATAACCCCGAGGTTCTTCTCTAGAGTACCCTCTTCAATGTATAAATTAAGTTAACACAGATATTTTAATTAGCATAAGTTAAACAAAATTGTAAAGTAAATATACTAAACGATGTGTTCCATCTGGAACAAATAAATGTTTAAAAAAATTTAAACCATTCATTTTATCGACGTAATGTTAGTTGTGATCGAAGATTGCGGCGACAAAGATGACGGGACGTAGAGGAAGATGTTTAGATCAAAACCTGCGAACCCTTCAATGCTCTTTTGGTAATCAGGTGGGAGGATTTCGGATGTGGTTGTGTTTAATAAGTGAATGAACGGGCGAGGATATGACGAATCTGCCTAGTTCAGAAACGATGGCTCAATTTCTAAGGTACAGACCCATAGGGCAGTGACAAGTGCTCTTTTCCACTTCCAGGTAAACTAAAATAATTGCCTGAATGCTCTAATAGGGCGATGATCACTCGCGAATTTTGCCGGGTGCGCGAAGTTAGGCGAGTTCAGAAAAAAAAAATTTGTTCACATAACTCCAAACCGTAATATTAAACACTGCTATAATATTGAATCCGATTCTATCTTAAACTGTGACTTAAAACACACTTATAAAAACTACTTTTATAACACATTTGGAATTATGTATTTGTTCCAGTTTTAAGTGACGCAATTAGGTTTTTTGGTTGCTATATGAGATATTTTTAAAGATAAAATATGTGCGCGATGACTTTTCACTGAATGTCTTGCATTGCTCTTCTGTTTGCTATTTCATCAATATATTTACTGTTATAACACTTTCTGCATGTAATTCACGTGAATATCAGGTGAATCACACGTGCCACTTTTTTCAATTAAAATTACACATTTAATCATGATAAAATTCGGCGATAATGATTACTTCTAAATGTCGAATCTATGAAACAAACGCTCTAACAGAGTCATCTTCCTATGTTCTTTGATTTTAGGATGTCTATCGGCTGTAAAAATATCGAATAACGCAGGTTGACGGAAAGTCATCGACTCGAAAAATCTTTACTCTTTTTAATCACAATTCAACTATGTAAGAGATGGTAAATATGTCCAAGCGCAAGAAAACATGTTCATATTTTACATCCCTCTATTACGTAACATTTTTTGTTTTCGATAATAGGAAGATTAACGTATACTAAAATAGACACCCTTCAACTTTCTGATCACTTGGCTGACCAAACACCCTAGCTTTATGCTTAGGGCCATTGTATATTTGCAAATTGTATAATGTTACGCAATGATAAGGGGGGTATCGCAATAAGACGTAACGGCGGTAAGTGGCTGGGCATGTAAGGACTCTTTACAACAAAAAATATTCTGCTATTTTTTCACGTTACGGATGGGGGGGGGCTGATAAATTAATATCTATATTTACATTGCTATTGTTCACAGTTTCCGAAATCGTGAGAATACCTTCCATATATACAAGCTTGATATTTCTTCACATCGCGTTGTAAAAAATGTTTCGATCAACATGGAAGTTTCATATAAGATGAATACGCGATTTAATTCAATATCAAATCATTGTTACAAACCATTTCTGGAGCACCGAGAATTTCAAAACATCAATTTTACTACTCGTCGATTAACGAGTAGGCAAAATTTATTTTTATAATATCATCACAATGATGGAAGAGAAGGTGATCCGAACGAATGTTTGAAAACCTTTCAGCCTTTTTAGCAGAGAGTTATCCCCTCCCTCGAGTCTTGTTAGAAACAATGAATATAATCTGAGCATCAACTGCTTGAAAGAAAGCCATTTTTTCAAACATGCACGTTAGAGGCCTTTATATAAAGAAATCGAATACAACAAAAATTACGCACAATTTTATAATTATCGAATGAAACTACTTGAAAATAATGCGTAATTAGAAGGTAATTTTTTTAAGCACAATCGTAGTTGAAATGAACACATCCACAAGGGAGAATTGATGGAAGCTGTGGATTATGACTATAAAGAGCAATGGGTGGTTTACTGCTCTTGTAGATTCTAATGCTGTATATGTGTATCCTGTAGTTTTTTAAATATTTTATATATAAAGATTATTTTATATACAAAGAGAAGAAGAGGAAAAATTTATTATTTGGCACAAATAATGTCTACTCATATTTTGAGCACAATATACATTCATATCTATTCAATTGAATTTAAAAATAATATCTCAATGTAATAATTACGAAATAAATGACACACTTTCATTCGTCATATAAATTGTGGATGACTCAACGCAATAATCAACCCCTTTCTGTTGAGTCCACAATTTGTGAGATCAAATTTAAGAATTACTTCTATGTAATAATCATATAAGAAATATATAATAATTATAAATACGTATTTAAGAAGCATCCTATTGAATATAATCAAGAATTCTTGCACGCTTAAATAAGACATTTTCATAGAAATTGATTGAAATTAATACTAAAGAATGTTGGCAATTGTTACGATAAGAACTGAACTTTTAGAGAAAATACCAGTCTTAAAAGTGTAAAAGGTTTTTTGCATATGTTTATATTATTTGGTTTTCTAAAGGTAATATTACACGAATATTGTGGAAGGTAGAATCGATGACAGCCGTGGATTATGATGGAAAATCGCAATAGGTGGTATATTGTTTTATAGACACTGATGCTGAGTTCGTGTTTCAGTGGTTAGAAAATGGTGATTGAAAATCGGAGTCAGTGATGTACGATGATTATACAAGAATGAGAATGATGTTATAGAGAGTGAAAAGAATGATGAGGTGTATCGGACAGTAATAATGTGGGTGGTTATGACCAGAAACGAATTCGCCATGGCTTAATCACTGGGTAATGGGAAGCAAACTGACGAACAAGACAGGTTCAGATTCTGGCGAGAGCAATCATCTTTTGCTTATATTTTCCATTAAACTCATGTAGGGACAGATTATTCTCAAGAGACAACAAGGCGACACAAGACATTAAATGTTGCTGCACCATCAAATGCAATTGTAATATACTATCAGCAAAAGGATGAGCAAATTGACAGCAAGTGACAAATTTCAATGGCCACTCAGAAAATAGGAGAAGTTAACGGAAGGCCAACAAGAATGGATTGTGAGGCGTAGAGGATAAGAAAGGGTTAAAACTGTAAAAGTAATTTAATAAAAACAAGAAATTAATGAAAGGAAAGGGAATTGAATTGCGGAGCATATAGCTGAAAAATATGCATTCTAAATTCAAGGTCGTCAGAAGGATACGATATTTACGTCCATACAGACCAGTGAAATCTTATGTTATTAGCTCTGAAGGTTATTAATCAGATGAAGACAGTACATATCAAATTGCTTCCTTTCCCGAATTAGAGACTAAAATGAATACGTGCTATTCCTACTGTAAACAGCTAAAATGTGGAATTAGGAAGGTATTTTTTCTTTTGTTTCACATTTGTTACACAACAGGGATGGTCACACATAAAATCGATTTGAGTCGTATTCCGGAGTTTCATATATTACACTGAGCCACATAAGCGTCATATAGTATGTTTTATTTTATGTAACTACAAAAAGGGATTAAATAATTTATTAAATAATGGCTAAATTCAAATATAATTTAATTTCATTACTTTGGTTTCATTTTCTAAAGAAATCCGGAGTGCTATATGAAATATAATATATATACTTACATACATAAAGAGAATGTCCGTCCCAAAAAGGTGATCAAAAGAAACAATGAGTCTTTGTTGAATTTCATAGAGATTGGCAGATCCAGTTTTTTCAAAAACCTACCGCGCGCCATTCAAACCGCCTGCCAAGCCTCCATAGAGACGACGGTGCTGGGAGTTGCTTGTTTCTCCGTGTCATCGGTAGAATTTATTCGTAAGAAAAACGTGGCTAATCACACGCTAGACTACTTTGGTAGTATCAAGAATTTTACAAGAACTATTCATTCCGTCTATTAAATCTTCATTAACTGCAACATTGAATAGTACAACAAATCTCAAAATACTGACCAGAGTACGCAGCGGCAAGATAATGAACTCTGAACGCTATCCGAGACTTATGAGAATTAAAAACTCTTGAAATGGTTTAATTTGCGTTTATTTAGGAAGGATCGTCAGTATGGAGTAGTGTCTACGCGAGATAACCCTATAAACAAAAGTCATCTACAGACTATATTCTTAACAGCAAACCTCGTAGTAATGAGTAGCTTTTTGTAGCTGAAATGTACGTTCATGAAAATAATTAGTTTGTTCATTACTTCTTGGCGCGCAGGTTAAACGGATACTTCCGTGAGTCATTTTGTTTAACCCCAATGTGCTTTGGATTGTCCAAAATAATAATAAACCCCATTAAAATCACCTGAGAAATTACTTTTTTAGGATAATCCTGTGAGCTGAAACAATTCACATATTCCTTCTGCAAGGAATGCATTCCGAAATGGCTGTTTTTGCGAAACTCTCCACACGATGCTCTGTGGATTGGTGAAATCGAGAACGAATGTATTCTTTAATTTTAACGTGCACCCCAATGTGTTTTCTGTTACATAGACGAAGTGTCAGCATGGAAATCTTCAACTCTACTTTTTCGTTACTCGTGAATAATCTGTTATGGAGTTGAGGTGATGGGTTCGAGATCCATATAAGGCATTTTCACCGCGCGGTTGAGGATAATTCGCCTTCTTACATCACTAAAAATTCCATTTAAATCACCATTCTCTCATAATCGTATTCTTCTCATGATTACCCCATCATCCATTCACGCATCTAGAAATAAAATGTTACTACCTATGGCAATTTGTAGTGCTGTAATGCAGCCAATAAAACTGCAAGAATGTCAGCATGCTTAAATGATATTATTCGGGCAAAAGTTTGTTCAGTTTTCGCACAAAATTTGAAATAGATGAAGAAAATATCTGCCCTATTCTTACTAGTACGCAGAAACTAAAGGAGACATAAAAGAGAACAAAATTAGAAACGAATGAAATGCTCGCTCACCAAACTATTATTACAAAAACTTTAAGAGATAAAGCAAAGTCCTCTTAAATTAGAAAATTATAACATTCAGTTAGAAGATAAATGGACAAAAAGAACGAAGAGAAAAAAGGAATCAGCATAAATTGAGAATGGCTCCAGATACAATCGTCAGAACATGTGTCTCACAAAAAAGATATAGTCCAGGCCGTCACAGAAAGAGTTGGACATGTGTGCATGCAGAGCAGCACAGCCCTTAATCATAGATAAAGAAGATCATTCATCCAGACAAATCCAAAGGCAAACCACCAATAGATTCAGGAAATGGAAGGGCATATAAAGTTCGGCTGTCCTCAGAAATTAGTATGGAACTCACACAACACAAAAAGTATCGAGTGAAATTAAAATTTTATATTGTCTGGCACGTTCGTATTGGTTAAATTACTCATTACATTTAAATTTCGTTCTAATAGAAAAATATTTTAATTTAGAAAGTCATTAGTAATTGAAATTGATTAAGAAATATATACTCTGTGCGTTATATATCACACACAACATTCTTACAAGATGGTATGTTCTGCGTATGCGAAAATTGGTTCAGGAATGTAATTTACTGCTCTAGATTTAGCAATATATGTACTATTAATTTTTTGTCATATAAATATTCAAATATAAAATTACATTCGCAATAATGCTCTCCTTATGTTGTACTTAAAAAATGAGTCATAAACCACGATGCGGAGCAAGAAATCATGATGTTCCACAACTCATTCCATATTAAAAGTACAATATTTTGATCTTCATCACCGTATACAAATGACCTATAACAGTTCATAATTTATAAATGTAGCAAGGCGCCAAAGTCGCGCGTAATTCAGAAACAACGTTTAATTTGTTTTATGTCTTCGCCGATCAATGAGAACCGCAATCCGCTGGGCGTAAGTGGAAAATGTGGAAATTATGCCTACCTCTACCGTTTTTCCTCGAGACAACGTTTTGTTTTGAAAAAGGTCTTCATTCACTTATTCAAACGATCTCAAACCGCCATTAGAAAGTCTCTGGACCGTTTGATTACCATTTAAATCCAACAAAATTTCAACGCCTCCTCGATACTAACACCAGAAGCTACTTCAGACCGACTATTTCTGACAGCCGAGTATCTGGGCTTTGTTGCTGGTTGGAACTGCCCGCAGGGTGTCATGTATTATACATGTCACACAAACTGCTTTTTCGCCCTTTTCAACATACATTTTTCGAAAGAAACGAGTTTTTTCGGTTGGAAATTACGAAGAGGCAAGGACGCTACGACCTGCTATTTGCATAAATTATAACATCTCCAAATTGCTGCCGGAGTTGTAGCGAAGTCCATTCAGGCTGGGTGGTGCAAGGGTTATCGGATCGGATGAAAATTCATATGCGCCTGGTATCGAGTAAGCAATCTTTCGAGAAGGAGGTGGAGGAGGAAGAGAAAGGAAAGGGGAGGGGGTTGAAAAAAAATAAGAAAAAAAGGGAGGCAAAGGCACAGGGTTTGTGTGCTCCTGTTTTTGTGATATCCCTACGGCGAATCGCTTGCATTCGGGCAGCTGGAGAGGGACAAACATTATGCAGGGAGTGGCACAGCGGTTCTATGAAAAGCAATGAGCTCGAATTAGGGAGGAAGCGGGTGAGGCGGGCGTAGGGCGGACGACGGGCGGCGGACGACGGGCGGCGGACGACGGGCGGCGGGCGGCGGGCGGCGGGCGGCGGGCGGCGGGCGGCGGGCGGCGGGCGGCGGGCGGCGGGCGGCGGGCGGCGGGCGGCGGGCGGCGGGCGGCGGGCGGCGGGCGGCGGGCGGCGGGCGGCGGGCGGCGGGCGGCGGGCGGCGGGCGGCCGGCGGCGGGCGGCGGGCGGCGGGCGGCGGGCGGCCGGCGGCGGGCGGCGGGCGGCGGGCGGCGGGCGGCCGGCGGAAGTGACACAGACCTAAATCAAGGAACATCTTGCCTTAATGGAATGCCAACAAAATCGCTCGTGTCGGGTTAATGGCCAATATATTTATGTGTAAATATACTACTATACGAGTGCATCACCGGGAGAAGTTGCTCAAGGCATCAACTAATGTCAATAAAGTGCCTGTGACCAGGAGGTCCAAGGTTCGAGTGCCGACGGTGGCAGGATTTTCGACTTCGATACTAGCTAGATAGTAGGATCGAATTCAGTTGCTGTCTGGAGCAGAATTCTAGCAGCCGACTGCTGCTCTAGACAGTTTTCCGTGGTTTTGACAATCAATACCTGGCGAATGCGGGAGCAGCTTCCTAAAAAACGGGCCCCGGACCATGGGCGATCTTTCCTTGCCTTTCCTTGTTCTATTCTCACCACTTACTTACTACACTACCGCATATGCCGGGAGACCTGTCGGGAACTTAGAGCTTGTCTTGGCTGGGGCGATGCCCCGCTGGTGGGAGATATCTGGTTGGGGAAACCTCGTTAGCTGACGGTAGATCTGCGCCGATCTCATTATTCTCTAAGAGAATAATTTCAATGAAATTTCTTTAACCGACTCCAAAAGAAGGATACATTCCCCGTATATACGGCTTGTTCAACCAAAATGTTTGCAAATGATCTGCGATTTAAATTATTCTGCCACATGAACGCTATGAAGTCCTGGTAGTAGCAAGGCACTTTCATGATATTTTCATAATGTGATCCAAAGATATATTAAAGAATGAAACCATGCTACACTTTTACCGTGAAAAACCATATTAGCGTCTAAACTTCGAGCAGGATATATTCCAATACTGTCTTCTACGAATCTGGGTTACGTTTCAATCCAGTGATTTTGAAATATCTTTTAAGTTTGGGAAAACATGACATAAATAATTTAAATATTTTTCTAAAATAGTTCCGTAGTTTTTCTTTAAATTTCTTCCTCAAATAGATTAAAGTTACCTTCTTAATATTATAAAAGTTAAAATCTTTTCACTTAATTTAACATTTTCTCACATAATGCCATTGTCTAATTAAAAGGCGAAATGTACTCATATGTCCGACTGTAATTGCTTTTTGCACATCGAAATGGGTTTTACGTATTTGCACATTTCTTTATGAAGAGCGTCAGACACTTTTTTGCTGACATATTCAAAAAACAAAATATTTAATACAATTCTTCGGAACATAGAAGTTCTTTGAGAATATTAATGAACAATTTCTGTGACATATTAGTAAAAAAGTTGATTTCAAGACACAAGTGAATCATTTCTACGTTATAAATATTAACAAAAAATAAACACGTCTACATGTACGTAATTACTTTCCGTAAACTATTAATACTTTAAAAAGCTTCTAATAATTTAGCAATGTATAATGTGACAAAATGAACATCTGATTGAAATCGAATAACGAAATGTTACTCAATGTTTTTCCTCAATAAGTTATATGAAATATTTTATTTAAATTGAAAAATATAAAGCTCGTTCAAGGTGTTCTTTCGTTTCAAAACATTTGAGTCACAAATTTTAATTCACTTTTTCTTCAATAGTAACTCAAATTAATATGAAAATAATGTCTTGAGGAATACAGTACTTTTTTAAATTGTACTGACAGAAATGAAAATCAAAAATCAAAAATTAATTATCATATTTTACTTTACAACTTCATGGAGTAATATCAAGTGATAAAAAGAGAAGCGTGAATGTTATATCTTTTATTAAAATATTTATAAATAGTTAAATGATATAAATTATTTTGGAATTTAAATATCTAACAAAATGAAATATTGTATCTACGGACGAGAACAAAAAATTATTGTGAATTCTCATTTCTCGAAAGAAACATTTGGCAGAGTTTGTAAGATACACGAGAGCAATTTTTTTGTTTGCTTGTCACAATTAACACTTTTATTCAATTGATCGATTTGTATGGCCATAAGTATAAAAGAAGATCGCTCTTAACAACAGGTTTGTACATACAGTAGGCATGAAGTCTGAAAAATTGTATCTCAGACTTTTAAGAATTCGATTTGTTTGTAATTAAATCTTCCTTAATACGATTAAGGAAGTGTTTATCTTAGCTTCCTTATCACTGAGGAAAACTGGATGTCGCGGAACGTTGACTCTTGCATAAAGACCCGAATGTTAAATTATCCAAAGCGCAATGCGATGGTGTCGGAAGAACGACCGACCGTTCAGTAAGAAATACTTATTGTGCTGTCTGTTCCACTAAACGAGGCCTGTTTGTTTTCTCTTGCCGCTTCCCGACGCCAAACAAATGAAAGTCGTTAGTGCGGCTTTCATTCACCTTCAACTCTCCTTCGGCGCCTGGGTTAAGGTTGAACTAATGAATCACACGTGGTCGCCCACAGACTGCTTCGAAAGTGTACTCTTACGCGCCCACGTGTCACCATGACAAATTGGAGAGGAGGGACTCGTCGCCGAATTATTTCAATTGTATTCTCGTCCAAATGGTTAGAGGGGGTAATATTTCCTTCAATTATAACTGCATCATGCATGGAATATTTACGGTTATTCGAGTCATTTGGTTCCATAGAGAAAAGAAATGAAACTAAGTACTAATGCATAAAAACTTATAAACCCTCTTATTAGAAGTACTAGAAAGTACTAAGTGAACTGTATATTTATCTACTCTTGAGTCAAACTAAAATAATAGAAAGACTAATGCTTATTACAATGTTTTGAAGTATGTTGGCATCGGAATGAACGACTCATGAACTATGGTTTTCGGCGCTTTTATTTCTCATTTGTGTAGGCTACTCGTACGTTTTCTTTACAGCAATGTAAACCTGTCCACAGAACTCAAACAACAATTTCTTGCTGTCGGCTCTTGAATTTGCGAGGCATTATACATTACAAAACTATTCTGCGGATGAGGTTGGACGATTGAAAAATGAGATGTTTTAATTTTATAAAGAAAATATTTTATTATAATATTTTCATATATAGTTAAATGTAATGTATCTTGTAAAGCACCTCGGTGATAAACTTTGAATTTATACATATAATTTAAAAAAAATAATTTTATATTTTATATGTATATCTTGTTAGATGCAAATACAAAAATAATACCGTAACAAAAACATTTGTCGTTACTCACAAAATGCATCTAAAAATCACCACTACTTTTTATTTCAGTAATTTATTATTTGATATACTTTTTATTTCTACCATAAGAAACAGTGACAACGCATTTCAATATACGAAACGCAATTCACATATATAAATTATGTGAGTAGCTTTAAATTGCCATTGTTGGGTACTGCATTTTATTCAACAGGAAATAACTGTAAATAACTGAAAAACGTTGTTTATGGAATATTTAAACGAATATAAAGCAACATGAGCCCTTTCTAGACGTTCATTAATAAATTTTGGAAATACTCAACAATGAAAGTGAATTTTTTAGATATTTGTAATTACTTGCAATTGGACATCATTTAATTTTCCACTCCACGGACGGTTGGTATCAATGAATAAACGTCAGAGAAGACTGGCTTGAGACACATCTCATGAAATGTAGAACAGGACAAAAACTAATAAGTGTCCTTCCTGCACATGAAGCAATGATAGCACGCAATCTGACTCGCACGTTTACGATATTAACCTATTAGTACACTGAACCGTCATTTGTCTTCCACGAAAACCGAACACAGCATGATCGCGTGTCCTAGAATCTATGTAATATTCCTTGTATCTTCTTTCATGATGAATACACAGCGTGAATGCACGCTACTGAAGTACAAGAGACGTAAATGGTGTCAGAATTTTCGATAAATTTTGTGTAACTAATAGTCGACTTTCAGATGAGTGAACAACGATTATCTCTAATTCGGGAGGATTTAAGCTCTCATATTGTAAGCGAATGAAGAACCTATAACGGTATCCTGTCTGATTTTGTGGTGATATCGACGACCTATAATTTTGGATATAATTCCATCGAATCTCTTTCCTATTTTGACGGTATTTTTCGTGCTTTATTGACAGAAACTACGTGTTCTTTTATTTTATATTCTCCTTATATTCATCAGAAATATCTGTAAAAAATCATTTATAGGATTCTCTTGTTATTACTGCAGTTATTGGAGTAATTGACTTCGGTGAATGCATGCTGGTACACAATAACGTTCTTGCCATTGCATAGACAATATCCAATCTTTATTACACTGTTAAAAATTCGTTCACATTAGCTCGACTGTATTTGGCACTTAATTTAAAGACAGAAAAGTATATAACTGCTATAAATCAACATTACACGTGGTACAATAATCAGAGCAACGTTTAGGAAATTATTTCCACCATCAAACATAATGTCAAATAATCAATTTACGAACAGTTGCTGCTATTATTGTTCCATATGTAACATTGATATAATGCAGTTGTATAATTTTCTGTCCTTTCAAATACGGGCCAAATACAGTCTGACTAATTTGAAAATAACCTTAGACAGAACACATAAATAATATTCTAAAATTCATTCACATCACCAAGCATATGTTATTGGCTTATTAACGAGACGCTACTATTAAATCATTAATACAAGAAATATTTTTTCTGACATTTTAATAATAGTTCTGTAATAAATTAATACAAATGATCTACATTGCTATTTCAATGTTGTAAATTTGAAGTTGTAAACAGTCCGCAAGAGAATACATACGGTACATGTGTAGAGACTTTCTGAACTTCCACCGCAAAATCCATTTTTTTCTACGGCTTTTACCCAGCCGTCAGCCGGCTACCATTTCCGTCCCGATGAAACGCGTATTCGACCATACTCTAGACACCAACACACTTGCGAGCTCCTCTGCTCTGGGGGTAGCAAAACGCGAGGCCTTCCGCGACAACACATACATGAGAGACAAGGGTCAAACAACTATGCCAAAGGCTGGACTCGAACCAGCGACCCTTCGGACTGAAGACCTGAGTCGGAACACGCTCTTAACCACCCCGACCATCAAGGTCGGCTCTAGTTCAATTTGATTGGAGAAATTAATATACATGACAATTCTGATTTCGTAGATGAAATTTTCATTATTCAAATTATAGTAATTCACAATCTCAATAATTTCCGTAAAAGCTCACCTGGATGGCCAAGGTGGCTAGAGCGTGAGCTGACTCATCGTCGAGTTCGAGGCTCGCAGTGGGCATGGTTGTGTCCCTTGTATTTCATGTGTGTGTGTGTTGTCGGGGAACGCCTTGCGAGTCTGCTGGCCACATACCGAGGAGCCCGCAAGTGTGTCTAGTGTAAAGGGTAATAAGTGTCCCCATGAAAGAAATAGTCGGTACCCGGCTGGGATACCGAAATCGGCATCCTCTGAAGCTGGAAAAAGCCCCAGAACAAAATAGTAAATAATTGAATTCCGTGTACATTTACTTAAATTTAATATATACATTTCAGAAAGTTGGTGCAAATGTTTGATCCGAAAAATCCAGGAGAGGTCGCGGGGAAAAAACTCGCAGTCGCCCCTTCTCCGGAAGAAGCCTGGCTATGAGCGGCATCGCGGGTGGGTGGGTGGGGGTGTGGGTGGGCCGAGGAGGAAATCGGCATCGTTTGTCTCGAAGCGGCCGCAGTCGCGGACGGAAGAGCGCGGTCGCGTGGGGCGGTGCGATGCCGTGATGGATGCGGGTTTAACTCCCGCCACGCGACCGCCTCCCCGCGCCGCACCCCGCCGCGCCCCGCCGCGCCCCGCCGCGCCCCGCCGCCGCCCCGCCGCCGCCCCGCCGCGCCCCGCCGCCGCCCCGCCGCCGCCCCGCCGCCGCCCCGCCGCCGCCCCGCGCGCTGACAAATGGGAAACGAGCACAATTAGATGTAATGTCCCCTAAACACACGCCGCGCTCTCGCACATACACACACGCACACTCGCACACACATACACTCATACGAACACACACACAAACCTACTCTCGCACGCGCGGTCTTCTGGTCGTCAACACTGAACGCATGCGTCAGCTCTCTGGACGTGACTTACTCCGAAGCGATATCGCGAGAAAAATCGTTTGGGAGGAAATTCTTTGTGCATGGGTTCTGGGCTTACGATGAAGTTTTAGATACTTGCTTATTTTGTATTAAGATTTATTACTGTTATCTACTTGTTGGATTACGGATTCTGATTAGTCGGCGAATGAAATGTTGACAATGATTTATTTTTAAAAAGGTAACCTGAAATTAGAAGGAAAATTAAGGCGTGGAACCGTTCTCAGGATGATAAATATACGAAGAATACAAAATGAAAATTATTTACTCCGAGAAAATATCATAAGAAAAAGGAAGAGTGCTTTCACTGTGAGTGTGTTTTAGGTTGAAGGTAAAATTAAAAACACATGTTCATTTTCCATGCATTTTTCGATCTGTAAAATTGTATAAGCAAAGCAAGGAGCAGAAAATTACAAATTGTTAAAACGCATGTAAAAATTATATTTTCTGAGAATACTAAGCATTTTTTATATTAAATGAAAAAAATATTCCTTAACGTCATTTATTTGGTCCAATCTGTTGGACTATATTGATGTCTAATATTGGAATGGTGCGAGGATTTAAAAACTTGTGAAAAACTAACTGAAGTTATTAAATATTTCATTGAAAATATGATCCTTTAAGACACCATATATTTTAAGAAACACCAATATAATAATTTTTATGACCTCATATTTTGGAAAAATTGTACATCACAATTGATAAGTTTTAATAAATATGGATCAGGAACAAAATTGAAATGTAAGTATTTGTCAAAAAGGAACTTAAACTGGTTGACGCCATCTTACAAGAAAGATGCATCTAGTTGTGCTTCTTTTGTGTTTTATTAATATATTTCAGCATTTTGGGTGTATGTGATTTAAGTGAGTTTATTATTATTAAGTAAATTTGGAGCTATAAGTGCTATTATTAAATAAATTTTACTATAAAAATTCAATTATGCAAATTACAAATTTTGAAACATAACTTACGTTTTAACGAACATACGAAATTACCAATTGGCAATTGTGTTAAAAAAAACTATTAAAATCTCAGTACTAGTACTACATTTACCTAGAGTTCCAAATCTCGGAAGGTTTTTTCAAAATATATCAGAAAACATATTTATTAAACATTTTCATGCTAAAGTAACTTACACTAGAGGAAAAATTAACTGATGAGACAATCCATGAACTCTAAAACATTACGGAATGTACTAATATAATACATATAACTATGATGCTGCTAAAACTTCTCGGATTATTTCTAATGGCTCCGTAATATTGCACTTTGTATCTTACGAATACATCAGTCACTTTTTCAAAACCACTGTCCACGAAACAAAACATAGGGGACTTGAAAATATTTATATTTGAAAATTTAAAAGAATACAAATAGCACGTCTGCCATTAAATACAATGTACTGTGATCCAACCTTAAAAGTAGTTTAAAAAATTAAAGTTTGCGAGTCCTTATTACGAAACCGCTGCACTTATCAATAACGGAGCGCAACTACAGACTACATTCACAGACACACGAAAGGTTTTTATTATTGGCGTAATGCGCGGGGCGGGGTGCTCAGGACGTAATGTGCAGGACGGGCGCATTACGCCCTGAGGAAGGTCTCAGAATGGCGACCGAAACCTCGGCACCTTCGCCATGGACGCGGCGTCACCCGGACAGCGTAGTAAATACAGACAGACGTTTTGAGAAAACACTTTTCCGTAAAGGGATCCCCAAATCCTAGATTTTTCGTCAAGATTTTACACATCACTACATATCTATCTCCATCAACGTACTACGCACGCTAGAAAATAGAAACGAATCTGTTTAAAAAATATTCTCAGACGTTGCAGAAATATAATCTCTGCCCAAAATCAGAACATTAAATAGTGTATCATTGAGTATTATCCACACCTTTTTACGGATAGGATTCCAAAGATTTATTTCGACAATCTAGTTAGTATACGTAACAGTAAAAATCTCTTGAAATTTGTAATTTTTATTTGAAATTTTTTGAAAATCGTCAATGATTTCTCACACAAATAAGTGTAATGTTTAAGACGCCCAAAGATTTTCTTCTATTCGCGTATGTCTGAAACAGTCTAGAAAATAACAGCTTTGCAAGTTTTTGTCTTTACATCTAATTATAGAAAGCATCCTTTCTATCGAAAAATGCATCCACTCCGTTACAATTTCTATCAATATCCCAAAGGTATTTTATTGTAATAAATCTCTCTTAATAACGTATATGTATAATCATAATTTTGCATCCGCTGTTGTGCTTTTGAAATTAGTCTCAATTTCCTCCAACGAAACATTATTCTAATCATTGTTTCAATGTATGATAAATTATTTCTTAATTAAGTTATTCGAAGACTACACGTATTCACAATTAAGGATAATATACCATTTTTCCCTTTCTATTATTTTAATTTTAAAGATAAGTATTTTCCAGAATTGTTTGAATATAACTCATATTTTTGTTTCAACTTCAAAGTTCATACTGGAATGCTTATTATTCTCATTAGAACGATGCCTAATAAATGTCTCGTAATTAATTGTAAGATTAAACCTAGTCAGGATATTTAACAGGCACTAAAATATATAAGTGTAGAGAAGTATTCTGAACAAGCTCTTCCGAGTTTGTCATTCTCTATTTGAAACGAATTTTCTACCCTCTTTTTATGTGCGAACTATAAGTCTTAAGAGTTTTGACAGAACGATTCCTACGTAATTAGACAGTTTAGTAGAAATTAACTTTGAAGCTTTAGTGGCCTATGGAGAACACCTCACTCTTCTAATACATGGAATTCTTATTATTAAGCAGTAACCAGAGAGATCCTTTACAAGAGGTCGGATCCAATTTAGGTACAGAAGCTTTCTGTGCCGGAGAACGACGAAATGAACCTGTACATTAGAAGAAAGGAAAGGAGGAGGAAACAAAAACAAATGAAATCTGTTCCGAGTAATTGCCGTTTTACGTAATGTTCACTTAACGAACCCCTGTAATTATTCAAAGAGATTAGCCGAAGCGAGGTAGTGAAGGTTCGTGCCTTGGGTGGGTGGAAGCCATTTTTAATTCTTCTTTAATCGAGCCTAAGTTAATTTCGGAATCGCCGTGATTTTTTCCCTTCTACAGCGGAGAGTTTTTGCTCTTTGTTTTAGTTGCTTGCCCGGGTTAATTGTGTTGTGAAAGGAAGATGACTTATTTTTCTGCTCGTGGCGAGCAAAAGGCCTGGAATCACGGAAGGCGGGCGCTCCTGCGTTCTGCCATCCTCGCGATTCCCGACGCCCACTTTCCTCCTCCCACGCCGTGCGCATAACCGTAGAAGGTGACAGGGCAGAGAGAGCTGCGTTGCTGGACGTACTGGTGTATTTTAGGCAAGGTTGTGCAAGCCAAGTAAGTGCATGCTTAGGATCGTCGTTGAATAAGAGCTCCCAATATTTTTTTTACCAAAATTTTATATATGTTATATATAAATATATAAAAATATATATAAAACGTAGCGTATCCGTGCAAAAACTTTCGCGTGTTAAATCCCAGCCTCTTCCCTACGACTTGTCAATGCAAAATATTATTATTTAACTGTATTACCGAACACCGATGTGCACCGACCCAACTCAACCGCATAGAATATCAGGTAATTAGTGTAATTTCACATAGAGTTGCAGATTCTGCACGGCGATGAACAGTGCGGAAATAGTATCGAGAAGCGCCGAGTCAGCCAAAATGTAATAGAATATCTAAGATGCCATAATGTAGATTATGGTGTGAATAATGTTTCTATGAAGCCATCGATATTAGTTTCCGAATGAGGAAAAAAAAAAAAGCTGCCAGAGTGTTGCGGGTTGCATTTAACATGCATATTTAGATGTTTTTAACAACACCTTCATATTTTTAAAGTTAAAGTGAAACTCGTCAAGTCTCCGGAAATTCTCTTTCTTTTGAGATCCCATTTATGAAGATTGGTTGTGTGTGAGAGCCGGAAACCTCAGTTATACTACTAAAATAATATAGGAGAGGATCCCCTTGGTAGTTTTGGAGAGCGTGCTAGCATTCTGTGAGGCGATCTGGGGCACAGTCCGAGATCGCGGCCAAACTAAAGCTGCAACCATTGCAATAGTTCAGTTTTTGTAGGTGTGTGACCAAAGAAAATATCATCCAGGCCAATCATGCTAGATTCGGTGAAGGGAATATGTCATGCTCGCTACATGTCTCCCTTACCCCCAGGCGTGGACAATAAATAAAGCAGTTCTTAGGAAAACGGATTAATCCAATCCAAAATGCCAAATAAATATTGTATTAAATATATTTTAATATAATATAATTGAATTTTAAATTTTATGGTTACTTTTCATACTCACTTTTATTCCATAAGTTTAAATTTGCAATGATGTAAATTTGAATATATAGTTATCCTGTTTGCTCTTTCATTTCTCTGCCGATCATGCCCATCAGTTCATTGCATCCATTTCAGAACATACGGAAAAGTGTTCCTGTAGGCTTCGGAATATAGCTGAGAAAAGTGGTTTACTGAATATAGATGACTCCGATTGGTATGATTCAGATATATCTTCAAATAGACTCAGCTAATGCTAATTCTAGCCCAACTTTTCGGATTAGAACACGGTCTATTTAACAAGTGTTTAAATATAAAAATGTCTTTGGATGGAAAGTGACGTCCGTTGCTCCATATCTCAGATTTGCGGCATTTATAATAAACCCAAATAACGTCTCTGATTTTAAATATTAAACAGTTCATTGTCTTAGTCAAACTTACGTTCAGTACTAAATAGCACTGTAGAGAAAGGCCATCATACTGTCATTAGCGCCGTGAAGTGTGAAATAATTCATGGTGAGTACAATTTCCGACATTAAAGCTTTTCAACTGGAAAATACCGCAGAACAGTAAAGGAAAAGGCTTGGACATAGACTCATGGAGTAAATGATAAATGCATATATTCGACGCATGTACAAACGACACTCTGGTCGACACCGGTGGGTTGCACGAAGTGAAGCTTTTCCGTACAGAATGGATGTTATCAATATGTTAAAAAAGCAAGATAATAGCGAATTATCACATTACTCCAATGTATATCAAGATTCACTCCGTTGTCACGTTGCCAACTAATGATAGGTCATAGGCTTGAGGCTAAAGATGGAATATTCTTTGAGATATTAACAACAACAACAATTATAATAATAATATAAATAATAATAGAAATAATACCATCATATTCGCGACGACTTACCATTAGTAAAATGTATATCAAATATATAGTAATTTACTTCATGCATATTCTGCCCAACATATCACGTCTTGAAATAAATGACCATACTCTTACACATACCTTCTTTCAAATTGTCAGCGCAATTCTGTGAAAACATTCCCCTATCTAATGACATCAATTAAAATTTCAATGAAATCTCCAAAAAGAAAGAACAAAATAATGGTCATTAAGGTTCCTATCTGCTTGATTATCGGCGACATCAGAAGATCTATTCATAATAGTGTACCAGGAACGCAAGAAGTCATTATACCCGTTAAGAGAAAGAGACCCTACTTGCTTTCCTTGGTGACACATTGCAATTTGCGTAGGAACCTGAATCACACCTTTTGTCTTCTGTCAACTACAGGTGAACATGACAAGTCGATTAGGATTTCTTTGCGGAACGCTGACATAAGTTGAGCAGAGCCATTTGAGTGGTGACAAATACCTTGTTTGACAGCGATAAGTAATGGTACAAGGTCACTACTTCGGTACATCTTCGTGAATAAATAGAGGTTACAAGGACATACTTACGGTGTAAAATTACTTCCGAATTTTATTATTATTATGAATATATTAAATCTTTAAAATGTATTACAAGAGGGATTTGAGGAAATCACGAACTCTCAATAATTAAATATATCAGAAATATTTGAATCTTTTCTATCAAGGTAATATTAAGAATAGTTTTTTTTTATTTACTGAATACTGATATATCCAGCCATTTACAATCAGGTAAAGAATAAACGCGATCACATTATATCGATGATATAATGAAAATTGCATCGCACAACTTATGACAGTGTACGAGTTCAGTTCACCCTATTGTTATTCCTTCCTTTGCTCTGGAGCCAATTCACGTTTCTCATTCTAATGCGAGTAATGAGTGATCATTCCAGAGGTCGTTGAAATGACACCGTGCATTTGTTCTCTTTCAAGCCCTGCAGTCCACCATCGTTCATTCAATATAATCCGAGATCAAACGCCTTCCAAGCAGAGCCAGGCGAGACCAGTCCACTCTCGTTCACCCCGGCCCCCGCTATGCGAACCAGCATTTTCCAGCATCCACCCCTCCCCCGCAAACGCCGAGTTCCCTTCGCGATTTCCGCGAAGGGCGTTGACCCGCGCGTTTCTGAAAGCCCTTTCACCGGCGGGCACGGAGCGAGCGAGGGTGAAGTGCGAGTTGCTCTCTTGTCCACTCCCTTCTCCCCGCCCCTTTCCCCGCCGCTCCTCCCACTGCTCCTCGGCGATGCGGAACCGCAGCCCGTGCTGGACGCTCGCTCCGCCCGGACCGTCCGCTCCGCTCGGCGCCTCTCCGCCCCGCCCCGCCCCGCCCCGCCCCGCCCTCGCCTTCGCCTTCGCCCTCGCCGCTCCGCACCGCCCGTGCCGCGCCGCGCCGCTCTGCTCCGCTTTGCTACACGCGTAACGAGGCCGGACGCAGCCCAGGAATCCGCTGAGTCCCTCCACTAAATTTCCCGGGTCTCCCTGCTGCGCCCTGAGGTGCGCCCGAATTAAGGCAGATGACGACAGCGTTTACGCCGGACAAGCAACACAAGCGGCCGCGGAGAATAAGGCGTGCGCAAATTTTTGGGAAGTTTACACGAAAATTGGAGCACATTATGTACACATGGCGGCCGGCCGCAGGAGACCTTTGTGGCGGACGCCATTGAGTTTTCGTAATGTCTCCGCTTGGTCCGATGCTATACAAGAAATTTTCTTAGGGAACATAACGGGAGGAGAGCATTGGACTATAACTGAAAGTACAATGACAGAACGGACAGTAATCCGTTATATTTAGCTATATATTTTTGTCTAAATCGATAGGAATATTATTGTCGCTTTTCCATTCTAATGAGTTACATATACCATATGTAAATTTGAAACTTAAAAAAATAACATCAGTATGAAAAGATTGTGTTTTTGAGCCAAAAATATTTTTTTGTCAACAACCATATAAATATAATATCAGAATGCCAGAAAAAACTTCAAAAATATTAATGTATAGTGTACACTGACTTTACGAATTTATCGTGATAGGACACTGCTAATAAAAATTAAAGTAATTTCTAATCACTCGGGTTACATCTGGTCACTCATATGAAACTTGATAATTTTTACCAGTCAACCTTTCCAAGATTTTAAAAAATGTTCCATCTTATCGAGCATTTTTACAAGAATGTTGAATTTTGATACAGACAATATTTCACACCACAATGTTTCTAATTCTATTGTTTGGCATTTAGATTCTTCCCCTAATTTGGAATAGGAGGAGGGCCTTGAAATGGGCGAGTCTATGCAATGCATTTACATACAAAAACTAAGAATATAGCTACAAACCGTTCAAAAAACCAAGAAGTCAAACTAGTTGTTGAGAAAACAGTTGCCAATACAATGCGAAACACAGAAAAAGGTGCGCAACCAGAATCTGCATTGGCCGTCAGTCAACTTCTGTAAACCACCGAATCATGTGAAGACTTTGGAGGTCTACAGATTGGAAGCATGCGAATTACATTGAAATTCACCCGTTGGAAAATCACGAAGAAATTATGAGCAACATGGATGACAAGGTGGAACAAAAGGTTGCAGCAATGGAATCGCTAAATACCCTATTGTACCACGTCAACAGATGTAACTATAACAATGCTGCGATAATTCTACGTCATTACATTTTTTGTCCTGTTATCAAATTGTAATTAAAGTTCACTGACTCCTCTGTCCCAAACAGCACAAAAAAAACAAACAAACAACTATTTCAGCAGAAACGACAATGATTCGTCGTTTCTATTTCCACAGAACCGGGGCATTCCGAGGATTCAAAGCCGCGCCGTCCTCACACAATGTCCGCGGGCTTCGCACGAACTCGCGCAGCGCGTGCGCTCGCGGCCACGGGGAAAGGGAGGTGGGCTCCAGGTGCGTGGCGCGACGTGCGGGCGGCGGCGGCGGCGGCGGCGGCGGCGGCGGCGGCGGCGGCGGCGGCGGCGGCGGCGGCGGAGACGACGACGCAGGAATGCGCCGAAGTGCGACCGCGCGCGGCGACCGCCGGGCTTCACGCGACGCCGAGTGGCCGATGCCCGCGCCGCGCCCGCGTTGCAAGTGGAGCACGATTCCGCGAGGAATGCGTCAACGGGAGAATAGGCCCGCGCGCACGTGCTGTCCGGCCGCGCACAAAAGACCTCGCTCGTTTCGCCGCCGCGCCGTATGGCGACCGGCCCCCGCAGCCGCCGCCGCCGCCGCCGCCGCCGCAGACACGACGGCGACATGCAGTGGCCGGAAATGCTGGTGTAGGTGGACATAGGAAGAGAGAACCCTTTCGTTCCATCTACTGCGATGTGCGTTTGCTTTGCTCTCCTGGGAGGTCTTGGTATGTAGATAAATAAAGGAATATAGGAAGGCAGATAGGTTGAAGGCGCCTATTTTGACATTGTGTGCTGTAGTATGAGCGAGGAATGGGGGTTATAACGAAAATTGAGAAGAAGAAGAAGAAGAAGAAGAAGAAGAAGGAGGAGGAGGAGGAGGAGGAGAGGAAGAAGTGGAGTGGATGTAGAAGAAAATGGGGAGAAAATGAAAATTGTAAAAATTGCTGTTGTAAAAAAATATTTGATTTTTCGTAATACATGGTAGCCGTTGTGCATCATCGGAAACCCCTCACTGGAAAGAATTCTGGCGGAAACTGAACGAACACCAAAAGTTGAGATAGACGAACAAAATTGTGGTAAAAAACTTAAAAAATGCCACTGCTAATTCCAAAATATTTTAACACAGTTTGAACATTGGTACTCACGTAATAACGCTGTCTGTTCCCCTCAAATTTATGTCAATAGCTAATTTTAGTAAGCATTGCTTTTCCAAAGTCTCATTGTCAGAGTATGCAAGGTATTGTCAATGATAATAATAATAATAGTAATAAATAATAATTGATAGTTATGTAAATGGTGCAATGATAGACAAACAAATGGAAACGACGTAACTCAATGGGAAGCTGCTCTGCAAACAAATTCCTTAAGGTGTACCCGAAATTTCAAGACCCATGCCGAGAAATGGAATTCCACTGCTGGCCTCTTAGCCACTGATCGCTATTCAACAATTTTCTGTGTTCGATACGATTCGTAAGTCGAAACCTTGCCTCTTACCAAGGTAGAAGAGTTATTTATGAAAGATATTAATGATAAAATGATAATGATACTGGAAGGAAGATGGAATGTAAGTCCGTAAGAAGCCAGAACACTAAAAAACGCTGACGCAAATCCGTTGAATATTCCTAATGGTGTCTCCACCGGGCGAAATGGATCAGGGCGTAGCGCGCTGACTTCGCATTCGTTCAATCTCCGTGTCGGCCATCCTGGAAGGGTTTTTCGTGGTTTCCCTCGGTCATCCACGCAAATGCTGGAGTGGTTCTACTGAAAGACCACGACCGCGAAACCGGCCTCGGTACCCGAATTCAATTACTACGTGACGTGAAGCGAATTCGAGACATCTCGTGTTCCTGGATGGGTGAACCCAGGGATCTAACGGCGTCGAGGTCAATTGCACATTAGGGGCATATAATCGCTAAATACAAATACAATTGGTGTCCCCAGAACTGGAACGCGGGCAGCCAGGAGCGGAAAGGGTGCTCTGGCCGTCTTGCTACAGATCACAGCCACTAATTTAATTTCATTACGATTCCAGTACATACCCCTCGGGCGGCTCATGGATAGCGTGCTAAGTCTCTGGTAGGCGGTCCTGGGTGGATTCCCGGGAGGAGCAAAAATAAAGTTGTTGCTTTCTAATACATATCGCTCGAAAGAAAACTCAGGCAGGCCAAATAAGCTAAATATGGTGACAACAATACGCTACCCACCTTCCTTACACCCAGGTGCGCATAATAAAAACAGGGATCAGCCCTGGAAACACTTCTAGCAGGTACAAGTCAGATTAATCAGACCGTAAATGCCAAATACATACAGTCCAAAATATATGAGCCTCACTGGCTTCGAGACGGTAAATGAAAGACAGTGACAATTATGGGAATATTCTGTGGTGCAATCGAGATTTTTCTATGGGAAGGGCTAAATGTGTTCAGCTGACTTGCTATTTTCTTATACCTAATTTTTGATTAAATATTTATTTTTATTACTAATTTAAGTTATTTTCAACGTTTCAAATTGAGACATTGAGCAATTTTTTTAGACATAAAATTCTTCTTCGGCAGCGTCTGAATTTAAAAATTATAATAGTGGATATGGGTTATGGTTTTCTGGTGGAGCGGAAGCGCCATGAGCTCCAACCTTGGGTGTGCCACTGGGAACATGAAGTGAGAGATGATGGCGTAATTGTAGAATGAGTTCCTGGTTGATTGACGTTTACAAGCACATCCGTTGTGGTTATTGCTCCCGTTAATGTTGTGTATGTTTTAATACCGGAAGGTGGCGGTTTTTCTCCCTCTCTAGATGGTGAAATCCGGCGCCAATCTATACGTCGACTTGTTTCGTCGACAGGTTATTTTGTCCCCTGCCCAGCAGGGCAGCGCTATAATCGGGATAAACTCAAAGCCCCAGTCTGATCTCGGACTTGTGTAGTAGTGCAGGGCCTGCGCCTGTAAATATGTGTGTAAAAGGACAGGTTAGGACTGAGAAGAGGAAGGAATGATCGCTCACGATTCGTGGCCCGTTTGTTACAGTACTTCTCTGACATTCGCTTGATTTTTATAGGAGAAACCACGTAAAACTATCCATCAGTCCAGCCAGCCGTTAGATGATCCTCCAGACAGCGTCTGAATTTGACCTCGCCATCTAGCTAGAATCGAAAATCCGCTATCGTCGGGACTCGAACGCTAGCAGCTTCCGATTAGTCGTTGCTGTGACAGCGATAATGTTGGATCTGACCGCAAGTCAGCCGGTGAGGTCCCGGACAAACGGGAGGATCCCGATAAACCCTATAGCGAACTTGCTCTGCCTTGCAAATTCCTTGGAATGAGAGCGATTTCAATTCCCGGACTCAGAAAAGTGCGCGGTTGGCCAAGATCAGCACCATTTAATTGTGTTTATTACGATATTCTCCATCTGGTATTTTATATCACGAATGTCCAGTAATTTGACGAAGGCTGAAAATGGAGATACACGGAGAAATGAGGCAATAACAAACAGAGGGAATAGAGCAATAGACAATCTGCACCAACTCCGATTCGTTCCCCAGAAATACTAGTGTCCACAGGTGGAACGCGGGCAGCCTGATTCGGAATGAGAACGTGCTGATCGTTACGAGTTGCACTCGCCAGCTTTATTAGCTGTGAGATATTATTTTCAATTCCAGCCAAGTATTATTGTAGCTTTTTCTCTTTATGTAATACTAATATACTAGGTTTTCTTTCTACCATTAACAGAGGAAAATAATAAATTTATTCATTTATATCCAGAAGAAACGCAAGTGACAATCTCAACATTTGCTTTATAGATAGCTATTTACGCCCCTTTTCCCAATAGAACTTAAAAGCACTCAATCGAGATGACGTCATTTTTCTATAAGTTGTCATAATAATTTTGATGGGTTGAAATACAGTAAAACCGTAAAAATACCTTATAAATAATCAAATTTCAAAGTTGGTTTCTGTTAACGTTTCTGTGTAATATTAAAAATCTTCACAGAATGAGATCATTTTGGACTTTTTATTACATAATTGGAGGTACCTCCACTTCATAGTAGGGTTGTCAGAAACGTCCGATGCTGGGTTCCCGCATCAAGATATTTTTACTTGTAAAACAATGATTTACCAAGAGATATATTTTCGCACTCGTCCACTTCGTATTAGATATAGCTATGCATGTATGTGTGTATGTATGTGTTTGGCATTTTAGAGTCGGATTAAAGCGACTTTTGCAAGCTAGCTCTGTTCTCAGGCCTAAGTCCTATTTTATTTATTATCCACAGCTGAAGGTAAGGAGACATGAGGCAAGTATGACGTATTGCCAGCGCCATAGCTACCTTTCTTGCCCTCCCAGAGCTTTATATGTTGTCACACAACTGTAGAAAATGATGTAATTTATATTACAAAACTACAGATTCTGTTTTGCCCCGACTGGGAATCAAACCCGGGACTACATCAAAAGCTAACACTCTATCCTTAATCCACTCAAGGGGAATTTCGTATTACATATTTTCTTTAAACATTCACACTGTTTTGATGATAAGTTCATAATTATTTGGTACCTTTTCTTTTCGTTGGCTTAATGGCAATTTTAATTGATCGTAATTAAGGAAGTAGTTCTTCGCGTTATTTATTTCTTCACGTGTCGACAGTTTCTCTATATTGTCATCATCAGGTTCATACAATAATTATCAATAAACAAATTAAATATTCCAAATTCTAAGTCTTAGATTTTATACTGATGTGTAATGTTTCTTAACTCTGAAATGAAGCATGTTTATGGAGTACGTATTCCGAATATATTCAACGGCTTTTGGTCAATGAGTGGTGACTCTCATTTAGTCGAAGCATTTATAACCACGCAACTGGCCAATATTCGTTTAATATAAAAGGAATATGTACTTCATAAACATGCATGATTTAAGAGCAGTAGTTGTGACATTATTCATCAGCGTAGCATCTAAATGTTCGAATATGGAAGTTTTAATTTGATAAATAATAATAATTTTATGAACCTGATGATGACAATATAGATAAATTGTCAAGACGTAGAGGAGAAATTAATAGAAATAAATGAACCTTTACCTTATTTACAGATATGATCAATTAAACTGTCATTAAAGCCAAAGAAAAGAAAAGGGAAAAAACAATTATTTACTTGTTATAAAAACATGAGGTCAGCGAATAATAAGAAGTTGAATTCACACCGTTTGTCGCTTAGAATGGTATGCTCAGCCACTGTGCCTTCTCCCGCTGCTACCGCCGCCGCCGCCGCCGCCGCCGCCGCCGCCGCCGCCGGCGTCGCGCCAGTCGCCTGTGCGGGCACGAGCCCGAAGAAATGAAGCAGCCGGCGCGGCGCGGCGCGGCGTCGGGGCGTCGGGGGGTCGACGTGTCAGGCTTTGTGGTCGCGCGCGATAAAGACGTCTCTGTGTGAATAGCCCAGGGCGTAAACGGGTAGCGCGCCGGCCTAAATTTCTTGCTGGAGCCTCACGCTCGCAAGTTCTTCTGGGGGGCGCGAGGTACTGTTGTAAAGAAGCACCCGTCACGAGGCGACGATGACCAACAACATTCTTTGCTGGTGGAAGTGTCAGGTGAAATTTTTTCGCGATTTGGGGAGAATAGAGCTTTGGAGAAATCGGAATATTCAGAAAGGATTTTTTTCGGGTAAAAAGAGTCGTTCTGAAAGGAAAGTTGTTTGCTTTCTGTTAATGTCTTTATCATCACGCCTACAGAAGTTGGTGGAATTTAACGAAGTGTTTGATATGACGTTCTTGTCGGTGTGAGAAATTGCAGAACCGTAATTCACGGGCTATTTTTCGCTGAGAAAATTTAATAAAATATTCCCATTTTTCGAGTAATCTTTTCTATGCATTAAAGCGATTTTTAAGAACGGGGATGACTCGAGACTAACAGCTACATTCGCTCGCTTTTCGCCTCTGGAGATTGGGGTTCAAATTTCGGTTACAGTATGTGATGTCCAAAGTGCATTCACGGAATATTCTCGCCAGACTAATACGATTCATATGTACCTTTCTACACATCGTTTCACTTTTTTTATTATTACATCAATTTTTAACACATCCGTTATGAATATTCTGCGTTACCAAAGCTTAGAAACATACGTTCCTAAAAAAAGGATTCATACTACCTGAAAACGTTCTAAATATTAAATTACTCCTGAACCGAAATACAAATAATTAAAAAGCGATAATAATGCAGAAGCTTTCTCTGACAATTGTTTTACAATGTTCCAAGTAACTGTTCTTTCAATAAATTCAAGTAACTATTCTTTTCTACATAAAACTTAAAAAAAAAGAAATCATGAAATTGTAATCATAATTTCAACGCGTATGTGGTCCAGGCATTTAATTTTTCCACGCGTCTACCGATTAATTTGCGCATTAAATTCTCAACCGTCAATCTTTCACTTCTGAAGAACTTAGTATTTGACCAGTAATTAAAAAAATTAAAAAAATCAGTGAAATTGTAGTCTCAGCGCTCTGATTTCTACAAGTTCTTCACAAATATTTAAAAATATGAGGATCAAATTGTTTGAATTCCGAAAATTGAGCATCGGAATGTTACGTATTAAATGCTCACGTTTAAAGAAATAATTGTAAATATAGTCCATTATTATCACAAAGTTGTAAACTTCAGGAGGAATAATACTGCAAAGTTTGTATCATTGCATTGTCATTTACCTATAACATTTTTATTACTAAGAACTTCTGGAACAAGAAGTCCTTGCGAAATAGAGAATTACAGAGCAAGAGAAATCATGTAGCAGAATGTTATAAAGTATATACCAGTTTAATGAACATACCAGAAAATTATTTTAAATGAAGGTTTTTTGCAAAATTTGAAAACTTTTCCAATATAACAATTTTGACACCTCTACACTGGACATTGTTACTAACTTAAAACAAATCGATGTTAACAAAATTAAAATTAAAATTTATTTGTTCTACAAGCAGAATATTTATACAGCGAATTACAGCTCAAATTAAGAGAGTCAAAGATTTCAGAATATGCGGAATACTGATTTTTTCCAACCTTATGGACACTACGCTGTTCAGACTCACACATGCAGAATTTCAGTATTTCTTTATACACTAAATGCAGGAAAACTAATATAACAGTAGTTTCAATCTATGATTTTTCTTTAACAATACACCGAGAATAGCTTTTTTCTTTTTACATTCGATAGTTTATGGCTTAAACAAATATTAGAAAAATCATTGTGACGTGTTTTAGATTATTAAAAACAGAAAGTAATAAAATGCTTTTGAATGACAAAATGAATAGTATTTGTATATGCAGTTGAAGCAAGCACACGCAAATATTACGTTTCCCATTATTACATATTAAACTGCACAAACTGAGCATTTACCAATAGATCATGTATAGTAGTAGAAGAGAAAATTTGGAAGTACAGAACGAAGAGAAACTAGTTCAACGTATTATAAATCCTCCAGCAATTTACTTTCTCTTGTTATATTTCCCATTCTCTATCTGACACTGTGACGCCTTTCTTGGCTGAACAAAACGAACCCTAAACGTAGGGCAGAAGGACTTCACTTCTCCCGTCGGGACGGGACGCCTCCTAGCCGCGGGTTGCTGGCGTTCTGGACGCCTTTACGTAAGCGGTGGCGGCGGCGACAGCGGCGGCGGGTGTGGTCGTGCCACAATGAAGAGGAACCTTGAGGAGAGCGCTGAGAAGGCAACAGCAGCACGTTACGTCAAATTTCAGTTCCACGAAGGCACCGCGCGACAACGCGACCGCGGCGTCACGGCGCCTCGGCCCGAAGCCCCAAGTTCACGGCCCGCGGCACCGCCCGCAGCCGCCAGCCCAGGGGCCGGGCGCCGACGCCCTCCTTGGCGGCCCAGTCCTTTCAACAAGGCTCGGCGGATAATGTGGGTATGGTCGAAAGCTACACTCACACGAAAAATTCCGAGTGGGTAATAATAATAATAATAATAATAATAATAATAATAACAATAATAATAATACTTTTTCCGAATTTGGGGTGAGAGAAATATTCCATAAACGTTAAATTCCAGAAATGAATGAATTTTCTCGGTATTGCATCGACTACAAGCGTATATGCAATCAACTATGTTCCAAGACCGGCCCCGTCGTATTGCCATTTTACGTGACCGACAAAATGGATTTGCAAACATTGTGACATGAGTTTATATAAAAAATGGAAAGCGCAGCTTCTTTTTTTATAATAAAAGTGAAATATACTGAAATGACATAAAATAAATGTGATAATTTAATGACAATTAAAGAAAAAGTTTTGTATTTTTTCTTTCATGTACACGGGACACGTACCCAGGTCAAATATCCAAAGCCTCGCCGGCTTGAGTTATTAATTATTATCCAAGGAGGGAACGTTAAATATTAATAATATTATTTTTATCTTAATTGATAACCTAATTGTTTATGTTTACATGTGTGTGTTCACCACATGTGTCTGTGTGTGGCACTGTTGTGTGTTCACATTAATATGCACTATGGTGTAATATGTTTTTTTCAGTGTGGCACTCATGGGAGGAGTTGTGAAACTCCATTATTCTGTCCCCCAAAAGCCAATGGCACGTGTTCTCAAATATAGTGTTTTCTAATTTTTTATGGAAACGAAACTCACTGAAATACGTAATCAATATACATTTAATAAAAATAAATCTTAAAACACAGCATAAATGAAAAAGAATTCTGTACAGGAAAACATCGTCGGCTGGTCACCACACCTAGAGTCTCTCCTTCACAGAAAATGTCTGCTTGCGCTACTGTTATCACATCGAATTCCCTGTTGAAAACCTATAAAACAAACTTTCTTATCAATATTCTTTTATATTAGAAAATTATAAAAAAGCTATTGAGCGCGCCCTAATATCATTTCCTTCTAAATATTAAAAAAATTTTAATCGCCTCTGAAATACATTTATTTTTTTTTACAAAAAATTTAAGCGAGACTATGTTCTATAATAAAATTTTCCTGCTTGGCTCTTCGATATCGGGAGACGGTTGCCAATTTCTTTTTCGATAGGTACCAGAAAATTTTAAAAATGTAACATTGAAGCATGTAAATGTTTCCAATTTTATGACACTGATAGATTGATGAATTGCATGATAGAAGGCAATGATAGAAGAAGATTGATTTCAGATATATGAAAGTCATCACACGGGATGATCGTTGATAATGTGTTTTAGAAAAAAACAGAATTAATCAGTTAATACGAATTAGAACATAAAATAATTCCGGAAGTGAAAAAAAATTGCGCAATGCATTACAGAGCAGTAGTCAATTAACCAACAAGGCTCGAATGTGGAAATTTGCTTACCGAAAATATATTTACCTATTCATATGGATGACCACAAGATATCTGCGGTAACAACTAATTTTCTTCTTTATGATACTCTCTATTGGACAATTCGTTCATTTGAAGAAAAAAAAGCATTGACAATTATCAGTCAATAATAATAATAATAGTAATAATAATAACAATGATAGAAATAATAATAGTGACAATATAAATATTATTATTATTTTTATTATTACAATTTTTATAAATAATTGATGGATTTGAGAAAACGAAACAAAAGAAAAATAATAATTATTTTTTTGCTGAGATTTAAGTTACATTTTACAAATAAAATTCTGAAAGGTTGCAAAGTTGCGTGTTTGATAACTTCTGTTCCCCTTTAAAAATACTAATTAATTATAACCAATTACAATTATAAACTGTTTCGACAGAACTACAGCCACTCAGGCAATTTCCGAAACGCTTCTTTTCCTGCGCTGCTTCACTGTTCCGCTGTTAAAGAGTCCGTCTGACGCGTTTTCTTCTGTAGTGCACTCTTCCCTCAACAGAAAGCGCATTTGTAGCTATTTATTTTCATTTGAGAATAAACGCGCTTTACACTTGTGCCATCGTGATTAGTGGCAAGGCAAGAATGGCAAGAATAAAGCGCGTGAGTGACAACTACAGTACAAGGTGGATTTGTGACGACAATGATGTTGGAAGATTTTTTATCTAATTTGCAGCAAAAAATGATAAGAGCGGAAGGTTAAAAACGATGTTTTTCTGTGATACATGTTCGAGGAAACCTACTCTTCATTCTCAAAAAGCTTTAAAGACAAATCATACCGACACAGGTTATAACATAGAAAATAAATAATATTTCAATAAAATAGATATAAGAGATCGTATACAAAAATGATTTTATACTGTATGGTAAATATAAATCCGTGAAAAACATTCGTCTGACCTAAAGTAAACAGAATCTGGGGAGTATTTGGGTGTCAAAGCATAGTATTGGAAAGGGTTAACATCCAAGGCTTGCAAATTACCTTTCATCACACAAAACAGTAGACTATTTTGTAGATTCTGACGGGCAGCGATAGCTTATATAATTGAGTCCAGAACTAAAGCTTCGTTTACCTGGATGGTATAGGATCAAAAACCAACGGCAGCAGATTTTCGACAAAGTTAAGTAGCTAGAGCACGTGCTGACTGAATAAGAATTTCTTTATGTTAAGAACTCTGATCTGTCATTTTCATGATTAGCCCCGATCAATCCGCGAGCGTCAAATTCGCTTCCCACTTCTATTCTTTGGAAGGGCTAATGGTGTGATCACCATGGTAGTACTGCAAGGTCGTGGATGTTAGAAGAAAGCTCTAATTGGGCTTTTATGTCAAAAGAAGGATATTAAAATATAAATCATCGCATTATTTTGTCGAGGCTACAAATACACCGTGGCAATTTAAATGACATATGTAAGAGTAGGAATATCAACAATTCGATGAGAATTTACAGATCGCGGAACTTGTTAGGATTATATTTTTTTGGAATTAAAAATACTTCATTGAAAATACAGCAATCAATTAAATTTCAACTCTTTCAGTGTGAGCTCACTCTACATCTCATGACTCCCAACTTCTGTGTTTGATGTTTAACGTTCCTACGTCATCGACAAAGTACCGTTATGAATCGTTATGGAACTCTCAATAGTCTAGGCTCGTAAAATAATATCCTGTGTCCCCACATTGAGAATGGAATAACCCTTAATCTACTCCTCAGTCTACCTACTACATTTCTAGTACCTTCTACCTACCTGAAAGTCTATCCTACAGTCGAAAACTCAAACTGTTGACAACTGCAACCCTAAATAGTTAACAATCGGTATATTAACGTCAGAAGTAAATCATATTCACATGCGAATGGTTCACTGCGTGGTTGTCAAAATTTTACATTGAATGAGTCACACCTTACATCTAGATACTGAACTTTTGTGTTTGAAGCCTGGAGGCGCAGAGGGGCCATTTCAAATATAATCTCTCTTATTTATTATTTATGTATTAAGGTCTTTTGAATTATGCATTCTCAGCTCAACGACTAATATCTTATGCTGTCATCTAATTTATACGTTATTTCACTCAGTATTGAAGTTCAACTTTGTCAGTCTCAAAAGTTATTTAAAAATATCAAAGCATCGACTGAAAAGTGCAAAATTCCAAAAAAACAATACTTTTGCATTTATTTTGTTATGCATTACCATGAAATATCCTGTTTATTTTGGATAAAATGTTTGAAATAAAAAACTGTATTATATAAATTGCACCCTTTAACGTATAGTATCGTATTCTAATTTACTACTCTCTATTAAAAACGTTTACGATTTAACTCTTACGCCTGAAGAGCCATGCAGGACGCGTGAGGTGAGAATTATCTTTGAGTTGTCGTTTCACCTGAAGCTCAACGGTAATCTTTGTTCATAGTTTAAAACGCATTAAAAGGGTAAATAATCGTGAAATTACATTAAGTCCTACTGCTGATAAGCTAAACGCGAATTTATGTTTTTGAGGAGCGTTTTCACGCTATGAAATATTTTGTTTTCAGTTGTGAAGCACAAAGAATTTAATTGATTCCTTGTTCATTTTAAGAGTAAATAATTTTTAAAAACAGGATCCATTCTTACATGTATTACATCTGTCTTACAGGAGAAATTTGTCTCTCAAATTATTTTTTTATAAAACAACAAAATTTATATTTTCAGAGTTTTCAGATCTGATTTAAATATTTTTATGTCAAAAGTACAAGCATGTTTTCATGTAAGTTTTTATGTCATGCCCGTGTTTAAGATGAGAATTACTAAATTGTGACGAATGAAATATTTATTTTCGAGGTCTCAGAAAAGTCCAAATCATGTTTATTATATAATAATAGTTTCAATCAAATACCAATGCGAGAATAAACCCACTTTATATTGTATACAGCCTCTACTAAAATCTACCATGTTTAATTTTTACAACGTTCATGAAAAACTGTTTCTCTATTTAGATGTTACTACAACACTCCGGTTCCTGCAAAACCTTTAAAATATTTAATA
Source organism: Gryllus longicercus (assembly GCA_038098605.1). Classification (NCBI taxonomy): domain Eukaryota; kingdom Metazoa; phylum Arthropoda; class Insecta; order Orthoptera; family Gryllidae; genus Gryllus; species Gryllus longicercus. The sequence goes on along the minus strand of JAZDUA010000032.1, from coordinate 5,438,409 downwards.
AAACAAGAATTTAATAATAGATTTACGTAAGTATTAGTGCGAATACCTCTCCAATTGTTATTTCAAACGTGACGTGAAAAATGATATGAACAATGCTGCTAACGCAATGTTTGTTATATATTTGATTTATTCGGCTTTGCAATTTTATATATTTTAATTTTATGACATCCATTACAATTCTAATCTAATCGGGCACATTAACAAAATTCTGAATTTGTAATAAATGAGTAAGTAAAAAAAACACTAATAAGTAAAAGAAATTTCATATCTCTGAGCAATGATAAATAATGATAATTTAAACACAATTGCGTTAAAATATAAATATTGAAAATATTTGTTTCTCCTTCGCTGTTGATATTGCGTTAAACAAAAATGTTTTTGTAAATATGGAGCTTTGTTGAGGCCATAAACAGTACAGGAAATCCATTTCAAAGCTGCACATTTTTTAGTATTGTATAAAGGTCTAACTCCGAACAGAATGTTTCAATACCAGACACTACTTCATGAAACTTCTTATCACGAACACTAAAGTAATTGTAAAGCACACGTCCTAGCATATAATCCCATACTAAGAAAAAGAAGAATAGACAGAGTGCCACATTTTAATTTCAGGAAAACCCGCCTAATAACAGATAAACACTTGGGTTACAGAAAGAAAACAATTGTAGAATAAACATGAACCGAGAATGGATACAGTGTGGGATGCAAAAAGCCACAGAAAATAATCATTCCCAAATCATTTTGTTGAACTATAATTAACTAAACCATGACGACGACATAAAATAAATTGAATTGGTTTATTTATTAAAGATCAAATCACCTGCTGTTCGGTCCGCGCACGTTGTTGGAATACGCGAAATCATCGCACAAATGACACATTCGAAGTAAACATACTTGGATAACGTTAACGAACATCAGAAATATGTCGTTCTCACGAGTATCAAAGCTAAAAGCATATTCTGAATCAAATGGTGAACACACGATGGTCTCATCTATCTTTCAGGAATTTCAAAACTCACTTGTGTTTCCTTTAGGACGTTTGTGGCTATTGATAAAAAAAATGCACAAATTTGTACAAAAGCCACACAACTTAATTTGATCAAAAATATGCTTCCTCAACAACAATGCCGGGTGATAATGGGTTGAACAATCAGCACTTGCAAGTTAAAGCAGCAGTTGGTTGCGATTATTCTGTTTCAGGGCGGGCGCGTCCTTCGGTACTTCGCTCCCTCGGCCGCGCCGGCCGCCTGGCGCGGGGCCGCCGCTGCGGGCGCCGGGAGGCCGTCGTCGCCACCGCCGCCTCGTCCGCGCCCGCGCCAGCGCCCGCCGCCGTGCCGGCCGCCCCGCCGCCCCGGGCCTTGGCTGGCCCCGCCGCGCCGCCGTCGCTGCCGCCGCCTGGGCCGCCGCTGCCGCGCAGGTGTCGGGGCTTCCCAAGTAGCCGCCACTGCCGCCGCCGCCGAAGTCACCTCCGAATTTTCGTTTTGTGCTCTTCGGTCGTTACGCTCCGGGCAATCGTTCCGTTCCAATATCTGCCTGCTGTCTATGACGAATTTGACGCTTTCGTAAGCCCCGAACGGCGTCGGGAGGCGGGCAATTTCGTGAAATAGTCGTATCGCTCATTTTGAAACGTTCAGAAGTGGAGTTATATAACCATTGAGGAATGTTTCACATCTACAAAAGTTATCACTTAAAGAATCGCAACACTTTATAAGGAAACAGTAAGTCTCTATAAAACCTTTTCAAATTCCTAGGCTCGTACGAAGAACACTCTATTGTATCTGCATGTATGATTCTATATTCTCCGTTAAAAAACAACATATTAATTATTTATTTTCTCAAATAGTAACTAGGAATTAGAATTCTCCCAGAATTAGAACTTTCCTTGCAAGAACATCTCACACACCGATGGTTTCTCTCTTAAAAATTACGAGGAACGTCTCTCTTCCCGTGCGCTTTTTCTGTGCGTGGAAGAGGCGAATTTTCAAGGTTAGCATGTGTGTAATACACAAAATAAAACATCACGAAAAAGTAAGTTACGTAAACGTAAGGGAAAACGTAATAAAAGAAATAAAGAAAAAGTTCTTTTTGTATCCGAAAACATTCCATTGTGTTTCGAATCGAAATAAAAAACAAACATGCAACTAATGAGTTTAAAGCGTGTATCATATAATTTTTGAAGATAAGATATATTAGAGAGACATGTCGAGCAATATATCTACCGTCTAGAATACAAGGTGTGTAAGCTGTTTGTAAGAACACCGTTCATGGGGTCCACTTTTTTCGGATCCGAGTTCTCGGAATCATGCATCTGGCAGAATCATTGCTTCTAAGGTTATTAAAAAAATAAATTATATTACCAGAGGTTTAAAATGGTTTTTTTATTGAATAACAGAAATCACGTATTTACGTGTGGAAAAATAATGCCTTTATTTACATTCGTGGATCATTAGCCTGTTTCTAATCTGCACATCTATTTAAAACGTCTATAAGGAATATCAATTCCCGAAAGATAAGTGATAAAATAACATTAGCGAATTATGAATTCATATTTATATAAATTATTAGTGCTATATGATTGGTTAGACAACACCTTGAGAATTAATTTTGCACATTTATTGATTTCATTTTTATATAAATTTAAAATATTATACTTTTATATGCTTTAAATTTATTTTAAAATTACTTCTTTCTACGCAATTATATAAATGTTATTTTTTCAATATTTTTTATAATTTCATAACTTTATTTGTGTAGCTAAAACTAGCTTTAGTATGTATGTGCTTTAGTATTTGACGCCACGGTTGGAGCAGTGGTCCGTTCTATCCATCGAAATTTGCATAGCATAAGATCTTATTATTTTAGATTCACGAAAAACTTCTTGTTTCTTACAACGGATATAACATGCTGTCTCTAAAGAATTCAGAAACACTATAAAACATGTATACAATCCAATTAAATTATGTCACCAAAGAAATCGATCAAATTTACAGACACGTTAAAGAATTTATTGTCTCCTCTCTTACGGAAAACAGATTCATCATTTAGCCACACTGATATGTTTTTGCTGCTAATCAATGCTCCAGTATATAAAATATAATTTTTAACACGACTTCCCTATAATAGTGTATCAATAGCAAACTAAAAAATAATAGTTTCATATCTGTGCAATAATAATTGAAAACAAAATGTAGATTTGACATCACAATACGAGAATATAACGTAGAATCGTATTAAATGTTGCAGATATTTTCTCGTCTTCAATCGAAGTTAACGTAAAATTGCAATTTGTTCACAGAAAATGTTATTTTCAATATTTAACACTTTCCTCAGTAATTTTGAATGTGAACAATGCTAGTCTTAAAACGGAGATAATGTAAGCAAAAAATGCTATTCTGCTGTAATTCTTGAAAGTTGAATTATAAAAATATCGTTCAGAAAAATTAATATTGAAAACAATTTCTATAGAATATTTCCTTAACTTCATTATTTACTGTTACAGTATAAAAAATCACATTTTGAAGCTGAGAATGCAAAGGTGTTGTTATCTGTGACGGTGAGAAAACTTTTTAAAAATTACTAACTGGCAAGGATTTATATATTTGTTTGCATATTCATATTCACAGACTCCGACTCCTATATTCTTGGTCTAATCTGCTTTAAAATTCATAATTTCTTGTGCGTGCTTTGAAGCATATCTATTGTAATGTTGGTATGCTTGGATTTATATTTTGTGGAAGTACAAAACGACGTAATTTATGAGAATTTCTTTATATCCAAAGTGCGGGGAACATTAAAAATGTCTGTGTGAATATTTTTAAATATGCATAAACATACATGCATGCATGATATGTCTAGTTATGACGTTATATATTCTAGCAGATATGAATGAATTTATACTTGCATAAATGGCTTGGCTAAAGTGTCAAAGGACACTTTCTTGTTCACGCATTATTACAACAAACAAAACGGCATATTTCGTTTTTTTGGTAAGAAAAAATATTTTGAGAAACACATTTTTTATGGACGTATGCATGTGAAGGGTTTTTCATAGACAAACAAATTTAAGGCAGCAAATTGATATCGATGTTTTAAGGAACTCAAGCAATTACAGAAATTTTCTTCGGTAGATTCTAAATTAATTCCGTGCTTTTTGATAGTCTTAGATTCGAATATGTTTAATTTGATGGTGGGAGAATGAAAAAAAATTCCAAATAATTATGAATCAAGAAACAGAATGCATTGAATGCCCTACTTAAAAAAATTACGTGTATTACTCAAATAATGTAGTTTATTGGTATGAATTGGTATGTCTCAAAAGTCGTGTTTCTGCCAGTTACTCACTGAAAATGCTATTACATTAGGAATCCTTAGTCAAATTTTTTGATACAAATTTCAAATTAAGTCCAGACTCCATTCTGCTATTTTGGCATAGAATAAGATTATTACGGTATGAAATGGAGAAACGAAAAAATTTCTTGAAAAAAACCGCTCAATTGTTTCTGCAATATTCGTCGTCCCATCAGCATTCATCATCCAATATCGTTCATGCGTGGTCACCAATAAGAAAACCGTATTTTATTGATGGAGAAAAATCAAATGGCTGCACTGATAACTTTGCAGGTAAAAGCTAAACTAATACAATTTTTTCCCAACAATTACGTACGTTTAAAACAGCTTTAAGCACCCGAAGCCAACACCGTCATATCGCGAGAAATCACTTACACCTACAACCTTGAGCACTGCAATCACATACCCCACTTTCACTACAGTTGTCACCTGCTTGCAAACGTGTTTCAGTGTCCACAACAGTCACCAACTCACATCCTACAGGGACGTCGCTACTCCTTCAACTGATCCCAGCACGTAGCTACGCACTGAGGAGCGCCTACCTGCCTGCCCACCCGACATATACCATCATTGTCTCTAACTACTTGAATGCTCCACAATGAGCTCTTAAACATTCTTATTATTATAATAACACTCACACACAGAACGGGAGACTCGAAATTGGCGTAAAAGTACATTACGCCTCTCTAATTGCCACATGCGTCTCTGATCATAGTCAGACTCACCAAAATGATACCGATTAGGATAAACAGGCTGAAATTGCTACATGACGGAGGGTCATACGAAAATAGAGGGACTGCAATGCACGCGATTACCAGGATCAATTAGATAGGTGGGTGAGCCATATTTGTCGTCGCGACGCTGCAGGTTAAGTACTTTGCGAAACCGACGAAACTAATTTAAAACTACTCGGAAATTAAGCGAGATATTTACATTGCGATGACTTTCTTCTTGAACTGTCAGGCAATTACATTCCACGGCAAATTAACTCAAGGGGTTATGGTTCACTTTTACCGTTTTTTCTGGCGGCCATAATTTCCTTTCAGTGTCGGCAGATGGTAAAAAAACAGACAAAAGTAGTACATGTCAGATAAATATTTACCCAGAGTGTGAACTTCGAAACACTTCAACTAAAGCGAAACACAAACAATCTTCGACTGACGCCAAACACTTTTCAAGATGTCTTCAAAAACGGTGATCAGCATATCAGGACCGTCGTCGACATTCCATATTTCCATTTTCACAGCAGTTTTCATACACTTTTCAACGGAGTTTTCACGATAGAAGACATCAGACATCCTGCATTCTCCCTGCACAGTCTCGGACTGAGCCTGTAAGTACGCAAGAAAAGAGCCTACCTACCACTACTCCGCATATACCATCATTGTCTCTAACTACTTGAATGCTCCACAATGACCCCCTAAACATTCTTATTATTATAATAACACTCACACACCGAACAGGAGACTCGAAATTGGCGTAAAAGTACATTACACTGCTGGAATAATTACCAAACGAATCCCTGCTGTTCTGTTCGGTAGTCAGCACACCAAAATGATACCGATTATTATAAATAGACCTAAACTGCTATATAATGTTAGCAGGGGTATAGCTAATGCGTATAACAGTTCTAATATCCTTACGGACAAGCTGGAGGAGGATGGTAAATGTGGCAAATGATTGTAATTTTTGTAATCGCTTTCAGTTTTGTGGTGTGGAAGATGCATAAGCGAGGCAGGGATGTGTAAACGCCCCTGGGTTCGATTCGAGCACAGCGCTTCTGAGGAAGTGTTCTGTGTTCACTCGCTCGGAGAACGGAGGGAGGGTGGGAGTGTTCGGGTCATGGGGGCGTCAATAGGCCGGGCGGTCGGCGGTGAGTGGTGGGTGGTGGCACACTCCATTCTCTTCAAACTCGCAGATACCGTAGAGATCGTATTTGAAAAAGAATTCTGTCAAAGAACTACGTGCTCTCGGGCGAATATCAGAGTGAAAAGATCTGTTCATCAAAACTCTAATCACAAAATATATGAACACAAATAATTAACTTGCAATTAATCAATAATATTAACTTGCAATTCACGTCTATCTGCGGCAACTGGCACGCATTTTACCAATATTATCATAAATATAATATCGAAAACAATTTTATTTCATAATATTAATTACTACAAAATAATAATTTAGATAATCACAATGTATGAAAATCATTCTTAAAATAAATAATAAAGTATTATTAAATCTTTCCATCTCATAACAAGTCTTGGATCAAGAACGTAAATGTATAAACATAACAAAAATTTCAACTTTAAGAACAACAAAAGTAAATTAACCAAACAAAAAATACCTGCGGTCCAATTATTTTTATTACTATATGTTGTTATTAAGGGTCGTCGAAATTCTCATCTGCTTTAATAGGGCGCTCCTTTTCCAATGTTTAGCATAAGAAATGAAACTGCTGCGGAGAAGTCAGAACGATCATCAAATTATCGTTCACAGTATGGATTAAGACAATTTAAAACCACTTAAGTTGTTCTCATGGGTGATAAAACTTATTTCCTTTCCACCACCAATATTTACAGCACATTACAAAAAACAACAAAGTGACGTAAATATGAAAGATTAATAATTTTAGCATTCAAATGTGCAAAATTGACGAGTCTATTTTGTGTGAACAAATTAACCGTTTTGAATTTACTAAATTCTGTAAAATAAATATTATTTTAACAGGAAAAGCTTTTTTTCTCCGAATAAGTCCCCATTTTGTCGGTTTCCTCCTTCCTGACCTATGTAAAAGTGTACATTTGCTTTACGTATTTTTTACATAAGTGTCATAAAAGATTCTTATCGCTTTGAAAAGCAAATGAAACCATTTTCTAGCTGACTGTGCAAACAAGCTTTACATACATTTAAAAAAATGTTTTCATATTTCGTTTTTTACCAGAAAAATGTTAATAATAACAAACCATTTAAAAAATTCATTTGAGCAATTTTTAAAGCCATTTATTTGCATTTGGTCCTATGAAATTGCCTGAAAATATTTCACATGCCAAGTTTGCGCATTGGTGACTAATTAATAACGCCCGGAAATATAAATGTGCCGAAAATAAAAGGGGAATATCAAACTACTCAAATTGTCTCAAACTCAATTTGGTTTCATAGTAATAAGTTAATAGTAAATGAAGGGAAACCTATTTTGATGAAATTCTAGTTGTCAGAAAAGAAATGTCTATTTTATACTTTGACCACAAATGAACAATATACCGCTATGATGTGAATGTAATAAAAAATGTTGACTCTTTCGTGCAGTAACAAATCTAAAATTCGTATTTAACGGACTGCTAAATTAAGAACGCTATGCTTCGCAACCAGAACTTTCGCAAATTCAGTGAGGCTCGGTGTAATTCGGATGTAGTACATTCTAGCTTATGTTATGTCGCAATCTTCTGCAGAAACATTCGTTCACTATCCAGATCTCTAGATTTTACAAAAATATGTTAATAAGAATGAAAGTGTAATCCTACTTAGTCATCTACAGACCAGTTATTTTTTTTGTTGCTTTTTGGGGGAATGAGGAAGCAATTTTGGGTATGGGATTACTTTTTTACAATTTGGTTCAACTGTAAATAAAAAACAAAAATACTTCATTTCATAATACTAATGACATTTATTCTTTTGTAAATCCGATACACCCTTTTTAATGTTTTATATTAAGAATGTCAACTGCAACAAATATTGGACATGGACGAATTGTTGAGTTTCGTCCATCTGTATTATATCATCTTGGCGGCCCCTGGGATTTTGTTTCCACTCAAAAACTAAAGCAGGTGTTGCGTAAGGATAACTTTCCAAAAATGCCTGAACCACGCGTAGGGATCGGACACTATACATTACCGAATCTCTCATACAGGTATTACATAGCCATGCCATTCTCATGTGCGTGATCTTGGCTGTCCGGGTGACGCCGCGTCGAAGGCTGTGTTGCCGACGTTTCGACCATCTTGTCGTGGTCTTCCTCAGGGCTGATGTGCTTCGACTAGATGGTCGAAACGTCGGCAACACAGCCTTCGACGCGGCGTCACCCGGACAGCCAAGATCACGCACATGACCCTGGCCACGGAAGCCTACGACGTCATGCCATTCTCATCTTTGGAAAAAAAAGTCCAAAACCTGTCATATTATTTTTGTATGAATCAGATGTTCATGTAAATCTTTTTTGTATGTTTTCTCCATATTTAAGGAACTATTTCTATTTACATATATTTCAACTGCTCACTGCGGTTAGCGGCCAATTTTATAGTCGTGGTGAAAAGCTGATTCCAATGGCCTTCATCTTCAGGCGGCGACAGGAAGGAAAACAAGGACAACTTGTGGTTCGTGGTTTATTGTTAAAATACTGCTTTGGCATCCTCTTTCCCATTCAGGCAGTAACTCCTATCAAAATTGCTGGAAATATTATTCTGGCGTTCGGAAATCTTTTTCCGTCAGTCGAACCCAAGCATTTTCGGATTACAAATTTCCATTTATACAAATAATTAGTTGCAGGTTTTTAGATATGTTTATTTTAGGTCACATCAACCACTTGTATTATTAGCGACCTCATTCTCAATAAATTTACAATATATTACAATACCAAATATTTACAACACCTTACAAATACATTTACCTTACATTCCATTGTTGGTTTTAATTAGTGCGATTCATTAAACACAAGTTGAGCTCAGTTCTTGATTAGAGTTATAGCAGAATTATCCTCTCTGCAAAGTATCAGGAAAATATTGTATGAGGCAGTACAGGTTAATTTCTTTCGGCAATTTAATACATTTATTATACAATTCCCTATTTATTATCACTAACGCTGGAGTTGAGAATGTATTTTAGTCTTTTGGTTTCATACTCAGGGCATTTGAAAATGTGCTCAACAGAGAAGATCATGTTGCACCGGTCGCACATGACTGCAGCATTGTGCGAAATTAAAGTTAATGGGTGAACTTATTGTGACCTATTCTGCATCTCATCAATACTACTTGATCAACTCTGCAAAAGGTGACAGCTCGATTAACATCGTGAAACTCTCTAACGCTTTTTAATTTGCAGCTTATACCATTCCGTTCATGCTGTCTCCTTTTTTCAGTTTAATTTTAATTTTTTTTTAATATTCGTGGTAACTTAATATATTATCACTTTCTTCTTCACTTTGAGCAGTCCTTCGTTATTCTGTCAGCCATTTCATTTTCTGCTATGCCGGCACGTGATGGTATCCAGCAGAAAGATTTTTCTTTGCCATCAGTTATCAATTTGTGAATTTTTATAACTATATTCTGGATCATTTCTTTGTCACTATTTTCTCTATTTATTTACAGCTGCCTCTGACAGGTCATCAACTGTAGGGTGTCACCCAATCGGGAGCTCCCATGTTACAACAGGGACGTCAATATGGTGACGTTCAACCTTCCGAATGGATGACACCATACCAACTGATTACGTTACGGTTAGGCAACTCTAAATAAACACAAGAATAGTACCTGGTTTTAGGAGAATCGGGTAGCCGAAATGGAGGCTTAATGCGGAGACGTATCCGCTCTCCGTAAAACGCAAGGTGTTTCTAAAAGAGAAGCTGCAAGCCATTTTCCCAGTGTGTTTTTACAGATTAAAGGACTCGTATTTTGATTCACAAGCCAATCGTCTCTGAAGGCAAGCATTGTTCTATTAATTTTTATCGGCTGCAGTGGTTCAAGGCATCAACAGATGTCACTGCAGAGCCTCTGAGCGTGAGGCACTAAAGTGCGTGTTCCGAAGGTGACAGGATTTTCCACACTAGCTAGGTAGCTAGATCGAAATCAGTCGTTACCTGGAGGAGAATTCTAGCGTCCGGCAGCTATGATCGTCAGTTTCCCGTGATTTCTTCGATCAGCACCAGGCAAACACTGGAGCAGTACCCTAACAAACGGACCACGGACGGCCAGCGATCTTCCCTCCTTCTTCATGGTCCTATCCTCAACCCTTACTTGCGCACACTTAAACTTACATGCCCTATACTACGAAACATGCCGGAAGGTTAGAGTTGTCCGGGCTGAGACGGTAGCCCGTTGGTGGGAAATACGGGGTTGGGGAAATACCCGCAAATCGACGTATAGGACGCCCCTGGATCTCACCGATCAGCGGGGGAAGAACACCACCAACTACTCTGAGCAAAACGCAAAATGTTCACGGAAATAATGAACATAGCAGTTGGCGCGCCCGGAAATAATCAATTCATTGAAATTTGTTTTCCTTTTAATAAGTCAATTCTCCGTATTTACTTGTATATACTACTGACTGTGCAGAATATATACTTTATATCTTCTAGAATTGATGTAGTACTGCACTACTGTATCCTATCATGGTGTTATAAACAATACATAGATAAAGAAAGTTACGTAATGTGAAAATTTTTGTCAATATTTTGACACAATTATATGTTTGGGTGGTCGATGAGACCAGGTCTGTCCGTCCGTTTTCTTCATGAAATTTATTCTTCAAAATTACATGAATTATTGAAGTCATGTATATTTTTTTAAATATGAGTTACTTTACGTGTTTTTAGCGTAATCGTGATACTGCAAAAAATATCTAAACAAGATTTTCTCAAAAAAACGGATCTAAATTTCTCCTTCTAGTGTTCGAGTATAGAATACTTGTGTAGCGAAATTTAAGCGATGCTTAAAATTCTCTATGTCAAGACTTTGAAAAAATTACGTGAAAAGGGTGTCCTGATACAAAAGATTTTGTAAGCACCGATCTCTCTACCATCCGTTCGTTCGTTCTCTTGTTTGTTTGTCCGACTGAAACTTTCCCATCGCCAGACCAGACCATCTCTCCGTAAAAAACACTAGCGCCGACATCGCACACAGTGATTTTCCAGAGTGGATATTTCTTAATCTATCTGGTCGATCTTGAGGCTCTGTGAATTTGAAACATATTTTAGTTTACATGAAATCCCTGGATTATTAAAAAAAGTCTCAAAAATAGTTCAATTTTTTAAAATATTTGTGTGGAATAGAACTGAGGATGAACTTGTATTTTTCTAATATACCACAAGCTAATATTTGTGTTACATGCGAATTATTTAATGAATTTTGAATATATTCTCTATTCGCTCATTTCTGAAGTTTCTCGAAATTTCGATATTTCAGATGGCGTTCCAGTCATCACCGGGAATTTTTTCGTTGCTCGAATAGAGTAATGTATGCTTTAAAAAAATAGAAGTGCGATTTTCAATAAAATCCTTAAAATTTCGAAATTTTCTCTCTGTATTATTTCTTTAAGGATTGCAAACACTTTTTAAGCTATATTAAAGAAAGTATATATCGGAATTAATAAATGTGCAATCATTAGAAGCCTAAGGATACATAATGTGAGGTAATTTACATTCTGTTACCTTATTAATGAAAAACAATAAGCACAAAAAATAAATTTCTGAATTTTCAGTTAAACATATGGAAGGCAGGTGCCGGAATATGCGAAAGAACACGCGGCAAAATTCTAGAATAGACTTGAAACCTGCAGAGAAACATGTAGGAAACGTGAGATCAGTTCGAAGTTCCGTTCGGTAGGAAGCTATTTTCAATTTTTAAAATTAATATTAACAAACTGCAGGATGTTCTCACAGGTCTATCTGGTATTTATAACAAAGCTAAACCATTACAAATAATGCGACAAAGTATGTGATGCAGTAGCTTAGAAGCTAGTAATTATTCCCTTCACCGAAGTCTACTCTGTTGAGAGATAGCGAATGATCTGATGAATCAATGAGTTGTTATTGTTATTTATTATTTTTTCGTGTACGTGCGCTTTAGCGTGCACTTTGTATTTTGAGAAGATGAATTTTTGAGGAGATGAAATGTGTAGTGATTACATAATAATGGAACGAAAGAGAGGTTAATAATAGAACCAAGTGTAAAGCACCAGGGAACTAATTTTGCACAACACAAATATATCATGCTCAGGCTGAGATTTAAGTTTTAGCACTCACAGACAGAAAATAAATGAACTTTCTGAGAGATAGCGCGTCGCTCTCGACCCCGTTCGGTTGGTAAGGCTGCATGCTTCTGGTTGGACAACAGTTGGGAAAGCAAGGGAATTTATCATTTTCCTAGAACAGCTCACAGATCCAGTCAACTGCTAATCATTGGGTAGGTGCACCTTCCTGGAGACGATCGATGAGCATGCTAGTCACATCCTCCCTTGCTGAGGTCTAATGATTATGGAGCCTTACCTCCATAAACAATCGTATATCCTTTGAAGCCTTCTACGGAACAACTTAGCTTTATTGCTCGCCTTGTGAAACGATTTATCGATAATTATTGTCTTACATTGCTATACCCTAGTACATTTTAATAGCATAAGAAAATTATCGTTCATCAGTAAAAGAAAAATAAAGTATATCAGTTATTTTGCAAGTAGAGAATTGCATATTTAAAGGAGCGGGAATTCAGGATTTCGTTTCATTTTGGACGTGTCACTCATTCAATACAATGGTTTCATAACTAAAAGATTTTCACATTTCTTATTTAGTATATTTAAACTTTTATTAACTTTAAAATTAAGTTTGTAAAATTAAATCATCAATAAGAATATTATGACCTGTCGGTTACGATTGGGAGCTGGGGCAACGTTGGACCTCAATGTATTTTTCCCTCTATCCTTGTTCAGGCGAGGATTTACTATTTCATAGTTTAGGAATTTCATTATTAGATCTTTCTCAATCATATTTGATAGTTTCGTTCTGCATCGCTTATCGGATGTTTACAAAGAAATCGAAACCTTCGCAATACGTAATCGCTTTGTGGAAACTACAGTACTCGCTTATAGCCAGACATACCCATAAACACGTGAAGATCACATTTGTGTATCAGTCGTAGACGACAGTTGTGCAATAAATATTGAACTAATTCTCGGAGAAAACGTGTTTATGTGTCCCCGCAAAAAGGGCTGGAAGAACGGAAAAGGTTCAAAATAATTACGCCCTTGCAAAAGTTTTAAAACTGAAAATATTCGTACACACATTGACAGAAAGTGTAATATATGGTTAACTAATGGAGCATTAGTTTTCAAATATGAAAAATCCTTCAAGTATATTACAATTTATTCTGGGCTCAGTCGTTTACCCCCCACTCCATATTGGTGTTCCCCCGGGAGTATTGCTGTCTGACTGTAAAAAATATTTCTGGAGTTACGTAGCCTTTAACAGTCAAGCATTTTATATTCTAGAAAATGACGACTTAAGATTAAAGAAGTATAGCTCGTAATGGGTGATATGAGGATATCGTGTCTTTTCACTCACAGTTCCAAACTATTATTCACAGAGAACGTGGATTGCCTTGATGAGGTTTATAAACAGCGATGACAGTAACTACGTGTCAATAAGTGTGTCGTTAAAGGTAAGTCGCTCTCTCAAGCGCCGAAACACATCGACACAAAGTCGTCGCGAAATCAGTTCTCCCCTGACGCGGTAGGAACAATCACGAGAACAAAACGACATCGCCACGCGACGACAGACGACAAACGACGGGCGCCAGTCGATAGGGCGCACGCGACGCAACCACAGCTGCTGCCGCCGACGCCACTGACGCCCCCGCACGGTGGTCAGAAACGAGCTAACTCGCCCAGCAAAACAAAATCAATCAATTATTAATAGATAATTATATTAATTCGATAAAATCAAAGGGTTTGAAGCTAAAACCAGACGAATTTTAATTTTTTTTACATAAAAAATTACTTTAAAAAATGAAATCAAAAGTATGTAAAAGACATTTGTTTCTTTCTGGGATCTTTTCCAACTACAGGCAATGCGGATTTCGGCTATCCTCGCCGACTTCCCAATATGTCCTTCATGGGGACACCTTTAATCTAGACACACATGCGGGCTCCTCGGCCTGTGGACAGCAGACTCACAAGACCTTCCGCGACAACACACACACACACACATGAAAGACAAGGGACAAACAACCATGCGCAAGACGGGACTCAAACTCGCGTCAATTCGGACCGAGGCGCTGAATCGGCAGACGCTCTAGCAACATCGGCCATCCAGGTCGGCAGAAAAAAAAAGTAATTTTTCTTTCATTATCAAATCTACGCATCACAATTCTTGGAGTTTTAAACAATGATAAAAAGATAATGCCAGTCCGGATGGCCGAGATCGTTAAGGTAGTAGTGTCTTAGCGGTTTAAGTTTATATACTACGCGTGCGTTTGGGTAAACCACTGTGTCGCGAACTCTGCGGCCTGCTCTCAGGCCCTCACACCCGCCACCCACGCCGCTGCGTGACCCCCTGTCTCTGTGTCGACTGACGACGTTTACAGTGTGTTCACATTTCCACAAACGTGTATTGGTTAGGAAACAAATTTAAAAATGCAACAAAAATAAACAAATTTGTGTTGAAAAAATTGGAGCGGATTTCAAAAAATATCGTTTGAGAATTTCTGAAAATGCGCAATTTTGTGCTCATTTTCACAGAAAACATCGAGAAACTTCATTGAAAACCATTTGAAGCATTTCTTCTCAAGAAAGCAACAATGTATAATACTTCTTTAATGTAAATTTTAACGGCGTGAGAAATATTTAAAAAATACATTTGTGTAATTTTTGAAATAATACAAAATGCAATGCCTGGATAGCCAAAGTCGCAGTAGCTGAGAGGGCATGGCTGCCTCGGCTCGAAGGGTCGTGGGTTCGAATCCCACCACTGACATGAACGTTTGTGTCTGTGCTCATGTTCTTATAGTGTTCCCGTTACACTTACCCCAATGTTAAAAATCACATATGGCCAACACAATCATTATATAGCCAAGCAGTTAAAAAGCAGTCTTAAATAAATAAGTACAAAAAATAATATATCAAAGTGGTATTGCTGTCATTTTATTCAGTGGTTTTAGCACTATCCGCACAAAACATTTAAAGAAAAACACTGATAACTTTTTTCAGAAAATGGCGTTTGATCTTTTTTAATAATGGGGATTTTGCGCTCATTTTCTCAAAAAGTTTTTGAGTTTTCGAGAAAGTATGTAAGATATTACATGAAACATATCTACTCACAAACGTTATGATTGATTGGTGTTTTAGGGCCCGTCAACGGCCAAGGTCATCAGTCCCGAAAGTGCAGTGCATGCTTTATGGCGTGAGGTGGTGCCGATCTTCCACCTTTAGATCGCGACTAGCTGTTTTTTCCCAATGGTGCCCTGCTGGTGGGAGATACCCCACTGGGAAATCCCTTATATGTAAGAGGTGAGGATAAGACAATCAAGAAAAAAGAAAGATTGCCACGGTCCGTGACTCGAGAAATAAAATAATGTGTAGAGTTTGCTGGTAGTGTCAATATTAACAACGTGAGAGAGACAGCAAAGAATAACATTTATGTAATTTTTTCAAAAAAAAAAAAAAAAATAATACAGCAAAAAGGCGTTTATGACATTTTGTTCAGTGCACTTAGCACTACCCAACAAAAGATTTAAAGAAAGAAATTAGAGCAGTTTTTGAGAAAATCTGCTTTTCAAAATTTATTTTTATATTGCCCATATTCTTTTCAAAACTGTGTGAAAAGTACTAAAATTTTCAAAAATAATAACATGATGTTAATTAAAGGATTTGTTATGAAGAAAACAAGTAATTTTGCACAAAATCCATTCTGAATATTGTAAGTGAAGGAAGACGTCCAAAAAATTCAAACTTTTGTAATTTTCGAAAATCACTAGTCCGAAATTGTAGAGATAAAAGCAAAAACCAGACCCATATCATCTTTATAAATGTATTTCAATCTATCATTACATGAAAATTGAAGAAAAGTAGGAAATATTTTTGAGAAAAGGTTGAGAGGTTTGGGAAAATGTTCCTCAGATTTCATGTGATTCTCCCAAAATTTAGAAAATTATTTTTCGAAAAGACTTTCGAGTTGTGCCAAATAGACCTGAGAATATTTATTTTGAAACAAATTCAACCTATGGCAAATGCGCTAGCCTTGTTCACAGACAGAGGGACGTTTAGAAAGAAAAAAAATTGTATCATGGGACCCCAAAACGTGTATTTCCATTGAAATATCGAAATCAATTTTCTGCAGCATTTCATAATTTTCTTTATTCTAGGTATATACGTAATACGTATACGAAAAACTAAATATGAACGCCATATAATTAAGTAGTATTAAACAATATTAGTATTAGTATGACACATTAAACCACAAAAAATAATGTACGTTTTAATAAAATAAGAATTTCATATTCAAATGTCACCACATTGTCGCCTTACAGGAGATGCTTACAAGAGGCGTCAGTTAATGTGTACCGCACAGAAAATATTTACCTGGTGTGACTTTCTTATTCTGTGCCAAATGCATTTTAATGACTGACTTTGTTCAAAGAAATGTCACCAAGAAAAAGAGACTCCAAATCTTACTACTAGTTACCAGGAGACCAGTGTAGGAGTCAGGGTCGGAGATATTATTCTTTGAACAAATATAATTAAATTCATAGAAAAAGGTAATTTCAGGAACAATTTATCCCAACATCAGTGGATTTTCATAGAAACTAAAAAGAAAATTGTGATTACAAATTTTAGAAAAGGAAGTTCTATTTTGAAAATTAATAACGACTATTTTTTTAAAATTTGATTTCATAGTTTTGTATTTAGAGAGATTTTGAATATCCACCGAGATAATGGGGTAAATTGTTTTAAAAACTATTTTTGTTTTTTGTGTGAATTTTGTTTTTGCCATTTCAAGGTCGGATTATTTTTTACCTGCTATCGGTGTACCCAAACCTGGGTCCAGCTTTTATGTATTATCCGCGCCTGGGGTAAGAGAGACATGTGGCGAGAATGACGAATTACCTTCACTGTATCTAGTTCACTTGGCCTGCCTGAACTTTTCTTTCGTCACACAGCTACAGAAACTGAGACGATTGTATTAAAAAACTTCAACTCTATTTTTGTCCCGACCGGGAATTGAACCACAGAAAAGCTAGCACGCTCTCCATGATCCACCCAAGTAGCATATTCTAAATGTGTTTATTATTTCATTAAAACGTACTTTTTTTCTTTGTTTTATTCTCTCTTGAAAATCACTGTAAAGAACTATCACGAGATTTTGTCCAACCATTGAAAAAAATGTCATATTATAAAAGGGATAAAGAGAGGAGAAAGAAATAAATAGATATATTACTAATTTCCAGACGCACAGAAATTGAAAGATAACTGTGCAGCTTCACCAATGTGAGAGGTCTCCATGACTTTGCTAGATACGTAGGACCTCGGGAATAATTCAAAAACAAATAAGCAGTTTCGATTTTAAAGAAAAAATCAAATGTTTTTTAATCTGCCTGTTCTCATACAGTGGTTAGCGACTGAATTTTCATTCTGAATGTGTCTGAAATCTCATCGTTCGAGTCGCAAATCATTCTGAAAGTGGGTGCTGGAAATAAGGTATTTAATATTCTCATGTTATGTAATAGCATATTTTAATATTACTGGTAAGAACGGAATTGTTGCACTGTATAGGTACTATGCTATATTATTGTAGTATTCACGAACTTGTGTTAAATTATTAAATTTATTGCAGGGTCATGTGATTTTTTTGTTTGTTGTTCTTGAGCAGTGTGCGTGATAATTTTAAACAAAAGTGAGTTTTACTCAGACCTTTTTTGCTTCTGCAAGCCAAGTACGAAGAAATGCTAATTACTAAGAAGAAAATTACTTTAAGAATAACAACGCGTCTATAATCATAAATATAAATGTTGAATTAATGACTTGTTTTCTTAATATAAACCTTAGGCGTATGAAAAACTTAAATTTCAACAAAATGCTATAAACGCCAATCCCAAAACGACAATCTACCACATCACTTCCCACCAATGGGCCAACTCAAAAATTTTTGAAACGGCGTGTCACAAACGTGTCCGTGCTAAATGGCTTCGTGTAGCCCAAACGAGCCTCCTCCCCCGCCCGTTCCCGGAGGACGAGCGTATTCCCGTCCAGCCCCTCCCTTTCCCTCCTTCCGCCGTTCCGTGCCGCGCGCGCCCCCGCCTCTCTCAACTGTCAACGGCGTCGCGCGCGCTTTGCTCGTAGGGGCGGCCGCGCGCCCCCTCCCTTCCCCTCCTTCCTCTCACTCCCCTCCCAGTAATACGAACCCATTACGCGACTCAAATTAAGGCAAAAATAAGGTGTGAACACAGCGACTGCAAAACAAAGCACTACGAAGCCCCGTTCCATGAATGAACATATGAACGCGCCCGCAATTGGAGAAAATGGGGGTATTATGTGCCCGGCGAGGAAAAGACGGGGTAATTTTCGAAGCGTTATCAAGTAGGAACGCTTTTTGCTTGGTACTTACCGGGTACAATGGCCCTTGAAAGCCTAACGGAGCTTCAAATGAAAGCGAAATCTGTGTTAGTGGTTCTAACTGTACAAAATGACAGCCGGCCGGTGGCGCGGCGATGGCTCCATGCTATCCCAGCAGCCGCTGGACGTGCCGCGAATGCGTGGGGCGGGAGGCTGCGGCTTGCAACAGGGGGTGACCACCCACGCACTCGGCCACGTCCCGCTGACGAGCTGCCGACTTAACACCGGCGCACCGCTCACGCACCTCCCTACGCACCGCCTACGCACGGAGAGACCCCTACATGCACCGCCGACGCACGGTCCACGCATCCCCCTGTGACGCATCTCTGACTCACTGTCCACGAACGCTGGCACCTCCGGTGTCGCAAATGTTTGGCATCCTTTCACAAATGTTTGGCATTATAAAATTAATAACATTAAAAGATAGTATTAAGTGTGGAACAAAAATTGAAGGACATGATTAGAGAGCCAAACATACATTTCATTTTCTCAAATACTTAATTTCTAAAAAGAAATATATGATGTACTTTACTTCTTATACATGTCAGTATATTAACATATCCGAGTTGTTATACCCACTCAAATATTTTTGCAACAAACGTATATTTTACAAAATGCAGTCAACAGTTTTGGAACTAGACGGAGAGCTCATGTGTATTATTTCCACAATCACTTAGGAACTTAAGCGATATTCTCGAGATACGAGTAGCAACAACGCCTGGATGAATGCGCAATGATGAATGAAATAATATACTTTTTTAAGGATATAGGATTGCCTTAATGTACGCCATCTTGATAATTTTGAACAAGTATGTTCTTTTATTACTGCAGCAATTTTTTTGTTCATATTCCTTCTTTTATTCTTCATACTACTAAGAGTACAAATCTAACATCTGTCTCCTTAATGCTGACTTTGCTGCGGTCGTTTCATTGGTGTCAAATCATTTCGTTGGGTTCTGCGAAAATTTCGATTTTAACTACATTCTACAACTTTAAAAAGTCCCAATAAAATGTGAAAAATTCAAATGCAATAAATCTTCAATCAAATAACAGTTCAATTAATGATAGTTTTGTTCATAGAAACAATGTAAATTATTTTCTTGTTTTCCATTGTCGTTTAAGATGCATCACCTCTGACATTTGCAAAACATAGGAGCAAAAGGAAAACTGATTATGTTCGTAAATCCAGGAGGAGTATTTCCTTAAGATACTTTATTTTGTCTTATTCTGTTCAATACCATATTAGATGAGCTCATGAATTTATGTCTTCTTATGTGTTTGCAATTGATACACTGAAGTATCAAAGTACTTTATTTACATTTGAACGTTGACAGCAGGAGAAATAGATGACCACATCCAAGACAGACTGAATGAAGGAATCGAACAAGTGCTTCCTCATGCAGACAGCTATGTTTCCCAGTTCTTCTAAAGGCAGAGTCTTCGGACTACAAGCATTTAACTTATTTGCACCAGTCAGTCTTTATCAATGAGCGACCGAATTGCTCATGATAAGGCTCGGACACATTTTTCAAAGACCAGCCCTTGCGTGGGTCGGTCACCTTACTGGACCCCGCAATTGTCCATGAATGACCGAACCTAACATCAGCTGGAGGAAATTGGCGTATTATGGCACGGACATTCGAAACACGAACGACACGAAGTAATAATCAAGCCGTAATGCGTTGGCTTCGGGTATTCTCAGCCAACGAAGCGACGTCTGTTCGCGTAACAACGCTCATTTCGGAAGAATAAGGCGGACTAGAGTCCGAAACCACGGCAAATAGCTCAGAAATATGGAACGTGTGGTAAATTTTGCTCGTTAATAATTACGATATTGCGACTACTTCTCACGTCCATGTCAAAGGTGTTTGTGTGTTTACGGTGGAGTAGATACACACAATTATGAAACCACATTTTCATTTATCTGCTCTCTTGAAAATACATACTCCATAATTTGTTGACACAGCACTGTAACATTACCCTTTCAGAGTAATTTTCTTAAAACTATGATAGTAGTGCTATTTCTAAATAATGTTACATTTTTCTCTAACACATGGCATTAATATGCACGACCATTAATACATAAATATGCACTATTACAATGAAACACATTTTAATTAGTTTTAAATCAACGCTCAGTTGTGGAATCCCTATAAAACAAAATATTCGGATATCAATACTCGTAGTATTGGTATTCACTTTATTTATTTAAATACTTGAGATGTAAAATTGACACTGACCTTGATTAAATTGCCTTGGAAATCAAACTCAAAGACAATTAATCTTTAAATGCATTAAAAATAAACGAAACATAAATATTTTTCCTGTTAGGGCATGTAATGCATACGCCCCAAATTCCATTTGCCCAATTCAGAATCTACAGTGATCATTGTCAAAAATATCGTTTATTTACGCAGGTTATAGTATGAATATAGGACTTGAAGTAAATTTTTTCACAGTAAACATGAACTACAATTATTACTGAAAAACCAAAACTAATGTTTCAGGATGATATTAGAATTACGAGAGTTTTCACAAAATTTTAGAAACTGCTTTCTCACGACTTCATTTATATTGTGGTGTTCGAATAAACTCTACATTATCTCACTATTTTTTCTTTCATATACCACTAATATTTATTCTAGTATTATTCATTTATAAAATACGAGGAGTGGAGAGGAAAACTACTACACCCAGCAAACTTCGTACCGTTGATTTCCAAATGGCCATAAAGAGTAAAATAAAAAATCTATCATAAATATTGCATATATCATTAGATTAACTGGGAAATTGGCTGACAAATTTCCAAATCGAAAATAACGTAAAATACAATAAAATAACACGAACATGAAATAACATGAAGTAACATAAAATAAAATGAAGTAGAGTGAAATGAAACAAAATGAAATTAAGTGAAATGAAATGAAATTAAATAACGTAAATTAAAATTTAATGAAGCAAATAAGACTATATTCTATTGGATGCAAAGAATTTGTGAAATAAAGAATACTAATCTTTGCAGAAACACAAGTAGGTTAATTTGATATCATATCGGGAATTTAAGCATATTCAGATCAATTAATGAGCATGTATAATAGTTTCAATTCGTACCAAATTCGTAAAAAAATATTCATTTTCTCGCTGAATATTTTTCATTAAATTATATTTTCTTGACGTAAAATTTAGTACAAATTTGTTACGTATAATTATAATGATGATGATGATGATAACAACAACAATAATAATAATAATAATAATAATAATAATAATAATAATAATAATAATAATAATAATAATAATAATAATAATAATAATAAGTGAACTCTTTTGAGTTCAGAGGAACTCATTGACAAAAGGAAGCAAACGCATTATGAATTAAAAGTTTCATCAAGAAATGAGGCTAATATATCAAAAAACTTATCAGCTTTATCAATCGTAATTGAAAATAAATGTACTTTATTCCATTTTCTACCTTCTTAAATAGGTTTAAAAAGATGTTGATGGACATCAATACTACTATCGCGATTGTCTATTCTTATCAGAAGAAATCAACGTTGTGCAAGACTATTTACATTTTTGCGGATAGTTCTTGTATTATGCTGTTTAAAACGTGATGTTTTAAACCAAATCTTAAAATTTCGACATTCTACGTGACTCCTAAATGCAAGGCATTCGTTCAAGGCATTCTCTGTAATCATTCGGTCGATTCGATTTGTTTGGGAAAACGTGATCTCAGCAGAAGTATCATAGCGAAAGAACGAAAATACCGGAAGATCGAGAGAAAGTGCTCGAGTCTAAAAACGAGAACATTCCTGATATAATTCATAGCACGAACAGTCACCTAAGTAAACGTTTGTTCTTGGATTTTATAAAAATAATTGTAAATCACGAGAAGAGTACGCGTTGGTGGAAAGAATAATTTACTCGGAATTTAAACGATAGATTTCAACAGATGAATGACTTCTTGTTTTATGGAATATTGCGAACGATTGAGACTTTTGACAAAGCATTTCTTGAGATAAATTACCGCCTATTATCTAATCATATTTCTTCTTCACCCCCACAATCGTAATGATAGGATTAAATTCCATTTTTCTATTATAGCCTGAAGACAAATATTTTGTATAAATTTTAAATGTTTACTCCACCATATGCCTGTCTGTTGATCAGTCTCCACATCGCAAAAACATTTTGTTCCACGGCAGACAATGTCTAAACATGTTTCTCATCGCAAGAACCATATAATTTCAACGTTATCACTGTGTTCTTGTATTTTTGCTTCTTCACAATCTTTGTAATGTTAAAACATTTCGACCTAAACATTGTTTTCGAGCGAAGAGGTGAATCTTTTCCACGTGCACTTGAGCATAAGCAATTGTTCATTCGGGTACATCTGTTATTATTTTGTATTTCCATGAAAATGTATTAATCTAAAGTTAAAATTTCCAAAACATATTAGTTTACAAAACATTCCTAGTTACCATAAATTCTAGTAGTCATTTGAGGCGCTTGCAATCGAAACCAGCTCATTCCATTAGCCAATATTTACAAAACAAGAACAAACGTTTCGCTTCCACTTGCACCACGGAGTATCCTCTTGCCAATTTTTAGAAAGGAATAAGCTGGATTTGAATCTTATTCCTTCGGAATTATGTGAAGAACTCAGTAAACATAAAAAAGAAAATCAGAAAATTAGTAAATAACGACATATGCTGATCTGGAAGCCAAACACTTTATTTTACAATCGTCATTTTCATATTGTGCGGAAGTGATTGCTCATCCCTTTTACTTTCTTGCTGCCGCTTACAAAGTAGAGAAGAAGTTATGTAATGTTGCGCCAAAAAACGGCGAATTTTCGGCAGAAAAACTCTTATTACAGGGCCATTGTAACGAAAAAGTGAATAAATTCAGTTGCTAAATTTCGAAAAAATCTTGAAGACGTGTTGTGTAATTTAGAATCTATGTTTTGAGCGTTATTGATAACGAAAAATCGAATTATGCTAAAACGTCCGTCCATCCGACTGTGAACAACGGTATCGACTGAACCGTTCAACTGATTTTCCCCAAAATGTATATTCCCCAATCGATCTGGACGATATCGCATCCCCTTGAATTCGAAACCGATATGTCAATTTGTGGAGGGGTACTTTACATGAAGGCCTTAGTACATTTGGCAAATTTTAAAAAAAATGGGTCCACCGTTTCTGTTTAAATTTTGTTGTCGGATAATTGGTGTGAAGAACATTTAAGAGAATGGTGTTGGTCTCATTTTCCTCCAAAAGTCTGATTTTTTTGAAATTGCATAGCTTAAACCTTTTTTCGGCGTCTTCTTACAACTACAATTATAAAGATATAGATATTTTCCTTTAAGGAACTCTGTTCCCTAAAAAGAGATTTTGCAAGAAGGTCATGTACAATTTTTCAAAAACATGTGTACTTTTCGCGTAACTGCGCGTGAAAATACGGGCGAGGAGGTACGTACTGTTTTAGCACTACTAGTTTCCTTCTCAAGACCTAACAAAAACTGCTAATGCTTGCTACAGGTACCTTACTCCATTGCTCTTGCAACATTCTGTACACCAACGAATGAGTCTCAATTCGGAACGCGGCCATCGTGAGCATTGACACAAGATGTCGCAGTCGGCGACGAATGGAGACGCGGATCGTTGCGCTCTACATCCCCGTTCCTGTTGCCACCGCCTCCGTCGCATCCGCAGCTGCCGCTACCCTCGCCATCCCCTCAGCCCTGCATCACCGCACCCGCTGCCCCTTCTATTCACGACCCCGTCCCATCCTCATAACCTCCACCGCCATTATCAATATCCACCACCACCATAAACCCCAGCACAGCCATCGACACCACCGCCATCAACGCCATATACACCAACACCACACATCACCGCCACAAACACTGCCGCAGACACGCCGCCACCTCCATATCTACCACTTATCACAAACACCGTTTATCACCACCTCCGCTCTCATCACCCCTACCACCGTCGCCGACGGCACCACCTCCACATCCACCACCATTACCCCCACTACCGCTGTCGCCGTCTCGCCCCTTCCGTTCTTTCTCTCCCCGGAATTCCCTCCTCCAACCCATCTAACAGCGCCGCAACGTCATTCATATACAACAGAGGCAGCCCGACCCCACACACCCCATTATCCCCGACGACCCCGCGGACCCGCGCTCTGTGAATATGGAGACCAGTCCCCGTGTCCCCCGCCCGTCCCGACCTCTCGCGGTAATCATACCAATTACGGCCCAGCCCGACCAAAAACAAAGGAGAATCAAAATTCTAATGCCACGCTGTGCCTCTTCGCCGGTTTTAATATTAAAAATAATCTCCAGCGCAGGCGTATTGTTAATGTGGAACTCATGATTAAAAATTACAGAACTTTTTTGTCGATCGAGCGGCTTCAGGGAAGTCGTGATCAGAAATTGGAGTGATAATACGTGGCAAGGGATACTTTTTGATTCTTATTTTGAAGGGTAGCATTATTAGAAACCGACAGTGCTGTTTAACGCATAAGTTTCCAATTTTTGTGAAAGTGTTGATGTGGAAGGTTTTGATTTTTTGTGGAAAAGTTTACTTTAAACCATATGTTGGGTATTGGGAAACGAATTTTGGGAAGTAAATTTTCCGATATTGGATGGTTTTTGTTATTTTCGTTGCCATAAATTTCTCTAATGGACGATCCTCATAGT
Organism: Gryllus longicercus; assembly: GCA_038098605.1. Taxonomy (NCBI): domain Eukaryota; kingdom Metazoa; phylum Arthropoda; class Insecta; order Orthoptera; family Gryllidae; genus Gryllus; species Gryllus longicercus. The sequence continues at coordinate 5,412,983 of JAZDUA010000032.1, read as the reverse complement.
ATTCAGGTCAGCATATCTTCTTCTTCCTGCTCACTAATGATTGGCCATATGAGTCCATCAACTGTAATTGGTAATAACAATATTTTGATCTGAAACAAAATAAGCATCCGTTTTATGTGAACGTATGATCGATATTTGATAACAGTATATTCTTTGATGAAAAAACTTCGTTTCTATGGGATAATGCGAGAAGAGCATATACAATATAATGTAGTCCAAAGTAGTACTGTTCTAGAGAGTATTGCAACTCGCACTTTTATTGTGTATATTTTTTCCGGTAGTAAAGATAAACATAACGTAGAAAACATTTCTCTCATCGTATTTTTTACCTACAATTATTTACGGAGGGATTAAAAAGAGACTATATTTGCTGCTTAAAATAAAAGCGAAGGACGATTAACTAACCATATCAACAAAATAAAAGCGAAGGACGATTAACTAACCATATCAACATTTTCTCTATTTGTCTCAGGATATTAGCATATTGTGGTGGGTACATAGAGCGAGAAATCATGGTTATACATTTTTCTTCTTCTAGGGCTATTCCCTACCGAAGCCAGTCACTATCCACTCTTAGCTGTAATGTATTAACAAGCATGAGCTAGTCGCTAATTCACATGTAGTCTCCTGATCTGGGGTCAGAAGAAGCAGCCTACATACTGTAGGCAAAATACAAACTTCCATTCTTGGAGCGGTTTTCGCCCACAAACTTCTAGGCTTGTCATTATGCTCAGGTATGAGAGACGTTTGTTTCCCAGATTTCGGCAGCTTTGTAGTTTCAGCATATTTCAGGGTAATATGGCAAACACTTTTGTAAATTAAGAAGTATCTCTAAAACTGAAAAAAGAGAACTTGTAACATTAATTTCAACTGTCGGAGGTTCGCGCTCAGAAAGTGAAACGAACATTTAATAACATAGACTCATAATATGTGTTTAAAATAGACTCATAATATAGTTGATTCTGGATATAATGAGCTCAGTATAGTGAACTTTAAGTTATAATGAACCAAAGTCAGTGGTCCCGATATCCATACCTTACAAATAAAAACTAGGTTATTCGTTTATATTGAGCTCTCCACATTGGCTATTGTGAACTATTGGCTATTGGCTATTTCAGGGTATACAACTTATAGGGGAAAAATACTTCTCCTCTGGGCCGTGAACTTCAGTAATACTGACTTCGTGTGCGGAGGGACTTGCGAGTGGATTTTTTAGTATCTACGGCGAATAAAAGTGTCTGAAGGGAACGTGCCACTGCGAAAATTTTTTCAGCTCATCTATAACAATGGTATGGAGATCTGTTGAGCGAGCAGACTTAAGTGATGCGGACCGATGAGATGAAAGTACAACACTCACATTTAGCTCTAATATCGTTAATGATGTAAAAATGTCTTCCAGAACAGAAGAAAAAATGTGTGATGATAAACGCGATACAAATGAAGAAAGTGTGATAACTGGCTAATAATTATTTGTTAACGATTTCTGATTATGATCATTCAAGGGTTTGGATACTGTACTAAAATATTTTGTGTCGACAATGTAGAGTCAAGTGTCAAGGAACTCTTGCGTAGTCAGACGAATGACCTGTAAAAAGTATTAATAAAAATCTCTACACATCAAACACTTATCAAAATTATTATTATAACGCTAGATGAATATAGCATTGACATTTCGAATTCATCATACTTGGATATTGGACTAAACCTCGTAATAACAAAAACCAACATTGAGGAGAAACTAGGTACTTTATTTTCGCATTATCGAGTATCATTAATCTCATATTGAACCGAAAACGTTAGTTCCCAAAAGGTTCATAATAACCATAGTCGATTGTTTTTGTCTTTTAAAATTCATCATCTGGGAAATAAGTTACATTCATTTAACGAGAAAGACCCTGAGAGGTTTCTAGTGCTTTCTGTAATGTGTGAAATATCTTTGTAATTAATCCAAAATCCGCAAACGTTTCGTGTACCGAAAGAACAAGAGTTCAAAAATATAACCAAAGTGCGGAACAAAAGCGATTAAAAAATAATAGTATTCAGTATTGTAATAAATTTCGAAAAGGGAATAATAAAATTTAAATCACAGAATAAATTCCTCGGCGATTCGTAAATACCAACTTACAAAGAAAGCACAATGCGAAAAAAATAATTTCTGTGGAATAATTACAAAAGAAACCATTTAGTAATTGCTATAAATTACTCGGGCACGGTAGGAAAAGGTTAGTTCCTGGAAATAAAATCTGAATAAATAATATTTTTCTCATGTTTGCGTAATAAGGTTAATTATTTTTTTAGCATATCCAGAAACAAGATATTCAAACGAAAACTCCCGGTCACAATTATTGAATAGATTTTTATAATTACATAAATGTCTAAATCTTAAAAGCACAATACAAAAAGAACAGAATGTTAATTAATAAAATATGAAAATAATAACACAAATTAATTAAATTACATAATTAAAAATTTCTGTTTGTATCCTTTTTGTAAGCATTTAACTTAAGTTTTATTCCAATTTTTCTGACTTCCAATTGTATTTATGTGAAATTTTAAAGCGAGTTCTTATTTTATATTACGAGTACAAAGTTTTTCACATCACTTCTCAATTGGATACATTTTTATGGAATATTCCAATTCAATATATTGGTCTCTTCTTCTCGTAACATACATAGAGTAATTATCGGAGTTAAAATGGTTTCTTCAACAATGTAGAAATTGATAAGTCTTTCTAAGAATAATAGAAATGAACTATGAATTCAAACAACAAAAATCTCGAAAATAATCTTACAAAACACTATTTTTCTCTTAAAATTCAACAGCATCCAAGTATCAACTAAAGATATCTTTACTGCATGTTTGTGTCGCTATCTACACCACAATTTCCCCCTTCCTTTTCTGCTATATACACAGACCTTTCTAGGACTCCATTTTAGGTTCGCCCCTGCCCACGTTGTCCCTCCGCTCGAGTATCTCAACCCCCGATCGGCCACACTCTCCCTCTAGAACTTAACCTCCCGACCATCGGCGTCTAACAAGACTCTCGGAACAACAGATCAGAAAACCATAACCGTGCCAACCTACACTTTACGGTACTGCTTGTACAAGTGGACAATTTTCACACATAGTCGTCTTCCCGAGGCCTGTAATATAGGAAATTACGTATTTTGTGTCTGCGCGGGCCGTTCCTCGGTTATAGTCCACCCACGAGTCCCGACTGGGGCCCGGGCTGCTATTAGAGGCTGTGTAGTTGATACTTAGATTCCATTTGAGTGCACCACGGGGGAGTTATAGATGCGCCGTGACTCGATTTCGATAGGGGCGCCGGGGCTGGCGCGCGTGGTACGGTGAGCCAAGCTCGATCGCCGCGATCGATAGCGCCTGGGCAGAGGAAGGCAGTGCCAACGCCCGTGCCACGTGGGAGCGGCTGCCCCGCGGCGCCGCGGCGCCGACGTCGCGGCGGCGAGGGCGGCGGCGGGGGCGGCGGCGGGGGCGAACGCAGGATGGGGGACGCCATGATCGCGCCGCAGCCATAGACGCAGTAGACCACCGCAGGATCCTCCAACTCCGGTGCAGTAGGCCAGCCTTCTCTCTGCCCGCCTTTTCTCTTCAAGGATTGCTAAATTGGCTTTAGACAATTCTGTAGATACCTACATTGCGATTTAAACATATTTTAAGTGTTTTATTCTAATGGTCAAATACAGGTTCTTCATGTTTTGCTGTATGTGACACGTTGCGTCTCCCTGCATTTTTTATGAAATCGTTTCATCATCGTTGGACATTAAACACTCCCTTTTTGCATGTTAGAAAATGTTTTCTAAAATTATTTGTTCGTGTATTAGCCATTTTTTAAGTTTATCAATAATGTGAAGAAGGCTGAGAACTTGCACACTCTTACTATTTGACCTCTTAAATTATCTTCCTTTCAAACTTCAAAAACGCTTTTCAGTAAACCATTTCTGCAGCCTGCTTCTGTCTCTGTCACAGTGTTGTCCAAACATAACTTCCAGGCAAGAGTGTTGGAGCTACAATTGGAGCGTAAATCTTATAAAACTTTACTTGAATGTTTTTCTTAGTTGCATAAAATGGCATTGATTTGAATATCCAAACCTTTGGCTGAAAATAAATTAATAATATAAAAAACACAGAATAATTAGCAGAAATGAAAAATTATTCATTATTCACATATTAAATTACGTTAGTTTTAATATTTATGAATCCATAAAAATGCTTCTTGAAGAATAGAATAAGAAGATACAGGTTTCTATGTGACGTTCTTCACCGCAAAGTAAAGAACAATTTTTTTCTAGTTTAGCATGATTTGTTACACAAGCATTACAATATTTTCACAAATGTAAAAACCATTACAAATATGTAGTAGAATTATCTTAATTGTGACAAAAATTAGGTATTGGATTATCTAGATCCGGGCCCATAAATGTATTTAAAGAACATCGCGGAATATACCAGTGTCTCAGCATAAAAATGCATTGTATTAAACGTTTTGTACGATATTTTTACAAAACGTGACATTTAAATATCCATGACTTTGTGTATGATATTAATCTTACAATTGTTTGAAAATAGGTATGTATGTTCTCTGTTGCCTTATGTTCCCTTGGGCTGATCCAAGGTGTGTGTGTGTGTATGTGTGTGTGCGCGCGCGCGCGCGTGGGCATTTGGGGATAGTCTGACACAAAGACACTAGAGAGTACGAAAGTCGCCAGTCGTAAGGAAACATCCTTAAACTATTGATCACGTGACTAACGACTTTATACAGTCGTAATGAACTACGTTCAGAAGAGCTTTAGAAATAGCGGCAATGTGTTATGCATACGAACAAAAGAATCATTTCAAGCGTTGAACAAAGAACATGCATAATATATCAAAGAGTGTAGGCTACTGGTGAGATAGTTAAACCACGGCACGAGTCAAAAGTAGGACAATTCTACATTGGGCCCGTAGTTTTAGATTTTGTGGCCCTCCGCGAAGAGTATGGAATGCGGAATTTTGATTCGGCTTTTCTTGAGAATGTAGGGTATATCTTAAAACCGCGTTCGATGTGAGCATAACATAACCTAATCCGAAGATATGATTTCAACTTATTTTTTGCGAATTTCATACGCGTCACCTTTTCAATCTTTTCCGTTATTTCTTGCCAGCGTTGTGGATTTAGTAAGGAATAATTGTAACTGCCTCACATACGGGAATCGCTTCATCAAATTTGAAAAAAAAAATCCTTTTTTTAGGCGGCCTCTTGTAAGGTGACCGTTCTCCTACAGGCGTGCAATATTTATGAAGGTATAAGGTCGTACCTTAGGCCGAAGGTAAGACGTTATGATTCCAAGGTCCGTCACATGACTGTCAGTGCACAACGTCGCTACCTTACGCGAGGTGTTAAAACACCCTAGTGAGTCCCCCATCGTTCTCGGGAAGAGACCAGCACGCTGAGACCGCTCTGTCCGAATATACTAGTTCCGACTCTGCCATCAGCAACAACAAACGATACCAATACCATGCCTGTTGCGCCCTCTGCGTTAGCAGACGAAAATACGATGAAAACGTCATCGATCTCTTTTTAGACATCGTTTGTCCCTCAAGCGTTTGTAATAAACATCTTAAACGCATTATTTATTTCACTTTCAATGGTGAGGTAAATGAACTATGTATAAAACCTAATACATCATGCTCCACGATGATAATTGAATGAAAATTTGATTGCACAAGTCACGTTGCACAGTTGTGCATTTGAAACTAAGCTACCATGGAAGAGATGTAATTTTTTTGAGATGTTTTAAATTATTTTCTCCTTTGTAGCAGCGCTCATAATGCGGCTTACCTACCTGCAAACTACGGACCAGAGCACGCCCAGTCGCTACCGGCGGGAATAACTAAAACTAAGAGGTACTGGTACTTGCGATCCATGACAGTTCACAAACAGACCAGAAGCGCGCTTGCCCTCCGAGACTGCCAAAGCAACCCACTAAGAACGATTCATCAAAGAAAGCATTTTTGTCCGTCTCAGTTGGAGGCAACTATTAGATTTTATTTTGCTGATGCATTTTATATCTTACATATTTCACGATATTCAGAAAAATCACAAAATTTTGTGTTTTATTAGACTCCCCTGAAATACGCCGTCAGTTGAACATTTTTAAGGTCGCTTTTTAATTACAAGTCATGTAGCGATCACTTTCATTGTATACATTAGGGATAGTGTAGGGGAACGCGACATGTAAGGTCAATACAAGCACACACAAACATCCATGCCTCACGAGGTATTCGAACCCGCTACCCCTCCAGCTGAAACAACCCTACAATCCTACAACCCTACAACCTTCTCGGCCATCCAGGACTGCAACATTATCGCAATTTTTTAAGGTCGTTTTATAGCATCTTGATCATATAGCGCCCACTGTGAGTGTTTTAAATATAGGGGGAACTATAGACACAACACGTAAGAACAACATGAACACAAACAAACATCCATGACCGAGGCGGAAATCTAACCCGAAACCATTCGAGCCGAGGAAGCCCTTCAGCCTTAGCGACCTCAGGCGGGTAGTAAAGCAATTGTTTTGGTTTCCGATAAGTCTTCCGACTACAACTGCTCAGTAATGCAGATTAACGTCAATTCTCTGATTTTAGTCAAAAAGCATGTTTGCTTCCAATTTCTTGGAGAATCCTGATATTCATTGTCATTGTGCACTATAGATGGTCAACAAGTCAGGTTCAAAATATGCTCATTTTTGGTATTTTATGCATATTTGCAGACTCAGTACCAGACCTCTGTAATACTTCTGTATGTGCCAAAATTTTAAGTCAACATTTCCTTGTGTACAGCAAACATAAACCAAATGTACCACCACTTAAGTTTGAAATTGTAGAGCGAGGATTTCAAGATACCATGAGGTACCTAATACATTGAAACTCTCTTTCAAAATCTAGCTTCCTGACCATATAAGTACCCAGATACCCAGAGACAACTTCTAATAGTTATCCTTTGAAATATTACACTGTGTCTGGCAACTGAGTCTGCTTTCGGTATGACTATTACTGATTGAGTTACCTCGCAGACCACAAAAAAAAACTATTAAAATACTTTCTTCAATTAGTAACCTGTAGTCGCCCAACAGTTAAAAGTCATCTCCGATTTTTATTATTTGTCTATTCTCTATTGAATTTTATATATGAATATAAATCAATGTTATAAAGAGCTTTCTTCAAAATGTTATCTAAATAAAGAACATACAACCATGTATTTTGACAATATACAATGTTTTCACGTCTGATTACATAAGTCATATGATGATGATTGGCTACGTTCAATTTATTTTATATATTTCGTTTTATTATAATATATTTTCATCATATATTTGTCAATAAATATAACCAGAAAGGCAGTTGTAAATCATATGCTATTATTCATAATGCAATACAGAAAATTTTAACTATTGTTTCTCTTTTTCATGTTTTTAAAATGTCCATAGACTTACAGAATATTTTTTTATATTTTTGACATGCTTATAATGTATGTTATCTTTGGTTTCTGTTTATTCATGTGAATAAACTTCATGATTTTAGATTTCGTATATTATTTTTATATTCAAATTTTAGATAAAATTTGTAAATTACATTTTGGGAATCGATCATCATTTTATTGATTTAATGATGTTTTCATATATCGTTCTTTTGAACACGTAATTGGTAATGGGGTCATGGATACTGTTTGTGATCCGTTCCTAGGTGAATGATGCCATCACGATAGAGATGTTTGTCCAGGTTTCCAGTTATCATACAAGCCAATGTTCTTTGATTTTGGAACGGTAATGTAAGTTTTACTCCGTACGTAATAAAATCTAGTTTAAATTCGTTTTTGTCGAAAATGTTTATTGTTATTGTCATAATTTATTATTATAACACTGTCGATAGTTTAAACTTTCTACACAATTTAATTCTTCTTCTCTTCAGAGCAGTATGACGTACTATATAAACAATCATTTCGAAAGCCATGCCAAATACTTTTTGAAAATGTATTCGAAAAGCATTTATACTTTATCGACAGATTTCGCGGAGAATATTTAAAAATACATCTGGTTTGCCAAGATCTTTGTGATACTTTCTATTTCCTTTGTCTTTATTTAATAAGAAAATAACTATGATTTGCTGGCTTGTCTGTTAGACTTTTCTTACTGACATCTCTTAGTATTTTATGGCTATTTTGACAAAATCCAAATACTAAAAAAGAAAGAGTTCATTAAGGTATACGTTGGTAAAATGATAATCATCTAAAGCATGTGTTTGATAGGTTTTCCATCTGGTTTACTTTACCTGGGTTTTGCAACGTTTATAACACCTATGGCTTTGAATTACAAAACCTACTTGAGAAAGCAGTCAGTTTCAGAACTTCTTTATGTGTAAGTTATATTCCACAAAATCCAAGAAATGTTTTCTTCTGGCAATGTAACTTGTAGTCCTTAAAAAGTCTTTAAATCTTGATTAAAGGTCTTAGATGAAGTATTTTATTTATTTATTTATTTATTTATTTATTTATTTATTTATTTATTTATTTATTTATTTATTTATTTATTTATTTATTTATTTATTTATTTATTTATTTATTTATTTATTTATTTATTTATTTATTTATTTATTTATTTATTTATTTATTTATTTATTTATTTATTTATTTATTTATTTATTTATTCTTTTTTGCGATTACGATGTTGTGGGATTACTGCAACGTCTACTCCATAATTGAGTGAAAAGTGTATGACATCTGGTTCGTTAACATTGTGAAACGAAAAATGCAACAAAAGGATATGAACTATTGTTTTACTTTCTCGTATACGTACGTATATTCTGAGTTTATACGTAGTAACGAGAAAGTTGTGTAATGCTACGGGAAATTGATTTCGAGATTTCAAGAGAAATACATGTTTTGGAGTTCCCTAACACCGAAAAAAGTGTTTTTTTTGTTTTTTTGTTTTTTCAAAACGTCTGTCTGTCCGTCTATCCGTCCGTCCGTGTACACCTCTAGCGCTTAAACCATAGGTACGATTTTTTTCAAAATGCATATTCCTAGGTCGATCTGGTTCGACTCGAGGCACTGCCGTTTTTCAAAAACTCTTCAGAATTTGAGGGTACTTTACATGAAGCCCCTGGGCATTTTCAAACATTTCTCAAAAACTGCTCCAAATTTTTCTTTAAATTTCTTGTTTCTGGTTTGAATTTGAACATAAACATTTTTCTTCCATTTTCATTGAAATATTTCCAATATGTTTGTTATTAACCTATTTACATTGAAGTTTATTGTAGAAAAACAAATCAGTTTAATGGAAATATCTATTATATCCTTTTAAGCCTAATAAAACCGTAAGATTCATAATATATTAGCCATTTCAATCAATTTACGAGAATTCCATTTGAAATCACCACTCAACCGTGTAAACTGTCGTGGGCTGAAAACCTCGCGGAAAAAAGTGAGGTGCAGCAGCCGTAAAATCACTGGAGGGTTTTTGGGATTCTTCGTTGAGTAAATTATTGAGTCCCATGTGCTGGGAGCAACACGCGGGAGGAAAGAAGCAGCACGCACGTGCAACGGTGTCATTAGGGCTTGTCGCAGAGCCTCTCCTCTAAGGATCTATAACCACCTGCTTCGCTCCTTAAACGTAATGCGTTTTTAAGAGTCACCAATCGTATGATTAGGTATGGGCAACTTAACAACGGGCAAAACAAAGAATAATATTGAAAGCATTTCCAACGGGTCGATGCCCTGAGTCATGGTTGATTCAAAATAAAACCATAAAATCCTCCGAATGGGCACTTTTAATTTTCCTTCTCCGCATTAAAATGTGTTACTATGTTTTCAAATATCAGCGAAAACTATTTCTTGAAACTTAGGTAATGGGAATGATAAAAGATTGATTACAGCAACTAATTGCATTTCAGGTAACTACGGAATATTATCAGATTCAGAAGGTGAGATGGGATTTTTTAAGACTTCTTTAATGAAGATGGTAGTATGGAAGTTACTTCATTTGTTTCAATCATATCGTACTCCCACCTCCTTTGAACGATTCCAACTGACAAAATCGAAGTAAATTAATTGTTAGTGTGATAATGTTCTAACTGACGTCGGCTGTAGGAGAAGAGATGTCTGAACATGTGGAGAAATGAATGTTTGACATCAATTAACTCGAAACGACTTGAAATATTTGTTGGAACCGTAATGACAGTAATTCATAACCGTCATTACAGTTCCAACAAATATTTTAAGTCGTTTGAGTTGTGAGGATTGAATTAACATATGCAATAAATATACCGTTCACGATTTTTCCCCCTTTTTTTATAAAAATTTATAGATTATAACTGTTTAATTTTGTAAAATTTTAATGTGATTCTATTTTTATGTTTTAGTATAACACGGAATAACGCGGCCTAGAAACCCCTCCTTCACTCTAATGTTATGGAATCTATGATCGACCCCTTTTCTGGTCCATCATTTAATAATACTTCTTTTGTGCGAAATAAATTATGGATTTTTGTCATCACTTAATATTAATCGTTGTTCTATTCATTCTTCATAATCACATTATCTTGTTTGAATGCAATGTATCCAGCATTTTTATTTCCCAGAACTCTAAAATATTCATAACATTTAAATATTTCTCTCATTTTTTTAAATAGTACTCTAAGTTCGTTTATAAATTACTTACATTATTATAATTTATATTTAATAGCTACTTTTTATTACTATTCAACTTTAGAAATGATAGTTCTAATTCTGCAAAAACACATTTGATCTTCATGCAGTATCTTTTTTAAATTTGAATTTACATCGTCCTGACCAGACATACATACACACACTCAAAGGTTACGGCCCATACTTAGCACACTTTTACGTTCGGTACTGGTGTTAATTATCAAAAACGCTTCTCGATCGTGAAGCATATTCTTTGACTGATTTATTATTCGATATATTATTGTTTTTATTTTTAGTGAGGGCTTTCGTGCTAAAGACCAATGCAATTTCCATTTCCATTTAGTCACGAATTCTGATAAAACTTTAAGTATTTCCCAACTCATTTTCGGATTATGCTATGGCAACAATGTGATCAGTAAACCTATTATCTTCGAACACAGGTATACGTTCTTGTACATCACCGACCTAGATTTCTACTTCACTACTGTGATCAGCTATGATTGTCTAAAATGAAAAATTGTGCACAAAGAGGACAAAACGGCGATATTGAAAATTGCTTATTGCTTTGCTTGGCTGATGCGAAACGATTACTTCCCCTAAATGAAGTGATATTTTTCTTATTTTTATTTTTGAGATCTATTTTAACACTCTGGGAATTAAATGATAGATAACGGAAACAATATCGAGTCAAAGTGTACTCATTTATATAAAATATTTCTGGGTAATATGTCGACATAAATGTTAATTGCAGAGACAATAGGTTTATGTAAACGATTCTTTACGCTCTGCAATACCGTACAAAAAACGTAATTTCATTTTTAAATATTAAATCGTATTATAAAGTTCATTATGAATTCAATTTCCTGAAATTGACATTTTGATCCCTTTCATTCACCGATGACTAAATGCAAATTATGAAGTTTATAATCCGGGCACACAAAGCATCTAAATTGCGAGCACGGTCGTTCCGCTCCGTGAAAAATCCCCGCTGGAAGCATCGACCCAGCGAGCACGAAGCTAGCTGAAGGTCGACCGTTTGAGAAGCGCCCCGCACCACGCGGCTGTGTGCGTGCATGTGTATGTTGTTCAGCAATTAAAATTTCCCCCCTCCCCGCACGCCCTCCCGGTGCTCCGCCCACAACCGGGCCCCTCGCTTCCTCCGCCACCGTCATCACCACCGCTGCCATCTCCCCGGCTGTGAACGCGGCACGTATCCATCACCTCGTCGCCTGGAAATTCGACAAATGAGCATTTTTCAACTACCAAGTAATGACGAGAAAAGCCCTTCATTTAATAGCATTTCCACCTCTGCCATTGTCGTAATTCATCCGGTTTATATGCAATCCTACATTACATCTGGTCGAATTCTTCGAATTCGCGCCACCGCTGCCGTTTCTTTCACCATCATCAGTTAATTCTCTACATTCTCTCTTTTCTACATCCCCTCGGCACTAGTATGGCCATCCTCCTCCCGTGCTCTCCCATTTCTTGCATCAACTGTGCAGCCTCCTGCACCTCCGCCACCGCATTCCATTCAATTGCTTTTCCTTTATCCCCGATTCCTCTTCCACCTCCTCCTCTTCCTCTACCTCCAGTCCCACTGTGCCGCCACCTTCGCCTCGTGCTCGCACGGGCAGCCATGCTGCTGACGTCACCTGCCTACGCGCCGTGGGCAGTGAACCCGCCGCCGCACCGCGCCGCACCGCTCCGCGCCGCACCGCGCAGACCGTGCGGGTCCTCCCACCATATCTCGGCGGGTTGCCTGACTAGTCTCCCTAAGCCCAGACACACCCACTCGAGGCGCGGCGCGCCGGGCCGAGCCGGCCAAGCATGCGATTGGGCCCCGGCGCCGCCCGCCCACCGCCCGCCACTGCCCGTCGCCGCCGCCCGCCGCCCACGCCGCCGTAGACGCCCCCCGGCCCCTCGCCGCTGTCCCCCGCCCGCCCCCGCCCGCCCGCGCCACAGCCAGCACTCGCGCCCGCCAGGGAAGCGGTCGCCGCCGCCGCAGCAGCAGCAGCAGATACCGAACCTTTCGAAAATGGATGGGGTGGCCTTAGGATCAGTCACGGGGCCGCGCGGCGGTTCCGAGCGCACAGGCCGATTCGAAACGTTTGACGGAGACCCTACGCTCCACGCCGAGGAGGCTGCGCCGCGACCTAATGAATACCGTTCGTCACTACGTAATATACATCCACTTCCACCTACTATAGTCATTTTCTTGAGGAAAGAGTACCAATTTAGGATGAAAACGTGAATTACCCGAGACAGTGTATCACGTCCTTTTTTGGCAGTTACTACGTATGACTCGTCACACGTCCACGTTGTCAACATTCTTCCTTGGAATATTCGAACACGGATAAAAGTATTTTATGAAAATATGAAACATGAAACTTCAGTAATTTCTTCACATTACAACAGTAATTCGTTTAATTGACTGAAAGTGGTAGCACTGGAATAAAAATGCACCGAGGATGAGTGTCTATGAGGAGATATGTGCCCTTGCAAAATAATGTGAGGTTTGGAGGAAAAAATATTTCTACAAAATTAACTTTCATTTAATTTAATAAACGGATATTTGCAAAGAGATATATTGTAATAAATGGTAACGTAATATATTGTACAATAGCAGTGCCAGTAAGTGGCTAAGTTTAATTTAAGACATCGAGTAACTGGCTAAATGACAACGAAGCATTATATACTTAAAATTGCTAGGAATAAAATGTCCATGTAAACGTCTTTTTTAGATAAGACCATTGAAAATATATATTGCATTACATTCTACACCATAGTTCGGTGACATTTAAAAAAAGCAATCTCCCTCCATAAGCACATACTTTCTGGCATTGTTTGAAAAGGCTATATATGATTATATAATTACAAAAACTTGCAAAAATTGTTTCAACCAGCAAACATTTTATCCACGCTAAGGTTGGAACTCAGGCTCTTATTGCCAGCACGCCAGTCACGTACCTTTACATCTGCAGCTACATGAAGTTCGCCGACGCTTTAAAAAATGATCGAAAATTTGCATCTGAATTTTGGAAAAATTCAGAGCCTATTATTTACATTATTTCAAGATCTAGTTTTAAAGAATAGATGTCACTAAGGAAAAAAACCTATATAATTAAAATTATGGTTCTGCAATATTCATTTTCTCAATTTTCAATTTTTTCAAGAATGCAGAGAGTACGTCGATAATGAAACATGCGCATTTTTTAAGCTTCCTATTCGAAGAAAAAGTTTTATAGTTGTTTAATAATTGCGTGTATTTCGTGCAAAATTACGGAAAAATTATTGATACATTCGAAACATTGCACATACTTATTTTAAAAAGCTGTCTTTTAACATTTTTTAAGAAAACAAATTCCTATCATCAAAATTCTAGTTACAGGACGAAGCAGAAAAAAAATTGATCTTTGACATTTTCAAAAATGCACATTTTAACGGAAATTAGACCAGCGTCATCATTAAGTGTCCGTTAATTTCTCCCAAAAATAGATGTAATAAAAATGTGAAGCAATTAGGATACAATTTTGAAAACGTTGAGGCTTCACATAAAGTATACATAAAAAACAAAATATCCGTTTTAAAGTCGCAGGGCCTCGAGTTGGTACAAATGTATCGAGGAATACAAGTTTTCTACAAAATCGTCTCTAAGGTTTACGGTGTGATTACATAGGAAACGAATAAACGTCCAGTGTGTTTCCGTAGTGTAGCGACTCCATAGTGTAGCGTAAGGTCCCCGGTTCGATCCCTTGCGGAAATATTGTTTTTGTACATGATGATGGTAAAGGGAGTGATCCAACTGGAAGCAGAAAAGCGTCAAGCGCGATTCCGCATTCTAGCGGTTATCGCGAGCGCTTTCACGCGCTGTTGCGATCCCGAGTGATAACATTGGTTTTGTACATGCACACAGGAAACAATTTGATCCAATAGGAAACAGAAATACATGCAACGCGTTTCCGTGGTGTAGCGGTTCTCACGAGCACCTTACACGCCCAATGACCCCTGTTCGGTACAGGGCAGAGACAATTGGTTCAGTACATGTTCTCTGATGATGCATGAACGAATAGGATACTGGCTCGCCATGTGCGCATTTCTGTAGAATAGCTGATACCACGTTCGCCTCATACGCGCAAGGTCTCCGTTTTTATTCAGGTCAAGAACAATACTTTTGCATATGTTCACGGAAGACGGCGTCATCGGTCAAGAAACTGGAAAGCTTTACAGCGATTTTCTGTAGTGTAGTGTTTATCGCGTGCGCTTAACATGTGCAATGTCGCCGGTTAGATCTCCGGCGGAAACATGCTTTCCTATATGCTCACGGAAGTCGGCGCTGTCGGATAATTCATTGGCAAGGCATTCTCTAGTGGAGTTAACACGTGCCTCTCACACGCTCAAGGTCGCTAATTCGAATCCGGAAGGAAAACACGCTTTGTGCATGCTCGCCGAAGGTGACGGGGTCGGATAGGTTTCTGGCTAGGCAGTTAGCGCGTTTCCGTAGCGTACCCAGTTGCTTGAAAAACAGAGTTACCGGATAATTTGATAGATTATCACGGGCGCCTCACCTGTACCAGGTTTCCGGTATGATATCGGCGGGGGGGGGGGGGGGTGACAGTGCTTTCATAACTCTCATGGAAGACAGTGTGGCCGGAGAGGTCACTTGCAAAGGGAATTAGTGCGTTTCGGTATTCCAGCGGTAATCACGTGCGCCTCACATGCGAAAATGTCCCTGATTTGGTAACGAGCGAAAACAGTTGGATTCAAAAATCTAAAGGAAAATGGCGTGAATGGTTAGTAGTCTGTAGAGACATTTAGGGCGTTTTCGTGTTATAGTGGTAATCAATTTTCTTCTCCTCATGCTAGTCATAATAAATTACATTATGGAATATTAAATGTCACAATCCACGTCATGTGTTTTTTTTTAACTGAGAGAGCTCCCTTAGGAAAATATTATACCTTCTCTTCCTTCGTCCACCCAGTTGCTTAAAAACAGAGTTACCGGATAATTTGATATATTATTTCGTGCTTTCGGGAGCGCTAACTGCTATGGTCATGTAAGTGTAGTGCAGTTTTAACCACGGGAGGAGCGGGAATGGTGAGAACCGTCGCCGACCTACATGTCGACTAGCGGGGATTTTCACGAACTAGGTATCTCCCACTAGCCGAGGTACCGACCCAGCCGGGTCAAGCTCTAATCTCCAGGCGTGTCTTCCGGCATGTCTGATAGTGTAGTACATGTAAGTGTAAGTGTGGGCAATTAAGGGCGAGAATAGGACAAGGAAGAGGAAGGAAGAATAGCGCGCGGTTATGGTCCGGTTGTCATGGTACTGCTCCGCCGTTCGCTTAGTGTTGATCGGGGAAACCACCGAAAACCATGAATTAGATGTTCTCTAATATAGATATACATCATTTGATCCGCCTCTCATATGATTCGAAAAGAACATTCACAATACTAACTATAATTGATAATAATGATTTTTCATAATTTTTCCTTAATATAGAGAATTGCAAATGATAATTTTACGTACGTCGTATTATCATTAACGGCTTTGTAATTTCAAATATTGTAAAAGTGATTTTTTTTAAACACTTTTTCTCCGTTCAGTTTTGAGCAAATTATTTTTAATATAAAGTATTCTCTACACATTCAGACCATTAAGGTAAATTTATTTAAACTGCAAATGGGTATAACCCGGTTGCAGCTAATTACATAAATAAGATAATATAGCTAACATGAAAATTGTATAACAATACTAATAATAATAGAGTAATAATAATATAATAATAATAATAATAATAATAATAATAATAATAATAATAATAATAATAATAATAATAATAAAACTGGCTGATACAAAAAACATTAAATTATCTTAAGAAAATGAAACTTCTATAATCTAACTCGGCACTAAATGTTTGCTCAATTAAAAGCACACTCCACTGACACTGAACTGCGCTTCATTTCACTTCTCTTCACTACGACCCTTTAATCACTTCCTTCATTATTTCTCTGCTCTACACTGCACGACACCTCACTTCACAATATATCACTTATGCATCGCTCTATAACCTACTATTCCCAGTTAAGTCCCTCATTTACTTAGTAATGCCCTCAATTAATTTCCTAAACTGTTGAACGCTTCGAGGAAAGGGTTCAAAGGTTTTTGCAGGCAATTTATTCCATTCTGTTATCGTTCGATTCGTGAAAGAAAATTTTCCGACATCCGTTCTTTGTGGTCTTACATTTATTTTGTGCCTGTGATCCCTCCTACTGATGAATGTAGAAATTCTTAGTTACCAATTAATTTCTTTCCAAACTTAATTACCACTATAATCTTTATACAAAGCGCAGTCTTGATACTGGTTGCCTGTTTTCGAGTGAATCCCATCCTGCCATTTTCTTGTCTTTGAAAGTAAATGTAGCTGCCCTACGCTGAATCCTTTCCAAATTTTTACACTACATAACTTTGCGCGAATCCCAACAAATTGTTCCATATTCCATTATCGGACGAACAAGCGATAAATATGCAATTTCCTTTGCGTTTGCTATACTCTTTTATGATGCGCATTACAAAGTGAAGAGATCTCCAGGAATTTCCTACAACAAAACCTACGTGTCTTTTCCAGCTAAATTTACTATCGAAATGGATTCGTAGGTACTTGCATGAGGAAACTCTCGGAAAAATTTGAGCTATTTATGTTCATTCCATTATTTTCTGCCCAGTAATATTGTATAACGCATCAAGATCCCGTGGTAGCATTTCTTCATCTTCTTTCGAGTATATGAGCACAATTGTTAATATAGTATGCGAAAAATTTGTGTTGAAATGAAGACTATTACCTATGCATTGTAATTCCATAAACAGGATTTGACAGTATTTTCAGCACGTGCGACAGAGGCAGCAGTCCATTTTTTGTTTTTTACCTTCAAGCCTAATGCCGATTTACTTATTAAAGAGAAAATATTATAATACCGCAGTGAAAAGTGGCGAACATTTGGCCCAATCTCGAATTGCGATTCCCTCATAAAGAAAAAGTGGAAGAATCTTGCTCCTCTGTGTACTAAATAACTTCCTTTAATACGTTGTATTGCCAGAATTCGCGTTTCATGAGTCCTAGATACCTAAAAAGTCATATCAGTCTGTCTGCGGACAACAGTAACGCTTAAATGGCTGAAATTTTTTTTCCAAATTACCATTCTTCAATCTATTTCACCAAATTCGAGGCGCTGCGAATTTAAAATGGGTATTCTGATTATTAGGGGTAGTTTAAGGAAGTATCCCAATTTTCAATTTTTTTCAAAAATGAATCCAAATTTTTGGAATATTTTTCATCCTATCCGATCACCTTTATCTGGTGTTTACTTAGGCGTCAGGAGTGGGTTAAATTGTTCATTTTACTAGACCTGATATAATAATAATAAATGTCTAGCAACAGTTTAGTACGTAATAAAATGGATTCAAGCTTTTTCTTTTGCTGGAAACTAAGAAACAAATATGGAAATTTAATTACGTTCTTCCTCTCTTTGATCTCCTCCTCCTTCATCTTATATTCCTTCTTGGTGTCCTCTTTCTCCTTATCCTATTTCACCTTGTTAATTAAATTCTTCTTCTGCTGCTCCTATTCTTCCTCTCCTCTTCTTACTTCTCCTTCTATTTTTCCTCTCTTCAGCTTACTTCTTATATTTTCCTCTTCCTTTTCCTCCTCTTCCGTTTCCTCCTCTTCCATTTCCTCCTCTTCCATTTCCTCCTCTTTCGTTTCCGCCTCTTCCTTTTCCTTCTCTTCCTTTTCCTCCTCCTCTTCCTCCTTTTCCTCTTGTTCTTCTTTTTCTTCTTTTCATCAGTACGCAAGCAGAACGTTTACAAACTAGAAACAACAACCGATCAAAGCAGACGGCCACTAAAACAGAGGGTGAATACGACGTAGGTGTGTTGCCAGTATAAAAAATATGTCACCGCTCGAACTCTTCGGGAATCAGACAGCACAAGATTTGCATAACACATTTTTGGTAGAGTACGCAAAATCTTTTATTTTGTCTGCATTACGTTTAAAAGAGAGTAATACTATTTGTATAGAAGAAAAGAAAAATAAAATTTTCGGGTATCATGATACAGGAATTTTTTCGACACACTCCTACAGCATAAAATACGTTTCCGATATCGAGGATACGATAAATTAAAAATGGCAAAGGGTGATTTTGAAATGCATGAAGATAAACTGAAATTGGTTACGATTGTATTCGTGGTACGAATTCCCTTGTTTTGGCTCATAGAGCTTACTTAATTATTTGAAATAAACAGTTTTCGAATTATATTTTGAGAAATTAAAATATATGTGTGTATAGTTTTAAATCTTTTTGGAACGGTGTTTCATTTTTAAAAGCGACAATGCTAATCATTTGAATAAATCTCAAACAAATCGAACAGATCAAGAGAGATTCCGAGCTATTTTCAGAAATGCTTTGTTTGAAGGTACTACATTACATTAATGCTAGAAATACAAAAGAGACATTCTTTTGTTTCTCCATAAACATTTTATTGTATCTAAAAATATGAAAGTATAAAATACTGATTGGATGTTTAGCACATAGTCATTGCTTTTTGTTGTGATGAATTTGACTCTTGCCATATAGCTTAGGCGAATTCAATCGCTTTCTGAAGGAGAATTCCAGCGGCCCGATTCTCCGATCGGTAGTTTTTCCGTGGATTCCCTTATTAACACCGAGTGAATGTCGGCGCAGTATCCTGAAAAACTGTCCACAAACCGCGCGCATTCTTCTCTTCCACTCTTTTGTCTTCTTTGTGCTCCTTACACACACGCGCGCACATACACACACAAACACACTCAAATACACACGTTTACACGAACTACTCTTCCACACGTATCGGGAGACCAATCGGGAGCTTGTGCCGCCTGGGCGGTGTCTCGCGGGAGCGGTACCTAGAGAGGGAGTAAACCTCAGTAAACTGGCATTCAGAATGGCATAGGAACTCGTCATCCAGAGGAGAAGGAACACTGCCATCTCCCGGGATAAAATCTTACAATTACAGGACTGGAAAACGTCCATAGCAGTTGAAGTGCCCGGAAACATCAATCAATAAAATACTGCATGAAAATATCCAGTTATGAAATTTTAGATTACCGAATCGTTCGGACTTACAACTCTGTGTAAGTAGCTCCTTATTTACATGCAAACATGAAAAATTAATTTTAACAGATTCGTGTGAGTACATAAATATTATCACTGAGTATGTCACATTAGTAAATTATATCTCCTTCGCTTTCAGAATATTTCTTGTTTACTTTACAATCGAACAATTTTAACAAAAATTTTCGAACTGTAAATGAACTCGTGGTGTTACGTTACGTAGCATAATTTCATGGTTTTCAATACATTACATAGAGGTGTTACATGTGGGTCCTTGTAAAGTACCAACAAAGTCTGATGAGCCGTTTAAAATTCGTAGAAATATGGGCAGTTTTTTTGGGTAATATTTTGTAGATAATATTATTTACGGTTTAGGCGCTAGTCGGACCAACGTTTTGAGAAAAATAAGTTGCTTTTAGATTTTTTGTTTCTTTACGTTGTACCAAGCGCATTTGTGCTTGACATTTGAGTCACGTGATGACACCGAACGTGGTTTTCTAGCGGCGTACTATAGCAGCAGCTTGCCAACTGACGTAATTTACACTTGTTGCCATGAACTCGTAATGAATAAATAAAGAGAATAGAGCGTGGAATTGCTGAGAGTTTATGTCACGCACTCAAAACGCCTAATGTCAATTGATGATTTACGTTCAATTTTCCAAGCATTATAGATATCAAACTAAAACAATGTCAAGCGCATACGACAGAAATCTGATATTCACTTTAGATTGCCCACGAATGATTATGCAGCGCACACGTGGCAAGGGCAGTTAAGCGCGGTAATGCTCTCTCTGCCAAGGTCAAACCGTCAACCACAACCACAAAGAAGAATGGTATAGCGTTTAGGAAGATATTTCAGTAAATTTCATTACCAGCATTATTTTGTGCATGCTTGGATATTTTGTCTACAACATAATGACACACATCTTCGCAGATTTTTGAAAGATGTATAAAATCTTGTATTAACCAGTACTAATATTCATTCACATTAAAAACCTTCTGAATTCCAAACCGTTAAATAATAAAAATGCAAAACCGTTGATCTACGAAGGGCGAAATAATGTGCAACGCTCTTGTGCATTACGGGTTGCATACACGTTCGTTGTGTAGGTAGGGATGATGGGAAAAATTCATCCTAATTGGAATGGTAAGATCCAATATTGCAATCATAGGGGGCAAAATGATAATGTTACCTCCTACTCGTCTCTAGAATCTACTCATTTATGATTTCATGTAATATCATGTTCTTGAATGTAGAGTGTTGTTTACATCCTTCTACACCCGTTAAAGTAAAACAAGTACTGAGAAGATGTGTATACGACATTCTGAGTGTTACGAGACGTCAAGTTTATTTTAAAAGTTATTTTTGAATGTTTACTGTTTCTATTCTCTTTTATGTAGTTGCTATACTTAAAGTTTTCTCTCCTTACACTTTTAGAATACTATTACGTTTATTACAAAAATGATTTCGGCTGAAGCTAGGAAAGGCTGTAAACGGTGTTGACAAAATAGTTTTTATGTTTAACATCCAGCATTAGTTAGCGCTTGCCATCATTTTATCAGTTATTTTAAAGGTTTCTTTAAACCTTCCCTTCATTATTACTATTAGAAATCATGGATAGTAAAAAATTTGAACGTTCTCACGTCTGGAAGAATAGACCTCACTTTTCTCGCAAGTGCTTCCATTCGTAAATTACGTTTGCGGACCTGTTTATTAATTCACACAGAAGCGCTAACGAGAAACAATAAAACGTCCCATAAAAATGCAAAGCAGTCTTCGTATCTGGTCTGAAACAAACAAAAGAACAATTCTTCCCTGCATCAAGGAAGCTTTAATACATGTTTCCTCAAAACCTATCTTCCAACTGCCACCGCTCATTATGGAGCCATTCTTCGCGAATATACACACCAGTAGCTGTGAAATTTGCATTTAGGAGAGCAATTACTTCACGATAAAATTCAACCTCAATAAACGATCTACGTTTGTTTGGCAAAGCAGTGTCGGCAAACCATTAAAGAAGACACAGGAAGAAAATAATGAAGCAGCTGGGAAAGACAAGTTTATTTCAAATGGGTTCCTTATAATAATATAAATATTAATAATCATAATAATAATAATTGTTCGCTGTTGTAAACACATAACATCATGACAGCCTACCAGACGAAGTTGGAAAAGCATTAAGAACAAGTCCACATTGGGATGGAAGAATGGGCTCAAACGCGTGTCGAGATTATACCCGTAGTATTGTCAGCCACTGATATCGTCCCCAAGGTATTGGAGGATCTGAATATTAATAAAAATATAATGATCAACATTCAGAAAGCTGTAATCCTCAATACGTGCCCAATGGCCAGAAAATTCATGAGTGGTAACGTAGAAATTATGTAAAGTTTGATGTGGAAAATACAATTGTGTAATAACTTGTATAATGAATATGTAATGTAATAAATGTCCACCATTTTATATTAATATCTGTATGGTTGTACAATACTTGGAAACTATAAATAAAAAGAATAATAAACTAATGATAAACTATTAATAAAATAATAATAAACTAATAATAAAATAATAATAAAATATAAGACGAAACATTTTAGCACAGTAGGCCTTCAATATAAACTCGATTTTTCCTAAATATATCAAAGAATATTTCTTACCATCGAATAAAGGTCCGTTTAACACTTCAATGGCACTTATAGTCTTGTTTAGTAATCAAACGCAGTCAACGGAATCATAGGATCAGAAGAAATATGAAAGTAACTGGTTACTAGCTATGGTACGTGGTTCCAACCTCGTCATAAACTACCAAACTGGTTCTGTAATTTACATATGAGAAAACAATTAAAGAGCGATAAAACCTAACCTAAATATACGATACGGCACCGCTTTGTATAGAGGGAACTGGTTCTGAACAACTACCGGTCGCAAAACCAACAATGGAATAAAGAGGTGACTGAGGATTGATGTTTCACGTTGTTACGGGTGGTAGTAGCAGCGCAATTGCATTGTGGTAGGGGGCGCCACTACTCCATTCAAGAACCGTACACGACCCGGGGAGATAATCAGCCAATTAATTTAATGTGTACAGCAACTGGCGAGACACGATATGCCGGAATAGCGCGTGACGTTCCAGGGGTGTAAAACTAACACCTGCGCCACCCGCTCAAGTATCATCGAGAAGTGAATCGTG
Organism: Gryllus longicercus; assembly: GCA_038098605.1. Lineage (NCBI taxonomy): Eukaryota > Metazoa > Arthropoda > Insecta > Orthoptera > Gryllidae > Gryllus > Gryllus longicercus. Next base: position 5,389,936 of record JAZDUA010000032.1, on the reverse strand, counting down.
TGTGTCTTTGTGGAAATAGTACTATTGTTTCGTGTCGCAGTGTGCGTCTCGAATTTGCAGTATTAGTCAAGCGTTTAAGGCCTCATTAAAGGTCCATAATATGTCTTCTAGCTCCTAAACCTTTGCCCCTAGACTGCTGTGCATTCCCGGCTACTAAGTTCAGATGACAAAAGTACAACTGTGAGAGTGTACTAATTCTGTGAGAGGACAGAAAGATATTAACGCTCGAAATTCGATTCAGAGCACAGGTTTATAAAAATAAATTATGAGATAAACAACATTTACAACACTTTTAAGAATTTTTATTTTCATGCGATAAAGTTAATCATATATTGATGCATGCAACCACAAATATTCAGCTTTACATAAAAAGACATACGAGCATGGAGTATTCCTAAACCAATTTATGAGAGTCGTTGAAGAGATAATGGTCTAATATATAAGAAAGAAATACACACCTATCTAAGAAGAAAACTTTGGGACATAAAAGACCATGAGTTTTGACTGTGCTCTTAAACGTCTCTTCATTACGTACTCTAGTGTAATTTTCTTCATGCCGTCGGGTTACACTTATCTGATATGATATTATCCATCCCTCTCAGTTTTCGAAAAAAAATGTATATTAATTACATGTAGATACCCCACAGGTAGCTCACTGGTCATCCAGCTTGCTGTCCTTGACGCCACCCCTGATTTGATTCCCGGTCGGGGCAGATTATAATGTGTGCTTTCCCTGCAATATCCCGGTATCTGTTGCTGAGTGACGATGAGAAAGCTCACCTATTAGGTTCAGAAGACCAGAATACTGCGCAGGGATGTCTATGTGCTAACCACACGTATCTCTTAACCCATGGCCGCAAGGCCAGGATATCGCTGGTGGGCCTTAATCCCGTCAGAGACTGTTGTGTCTGTACCGACAGACAGACCAAAAGTAAGTCTTTGGATTCAAAGTTTTATTCGATGCTTAATAGAAAGACAAAATCTTATAAGTAGGGATCAATTGAAAACGGGGAAGAAGGAAGGGAAGAAGGACCAAGATACCTGAGAAGACCTCAAATTAAAGAAAGAGCTTTAAACTTTACCTGCCCCTTGAATCCCCCCCCCCTACCGTTCAATGGGTAACGTGTGTAAATGTAATCTCAGTGAGGCAAATAATATGCGTTATACTATCAGACCTTCACCAATATTTACACAATTTTCCTCGAATACGACAAATTCTTATGCGGATTTTCTTCATATTTATGGCAATATTGTTAAGAAAACGCAATAATATCCTAAACATGTCATACGAGTTTAATGAAATTCATATATTAGTTTATTATTTATATCAGTATAATGAAGACCGTTTCTGTTCCATTTTATTTTCTCCCACAAATGATGTTGCAAACCAGTGGTGTGTGTCTAGGGTAACGTTCAGTAGCCTACGTTCTACACGTAAAGAATGTAAGCATAACGTGCACTGCGTAATCTATGTAGACGAAGGCAATATACCATTTGTTTTGGAAAGTTGGGATAGTTGGCGACAGGTGAACTTGTGCTCAGGAGTCTGCAAATACCTCTGTGCACTACAATATTTACAAAATACAGAAAGATAGTACAGACTCTCAAAACATCTGGTATCTCTTTTAAAAGTCAACATAAAATCTATAAATTTGTCAAAAATTAACAATTATATATTATATTAACTATTTTATATTTGTTAAATAATTATATATTAAAATAACGTAAGTACTTCTTGTGATCTGATTACCTCATTCATACATCTAATTTAACAATTAGATATTATCCAAAAGTACAGCATCAAGTTCAGAGTATCGTAGTTTTAATCGTTTTGTTGATTTTTAGTCGACATACTTGTGGATTGTTGTATTTTCAGAAATTTTGTTCTTCATTTCTGTATATATTGAATAGCGTTTCATGTTGAATATTATAAGATTGTGCTGTTGTGTTGCGACTGCATGATTTAGTCTCTTCTTGAAACAATTCCAATGTTCTTTTTATATTCTATTTTGTGAAATGTTCTCGATATCCCTTGTATAATAAACATTGAGGAACACACAATATGTTCTGAAGTATTCTCTGATTTATCTTCAGCGGGAGGACCTCTTGATTTTTCGTAGAGCCATTTCATCGAATTTCATACAGTACTTTTTCTTGGACTTATGAGAACTATTACTTGTTAAACTTTTACATTGAACAGTTACATGGCAGCTGACATGCAGAATTCAGCCAACGCCAATTATCCGACAACCTCCTAGGTTCCTGCATTAATCAAGCATATACATAATCAGACTTCAAATGAACAGTTCAAGAGTTTTATTTAATAAATTGAATCAGAATAAATGTCAGAGTTCTTAATTTTTACCAGCCTAATAATTAATACAGTCCCTATGGGGATCTGATTGACTTCCGAGCGTTCAAAACAGGGGATGGCATATGCAGATTATCACCACCACCACCACCTCCTCAGGGTTTGATTCTGCACAGCAATTTACACAATTCGATGTAATTATTAGTAGATCTATGACCAATTATTGATTACTTCTCGACTGTAAACTTCTGTCTGATTCGTTAACATTGTAATTCGAGTATAATAAAAATTGTGTCATAATGATTATCATTATGCAACGAGCTGAAGCCATCTAATAAGAGAATTCGAAAATGGTAGTAAAACGTTTTATGGTGACTTCAGTCGTTCAGTCCAACAAGTATTCCTGTTACATATCCGCCCTACAGTGACTGCTGATTACTGGTCATCCTTCAGAGAGCGTCATGCCGACTTCCGTTGTTCTCTTGGCTGACTCCCTCGTCGCCGTTGAGGGATGTCAGTAATCTGTTTGCAGAAATCTGTAAATATGTGTGCATAGTGTGAAGGACGGATGAAGACAAGAGCGGAAAGAGACAATTAAGTGGGACCAATAAAACAGTACTCGCCCAACCGAACGAAGCGATTGCAACGCTTCAGGGAAAAGAAGGGCGATGAATGACAAAAGACTGTCTTATGTCAGCTTGTGAATGGGTCTCAGCCATGAGCCGTGCAAAAATGAACCAATGTAATAGAGGGTTTATGCATTAATTACGTAATGTATTTGTATTCGTAACAATGTTTTGAGAGATATTTTTTCATTGCAGTAGCAACGATATACCATTCAAAATAATAAATAACATTCGTACATTTTGTTCTGTTCTAGCATTAGTTTAGCACTTCTACTTTAAATAACATGTGTTATTAAATGTGTGTGATTAAATTATAGATGACTTCTGAATTGCATGAATCGTTGAAATGATGATCTTAATGATTTTATTAAGGCCTATATCATTCACATATTATTATTTATATATACACCTCGCACAGTTCTAGAACTCATCATCCATATCGCCCAGTTCAGCTGTTACGGAATGCTGTACTGCATCACCGATCATCGTTTACCTGAAAAAAATGTACCATGCTACGTTACGTAAATAATTCATTTGAAATCTATGGACGATGTTAACGAGGGACTTCATACGTGGTTCCTCATTTCGCCATGAGGAGCTCTGGAGCGGAGTTCCAGGTGTAATACAATACAGGAGTACGCATTCCGCTAGACGTCTTTGTTATGGACTTCGCTGTCAAGATTATCGACCACGTCATCCTCACCATCGTTGTCATTATCGTTATCATCGTATCGTCACTGAGAGAAAAGAAGCATTGCTTAGTTTCCTCCAGTGTCACATAGCACCCGCAAAACGTGCATTCCCTTCTAAACTCTTTCTCTGTCTTCAGCAACACTTATTACTAAATATACCTGTGTGTATTTCTTGTGAATTAACGATAAGTCGTGAAAATTACATTTTACAGTAGAGTAATATATTCGGCTATGTCATGATTATTTTGCGTAATCTATTGGTTGGAATAAGCATACAACACAGATTGTCTTATTAGGAATAATAATTTTATAAAATGTACCCAGTTACGTTATGATTAACGTATGTGTTACTGTTATATCTTTAAAATGAACAAAATTCAAATGACTTCGAGATTTTGGATAATTTTCTGCTTTCAGCAAAATTTCACTCAACGTATTCACTGGGAATAATTACATTTTCTCAATTACGTGTACTTTACGTCAACTTTTGCCCAATTTAGTGGATCTGAATTTCATCCAAATGATAAATCGCTTCAAGAGGAGTTCTTGAGAACAAAGCGGACATGCTAAATTTTCTTCTACGGCACTCTCATTACCTATATGAGTCGTAAGATTTTTGTCACCGCATATTAACATTCTGATCCGATTTCTCCTCTGTCCGTCTGGAAATCGATTTGCTACTTCAATCTATTCGGCGTATAATCTTCAAACATTTCCGTAAAAGTGACTTGAATCAAATGCCTTTTATCCAGTTCTTTTGCACAGAATTCGTGACACTATCTTTACCATTTTCCCCACTGTTCCCATATCATCTAGCAACTGCAACCTTTCCTTTTCATCTCGTACAACACCAGTAATATGGTCACCTAACATGATGTCATGCTGGCGTGTGCGTAGTGATTTAATATTACTAATAACAATAATAGGAATACATTTTACGTCACGAAAGTCATTTAACTGCTTCTGACGCGTTGACTGAAACTTGAACAACAATAGTATTAACTATAACAATGATAGTACTAGCAAAAGCCTTTAAAGCCTACTGCTTAATATTAAATTATGTAGTAGATAATTATATAATATACATAGTAAGTCTAGAACTAAATATAGATTGCGAGTACATTATATAAGGTTAATTTAGTTTTTTATATATAATTTATATTCTTGTTGATTAGATGGATAAGTTAAACATTATACTTGTACTATTCACATATTTTCCCTTGCTTATTACTAACTTACAAACTAAACTTAATCTATTACATCAGCGAGGAAGCCAATTACTCCCCCTCTGTTAATGGTCGGTTTCAGCGATTTTTTTCAGAATTTCATGGAAAGGAAATTTCTTTTGGATTTATATTGGTTGTGTAGGATTTCGGCCGAGGTTGAGTGCATTTAGTGTGGTACATTGTCGTATTGAGAAATAGAAGTTGGAGGTGAGGGAATTGATATGATTGGCTATGGGTTCGATGGATAGAAGGTTAGTTCAGTAAGCACCCCTTCTATACATGTCTATAACCCAATTATAAAAGCATTGAATTGATAACGAAAGTAATTATTTTCATTATTTTAAACATCTGTGCATTTAAGCCAAAACAATAACATAGTACATATGCATGACGTTTGTGGAAACAAACACGTTTACTATCTAGCGGCTAAAGCAGGAACCGCAAGGAACCGTCCCAGCATGTGCATCAATGGAAACTACCGAGATGGGACATCCTTCCCGCCAGCGGTCCCTCAGTCTCTCCACGGTGCCCCTGCCCTCCCCCCTCTTCGTCACCCCGGACATAGCCACCTCTCCTCCGGGCCCGCGCCGCCGGCTGCGTACGGCCGTATTTGCATGTGCCGCCGAGCGCGTCCGTTCTCGCGTGTGCGTGTGTTCATGTGTGCGTGCGTGTATGGAAATGCCGGCACCGCGCTCACGCGAGCGCGGCATCGCATGTCCCCGAGTCGCGCGCCGCCGATGCCGCCGCCGCCGCCACCACCACCACCACCACCGTCCGTGTGTGTGAAGACCTCGACTCGTCCTTTCACAGAAGCCGTGCGCGTCTGTCGAGGGTCACAGACCGCCCAGGCGCCAGCCGCCCCGCGCACCCGGGCGACCGCGCGCTCTCTACGACTCTCGTGCGCACTGCATTACTACTGCAGACCCCTACATTTCTCATATGTTAGTGCATTTCTGATCATAGGTAATACAACGAGTGCTTTGGAAAATGTCGATAAATCCCCGACGAGGAGGGGATTTATCTGAGCATTTCCAAAGTACGAGTGCTATTTAAGGAAATTATGTCAAACTGAGTTCTAAATATCGAAAATAACTGAAAGCCATATTAAAATTCAAAGAGGGTATGTTATAGTACTTACAAGGTTTCTTGGTCATTGACAAAGCGATCGATATATACCGCCTCCAAAGACAGATGTGTGACAGTTTATGATTGACGAGTAGGGAGAACAGTAAGAAAAATCGGGGAGAGAAAGCGATAAACTTTTTGAGGTATACCGCACTGGTTGGGGCTTTTTGTATGTACAATTAAACACTATTCGTTTTAGTTTCACGAGTGGAATAGCCTTAAGTAATTTTATTAGTCGTTTATAACATGGCGACAAGTTCGCGAATCATCTAGTGACAAGCAGACTTACTTGAGAAGTTTCAAACCACGAGTGGAATTCGGTTAGATTTATTTCATGAATAAAAGTTATAAATTAATTAAACAGTATTGTCATAATGTTAAAAATAGCGAAAAATATTTCTTGGTGGGTTCTTAAGCCCCCTTAAGCTCCCGACAGGTCTCTCGGCATGTGTGGTAGTGTAGTCTATGTTAGTGTAAGTGTGTGTAAGGCGTGAGGAAAAGACAAGGAAAGGGAAGGAAAGATTGCGTCCATGGCCCGTTTTTAGGGTACTACTCCGGCATTCGCCTGGAGGAAGGAACAAATGCAAAAGCATCGTTCATTGTGTAATGCGAAAGTTCCATATTGCCCATCGTGGTTCATACCAACTATCGATATTTCTCAGCGCAGGACCCAGAGATTGATGGAAAAATTAATGTTCTTTCTATATATCAATTTATATATTTGGTATTTTTACTACATACATTATAACGCCTACAGCATTGTTTCATGTACGTACCGACCTTTATGGGAATATATATACCAAATGACACGTCTTTTAATTTGCTTCGAGAAGAAATGCTTTACCATTTTTGATAAATAAATCATTCACAGCTTTGTTGGAAGGTACAGCTCAATGCGATAAGCATCCACTAGACGCAGCCCCTCAGCTCCACTAGATGCAGCTAGAGCTTTCCTTGAACTGGAAAAAACAGATCTCATTTCTCTGAGATTAAGCGGTGCGAGGAACGGGTAGTACTTGACTTGGATAAATGCGAGCCGGAAATCTCGAGGTCTAGTAATTAATTGTTCACGGTTGGGTAAGCGGTATGGCACTGTCCCGTCCAGAATCTAAAGAGACATTGCCCCTTGACAAGGGTCTCACAATCTGATCCTGTACAGAAAAACCTGGTTTTTGTCGTGTAATTACTATTTTTCTTGACTTCTTTTGTCAATGACATTAATAAGAGAAAGTTTAAACTTTCTTTGTTCTTGTGCGCAAAACAAGACCCGAAATGTATGTGACTAACCTGCTAATCATAACAGTATAACATGGTGAGTCTGTAGTTTTAATTTACTCTATTCCTCCTTACTCTCATGGTTTCACTTATTGACTTACACTATCTTTACTATGCAAATATGTATTTCATTTCTTTCTTTGATTGTGTGGCTTTAGTGCCGATGAAAGTAGTATTTGAATTAATGATTTTTTTGTTGTAATGTATCATAAAACTGAAAATTATATCTTGATCGATAAATACACTCCATACTTGCGACTTGCAACAATGGACAACAAAAATCTATAAAGAACGCCTTATAATGAATAACGCCAACCAAGAGAATACAACTTGCAATAAATAATTAGTAATATCCATGTTGACGTCACATACCAAATTCATTATCCTCAGATTTCTTGAAATATTAAGATTATGCAACGCTCTAGCTACAGATTTTGCTACTGCAATAGTATCTCCGGTTTTTGAAATTCGGGTACATTTTTCTATTTCAGAAAAATAATATTTACCCGGGGAATATGCATCATAATAGCAGTGCACAAAAGATGATTCAATGGACACGACAGAAAAAAATCATTCTAAAACGAGATTTTCGTCCATCACTGTCACTATGACTGGTTAAATCGACACTGGCTGCATAAATCCTGATTAGAAAAACATACACAAGAATGACTATTCATTCCAGAATGCAGGAAAACCACTACTAATATAAGATAGAATTGAAAGCGGAAAGATAGGATTTGAATCGTACGCAGCATGTGGTATACTGTAAGCTCGTACAAGGAAAGGCTGTAATTACAGGCATTTAATTTCGTAAATAGGCACGCCATCACATCACAAGGATATCGATACACGCCTCCAGCCACTTGTCGTGTAATATTTAATCATTCCCCGTTCAAACAGAGTTGTATGCTTCGGAACTTTGTAACTGGCATTTGACCCATATCACTTCAAACGGCTAGAAACAGAATGAAATCGATAGATAAATACACATGCATCGTCAGAAGTAATGCTGTGAAGTGAAGTCTAAGATAGGTTTTCGGCCTAACACTATCCAATGGTTTACTTTTCTAATTTCACTTAAATATCTCTTTACTGCGAAATATTGAACACGTGAACGTGAACTACATTATTATTTCATGGACGAACAATATTAAAAACTGAAATATATATATATATATATATATATATATATATATATATATATATATATTATATAATCTTTAAAATAACTTGAGATACAATGTTTATGAAGTGATCAATACTTGCGTGACAAAAATACTGAATGGTACTGGATGAAATGTCCTTGTTGCTACTGGTAACATTACTCGGTGATACACCAGTCCGCGCTAATGAATAGTGTCACACGTTCGACAGAGTAATATGTGTATCTGGGCTCGTCAACTAGTACTTTGACAATTAGTCCCGTGAGTGTAACGCATGATCTTCTCGCCAGGTGGCGGTATCCTTCTCCACTGGAACGTGATATTTTAGTGCCGATCTATACGTCGTCCAGTGGGGCTTTGCTCATCCACGTATCTCCTACAGTGGGACCCAGCACTAGCCGAGATTGGCTCTACGCTTCCTACTAGTTACCTGTTACATGAGGCAGTGTAGTGCTTGTAGGGGTATATGTCTAAGGGTAGAAGAGAGGACAAGGAAGAGGAACGAAAGTTCGCGCACACCCCTGACCTTATCGCTGTACTGCTCCGGATTATCCTTATATTGATCAGAAAAAAAAAACTATATCAGAGTCACCAGGAGCTAGAATTTTTCAGACAGCGTGTAAATTCGACCTAGCTATTTACAACTATTGTTCGCACGTTTCACATTAATTCGTGTAGTCGATTTGGTTTGATTTATTTGTCGTCAAAAAGAGTATGTGACGTATGGAGGTGACTTAATGCAGGTAATTACAAGTAAGTCGATATAACAGGATGTTAAAGCCGCTGTTTCTCTACCACACACTCCATAGGAACGGTATATTTTTAAACGGGGCATCAATTACTAGACAGTTTTTATGAATAATCGCTAAACAATTCAAATACCTAAAATAATAAAAGTAATTGTATTGTATGTTATCTATCGTCAAAAGGAGGAGACTAATCTCCTTAAACATTTAAAACTTCTGAAAAACATTCATTTATATTTCACATATGTTTCTCATTCATGTTTCTGAAGAAATATAATATTCACATTATAAGTTATACAGCTGTACTTTTCGCAGATCGTTTGCAACAATTTCCAAAGGTATCACAGTCCACTTACTTGTCTAGGTTGACAGTTTTTCCAGGCCACTTAGAAATCACTTCATAGAAAAGTACGGGTTCTTTGAGACACACAATATTTAAGTTGTTCCAAATCCTAAATTTTATTGAACGCTACATTATTTTTCACTAAGGGATAAGCTGGTTTTAAGGTGGAAGTACTAAACTACCACATTCGTCTCACGAGGATGATAAGGCAATACAGTCCATGGATCGTTGAGACACTAAATCACGCATTCTTGTGTAATCAAAAACAAAGTGCCGATAAAGAATGACACATTTGCTTGTAATACATTGCCCACCACGGAGTCTAATAGTCGGTAGCAGACATCTCTATGAATATTTTTCTGGTGTTAAACTTTCAAGGATTTCTTCTGGGGTTGGGTGATGACATTAAAAATTTCATCCTATTTCCTTCGGTATAAAAATACGATTTGACTGATTGAAGTTTTTCCATTGTAGTCAGCACAGCCATTTATGTATTTACGGAAACAATTAAACTCTGAAATTCACGAAAATGCTTACCAATTATCTTTTAAAAATATACCATTAGTTCGTCGGACCATCGGACATCATACCTGGACCAGCACAAGCTAAGTATGAATTTCTGTTCCAGCCTTGTCATGACGCATATTTTACAATCGCCTTAACATCCCTTTTCGTCTAGTTTGGTAACGCACATCTGCCCACAATTGAGATGCAACCTCTTAAGGTAAGGGAAAAACGCTCCACCGATGTCCTACGTCAATACTTGGGCAATGGCCGGGACCGGACGCTGGGAATCACATGACACGTAGTCGAAGTACGTCCCTGATCTGTAGATGGTAGGATTTCCCCCCACGCACATTACGTTAGAACATGCTAGAACGCAAATCGAAACTACGAGTATCCTAGAATCGTAAATGGTAATTTAGAAATAAAATCATGTCAAAAGTAAATGCCAGACTGTAACATGGGCTGCATTTACTCCATTATCCGCCATATGTGGCTCTATATTACATTCCTTTATAAACGCTTTTAGAAGCATTCACGCTTAGTTCTCGGTAATCCTCAGTCCTCTGCAGCGATAGTATTTTTTATAGTGGGAGTAAGTATTTTTGCATCCCATGTGTTTCGAGTATCCGACATATAATTTGTATCCGAAGAGAACATTAGCGGTTCAAAGTGCACTGATTATTGATATTAAATGTAAATAATTTCGACATGCATTATTTTTATGTGTAAAAGTATTTACTGTCGTGAGATTGAAAAGGTACCCTAGTTCAGAAATATCAGTTAATCATTTCGTGTCGATACATCTTCCCAACATGTAGAAAGTACAAAGCTATTGCCACAAAACATACAGCTTAACCCTAATCCGAACTAACAGAATGATGGAACGGTGTGCTAATAATTATGGATGGAAACGGGAAATTATTTCAATGAATATTAATAATCAGCCAGATTCTTATATTTTTGAAAATGTATGAACATTCATACAGTTGGCGCATATTATTACAATTAATAGTGTAATAACTATAATTACAACATTAGAACGATATTGTAATGAATGAGTTTCTACGTTGATTCCTCACTCACATAACTTAAATAATTTTTAAATACACTATTCACAAATAATTTAAAAAGTATTAGAATATTAAGCGAGAATTAAAACAAGTACTTACATAAGACAGTAATATTCAAGGTTTTCTTTTCAAAGTTCATTTTATGACATTTACGTTATTTAAGAATACGTTGTTTTTAAAGAGACTGAAAACTTATTGCCACAGAAATTACAGAGAGCGAACAAATAAAAGTAATTCACGCCTGTACTTCCTGTACATAATTATCTTCCAACATCATTCCATCATTCACAAGAACAAACGATTTACAGTGCGTCCGACACCCGAGACAACATAATAAGCACCTCACACCCAGCTGACCTGAAATCTCCAAATAGGTCAACAACACACATGACGGATCTCCTAGAGGCAGGTCATCCACTCTCCAGTCCACCAGCGCTCCGCTCGTCCCGCGCAGAGGAGCCCCGTGACACGAGCAGAAGCGAAAATGCGAACTCCATGAATTACATCGGGCGCGATAAGAGGCGCCGCGGCATTAAGCCATTACCATACGAGCAGGTCACATATTAGCGACGCATTGTTGCGGAGGCCGCCTTCCCAGGAGATAAGGCCGGGGCGAGGACCGGCAGCGCGGACGCGGCGGCGGATGAGGACGAGGGAGGCTTTCGGCTGCGTCGTTCCTTTGTGAGGCCGGCTGCCCCGCCGGCTGCCGGAGCGCTTCCTGCAGGACGCTTCCGTACCTTATCGGAATTTCACTGTCACGCGAATGCTAATTTACGAGCGTAACTGTATCCGAGGGGGCTGTTCGTCGGCGTCCGTTCCCCTCGGGCGAGAAACGCCCGAGGATGCGTCGGCGATTGGCGGGGAGAAGAACGGGAGGGCTCTGGGTCACGCGATCAACCGCTTCCTCCGCGGTTGCGGAAGGTTGCAGCGTCGTTATCATCGTCATATCACCATCGTGGTTTCGTTATTCCATGTGGATAAGAGGTTACAATGTTGGTGATTTATTTGACGCTCCAATTTCTTTCGTGGATCGCTATCGTCCTGTCCGTCGCCATCGCCCTGTCCGTCGCCATCATCCAGTCAGTCGCCATCACCCAGTCAGTCGCCATCACCCAGTCAGTCGCCATCGTCCTGTCAGCCGCCATCGTCATCTAATAACGCAATCAACAGCCTATCACCATCGTCATATCATCGTAGCATCGTAACTCGATCAGGTTTTGAAATGTTGGCGCTTTGATGACAGTTTCTTCCGCGGATGCATCGAGTATTGGAAGACGAGGTTTCAGGAGTTTTAGAGTGAAGGAGGACAATTTTAGTTCGGAGCTTATAAATACTTCTGGTTCACTTAGTTTTTATTCCCTTGAAATTTTAAACGAATATATATTCATCTTGGCAATACATAAAAGTGATATGATGTTATCAACAAATGGTAATTGCACGGAATACATTGTATACATTCTTTAACAAAATGTTACCTGGAGGGGGGATTCATCCTCACGTCCCTCTTTCCTGAGTATTGGAGTGTTGATCTATCCATTTCCCAGGAGCCCAAAACAAAAGATTCACATATTGCTCAAAACTCATCAATGGCGTCTGCAAGGAGTGAGTTCGTGGAAGTCATAATTCTCTTCCCAAACCTAATTGAAAGAAGGGAAATTAATTTACACAAAGAAGAGCACAGAATCTAGGTAAAATTGATAGCATGACGATAAATTCATGTGATGCGCGACCCTTTAAATTTGTCCGGAAGTTTCGCAATATCGAAGTTACAACGTTAACAAAAGCTTAATTTTTTACTCTTTGGAATCGGATATCTGACTTCTCGAATAAAAATGTTCCGCTCCATTAATTGAACACCTAGATTAACCTCTGAATGTGATTCTGTGGTGAAAAGTGATAAGAAACCAGGAAGGGTAATATTTAATTTGATTTCAAATCATAAAAAACTTACTTGACATAAACGACCGCAATTGTTCCTACTTTTGCATTCTAAAATTCTTTTTGATACTATTAAATTGAGAGAATGCACTTTAAACTTCTTTTCCTACAGAATGGAGCCTACCTGTTTAAAATTTCTATCAGATTTAGTATCCAGCAAGCAGTGTAAGGTCAACCAGAGATTACAAGAGTTTTAGAAAATGTTATATTGCTCACCCAACTGAATACGAGTTGACAGAGATATTAATCGCACCAAAAAAAGAAAGCTTTGAACTGTAATTTTCAAAATTATTTTCTTTCTCTGCTCTCATTGCACCATTAACGTCCCGCCGTTCATTCAATGGAGATGAATCAATCTGTTCGATTCGCCAACCAATTGGTGGAGGACGAAGAAATCAGAAGATCGCATTATAACATTATCGTCACAATCGTACATCATATCTGACAGATAAGACAGAAAGTTACCTGCATGGTGCATTTGCGCTCAACACCAGGCTACGGGTACCGATTAAGAAAAAGAATGATTATGATGCGAGTCTGTGAGAACAGAGATGTGAAGAGAAGAGAGAAGGGGATAACGAAGAGGATACGGATGAAAGTGTTGATGATTTTGGCGACAGTAGGTAGTGATGGCGGCGACGACGATGACGTTGCGACGAAGACGACGGCGGACGACGGACTCTGAAATTGAGAAGAGGACGGCGACTACAACGAAGACGTCCATGACGATGGAGGCGGCGACAGCGATGTCGAAGTCGATGGAAAGGCGTACAGGAGGAAACGAGAGGAGGAGGGCGTTGGGATGGCGTTGCGAATGATGACGGGCATGGTGGGAGTAGTGGCAAAATCAGGAGTGTAAAAGCGCTGGGACGCGACCACATTCCAGTTAGAAAACGCGAGAGCACGAGAGTATGAGGACGCCGGGCACGATCGTGCAAGAGCGTGCAGCTTTACATGTAGATATGAGACTGCGAATGCCTGATAACACAAAAGAGAAGGGGTAAAGGGTGAGTGTGGAAGTGAAGGGGTGAGGGATAATTTATAGTGAAATGTTGCGAGGCTGCTAGGATGCGAAGATGTGAGGATGAAAGACCGAGAGGACGAGAGGTTGAGAGGGCAAAACGATGAGACTATGAGTGAGAGAATGAAACGGTCAGATGAGAGTGTGAGAAGATAAGAGGAGGAGGAGAGGATGAGAGGGCGAGAATGAGGTCAGAGGATGGTCGTGGTAGAATGCGAGGGTCAGAGGATGAGAGTGTGCGAAGATAGGAGGAGGAGAGGATGAGAGAGCGAGAATATGGTCAGAGGATGGTCGTGGTAGAATGCGAGGGTCAGAGGATGAGAGTGTGCGAAGATAGGAGGAGGAGAGGATGAGAGAGCGAGAATATGGTCAGAGGATGGTCGTGGTAGAATGCGAGGGTCAGAGGATGAGAGTGTGCGAAGATAGGAGGAGGAGAGGATGAGAGAGCGAGAATGAGGTCAGAGGATGGTCGTGGTAGAATGCGAGGGTCAGAGGATGAGAGTGTGCGAAGATAGGAGGAGGAGAGGATGAGAGGGCGAGAATGAGGTCAGAGGATGGGAGTGGGAGAATGCGAGGGTCAAAGGATGAGAGTGTGCAAAGATAGGAGGAGGAGAGGATGGGAGAGCGAGAATAAGGTCAGAGGATGGTCGTGGTAGAATGCGAGGGTCAGAGGATGAGAGTGTGCGAAGATAGGAGGAGGAGAGGATGAGAGAGCGAGAATATGGTCAGAGGATGGTCGTGGTAGAATGCGAGGGTCAGAGGATGAGAGTGTGCGAAGATAGGAGGAGGGGAGGATGAGAGAGCGAGAATATGGTCAGAGGATGGTCGTGGTAGAATGCGAGGGCCAGAGGATGAGAGTGTGCGAAGATAGGAGGATGAGAGGATGAGAGAGCGAGAATATGGTCAGAGGATGGTCGTGGTAGAATGCGAGGGTCAGAGGATGAGAGTGTGCGAAGATAGGAGGAGGAGAGGGTGAGAGAGCGAGAATGAGGTCAGAGGATGGGAGTGGGAGAATGCGAGGGTCAAAGGATGAGAGGGTGTGAATGCGAGAGGTGGCGAGGGTCACACAAGGAGGAGTCCACGGGGCGTTCGAGCGACGAGCATCCGCCGTGGGATGGAGCGGGGCGTGGCAACGCGGATGGGGCGAGGCGGGAGGGCAAAAAGAGCCCCATGGGAGGCAGGCGCCCCCGGCCTCCGCCACGCTCGAGGATCAAAGTCGCCCCCGCCGCGGTGCCACGCCGCCACCGCAGCCTATTGTGGCCGCGACATCTTCATCCGAGTGGCACTTAAGGATTCGTTCCGCAGTGTGGCAGCGTTTCGGTGGAGAGTCGATTCTTTCTTGCGGTGGACACGCGGACTGAAGCTTCCGAATCGCTTCCTCGTCCCGCAATACGTTTGGGCTTCGGCCGGCCCGACAGAGGTCGGGAGGTAATGCGCGTGGCGGGGAATCGCCCGTCAATTTCCTCTTTTGGAAATTTCATCGCATCGAAGGGATACAAAATCTGGAATTGATTTGGAAGTGGTAATTTTTGTGGGGGTTACGTTGATTCGCATTGAGAAGACCAAACAAGAAGTACTAATCAATTTGGTTGCGAGATCGATTCTAATTTCCCTCTTACAAACACACATGGAGTACAATTTTTCCTGTGCATAGTAATAGTATACATGTAAAATAAACAAAATAATTTATTCCTGGAAACATTTAAGTCGAGATTTTGAAGGAGATGATTTAGGATGGAAACATTTTGAAGGAAAGGTTCTTGATCCCCATACATTTTTTTCAAAACGATTGTCTTCCCGTTCGCCGTTGGACTGTGAAAAAAATAAGCGCCTAAACCGTACATAAGGGAAAGTACCATTACTATTTTTTCATACTGTTCTCAAAGATAATTCGAATTTCTCAAGTAGAAGATGGTAGACTAATAAATATAGTATATATTCCATATTCATTACAGCTTCACATTTGGTAAAAGATGTTTCAAGAGAGGCTAAAGTGCATACAAGTTACAATAAGAAAATATTACGTAAACGATATAAATAATACGAAAAATTTGAGCTGTTCTACCAAAAATAATTTCTCCAAACCTAGACGATTTTTAAAAGTCATAATCTACAAGGAAACTAATATTTGTAGTTTTTTGTGCACTCTCAAAACTAGGTAAGAACTTGTACCATTCAGATAATCAAATATAATACACGATTGTGTGAGTAATACAATAAATGGAAATGTTTAATAAATGACAAAATATTGTCACGATTCTTCAGATTGTCGTAGAATCAATATTTGAAATGGTTAAAAGTGTTTATATATATATATATATATATATATATATATATATATATATATAATGTCAAATCACTCATTCTGTAGTACTATATATAGGCTCTATAGTTTGTATTTTAATAAAATAAAATTTGAAACCACTTATTGTATTGCAGTTTAAAACTGTGGGCCTAACTTCAACTCTTATATTCCCAATTTTTCTTCAATGTTTTTGCTAATGGAAAACTCAAAATGGATTTGAAACCAATATGATAGTATGTAAGACTTTATTAACCAAAATACTCTTTCGTAGTTTTGCTTTTGAAAAATACTACAAAAAGTACATTTTGCTACCATTAAATTTATATTACATGAGATATGACGTATCACAATAAATACTATTATGAACGTGGCTTTCCTCACACAAGATTTCTTTTATGACAGGTGTAGAGTTGCCCTTGTGAAATAATTTGAAGCATGGTTACATCTTATCGTTTTACTCCCTTCTATTCTTCATCACTCTTCCTGGACTAGCACTGTTTGAAGACGTGATGACTCAAACGAAAAAAAGATGAATAAGTTAATCAGTAATTAAGTCAGTAAGTTTATACGTAAATAAGTCAGTAAGTAATACATTGATAAATAAGTAAATCAGTAACAAATAAGTAAATCATCGAATAACTAAATGAGAATATTAGGGGGCAAATGGGAGTGGGTGTGCAACACGTACGCTCAGAGGCGGCGGTGCGAACAGTGCGAACAATCTACTGCAGCGCTATTTCCATTTCAAGTACTGAGAAGATCAAAGACTGGGAGGAGCACCATGACACAGCGCCAGGAAATAAATAAATAAATGGATTAGAAAGAATGTGGTAGATTAGCATGTACACTCCTTTTGAGGGGAGGTTTTCCCCCTTCAAGTGTTTTTTCCTTAGCCGAAGCTGTCTCTTTTCCGCGGCTGTGATGCAATAGAGAAACCATCAGGGGTGAATATCAGAATTCGAAAGTCGGAACGCTTTAGGGTGTAGGTATTTTAATAGCTTAAAGGCCTTCGGCTTAGCCACATAATACCAGATTGTGCAATTTATATGTGTGATAATTACCTTTTAAATTTAAAAAATGGTTTATTGAAAGAAGAGGTTAACAATAAGAATTAAATCCCCCTCAGAGTAATTTCAATTATCTCTCTAAATAATTACTAAAAGCACGTAGTATTCGCGTATTAATTCGTGTCAGATTGCACCGAGGTCCCATATCACTCCCGGGAACGGAATTAGGGCTCACCGAAGAAAATCAGACATAATCCGAGCTGCAAATAAAAATTCGAGCAGAAAACAACAGCAACATTAGGTCACTTTAAATGAAACCATCTTAATAACTCCACTTTACCAAACGTGCAGACGCATTATTCGAGGAACAAGACTTATTTTTCATATCAAAAACACGTTTTCTCATTTCCAAAAAATAAATTGTTTTTCTCTAAAAACCAAAATACGTTTATCTGCAATTATTGCAGAACTCCGATGCTAAAACTACTGTAGTAAGTAGAAATTTGTAGTATAAACAACGTATTTGAGTGGCGACCGTAAGCCACAGTAATTGTAATATGAGATCTGGGCTTAGAAACGCTTAGAGGAAACGATGTACGGGCACTTTATCTTACTCTGTTTTGAAAACCATTTCTTAGAAAACATAGATAATTCGAGAATTCGTTTATCAGTAATACAGTAATATAGGATTTTTTTAAAGTTGAACAAAAAAATATCTTGTTTTAGAACAGTATGATAATTCAACTTACGCATTCAAATCCATTTTAAAAATATTTCAACAGCGATTGTGTGAACGTTATTGTAGACAAATACTTCATGTAATACTTTTAAAATTAGTTATGATTGGTAACGGCGTAAAAACGTTTGTATATTACACCACTATTTGATCATGTTTTTTGGTCCCTTAATTGTTCACTTTATATTTTCCTTTCAAAAAACTCGATATTCGGTAACTTTTTTCAAATACGCAAAATATGCTTTTGATCAACATTCGAACAAAATACACACCTGAATTATTCTGGGCAAAACTGGGCCAACACCTGAAGAATGTGAATTACGGCGCTCAAATAAAGACTACGTGATACTGGTATTGTCTCAATAATGCACCCATAATAGTTCATTAAGTTTAAAGAATATGCAAGTAATCCTCAGCAAATGAAGAAAACAACTCCTTAACACAAAAAATGCATATCTTCAAATTATTTTCAATGCAGATTTTTAAATGTAAATGCTTCCATCAATTGAATTCAGTTCTATTCAGCAGAATTGTGCTCTATTCCTACAAGAAGTTTAAAGAAAAAATGATTCTTTTAGCTGGAATTTGAGCTCCAACATTTAGGTTTGCGATGCAAGAATAGTTAGAATACGCTTCTGATTATTGTGTTATACACTGTTTCAAATGTTATAATTAATTATTAATGTGGTTGGCGATACTAATACTGCAAGCCATAAAAGAACTCAAAATTACAAGAAAACTTATAAGTTAAAAGGAACGTACCGTAAAAACGATTTACAGATCTAATATTGAGAAATACGTTGCATTAATAAAAATATACTTTTAATAATTTAGTTGTAGGGGGTGGTGGAAAAAAATGAACATAAGCAATTTTTTAAATTTCCGAAGGTTTTATTAAAAATTATATCTATACTATGTTATGAAGAAAACTTTGCTCTAATCACGCAAAACCAATAAAGCAAATATATTGGACAGTTTTTTTGGATATCTTGTTTAAGTATTTGTTTTTATTTGTTACTATTTCACTGAAAATTACGGGTAATCTATTCACAGTTTTTTAAATTGCGCATATTATTTAAATGTTTTAAGGAATATGTTAACGGCGGGTATCTCCTTTATTTGTGATATTATGTGATAAATAATCATTTATTAAAATATACTACAATATTTTTTTTCATTTAAACTACTCGACTTGATAGTGATATATTTTACTATTTTTAAACGTTTTTAAAAAGACTAGGGTCAAAATATGAAATTAATAAACTATTAGAAAAAGAAAATAATATTGTAATCTGGTTTAATAAAAGGTCAGATTACTATTACAATGTTTAAATATTTAATTTTTGAAGAACGCATTTCATCAATAAAAATTTTGATATCCAGTAATGTAGTAGGAGTGATCGGAAACAATTTTAACGTTTGTAATATTCTAAAATTCACATGTTTTGCTGTAATTTCTTAGCTGTTTAAATTTATAACCGTACTGTTTTTAACGGCGGTGTAGCAAAAACGGTAAAGAAACAAATTGAGCAAATTTTAAAAAACAATCGAAAATGTAAGGGCTTCGTGTAAATGATCCTTAAAAATTGAAAGATTAGTTTTGAAACCCTGTGTACGGTTTAGACGGATCTTTTGCTCACAGACAAATGGATGGATGGGTGGATCGATGAATGGAGACAAAAGTTTTGAGAAAACCTCTTCTCATTATCAAGTATCCCCCCATTATTTTACGTATAATACATCTTTACAATAATACTAGGAGAACTTATTACTACAATACTGGAAGAAAGAATAAATCATGTTTCCGGAATAAAGAACAGCGTGTTTTTCTGACAAAATATGGAATTTTTTCCTAACAGAATTACATTGCTTTATCTATTCGTAGAAAACGAGAAGTTAACCATTGCATGTAAAGATAATTTTCTATTTTTTCACAAAGTATTTCAAAAGATTTAACGAAATTTCTAAACGCAATATCTGAAACTAATAATTTAACGTAGTCTCTTGCTTTGAGATACATTTTGTAAATATTACTAAAGATTTTTTTAGTACTAGCCATTGGCATATTTTCAAGGAGCACATATCATCGTGAAATTCAACGTTGCCTGTTCTAAATCGGCCAACTCTCTTCATCATTACTAACCGCCGGTGTGAATATTGGTAGATAAAAACCGAATCATTCTTTTAACCTTAGGGCAATCGTGTGCTAGTTTGAAAGGAAGAATCAGTAATCACATTCTTCTTTTGCCATTACAGAACGTGGAGATATGATGTTAGAGTTCCATCGCGTTTTGTTTCTCGAAAGTACCTCCTGAGAATTGACACACAAATCACACAGAAGTGGACTGCCGTAAGCACTGGCTTACGTCAACGGAACGGAATCCAATTGGAAAAAGAAAACTTGCAGTCTTTACAGTTCTTGAACTACAGTCAGTGAAGCTTCTTATTCCATCTCGATGCCATGTTGACTGTGGGAAGAACTGATATTCTGTTTTGCGTTATAATTCTAAAACTTGGTACCACTTAGAACAACTGAAATATTATTTTAGAAGTATAACATATAATGCACATTTCTTGATTGTTTGCTATCGAACGTTTACAATTACGAAAAAAAAAAGTTTTTAGAATTCATAATATCGAAAAAGAAGCAAGTACTGTATATTGGAACACTGATTTTTTCGATATAACTTTATCACATTTGTGATTTTTTAAAATTATTTTTTCGATCATATCCGTAAAATATAATTTGCCAAAGTATCAGTGCTTAATGTTACTATAAACAGTATTTTTGGAAGTATACTTATAAAAATAATGTGTGTGCTACGTCCGCAAATGAGCTGATCAGTTTTAAGCGTGTTTCTGTGAACCCTGAGGTACGTGTCTTGAGCTCTGTCTTGCTCCCTGGTCAACATTTAACAGTGGATACTGTAAAATAGTGGTTACAGAGGAAAATTCTAGAGATTGGCTGTGATTCTTTTTTTTTCGATCCACACAATTTTTGGACTCAACTAGTGACTGATTTCTGGATTCCTAAACGCGCTTCCACTACCTAAAAGACTATTATCCCTGATGGTCATTTGATCATCTTTCGTCGAATAACTAGATTCCCTAAATTATATTTGGTTTTGGATATGCATGTAATGATGATGCTTTACATTATTCTTAGCATAACACATCATAAATTCAAAAAGCTGTTCAAGTTCAGAAAGTTTTAGCGTACAAGTTTGTGTAATACAAACATTGAGAAATAATTGATTTTTACAATGATCTTCACGGTCCTGTAGTGCCATCCTATCCCATGCTAGAGCGAAAGTGCCCCAAGTCTTGGGCCGACCAACACCACTTGTGACGTTGGCTTGCCACATCGTAACTAGATAAAGTTTTAATGATCCTAAACGTTCAACAGTGAAACATTCAAGAATAAAAATACCAATTATTTGCCTAATAAATGGAATTTCCACAGATACACAAACACTTGTCGAAACTAAACAAGAATTGCGTAAAAATTAAAAATTATTAGCCAATGCCAACCACCTCCGTCTCCACTACTTGACGATATTTTCTACCTAAGAAAAAGGTAATATTGGACCCCTTAAAGTGTGCATTCCAATTCCAGCCTACATGAGTGACATTCTTTAATATGTACGTGTTTCCAAATTTCATTTAACTTCTTCTTAGCACCAAAAAAAGCATTTCTTTTCTATGCTAATCAAGAATTCTCTTCAGTCCCTACACGATTCCTCAACCGCCTCTACGACATCCAAGGGGACTGAGCGCGTGTTACGAGATACTCACATGTCATCATGTTAACATCACAACCGTTTATGCCTCAGCAATTAGAGCAAACGTTCAGATTACAACGTTGTCTTTCTCTTGGCTCTCCCTATAGAGAACATGGAGCGCCGTTTTTTATAGGTCTCGGCAACTCGGGGACACGCTATGTTGGTATCGATCGTGGCCTTGTCGATATTCTGAACCGAGCCACTACTTGTCTGAATTTTCTGTTGTCGTGTTTCGACATCACTAACGTGTACTGCTTTTCCGTGTCCCTCTCTGGCATACACGGCATGCGGCATACACGGCGTATATGTTTGCGATACACTTGCATTCGACAAGCCATAATTGCTATTTGCCGTTACTCACAGGCAAATAAAGCGTCTCCTGTTGGTCGGTAGGAAGTTTTTTGCTTAAATGTTTTCTCGTGCTTTGTGTCCCCATGTTTTTGAAAATTGGATTCATGAAAACGGCTTCTTTCATTCAAATAATGAGTAATGAGATTTTACGTAAGAAAATTTGCTATCCAATTTAAGTAAACTACAATATGAAATATTTACTCATCGTTTTAAAGAAAATGTAATTTGTATTAATTTTCCCTTTAAAATTTACATGAAAAAAATATTATAGGAATTTCACACCATTTTTATGATAAAAGCATCAAAAATTGTACTACTCATGAAAGTAAGATATAATTTTATCACCCGCATTTGTATCATTAACAGCATAAAAAGGACAATAATGAAGCGTATAATGTTATTTATGTAAGCTTTAGCATCATTAGATGGGCGGACACAAATGTTTCTTAAACTGCTTCAAATTATATAAAAATATAATTAAATAAACGAATATCATTTTCAGTTCTTTTTAGCTTTGCAAACAGTCAATGAAATTCTAAGGATAAATTAAAATGGCAGAATAATTGATGCATGCAAGAAAAGTATATAGCAATTATTTTTCCATCACTTTCACTAAAAAGGACATCATAAAATCATTTAATTGTAATACTCTGTAATAATCTTTGAAATAAAAAGGTTACGATTGCACAATTATTTTTATGAATAGATGCGGTAAATTGAAAAAATTCTGATCAACAGAAAATATTTTTCATACGTTACATAGTTCTAGAACATCGGGCATGTCGTAATAATAATGTCTTCCTCGTGTATAAAGTTTTCTACTTTTGTGTCTGTTATCATTTTTCTCAGAAATGCCACGTCGTCTTTGAAAAAGAGTGCCAATGTAGTGAGAATTAATTTACATAACGATAGAAATGCGATAGAGTCACGAAGATTATTCCTTTCCACCAAATCTTTAGATCTGATGTTTTCTGTTTGCCACTAAAGCTGAGTAATATCCTTCTCACACATACACATACACATATTTATGTCCGTGTGCAACTCACGACAGGGAACGAAAGTCAATACATTGAGCTGGAAGGACACAAACCTGTGTGTCCCCTTTCTCGCTCTTTCGTGCCGCATATGAGTGGAAAAAGAAACAAAGTGATATCATTCCAGTGTTTCGACATAGCAGGAACATAAGGTAACAAGTTATTCCTCTTGTTTCTTTCTGCTGTGTTGGTGTTTTCTTGTGTTGTTGAAACAATTAAACTACGTTCAGAAAAAGAACAAAGGACTGGTGACAAATACAAGCGTGATGATTGCGAGTTAAGCGTATGTGTAACGATATAAAACGTAGAATTTATCGTTGACACTACACGAGAGATTAATGAATTAAATGCCTGAGAGGGCAGTTTCTTTTTGTATGATATGCTTTCATTTCATTTTTGTCATGCATTAGTACCTTTTCTTAGTCATTATCGAGAATTCTTATTACTAATGCCATTATTATCTGGCATAACAAATTATCCTTTCTGTGATGTATTTGGAATAAACATTACATTTTCTCGTCTAAAAATTCGCATGAACACAAAAGTCTATAGAAATTGTTAATTTTCCATATGTCATAAGTTCTTAAAAATGAAATATTTTACAATAAATTTTGAAATAAAAAGAATTACATAAATATTAAAGTTCTGTACAAAAATACATCATTCTCGCTTCTATAAAATTATTTTTTCTCGAAATGCTGAAAAAGCATTGGCACTTGAGTTTTACAATTCTGGCTTATTTAAAATCCACTTGAAAATTACCATAATAATAATTAAACAGATTATATATTACACATTTCTAATATATGCAGAAATTTAAAGGAAATCACCCAGCTTCTAGTCATGTGGGTAGTGTCTATGATTTTGTTATACACTCAGAACTATGTGAAAATTAAAACAGTTGAACAGTTTCGATTTTGAGAGAAAATGCAAATATTTTATTATTCTACCTATTCTCATACCACGCACACCAACTGAATTCTCATATTAAATGCGCCATTGCTAACGACACTGGTCACGTCATGCGAAGGCAGAACTCAAAGGAAGCAGCCGCCTGCCATTTAATATTTGCTCCTGATGTTGCGTTATGAAACAGTAACTTTTTTATACTTTTGGTATGTATAGAACTGTTGTTCTGTGTATCTGTATTATGTATACTGTGCTATGTTATTACAGTACTTCCAATACTATTTTTGTTGAAAAATTTAAATTGTTGTAATGTTATAGGAGTTTTTTTATAGTTATAGGAGAATGTTTATCTGTTGGTTTTGAGCAATGTGCTTGATACATTTTGGAAAAAAAGTATTGTGTGGTTTTGTTCAGCAGTATTTTTGCTCCTGTAGGCTACTAGTTTTTTTTCTAAAAGCACGTTATTCCCAATTCATAAGAAGACTACAGTTTTACATTGTCATCGATAACATTAAGAATAATATTAACAACAACAGCAATAATAATAATAATAATAATAATAATAATAATAATAATAATAATGTCGATCAGGGTAGCCGTGATCGCTAAAGCAGTACTGCCGTGGCGGTCTAGGACCGAAGGATCGCCTCGGGAATGGTTGTGTTTGTGTCTGTCGCTGTATGTTTGTGATTGTCTATTTCATCATTCATCATCATTATCATTTCACCTCATCTCTGGGACATAAAAACCCTGGGTCTAAAAACGGATTCAGCATGAAAATGCTGATCCCCCATAAAAGTCACGTGCACCAACCCTTGCTAATTTTAACTGAGCCCCGGAGAGCTGCACGTTCACGTGGTCCCGAGATGACAATTTCGCGACAAAAAAGAACACCTAACTGAGTGACTTTGAAGAGCCTTGGAAAATTATGAAAATTCAAAAGTGAAGTGGAAATGTTCAGGAGTCAATAGAGTTAATTGAGAATACATTAGTAGCAAAGAGTGTGAGAATGAACAACTTTTAACGAGAATGTATTGCTTCGTAACACAATATATAATTTTCAAGAAAAATGTAAGTCAAAATTACTCATAAATATAAATTAAAAATAAACATTTATAAAAAATACCTTTAAAAATTAATCGAATCTACCCAACTCTAACAACAATAAAACTTTGTGATCGAATGAGCTGCACAACGCAAAGAAGTTCGAGAACACCCCCCGAGGAGATAATCGTCGAGATAAGAACTCACACCACTATCGTCGTCAACACGAACATGCTAACAATTACCCGTTCCCCGTTTCCCGAAATATCTAAGGGACCGTAGGACCCCGCGCGCAAGAGCGCCAATCAACGCAATTACAAAACGTGGGAGAATAGACCGATTAAGTCGCGGTGGTTAACCATCTATGCCGAGATTTAATCAACTCACCGGCAATTATAACAACATGCAGTCAGCCATAGGCAGGTATGCAATCCCGAAAGCGAGATTAGGACCCCGAGACGCGGGCGCACGGAAGGGTTGTAAGCTGCACGCGGGATGCAGTTATAATTGAAGGCGGATATTTCTGTTACGTGAAGGCGTATATACACGGTCACGATTCACACAAAATAAACAGTTGTTATCAGTCGTTGATGGTTGTTGCGTGGTTTCGACTTCTGAAATTTACTAATAGTTCGACACAGAACGGTCGACACGCACTGCCAAGGGAATGAAGACTCAGAAAAGAGATGTCTCGTGCACACGACATGCTGAAGAACGTCTGGTAGGTTTAATTGAGGTCTATAAGAATGAAAGCTCTTCGGATCGCCATCTGCTTTTATATTGTTCACTGAATCAGTTCTTGAAGCATCGATCAACGGCAAAAAGGGAAAAATACCACTTTTATCTAATATTTCACGAATACTCGTTTGCCATTTTCTCGAGTTCATTGAATGCAATCCAAATATCAAGAATGTTGTTTTGGCGGAGCGAGAGATAATATCTGTGGGATTGTTTAATTTATTAGATCAATAAAACAGAATTTCCGCATATTACGTTTGAAGATGCGGGAAGCTACACATAGATTCACGTTTTTCCATGGCGACGTTTGAATTTGAAGATGAAAACTTGAGGAGTATGATTCACGTAATTCAAGAGCCAAATCTGGTGGGTCCATAATCGCAATTATATAATTTTTAAGATGCTGTAACTTTCTTACGGTCCTCATGCCTCAGAGGTTAATAAAGCTGTGAGAACGCAAATATAAATATTTTTTCTTGATTTCAAAGCTCTCTTGAAATGCATTTGGAACACAATGAACTTTTAGCCACAACGGCATTGCATTTAAGGAGTGATTTGCAGGGAGACGGCACCACATACCATATTGCAGCTCAATGCGTTACTATCTAGTGCTAGTTTCGGGAGAAAGTTAGCAGGGAGTATGGATTACTATTGTGTTCGCAATGGCACAAAATCTAATCTGTAGTTAGTTTGCCAATGTAAATACGTTTTCTATTATTCAGGAGTGAATATTTCTAGCTTTTAAATGTTGCTTGTTGGTACCTGATATATCGGTACGAAGCATTGTCAAGTGGTTGGCGTAATGATGTCGATGTCGATGATAACACGTCAAGGATCGAACAGCGATTATTACAGTAAATGTTTATGGAAAGTGGATCACCCAACCAGAAGGTTATATATAACACTGTGAATTTTTTCTGGGTTGAATGGAATTCGAGACGCAGTTCACGCACGGACTTTGCAGTGCGGAAGGACTTGTATTGTCATAATATTTTGTCATAACTCTCACAGTATAATACAAAATTGATTATAATTGGTATTAATTTGTATTAATTGATGCCAAAAACTCGCGTGCCTTTTAGTCGCGTTTTAAGTAAATAAGCTATTATCAGATAGTCTTCTGTTCAACAACCTGAACATCCACATCTCTTGAAATCTATTTTTGCTCATAGGTTTAAAGAAGATCCTAACTCAATTTGCAGATAACTGACATACCATACAGGAAACTATTTCATATTCCATTCCAGAACTCAGTCCATTTTATATTAATCATGGAAACCAACTCTAAATGTTGGAAAATATTGCTGTCGTATTCTCCATCACGCTGCAAATCCTGCAGGTCATGTGAACACTCCTTGGGTTAATACGTTTACGTATTTCAAATCAACAAGACTGTGAAGGTATAACACGGTATTGCGTTCAGTCATTTTCATGAACAATCTTGAATTGTACAATTAATCTTGCACAGGCGACGTCGCCCTACTGCAATACGCGAAATGTCAAATTGCATTCTCCACCTGTCCGGCGCCGGCGCGGCAGGCGTGTCGGCGGAGGCACTCGCGCCCGACCGTGCCCTCGCGT
Source organism: Gryllus longicercus (assembly GCA_038098605.1). NCBI lineage: Eukaryota > Metazoa > Arthropoda > Insecta > Orthoptera > Gryllidae > Gryllus > Gryllus longicercus. Next base: position 5,362,406 of record JAZDUA010000032.1, on the reverse strand, counting down.
CCCCCTTTCTCGTCCCCCCGGCGCCCACCCCCTCCCGCAGGCCCCCGCCGCGGGCTCCGGCACGTCCCCAACAGGTCCCATCCAGCGCACGCCCTAACCATTACCACAAGCCCCACTCTCCGACCGTGACTCCGCGAAACCGCTCGCAGGAGACATTTCAAAATATTTTTTGTGTCCCTCTCTGTCCCTATGCTGGTGTCCCGGGGCGCAGGCGAGAGGTGGAAAAACAAAAATAAACGCGCGAGAAATAAAAAAATACAGCCGGGGAAAAGCTTCGAGGAGAGGCGGCGGCGGCGGTGAGGTGGAGGCGGAGGCGGCGGTGGTCGCCGCCGCCGCCGTTGCGGCTGTTTCGACGCGTGGCCGGTGGAGGTCTGTGCGGTCGGTCTCCCTGTGATTACACAGCCCGAGCGTCTGCCCGCCGCCCGCCACCGGCCGGGGGCGGCCGGGTCCGGGAGGGGCGGGGACCAGGGGCCGTGCGGCGTCGCCTGCGGGCACCCTGCGGCCTCGTCGTGGCGGAGGACGCCGGAGACGTGCCCGGCGAAGAACACGGCGAGGTGGTGCCCGCCGAGGTGGTAGCGGCCGCCGCCGCCGCCGCCGGGTGGTTTTTGCCCCCCGCCCGGCCGACGCGGCCGGCGCTACACGACGCATTCCGGAACAGCGTCTCGGGCGCCGATCGGCAGCCGGCCACCTTCAAATGGGGGGCCCCTTTCGTAATCGAGCATTTGAATTACATCCAGAAGCTCATTAGGATGGCCTATGGAATATGTATGAAAACGGCTACCAAAATTTCAATTTCTAATATACGTACCGTTAAATTTTTACTACAGTCCACTGAAACTGCAAATTGGGAAAGTTATAAATAAATATTAACGTAAAACATATAAATTACTTTTCGTTGCCTGGGTATCTTTGTATTGAAACATTCATCCATATATAACATAGTTTTCCATAATTGTCCACTTCGATATCTATTGTGTATTAGACAGATTTCATCTTCATCGCAAGGTTTGTAATCATGCATGGGTTAAAGACAAATACGAGAGCACTGGTGAAGGGGACGCGAATAAAGCAGTTGGGAAATTTCTGAATCCAAGGGCTTCAGCATTTATAAAATAAAAGGCATCGAAGATATTGGCTGACCAAGTATGTTGCTGAAATATTATTTGGCGAAAGTAGCTTCTAAATTAGTTTCTTTTAAATACCAGGGAGAATGTTGCCAAGCGACCATAATAAAGACAATTAGTTGAAGAAAAGGGAAGAAAAAAGGGAAGGGAGGAAAGATACGATAATGATGCATGAAGTAGATATTTGCAAGTTACACAATCCCCTTCATCATTCATTACCCTCGACATTTTACCGACGTTAGTTTAGATGTGCAACACAAGCGGGCGATAGGGTCGTAAATCCTGACGTTTGTATTTTGAATTTGTGAGTACGTAGAAATGTTGCCGGGAACTGTCGCAATTCTTAGTGTCATATATATATACAATGTTGCTTATCTACCCTTCCCATATAAATCACGTGAATATAGGAGTGACATCAGTGTTCCGTGAATCGATGGTTTATACAACCAAACGAGCTCTGTGTTCAGCAACTATATGCTTAATGAATTGCAAAAAAGTATCTTGAAACCAGCATGTTACATACTTGTTGAAAATATATAATCTAAAAGAAATAAATAAAAATACAAAACCTCCAAATCGTCTTAGCTAACAACTTTAAGCATTTCTTAAAGCTTGTATTTAATATACGAAACACATAATTATAAAAAAGAAACTTAATGACTTGCCGTCAAATCTTTTAAAAATTGATTCATGCCAATATATTCAATATTATGCATACAGTATTCTATACGCGAGTCTATAAAAAAAACGGGACCATCACCTAGTATATTTTTAATGCCTTATTGGTGGCTTAACAAAACACCGAATAACACATGGAAGTTCATTTTCATTCCAGCCTCGCCTCTGTTACTCTACTAACAACTTTGCACTTCCGTGATGCGAGTAGTTTGGAAATAAGGTGTTTATGTAGTGGAATAATAATGCAAGATTTCATAATATTGCCATTTTTTGCGACAAGGAGGTTCTTCGCAACGGTTCATTTACATGGAAGTTGCTTACATAAGAGTTCTTGCTAAGACACCTTGAAAGGACACTGCCCTCGTATCAAATACGCCAGTCACCCTGCCGAGAGCTCATCTGCTCGTGCAGATTCTGTTCCCTGCTTTCTCGACTCAATTTGCAGAGCTCAAGGGCCCATTAGCTATATCACAATCAAATTTTATATCTAAGCAAGAAAACGACAGTTGAGTAGGAAGGAATTCATGCAATTTGCACCTCGAAATGTATAATCTAATCTTGGAATGAAATGAAGGAATATCAACATTTATGGTTTGGCATTTCATAAAAATATATTTGAAAGATATAGGTTTCAGCATGAACACGACCTGTTAAACTATCAATTGACTTGATGCTTCATGTCAAACTACCCATCTTAATATATATATATATATATATATTATTGTTTTATAAAACAATAAGTACATACGAGTAGTTTTCACATAATATTTATAAATAGTTATGTTATTGCAGAGATGTCAATTCTTTTAGTATCTAGTCCCACATTTAATTTCAGGGCCTCCTTCGAAAAGTGATGAAGTTATTGAATCTATCTTTCTGTCACGGTAAGAAATTTAACTTTTTAAATTAATTTTAAAAAGTAAAATTTATTTTAAAAAGCAGTCGAAGGTAATGGTGTACAGTCCGACCACAGTTTTTCGATCACCGGAACCCCTAGTCATTTTCTCTCTTGCTACACGTTCTTGAATTATGAAGACAAAGTAGCAACGAGGTTTTTAACATTTGATGACAAAAAATATTTGCTTCAGTCTAATTGAAACTATTTGCATTGGCAAACGAGGTACAGGTTTGATTTGAAATAACTTAACTCCCCACTTGCGCGGCGAGCAAAATGAAAGGTTCAGAAACCGTGCGAAGATAGACATTTTACATTTACTGTCCAGGAGCAAATAAAGGGTTATATCAGCAATTTCTCATTACTGGAATGCTACAATAAGAACTATTATTTCATAAGTCTTCACTAAGTCATTCTCTTCAGTGTTCATTAATGTCTAAACTTCACAACTCTTTTTCAAAAGTGTACTTTGCTATCCTTGTCCGTAAGTTGCCGGAACTTGATCTCAATTCCTCTCACCAGCTGAAGTATTAGCATCCCTCAAATTTCTTTGTGTTCCAAGGATCCACGGGTTACACAAGCGTTTTTCTATTATTCTTTGCTAAAGCCTCAAATAATGCATTGTTTTGTTGAGTAACCATGTATTCTCTCTATAGAGTGGCCTCTGTACTCTCCAAAACTTGCTAATCTTGGAAAATTGCAAATACGATTTTAAATGCAAATTCGATTTTAAATGCAAATTCGAATTGCAAATACAAATTCCGCGTTTCTTTTTCTGAAGTGAATTTTTCAGGAGATTCTCGAAGTAGTATTCAGATACAACGTCAAGACTATAATGTTCGTAAAAGTTACTAATAAAGCAAGAACGTATGTGCTGTTTTAACACCACAAAGTTTTTCGCGTGGCAATGAGCTGTGGGCAGCGCCTGTATTTAATCGGCTGCATCTTTGTCGCCAACTCTCTTCGCTAAGCGTCCACCAGCGAGCCTTCCCATTCCACCGTTGCTGGTGTATTTATGGCGCTAGAATACCCTCATATGCTTAAATCTTAGACCATTGTATTATTGATTAATGATTTTGAGCGCGTCATCTGGTATGGTCATTGGTCCCATAACTGTAGTGCATATTTTATCGCGGGAGGTTGCAGTGCTCTCCCCCCACCCTGGATGGCGAGAACCGGCGCCGATCTATCCGCCGGCTTGTGGGGATTTTCTTAAACGAGGTATCTCCATCCAGGAGGCACCGCTCCGGCCGGGACAAGCTCAAGCTCCCGGCTGCCCCCTCTGCATGTGTGTAGTGTAGTGCATGTAAGTGTGAGTGTGTAAGTATGGGGTGAGGATAGGTCAAGGAGAGGAAGGACAATGAAGAGGCGCTCGGTCCCCGCCCAGGTTCGTAGGGAACTACTCTGGCATTCTCCTGGTGTTGATCGGAAAAAATAGGGAAAACTACCGATAAGGTCAACCGGTCGCTAGAACTCTTCTCCAGACAGCGTCGGAATTCGACCTAGCTATGTAGCTAGTATCAAAAATCTTGCGACCGTATGGAATCGAACTCCAGGACCTCTGGGTCAGAGCCATTTGCAGTGACATCAGTTGATGCCCCGAGTCAAGTCGGTAAACCATGGAATGAGAAACAAATTGACATTTCATTACGAACATTTGGCGCCAATGCAAGCAATGAAATGAAAGTCTAGATTTTTTTTGGTGTCATGCGAGGTGAAGGAAATTTTAAACATGCTTTACAGCAGCGGGACATATAATGGAAAAAACGAGGTCTTGCTTATTAAAGAGTCACATTAGTTTCTGTCATGTAAGCCACACCTATAATAAATACGTAGTGTTGATGCATAGTTACAAAGTTGTAAATACGATGCAAAAGATAAGTAAAGAAAGGCGACTACTATTTACATGTTTAAAATTCTAGAAGATAATCACTTGATCATTCTCTTCCAAGGAAGTGGATTTGTCTATTGGGCGTTATTTACTTCACATTTGTTCCTAGAGAAAATAGTTGCTGAATTCAGTTGCAATGGGTCATGCGCTGTACGAATCCCAGTTTCTGTTTATCACACTTACCGGGAAAATTCAGTAGTCACTCCTCAACAGCATTATTCAGACAAGGAAGCCTCATTGCACAAGTCTCACGACTTCAAAGCCAAATCCAATAGCACTGAATCGAATCGGAAAGTTAAAGGATAGAGTACTCACCGCAGGGTCACTAACTATCTCCCTTTGCTTTATTATATCCGGTTGGATGTGTGTAATGTTCACACTCGAAGGCGTGCATTGACCCGGAGGGCGGTCACGTGATTATGACAATTCAACGCCGCTCGCCGCCCGCCGCGTCCCCTCCGCTCATCGCTCGCCCCGCGTACGCCCGGGCGGGGGTGGGGGCGGAGGGGTCAGAGCTAGGAGAGGAGGGGAGGGGAGACACGAGGCCTCCCGCGTGCGGAGGGCGACGCGGGGAAGAGGCACGGGGGCGACTGCACTATTAATTCGAGCAATTAACCGCTATTCTAGTCCGCGGGACCATCTGCTTTCCGCGGGGGGACGCGTGAGCGAAGGGGAGGAGACGAAGGCTATGCAGAGAGTGCCGATTGTGGGAATCATGGTGATGGTGGCTGATAGTGTTGGTGACTAAAATGGAAATGATAAAAATGACGTAGGATACTGATTGTGGGAATAATGGCGAGTGCTGATCGTGGTAATGTCAGTGTTTGTGACTGATGGGAATGGAGATAAAGATGTCGCACATTGCTGATTTTGACAATGATGGTGATGCTCAGTGGGTTCACCCACGTTAACCCACGTTAAAATTCTCCTCAAGACAGTATTACTCGTACGTAACTAGTGAGGAGACTGGATTACTCGTACGTAACAAGCACTGAGAATCCGCCACGGCCGGGACTCGAACCCTAGGACCAGCGGGTCAGTGAATGACGGTAACAACGTAACAGAGGTAAGAGCGCAACCACTCCGCTGTCGTATCCTGCAACTGCGCACGAGAGGGTGGCAGCAGAACAGAACAGAACAGCGTAGAGGGGGTGGGGAGCCGAAGTCGCGGGGCGGAAGCGGGCGGGTGGAGCCTGGGAGGGGCCGGGAGGGGGCGGGGCCCGCGGTCGGCGCGTTCGGTTCAGCGGGTCGCGTCAGCGCGCTGCGACTGGGCCGGAGGCGAGCGGCCGCGGGGAGGCGCGGCGCAGCGCAGCCGTGGGACGATGCGCGGCGCGTGGCGTGGCGTGGCGAGGCGAGGAGAGGCGAGGCCTTCGCCAAACGAGGCGCATTGGGAGCCGCGCGCGCGTGAAGAGGCGAGCGCGCCCGCCCACCCCCGCCCACCCGACCGGAAGAGCGCACTGGGAAGCGCCGTGCCGCAGCGGGGAATCGGAGTGCACCCGCCGTAGTCGCCTCCGCTTCCATGGCACTAGAGAAACCAGTCTCCTGCGTCGCCTTTGTATCGTCAATCGGCTGCTGTACTGCCAGCGCTTCCTTTGCATCACCCGGCCACTGTCTCTAAATTCGTTTCCTCTTCAGTACTGTCGGTATCGCAGCTCTCGTCTCCGACACCACCGCTCTCGTCTCCGACACCACCGCTCTCGTCTCCGACACCACCGCTCTCGTCTCCGACACCACCGCTCTCGTCTCCGACACCACCGCTCTCGTCTCCGACACCACCGCTCTCGTCTCCGACACCACCGCTCTCGTCTCCGACACCACCGCTCTCGTCTCCGACACCACCGCTCTCGTCTCCGACACCACCGCTCTCGTCTCCGACACCGCCCACATGTGTCTCCATTCATGACTCCGTCACTAACCACATATCAGCCACGGCCAACGTCTCCACAATTCTAACACACAATTCCGACACCGCCCTCCTTTTCGTCACTTTCTACTCTGTCTTCGCCGCTCTCGGTTTTGGCATCGCCTATGCGTCTGTCATCGAGTGAAGTGGCTCGGAGGGTGGCGAGATGACTTCGCATTCGGGAGGCCCGAGTTCAGTCCCCGTATCGGCCATCCTGACCGGGGTTTTCGTAGTTTCCCTCTGTCATCCAGGCGAACGCTGGAATCGTTCTACTGAAAGGCGCGACCGCAAAGCTGGCGTCGCTAGCCAAATTCGTTAACTACGTGAATTCACGAAAGTTAAGCGAATTCGAGACATCGCGGGTTCTTGGTTGAGTGACCGACTGGGAACCCCGGGAACTAATGCCCCCGAGGCCATTCCTGCCACCTCATAACCTACCACTGCCACCTCTGCAATATCCACCACATCTCTTCTTCCACTGTCTCTCCCGCCGCAGTCACCGCTACCGCGCCCCCTGTGGGGATTCCCACACGCTCTGAATCGAATGAGGATGTGGGAACCGCCCGCCACACCCCAAGCCACCCCGCCACGCCACCGCAGCGCCGCCGGGGCAGCCGTCTTGCTGCTCGCGCATCCGCGGCGGGCGCTCTCCACTGCTTTTTGTACTCCCTCTCTCCTCCCCTCCAACTCTAGTCCTTCCTCTGCATGGGTCTGAGGGGAGGGTGTGGTGAAATGGATAGCGCTCACACCTTTCATCTCTGTATAATCGATTTCACTTCCGACGTGCTCGTTTTTCCGCTTCTTTGCTCTTCTGATTCAAGTGTCTCTCTTGTTATTCCTTTTCATATTTAGAAATACTTCGAAAGAGAGTTTAGAAAACTTGACGGTATTCTATCCTTAAATTCACACGAGATATGTTGATGGAATTAGTACATTATGACTGCCCGGATTACTCAGAATTTCGTGCAATCAACCTACTTTTGTTAATCCGGTGTCAAACTTCATTCACAGGACAGAAATCAAGCGTAAATGGAGGGTGATTTCAAGTGCCACGTTGGCCGCGTTGTTCTCTCCTACAAAAGCTTATAATTACAGAAGTTTGGCATAAAAGCATTAAAAGTATCGTAACTGCTAAAGATACATTAACAATCCCATACCAACTGGCTTAGGTGGCTCAGGGCTCCAAATGATGTCACTGCAGCGCCTCTGACGTCTTAGGGTTCGAAACCTAACGGTGGCAGGATTTTCGTCACTAGCGGGATAGCTAAAACGATTTCAGCCGCTGCTTGGAAGAATATTCTAGCGGTGGTGGTGGTGGTGGGGGTGGGGGGGGGTCATGGCGTAAGGCGCGATTTTCTTCGCCAACAAACCATGCCGCGTGTTCATCGCGGGAATTTAATAATCGTTTAGACATGCTGAGGGTATTAAAGGGCCCTCGGTGGTTCGTTGGTGAGCATGCTCGCTTGCCACAGCGCAACCCCGGGTTCGATTCCCGGCCAAGGCAAATTATAACTGTTTGGTTTACTTACAAATGTCCCAGTATCTATTGGTGTGTGATGATGAAAAAGCCTACCCTAAGGTTATGAAGACCAGTATATACGGTGGAGGGATGTCTTCGTGCTAACCACACGAACCCCCTTATCCCATGGCCGCTTATCGGCCATGGCCCATATCGGGCTGTTGAGCCAAGAACACGACAGTGCCACATATATATATATATGAATTTACCTTTAAAACCAAACACACCACTTTACCGGTTGCAAAATGGTAAAATATCTGTATGAGACTTCAAGGAAGAAATTGAGAAAATATCCGTTTTCTATAAGCATGTAATGTATGTGGGAGAAGTATTTTCTGCGCACCAGAATTCCTACACCAAACATGGTTGAAACATTTGAAAACTTTTTTTGTCTCTTGTAATAACCGACCAATACTGTTTTGCAGCGGTAAACGAACTACAGGTTTCATATAGTGTTGCTCACATAATAGAAATCCACACAGCCCGGTTCTACCCCTACGACAACTAGCAAACGGAGAGCTGAACCACGTACGCTTAATGAAGTTACATTTATGTCCAGACGTGAAACAAGGGGTCATCTCAGCATTCAGTGAATGGACCAGGGACATTGGAGGAAAACCTTGATAAAATTGAAGGTCATTGACGGAGAAGCTGAAGTATAATACTTGTTACAGACATATTTTGTCCTTTAAAATTACATTACGCTACTTAATACATTACGCTATGTGTGTCAAATGTGTAACTTTGCTTTCGAGTGAAAAGTTGAACGACCTGATGGTAAAAGCCAAGTTCATAATATTCTAAAACGCAGTCTGCCTTGTGTGATGCGCAACTTTTCAATCAACAGAAATACATGAAAGTATTAATGTCCTCGTAAGAATGGCAACAAAATTAGAAAACCTACCCTTGTACAAGTGACAAATGACTGAGAATGTCATTTGTAATGGCGTTGAAAAATAAGCACCGAGTAGCATCCAAGTTGCAAGACTAAACATATATTCCGACATATCATTTTCTACACGTTTATTACAAGCGAGCGCTTTAAAAGAAAAGAAAGTTCTCACTTCCCGATCTTTATATCTTCCACATTTTGAAAAGTTGAATCATTAATATTAATAAGCACATAAAAGGTAGCGATTAAAGATCGAGGCAAACGTTAAAGAATTTTACATAAAAAATCGATAAAATTCTTCAAAAATTACAGTCCTTTCTTCAATAGCTTCCACACTTCTCTTTTACCAAAAGTTTTCGCAATCCTCTTTCCACTCTCCTACATTTCCGTTCGGAAGACCCTTGGGGAGTAGCATCAGAGGAGGAAGGTTGGCTCCTTTAATGACAAAATTGACACTGTCCTTGCTCCCCGGGGGTGTCATTAGTTGAAAAAAGGGGCAACGGGAAGATTTCCGTGTCCCGTTGTTAGAGGGGTCGCTGAAAGGGCGGCTTGTGGCCGAGGCGGCAGACTGTCGACTGGGGTGGTTGGGGGGCAGCGTAGGGTACCCAGAGGCACCTTGGAGACGAGGTGATGTCGGGTGGCAAGCGGTGGAGCAACGGTAGGCGATAGCGGTAGACGGGATGCCTAAGAGAGACTTTCACGAATAGGGTGAGAGGGAATTGAGAAATGAAGGAGATTGAGGAGAGGAGTAGTCTGTCAGTCCAGATTGTTTTAAAGAGTGCAGGACAGATGGCGATGCGAGGCATGAATGCGTGGGAAACAAGGGTGATGTGATTTGACTACATGACGAGGTTCGAGGAGGTGAACGGCACATACGAGGTGCAGAACGCGAACGGAATAACACGTGGAAATAAAGAATTCGAGAAATAGACAAGAAAATTCTAAGGAGAGAGAGTCGGAATGTGAGACCAATGTGAAGAAATATAACCGTTAAACATTTGGTATGAGGCGGTTGGTGTTAAGAGGAACGACAACATGCAATACAGAGCTAATTTCTCAAAGTAATACAAGATACATTTGACGTCTCCTTGGGAAGTTTATATATGATTGGAAATGTCATTACGTCACGTTATCAGCAAAATACACCATACAATTGGCTCAATAGCGGAGACAATGCCATGAACGTAATGCCTTAAATACGTTTTGACAACATTCGAGACATTTTATGAGCACAACGCCATGAGCACAACGCCATGAGCACAACGCCATGTGCACAACGCCATGTGCACAACGCCATGAGCACAACGCCATGGGCACAACGCCATGAGCACAACGCCATGAGCACAACGCCATGAGCACAACGCCATGAGCACAACGCCATGAGCACAACGCCATGAGCACAACGCCATGAGCACAACGCCATGAGCACAACGGCATGAGCACAACGCCATGGGCACAACGCCATGAGCAACTGCGAAATTACTCTAGTGTGTAGTCAGTTCGTAAGCATGGGTCTGTCTGCAAAAAATGATAAGGACCACAGCGTCATGAGTACAACGCCATGAGGGCAACTCCATGGGACCAATGTAATGGAAACTACAAAATCGGAACAATAAAGAGTTGATTAATTCATATACAGACGCAGTATGTTCTTAGGCCTCCTGCTGAAAAGGACCCAATCAACATCTTTTACCACACTTCAAATAAGTTCGTAAATATTAAAAAATTTTAACATTATTTTTCATTTGAAAGTTGATAATTTTCTTATTTTTATTACATAGCACCAATATATGAATTTTATTTGGCCTCCGAGTTTGGTCTCCCTTAGAGCTCTTTATCATGTCAATCCATCCATGGGAACAACGCAATTACCAACGAGATAAGATACACCACGGTAGGCAGAAACTGAGGGGGACAAGTGATACGATGGAATGGAACGACAACGTTGGCCAGTAGGCGGTAGTCCACGGCCGCGGCGGTAGGAGGTGAACGGGGGCTGCAAGCAGAGGGCGCCGTGTTGTGGCGGCGGTGCTGGTAGCGGTGGCGGGAGGACAGGTCCGAAGGACGCAGCCATCATTATTGCGGCCTTGTGGGGCGACCCATTGCAGGGGACGGGGGCAGCGGCGCGTTTGAGGGCTCTGAATGTTTGCGGTCGCGGTGTAGCGGGTCGCCGGCGTTCCTTGTTTTTGGTCTCTCTTTTTACGTGTTCCTCCGGGAGTGCTCGGTGGCTTCGAGGAGACGGGTCCTCGAGGGACCACTGCGACGGGTGTGGGAGGGGGAGGGCAGAACAAGCAGGGTACGGAGGGAATGTGTTAGAATCTTCGACACGTGGTTGCTAAGACCAGAAATTAGAAATGTAAGACGGCATTAAATTATGTTTTCACTCTGGATTTACAGTTCTGAAAATGTAACTTATTTTAGAAAACAATAATTTACTGATGTGAAACCAAAAACTGATATAATTGCAAAAAAAAATATTTTAATCGTACTTCGTCGATGTTTTATAAAATTCTGCAAAAGTAATTTCGAAGTATTTTAATTGATATGTTAATATGAGCAACACTGATGGATTATAATGATTTTAAATTTCCAATATCTCATTATCTCGCATTTTTAAAATTGTAAATTGGGGTGGCTTCGTGTCTTGAGCATGTGACATTAGGAAAGATTAATCCCTTAGTTTAGATATCGCAATAGCCACTGTAAATTAAATTAAATTAAATACTGAATTCATTCCAAATCCAACCGCCAAAATAAAGGTCAATGTATTCATTGTGGTGCTGAGTTCTCTGGTGTATATACCGCTTTTTCTGCCTACCATATTTTCACCTAACACCTGTTTTAAGGTTTCATGGGGACATTGCAACCACTTTGTGTACAGTGCTTGGTAGTTACGTCTGATAGTCTTGAAAGTACTTTGTTTCCTTGGATATAATTACTGTTATACCTGCCCGTTGATACTTTACTTAATTTAATCGGTGTGTTATTATTAGAGGATTTATTATTGAATTGTTTAATATTTGCGGGGTTATTTGTGAACTTTTTTTACATTTATTAAGAAATTAAAAGCATACGGGGAACATACTATCGGAAGAGTTACCACTGATGAATTGGCTTCTCTGACCCTCAAAAATGAAATCCAAAAGTGAGATCAGAAATTAATCGAGAAATGGGAAGAACATGATTGCAGTTCTTTTTGCTGAAAGTAAAGGCAGTGTTTTCATATCAGAAGAGTCTGAAATCAATAGTCCTGCAACATGTAAGGTGAAAACGAAACACACTGTTCGAACTCCTTGAAAAAAACTTCAATCACTATTTCAGAGTTTGGGATTTGGTATTAATAAATATGAGGAATTAAAGTAGAGCCAGATCACTAAAATTTCTTATAGGAAATATCATTGATATAATTTTTCTCTACTATCCCCACTCAATTGCTCTCGCGGCTCAGCTATTGGTCAACATGCTCGCTTTGAATGACGCAACCCCCTGTTCGATTCCCAGTCGAGCAAGATTATAGTGTGCGTTTTTCTTGCAATGTCCCAGTACATGATGCTGTGTGACGATGAAAAAACTCACTTCTCAGGACGGGAAGACCAGAATATCACGTAGGGTTTTCTTTGTGCAAACCACACGTACCCTTTTACCCATGGCCGCAAGGCCGGGACGCTGCTGGTAGGCCCTGGCCCGTTCGCGGGCTGTCGCGCCAGTACAGACATACAGATCCTTACTCAATTATCCTTTCAAAAACAAATAATAAAGAACGTCTTTTTTCTAGATGTGAAACTTTTTGTAAAATATGTTCGATAAAAAGGGAGATAATACAACAAAATATTAATAATTTGTACCGATGTGACCTCAGTTCACGGTAGTATCATTCCAATGCAATGAGAAAAAACTATTAAATAATTAAATATTGAATTCAAAATTTTTGTAAATAACAAGTACGTTTTCAAACAGAAATTAGCAAGCTGAATTGTTCTGGAACTTTTCAATATTTTTCGTCACTCTCCCTCGAGCCTGAAGCATAATGTTTCATCTGCTCTACATTTTTTAATTTTCATTCATAATTAGGTTAAAAGGCAACTAAAACACTGTTTTAAAGTTACAAGCAGAATGGCAAAGATGCAAAGGCCATGCCAAGTACTGTCGATGAAAAAAAAAGAGGACGGTGGTCATTAAGTAAAAGGAGTGTAACTTTCGTTAAACGAATCTCGGGGAAGACATCTTGTTTCCTGTTCTCACGCAAGAGGTCTTTTTGCAGGAAGGAAGGATTAATTTACAGTCGGGCGGACGAGAAAGGTAGATATTAGTCGTTCCCTTTTAAAGATAGTTTCTGTAAATCAGATTATCGTCCTCTGGAGACGTATGTATTACCGAGGAAAGAATCATTGCTAATTAAATATTTTATATTTGAATGGCAATACAACGCTTTAATGGTCTCCTCAATTATGGGAGTGCATAACTGCGTTATACAACAAGATTTAAATTATAATGATTATATGAAAATGATTTGAGATCATTGACTAACATAAAAAAGTTGCATTGTCTGCTTTCTTTTGCATTAGAAGATTTGTTTTAATAAACACAAGTTGGCAAGTTATGTAGTACTTCTGAAAATTAGTTTCAACGCGTTTGCAGCATATTAGCAGGAATCAATTTAAACGAAAGGTTTTTGAATGTCTTTTATAACGAAAATTGCCAAAATTCAAAGCAACGTTTTGAATTTGTTTCTGATTCACGACTTCCAAAATTAAAGTGTTTTTCCTTCATTTCACGCAGATTTAATTGCGATGAGTGACTAAAGTTTAAACAGTCACACTGATAAATGAATATACAATTTTAAATTTAATTAATCATAATTTCAATATTATATATATGATATTGAAATGTATGATATTGAAATCATTAGACAGTAATTATTCATAAAATTCAATTAATGTTGTATATGTGTGCATGCGCATGTGTGTGTGTGTGTGAGTATGAGAGAGAGAGAGAGAGAGAGAGAGAGAGAGAGAGAGAGAGATCATTAGAATAACAAACCAAGTCGGAAAATCTTAATTTCAAACACAACGTTTACGTAATTGCATAAACCGTATGCGCCAGCGTCCAACTGTCGTGGCCAAATAGTTTAAATGAGACGGCAGCGAAAGCTGCAGCTCCAGATTGAATTGTAGTTTAGAAGTCCCAACAAACAACGTCGGGTACACCATGCATTTTTGTATATTATAACTAAATGTGTAGTAGTTTACCAAATTACTTTGAGACATATTCAGGATGTAGACAGACTCACAGACAGAATTAGAGACAATTACAGTATTTTGTGAACTGTTTCTTTCTCACGTACATTTATTTATAATATCACCGTTGCAGGTTAGTAATTTAATGATCTTACAATGCTTTATTGCATATGTATTCTGAAGGCACAATTATGTTCATTGTTGGGTATAGCTTTAGCCATGAAAACGCTTCTATTTCACAATTTTTCGAAATTATACAGACATTTGTTCCATTATGATACGGTTTTATACGACTTTGATAATTGATAAAATATAATTTCATGTGCTTTCTGTTACTCTGAAAATTCAACAAACAAGACAGCACTTCGAAACCTTGTCATTATTCTACGTCCTGTCTAGACAACGGGTACCTCCAAAACTTCTGGTTGACTACTAAGTCTGACTTTCCTTGAAGTTGACTAGGTACATTGTCCATTCTAGTTAGTTAGTTCCTTAAACAATTGTTTTGAATCATAATATATAAAGACCTAAGCACTGAACATCTGGTACCGATTTTGAGGTTCTCAAACGCCGTACAGACGTAAAAGAGGGATCATTTGAAAGCTTTGGAAGCAGATCATTCTTCAAACTGGTTCCCCATCCCCTACAAACTGATGGGGATTGAGAGAGACCTCTCTAAAGCTTGGAACCCAAAACCATCTACCGATGGTTTCTGTGCTCATTATGAATCTTTGTAAGTCTTTTTCACAAAAAATGTTTAATGAGATTACTCTATGTAATATCAACTTAAGGTATTTAAAAACTGTAAATACAAAATTAACGTTTTTTTATTTTTTTAGTTCAATACTTCATTTAATTCAATATTCAATAAAGTTTTTGTTTCATTTCTTCATACAATGTCCTTGCCACAGAGAGCTATTGAACCTGGTCCAGTAAAAAAATAAATTATACATTGCTTTCTTTAGCTCAATTTCAATTTTTTACCATTCAGTCTCGGATTTCACGATTTTGTTTTATTACGTTTTTGATTGGCTATTTTACTAACGGCTGTACGAAAATTAAAATTGATTTGGAAACAAGCATGACAATACGTTTTTATGAGAAAGTAAGTGATTGTATAACTTTAAGAGATTTAAAAAATATGAAAGTAGTTCAGCTCTTCAGCGTACTTATTCCTCTTCTAGTTTCCAAATTGTATGTGAATGCCTCCTTGCATACAAAACAGTAAAATGGAGACATTGTGTTTCATTGTGGAAGAACTGAATGAAATCAGTTCAGGAGGAAAATTTGAAAAGTGAGCGTCTGGTACAATGGTGTCTGGAACAAATTCATCGAAGAATGGAATTAAAAAAAAAAAATAATAAAAACTAGGTCTGAAAAATTCCCGAAACCATCACAGTACTATTATTTACATTAATGACTGTTCTGGATATTTTCTAACTCCTACGGACTTCTGACCAGTTACATCCAATATAATCGACAGTTTACTTGAGTGCAATTGTTCGGTTTAAGTATATGACACCTACAACGCTATATTTTCATAGGTTCGCCATAATCTCACTTGCCTCACTTTCCCACAGGCGATTTGTCTATTGTGGCGGCGTGAAAGTAAACACACAGACAATTAAAAAGTATATACAGTTTTATTTACAAAATGTACAAATGTATAGAACTACCCCGTACACACTTTCCAGTATTTCCCGACCGCCAGTCGTGACCGTATTATAAAGTGAATACACCACATTTACATGAAAGGCCCCACCTCGAGTGCACGCTCCTACCGCGCCACTCATGTGACCTTCGTCACCCGTGCAACGCACGAATACGCACATGCCTGGGCGTGCATTTTGCGCTAAGCGTCTTCCGCGTCCTCCTCAAACGCAGTACAGCGAACGTGACGCTACATTACGCTCGCACTCTGTCTAGAACCGACGCCGACACCCCTCTCCGCACATAACACGTCGTTTCTCTCCATTGAACATCTGTGAGCACTTGCTCCTGCGTAGACCAAGTTGCAGAGCCGGAATGAGACCGGAGCAGAGACCGGAGCAGAGACCGGAGCACCAGAGCAGAGACCGGAATACAAGTTGCCAGAGCACATAAAGCATCCGATGGAAATATGTCAATTTTTTCTGAATATGACTGGCACGGCAGGTGTGTTCACGTTCGTAAAGCTGTAGGTTAACGATATGTTTAAGACTTCCAAATTTTGAAAAGAATACAATAAACGTAATTTTACTTTTACAATACAATTTTATAATCCTTACATTATCATTATTCCAAAGGACTTCTTTCCATTTTCTATTACACACAGTTTAAGGAGGAGACGGTATGTATTAAACGATCAGAGATTTTTGGGGAAACAAAAATATGAAAGAGAATGTTTCTGTTGGTCAAGTTAAAGTGACATAAAAATCGTTGTACAGTACACTACAGAACTAAAACCATAATCTACCTTACGCTATATCTAACGTATATTTAATTAAAGGGCGCCCAATGGAAATGGCGATGTACTAAATGTTTAGGCATCAAAACAACCCTTTGAAAACTCTCCGACGCCCATTTTTATTTTTCTTAGGGTAAGTTTTAATCCCATATATCGGAATATTCAAGGCTACCTCTGTAGCACCTACACTGGTTGGCTTTCGAGATTTGGAAGTGATTTATGTACGACAGTATCGTTATAGCAGGTTATATAAAAGTGCATTATTGAAGTAACTCCATTACATATACATAACTAATTACAGTAACAACATTGACAAGATCTTTAAGAACAGAATATGAAATGTGCAATTTCAGATAAAACATTAAACTAATAATATAATGATCGTGAACAGTAAGATACTGAGAGTGGCTGGATGCACAACTTTAGACATCTTGAAAATGAACGAAATGAAATGTAGAATTAACTCGTTTTTCTGTCCAAATAAAATGAAGCCTTCACGTGCGAGAACAAGGAAACAATTGTTTCTCATGCAAAAGGGTAGTAGGAGTTGTAATTGAAATGTATGAATTATTAACTGATCAAATGACGTGATTATGAGAACATTATTGCGTATTTATGTAAGATGATACACATGTAAAAAGTGAGAACTTCAAGTTCGCAATTAAATACATTATGTCAACATTATATTAATGTCTTTTTAGCATGATGAATAATGAAAATAGAATAATGAAAAATATATAGGATATTTTGAATCCTAGTAACAAAACTAAAGCAACGTGGAATAACGTAAACAATACGATCATATTATCTTGATACATTGTAGAGAGTGCTGTTTTAAAGGATAATGACACAGAAGCAAGTAATCATGTAAATGTTGCAAATTTCTTCTCACTGAACTCACGAAGGGACTAAAACCACAAAATTCAATATCAGAGCTTACCAACAAAGTTTCGACACGATGATTTTTTCCGATACTTCGAGAGAAATCCTCAGAATAATCAGTCATATTAATATAAAACATTTCCTGTAAATTCACATAGATCACAAAACATACATTTTCGCGTACTACATATGTAACAAAGATAAAGTATTCTAACGCTCTAGCGGAAAGTGGAGATTTTTTTACATTCAAGTGACAAGGTTTCTTGCTGTATGGAATGTTGTTGAATGTTGTGTTTGTATTGATGTACTATTTTTAAAAGAATTAGATTTGTACGAATATTTCTATAGAGTCCCACGGCATGATTTTAACTTAATTTTTGTAGATTTACAAGTTCATACATTTTTCTGCAGATTCGTAATCGCCCATAGCAAGGAGCTCTTTTGAAGTAATCGAGGCAGGTTTGTGGAAATTATTCTTGTTTGTATAATACTCTGTCAATGATAAAACACTTGTGAATTAATATTTGTTTGTTTGGTAGATGTGTAAGAAATTGCAACCTTTTTCTGACTGCCGTAGTACTTGCAGATCCGCTTTTCATGCACTGCGATTCGTAGAGATCCTATAAGTGATGGCTGAGGTATGTTAATATGGACAAAGTGCAGTATTATATAACAGTTACTAATGCGAGAAATAACGTGCTGATGGAACACCATTTGTTAATATTATTTTATTATATAATTTAGACGTTTTAAACATTCGAACATTGCTCTCTACTGTGTAATAGTGGTCTGTTAAACCAAGGAAGCAAACCTTTTTTTCGACTTGTGGGTGTTTTATGGTTTCTAAATCATAAATTAAAGCCACAAATCGCACGATGCAGATGAAAATGCAAAAGAAACATGCGTAAAAATCACATTAATTTAAGCCTTTAATTGTATTTAATGTGGTAAATGAATTCAGTGTGAATTGTTTTATTTTTATTTTCACAATTAACACGTTCTTAATATTATTGTGTGCACTCATTATTTGTATTTCAAATATTGGACTCTCAAGACAATGACATTAAATAAGAATTCTCATTTTGCGTTTGATAGCATTTTTAAAATTATAAGAAATTATAATTTAGCATCCAGAAGATTAATGTAAGTACTTGGTTTAGCTTACAATCGATTTTAACGAGAACCAACGACACAAAGGTGGTCAAATAATGTGATTGACAGCACATATTGTCAATTTTTTTCTTCATTTTATACAAAGTGATTGATTTAAGAGAAAAAGGTCATCGATTGTTGACATCTCCATTGAAAGGTTTGTTAAACGTTGGATTTGACTTGGTGAGAAGAATGGCGAATGTGTCATTGAGAGTGCATGTATCAGCATTAGCGTAAACGAGCGTGTGCGGGCACATGCTAATTCGAGCGGGCGTGTGTATCTGTCCGCTCACTTTTATTTAGTATTTATATCAATCTCGATGTACAGTAAACATCGTAAGTTGGTAGTTCTCAGAACAAGCCACTTAAAAAAATTTTGTACTCGACACCCATTACCTCATTACCTCCTTACCGGTTCCACGCAGACTGGACAGTTTTGGATATATAAACATAGCCATAACTGCAGTACAAGTTAATTAGCTCAAGAAACGATTACTTCCAAGTGGTATCGATGTTTAGAAAACGCGGAATTAAAGGAAACTCGACGTAAGGTGCCCATTTTCCCCATGAGTTCCCACATGCGAATTTGAAGGGCATCGTGGACTTGTGTTTTGGGGAGAAGCGGGTAAAAGAATCGCATGAATCGCTGGCCTAACAAGAATTCTGACTGACCAGGAACTGGCAAGTTACCTCGTTCCAGAAGCGCGACTCGAGTACTCGATTATTGATTGATTATTTCGTGTTTCTCTGCGCGTCAATTGCTATGGTCACTTGCCTCGCAAGTGTTGTACATGTTTTTTCGTCAGGAGGTAGCGATGAGCTTCCCCCACTGGATGGTAAGATCTAGCGCCGATCTACACGTCAACAGGCGGGGGTTTCCTTCAACGAGATATCTCATATCAGGTAGGCAACACACCAGCCGGGACAAGCTCTAAGGTTCGCAATGGTATCCCGACATATGTGGTAGTGTAGTACATGTGAGTGTAAATGTGTGTAAGAAGTGAGGATAGAACAAGGAAGAGGAGGGAAAGATCGCGCGGTCCTTTGCCCGTTATTTAGATTACAGCTCCGGCAATCGCCTGGTGTTGATTCGGGAAACTACGAGAAACTACCGATCAGAGCAACCGGTCGCTAGAATTATCTAGACAGCAACAGAATTCGGCCTAGCTATGAGTATCAAGCTAATGTCGAAAATCCTGTCACCGCCGGGGCTCGAACCCTAGGTCCTCCTGGTTAGAGGCCTGCCGTGACATGAGTTGATGCCTTGGCCACATTAGCAATTCGTTATCCTATAATTTCCGACAATTGTAAAAGTTTAAATTTTGATCCTCTTGTACAATTACATTATTGATGATAAGCATTTTTTCTTCAAATGGAATTTGTTCCCCACAGTGAGTTCTTAATCTTTTTATATCTTGTACATGCATAATAGCAGCTAATTCATTTTTCATAAACATAGATATTTTAATGTTTTAAAGTACTTCTCCCCAGTGACTTATGTTCGGGTCTCGACGAATGTGAACAGTCGATACTACAGAAGTGGGTGTGTCGGATAATGCAACTGCCAAGGTGAAAGTTGATTGATTAATAGTTTACGAATTTTACTCTAAAAAATTCCAAATGCTTGCTGAAAAAATTAAAATACAGGCCCACGAGAGGCGCGCCTCTCTGCATCCGCATCTTGTAGCCATCCCCGACCTTACAGTTGGACGAAAAGACTGAGCTCACATTTTCAGATGATCAATTCCCCATTATTCAAACCCACTCCGGATGCAGTAGGTGTGTGTCAACCCAGGATTCAAAGTAGACTGCAGCGCCACCAGAAAGAATAAGAAACGAGAATGGCATGGAAATATATGACCTTCAGGTAAATGTGTTTTAATAAAAAATACCCATTCGTAATTGAAGGGGCAAGACTTAAATGGTGCCCGAAGCCAAATAAAGATAGGCTTGCAGCACTCACGTGGATGACATTTACATATTACTTTTTCTAATTAATTATATCAGTCCGGTCCGAGCCGCCGAGGCGAACGCTTCGTAACCGAGGTAGCTCTGCCTTATCGCTTTCTGGCAGTGGTGAACCCGCAGCGATCAGTGCGATAACACTCAGTGCCAGTGTCGTTCGTGTGAGCGGTGCGAACAGTGCCACGTTCAGAAAAAGTGTTATTTTAGTTGTAGTAAAAACCAATAAATCATTTTTAGACTAGTGAATGGCCACAAGTAGTTGCTCCGTTACGGGGCAACTAATTCGAAGCGCACCTATAGTGAAAATGGTGGTGAAAACTCGTTTAACAGTGAATCTGTGCAACCCATCCCAGATCAAGCAATACTTCAACAGCAAGAACTTCTTCAGCAACAACTACAACACCTCAAACATCAGCAACAAGTGGTAGAAATACAACTCTCTCAACTTCTAACTCAATATCATGTGCCTCCACAACCGCCTCTGCAACTAGATCAACTACAGCAACTTCTGACGCAGCAACCACAGTTACCGCTGTCAACAAGCAGTGCAGATACGGATTGTCAGAAGACCGATAGATTAGCACAACAAAGCAGTAGTACAACAGACGTATCAACAATGTCATCAGTTGAAGGTACGTGCGATAACACTCTGGAGTGGCAAGAAGTCGTCCCGAGACGGCGGAAACGAAAAAATAGTGAACCTTCACAAAGAGCTCTAAAGAAAATGCCAGCTACAGAAAGTATTACAAATTACAACAAATTTGAACTTCTTTCTTCTACAGAACCAGAAAACAACACAATAGAAAAATCTGAATCCAACCAACGAACCAATGGTAATAAAATTCCACCCATTTTTCTACCAGGAATAAAAGATGTGAATATCTTAAAAAAATGCATTGAAGAAGTATTAAAAAAAGAGGAATACAGCTATAAATTACTGAACAGTGACAGTGTCAAAGTCATATTAAGTACAGTTGAAGCATATAGAAAGCTCATAAAACATTTTGAAAATAAAAAATTGCAATTTCATACATATCAGCTCAAAGACGAGCGTTCTTTTAGAGTTGTGCTTAAACAACTTCACGCAAATGCAGATGTTAAGGAACTGCAAGAGGAAATTGAAAGATACGGCCACAAGGTTCGCCAAATTTATAATATCCAACACAGACAAACAAAAGCGCCACTCCCTCTCTTCTTCATAGATCTACAACCTAGCAAAAATAATAAAGATATTTATAACATAGATAGTTTACTGAACTGCAAAATCAAAATAGAAGCACCTCGAAAGAAGAAAGAAATCGTACAATGCAAAAGATGTCAAGAATATGGACATACAAGGACATACTGCCATCGAAAACATCGCTGTGTGAAATGTGGAGAAAATCATCCGACCGAAGTCTGTAAAAAGCGAAAAGAAGACCCACCTAAATGTGCTCTATGTGAGCAAAACCACCCAGCAAACTACAAAGGATGCGAAGTCTACCAAGAAATAAGACAAAGTAAATATCCCCAGAATACACAAAATTCGTATCTTTCTCACTCACACCATCGAAGCAACAAACTTTTAAGTAGTAACGTACCTAGCGAAACGCAACACCGCACTTGGGCCTACGTAGCCAAGTACCCTCCATCACATCAAGTCATAAATGATAATAGTAATACTGAAATTGCACAACTAATATCAACTGTTCAAGAAACTTTTCAAAAATTTGAATCAATACTAACCAAGCAAAGTGAACAAATCTTCAACCTGATAAGCCTCATGACCAAAGTAATAAGCAAATTATGAAGACATTTCGTATTGGTGTATGGAATGCCAATGGACTAGCGCAACATTGCAGAGAAATTAACAATTTTCTACAAGACGAAAAAATTGACGTAATGCTCATCTCAGAAACTCATTTCACGGAAAAAAGTTCCTTTAAACTACCTAACTATGAAATATATGATACAAAACACCCAGATGGCACAGCCCATGGAGGTACGGCGATAATAATAATAAGAAACATACAGCATTCTTTGAAATCAAATTTTGAAAATGATTACCTGCAAGCCACATCTGTACTAGTTTATGACTGTTTCGGTTCATTGACAGTGTCAGCTGTCTATAGCCCTCCAAAGCATAAAATAACGGAAGAAATGTATAGAGAATATTTCGATACGTTGGGTGCAAGGTTCATCTCTGGAGGTGACTACAACGCAAAACATTCGCAGTGGGGGTCAAGACTGTCGACTTTACGAGGAAAAACACTACTCAACGTAGTCACGTCACTCAACGCAGAACCGCTATCGACAGGAGAGCCAACGTACTGGCCAACCGACTGTAATAAGCTGCCGGACTTACTTGATTTCTTTATCATGAAAGGAACAAATCAGAGCTTTACATCAATTGAAAATTCTCTCGAATTGTCCTCCGATCACTCTCCAGTAATATTAACTATTAGCTCTCATATAATAGAAAATAATTTTAAACCTAGTATTTCCAATAAAAAAACGAATTGGAGTGACTTTCAAACATGGCTTAATGTAAATATTACTGCAAACGTTCCTCTAAAAAGTGAATTCGATATAGATGAAGCAGTTGAATTTTTAACTACTAGTATCCAACAAGCAGCATGGTACGCTACACCAGAAACGTACGGAACAGCTTCTCACAAATACCCCAAAATAGTTGATGAAATGAAAAGAAATAAGAGGAGACTTAAGAAAGTTTGGCAAACCACGCATGATCCAAATGATAAACGAAACTTCAACAGGGCAGCGCAGGATCTTAAAAGATTTCTTCAAGACCTACATGAAAATAAAACCAAGGAGTATCTTGAAAGACTATCACCAACCAAAGACAACGACTACTCCTTATGGAAAGCCACCAAACGCATTAAACGACCAATCAAACCTGTGCCGCCTATACGTGATAAACATGGAAAATGGGCTAGAACCAACCACGAAAAAGCAACAGTATTTGCGGAACATTTTGCAAAAGTTTTCCAACCATTCCCATCAGATGAAGAAGAACAAGAAAGAAATATTATTCAGTTCATTAATGCACCATATCAAATGTCTTTACCAATAAAGCATTTCAAGACAACCGAATTTTCATATGCAATAAAACAAATTAATCCTCATAAAGCGCCTGGCTACGATCTCATCACCGGCGTTGTTCTAAGAAACCTGCCAAAAAAAGCACTAGCATTGGTAACCTCAATTTTCAACGCCATCATCAGAATTGGACATTTTCCCTCTCAATGGAAATACAGTCAAATTATTGTCATACCAAAACCGGGGAAACCTATTTCCGAAGTATCCTCGTATAGACCGATAAGCTTATTACCAATCTTGTCAAAAATCTTTGAAAAGCTTCTCCTCAAGCGGATACTTCCAATCATAGCAGAAAACAACATCATTCACTTCACTACCAATTCGGCTTTAGGTTGAAACATGCCCCTACCGAACAAATCCACAGAATAGTAAAAGTCATTAATAAAGCGCTGGAGAAGAAACATTATTGTTCTGGTGTCTTTTTGGATGTAGTCCAAGCTTTTGACAAGGTGTGGCACTCAGGACTCTTATATAAAATCAAAAATATGTTACCCCACCCGTTTTTTGCACTACTTCGCTCCTATCTTACTGAAAGATGTTTTCAAATAAAATTTAAGGAAGAAACATCATCATTCTATCCTGTCGCAGCTGGAGTACCGCAAGGAAGTGTTCTCGGTCCACTACTGTATCTACTATACACGGCCGACCTTCCTGTTTCAACGGACATCACGTCAGCCATGTTTGCTGACGACACAGCGTTTTTAACTTCCCATGGAAATGTCATCGAAGCATCAGAAAATCTTCAAGAATACCTCACTGTGCTGCAGGAATGGTTCACAAAGTGGCGAATAAAAACTAATGAAAGTAAATCTGTCCATGTAACGTTTGCACTCAGACCAAATAGATGTCCTCCAATTAAAATCAGCAACAAGGATATACCACAGGCAGATTGTGTAAAATACCTTGGTCTACATCTAGATAGAAAAATGACTTGGAAGACACACATCAGAAAGAAAAGAACAGCTCTCGAAATCAAAATTAAGCAATATTATTGGCTTCTAGGCAAAAAATCGTCTCTTTCATTGGCTAATAAAGTACTGATTTATAAATCAACAATAAAACCTGTTTGGACCTACGGAATAGAACTTTGGGGCACTGCGGCTAACTCAAACCTAGAAATACTGCAACGATTCCAATCAAAAACTCTAAGATTGCTTGCCAATGCCCCGTGGTTTGTTTCGAATACAACATTGCACAATGACTTACACATACCTACAATAAACCAAGAAGTCCAATTCAGATTCCAAAAATATTATAAGCGCTTAGAAAACCATCCAAATTACCTTGCATTAAACTTACTTGACAATAGCCAAGAATTAAGAAGATTGTGCAGATTTCATCCCCTGGACCTCTTAAATAGGTTCGATCATTAATAAACAAAATGTATATTGTACTGTTATAGTAATTGCACTGTAACTAAGTAAAACAGCTTAAACTATATTAACATAATATACTACATTATATATAACTATATTAACATAATATACACACTATATAAACATAATTACGTTCATGATTGCCAGTGTATTTATATATTGTCTGTTGTTTTTCTGTCTTGATCATATTTGTCCTATGTTATATTTGTGATTTATACCATTTATTTGATCATTACTGAAGATGTATTCACGAAGGACTGAGAATGCCCAGTTCCTTCACATGCCAATGTAACTTTGCTAAAAGATTTGCCTATTGTTCAGATGAACAAATTGCAAATAAAAATAAATAAATAAAAAAAAATTAATTATATGTAAGAAGAAGTTCGAGGAGAAACGTGATATTATTTTTACTCTCTTCATCTGTCCTCCGCACACTCAAAAGACGTGAATCCAACGCAACACACAACTCCTGCCCTAGCCCACCCCTTGAGAACAATTCGCTTCGTAGACCCATTACTTTGCCCCTCCTTTCCGACCCCGCAGGTCCGCACAGTCTGCATATTTGCAGCCCCGACCAGCGGCCGGGCGTTTCCAGGAGAGCTGCGAGCGCGGCGCCGAAGGCCGCCGGTCGTATGCAAAGCCAGCGCGTAAATGAGCGGTTTTCTCCCGGCCGGGCCGCTGCCCGTCCTCCGGGCGCGCGGGAAGGCGGGCGCTGCCGAAATCCGCGGCCTTGGCTCCTCCGCCGCGGCGGCCTCGGGCCCACGCCACGCCACGCCACGCCGCGACTCCGCCCCCCGCGCACGGAAAGCGTGCGGCGGCGGCGGCGGCGGCGGTGGCGACTCCGCGGGCATCGCAGGTCCCGCCCGCCCAGCCTCGCTGCGAAATCGCAGTGGAAATACAACGCTCGAAACTGAAAGGGATTTGGACAGCGGTCGGGGAAGTTTGGGTGTCGACAGGGCCTGTTGGGTGATAGGTATCGGTGAAGTGGTGCTAACAGTTGAAACTGACTGCGAAATCACAGTGGAAATGCCTAAATAATTGGAAATTGAAAGAAGTTATGGATTTCATACTTCTCAGTCGACATACTTAAAATTAAAGAAAGAAGTGTTCTATAAAATTACAGTTGGAATAAGGTGTTAGCAATGGAAAGAACATTGAGAATTTGGGAGGAAGTTCGGGGCTTTAACCGCCACTAGAACACAATTGTTTCTGATAATATGGTTCTAAACAAAGATTTGAATCATGGAATTGAAGTCGGAATAAAACGAATGGAACTGAAATAGTTTTCGAGATGGACCACTGAATTATTGGGGGTCATCAGCCCCTGTAGAGTGATAGATATCGGCAAGAAGGTGATGAAGATTCTGATTGCGTAATATCAGTGGAAATGTGTTGAAGTTCGACAGAAAATTTGGTTTGTACAATTCCTGGTCTACAGAGAGCACGAGTGGATGAAGCCTACTACGAAGTTGCAGTTGCAAAAACATAATCCCCCCAAAAATTGATGAATTGTTTGGAATTTTGGGATTGTGACGGCCGTTAGAGGCAATTTCGCCAATATGTATCTAAAGAGATATAAACCATGAAAACGCAGCCGGTATACAACGGTCAGAACTAACAGTTTTGGAGAGCTGCCAACGAATATTTCGTGTCCCCAGCGCCTGTTGGATCGATATCGACAAGATTGGTGATCAACTGTTAAAATTTCTACGCAAAACTAGCAAGTAAGGAAATTTTGAAAGCTTCAATTTTTAGTCAATTCACTTCTCAAACTAAGAAATTGGAGTGGAATACATCCAAATCAGCTGGAGCTTTCGGACAGTTTGACTGCAGTTCTACCATGATTAGGCAATAAATTTCGAGAACAGGCTGCCAACAGAAGAAGCTACTGCGATATTGCTGGTGGAACGCCTTCATTGCTTACACGCTCCATCTAATTCTACCACACCCTACTTAGATCCCTCACCTTAGTCCTATTAAACTCTACGAAGATCTTCCTCACGGAACTAGAATCAAAATTCGATTTCCAGTCGACGTTTTTCTCGTCAAATTCGGTAACGTAAATTGATAAAAAGAGTATTCTCAATAGAATTTCTCATCCCTTATAGAATTATAATCTTTTAAGTAGTATTATGCATAGTTCTATGTCATACTAAACTTCGTAAATCCAATCAAAACAGTATTTTTTAAAAAATCGTTAACAGCAGAAATTAATTAGATCCAGTCAGAGAAATTTTGGAGAAACGACATAGAACCCCACACATCGGAGAATTGATAGAGATATTCATATATTTCAACATGATGGTTGTAATCAAATGTGCCTGTATAATCTCAGATAGTGTACAACGTGGTAACTAAGATAATCAGATTTCGGTGTCACGGTTCGACACAATACAATAAAGACTTCAATAATATCCTCAATTCTAAAATCATTAGGGACGTTGACTTTCAATCGTAAAAAAATTCTAGTCTTTGGACAGAGAAACGAACTAAAAATGCCGAGAAAAAATGTTTTATACTAAAAGAAATGTACAAACATTTTTTCAGCTGTGTTTTGTGATACAAACCGAAGGAGCTGATTGTGAAATATTCGAAATTATATATTACTGACTATGGGACGATTGGATCAATGGCGCACAATTCAGGTCTCCGAAACATCTCAACTTTTTTCTTCATCAAAGAGGTAGACTACAAGACCAGTGATAATATATTTGCTACCAGAATATTTTTTTTAGGTTGTTAACTTTTTTAAGATAATTTAGAAAATTCTGTGATAGATACAGAGTGAATCAGAATACGTGTTGCACATTTCAGGAGCATATAGATGAATCAAAGATGATCACTCTAGCCAATGAAGATGTGGTGGGACGTATTAAACAGCTCTCTAATAATCCCATAAAACATTCAATCACAGGGAATAATTTTGCTTGATATATAGCGTTGGAAAACTGCAATGTGGTACAATTTATAATACTGTTACCCAATATGATTCAATTTTTGGTAGTTTTTTTTACGGAATAGAGGATAGTAACTTAGATGACATCATTATGAGTTACACATTTTTGACTCTTATGAGTAGTATTTTTACTGCATAATATTTTTCCTCGCGTCAAATGTAATGTAAAATAGGCATAAATTTGAACTTGCTCGCTTAGCGCCGCTATGCAACCCGGAACATCCTTTTCGCACATCGAACATGCATGCGAATCAACACATTGAATATTCATTACCCTCAAACAGTTTATCGAAGGACTTTACACATACATACACACACACACACACACACACACACACACCTGCAAAAAATACGAGATGTAGGACTACCGAAGATCGAAATGATTAATTACAATTTGATGGAGATAGACAATTCTGGGTTCCTTACTCTGTAGTGCAGGTGGCTGGAGACGTGCCAAATTTTGAATTCTGTGAGGAATCAAATTCTCTTTTTTATATTTTGTGAAATTTTATCGCACCGGTCTAAAAATCTCTTTTGTTAATAAACGTTAAGCAATATTAGAATTTTTGCTCAGCAGAGTTTCAGACGGACATGAGGTAACGCACAGAACAGGACCGGACCTTACATAAAGTAAAAAGTCCCGAGAATGATTTATAGAACTGCCCATGGCATCGTTATTTCAAACACAAACCAAAAAGTTTACACCTTCCCAACTTTTGATGCAACACGTGCTTTAATCCATCTATAAAACAATTCTCTAGCCGCAATCCCCCCGACAGCTATGCGGGCTTCGGTGTCGGCGTTGCCTCGGCGTTGCCTCGGCGTCGGCGGCGCGTCGTTCAGAGCACGCGCCTCGCCCGCGCGCCGCCTCCGCCACGCCTCGTCACTGGCCGAAAGGAGGGCATGGCGGCGGAGAGCGGCGCGCGGAGGCGCCCGCGCTCGGAGGCGCCCGCGCTCGGCCGGTGGAGCGCTCTGGTGGCGGCGCCGGGAAGCGAGCGCACGCCGCGCCTCCCGCACTCGCCGCTGCAGCAGGCCGCTCGGCACTGCGCGCCCGCCTGCCAGGCTCCCCTTTGTTTGGAATGGTGGGCGGAGGAGCGACTCGCAGGATTTGGCCCTTTAAGCTTTAAAAATTATCGCCTTTCTTTGTGAATATATCAACATTTGAACCATTGAGTAATTCCGATAAATTGCAAACATTAACAAACAATTTCATGAATTGGAAGACTATATTTAGCTGGATATTCTAATTGAACATGCTTACATAACATTATTATTTAGAATGTTAAAACGTTGCATTTCGACAATCCGAAATGATAAATTGTACATATTTAAAAAAAAATCATAGAATTCTAAAATCTGCACTGAAGTTAGAAATGAAACTTGAAGACTAATACGTGCCCTGTATTTATCGATAAATAGGCAAGAAAGTTCTTTGCATCTACGAACCTCCTTTAAGTCTGCCGTGTAGTTTTCAAACCATTGAATAGCCCCAGGAATTGACAATCAAAACAATTTATGTACATGAGAATATAATTTAATACGTTTTTTACGTGATATGAGCCAGTTCACTAGGTACACATTGATATGCAAGACCGTTGCAAGTGAATAAGCAAGCCGTGTTTTCACCAGCTTCTTAAAGAGGTGGCATGTTTGCATTACAATCAAATTTTTGATATTCAAATACATTTGATATTCATTCTCTCTTTTTTTGGTCCAATTGCAGTTGTAAATCATACCTGCACTTAAATTAACAGCAAACCAGTAACGCGGGAATAAGGAGCGCCAATATTCTACGAGGTTCTTACCCGACCTCCCACGCAGGCTCCATATTCGCGAAGTATAGGTAATGACAAACAGCTCGCCAGCGGAGAGAAGTGAGGAGATAGTAAGGTGGTATATTGTTAGTCGATTAGAAAAGGAAATACTTCTATAACTGGTGCCGCCATGAACAGCATTTCCAGTCTCATTGCGAATTTATGGATAGAGCATGTGATTGGTGAGATTCTTTTTTCCACTTTGTGTGAAATTATTTCATTGTTATGGCAAATTCTTTTATGGTTTATTTATTACAAAAGAATAGTCGCACAAATATACATTTACTGAATTATTTGCACGTGCAACCATTTTAGTCAGTAGGTAGAAGAGTAGAGGGAAATCGAAAGCTTCGGTGGCGATCATTCATATAGGTCAAAATAAACGAAAATATTTCCAGAAAACTAATTCTACAGGTTATGATAAATAGCTAAGAAAATGTGGTTGAAGAGTAAAAATCACTTTTTTTTCTATTTCTTTTATGTTGGTTTGTTGGTGGGGCTCAGCAGGCAAAACACATAGTGCAGTATCTTCATAACCACTCTAAACAGCGTGAGGCACCTACATTATATAGAAAGAACAAATCTTGGTTACAATTGGTGATAATAATTCATGTCAAACGGAGAGCGCGTAAATAAATAAAAAAATCAAAAGAGGATTCCAAAAGTCGGTAGGTTTTACCATTTTAATCAATTGTATTATTCTTTGTAAGTCTTGTGGTTGGACCCTGTGTGGTCGCGCTGAGTCCAGTATCTCAGAGATTTTTCGTGAACTTACAAGTTATAGAAAGGATGATTTCGAAGAAAATTCACCTTGCGCTATATGTAGTACATATAGAATAATTCAGAGACATATACATTCGTTATTTGCAAGACCGGGTACCATATAAACCTGCTTTGACATCTCCTCTATCTCCCGCAATCTGTGTTGACATTTCCACCGAGAGGCCAGGATGTGAGTTTCTGTCCCTACTAGACTCCTTGGCTGCTGTTCGCTCATTGCAGGCGACCCTATGAGTATCGGGAGCCATGTAGTGTCGCAATATTGTGCATCTCCGAGCAAGCAGCACGTTGTAGGGTCAGTTGGCGGAGACGTCTGGATCGGCTTCACTGTTAATGTTTCGAAAATCCCGAATTTTGAGAGGACGAGACACGTAATATGTAACCTCGTCCTACGAGATTACCCATCATGTGCTTATCGCATCGAAACATTTTTTTTTTCTGTTTCTAGTTTGGCATCGAATTGACGACCCTGGAGGTTATTGATACCAAGTGCGTTTACAAGCCAGATTGTAAACTCGGGAAACCCGGTCGCAATATTCACTGGTACTCACTGTGCGTGAACGGAGTTTATTAATGAGAATAATGACTTCTTTTGAACGATTTTCTAGCTTTTAGTAAAATATATACCAGTCACTTACTTATGAGTAAACTCCTCAAATTACACAAATTAAAGGTTCTTTTCTGAAAGTAAAGCGGAACGCAATTGTATTACTTGATTACAAAAAACCTAACTTTCCCTTGATCTTTTACACGTATTAGAGTACTTGAGAAATACATCTCCAACATTACGTAGCGAGAATTAAAATTATGCTATGTTTTGATTTTATTGAGAATACCAATTGAGAATATCTACATTTCTTCGTTTGCTGCCGCTACAGCGCCATAACAATCGGAACCGCTTTCATCCCAAAAATATATTTGTCTATAATTATAATCACATGAAATATAGTTTACTGCTAGACTGTTTTAGATTATCAAGTTGAATACAAGAGTTCGATCTTCATTGTATTAATAATATGAGAACTATTTCAATCTCGCAGTAAAGGGCGCAATGCAAGTCACAAATATCTAACCAACGCATTCGATTTCGTGGTCAGCACTCAACCGCGACAACAATGGTAAACACAAAAATGAATTTTAGAAAGCTACTAATAATCCCGCGCATCATTAGTATAACTTTAAAGACGCTTTGAGGATGCAAACCGAAAGCTGTTGACTCTAGAAAGACTTATGTATCCAATGGTTTCAATGCGGATACTTAAGAACATACACGACACAATGTATCAGTATCTTTGAGCCCGACGGAGGGTTAAACGAAAACTAATGCCACACTAACGATAGTATTAAAAAATATAGGAGTTGTTACTTTTAGTTATAACTAGTGGGCGGATTTTGATGACCAAAAACCTCACCAAATATGATCAATAAAATGCTCTTAAAATGTTTTTAAAATGTGATAAAAAGAAATCAAAAAGACGTAAAAATGTGTTCATAACCAGTTCGGATGAACAACTCAAACTGTTGAATACGTTACTGATGTAATCGAGGCTTTTTCTTTTCGTTCAAGTGGACTCAGCTTTCAAACTTTTGGATTGGACTGTTCTTCACCAGGAAATCCCTGTCTTTACTTATCCCGAAATCAGCTCACCCGACAACGGGGCTGATAGGCGTCACAAGAACCTTAGATTACATACAATGGCTGACATAATTTCTGAGCGAAGAAATTGAATGGGCTACTCAGAAATTCCGTGGAGATCATTTGTTGCATATCGTAAATATTATTTGTGGCAAGTGCCATTAAAATGATATTAAAATCGATGAAATCAGCAAAAAAGCATTAAAAATGGCGGGAAAGGGTAAAAATGACTTATTAGTCGAAGTCGATGAAAAAACAACAAAAGTCATAAAATGGATCATTTCCTTTTGTCATAACATAAAATTAATCTCTACACTAAACGTAATTTTTATAAAGTGAAAAGAAAAATGTCATTTAATTAATATCCGCCTCTAGTTATAACAAATATTTTTTGGCGTTTATACTCAGTAACAGATAATGTATCACCTGAAGCTCAATATTACAAATGTAGGATACTTATCCTCTCGTATCGACACCAAATGTATCTTCACTATGCTCACGTTTTGTGTAACTCTCCTTTTGCTTGTAATGGTAGGAGTAGAGTGGGTGAGTTACGTTTTTGTTAGCAATGCCGAAAAATCATACCTACAATTCGATTACCGATGCAAACGTTTTCTATTACTCAAGAAAGAAAAAGTCTAGTTTTTTCAAAAATTGCTAATCTCGCGCTTTTTAAAATTTATTTTTATTTATTTATTTTAAACTTTTACTCATCTTTCAATTATTTATAGTAAAAATGATGGGATGGGATTCTGGAACTCAAGAAAACGTGCGCTGATGATCTTCTCCCCCATTCGTCACATACAGTTTTTACTATTTTTTGACTAAATAAATCTAAATCTAAATATTGTACTAAATCAAGTATATCTGAGTTTGCAGACAATCCTGTTTTCACGTTTCCAGCATCAGTGCCAACTCGGTACTTTCTCCCGGCTCCCTTACGGCCAAAGCTCTTTCATCAGAAGCCAATACTATTCCGTGTTGCAACCTTCACAGAGGCGAAGTTCTTTGCTTTGGATTCCTACAAGTCCTAGTAAGTCCAATATGATGCTCAATATTTAGGTTCTAGATGTTTTCAAAACGTATTTTAAACAAAAAGTAATTAAATTACTTAAAAACTAAAATAATATTAATTAAATTAATTTAATTAAACTTTTGGTAGCTATTATGAATACACACCAAAAGGAAAATACGTGTGAGTGTCGGTATCACAAAGTTTATTTGGCTGCTAATTAGAACATTTCTATCAACCTTTCTGGAACTTCTGCATTAATTTTATTATGTACTTTGTTTAATTTTGTAAACAAGACAAAAAACTAATCGTAAGACAGTTTACAAACAATCGTAAGACAATCAACAAACAGAATTAAAGAATAATTCTTTAATGAATTTGTATTCATTGAGACAAATAATTTGATCTCCAGATGCACCTGGAGCCCAGGTCTTAAACCCATTTCCTTTTTATACTATTTATGTTCTATGTGTAGTTCAGAATGGTGCCAAGGTTATCATAGTACTCGAAGAAGTAACTAAGAAAGTTTCAATGACATTCGTTCCATAGTTTCTTCTGGTTGGAACAAAGAAACACTTACCGGAGAACAATGAGACATCGTAACTTTTACGCTCGCACCTTGTAAGGACAAGAGGTTCACAAGATTCATCAAATAACATGGTAGTTGAAACTGACTTGTAGAATTCGTCCTCACTGTGCTTAATAAAAATATTCACAAGTTTGAAGTTCAAGGAATTATCATTTACTTGTACATGGAACAAAAAATACATGAAAGTTGGAGACATTTAATTTTGAAAATAGTTGCATCAGAGAAATCATCAATTTACTACGTGATGAATCTCCAAGATATCCAACTCAGACTGAAGACCAAGATGCGTATTACTGACACGCAAAGCAGTTTTCGTAATGCAAGATATTGGCATTATGTTCCAAATACCTGTTCAATACAGAGCTGTTTCTTAATAAGAAATAACAACAATGCAATGTATGAGGACAAGGAGCGTACGTAGTAATATTAAATTACAGTAGTTTAGATTTAGATTTTTTTATTTATTTAGTCAAATAACAGTAAAAACTGTTTGCGGCGTATGGGCAAGAAGAACATCGGCGCACGTTTTCTTGAGTTCCAAAATCCCTATTTCCCTATTTTTTTGTTAGTACGAAATGTAGCCAATAGAATTCGCCCTAAGCGAGGGACACTAAGGGACGAAAGAGGAATAAAGTGTAGAAACGGAAGGTTGGACGTGAGGGGTGTGTTGAACCGTTCGAGTGGTTGTGAGTAACCAAGAAAGAGTATCCGAAGATATCATTGAAATTGTTTGAAAAATGTTTTGAAAGTGGAGTATTGCAGTTACCTGCACGCAATTAATTCTTACATTCATTGAATACGAATACTTTTATGTTTGAAGCAAGGAAAAATCCAAACTATATCACCGCTTTTTCATCTTGTGCCATAATAGGTATTAGTCTATATAATAATTAGGAAATTTTGTTCACTTTTTACACGAGCGAGCGTGGCTCATGGGCCTGACTCGCGTCGGTTGTAAATCTGCTGGCGCCGCTTCATTGTGAGAACAATTAAGCGTCTAGCAGTGGCGACATACTTACGTCATGGTTCTGATCGGTGCGACCTGGCTTCATGAGCCGTGTTTTCCCTCGAGTGGCCACTTTAGTGCTGGGGTCTACCGTTGATATCTCCTCAGAATGGTAGCCCTCAAAGTTCAAGAGTTTGATCATCAATAAAAAGGTGTAACAAATTTATGGATGTCTCAGTGGAACTCGAAACCACACATCTCTCACTACACTTAGGAGCTTTCCACCTGGTCCTTGTTTATCACATGTCTATAATTCTAATTTGCAATGCGAATAGTTATTGACAGAAAACTATGCAGCTACCGGCCATGTGAGAAGTGTCTTCGGTTTTGTTACATACCCAGAACTCGGGAAAAATCGCGTGCAACAATTTCGATTTTATCTGAAAACTGCAAATATTTGATTGTGTTATTTTACATATTCCGATACCACGTGTACCGACTGAATTCTCATACTCAAATAGTCACTGTTTACGGCAAAGCTGACGTCATGCAAAAAAAAATTACTTCAAGTTAAGGGTTGATCACCATTAAATATTTGCTCTTTTTTATATCTTACTTTATTTTATTGGAGTATGTAAAGTAGTTTTGGACTGTGTATCATCATACTCTGTGATAACAGTTTTCGTGAAAACAGTTTTTGTAAGTATGTAATCAATTGCAGTGTTTTTTAAGGATGGTTTTGTTGTTCTTGAGCAGTGTGTATGCTACTTCATTAAAATCAATTTCTGTGGTTCAGCGGAATTTTTTGCTACAACAATTAGTTATCTGTTACTCCTGGTCGTCGAAATCTACTTCACCTACCCTAGCCCCCCCCTCGGGTAAGTTAACGCGGATTTACCCCTGCTTAAGCCCGAATCAAGTTTCGAAGATGTTCCTACTTTTGACTTTCTCTATTTTGGATATTATCAATATAGACAAATTGTAGAATGATCCATATTCCTACTTGAACTGTAACGTAGACATTAACAAAAGGGTCTGCATTTATATCAACTAGTTTCCTTCAACTAACAGAAACTACAAGCATGAGTATAATCAGCAAGTTGCGTGGATTACATCAACTGAACATCAAACTTTTGGCAACAGGTAAAGCTATCACTAGCGTTTTTGTTACTGCTATCATGCTGAACTCTTTAAAATTACAATGTCAGAATTACCACAAAGAAAACAGAGGTACTCATTCCTCCCGCAGTGTCGGCTGTATACAGAAATCTCTGTGCACACTACTTCTAACGAAATTCTGAGAATAGTCAGTAAACTAAAAAATAAATATTCATCTGGTTTAGATGAATTTCCGAATTGTTTATGTGTACATGCCTTTATACACCAGTCACATTTTCCTTATTCACCATTCAACTGCAATTTTTTTCTTTTCTTAAAGATGTTGATTCATAAATGGACCAAAATATAGCACCCATTGGAATATTTTTATCTTTTGAAAGCTTTTGACGTTATTGAGCGTAACATCTTGCTATCAAAATTCCTTCTTATGGTCTTCGTGGGATCGCCCTGGATTGGATAACCTCTTACCTTAAATACTCGACCTCAAAGAGTAGAAATATCGTACTAGCACGAAAGAACATTAGTTACTTATCTTCCCGATTCTTTACCAATTGAATATGGGGTCCCGCGAGTTTCTATCTTAGGTACTATTCTCTTTCTGTAATATATAAATGATATGACTTCGTCTATTAAAAACAGGAGAACGGTTCTGTTTGCCGATGATTTGCCGTTCTTTGCAAAAAAGAACAATAAATAGTACGATTTCAGAAGTTTGAAATTGGTTTCGTAATAACAAATTTATATTTAACGAATGAAAAACAGTTGCAATGCATTTTTGCATTTCAAATAACCAATCGCATGCTCCATTGAAAATGAACAATCACATATCGCATGCTCAAACAAATGAACAATACAACAATATGGAAAATGAACAATTAGCTGATGTTAAGATAACACACTTTTTAGGTCTCTCAATTAAGTCAAACCTCAAAAGGAATGTAAATGTAAGAGAATTAAACACAAAATTAAGTTCATCATGTTACGCATTGAGAATTCTTTCAAATTCTGTAAGCCTTCATGCAGCTTGTTGCATATATTTTGCAAATGTGCATTCCCATCTGACATATGGAATAGTATTGAGGGAAAGCACATCATGTAGTACCCAGACCTTTAGATTGCAAAAGAAAATTATTCGAATAATGAAAACATGTCATCCGCGTGATCCCTGCAAGACGTTCTTCATTGAGCTTGGAATCTTACCATTTCCTTAACTATTTATTTACGAATCTGTAATATTTGTCAAAAAAGACGTACTTAACGGTGGGAACACATTTTCGTGCAATACTGATATTCATAATTACAACATGTAGAAATCACGTTCATCAAGTATATCTATCAACAGCCCACTGCCAGAAATCCACATACAATACATGTACGTTACTTTACAATGTACTGCCAGATAACATTAAACAATTGAAGTCGAAACACAAATTTAAGTTAAAAACAAACCACGTTGCCTATAAATTGAACCGGTTATTAAGAAAACCCACATCTTTCTCAATTATTGCGAAAATGTCTTAAATTCGATTTGTTCCAAAATGTGATTTCAGTTATATTACATGTGAAAACACCACATATCCACTGTTTTTCAATAACATAATAATAATTATTATTATTATCATTATTAATTGTCATAATAATAATTATTATTAAGTTACTGACTTCCTCATACACATTACCACCTCTTATGTGATAGCGGCTTTCCATCACCGCAGCCTCCGTCTCCAAGTTGCCACCTTCCTTCGTCTCCTCCGTTGTCGATTCGCCTCTGATCTCTCCACCGCCACAAGCCCCGGTCGTCACAATCCTCGTTACGGCCCTGGTCACCGCAGTTACCCTCGCCGCAGCCTTTACAGCAATCGTCATTCCTGGCCGTGTGTGCCAGTCGCTAACCTTCCAGCCGCGGCCGTTCTGTTAGTCACCTTGCCCTCTGACACCACTTCTGCGGCCTAGCGCCATAGACCACGCAGACACTTACATCTATCACCTATCCGCCATTACCGAGGCCGTCCATACGGCGATCGTTTTTTTTTGCAGTTTTAAATGAAGATCACTGCTTATGTTAAATACGTCGTAAACGAAACAGACTCACGGCAGATTTTTCCAACTTTTGATCAATCGTCATGATCACAACCTCATAATTAATAATATATTTTTACATTATACACTATTCGCTAACCCTACAACGATCTCAGATACAGGTCCCAGGACTTTTCGTGGTCGCTTTATAACAATTTGGTCATGTAGTAACCACTGTTTGCTGTAACTGTAGGGGGGACTAATACTGTAGGTAACTGTAGGAAGAACACATAAGGACAACACGAATACAAACAAACATTCAAACCCGAGTCGGGATTTCAATCCGCGACCCTTCGAGCAAGGCAGCTACGGCCCTTCAACCTTAGCGACCTCGGCTATTCAAGCTGGCTGGTTCCAGAATTATTAATAAGTAATACGATGAATTAATGTCAACGACATCGCTATTAAAGACGACAACACCACAAACATCATTGCTACTACAAGCTAACCTTGTGTCACTGGAACCACTAACAGCAGGTTTCCGAAATATCTTTCATTTCTTTCTCCCCAAATTCGTCAACTCCAGGCAAAGCCAATGCCGTTATCCTTGCATTATCTCCGTCATCCTCAACACCGCCATCCTTGTTTCAATATCTCCATCTAAATCATTGTCCCCATCCCCGTTGCAAATATCTAGCAACCTTTTCCGATGTACATCAACAAAAGGCGCCGAAGGGCTCGAGGGAAGCCCATATCAGAACAATCAATAGATTGTTATAACACTCCACCTAAACGTAGACCTCCAGCCCCGTGTGCGCTTTTGCATTCGTCTGCGCCTCTACCATTGCGTGCACTTTGTCATCAATTCCTCTTTCATCTCCTCCTCACTTTTCTTCTCCTCCGCCTCCTCCTCCTCCTCCTTGTCCTCCGCCTTTGAATCTTCGCCGCCTATTCCACCTTGGCCTCCTACTCCTCCGCCTGCGCCTCACAGTTTGCGTCCTCTTTGCTTCACACTTTACCCCTTCCTCCGTCTTTGCTTCATACTTTGCCTCTTCCTACGCGTTTGCATCATACTTCGCCTCTTCCGTCTCTGCCTCATACGTCGCCGCCTACTCCTCCGCCTTTGCCCCAGTCTTTGCCTCCTCCTCTACATTTGCCTCATACTTTTCTACCTCCTCTTCCATTTCCTCCTTCACCTCGTCTTCCTGCTCCTCCTCCTCCTCTCCCTGCACTTCCGCCGTCGTCTGCGACCCTATGCGCCGCGCCGCGACGGGCCGTGCCGAGTCACGACACCCAACCCAGCGGCCGGCGCCGCCACATTGCCACGGCCGCAGCCGCAGCCGCAGCCGCCACCGCGCCCGCCGCAACAGTGGCCGCTGCTACCACCGCGGAGCACCGGCGGCGCCTAGCGACGAGGAATGACGCGTGGCGTGAGCGCACGTGGTGTGGCGTGAGGGCAGCTGCGTCGCACGGCCGCCGAGGAGAACCCCCAACGAGCACTGCGCTCTTTATTTCTTGGGGCATATGGTGAAAATGGCGCGGATCCACGAGGAGGGAAGTGAGGGAAATCCCCCTCCCCCAATTTTTCAGTAACTATTAATTTTAACTTGTCACGAAACTTTCAATCAAAAATATTTTCGGATAATAATTAAAACGAATAAAATCGTAAAGCAGCATGAGCTGAGTGTAGCCTGCGATATTTTACAGAATCTGTAATATGACCCTCTTGAGCAAACATTTTGAAGTTCTCCTCCCAAAATTAGACTCTTGATCCGCCCCTGGGTAAAGATATCGATTCCTTTATCGGTGGTTTGTAATACCGTCGCCGAAAGGCGCAAAGAGTTGTACATTTTTGAGGAGAGCGAAAAAATTAAACTTAGTTCCTTGGTTCATTTGGTTTAACCTCCTATTCGATCAGCTGCGGACATACGACAATTTGACACGACAATTTATCACCACGTGGAAATCTTTAATGGCCCAGTTTATTACCAATAAAATAAATGTAAAATGTTGACTTAAGACCATTTACATTTTCAATAATGATATCTTGCACGCCTGTTTTATTCAGTTCTAGAGTCGCAACCTCGTCCTTTCTATCACGTAGTGTTTAACGATGAATAAAACATAGCGGTAGATGTTCTTTGCAATGTTTTATATCAAGAACGTTTATTTCATGTGTAACAGAAACTATTTCAGTTGGCAAACGAACAACACATTTTATGGTATTGCTGACGAAACATCTGCTCTTCCCTACTCTTCTGGCATCCATCAAAAAGAGAACTCAAGAAAATGTGTGTGGTATATGCAAGGAAAAGGGAGTGATTGCGAATCTCCGAGACGTGCAGGCGAAGACAAATCCGGACAACAAGACAGGTAAGCCATGAGTAAAGGTACACTGACATAAGTGTTAAGCCGTCTATGGTTGGATATCTAGCGACCTCCATTTCAGACAAGAATTCCGCTTCTTTCACTGAATTGGTGACTACGTGATAGAACGATGGTTTATCTCGCGGTCTAGGTTGATCAACTTTTAGAATTTAGTTCAGAGGCGTCAGTTAACCTTGATATTTTACATGCTGCGAAACTGTGATGTGAGAATCGATGTAAGCTTCCACAGTCAGTCATGTGAATGGCCTTCCGTCTGTGTTTTTTCGACCATTCTCTTGGACCTTCCTTTAGAACTGGAGTGACCCAGTACCCAGTACCCAGTACTCGCTCTACAATTTCCGTCCAAAGCATACCATTAGCGACCCTCTCCTCGCGGCAACTCCCGCTTGAGTTCAGAGCTTCGCTCGGAGCCATCAGGAGCGCTCACGCTCGATTGAAGCGAGTTGAGTAGGCCTGTGCTATAGTTTCCATCGAGCTTTCAGAGACATCAATTCACGACAAACTCATGTAATTGAGTACAAAGAGCACTTCACTCTCGAGTCGCGAGGTGAGGGATTCCGTTTCCAGAGATTTTGTCGAGAGTGTCACCAGGAATACTTCCCATCCCTAGTACACTTGCTGCTGTCGTGCCGGCAGCAGTGTCGAGATTACGCGTCGGACAGTCGTCTCGCCGGTGTCAGAATAGTCTTTTTACGATAATGTTCAATATAAAACTTCCAATAATTGCACCATTAATGGACTTTGTTGTTTTTATTCGTTGTTTTCCTGGCCCATAGCTAAGGAACTCTGTGACCAGTTAAGTGTTTCTCAGCGGAAAGTTGTAGGGTTCGAGTCTCGACGATGGTGAATTTTCGACATTTGCTAATTGCACTGTCGAATTCAGCTGCGGTCCGGTGGAGAATTCTAGGGGCCAGCTGTGCTAATCTGTTTTATGTAGTTCCTCCAATCAATACCAGGCGAATACGGAGCAGTTCCTCAACCATATCGCCACTTCTCGCTTTTCACACACACACACACACTTAAATGAATTACACTACCGCACACGTCAAGAGACCTGTCGGGAATTGACAGCTTTTCCCGGCTGGGGTGGTGACCCGCTGGCAAAGGTTCCTGGAGGGGAAGACCCCACAAGCCCACGGAGCCTGATTTCATGTTCTAGAGGGGACATCGATACCTTCCTTCATAACATTCACTACATTTACAGCATGACGGACCATAGAGACTGACGCGCCCAGAAAGCCAATTAAAAATTTTTTAATCTAAAACGCTAGAAACAGAAAGGAGACGACAAGAAAATTAGTAAGTACCGACATTTTTACAGACACCGACTGAGTTAGCTCAGCGACAGTATTACCACTGTCTCCGCAGTGAGTTTTACCGGGAGGTCATAGAATTCGAGGCCCGCCGGTGGAGGTATTTTCGATATTGCACAGCTCTGTGAAATGTTTTAATCTTCATTTATTGGTGAATGTGAACTACAAATGGCAAATTACTTTAATTATAAATAGAGATTAAATTAATATAAAATATTTTACTAACAGTCGTATTTAAAAATATTCTGTTTGTGTAGTCTTCCCGTAGTTTTTGCGTGAAGTATAGAAAAATTAAAACAATCTGATTTTCTAACAAAAATGTCCCAATTTGTTCTTAACTTTTTTCTCGAGTTGAGCATATCACGCATTTGAAAGTGGTACATGTCCTGTTTTCCGTGAATTCTCAGTTTTCGGAAATTCCAAAATTTAAAATTGCAAAACTACAACATTGGTGAGAGTAATTTGTTTCCTTAATGAACTCTGTTCTTCAAAATTAGATTTCCAAATAAGACCATGTATAGTTTTTTGAACATTTGTGTAGTTTTTATGTAATGTTTTCTTGAAATAAAAACTATTTTAAAAAACCTTTTCTCAAAAATCGCTTCAAATTTTTTCTTTGTATTTTTCACGAATAGAGCAAAGAATGTTTATGAAAATTGCTCAGGAATATCTTTGTTGATCTCGTATTTTTCTTTTCTAGATCGTATTTTTAAAAATTGAAAACATTAAAAATGGCTCTGAAGTCTTCATTCAACAAGAAGGTAGGGATTTTTTCATAATGAAATGTATTCTTCAGAACTATATATTGAAATAACGACTTTAAAAAAATCTCTGAAATTTCGAACATTGCAAATGCAAATGTTCAACTTCCTCTTTAAAGCTACGATAAAGTTATTTTAGTGTGCGAGGTTCACACGTCTCTTCAGTTTATTCCAAATTATAAGAGATTGGTATATTCGTATTATACCTCATTTCTCGGAACTTCATTTCCAGATATGACTCCATGTATAGATCTAGTCAACAGAATCTTATTACAACTGTGCTAGTAAACAAATCGAAATAGCAGCCTTGTTGAATGTTCAGGAGTTGAGGATTCAATGGTTTCGGGGTGTCAACTCTGCACTTCTTTGGACCGTTATCACAACATGCGATTACGTACTTTGTAATTTCTTGTAGACTTGAATTAGTGAATGCTGTATAATTTAAAATGCAAAAAAGACATAAATAATGAAATGTTTAAAGATGTTTAAGAAATCAGTTTAAAAATTTAAAAAATGCAACTTCGAATTAGCTTCTCCCCATAGCACGTCACACACAGTTTTTAACTGTTTTTGACGTAAATAAATAAACAATAAGAACGCCCAATGATAAATACTTTTTTATTGGACCTTCTTATCTACTAATAAAATTAATTACATCACACATATATACTACACATTTTAAATACGTAACATGTGTTCTTGAAAATATCTCCAAGACTGTGATTATCATCTGACATTCCACTACCCCGTTTCGTCAGAGAACACAATCCAAAGTCGCAGAACATTAACGAATCCACTCTTTGAGCCAATAAACACTTCAAGTAGAATGGTAAGGTCAGGAAATCGAAATCACGTGCTGTCACAAAGACTGTTACTGAATCCACTACATTGTGCACACGAAAGACAATCACCGCTATTAAGGTACTAACGACAAATTAATTGAATGGTTGAAAGTCATTTTGCCAAATGCGTGCTGAGCTTCGTCCAGGTAATGACAGGTGAGGTAAGAAACTTATTATTAAATTTCTATTTGGTAGCGCAGAA
Source organism: Gryllus longicercus (assembly GCA_038098605.1). NCBI lineage: Eukaryota > Metazoa > Arthropoda > Insecta > Orthoptera > Gryllidae > Gryllus > Gryllus longicercus. The sequence goes on along the minus strand of JAZDUA010000032.1, from coordinate 5,318,970 downwards.
TCATGAGAAACTCCAATTGAAAAATTGTCTTCCTGTCGCTACTGGTATTGCAGAGTTAGGTGCAGGAGATTACATTCTGAAACACTAATTTAGTTACCCAGTTACCATCTAATTAAAATGTGCAGTGGAAAACTTCCGTTTTACCTGCTCTGATTATACATATCATCTGATCGTGAAGCACAGAGGGAAACAATGAAATATGAATTATCTCTAAGCGTAAAGCGACAGTATAAATAAAATTTATGTTTGTTACAACGAAATTAAAATAAAATTCTAATAAATTGCGATCTTTTGATTTTTTGATTCTCTTTACTGAATTTCTCAACAACAAAATAGCGGTGCTTAGGAATCACGTGTACTCGTAAGGCGATTCAGAGTTGCACAAAAACTGACAAAGCGATAAAAAATAAATGTTTCCATGCATAATTTTAAATCAGTAGTATAATTATAACGTAAGAAATGAAATAGCAGAAGACAGTAACCGAAAAAAATAATAGCGATGCCAGAGTGAACAAAAATAGTTTGAGAACAAAACGAAACACTGACAGAATAAAACCATGTAGATCGCCAACTCCAAATAGTTGGTACATTATAGCATTTTCAGGGTAAAACTTCATTGTATTTATTTCGAGGAGATTAATTGTCTTAGCAAGAAAAACATTTTGAGTTTCCGTTACTCCCTAGAGAACTTCTGAACAAATTTTTCAATTCTCAATTTTTTCGTTCCTTAACACACATGAATAAGCAAATAATTTACTTATACATTTCCGTGCTTACATGAAAGAAAAGTTGGAAATACTAAAATTATAGAGTAAGGAGAAGAAAAGATAACCGTGTTGCTAAGTGGAGGAGTGAAGAAGATAAACAAGCTTCTTTTGGCTGAAGAAAAGAGGCCATTTTCCAACACCTGAATAGTTCCACTCATAATAATTAATGTAGTAATAATAGTAAATGAATTTCATAAAAGGACTCAATCAATTCCAATTGCAGAGATATCTTTGATTGAGCCGAAGAAACTGCGGCATGTCTGTTTTTCCCCCACATTCTCGATATGATAACATCCAAAACACAGTACACAAATGTTTGTATGTAGTGTATACGTTTATCAAGGAGATTTGTTAAAATCACCACTGTTTTTCTATAGTTTATAAACACCGTAAACAAATTGAATTTAAGGCGAGTGGATAAACTATTACGTTTCAGAATCGTATAACAGGACTTGGGACTATCTCAACATTTGCTTAATTTATCAATGGAAACTGTATGAAAACGTCGATCGAGGCAGACGACAGACAGAAACAGACCAAAACGTGTCTTCTTCCTCTTCTTTTCTTCCTCTTCTTCTTTTCTTCTTCTTTTCTTCTTCTTCTTCTTCTTCTTCTTCTTCTTCTTTTCTTCTTCTTTTCTTCTTCTTTTCTTCTTCTTTTCTTCTTCTTTTCTTCTTCTTTTCTTCTTCTTCTTCTTTTCTTCTTCTTCTTCTTTTCTTCTTCTTCTTCTTTTCTTCTTCTTCTTCTTTTCTTCTTCTTCTTCTTTTCTTCTTCTTCTTCTTCTTTTTCTTCTTCTTCTTCTTCTTTCTTCTTCTTATTCTTCTTTCTTCTTCTTATTCTTCTTTCTTCTTCTTCTTCTTTTTTTCTTCTTCTTCTTCTTCTTTACTTCTTCTTCTTCTTTTTTTCTTCTTCTTCTTCTTCTTCTTCTTCTTTTTTTCTTCTTCTTCTTCTTCTTCTTTTTTTCTTCTTCTTCTTCTTCTTTTCATCTTCTTCTTCTTCTTTTCATCTTCTTCTTCTTTTCCTTTTCATCTTCTTCTTCTTTTCCTTTTCATCTTCTTCTTCTTTTCCTTTTCTTCTTCTTCTTCTTTTCCTTTTCTTCTTCTTCTTCTTTTCTTCTTCTTCTTTTCTTCTTCTTCTTTTCTTCTTCTTCTTTTCTTCTTCTTCTTCTTCTTCTTCTTCTTTTCTTCTTCTTCTTTTCTTCTTCTTCTTTTCTTCTTCTTCTTTTCTTCTTCTTCTTTTCTTCTTCTTCTTTTCTTCTTCTTCTTCTTCTTCTTTTCTTCTTCTTCTTCTTTTCTTCTTCTTCTTCTTTTCTTCTTCTTCTTCTTTTCTTCTTCTTCTTTTCTTCTTCTTTTCTTCTTCTTCTTCTGCCTGAAGGAATTAGGCCTGCGCTTGTACCGGCTTCTCCACCCATTTTCGTTAGTCACCAATGATCTCCCTTACTCCAGGTTTACAACATAATGCTAGTGTTGGCAATCAAACATTCTGTTAGGAAAGTGCCTTACAATTGTTAAAAACCGAGGCATTTAGTCATGAAATAGATCGTAAGATTACAATTTTTACTAACAATTAAATATCGATATGGAAAGAATATTAAATTCGGTTTCGATGCGCCCTTGCAGCTTGTCTTTATCCTCACATCGTTAATTGTCCCTACAACACAAGCACGAGGACTCGCAGAAAAGTACTTCGAAAGACCTGACAAGTTGGTGACGACAACCCAACAACGTGAGACAGCGATGGCGAGGGTGCTAGGGTGCGGGAGCGCTTCCCGCTCAAAACTGACGGAGGACAGGGTGGAGAAAAAGTGGAAGGGGTGGGAGGAGGCGCTCTCGTAGTTGCAGCGGGGAAGCGCTGGCTCACCACTCCACGGCACCCGAGAGGGGTGGAACTTCCGCGGAGCGCCATGCGCCGCGACGGGGTGAAGCAGAATGTGTGTCTGTATGTGTGTGTGTGAGCGAAGGGGGGGGGCTGCGTGATCAATACAGAGACAGGCGTCTTCCCTCGCCGAGGGCGTCGGAAGAAGATGGCGATTCCCCCGACGACGTGATAATGGCGACTCTGACGGCACCGGAACAACTGAGCATCGTGCGGTCGTCCGCTTGTCACTTAGGTGTTTGGCGAATGACGTTTCGACATCGGAGAATGAACTAGTGAGGCGCAAACTATGACATAAATACATCTAATCTCTTTTGCCGGAGAATGGGAGAACGATAATGCGGTAAACGAACGGTTAAACTGTTAGGAAAGGAAATGGTAAATTAAAGTAAATTTTGACATGTTGATTTGTAGGATTCCCGATGTGCTGCTTATAAACGTGACAAAATTTGTAATTGCAGGCAAAAAGTATTATGAAATTGAACTCATTTGAAAATTTGAAATATCTCACTTCAATTCAATATCCAATAATTCATATTTAATATCAATATAGAACAATACAAGAAACAAATGGAAATTTGATGATAGTCCAGGATTACAGTTCAACGATAAACATCAAAATGTGATTTTTTACGCCGATAATATAGCAATATTGCAAGAAAAACGAAGAAGAATAACAAAGAGCTCTATATAGACTGTATAAACGTGGTGAAAAAGAGTATAATCGACAAATATCTAAAAAGAATACTAAAGTTATGGCCCATTATGATTCATTCCCCCTCCACTCAAAAATTGTAATTGACGATTCAGTGATTGATCAAATTTCGAATTTTATTTATCTTGGTTGTTATATCAGATAAGACTTGGACAAATACATAGATAATTAAACGAATAAATTTCAATCAGTGTATGGTGTAATAAATAAAACTCTTCAGAATAAACCAAGGAAAGACAAAAATAAAATGTTATAATACCAAGGTTGCTCCAGTTCTCTATTGAAGTGGATCATGGATAATGAAAAAGAGAAATCAAAGCAGCAGAAATGAGATTGCTCAGGAAAGTTGCATATAATATATATATATATATATATATATATATATATATATATATATATATATATATATATATAGATATGTGTGTGTGTGTGTGTGTGTGAAAAGATGGAATACAGAGAATTGGGGAAACATCATGTTGAAAGAATGAAGGAAGAATGAATTCCACGACTAATGATGAATAATCATCCGAAAATGCGCAGAGATGTAGGAGGACCCAACAAGAAATGGTCTTGAAGTGCAAGTGAAGACGGAACAGGCACTAATGTCTTATCTTTGAATGGAAGAGAAACATCACCAACAATATAGAACATCTATAGTTTTAAGTGACAAAATGTAAGGAAAATTGTTTAAATCAACTGTAGAAGATTTGCCACATTATACTTGAAAAGGATTGATAACGACGTATTTATTCCATCTAAAATTGTAACATGTTCTTCAAAAAGTAATGTTTTCAAAGATGAATTTGTGAGAAAGATGAATCTACGAACTATTTTAAATTAGAACAGAAAATTACCTTTTTGATCTACGAAAAATGTTAATTTCTTTAAAAATGTGACGCGATAATTACTTTAAAAATGTTCTTTGATTTAACACGAACCTTTCAATATACTCCTTGCACTATAAAAAACATCACCAAAAATTATGATATTTTCTGAAGGTCTAAGAGAAATATTATAGTCTGTTGTTATACCAAACATTGAGTAATTTTAAGACGAGGCGGGCGACGAGGCGGGCGACGAGGCGGGCGACGAGGCGGGCGACGAGGCGGGCGACGAGGCGGGCGACGAGGCGGGCGACGAGGCGGGCGACGAGGCGGGGGCCGAGGCGGGCGACGAGGCGGGCGACGAGGCGGGCGACGAGGCGGGCGACGAGGCGGGCGACGAGGCGGGCGACGAGGCGGGCGACGAGGCGGGCGACGAGGCGGGCGACGAGGCGGGCGACGAGGCGGGCGACGAGGCGGGCGACGAGGCGGGCGACGAGGCGAGCGACGAGGCGAGGGACGAGGCGGGCGACGAGGAGGCCGCCGCAACCCTTCCAAGCGGAAAGCCGGCGCGCGGCGCTTTCCTTCTGTAACGGACCCGTTTCCTTCCATCAAGTGGGGAGCAAATTGGCATAATCGGAATGCAAAGGGCTTGACGAGTCCATTCATACATCTGATTCATGCCGCTGGCTGCGTCCGTACGCGAGCGCCGGGCCGCGGCCGCGGGCAGAGGCCGCGAGCAGGCCGGCGGGCGGGGCTCTCCACTCCGTCTCCGCCCCCGCGTCGGTCCCCGCTCCCGAATTCTGCCCGCACTTCGGTGATCCCAACGGCACATGTCAAAATGTAGAGGTGACCGCGTTCTTGCTTTACACCCTCAGTGCCCCATTTCTGGTCACTGCATGCTGAGTAGAAATGTAGAACATATTATATGCCCACTTTTTATACCGTACAGCATCAACCTATGGATGTAAGCGTGTTAGTTGATAAAATATTAGTTGCAGAGATCTATTGCAATATATGAGGCATTTAGCCTCGAAGATTATTATTTCTTTTTCGCCCATATAATTATTTTTATCATTTAATGCTTGCTTTTTGAACCGTCTTTTGGATTAAGAAATATCATTAGGTGACATTTAAAATACAGCAACCTGCTGCAGTGCACTTTAAGAAAAAAATCACGTTCTTTCGAACTAACTGAAAAGGCATGATGATCGACCGGTCGCTCCAGAGCGACGCGTTGTCGAACTGCGCTTTATTCGTTACAAAGCGACTTTACCTATTTATTGTTCACTCTTATTTTGAGACTGGTTCACTTTTTGTTGCGACAACGTTGCCTACGTACGATTCTTTTATATAGAAGGTCTGTGCAGCAATCGTTTTGAAATGCGTCATTGCATCAGCAGTACACCACCCTCCATTTTCCGTTCTTCCGCCCTCCTTTTTGTTACTGCAGTCGGAATGTCTGCCATCTTCGGCGTTGAATTTTATCATTTTTACCGCTGCGTTTATATCTGAACTTTCAATTGTATTGTTCTACGACACAGATTTCTGAGTTCTTTTAAGTTTGCCATTTAAAAGATGAAATAGACGTTTAAAATGCAAAACAGACCTGGAAATAAGTACAACAAATCTTTGTAAAAGAACGGATTATCACAACCAGCAGTCTCCAAGAGCCCTTCACAAAAATTCTCGTTCCTCTGAAAACGCATTTCAAACTTCATCAAACGTGCCAAAGTATGCAAACGAGGATTTATATGCATTTTATCCTTTTAAACTGTAATTATTTAACTTGACGCATTCATTACTTTAGTTTATTTTGTTAAGGAAAATGTATTTCGGAAACGTATTTTATAAAGTGTGTATTGTCAAAAATGTTGGCAATGTTATATTTTGTCTCATTAGGGTACAGTGAATCCGCGAATGTGTACGTGAACTCGAATTTCTTGGATGACACGGCGTCGGCGGATTCGATCAGTGAATCCGGCTAAGATAGCTCAGCGCCATAACACTTGTCTCTGCAGCGTTTCTCACAGGGAGACTCAATGAGACCGAGTTCGTCTCACTGAGACACTCAACGGTTTGAGTCCCGATGGTGGCGGTTTGATGCATCAGTAAGAGAATTGTACCGGACGGCTGCTCTGATAGATACTTTTCCGTGGTTTCTCCGGTCAAAACAAGGTGAATGCCGCTGCAGTACCTTAACAATAGGGTTACAGACAGTGCGCGATCTTCCCTTCATCTTGTCCTCTTCTCTGCCCTTACACACAAATACACATGCACTGACGCAAAATGTTACGGTTAGAGATATTCATTATTTGAGTATCTTCGTAGGTTCCTTTTTGCAACGATTCGGTTTTAAAAATTACATATTAATTTTAAAATATTTTATACTAATTTATCTCTAATAATATAATTTCAAAAGAAGTATTCTGCTAGGTCATTTTCATCTCAGTTCATATTGCCTATCGAAGAAATTTTGACGCATGTTTTCCCTTTTAGGGACCTAATTGAGGTGAATTGAATCATTCACTCTCTTGGGAGATCTGCCCTGAGATCAACCAGTAGTTGCTGCGTATCGGCATGTGCTTTGCTGATCTCGTATGGATGTCTTCCGAGAATAGGGTTTGTCAGCCACGCACCATGATTTTGCTGGCTACTGAGTGCTGTAATGTTGTCCATTCGTCCACTGCACACACTGCAGCGTGTAGCTTGAAAGTAGTAGATTTCGCATGGAAGAACTTTCTGAGGCTCTCAATCTGCTTGCAGATCATGGAGTTAATGTCAGTGAAGCCTCAACCGCCAAAGCGTCGTGGAAAGGTCACACGTTCAACTGAGGTTCTAGGGTGATGTTTAAGGGCTTTTGATAGAAGTACCCTTAACCTTCGTTGAATATTCTCTAAGTCTGTGATGCTCAATGACTCTATCCACGCGGAGTAGCCTAAGATGGGCTCAGCATAAGTGTTAATATTTTTTGAAGTGTTCTCTCCATTAACTCCAGTTTTTAATACTCTTCGTACTCTCTGGCCAAATTCGGTGGATAGTTCATTCTTTATTGTAGTGTGACCAATGAGCCTAGCTTGTTCAACCCCTAGATTTTGGGCTGTTTCTTCAGCTTCCATCCCGCATGTTCTTTCACAGTTTCAAGATCGTATGCAGTATTTTGCAGCTTTCCTTTAACCAAAATTGCTCGGCCGCTCGGCATTTGTCCAATCCAAATTGCATCCTTATGTTCACAAATCTTTCCACAGTTTTCGGGAGATATGCGAGCTATGTCTTAGTTGACGCATACAGCTTTACATTGTTCATATAAGCCTGATGGTTAATGTGATGTAATACAGTCATTCCTGATTTGATCTTAAGTCCATACTCTGTGGCGATTCTCCTTGAAATATCCCACGTTTTATAGGTATGATATCAGTCTTACTGGCTTGAGTAGGAGTGTTATAGTGTATCTTCGTTCTCCAGGTAGTTATCACATGTTGCAGGAACGTAATCACAGACGAGTCGACTATGTACAGCCGAAGCACTACTAATAGCCTATCATGGGGATCAGAATCGAAGGGTTTTTTAAAATCCACGTATGCGATATTCAGATTTCTATTTTTCTTAGATATTAGTTTGCATACCACCGAGTTTATTATTAGTTCTTTGCAATCTTGCTATTATTATTATTATTATTATTATTATTATTTATAATAATAATATATTATATTATATTATATTATATTATATTATATTATATTATATTATATTATATTATATTATATTATATTATATTATTATTATTATTTGTAGTAGAAGTAGTAGTAGTAGTAGTAGTAGTAGTAGTAGCAACAGCGTTAGCGGTAGCGATAGAGATAGAGATAGAGATAGCGGTATCATCATCGTCGTCATAACTGGATCAACACAAATACCTCACGGGAGAGTCCCGACGGGGCGTATCGATTTCTGACTTCGGAAGATCTGTCAATGAATTAAATTGAATTGATGTCTTATTTTACGTGGCGAGACTCAGGCCGAGGCCTTCTCTTCCATCTGACCAGGCAAATTTCGTTACGCTCCTTTCACCAACTAACGGAGAAAGCAGGTATTTCTTGGGCGACTAAACATGCGATTTGAATTTAGTTCAGAGGCTTCATTTAGCCTTGAGGATCTTATACATGCAGTAAATTTACTAACATGGGACAGCCGGTTTTACTTCCTTGCCGAAGGAAGGCGCACGAAGGTTTTTTTTGTCCCTTAACAATCCACGGCTTTGTGCCGTTTTGAACCAGCGAACTTGGTTATAACAGTCCAATACGCTATTACACCATCGCCGCTGCAAATTTGCTATTGTCATTGTGCTATTTTCCTGAAAATATTCATTGCTATCGAGTAAATAAATAAATTCACTCTTTGCAATACTTAAAGTCCTGGGTTACTGTTTTCTTTTATGCGAAATGTTTTAAGTGAGAGGTCTAGAGCCGTGATGGCCGGACCTCACATTAGAAAATGAAGACTATTTCACATGCGGTTTAGGAATGTTCTTTGTGCTACCTACTTACATCTTTCTCTTGCAATTTCGTCAATTTCGCAAAGAGTCTCACATTTTCTATATGAAATTCATTTCTTGTATAGAAAATGGTTTAGAAGTTTTCAAACCTGTTTCAATGTTAAACAATTGTATACTACGTATATTTAAGTTGTATTGCAAGTTTATAATGTTGCTACAACCTATTAATAAAAATGTTTCATAAACAAGAGGATTATCCATGGTTTCTCCGGCCCTTGTTTATTTGCTATTTGAAGTGGAGCAGTGTTTCCGATGGCTTTTGCAAGGTATGTGATGGCTCTGGTTATTTTGTAGCTAAACAGATGTGGCAACGAATCGGAAACCTCATTTTGTGCCCGTGGGAAAATGACGGGACGTTTAAATTAAATTATCGGAGCCCGAAATGTTTGTTGTAGTACCTTTATGTTCGCGTATTTAAATCTCTTAAATACACTGATGCAAACTTGTAATCACAACCTTCATTATTTACCAACGTCATCCCAGGATCCCCACCCATTCATTCATTATTCCTCCCACTCATCCACCCTTTGTGTTCGTCCATCATTCATTCTCTTATATCATTTCATTCACAAGAACCTCGAACAGTGACCTAGCACACGCAGGCATTCATGTTTGCTGATACGGTTATATCACTGCCTTATTATTTCCTGCCCGAGGTTGAGAAGATTGGCAGCCACGGGTAAACATTATTTTGAGCACAAGTCCAATGTAAATTGCCAGAATGTTAATTTGGGGCCTTAGCAAAACTGTAGGTTATAGAAACTTACAATTTGGACAATGTCAATGTGCCCACCTATGCTCACTTCCTTTCGTCTCGGTCAAGCTCCGTTGGCAATCACACGACGAAATTGCTAACACGGCTGTAAGAAGCGAATCGGAATATCAACGGACGACCAGTACTGTATGGCGGTCTTGCGAAGAATAGGTGGGAAGAATCCTTCGGACACGGTCGTATGTTTCATGTACAACGTACATCGCAAGAACATTTTCACAATGGCTGTCCCGAGTTCATTCAGTTGTTTTCGTGAGTTTTCGCTCTTTTTCCTAGTTTCAAAACCGTGTTCGTTTCGTTGTTGTTATACATTAATAGCCGTTTGGCAATGATAAGCTGGGAGATGATCACGTCAGTGCATTCGGACGTTCGCTATCCCACTAGTAGTGGCTCTGATGCGAGGAATATTATATCAAGTGATATATGTTACCAGATAAACGATTACAGAATCAGCAATTAGAGGAATGAAGGCATTACGCCCTACGCCCTGAAGAAGGTCGCAGAATGGCGACCGAAACGTCGGCACCTTCGCCATGGATGCGGCGTCACCCCGACAGCCAAGTAAATACTGACTCCGGCCGCGGAAGCCTACGCACTCGAACCGACGAATTATGAAACGTCACAAGGTGGTGTTTTGATGAAAACTAAGACAACTGTTTAACTACAAATGTCAAAACTAAATTTATAAAAGTTTTCTCTACTCTTTTGAAAGAGTTCCCAATTATATCTTACCAAAATTGCCTTTCTATTAACAAGTGATCATGAATCTCTGAAATAAGATCACATCTCAAAAATAAGATCATACGTAAGTCGTACCAGTTTTTTAATGATAATTTTCGTACTATGAGAAGAGATTTAATGACAAAAAATACATTCTTTCATTTTAGTCTATAGTTTGTTTTTATACAAAGACAATTTTTTTTAAACCTGGCATTTCATATAATTATTTTTTTTTAATTTACATTTTACACAGTTCACACTGGCACAATTTCACAGTGTCTTTCGACCTGTTATGATCTTGTGATCGGTGATCGATCGAGGTTCTTGGTGGCCCATTCTTGGTGGCTCTTCCTTCCTGGTTCTGTTTCCTGCCTCCTGAACTAGTCTAAAAAATTATATATTGAATGTAATGATTACAATGTACTGAAGAATCCGTGAACTTTACTTATTTCCAATCATGACATTACATTGCTAAGCAAAAATATTCAGTTTTATTATTATTATAGAAGATACAGTTTAAAAACACTTCGTGTTTTAGTATTGCGATAATATGATATAAGAGTAACACGACCTTGCTTCTGTGGAAAATACGCACGTTACGGGTGGGTACTCTACACCAAAGGTAAAATTGAGTTAAATATTTCTGAATCATCACGATCGAAAGTTGTTTAATGTCCGGAAGCAGGACAGGTGCAATCTAATAAAAGTGTTCGTCACTATTGTGTGAAAATTAGTCAAATATAAAATAACAAAATTGGTCAACGAAGAGAAAAATCAGATCAAAAGGGGTGTTAGTATTCAATATAACAAAATATAAGTACCTCCGTTGAAAGCAATTTTTGTATGAGAATACCAACAATATTGGAAGAACTGGTAGAGTTTTAAAGAACTAACATATATGTAGGCCTATTCGCTCTTTATGCTTTTTTCTTTCTTCTACCAATTTCTTAGCCTGTGCCTCGAATAAATAACCACAAAATGCTTACTAGAAAGCAGCGTGAGAAGGGCAATTTGCAGATGCATTCTGATTCGCGTACATTAAATCATGAGGTTTTTAAGAAATGTAAACAATAGAGAGAATTGAACTACAAAAAAGTATTATTACTGAAAACAAAAAGTGACCACTTTACTCCAACAAGAAAACTCTTCACTTCCAGAGAATGTCCGCGCCGTCATTTTAAACACCTGTTTGTCACTTGTAATCTCAGATCAGAATGTGGCCGCCCGGCCCAGAGCGACTTCTGAGGTCGAGGCGGCGGTGGCGGCGTCTCCAGTAGCGAGCCGCCTGGGAGCGGGCATGGAAGCGGCGGCAGTGACGGCGGAGACTCGGCGGAGACTCGGTGGAGGCGCGGCGCGTCGCGGCGCGGCGCGGCGCGGCGCGGCGCAGGCCAAGGCTCGGGAGCACGGTTGGCGGACCCCGCCAATGTCACTGGAGAACAATGGCAGCGGAGCGGGGCTGCCGGCGGGGGCGGCGCGGGGCCGGGAGGGAGCTTCGTACTTCCTAGCACACAAACGCACGCACACACCGACACAACGACGCGCCGCGAGTGTGGACGGACGGGCCGGCTGTGGCGACAGAGGCGGTGGTGGAGGACGGGGAAGAGGTCGGGAGGGACGGCGGGGGCGGGGTGTGGGGGCGTGGGCGGAAGCGGCGGGAGAGGAGGAGGCGGCGGGGCGGCGCAGCCAGCGTGACTGCAAGGCTGCTGCCCTGGCAGACGCAGTCGCCCCGTCTCCAGGCTGAGGCGGTGAGCAGGGACGAGATTTGAAGGGCTTAAAACAATGTTGCTCGGCAGAGGAAATGAATAACACCCGCAGCGTTAATGAATAAATTTGAGCAGTGAATGAAAATAAAAAGTGAAGTATTCATTATTCGATTCATTACATTTAATTATCGAATATGGAGAACTGTAGTTCAATTATAAAACTGTGACTTGGTGGAAGAAGAGCCAATGTCAGTTTTGACTGATTTACGGTTTGTAAGGCCAATGTGTGCTTTAAAGGCCCCTTCTTTCAGTGCAAAAAATTCCAGACAAAAGTCGATTTCGCTCTCGATCTTCACCTACGATTATTTTATCATTTTGATGGTGTAATTGAAACACCCTTTCGGTAAAACTTTGAATATATCATTGCCCCTTCTTGCACCAAGTCACAAATTTTAGACAAGTGTTGGTAGAACTGAGGTATAATTTGTAAGATTTTGAAGATAAAAAAGTAAGTTTTAGATACATCGGAGATAAGGCAGATATTGTTGGTATTGATAAAGTAATCTACGTCTTTATAAACATTCAGATATGAGAGTGTATCGCACTAGGAGTTAAGAAAGTTTAACCATAGCTAATTTTGGATGTTTATTTACTGCGTTGGATTATAAATCATTAAATTTAAATCAATACGTTCTGCTAATATATTGTAATGGGACGGTCGCACGCGTCAGGTGGCGACGCGTATTTTATAAAATTATATTGAGTATAACGCTGCCACGCAAGACGTCAGAATACGTGCTGTTTTTCTCTACCTGTTTGCGCTTTCGGGGCGTCGGGGACGCTGAGGAATCCAGCCCATTTGTCTCGTCACAATCCACGCCTGCCCGCATTCAGCGACACATGGGGAAATATGTACGCCGTTCTCTTTGAGCGACGCGTCGTCGCTACGCCCTTTCCTCGGACTTGAATGACGTTCGAGTTTCGCAGAATTTGGCAAGACGCGGGAGACAGTCAATGACGCCACGATAGGGACACAATCAGGAATAGGTGGGCGAGGTGGTGGCGAGGTCGAGTTGCTTCGATCCACGGGGGGGGGGACGCCAGCGGATGCACTGCCGCCGCGCCGCCACCCAAATTCCTTGCCTCATCGCCACATCTCATACCGACTCTGGGGACGCTGGTTCAGAACAAACGCCGTGGGTCATGTCTACAAGTGCCCGATCTCGAGCCCAGATTTACGACGGGCCGGGACGCGATTAACGCAGCCGCAAATGCCCGGACCAACGCAGTGGCGCCAGTTGACGCCACCACGCCGCACCAACGCCGCAGCCATCTCCCGGCGCCTTTCTGAAGGGCAAAGAGGGGTGAGGCTAGACGCTGCCGACCGACGACCGTCGCTCACGTAACTGGGGCCGTGAACATCGGGAGGACGCCGCCTACCGACCGACCGACTTGCTGATGGACAAAAGGGGTGTGGGGGGATTCCTGCCGCCGACCGCAATACTCCAGACGCCGGGGCTTGGGGCCGCCTCTTCCGCGGGAAGGGTCATGACCACCCGAAGGACACCGACCGGCAGCCAATGATGAACTCAGGCCCGTGCGGCCATTTAAGATAAGATTAGATTTAAGATAGTTCTTTTTTTAAATTTATTTCTACCTGCTCGGCATTTCTGCCTTTCAGGGGTGTTCATTATACAATATTTTACACATTAACTTTTAGGGATGACATCCGCATGCGTTACCTCCTCTCTCAGGGGTCTGATGAAAACGTTGTTCTATGAGAAGAAACTGTGGATAACAGTTTTTGGAGTTATATGTGATAATTTTGAGGAGAGGGTGACAGTGGGTGGAATTTTTGGAAAGTGGAAGATGGGTAGGTGATTTAAGGTGGACGAAGGGAGTCTTTAGGGAATCGTGATCTTATTCTTTTTGATGAACCATACGTTTTACCTAGCTTGAATATTGTTGTACTGCGCGATTGGGGAAGGGATGAGAAGAATTTATGAGTCATAAGATTTATATATTCGTTAATGGATGATCTATTTAGTTCATTTTGGATTTGTATGTTGCTTATGAACCAAGGAGCTTTAATGATCTTTCTGAGAAATTTATTTTGTATTATTTCTATTTTATTTAGGTTTGTTTTTGCGGCGTTATTCCAGATCGGGCAGGCATATGTGAGGGTTGGTCTTATTATTGTTTTATAGATGATTAAGCCGCAGTCAGTGCTAAGACCGGAATTTCTATTTATTATTGGATATAGTTTGGATATTTTTGCATAAGTTTTATCTGCTATAGATTTCATATGTTGTTTCCAGTTTAGTTTGGTGTCAAGTAGTACTCCTAAGTATTTTGCTGGTGTATTTCCACTCATCCATTCTATATTTGTGTTTTGGAAGCTGAGGAGGGGTGGTTGAGGAAGTTTGCGGAGTGTGAATATTTTTGCTTGAGTTTTAGATGCGTTAATCTTTATTTTCCAGTTTGAAGCCCATTTAATGTAGTTATTTAGGTCAATCTGTATGTTGTGGAAGGCGCAGCTAATGTCTGAATGAGAGGTAAAAAGTGCTGTGTCATCTGCGTAAAGAGCAATTTCTGTATAGTCTGACTGTGGTAAATCCGACATGTAAACAGTAAAGAGAAGTGGAGAGAGGCAAGAACCTTGAGGGACTCCTGCATGAATTTCAAATCTGTTTGAGAGACTTGAGTTAATACGGACGGAAAAATATCTATCTTTTAGAAAACTTCTGATTAGATGGAGTAGATACTTGGGAGTTCCTAGTTGACGAAGTTTGTATAAAAGACCTTCATGCCAGAGTTTATCAAAGGCTTTCTCAATGTCTAGGAAAACTGCAATTGTGTATTTTTTGCTGTGAAATGAATTTGCAATATATTCAGTTAAACGGAGCAATTGGTGGGTGGTACTATGTTGAGATCTGAATCCGAACTGAACGTCTGGGATAGCGCTAATTTTTGTTAGGTAAGTAGATAATCTGCTGTGAATTAATTTTTCAAATACCTTTGCGATTGAGGGTAGGAGGCTTATTGGTCTGTAGCTTGTAGGAAAGCGAGGATCTTTGCCTGGTTTACAGAAGGGTAAGATTATAGATAATTTCCAATCCGTTGGAAAGTGGCCCAGTCTTAGACAGGAATTAAATAAGGCGGTTAAAATAGTTATAGCTCTTTTGGGTAATTCTTTAAGAGCTCTGTTGTTAATATGGTCGTGACCTGCTGATTTTCGGGTTTTCAATTGCTTAATAATTTTAGATGTTTCGGATGGGGATATAAATTTTATTTTATCTGGGACATTATAGTCTGGTAACAGGACGTTTTTTGCAATATAATTAGTAAAGGAAGAATTTGTATTTGGGTTTGGAGTAAAACTATTTTGCAGATATTTACCTAACATATTGGCTTTCATATGATCCGTATAAGCTACATTTGAGTTGTGTTTCAGGATAGGAATGTCAGTGGTTTCTTTACATAGTCTTTTTATGGTTGACCAGAGTGGTCTACTATTAGGGTGTATTTGGGCTATGGATCTTTGAAAATTGCTTATTCGAATTTGATTTAATTTGTTTTTGATTGTTCTCCCTAATTTGTTGATTTTTGCTTTAAGGTCATGTCTGCGGTTGATTTGCCAGAGCCGTCGAAGGTTACGTTTACTTTTAATTAGGTTTAGAATATTCCTTGGAATCAGATTTCTATTGTTAGAGAAAGGTCTTGTGAAAGGAGTTGTTGATTGTTGCAATGCAACGTAGATTTTCTGTGTGATATTAGTTACCTGGTTGTCTATTTCATTTGTTGTTTGTATCTGTTCTGGGTAGTGAAGGTTTACTTCTAATAGGTCTCTAAATTTATTCCAGTTGACGTGCCCTTTCGTGCCCAAAACTGTGAAGGGATTATTAGACTGCAAGAGATTTGAAGATTTTATTTCAATGATGACTGGGCAATGATCTGAATCTAATTCAGGAAGTACGGTTTGAGATGTAGGTAAGTGGAAGTTTTTAGACACCATTATGTCTAAAATATCTGGGATAATATTACTATTGTACGGGTAGTGTGTTGGCTGCCAAGGTGCTATTACATCTAAGTTATTGTTTACTGCAAAATATTGCAATTTAGTGCCTTGCTGGGTTGTGCAATTGCATCCCCAGGCTTGGTTTTTACTGTTTAGGTCTCCTAGTAGAATAACGTTGGTGTTGTTATTAAATATTTCCTTGTATTCTTTTACTGGAAATTGTTTATTCGGAAGTTTATATGCTGTTATTATTGTGTAATCTTTATTATCTATGGTTACGGTGACTGACACAGTTTCCAGGTTAGAAGTATTGGGGCTAAGTGACCGTTGATGTTTGACTCGGGTTGAAAGAGCAATCAAAACACCCCCCGCTGCAACATTTGAAATTCTGTCACTTCTATATATTTTATAACCGGAAATTTTGAATTTTTCATTTAGAACCAAGTGGGTTTCGGTTATGCAAGCAATATCGATTTTGTGTTCGTGAAGAAAAATTTCTATTTGTGATTGTTGTCTTTTAATTCCGTTTGCATTCCAATTCATTAATGTGATTTTATTTGCCATTATGGAAATTTATTAGCACTGACTGTACAATATTTTGAATTTGCGGGATTATAGCTGAGATTACTTGTGATACTATTGTGGTTATTAGTTGAGATACATCAGTTGGCATTTGGGTTTGCAAAGATTAAACCGGTGACCACGGGGTATTGGTTTTGGGAAGGGGAGGAAATCCACGAGGGCTAAATGTTGGAGGGCTACGAGAGGGATTGTTGCGCGGCGGCGGTTGTTGCTCTGACCCTGACCTGCGTTCATTTAGATGGTTTGAACGTGCTTGCTGAGTTTCTTTGAAAATGCGACAGCCTTTGTATTTGGCCGTGTGCTCCAAGCCACAGTTTACGCAATTCGGTTTGTCACTTTTGGGTTTTGTACATTGAGAATAGTGGTGTGACTCTTTACATCTAACGCACCTCGGAGTGAGTCGGCAGTTTGCTTGCGAGTGTCCATACCTTTGACAACGTTTACATTGTATTGGGTAGTTTCGGTTTGTTCTAGGTTGAACTTGTATGACGCAATGCATCAGGCGGTTTAAAGTTAATATTGACTTCCCGTCTCTATTGTCTTTTATTTCTAGAGCACAAATTTCGATTGGATTTTTCTTTTTGTCAAATAATCTAGTCACTTTGGTAACAGGGTATTTGATTTCAAGTTCTTTTAAAATGTCAGCTTCCGAGTAACATGTGGGGATGCCCTTCAACACAGCATTAAAGGTTTTAATAGAAGGGTCGCGGAAAGAATAGAATTGTCTGTTCTTCTCAACACAGTGATGTCTAAAATTACGGTAATCTTCTATTGTAGTGAGCATGATTTTTAGTTGATCACCGGCTGTCTTGGTTGTGAAATCACATTTGACGACTGATTTAATGTCGGAAATCATTTGGTTGTAGTCAAGTACGTTGTGCATAATTATGGGCGGAATTTTTAATGTTTGTTCTGGAGTACTTGGATCACTGTCTTTAAGATTTTGAAGCACTTCGAAACGCGATGAAGTTTGAACATTGTATAATGGCATAGAGTTTTCATCATCATTTCTCTTTCGTTTACTTACGTTTGAAAGCGTTTCGTTGGAAGTTGTTGCGTGCATCTCCTCGCTTTGGTGTTCTTGAGGCAGAGTAGTTTGGGGCGGTTGCTGCTGCATTAACGGTTGCCCTTGCTGCGCTGTGGGTTGATTCTGTTGAAGCAGCAGTAGTTGCTGCTGTTGTTGCTGATGAAGGAGTTGCAGATGTTGCTGTTGTTGTTGCAAAAGTTGAAATTGTGCTGTTGGGAGAATGCACTGATCGCTGTTGTTTGCATATAAGGTATCCATAGCGTTCACCAACACTTGTGATGTGCTGTGTAGCCCCGACTCGGGGCTACCTTGGACGTTCATTTCGCCACTCGCGGCCACGGGTTGGTTTTCACTCACTTGTGGTAAATACTTATGATACTATTTGCAAAGTTAAACTGTTTTTGATGTAACAATATATAATATTTAAAATAGACACGTAGATTGCTGTGCAAGCGAAACTAGTTTGACACTCAATCTAAACACGCTACGCAGTGAGAGAGCTGTGGCGTACGATGTTCACGGCACGGCTGCTCGGTGCGAACTCCAAGATAGTTCTTAGGATAAACTTTAAATGAGGCTTCACCTCGATCATAAAATAATCATTAAAATCACTTTGAAAGAAATGAAATAATGTGTTCGAATGTAGTGGTAGTATTAGAGTTAGCCCTATCACGCATGCCTCCCTCTATGGAGTCTGCAGACTGAGCAGCCGGGCCAACGCTGCAACGGACGAAACACAAGTAATCAGGTGAGTCGGGGCAGCGACGCGGAGGGTGTGGTAACAATATGTTTTCCATTTTGACATTAACATCATTTGTTTCTGAAAAAAGCTCTTTATTAATTTCTTTTATTCTTCTTTTGAAGTAAAAATCCCAGGGCACTTTCCCAAATTAAAATGCACAGCCTCCCATTCAGTTATCGCACAAAAAGTGTGAAAGTTTTCCTCAGAGTTTTCAGATATTCAAAATGAGGGCACACAGCTGCCATATGTAAATAGAGCTTTGAAACTCATTTTACATATACAAAGACCTAACGTCTGTTCCTGTAATTTTGAAATTAAGTCGTAACGCCAGGTATAGCTAAAGCAAAGCTACTGCAATTCGTCTTCTACGCTATCGTAGGTTCTCATTTCTAGCACGCAAACATCGCAATTCTTTACGTAAGGGACTATACAACCACGGATACCGTGGTGTACTGAGAAAACATTACCTGTTAAGAGAGAGGCGTTGATGAAATATGATCGAAATTACCAAAATATGTAGTAAGGTGTTGTTAGTTTGCATTGACGAAAATGGGTTGAATCATAGCGCTTTTTCAAAAAAATCACATTTCTTTTCTCCTCCACATTTCAGATGTAGCTCTGAGACAATCGAAGGTGTTATTGTCATTGAAATGGTCGTTTGGCTCACCTTTTCTATATGGGATATCTGCCAGAAATCCTGAACGTGCTCGTAGAATTTGTGAACGAATCCTGGTTATTTTTGCTAAATGCCCAATTTATCTTCCGCATAATTTTGACTACTCCTTCATTTTCAGAACTAATTATTAAATCATTTCAGTTTATCTCCGTGATACACAGCTTCTTCGTCCGCGGCTGTAGTGCAAGGAAATCACTGCAAGCACTGTAATCGACAAAGTGATAGTAGAACGACTGTCGTATTTCAGTGTTCCCGCAATTCATATCACTTAATAAATACAAATTATCGCAATAAAAAATATGAATAATATAAAAGAAGGTGTGTAAATAATCAGTTACAAGATATCGAGTAAGGTTATCAAAAGGTTTTTCTATTGAGTTGATTATTTTACCTTTATTTTAGTTTATTAGCATTTGAATGAACGATGAAAGATAGGGTAGTTTGTTACTGGTATACGAGGTTCTCTGTAGATAACTTACCAAATGTGTACAATTGATTCGGATACATTTGCGCTGGGCGAGCAAATGAGCAGCTACAAACTTAGTGGGTTTTCTCGTTTGGTGAACGATCAGGAAGATGAACCTACTGTCCGATTACATTCCGAGATCTCGCTCTCCCAACATTCATTCGGCCTGCCCTTTTGTTCATTCGCTTTCCCTAACACTGCAGTGTTCGGGGTGTCGTTGCCACACAGCTCGTGCACAGACCTCAAAACTGTAAACACATTTTTAGTCGCTATCACCATTTGATCGAAATAACAACGAATCACAAACTTTGATCGAATTTAAAAAATAATTTGGTTCCCAGGGATTCATAAATTTTCATTTATAAATTAACCCAGCAGTTTAAGAACTTTGTAGGTTTTCAAAATTATTACATGTTTTAATCATTTCATAAACTGTTATTAAGAAAATAATTAATAATCATTAATCGTAACATAAATAAATAAGATGTATCAACAAAATTATGTTGATACATATTATTACAAAAACATTGAACATTATAAGAAACGTATTATCAGACAATGTTTGGGAAGTGGAGACACAGGAAATTCAAAATAATGAAAGGATAACAATGAATGTGTTAGAATTAGCGCTGCAGAAAAGCAAAAATAGGAAATCCATGAGCCAGGATGATGTACCAATGGAATTATTGAAATACGCAGATCAGATGAAAAGGTTCTTTTTATAATTCTTTATATCTTTGGACTGAAAGCAAAGTACCTGCAGACTGGAACAAAGCCTTAATAAGCCTCAATATACATAAGAAGGGGTCAAAAGACTGTGATAATTACCATGGAACCTCCTTATTAACAACAGCTTCAAAACTGTGTACCACAATGTTTAAATACAAACTTAACAAGGAAACGGAGAACATTATTAAGAAAGCAGTTAATGGGTTCAGGAAAATAAAGCTGCAGTGATGCAATTTTCACTCTAAAGCAGATATTAGAGAAACGCAAAGAATACAATCTGCATACGTACATACTGTTCCTGGATTATTGCAAATCTTATGACTGAGTGGTCAGATCAGAATTATGCTGTGTTTTAGAGATCTATGACATTCCAGGAAACTTGATAAATGCTATTAAAAGCATGTACCAAAATACCAAAATTTGAATAAAATGATTGCAAGGTGAATGATTGCAAAACATCGGATCTGCTAAACGTCAACCAGGAATTAAGACAAGGGTGTGATTTGTCCCAAACCCTCTTCTACATTTACATGAACAAAATGAAGAACCTATGGATTATCACGAATCGGAGAGATATACCAATAACGACAAATAAACAATCACGCATCTGACTTGTGCAGATAAAGTTCTTTTGGCTGCTTCCGAAGACTATATCCAAGAAATATAACATGCCTTAACAGAGAGCTACAGAGCTATAATTTAAGGATATCAAGTAAACAAAAATGGGACATATCAAGGTAAATATTTGAGAAGAATAAAATTTGTTATCCAAAAACATATTTTCGAACAAGAATCCAACTTCACTTACCTTGGCTGCAGATTATCAAATGACATCATCACCAACTGCAAGAAAATGTAAGTAAATACAATTAGTTGAATGGCTTTATGAAGAGGCGTTTTAAAAACAATATGCTGAATAACACCCTAATGAGATTTCACAATGTCATACCTCAACCCCCTCTCTGCTTCGCTAGTAAAAGTAAGGAAAAATAATGTAAGACACTAAGGAAAATTAACGAAAGAAGATTAGGGGTTTGAGGGATACAGATAAGGTTAACGTTAGTTATTGATGGTGTAGTAAATTACATTAAATAATACCAACAGAAATGGTTCCATCATGTAAACAGAATGGAACCAAATACACTACCAAAGCTATATATCTCTGTAAGTTTATATTCTTTTATAAACCTAAGGGTACAGAGATGTAGGTAGACCTAGATGTAGGTAGATGAGGTGGTCAGAGCAGTTGAGTCTCGGAACGGGCCAATGGCTCCAACCCTTGTCAAGGAGGCAGAAGAAGAAGAAGAAGAAGAAGAAGAAGAAGAAGAAGAAGAAGAAGAAGAAGAAGAAGAAGAAGAAGAAGAAGAAAATTGTGTTATTGTACATTTGAAGGAGTTGATGTTATATAACTACAATAAAAACAAAAGTGCCGGTCCGAATGGTCGAGAACGTGAAGGCAGTAGTGCCGTAGTGATCTCGGGCCGAAGCATCGCGGGTTGGAGTCCCGCCTCGGGCACGGTTGTATTTGTGTTCGTTCTTCCCCTCCTATTCTCACCTCATTATGTCGTCTTCACAGTTACCATACCGTTAAATGCAATAGTTGTCGCTAATGACCTAGATGTTGATGCGACCTTAAATAACAAAAAAGGTTTTATTCAATATCATTCGAAACAAATATTTCAATAGTCAATCTTCCTTTCGATTAATTATCTGAACTGCCTCGTTTTTACAGTTATATTAGTTTTACAGATATATTAGTACATCATACATCAGAAAATCTAGGGTGAAAGATACTACCAAAGTTAGATTAGGTTGTTAGCTGTGCCTCCGATAGCTATTTGTTCGTTGATTGTACCCGACCGATACCCGAATCTCTCCGCATAGCCGATACACCGACCGCAGTAGCCAGTACACGCTCCGAATCGAGAGCCACTTCAACAGCACGAACATAACAAGCGAACATCGCTTAACAATCTTCTGTTTCCACAGACAGAGCAAACGCAGAATTATTCATTCCGAGAGACATCTATATATGGCATTCATGTTATTTGATTCAGACCAAGGATTCTCAATTCATTGTACGAGTATTCATTGCTCTTTTACTAGCAATATTTTCTAAATGCTGAAAAATACGCTAACAGTATTTCTACGAAGATAATTGAATCTAGTACCAATATTCTCATAAAAATCTTATAATTAACATAGAAAAATATTGTATTTCTTATTTCACGTCATTTATTTGCCGAAATTTACGGAATATAGCTCTGAAAATTTTCTTGGCTTGACTTTTTTGGTAACATAAATGAATAAAATATTGAATACATAAAATAAGTGAAAGTTGGCATTTGAGGATATGTAGTGGTTTGCCTTTAACTTTCTCGATACTACCCCTAGGTATAAACAATTCTCTAAGCAAGGATCGAACCTCAACCCATTGCAATTTGACACGTTACGTACCGTAAGTTGGATAAAAGACTGTTGATACAGCAGTATATAAAACAAACAGGAAAAGTTGTCATTCACATATTCACGTACTGGTGACACACGAGTAAATGTATTTCGTTTAGTGTTGCGCTCACTGATTTTCGTATTTTCCCGGAACTCCACCACTGTTTGTGAATGAATACGGCTACAACTCTCAAGGAAGCGTGCAATCGACAATGACCAGCGTAGGTTTTCCCACCGACAATCACCACTTGATGCCCTGCGATGCATCTAAGTACCGTGTGGGGGTCACGGTGGGTTCGTTATGTTTCCCCCTATCCAGACTCATCAGTTCAAGCCAGAAGCCAATTATTACGTGAGCTTTAGGTTCTTTTAACGTATGGACGGTTGAAAGAAAGCATCCAGAAGGTTAATCGTCGTACGCTACGTAATCAATCAGACTCATTCCAGACGATTTCAATGCCGTCATTAGCTTTCAATTTGTCGTCGTAACGCAAATGGCAAATGAGCTCTCATTTCATACTATTGTACTACATGTTTTCTCTAGAGACTAACCCGCGAGTCATTAAACTCAGCGTTTTTCACCCTCGTTGTATTCCGGTTAACCGAGTGCTCCGGCGTAGTATTCATTCATGTTCATTAAGCTCAGAGTGGCATATGAATGGTAAAGTAGCAGTTTTGTGGTTCTCATTGTATTGTACAGTTCTATTCCATAAAAATTTCAAGGATGATTTATGTCACTCTGTTGTGTAATCTACATGACTATTAAACAGTGTTATGTAATAGACAATTCCTAAGTTTTAATATTGAAGAGTGAAATTGAAATTATAAAACCTATTCTTATATATTGACTACGTAAATTTTCATAGGATCTCATATTACTTTTCCGTTTTAGGATCGAAACAAAAGCTTATACATTCAAGTAATTGTGAATACTTTAAGAATCATAGTTGTCACTGCAAGTAATTCTCTTCTAAAAACTTTAGCTGTTTATTCCAGTCCATTGGTTACCACAGGTTACGTATAATAATTAACTTCACACACTTAAATCAGAATTTTGAAGGAAACTTTATAAAAAGTTCCTTAAAAAATGTGCTTACGAAGAATGAAAACTAGACCAATATCTCTGAAATTTAGAAGAATAAAGAATTGTAGGAAGGGAGTAAAAAAAAGAAACAGAATGATTTTTTAAAGTAGTTCCCTGATCGATCGAACACGACAACGTACTTGAGAAAAAGAGAGGAAAAAGTATTGAAGAATAATTCAGTATGAGTACTAGCAGAAGAGCTCTAACACCAGTAAAGTAATCTAGATTGTATGTGTTCCGGAATTATCAATTCCCATCACTCGAACCGGAAGCAAATTCATTGCCACAGTAATAAAATGTGAGTTAAACCAGCGGTGTGTTAATTGAAGCATTATTTCTAATTGTGAAATATTAATTAACGCAAAAATTACTATTATTTTCAAAATGGTGTATACGACCTTAATTTGAATATCTAAGGCGAAAGATTTGATTGAGAAAATATCTCGATTTTGAATATTTTACGATGGCTTGTTTACTCACCTGAAATGTTTGAATTATTATAATTTTCGAAAATTCAGAGAGCTCAACGAAATTAAGCTCTTCGCCATTTTAAAAGCATACTTCAGGATTGACCTAGTTAAGAAAAGAAAGTATTGAATAAAATTGGTGCCGTTTCTGAGCAAATATCTTTTAAAATGCACATTTTTCATGCAAAAATTTTGCGAAAAATATTAACTGAAACAAGAGTTACAAATAATGTATGTGCTGTTTTAGCGCTACTGGTTACTACTTCAAATTCTTTTTAAAACAGAGTTCGTTTTCTGATTGAACTCTAGCATAATACGCAGTCACGCCTCTATGCAATGTATAAAGCGTACACAGGCCTTCGAGCGTGGAAAGAAATTCAAAGTCGATTAGGGAAACCTACATATTTCGGCAGAGCGGATCACTTGCACAAAATTCAGACAAAAATTCAGAAAATGGACGTTGGGAAATATTCATTCGCGAATCGCACTATTAGGGACTGGAGCGGTTTGCCTGTGACAATCTTCGATCCCTTTCCTCAAAGCCTGAGCAAATTTAAAAATAAATTAGTTTCTTGAATGTAGATATGTTTGTTATAAATATATTTAATAAAATTCAGTGTAATTAACTATGTCTTCTATGTAATTAAGTATTATTAATATTATTATTACTGTTATTATTATTATTATTATTATTATTATTATTATTATTATGTGCAGTGACGTTATGAAAATGAGAGAAACGAGTGTGTAAGAAAGACATTACAGCTCGCTGTATCTCAGTGGGTTGAAGTGAAGTGTGGTGAAGTGGAGTTCTATGAAAGATTGCACGGTGAAATGTTCACGTGAATTTGTAAAGTTTGTAGATTTTGTAAAGTTAAGTTCTGTAATGTTAAGTTAGTGTATTCTGCCAAGTTCTCACACTTAATTGCAGAATTATTAATAAATCTAATCTAATAATATGTCGGTACTTGATTTTTTTTTAAACTTTCTCTCGTAACCGGTTTTCTTCTTCTAATGGTTTGGCAGCCTGAAATAACTAAAATATACAAATAACGTTTTTTAAGATGCTTTGATTGACAATTCGGAATATATACTAGAAGCTTCTGGGGAAAGGATTTGCATGTGCCTTAGTGAAAATTTAGGGGGCGTCCCGCATCCAGATAAAGGCCGAGCTGAGCATGATGGTAAAGGAAGTTGTATCCTGCAGGCGCAACGGGCACCGACGACCGCCCGACGCTACAATAGAGCTCATCCGCCCTTTCTTTGTATTCCTCTCGCTTCAGGCACCGTTATTCCGCTTAAACATGTCCTCCTACGTCCTGTCCTTAGTACATCTCCCAAGAGGAAGTGTCCTTTCGCGCTCTTTTACGCTGAGATTGCACGATTCTCAGTTGAGTGAGGAACTCACGGAGCATCTTCAGAAAAAAATTAAAAATAACTACACCATGAGTTTATTTGTTATTTTTGCTATCGTTTGCAAATATGCATAACATTTAATACTAATATTTTAACAGATAGGAAGAAGTATCCAATTAATCTAAATATTTTGCTAAAGAGAAAATCTGTAGCCTATTGAACGTTTACGAACGAAACTTCCATGAAAGGACACAATGATAACTTACGTATTATGATCTACGATAACGTCGTATTCATACTTTTTGAATATGTTGAATTTTGTTTCTTTTAAGAGCAACAGAGTACACTGAATACATTTACTGTGGACGACAAGTACAAATTCCTGTACGTAAAACACGAAAAATTAGACGTATCTCACGTTTTCTGCAATGAACCCACACCAGAAATCATTCGCATTGCGAAAAATTGGAAAACTCGTTCAGAGTACTCTATTCTGCTTTTCTGCTAGTTTTCTTTTCTCACGACCGCGTGTTACCTGGGCAGCAAAAAGAAAAAGGTATCATTTTACTTTTTCTCCCTTATGTGAAATGTTTCTACAATTCTATAAATGTGAGACAAATTTCACAATACGAGGTAGCATATAATAGTAATTTTATTTAGGTTTACTATGTCACTCTGCCCTAGTATAATAAAATAGTGCGGGGCCATCTGCACACTCCCAGATGGAAAGCGGATCTACTCAGCCAGCAAGCGACCAATATCGTAACCGTATCAGGCTAGCGCGACATTTCGCTGCCTGTCGGCGGGTCGCGTACTTTCACGGGGTAGCCGGATCCGGGGGCCGGCTGGTCCACCATCGGACACCGTTGCCGCCTCCGCCACCACCGCTATCGACCGGACCAGTTTACTCTGCACCCGGCGGAGCCGCGAGCCATTGGATGTCCCAGACCCCGTTGGCGGCGGCGCGAGCGGGAGCGGGAGCCGGGGCGGGGACGGGAGCGGGGGCGGTGGCGGCGGAGGCTGCGGCGGGGGTGCGCTGGTGGTGGCGAGGGCGGAGGCGGAGGCGGGGCGGGGGCGGCGGCGGCGGCGGAGTCTGCGCGACGGTCGCTGCGCTGTTCCCGCCCGCGCGCGCTCAGCCCGCGCCCAGCCCGCCGCCCCGTGGACGGACGTGGAAACGGGGAACAATCGATACGCAGCTTCACAGAGTTGCCGCTGAGGCGCTGTCGTCGACCGCATGCCCGAAAGCCCGGGTCGCAGTCTCCACCTGCCCAGAACAGACGGGACTACTGAGGACGTTTTCTGGCTACGTGATTTGGAGACACCTTTCATTTCATCTTTTTAATTCATTTAATAAATTCACGTACGTTGATGCTTTTAAATGCGTGCAGAAGGATAATAAAAATCTAAAAATCAAGACAAGGAAAATCTTATGTTTACAATGTAGGTACATAGTTCTCATATTGTTTTACATTTTAGTAGGATATTTTCAAATTTCCTTTCAGAATTTTAACAGTATTTTGTAAAAATGAATTAAAATTGTGTCGTTTGTAAAGAAATTACTTTTCTGTTCACTTGCCTTTGAAACAATTCATAAACTTCACGATGATAATAATAAATAATAATATAAAGAAAATAATGCTCATGCAAAAGTTATGCTTTTGGAAAAAGGTAATCGACATTAGCGCAAACGACGAGCAAACACCAACGCAAGTAATTGCGAAATGAAAAATTACAAATGCATTCGCTTAATTGCAAGCACTTTGATAAGTGAAATTCGATACGAATTGTCAAGTAACATAACATGATTTTAAATTATCGTAGTAGAAAGGGGCGGGTCTAAATCGTCTGTTTTTAAAAAAAGTTTCTAGAAACGTAAATAGTTATGATGAAATAAGTTGTAGGTAAGTACAGAGATGCATTTGTGCCTGTACACTCAATTCTACATCTCACCGACTTTAAACACATAATATGTGATTATCACACGTGTTTTACGTCTTTCATTGCGACGGATGCTGTAGACATTGCCTTTATCTGCTCAGGGGCTAGACCTCGAGGTGCATCTAACATGCCGCTGCCATTGCACTTTATCATACCAATGTGGTTCAAGCACCAGTATAAACAGAATGGAGTGTCTTAAACAAATAAGGTTATGAAACTCTAGGGAACGTGGAGAAGTTGAAAATGATAAATGTTTGCCACTGAACTTACTGAGTAACGACATATAACGGAATAATATGCTTTAATTCACACGTTTGCCCCTGATAAGCAACCCTATAGGCACAAATGTTCTGCAGGTGTATCAAATAGTCTGCAGATGCTGACTACGCCAAAACATGACTTGCTGTCAACCAAGAAGAGGAAATTCACACGTATAACTCCGTTATGTGAAACTTCCCATTACATGTTCATTGAGAAAAACGTAAAATAGTTTTCGACCTCTCTGCATGTTCTAGAAGTTTGTGACATTTACTCTGAGACACGAGTTCAATGTGCATCTTGCTAAACTGCATTGGCGCTGTTCGAGGGTCCCAACATGCTAAGTTCGCTATAACTGAATTTAGGAAACACCAAGGTAGCGCTTCCGTGACACATAGGTCCATACGGCGAGCAGCCTAGTGATACCTGCCGCACGCTGTTGCCGGCATTACATATCGTGCTCAAGCAGGATTCTAACCCGCAACCCTTTCGCCCGAGTTCACCAGGGCGTTTTAGCCAACTCGGCATTCAGTGCAACAATAATTTCGGTGTAAAATATGTTCGAAAACTAAATGCGGGATCAATATTTTTACGCTGCCAAAATACATATTATCACAACTTTCTACAAAAGTATTTAGCCTTTTAATGTTCTTCTCTACGCAGCTCGTATAGTAACCGACCTGTTCACTAGTTTTCTATGCATGGATACAATGATTGAAATACCTGTTAGTCAACAATAAATTTGAGCTTCAAAAAGGGTGTTCATGGCAAGTGTTTTGGGGTTCTGTTTCTTATTCCATAATCACTCGATCATTCATGTCATTGATCACTTATCGTATCACTACTTCTTTCCAGATACGACTACAATCATCTGTATTAGATTCGTGTTTATCATCCATCTGAAAAATTAGATCTGAAAATAGAGACCTTCCTGACATAGTTTTTTTAAATGGCGTTAATTTATACACTATTACATTTGATTGTGTGTGGTTACGTTATGGATGAACACCTTTTGATAGTTTTGGAAGGACTCGCAAGAAAAAGGATTTGCACAAAACGCAATTAAAATAGTACTCAATTTCTCGTGTTATTTGTAACGGAAAAATAATATATTTTAGAAGAATCCATGTGTAAATGTTTAACAATTGAAGTCGCCTGGGTGTTTTCGCCAAGGACGAGTTATTTTATGTAGGAATAGCTTCACTGGTCAAACATATGTGTCAACAAGCATGTGCTCTACCTGGAGTTTGAATTCAAATGTATCCATGTGTACATGTTTAACAATTGAAGTCGCCTGGGTGTTTTCGCCAAGGACGAGTTATTTTATATAGGAATAGCTTCACTGGTCAAACATATGTGTCAACAAGCATGTGCTCTACCTGGAGTTTGAATTCAAAATCGTGAGATTCTGCAACCAACATCCTTTCGCCGCCAGGTCGTTTAACATTCCACGACGCATCAATGATTTTTTTTTCAAAGTATCAAACTGTTAAAGAAATTTGCACTGGTGCTGTAGAATATTACATGCACTAATATATTGTGCTTTATATATTGCGCGTAATATATTGTGTTTTATATTTAAATATTTTTATTGAAAATATTTGGAGCCTTTTTCAAGAAAAATTTATTTATAATATTTATAAAAATATGACAACTTAATGTAAATTTATTTGAAAACAAGTCACATTTGGAAAAAATGTAAGACTTTTAAAAAACTAACTTGAAAAACCGATTTCGTTGATTTTTGAATGTAGTTTTTGTAGAGGAGGCTCGAAGAAATTTTTGCAATTTTCAAAATTTAAGAGACATTCATCAAAACCGGATCCATACAATATTTATAAGCTAACTTATTTGAGAAGAATATAAGGAAGATATTTTTGCCTTCTTTGAGAAAATCTCTCAGAGGAATTTTAAAAAAAAAATCGATTTTGATTTGACAGTTTAACTTGCAGCTAAGTAAAAATACTCAAATTTTTGAAATATTGTTTTAATAATAATAATAATAATAATAATAATAATAATAATAATAATAATATGCCTTTATTAATATGGCGAGGCTCGGGCCATCAGGCCCGCTCTTCCGCCTGACCACATGTCACAAGTATACAGAGTAATGTATTAAATAGTAAAATTACTAAAAAGTAATGTTATCTAAAAATTTAAAAGTAATATAATCTACAAGTTGTAAGTAGTTAGTGGAAAGCAAACGTCATTTAAAGCAACTTATAAATAGACAACATCAGAGGTTAAATGGATAAAATGTTACAATAATAATTTTGAAATAATTTTAAAATCAAGTCTGAGATTGAAAATACAATTTGAATTAAATAAGATTATGTGCTTTAAATATCTGCGCGCTACGCGACAGCCTGGTATTCACCCCGAGCGACTGATCTATTAATACAGAAAGACACCATCACACGTCGCTCGATCCTGGAGGAAAACCCGCTAGTCGGGGAAAACCCACCAGGCAGACTGTGTCCTAATACAATGGAAACTAAGCTAACATGAAGTAACGGGTCTTTGGGATGGTATCCTCAGCTGCGGTCCATGCTGCAAAGGGTGGTTTTCTTGTTTAAAACCGCCTCTGCTCCTACGGATGAAAGTACAGTTCCGGCAGTATCAAACAGGTCGCAAGAAAGTAAGATTTACAAAAGAAACATTAATGTTATTTCTAAAACATATTAATCTTAACAATCCTAAGAAATAGCTTTTATTTGACCCGTAATTTACAGTGATTTAAATAGCAAAATGGTGTATTTTACTTTGTAAAAAAGTCATGCAGGTGCTTCTTAAAAGATGTTAATGAAGAGGAGTTTTTAATATTGGGAGGCAATTTATTCCATTCGCGGGCTACTGTAATTGCGAACGATTTATTGTAGTAGCTGGTTTTGCTTTTTGGAATGCAGAGTAACTGGGATTTTTGAAATCTAGATGATTTAAGGTGTACAAAATAATTTGTTAAGTATGTCGGGGAACCCATTTTTAGCATCTTAAATAAAAGACAAAGGCTGTGATACAAGCGCCTATCCTTTAGTGTTAATATTTTGTGCTGTTTATAAACTCCAGAGATGTGATCGTATTTTTTTATGTTATAAATGAAACGAATACAGGAATTTTGAGCCCTCTGTAGAGTTTGAGCGAGTGAATCTTTTAAATTGTTATACACAATATCCCCGTAGTCGAAATGAGGACACAGCAGGGTTTTTACCAACATTTCCTTCGTATTAGTAGGGAGACATTTATCGATATATCTAAGGGATTGCAAAGAAGCATAAACTTTCCGACAGACATTTCGGATCTGATATTCCCAACTTAAATGATCATCAAGAATTAAGCCCAAGTTTTTGACTTGTGTATGACGAGGTACTACAACATTGTCTTTAAGCACATCAGGAACATATGAACCTTCAAGTTTCTTATGCATTTGAGAAGAGCCAATTATGATGGTTTGTGATTTTGTAGGATTTAAATTGAGTCCGTTTCTCATTGACCATTTGACTACAGATGAGAGTTCATTATTTAATTTATTTATTAGCATTTCTACCTGTGATGGTTTCCCGGAGATATAAATTTGCAGGTCACCCGCGTACATATGATGACTACATTCCGTAAGTTCGTTTGATAGGTCATTCATGTAAATTAAGAAGAACAGTGGACCTAACACGGATCCCTGAGGTACTCCTCGTTGGAGAGGTTTTGGATTGGAGTGCAGATCGTCAACTACTACAATTTATTGCCTATTGTAGAGATAGCTTGCAATCCAAGAGATGGTGGAATCAGAAAAACTTAGATTTTTGCACTTCGCTATTAGGATGTCGTAATCTACAGAGTCGAATGCTTTACTAAAATCTAAAAGAGTTAATACAGTTACGAGGCCATCATCTAGCGCTTTTCGTATGTCTTCAGTTACTTTCAATAAAGCGGTTTGTGTGCTTCTACCTTCTCTAAAGCCGGATTGAAAGTTATCGAGCAGATCTGAGTCGGATACGTGTTTTACAATCTGTTTTCGAACAATTTTTTCCAGAACTTTAGACACTGTCGGCAATATGCTAATTGGGCGATAATTGCAAGACGCCGAGGTCAGTTCAGATTTTGGCAGAGGGCGAACATGTGCAAGCTTCCACGCTTGAGGAAAGGTTCCCGTTGTTAATGAGAAATTAATTAAATGCGTGAGTGCCGGAAGGGCAAATGGTAAAACAAATTTCAATTGTTTGGCTGTGATACCATCGGAGCCATTTGCATTTGATTTTAGTGAAAGAACAATTTTACTAACTTCTTGATGATCAACGTTATGGAAATAAAATTTATCCCTGATAGCAGGTGAGTTGCTCGAAAGTCTCTGTAATGTATTACGCTTGACAGAAGGTGGTATTGGTTTTGAAACATTTACAAAGTAGTCATTAATATCATTCAAGGGCATATCGATAGAAATTTCAGAAGAATTTGCTTTCGTGATTCCGAGGTCTCTCAGTTTGTTCCAAACGTCTTTTGTGTTTGTATTTACTTTAAAGACATCATGATAATATCGAATTTTTGCGTTTCTATTTTTTTGTTTTACGGAATTTCGTAACTTTTTGTACTCTCTTTCATTTTCAGAGGTTTTATTACACTTGAAGCGATGGTAAGCTGAGTCGCGTTCCTGCATGAATTGCTTTAATGTATTTGTAAGCCATGGGGCCGCGGGACGTGTCACACGTCGCGTTTTCCATGGTGCATGTTTATCGAAAAGGTTAGAAATAATTTCGTTGAAGACTTCTACTTTACTATTAAGAGATGTTTGACTATAAACGTCATGCCAAGGAGCTTTGGCACTGTCGTCGAACATAGCCTCGGAATTAATATTTTTGTAGTCACGGTAGCGGATAATTTTTTGCTTATATTTAGGACATTTTATAGAGTACACCATAAATAGCAAATCATGCTTTGATACTCCCGAAATAGATATCTGACCGTACATTAATACTTTCGAAGTGTCTGACACAATCGCGTGATCTATCCATGTTTCAGCTCCTAATGCTAAGTGAGTCGGGCCAAATTCTAATATTTGTAAATTGTATGAATTAAAAGTATCAATAAACTTTTCGGCCGAGTTTGTGAGCGGTACCTTCAGATCGCAATTGAAATCACCCATGATTATGATATCCTGATATTTACTTGCGAACTGCGAAAGGGGAATCTCTAATTCGGATAAAACTCCCGTTTTCGGGGGCCAGTAAACAACAGCAACAAGTAAATGTTTCATTCCAATTTGGATTTCTGCAAACATGTATTCCATGCCAGGTAAAGAAGATGTGGAGTGAGCGACTACTTTAACCTTAATGTCATTGCGAACAAACAATGCGACCCCTCCACCCATCTTTTCTTTTAAATTGCTTTTAATTATCGACCTATCATTCCGAAGGAGTTTATAATTAGATACCGATACGAGTCCTGATTTTATTGTAGATTTTAGCCATGTTTCGCTTATTAATAACAGGTCTGGTTTCGTTTCAGTTATAATATTTGAAATTTCGGAGTAATGCTGCTTAAGTGATTGGGCATTTACGTGGAAAACAGACAAGCCACGAGGGAACTGAGACAAAGAAATTTGTAAATCCTGGAGGGTTGCGGGGCTACTTCGAGCAGGTATGGGACTTTCCACGGGGCTGGGGTGAGCCAGTATCCTCTCCACTTCCGGATTAGCACTAAACACAGGTACAGAATTCCTGGAACGCGTGGACTGAGGAAAAGACGGTGTTAAGCTTCGTTGCCACATTTATGAAGATATCCGCGGTGGAAAAAAAATCAAAAGCAATAAGCAGAAAGGAATTGGAGTTAAATAAGTTGCTTACAATTACACGTGGGGCACTAACTACTTAGAATTAGTCTAATTATTATAAATTTCTTATAACTAATAAATATTCTAGGATAATAGTTAACTATAATTATAAGAATAAGCACACTAGTGAAACAAATAATATAATTAAAATGTTGTAATATAAAATAATATAAGTCTAATATTAGTAATAATAAATTGGAAGTAAAAGTGTTAATAGCAAATATTATGATAATATTAATAATAGTAATAGTAATTCAATAGCACTATAAAAATTAGCAAAAGACGCAAAAAAGTAAAAAATTATAATTAAAAATATTTTTGTTTTAAGAACGAAAAAATAGTACATAGTCTTTGCTCCTAGTTATGTATACTATCCAGTTCTGCTATAGTTCTGACGCGAACTTTGGAATTTCTCACCTTTACGATGACGATACCATCTGTTGTCCAAACATTCTGTTGGCCGAAACGTTCCACAGCCTTTTTTAACACTTCCAGCCGCATCCTCGTCAGGTCCTCCCGAATTGTGATACCCGTTTTCTTCAAATTTCTTTTGGATGAAAACATTTCCCGGCGCTTCCTGTAACTGATGAATTTTACAATTATAGGTCGAGTACCACCATTCGTTTTCCGGCCAACTCGATGACTGCGATCAATATCGCTTAGGTCTAATTGGACACCTATCTTTTTGGCAACATTGATTGCAATGCAGTCGGTGTCCTCGCCATCACGCTAAATACTGTATTCATCACATTGTTTCGCTCGCTAAATACTGTATAAATAATATTGCATATCTTCGTAAAATGATAGAAGCCTATTCTCTTCGTACTAGAAGATCGATTAAATCTAGAACTACTTGAATTAAAACTTAGCTTAAAAACTATAGAATAAGAATCTTTTGAATCTAAAATGTAAATTTTTGATAAGGAATTTAGTAACTATATGCATACAATCTTGCTGTGTAATATTATAAGTTTATGCAGGACAAGAAATACTTCAGTTTCCTAAACAAGTGTAAGACCCTTCCAAAATATGCCTGTAAGGAACTAACATCAAAATCCTTTTATAATGATAATTTTAAGTGATTACAATGCATTTCCAGAAATCGGTTCAACTCTAACTACACGAGTGTTGCGACTCACGTGAAAGATAATTCACATGGGCAAGAAGTTGTCATTCCAACGAACATTGAAGCTCTCATTGTTAAAATGTATGCTCCTTTTATGTGTTGAATATGTAATGAATATGTATCTACCTGCTCAACAGTTACCGTTGGATTCTGAAGAAATCAAAGATATACAAAATCTACTACCAAAACTATACATGTTAAAACTGAGTGACATTAGGTCATCAGTATGGTGCTCATTCCCAGTTCCCTACCTTCAACCCAGGGAGACACTACTTCTATTATAGATTTTGGACAACATTTTACCAAGATGTCTAGTGTTGGCATTTGTGGCACTGAGGCGATTATACAGTCGACGTCGGTTGTAGTGAACTCGGTTAGAGTGAACCCTCAGTTACAGTGAACCTACGTAACTGGTCCTGTGTCTCTTACATTACAAATAAACATAAGATTAGGTTATAGGAACCTGAACATCAGTTATATCAAATATTAATTCCCTGGAAATTAATTCCCTCTTAAATATCGTCTCAATGCCACAAATTCCAACACTAGGCAGCTTGAAAACAAATATCTACAGAGGTTATAATCGAAGAAGTCTCCCCTGAGGTGAACATAACGGACCCGGTACTGGGACCGTACTGATGACCTCGTGCCACTCAGTTGATGATGCTACGTGGTATTCCGCGGGTCAAAACGCCTTGTCGTCTACGTAGGCGACAGGAAGCGCGCCACAGCCACAGCCCCACAGCCTCCCGCACGCGCCGCGCCGCGCCCCGAAAAGCGATCAGTAGCTGCTCTCACCTTGCAGCTACCGAAAGGATCTCGTATGTTGTTAGGCGAGTAACAGGGCCTTTGAGGAGGGGGCTTCCAACAGTCCACGAAGCATTGCAGGGTGCCGAGACTGCATTACGATACTTAGAGACTGTGTACAATGCAGGATCAAGTACGGCGAGAGCGCGAACTCTGGAGAAGGATCTGGAGAAATTAGTAATGAAAAATGTGCGAAGCAAACAATTGAAAATTATTGATTTTTTAAATGACAAATAAAGGTACTGAAATGTTCATTTATTGCTATTAATATATTTTTCTGTATATCTGTACTAATAAAATAAATCATTATAGAGAAGTTATATATAATTGTGACTATCGGAGATAGTGAACCTCGGATATAGTGAACCAAAATGTTAGTCCCCAGACGTTTACTATAACCGGAGTCGACTGTACCTACTACAATTTTAAATTTCCGGTTCAAACTCGTGTGATCTCGATTTTAATCCAATCGGTCAGAGAATATCAATTTTGGAGAAAATCGTCTGAAGGATTAGGTCGCTAGCGTTGATAGACACGGACGGATAGTCACGGAGGTTTTGCCGTCAATTGTTTTTTTGGGTATCAAAGACTGCACACCAAGTTACACGAAGTAATTAACTAGACATGGGTAACAGATATAAGTTTATAACTTATTATGTGTTTAGTTATCAGGGCTCGACAATGCCAGTTTTTCTGTTGAAAAGTCGCCACCTTTTGCTGCAGCATTAGAATACTTTCTCTTTACTTCATGAACGTTGTCAGGCCAGAAAGTGAACGTTTATTAGAAAGTAATGCAATTAGAAGATAATATCTGTAAAATATATTTTTCAGTAAATAAACTTGCACTAGAAAACTCTACAAATGAAGAAGCTGACCAATTGGCATATGAAGCAGTATGAGGAAACAAACTTAAGTGCTGTATAACAAAATTCCTAAAAGTCGCAGCCGCTGCTGTTGCGTATTATTGGTATGTGATATGAAATGCACCTGATATGTAATGGACGACCTAGGAACCATCGAAATGATCAGATATTGGAACGAAGATTTTTACAGAAGAAAAAGACATTCAAATAATAGAAATAAATAGTATTGAATTACAAAGAAAAGAGTGTATATTAAAGAAAATGACGTTCAAAATGGGAAAGAAGATGGCACTTGTCTACAAAAAGCAGTCAAATAAAACTATTTTTTTTCGTTTCAAAGTGCCCGCCTAAAAAGTAAAAGAACACCACTGCTCTATTAATATTTTTACTCTCTGACAAAAAAAATAGATAGAATAATATTAATTGATTTAGAATAATTTATTGAGGATCCCAAGTGTGAATTCAGTAAATTATTAAGAGAACGTGGACTACTTAAACTTTCAATGTAACATGTTGAGACAAGAGAGAAAAATCTTTAAATATGAAATATACTCAGCAGGTAAAAATTGTCCATAAAAGAAAAATATAATTAAAAAGTATAAAAGATTTAAAAATAGAATTACTTAGAATATCAGTATAAATAGAATAGAATTCAATTTCTTTCGACAAACTGTGAGGCTTAAGATCCAAGCCAGTAAATATAATTTTTTCTGTATTTGAATTTGGTTTTGAAATACCTATTTTTCTAAAGTAGTTAATTTATTATATTACATTTTTTATGTTATACGCAAACTGTAATTGAGCAAGCAGCAAACATTTAATGACATAAAAACATGGTGCCTAGGCAGCCTCTGTACAGGAAACAGGCTGTCAGGTCAGTAATGCCAACATCGAACATCATAACTTACCTTGTTTTGCGTGTTACAAGTTAAAGTGACAATCGGGTGCAAGTACTTGTAACTACATTAGACAAGCAATGTTTGTAATAAATTGTTTTGGAAACAAATTTCATTTGGACAAATATTTTTTTTGTCTAATAGTTTGGAGAGGATTGCATTTGTGTATGCGTATACTCATGTGTATGAATAAACATAATAGGGTGACAGATTCTAAGTAGTGGTGAATGTTGCAATACTTTCCTAGCTACGAAGTTGGTCCCTCACTCAATTTTGGATTTGTACATTCGCAAGAAATCAACCATTTTTTGGCGTATTAAAACAAGATCTTTACTTCACAGGCAGACCATGAGCGCACCCGAAGGGCGAAGGGCCGGGTGTGGGAGGGGCCTCTTGGGGCGACGCCGTCCGTCGACACCCGCCCCCGCCCCCCGCCCCGCCCCGCCTTAGCTCCGCCCCTCAGCTGGTGCCTCGTAAAACTGCTTCGGCTGCGCGGCGCTCCAAGTAATGCGCGTGGGAAATTGCCAGCGATCGCAGGTGAGATTCCAAGCAAATGAGCGGCGACGAGCCCACCCCAAGGTGCGCTGTGTTGAGCTAAATGGAAAATGAGAGCTTCCAAGTAATGTTACCCTCTAGGAGACTTCATTTTCTTATCGGTAAGCCAGTTAACAATGAAATGAGAATGGAATGGAGTTAAAAGATATGATCGTGTTTCTGGCGTACTAACGAAACGTTTCTGGCGTACTCATAAATATTCTTCTTAAATAATACAAACATACATATGTTCGTTCAAATTGTGCACGAGAAAGTCTTGAAATTCATGGGGTATTTTGTTACTATATGTGTATTTAATTTTTCTGCACTTGGATAACGCTCAAGGATTTCTTTGATCGTTAATCAACTGCAGAAAATTGAAATCCAAATTAACGTAGAATGGAACACGATGCCCTTTCTGTCTATAATTTGTAGCGTAATTTGGCTGCATTAAACCAAAAGAAGAACATAACACGTTCCAGATTTAGCGAAAACGTTTAAACCGTGGTAAGTTTCAAATTTTCAATGAGTATCCTGGCGTGAAATATAATTAGACCACTCGTCTCATTTTCCCCCCTAATTTGTATGGAGAATCATCGGAAGAGATCTTTTTCACAAAGATGACAACGCGTAATGTTCTCGTGCCTGCGCTGTAAAAAGTACCCGTGTGGAGGGTTGCACGCACGAGTGCGGCCTGGGCCCTCGCCGCAGCCCAGCCCCGCCCCCGCCCCGGACGCCGCCCGGCACGGAGTGCGTTTGACAGCACACGCGGTCGCGTTCCTCGCGGGGGAGACAGTCGCCCAAGGAGAGGGGCCAGGAGACGAGGAAGAGGACGGGGCGGACGTGCTTGTGGAGGAGGAGGCAGGAGGGACAGGACGAAATGGAAGGCGGAAAATGCACAAATATAACGAATAGAATAGGAGGTTCCTCGCGGGGGAGACAGTCGCCCAAGGAGACAGGCCAGGAGACAGGAGGAGGACGGGGCGGACGTGCTTGTGGAGGAGGAGGCAGGAGGGACAGGGCGAAACGGAAGGCAGAAAATGCACAAATATAACGAATAGAATAGAAGGTTCCTCGCGGGGGAGACAGTCGCCCAAGGAGAGAGGCCAGGAGACGAGGAAGAGGACGGGGCGGACGTGCTTGTGGAGGAGGAGGCAGGAGGGACAGGACGAAACGGAAGGCGGAAAATACACAAATATAACAAATAGAATAGGAGGTTCCTCGCGGGGGAGACAGTCGCCCAAGGAGAGAGGCCAGGAGACAGGAGGAGGACGGGGCGGACGTGTTTGTGGAGGAGGAGGCAGGAGGGACAGGACGAAACGGAAGGCGGAAAATGCACAAATATAACGGATAGAATAGGAGTTTCCTCGCGTGGGAAACAGACGAGCCCAAGGAGAGAGGCCACGAGACGAGGAAGAGGACGGGGCGGACGTGCTTGTGGAGGAGGAGGCAGGAGG
Source organism: Gryllus longicercus (assembly GCA_038098605.1). Taxonomy (NCBI): domain Eukaryota; kingdom Metazoa; phylum Arthropoda; class Insecta; order Orthoptera; family Gryllidae; genus Gryllus; species Gryllus longicercus. The sequence goes on along the minus strand of JAZDUA010000032.1, from coordinate 5,279,750 downwards.
GACAGGACGAAATGGAAGGCAGAAAATGCACAAATATAACGAATAGAATAGGAGGTTCCTCGCGGGGGAGACAGTCGCCCAAGGAGAGAGGCCAGGAGACAGGAGGAGGACGGGGCGGACGTGTTTGTGGAGGAGGAGGCAGGAGGGACAGGACGAAACGGAAGGCGGAAAATGCACAAATATAACGGATAGAATAGGAGTTTCCTCGCGTGGGAAACAGACGAGCCCAAGGAGAGAGGCCACGAGACGAGGAAGAGGACGGGGCGGACGTGTTTGTGGAGGAGGAGGCAGGAGGGACAGGACGAAATGGAAGGCAGAAAATGCACAAATATAACGGATAGAATAGGAGGTTCCTCGCGGGGAGACAGTCGCCCAAGGAGAGAGGCCAGGAGACAGGAAAAGGACTGGGCGGACGTGTTTGTGGAGGAGGAGGCAGGAGGGACAGGACGAAACGGAAGGCGGAAAATGCACAAATATAACGAATGGAATAGGAGGTTCCTTGCGGGGTAGACAGTCGCCCAAGGAGAGCGGACTGGAGACGAGGAAGATGAGAGGGCTTCTAGAGGAGCAGGAGGAAGGAGGGGCACGACGAAATGGAAAGCACAAAAAGACAAATATAAAGACTATATCGTGAAGGGAAAATCTGTAAAATTGTTCAAATAAAGAATTACGACTATAAATAAAAATGTACATAACAAATAAGACTTGAGAAAAATAGAAGTTAAAAGAAATTCAGGAATTGCTTCATCATCGAATTATTCATGATTCTAAGAATAATCAAACTTATGAGTTGTATGATAATAAATACTGTTTCTTGGCAGATTATATCTTTCTATTTAAACTTAATACATTTACTAGAGTTCAGCCGGTTAAACGAAATCGATCAGTATGCGACGTAATGGCTTTGGGCACCTAATTGTTAAAGAGCATTCGTATACATTACATTCACATTCACACTGTGGGAAAAGCCGTGGTGCAAGCAGAACAGAGCTCTAAAATTTGTCGAGTAACATAACAAACATGTTTGACTCCACCGCTCTTCAAGCTTTTAGGAAGAAGCGGAAGTGGCGGAAGAAATAATTGGAAACGCTTAGGAGAGAACAGGATTGGAAAAGAGGAAAGAGGGTGATAAAAGAAAACGTGAAAGATAGACTCGAGAAACTGAAAGATAGAAAGATGAAGAATGAAGAATTAGAACGAAGAAATGGTTAGATAATCTGTTCCTGCAAAATGAAACATATTTTCATGTGCCAAGGAGTCGGGACTAACTATGTGTTATGCACCGTTTCCTTCCCAGTTCTCACGTGTTCAGGGCCCTCTCTTAGTAAGTGCCGCTCCCGAGAAAATTCCCTCACGAGAGCTCTTCCGCGCTCTGAGAACAAAACCTCAAAAAAAGTAGCCCTTAGGACCGTCTCGACCCGTTGTCATTCATTTATGCCCATGGTAGCCGTGGTCTCATCTCGGTACCTGAATGAAATGAATAATGCAGGAAATGAATGAAATGAGATAATTTACACAATATGTAACAATACAATCACTATCCATTGTGAACAGAATTGAACATATATCTGAAAACGTAATTAAAATTTTTTGTATTTACCAAAATCTGAGCAGGTATGTTGTACTGGACTATTGCAGATAATCTTCCTTCCCAAATTAATTTAAAAAAATTAATGCATCTCATACTATTACAATCACTGGAACTTTTTTTTGAAGAGATACAAGCGTGAAGCGATTGCTTGATATTACGATTAAAAACACTGACTGTATTTAAAAATACTTAATCTCCGAATGTAAAAAAATCTGATAATCCTTACTTTACGAATACCAACCACACTCACGTTTTCTCTAAGAGAAAATAGTGAGTGCCTTCAGCAGATTGGTTTCCCCGAACGCAATGAACATGTGAAGAAATGACGGCAGCTAAGCGTGCATGACTTGGCTTGCGTGCAACGTAACAGCTCAAAATACCCTTAAACACGGATTTTACGACCGATGATATTATATTGTTGAGACGAAACAATATTAAAATACAAAAAATAGTATGGTATATTTGTCTTTGTAATTTAATAATTATGTAGTGACTATATTTCAAGTTAATTAGTTGAAATTATTTTATAAAAGTGAAATGGCTTCTTAGTGTTCTCCTTTAGTCTGCAGAAAGAATTCTGCAACGCACGGCGTTTACATTTTCTGGGAAAAAAATATTGCAAAGGGGTAAATAGTTGAGAAATTGTTGTGACCGATTCACAGTGATGATAAAGCAATATTTTATGTTCATCTCTTGGAATCGTTTGTGATTGGAAAAGGTATTTCCCCTTTCTTGAAATCACCGATCGCCCTCCCTGTCATGATTACTAAGCGTAAGTTATCTCGTGGTTTTTTCACACCAGCAGAGTTATCGTCCAGTAAAGGTCAATAATGTATGAATGTATTCTAAAAAACTAAACAGTAAATTTTACAAAGATATTAGAACTGGATTAAGTAGGTCTGCCAGATTCTGCGTACAAATGTCCGCCGTTACATGACTAAATCCGCTCAATTTCGCCCAACAAGACAATTTAAAATCTTCAAGCGGGAAATTTGAACTTGCTTAAAATAATACGTATTTGTAGTTATTTTTGACCAGTGAAAAGGGTGGTGACCGTTTGAAAAGCTTGATTAGTTGTATTTTTTGTTTTGTTTTTGAACATTTTAATTAATGTATTGTAACAACTTATTATTTTTGCAGTAATAAGTTATATCTGAATATTTAAAAATTATTTATGACTATTCTGATGACTACAGCAGATGGGAGGAATATTTTAAGGGATAAAATAATTATTTTCGAATGAAATAATTTTATCACATTTTCATATCAAATTGAAAAAATGTGTTTTGGATGATTGTAGCTAAACTTAATTTTAAATGGCTTGTTCTAAAATTAGCCGCAAGAACTGCCACTGTTGCCTAAAATTAGCCACAGAACTGCCATATGTACTCATGTTGGCCACGACGAAGCTTTGACTTTAGAACACACCCTACTAGAGGTCCAAAATTACTCTACTCCTCACATATAACTACTAACATTACTCACTTCTGAAAGTAAATATGAACAAATGAACAAATGATTAATGAAAAATCAAGCATAAAGTAAAAAAAATAAAAAATCAAACTCACTGTCAATGTTGTTGTGATTGTTTTTTGAAAATTTCGTCATCTGAAAACCGCCCAAAACTGGACACGTTTTGCTGCATTTCCGACCGGGCAGTATTGCGCGAAATCAATTTTTGTCCTGCGAGAGAGAGCCTATTTCCAGTTCAAAAAGCTGAATTCCACTTAATCTGGCAACCCTCCGATTAAGTCGTGTGAAGAACATAAAATTGCCCATTTTTAATATTGTGTGTCAAATGTAATGTAAACTCTTGTGCGTTTTGGCCAGTTATGAAAGAAAACATCATTGTTTCAATTAAAATATAAGAAATTGGCTACTGTTTCATTCACATATATTAGTTTTAAAAAGAAAACAAAACTAAATTTCTATTTTTAACTACGTACGTTTATCTTCAGAAACAATTACATGAACTTTAACGTGCCAGGGAAACATATACGAAATCCGATAGATGAAACAAAATCAAACATTCAGCAAGACCTTCATTTCCTATATGCCATCTGTTCTTAAACAATAGCTTCGTACACTTTTTTTAAAAAAAGGAACAGTTTTCTTGTAATGTTTGCTTCAAGTAAAAATATTTTTCAAAATTGTTCTAAATCGTTCCCTTTGATAGAGCTACGGAGGCTTAAAAAGAATAGGCATTTTTACTTTCTCGTCTTACTTACTGAGAAGAGCAAGTATTGTAATCAATCCACAGCATACATTCATGTTGTTGCACTCAAAGTACATGGCTTGCAACAAAAACCCTCTACAGAGATAATAGAATGAAAATATGCAAAGGGGAAGCAATTCCAGCAAAAGCGTTTCAGATTCTTTTAACTTTCTGTATGAATTTCTAAAGTCGTAGTGACACTTAAATCACAATAATCAAGATATGCGGGTTTTACACGATCAATAGAAACTGGATTAGGTTTACTTTTAATAAAAGTGAAGAAAACTTCGTTATTTCGAGAGGTAATTGAAAGATATCCTAAGGAAAATGATTTACATTTGGGACCAATCGACCCATCCATTTTATAAACATGCATTTATTATAATGAATCAGAATGCACTAAGGTGATGGGTTTATCATGCTGAGAAGTTGGTGGTAAGTCAAAATTTTCCATCTGAAATAAAAAAAGAAATCCCTCGCGCAGCTCTCTTAGCATCAGCCCCATACGTGCGCCCTCCGACTGCCCCTCCCCCTGCCCCTCCCCCTGCCGCCCTCCCTCGCGCTGCGCGGGGCTCGAGGTCGCAGGGGGGAGAGATGCAGGGGCTCGTGGCCGAAGTTTGAGCGCCCGCACCGCACACCCGCTCTCAACTTTTCTACAGCAACCAGGAGTAATAAGCTGCTTCTCTCAGTCCTTTGCACAATCACGTGAGATACTGAGCAAAAATCACATATCAGTACTTGCAAAACTTGTGACCTTACACCTAGAGTGTTGGTTTTTGTAATATTTGGTGATGTAGTTGTTCGCGAGCATCAATCATATCTCTTTTTTTTTTGGATTTGATATGGTTTAAGTCTTGTAGTTTATAAAGAGTGAGGGAACAGCTTTGACTCAGTCCCGGGACCTGTGTTCGAGACAAATTGAAGTTCAAGTTCTTAAAAAAAAGCAGTTTTTTATCGCACCGTCCAACTTGGAATGAGAGAGGTTTCCAACTTTCAGCACGTACCCATTTCACGGTAATGTCAAATTAGTTCTCACCGACACTCGAGTATTTTTCTTCCAACAACCCATCAAAAGGATCAACAAGTTAGGAAATGAATTTCAATAACACTTTAGTGCTTTCAAAACTCTTGCTCGCGCAACTTGTTTAACATCCTGGCTGAGAGCGAGTAACCCAAATCCATCCCCAATAGGAAGGAGCGACTGGGCCCTAACAAGAAGAGGCGCAATCATCGTTCCGGGGCGGGCCCGCGTGTTTGCGCGAGCGGGCGAGGGGCGAGGGCTGCCCTGAGCGGCGCGCAGGAGACATCCTATTTCGTGTATCCGCGCTCGAAATAAACTGCGAAGTACAGGGGACGGCGGACGCGGAGGCGGCGGCGGCGGCGGCGGCGGCGGCGGCGGCGGCGGCGGCGGCGGCGGCGGCCGGCGCCGTCCCTCCGCAAGATCCAGGCGAACTACCTGGCTCAAGTTGATGCGACCATGTTTATTTTCCGAGGTTTTTATGGAGGCGGCTGCGCCCTTGCAGATGTGGCGGGGGGTGAGTGATGAGTCCGGGTGTCTAGGGACGCGCCTGCCGCCGCCGCCGCCGCCGCCGCCGCGTGCGCTTATAGCCTAGTAACATTTTCTCGTTACCGGTCGGCGCGCGACATAAACCTGTTAGCGGCGGCGGCGCCGGGAAGTCGATGAGGACGACGGCCGGAGAGGCGCTTCGCCGCCATCGCTGTCGCTGCGTCGCGTCGCGCCGGCCCCGAATCGCGACGGTGCTGCCGCCGCGTCCGCCCGGCAGTTTACGGCGATATTTTTACGACGCCACTCATTGGACAGCCGCCGCTGCCGTCACCGTCGTCTTTCCATAGGGTAGCTTTTTTTTCCGCCCCCTCCAACCTCCTTCGGGGTTTTTGCCGTCCCTCGTTGCGCGGCGAATTTTTTCCCCCTCACCCAAATTACTTCTTCCTCGAAAATACCGGTCGTATGGGAGTTGATAACGGTCGGTGATTAAGGGTGCGGGCCGGGGAGGAAACGCGGGACAGATAAGGGACGACACATTAGGTGCCCCGAGGGAGGGGTGGGGTGGCGTGTGGGGGCGGGGGTGTTTGTTTTATTTCGCGCGCCGCGTCGCGTCGCGGGCAGCCGCGGGGGTGGGGGCATTATCGCCCTTGTGCTGGGGAGTAATGAGCGCCAAATATGCGCGCCGCTCCCTTTATGATTTCGACGCGCTCTCGATGCCTAATGAAGGCCCGCGGCGACGCCGCCGGCGCCACGCCCGCGCCGTTTATGGCGCTGACCCCCCCCTTCCTCCCCCCCCGCCCCTGCGGACGCCCTCCACGTGGAGAGCTAATGTGCTCGTGAAAGCCATTTCATACTCCACGTTCCGCAAAATACAGAAGTTCGCTCTATTAGCGGGCGAATAACGGGCTTTCGTTCAGCTTTGGCGTGTTCGCACCTAGTGACAAGAAAGTTAACATTAATGAACAACTCCACTCGAATGACGATGTTTTTCAGATGGGATCCTAAGAGAGTTGAGATCATCAATATCTAACTATACAGTCCAATAGTTTGCAAAAAGGAATAATTAAGTACGGGTCTTTAAAATAATCTGTGAATATGAGTTGTAAATCCCAATTTAGAAAAAATATTTTCTTCAACCAAAATTCTCCAAAACCATTCTTTTACAAAATTTTTATTAAATATGAGCTTTTTGAATTTTAAATTTGCATTGACAAAATATTAGTTATGAACAACAAATAATACATTTCTATTTTTAAATTGTAAAATAATATTCTTACACAAAAAACAAACATTATTGAAGACACAATTTTATGTTGAAAGATTTAGCGACATGAAAACAATCTCAATACAAAGAATGACAATGCATACAATCTAGTTGATTTACTAGGTTTTGGCATCGTTGAAGATGATGAATTACCTCAAAGTTCAGCAGAGAGGGCCTTCTGAGTGCACGCAATGATCATCGGAGCGTCTGATATATCCCCGGTCTCTGAGAGCATTTTCTGGTTACTGGAGTAACTTCAACAGTCTCGTAATTTCATCTCGGCGAAGCCCGGCTCTGCCAGCGGAGACCAGACCTCCCATCGCGTTAGTTTTTTTTTTTCGCCGGCTGAGCGAGCACGCGCCGCTTGAAGGCGCGACGCGACGCGAGGCGGTGGCTCGACGCCGGCGGCGGCCGAAGGCTCATAATCATAAGACGCCGCCCCCAACCCCACTTGCCACCTAAGCCCTCGCCCCCCCCCCCCCCCCCGCTCGCTCCATCTTGCCTCCGTCCAATTCGTCTGAGATTGGGGCTTCGCGACAACCCTCTCGGTTACACTGGATGATTCACAAGTTTCTAGAACATTTCAGTCTCGGGTAAGTATGAAACTTGTTGCAGATGCCTTATATATAGCGAGCGGGTTTGAATGAAATGTCATTATTTTTTCTTTTCACTTTAAAACAATGCCGTTTTATACAAAAATTATTTTACAAAAGAAAATAACACATTTTGTATGACATTGTTTGCATTTTTTGTCAATTTCGACTAATAAGTCATTTTCTACCTTTCCCCTAATTTTTAATGCCCTTTTTGTGATTTTATCGAGTTTAATGTCATTGAAATGGTACGTGCTTCAAATAATATTTACGAGATACAGAAAATGTTTTACACGATAATTCCTGAGGAGCCTATTCGATCTCTTCACCAGGCAATTGTTCTGGAAAGATTCCTGTGACCCCTATCAGCCCCATTGACGGTTCAGACAATTTGGGATAAGTAAAGACACAGATTTCCTGGTAAAGAACAGTTCAAAGCCAAAGTTTGTGGGCTGAGTTCACTTGAACGAATGGAGGAAGCATCGATTATATCAGTAACATATCCAACAGTTTGAGTTGCTCATCCGAACTTAGTTTGATCACATTTTTTTATTTTAGGTCATTTTTAAAACATTTGAAGATTATTAAATTAATTATTTTAGGTCATGAAAATCCGACCCCTAGTCATGAATGCGTTGATGAGGTAGATACACGCGTAAATAGGTTCAGACATTTTTTATAAACAAGTGTAAATCAAAGGTTATAATTGCAGTGAATAAACTATAAAACTTTTGCTAAATAAATTGAAGAGGCCGTATTTTGAATACATCATGACGTTCTCTATCACTCAGTGTTTTCCATGTCAAAATATGCCTGGTAGACACTGCAATAAATCTGTACTTGTAGGCATTAATGCTATTTGAGAAATGGGCAGATGTTACAACGAGAAATGGGCAGTTGCAACGAATTTATATTAACTATATACAAACACCAAAAACTCAAAGCATGACCGTTGGACGACAAAGGCAGTTACACAAACCAAGAAAATGGTTATTATACAAAAGTAATAGAGCTAACTGAGGCCCAGAAGTGTGTTATTTAGTGTTTTCCGCCGCAACAACTAACATTGTGAATAGTTTTGTAAATGTAGTGCAAGTTTTGCGCTGGGAGTTGCGAGGCCCCTTCCCCGCTGTGACGTGGAATTGAATTCCGACCTCCACCTCGGCAAGCGCTGGCTTCCCCATTCTACATGTCTCCTCCTGTGGGTGCCGACCAGTGGATGCATGCCCGTGAGACAAAACTATCGCATTGTAAGGCCTGCTTTGCGCTGGGGAGCTTGGGAACTGAGACAAGCTCCAAGCTCTCAACTGGTCGCCCGCCATTTGTGGCAGAAACGTGCACGTGAAGATAAATGTGTAAGCGTATGCGATTGAGAGGGGAGTGCAAGTGTGTGTGTGTAAAGGGAAGACGAGAGAAGGAAGAGGAAAGAATGATCGCGCGCGGTCCGTGGCCCGTGTGTTCTGTTCTGGCGTTCGCCGATAGGAATAACCACGGAAAACTACACATCAAGGGTTCAGCCACTAGACTTTTCGTCCACACACAGATTAAATTTAACCTAGCAGGGTAGTTTATACAAACAAATCCTGCGCAGTGAGGATAGGACCTCTAGGACCACCTGGTCAGCGGCGCTTCAGAGACCACGGAAGAGCTCAGGCTGTTGTTCGTACAGCTCTCCCTCCCGAAAACGAGGAGGCTCAACGCAGATTCTTCTTCCTTTGTTCTCGCCCCGGAGAGCGCTCTTCCCGCCTCGGGGCAAATAGAGTTTCCTGTTGCCGACGTTCTTGCTACACATTGCACATTGCAACATTTGTCTTATGTATAAGTTAATGAAAAAATCATATTTTACAGTGAGAAAGCATCTATCACCATTATCTCGCCCCTCAAGCATTTGAATTTGAATTTGAGTTTCTGTCGGGACCGATGTGAGGTAGCTGCGGTGCTCTGAATTTTAGAAAACAAAAAACGCACACTTATACTTTCCAATCGTTGATAACGTTCCTGTGACAATCCAGATGTTCATTATAAAGGATATGTGAAGTGCTTTCAAAATCCAAGTATCTGACTTCGAACCCCAGCGTGGGTAAACATTTTCGCGCTTGCGTACACTTTTGCTGATTCAAGTAGTATAACATTATGTAATCGTTATAAATAATGGGAGAAATTGCGGGCTGTTGAAGAACTACTAGTTTTTATAATACTTTGATAAAGTATATTTCCAAACGTTAAATCGGAGATTTAAAAAAATGAGAGAGAGAGAAAGTCTGAAGCAAAATGCTCTTGACTCATGCAAAAAACAACAAAGAATTAAGTAGCCAAATAGGGATAAGCTCGAAATAAGAATTCACACCATCAAATAATTTAAAATGTATGAAAAAGTCGGAAAAAGACCCCAGTGAAAAAAAATGTGCTGAAAATAATACAATTAAACTATTTCCATACCTGGATCTTCAAACAATCATTCTAACTTAAGGGACTTTCTAAATTTTGTCTTTGACAAAACTGTTCTCTTTATTAAAGATACAATAATTAATTAATGTACGAACAGGATTCATAAAAAGTTAATACAATAATAGAGCTGATGGCTCTTAAGTACAGCTATTCAAATATGTTTGAGGAGGATATTAAGTAATACTTGTTAATTTTCTTGGAAATTGTGGCGAATCCTTCTGTAAAATCTCTCCATCTCTCTCATTTTCTTTTTCTTTCTCTCTTTCTGTTTTTCTTTCTCTCTTTCTCTTTTCTTCTTTCTCTCTTTCTTTCTCTTTTTCTCTCGTTCTCTCGTTCTCTCTTTCTCTCGCTCTCTCTCAAACACTCGGTCCCTCTCATTCACTCGCTCCCTGTCATTCACTCGCTCGCTCTCTTTCACTCGCTCTCTCTCTCTTTCACTCGCTCTCTCTTTCACTCGCTCTCTCTTTCACTCGCTCGCCCTCTTTCACTCGCTCGCCCTCTTTCACTCGCTCGTTCTCTTTCACTCGCTCTCTCTTTTTCTCTCGTTCTCAGCTTTTCTTTCTTATATACCATTGTACTTGCAACAAGTGAATAAAGGAGATAATTAAAATGAATTCTAATATGAATCAACTGAATAAATGTGAACACAAGCGCATTCTGAAGAGGCCTTGGACAAGGTTATGAATACATCTAAATCAAAGAAAGTTGCAAATTAACTGAGATGGAAGGAAATACGCCCGCGAAGAAATTGGGAGAACATTTTTTTCTACGTACTTGAGAACAAAGTATGGCTTGACGAAACTTTGGAACAATTAAATGTTTTATTAAACAGTTGCTGAAGAACGCCGTCCGGGTTTTTATCACAATAATTTATTACACAGGAAGAGGAATTCCATCTATTCCCGCACGCGGAACTTCCTTTTTTCTATTCTTTTGTATCCCCGCCTTGCTCTGCCTCGCTCTGCCCCTTCTTGCTTTGCTGTCGCCTATAAATACCATATTACTTCACATTCTCACTAACAAAAAGGTTATATTTTTTAATTGGGGTTCCTGCCTCCGAAGTTCACTCACTTCAAGTCATGTCGGTGTAATTGTCGCTTAATTACACAATGCGCTTTTAATTTTATTCGAGTACATATTTTAAGGTCTTTGACAAATTGTCTTTGATGGAAGGGTACCAATAACCTTCTAGACCGTTATAATTAATGCCTCCAATCATCAGAGTTCACAGTGGAGCTCGGCTTAACGAAAGTTTTTCTATTATTTAAAATAATCTCTTTGCTATTATATTCTTCTGAATATCCATTTTCAATTACTATTTTATCTCAATTTTATTTTCTGTTCAATTCTCTCATAAGTGTAAATAATCCTTCCTTCCCACCCAAAGCTGCGATTTCACTCTCATAGTATCATAATACACTTTCCTGTAACCTCATATAATCTGTTACACTTTAAGCATCAAGCATTCTTAATATTTCGCTCGTGTAACTCACATAATAATATACAGTTTACTACAACGACACCAATAACAATTTCATACAGAACACACGTGTGAATATGTACGAGAAAAACAAGCACATTTACCAGGTAAATGGCCTTTTCCCAATAATGTTATATCTCATGTACATCTAATACGGATGAATGTGCTCGTACATCCACTCTTGGATACAATACAAAATTATTTTTCTAAATAAAGTGAAGAAAACTAACACTATAATTCTTGAATTTAAACACTTCCGATTATAGAATTGAAATAAAATAAACAAATAGTAGCATCCTATCCTATTGATTCGTGATTCTGTTAGTTGATTAACTCAATTCTAGATCACAGCCGTTAGTATAATCTGGTACAGCACAACTAAACTACTGCATTGACTAAGTCATGAATCTGTAATGCGATGCTGGGTGAAGTGATTGCAGAGATAATCGCTCAGAGGTAACTCAGCGCTACATCATGGGCTACACTACTACACTTGTCGGGAGATCAGTCAGGAGCTTGGGGCTCGTTCCAGCTGGGGCGGTGCCCCGAGGTTGGGAGATAACTGGTTGGGGGAAATCACCGCCACCCGACGTAGGTCGGTTCGGAGCTTGCCTTCCAGCGGGGAAGAGCACCGCCGCCTCCCGCGACACATACATGCACTACACTTAAGGTACCTTAGCAGATGACGTGCGCGGAATCACTTACCAATCAATCATTCAACGCAATGAACGGATGGCCTTCAACTCACGTTCTAACTCAGTCAATGATACCTTTCTACCTTCAATTTCACTTGCAACACGTGGTTGCTTTCAAATCGGGGGCAATGCCTCGTTCATTTATCCTACCGGTACACTAGTTGCATGGGGCGTCGCCGATGATGTAAACTGCTTTAAAAGTATTTTCGTGTGTTGAAAATTTGTTTTGCATAGTTTTGTTCAGTAAGTTAGTACATTCTCTGGCACAGAACACACCAATGAATTGTTTCCCAACATCCAATGGCTTTGTTTGTTACCTCCATATGGGATAATATTGCTATTTCAAAATTATAAACGCCGTAAAAATACTTACAAGTATGAATTATGCTGAAAAATTGGAATTCAGTACAGTTACATTTTTTACGTTTTTCTAATATGCCCAAAAATGCACATAAAAAATCACCTGTAAGCTGCTCTTCAGATTTATTCTCTAATAAGATCATTCTCAATTAGTTACGAAAATTCTGTCGTAAAATCTTCTACAGCTACATTGGATTCTTCCCCGAATTTGCTACTCACTTCCATATTTTTGTCCCCTAATTTTTGATGGCATTAAAATTCTCACCAAGTCAGTCTAATTGTTCCACTTGTACTTCGGCAATTGCTGTATTTATCGTTCTGTAAGCGAATATATTTAAACATTAAAAGGTGACTGTTTCTATGTTTATGTGAATGAAGTGTAAGTTAAATTTTAATAAGAATAAGTTGTTAGTCATATTCATTTGAAAATCCGTAGTTGCATGCTTCAGAATAGAAATGGGAAAAGTGGAACCTATAAGAACCAAAATATGCTTCTGTAGCATTAATCACAGTTCTCTTTTCTCCGTATTCAGTTGAAGTTCTTAAAGTTTATTAGTTCCGAGGCAATGCAGTTCGTACGTTTTTGCAAATTTCTTTTTAAAATTACGGTAATACTAATGAAATGTACATTCAACGCCACCGACATAGATTTATTGGGATGGCGTTGGTTTAATTTTCGGGCTACCCACTAAAATCGCAGCGCTAAAACAAGCGCAATCACGTTTTTGTGAATTTCTTTGAATCTTCTGGCCGGATCCGAAAGCAAATTGTTAGTTCCCCACCAAGAGACCGAGACGTTTGAATCACACCTCATATGCCTCGATTGGTGCATGGGAAGTGGTGTAACCGTGAGTGGCGGACAAACACACACACTTGCAGTTATTCAGATTCTGTATATGGATGAAATGTACCACTGCATGTTCATTGGGAAGAAATGATCAATAACGACACTTCTTCATTACCAATAAGTTCGTAACTTTTATTACGTGACATCAAAGCACTATATCTGCCATAAGTTTATACCTAGGCTTTTTGCTGCCCGGGACTAAGCAGAGCGCCCCGTTCCCGTTGCGCTGAGCGCCTGCTCCCCTCCGACCCCGCCGCGCTCGCAGCGCTCCTCGCGGTATTAATTACGCGATGGCTTGGCGGCCGCCAGCGCTTAGGCGCGGCGCGTGGCGGGAAAACGCCCCCTCCCCCGCCCCCGCAGCTGAATAAGCGCTTTTGGCCCTCGCAACCAATAGGGGCGGCGTCGACGGTCGTATATAATAGCGAAATAGAACGCGGCAGCAATAACTCAAGAGCGCAGTGCAGGCGTTACGCGGCGAACGCGGCGCGCGCCGCCAGACGGCGCGCCGCGTGCTCGAAGGTCGAATTAGGCTGAGTCAAGACGCCGCGTTTAGCTCGCTAACAGGCTTTGCAAGCACCTCGGAGTGAACTTGATGGGCCAGTCATATTAATCGAATTCTCACGAAGTGGGATTGATTTAACTGTCCTAGTAGTTCGTTGTGTCGTGAGGATGCTAAGGAAAGGGATGCAACATAAATTTACAACTCCACGCAAATGGCTGCAGCGAATACTTATTCTAAAATCTACCGAAAAAGTATAAAGATGTCTGTTTTATAAAGGTCAAAACAGTATATTTATAATTATATTATATACTATTTCAATTTTAGATATTTATTTGAGAAGTGCGTCAGGGATGAAGCAGAACAAACGGTACTCACAGGGTCGGACTGAGTATGACTGTTCAAAGAGCCCCAGTCACATGTCATAATAGCGCTGTTCCAACAGTACATTCTTTCTAGCATTATTTGTAACTATTACAATTTAAATCCAGAGTTTCAAATAAGAATAATCCTTTGCTACTTGAAAGTGACTTTGCTCTGAGAAAATATTTAAACATAAAAATTGAAGCTCTTTTTCTCCCAAAAAAATGCATTTATTTCACGTACAACAAATTCCGCAGAAACTATTTTTTTATCAAAAAAGGTTGGTTTTATTTAAATATTTAATTAATGCACAGAAATAAATAATATAAATAAAATAATTATTATTTTAATTTTGTTATATTAATAATCCATATTGCCAATGCCCACACCGCGGCGAAAGCACCGGTTCTCGTCAGATCACTGCAGTTAAGCGCCGCCGGGCCCCGCCAGTATCGGGTTGGGTGACCGCCCAGGAACCCGGGGTGGCGTTGGCCTTTCTTCTAACCGAACGAAGTGGCTCAGTGCGTAGCGCGCTGACTTCGTAATCGGGAGGTCCGGGTTCGATTCCCGGGCCGGCCATCCTGACCGGGGTTTTCGTGGTTTCCCTCGGTCATAAGGCGAATGCTGGGATGGTTCAAAAAGTCCACGATCACCTTTCAACAATATCCTATCACCTCCTAATCCATTCATGTCCCTTCACCTATCATCCTATCATCTCATAAATCACACTACAAGGCGTAACAACTTTCTTGTAATCCAAGGATACAGCTGAAAAGCTGATCTTGAAAGAATTACACACGTTAATCGTGTAGCGTGGTCAGTAATGGCTTATACGCCTATAATAATCTACATTATGTTTAAAAACAGAGAATTCAGCAAAAATGTAACATTAACCATTGAAAATTACGTGAAAACTCTTTTTTTTAATTGTAGAGGATCTTATTTTAAACCTGTCTTTGAAAAACAAATTTCAAAAAATATAAAACCTCTGCTTCTATATCTTAGTGGAAGAATGATGTCCAAAAACTTTTGCAATTTTTGAAAAAACATACAGCTCAACCAAATGAGTTCTGCGACATTTTTAAACATAATTTGCTCCATCCAACAACAAAAATCATCATGAAATTTGGTGCCATTTTTTTCCAAAGTATTGAAAATCTAGATTGCTCTTAATTTTATGTAACCACCAAAACCAAAACAAGCGAGCACGGTCAGATAAATTGGGAATGAATTTTGCAAAATCGCCAAACGCTTTAGGCGCTAGTGTTGGTCACTGACCAATGGTTTAGTCGCACACCAATTGTTTGGTATCCAGAACTCAAAATATCTGATCTCTGACTACACAACGTCTTGAAGGAAGTTGAGCCACATACAGCAAGAACATTTATTCACTTTTCCTTACCAGGATCCGGCACTTAGAGTTTTTCTGCCAAATAATCGCTGACCTCTACCGCTGCATTTCAACACTTTCTTTTACTACTTACATAATAACACGACAGAGTAAAATTTCGGTGTTAAATCTTTCTGCATTATTGGCCAGGAAAGCATTGTCTTGTTTCTTGTGATTGTGGAATTTTGCTCCCTTCGAGAGCTTTTTCTTTTCGGTAATACAGTTTATTTACACTTATACAAAATATCGACATATCGAGAGCGAGGAGGCGGGAAAGTAAAATCCACATTTAGCCTCCTCTGAACCGTAAAACTAATGTATGTTAATGGAAGAGTAGCCAATATTGCATATTTAAATAGAACATTGTTTTCTTTCAAAGCTAACACACAAGTAGAAGGGTTTACTGTTCGTGTATTTACCATATTTTGAAGAAAATATTTAAAATTAGCTATATGTTTTTCATACAACTCTTCCAACTCCCTTCATTTGTTTGTAAAATTTCCTGTTAAGTTTTTCAGGACAATTTCATACATTATTGAATTTTACTGGATGAGTACGCGGCTAGAGGGGAGAAATCATGTGCAGTAATGCCAGTTCACACGTTTTGATCTTTAATGAAGCACGTGATTCATTCATTTAAAACAGGGAAAGAATCATTACTAATCACAAACTTTTAACTACGCATGATTTGATTTGATCAATGCAAAAGTAGACCTATCACCCATCGTGAGGCGCTAGTGTTGTTCGCATACATTTGTCAACCACTTACGCCTCAGTTATTACTTTTAGAACATTTAAAAGCTGGCGTAGGTGTGAGACGCATTGCAATATTTTCTTTTGCAACAAAAAGCACTACGCAAACCTATTTAAGTTATAAATGGGTTCAAACTAATGCACTTGAAATACAATCACTGCATAAGTAGTAATTTATTAGGACAAATGTACCATATTATGATATTATTTTGACATTCCTCAATGTACACACTTTATTCATTAAAACTAATCACTTAAACGAGAACTTCAATGGCTATTACATTCGTATATTTTATTTCATCAAAATGAACACAATGTTTATCTGAAATTCATCTAGCTTTCAACTTACACAGCCGCTTTTGTTTTTGAACATCAAATTTTGGTAATATTGTATGGGTATGTAGTATGTTAGTATGAAAGTAAAATCCTGCTAAAAAGGTAATAATGATATATGCAGAGGGCAGAGGGAAAGGAGGGCCCGTTGCAGCAGACACCGCGCAACGTAATTTCGATCAAGGCAGAAAAATACTACATTCGAAGAGAAGGAGATCATTCTGGTTGCGTTTGAAAAATCAAACTTTAGGTGTATAGGAAAGAGGAATAATATTTTTTACAGTGAAAGACTGTAACATACTTAATCTCTTTCATTTTGATGGTTTAAATCAATCAAAAACTGTATGAGTTAAGTGATAATAAAAGTAGTTAGACATCCTGTATCCAAAAGAAAGAAGTAAATATTTCTTATTTTCTTTTTGAAAAATTACAAAATCATCTTAGTAAAAGTTGTATGAAGGCAAGAATATAAATGGTAAACGTTTATTAAATTCTCCTGAAAAGCGATAAAGCACGAGTGTCGTGTAATTCACTAAAAATGGTTTATTTTAACCAGTTGTACTATAAATCACCAATCAATCACATAATAAATTTTGTGAACAGTAAATAATTGTTTTACTATTATTATTTAGAACGTACGTCTCTACATCAACGCAATATTTTAGTCACTTAAAATACAATTAATAAGTTCCTCTTCGTAAGTGATGTATTTTTGTACTTAGCAATCGACCCTGGCTCCAGCATTTTCTTTCTGTGATGACTGTAGAAAAGCAGCATCAAAGATCTTCATTCAATAAATACTTTTTTTAAAGATGCCTCTCACAAAGTTGTGCCTTTTCAAATGATTAAGCTACTTTTCGATAAGAATTGCCTTTAAAACCGATATCTCTGAGATCCACAACGAAGCAAATGGACATTTGAATATGAAAAACATTCTTCTTCTCCTCTTCTTAAAACACCCAGTTTATAATCGAGACCTTTCATTTAGGCCCTATTCAAAGAGGTTTGTAAAGACACCAACATCATTTCCGAACCCTTTAGAAAGTTTTCCCTCTCGCAAGGTGGTCAGGTACGGTGCAATTCCAAGAAAGTTCCTAACTACAAATGTGGCGCGGTTCTTTGTTCCCCGGAGAAGTTCGCCGCAGGCTGCGAGGCCCAGGGGCCCGGAGGGGGCCCGTGGAGGGGGGCGGGGAATGGAAATGTCGCGGGCGCGCCAACCAAGCAGCTCGCCGGCTGGCGCCCTCCCCCCACCCCCGTGGCTCTCCACTCTTCCGCAACACTTGTGCCCATGTGTATGTATAAATCTAATTAAGTCACATTCCCTCACTTGTGCCTACTTTATATGTTGCAAACAACCGCGCAACTTCACAGACTTCTGGAAGTGTTGTTGGCCCCCCTCTCGCCGGGGAGGGGGGCGGCGGTCCCCTCGGACGGGACGGCGGGGGCGCGGCGCGGCGCGGCGAGATCTTCGCTTGTCATCGTGCGGCGCGGCGGGGGCGGAAGGGGCGGAAGGGGCGGAGGGGCGCGCTGCTCCGCACCGGAAGTGGATGCGGCTCGAGCGCATTCCCGCGGAGGGGCGCCAGGCGGGCGGGCGGGCGGGCGGAGACAATGGAGGAGGAACGCTGAGGATGCAGCGGGCATTGATGTTCTCAGGAAGCAACTGACGTTCTCTGACGGAAACATTACGGGCTTCGCCTCCGGGGCGTTCCCTGAGTTACCGTTAAGATGCTGCCAACGACTGCGGTATTCTTCGTGAGTGGAATTGTTGACCAAAATGGCAATCCACTTCATCCAAGAAAGTTATGGGCAAAATCTGTTCTCGTTCATGAACATTAATTGATGTTTCTTGATTGTTATTCGAACAATATTAAATCATAAACAGAATCTGTGTATACCATAAGGAGTGAAATTGACGTCATTAGGTTTTCTCTACTAGCTCAGTTAGAACCCTGAAAAGCGTGAGGAATACGCCAACCCAAAGGCGCTGAACTCATTCCTCAATTAAAATTCAATTTCTCAATTAAAAACGCGCTGTTTTTTCGCGCAAACTTACACGAAAATTACTCATTTTCGAAAAGTTGAACAGGACATTATTTCAAAATTTGTATTTGAGAAACAGAATTAATTTAGGAGAAAATATCTATCTTCAATATTATACTTGTAGTTGTAGGAAGAAGCCGAAAAAAATATTTTTGCAGTTTTCAAAAAATTAGGGATTTTTTACGAAAATGAGATCTGCAGAATTATATTAAACATTCTTTGCTCTATTAAACAACCAAATTTATTCAAAATATTTAGAGCAACTTTTTTGAAAAATTTGAAAGTGTCGGAGTGGCCCTACAAAGTACCCTTCAAAATTAAAATATGGGATTCAGATTCCAGGAGTCGCGACATCAACCAGAACGATAGGGGAATATCGATTTTTGAGAAAACCAGCCGAACAGTGTATGCACTGCCGTTGTGCACACGCGGACAGACTTTTTGTCGCCAAATGATTTTTCGATTATAAAAGAGGCACGAAACATGGATTCTGCCTAAACCACGTGTTAGAGGATTTTTTTTCAGGATTTACCAATTTTTTGTTGCCAGGAGTCGGCAATGAATGTTTTTTGTCAAAAATTCTCCGTTTCCTTGCGCACGATTACAATACTTGGCCCTTTTATGTCAGTAAATGCGAGAAAGTACTGGAGAGACACGAAATTACTATTCCACGTGTTTCCACACACAAGAAAAGAGAACGAGACACTCGACACCTGGCATCACTTTTTCAATCACCTCCCCCCGCACACAAAAACGTAACAAATTATTTAATTTGCCTTTTAAAATCTACTATCACATCTCGTAGAGTTTTGAGGAATCCTACCATTCAACGCCATAGATACAACAATATTTGAAATCCGCTGCGCTGAAGGTTGCTGTCAGTTCATCTGCTCCTTATGCTTCCCAGGGTTTTCTTTAAAGGACAGCATTTTCTGAAAATAAGCACGTGTGTCCTAAATAGTAAGAAAATATTATTTAAATCGATAGATTACTGTTATATGTTCTTAAACTTAAAAGACACAATGCGTTGCGTTGTCCCCATCTCGGAAAAGCAAAATACTAGCCGATTGTACAATCGTTGATGAACGCTGTCTCAGAAGCGCCGTTCTCCGTATAAGGGGACGGCACAGGCCGGGTAGATACAATTCTACACGGGTAGATGCATTTATTATTTCAAAATATTCTTTTAACTTAAGCGTCCTTTATTTTTATTATTAGTACAAAGTAAAAAAATAAGGGAGGTTCTGATTTTTTGGGGGGATAGAAAAAAATAGGGGGGATTCAAACTATTTGCATTAATTTCAAGCAGAAATTACACAAAAACTACTCGTTTTGTAACATTGAAATGACCTTTTATAAAGACATGATGTTTACATTGTCGTCCTAACTTCGTAAGAAGAGAAAGCATTGTAAACGTCTGTCGGAAAAAGGCAAACCTCCGACAGAAAAATTCTTTTTGGCGAGCCCTCATAATGAAAAATTGTGTAATTCTTGTTCATATATCTACAGTAAATTAGCTGATAATCCGGCGTTGCCCAGATATTTATTTCTTGCAATCTATTAAGCAGCGAGGCTCGCTCCGCACTTTTCGCTCGTCTTTCGCTCCACTCTTTCTATCCGGCCTGCCACGGCCATCTTGCCTACAACTTTCGCCCCGTCCATCCCGCCCCTTCCGCTCTATGTGTTCCTCCCGCACATGACGCCTCGTCCATATCCTCCGTACTCCCTATCCGGCCTGACACGGGCCGTTCAGCCTACACCTCTCCCTTCTCCCACCTAGCCTATTCCGCACTGTGTGTTCCTGCCGCTTCGCCCCCCCCTCTGCTACCATAGCTGTCCTGGCTACACCTCCTGCCCACCCATCCTGCCAATTGTGCTGGATCACTCCTTCTCGGACATCACACTCTTAGTCCGTCTCGCCGTGCGTGGGCAACGAATTGTCAGTCTAGGCAAATGAATGCGCGGAAAACAAGTGAAAGAGGGAATAGCGCCTGCTGGTTGGCAACCCGCAATAAAATGTTTGTTTTTTTTTTCAAAAATTGAAACTATTTTCGAAATTAGAATTAATCACTTGTAGCCTAGGTTACTTTTGGGATATTGCGGAACAATACCGCCTCAAGTGAGATGGGGTGAATCCCCTTTTCACGAGGGCTGAATCTGCTTCTAAGATAACAGACAGATTTACTTTTTCTGGTTTCGGCAGGAGAAAATAATATTAATAATAATAGTTATAATAATAGTATAACAACTGGCTATAAAAATTTGTGCTTGGTAGTTACATATTATTGTTAACTTCAAATTTAATAATGACATGAAAAATGTTGTTATAATTTGGTAGAAACGTACCTCTCTTGTACCATTCTCAGCTATCGAATTTAGGATTTTTTGTGATTTGTGAAATTCGTGGGTCCGACGTTTCGAACGTTTCAACTCTAAATTACTTTTAATGTTGGTTTAAAATATAATTTTATAATCCAGATGCATATCCTCCATAACAACACATAGTCTCCGCGCCATCATTGTATATTTTTAGGACTTGCTCAAATATTTACTTCGAAATATTTAATAATTCCATTTAAAAAGTATGTTTCTTTCTTTATTATTAACAGAAACCATATTCCTTTCTCTTAAAAGTTTTATGTATTTTTTGAATTTTTTAATATTTTGCAACGACGTTGATGTCTTTTCTAAATCCGCTGATGGCCCGTTTTCAATTCCCACTTCTGTTACTGGCCCCATCTCGAAATAGGAATCCACTTTCGCGCACCTGTTACGAGTTCGCGTAAGCCAATCAATGCGAGGGTAATTGGCAGTGCAGCGCCCCGGGCGGCGGGACCACTTACGGGACTTCCCTTAAGGAGGCGGCGGGATCGAGTCCCGGCGCCGGCAGGGCAGCCTCATTAAACTTGCAGCACGTAATAAGGCAGTGCGCGCCCGCGCCAGGCGATGACTAGCGGCGAGCGCAGTGTTTATTGGCAATTAACGCGAGCTGCGCCTGTATTCGCCGCTGCAACGACCCACATTCGGCAGACGCCTGCGCTACCCCCCCCCTCCCTCCATCCCCCAACATCACCCAAGGAGAGAGTGTGCAACTGCCTACACAAACGTTGACGGTTCTTCGATAAAGGAGGTTCCAGATTGGCACTTCTTTTAAGTGCGTCATATACATTCTTAAATCTGCGATTGCATTGCATGATGTAAAATAAACATAAAATATTCTAAATTTATATAATTTTTTGGAAGAAGCTTACACACTCATTGATATGGATTTTAAGAGTACGTAATTTTCTTATTAAAAATAAAGTTTTAACGTCATAATTAGGGAAGGACTTATTAGAGTTTGAATATCATACTACCATCAACGTCGAGATTTGAACCCTACGACCTTCACAAACAGCGAACTGCAGTAGCCCTACTGCAGTAAGAGCAACGCTGGATCTGAGCTAGGCGGCACTAGAGTGTGTTACTGACTGGTTTGTCACGACCGATTAACACATAAAAATAGCATTTTTAAAGAGTTTACTGAATGCTAAAATTCGTAATTTAAATAGATTTTTTCAAATTTTAACGTAAGTATTTAAAATTAAAACTAATGTTAGGTTTTTTAATTTAATATCTGTTTTAGAACTATTTTAGGCTGTCAAAAATAAAGGACACTGCACTTCTCTGAACAAAGTGTAGCGGGCGGAGATGTCTCTGCATTTTCCTATACCGAAGTTCAGGATGTGGCAGTATGTGACATATCATAACTATCTTCATTCGACAGCGTAGGTTTCCACGGCCGGAGTCAGTATTTACTTGACTGTCCGGGTGACGTCGAGTCCATGGCGAAGGTGCCGACGTTTCGGTCGTCATTCTGCGACCTTCCTCAGGACGCAATGCGTGCATGGGCATTACGCCCTGAGGAAGGTCGCAGAATGGCGAGCGAATCGTCGGCGCCTTCGCCATGGACGCGGCGTCACCCGAACTGCCAAGTAAGTATATCATCATTCGCATCAGTCAAATACTTGACTCCTTTGCATATATATTTCGGGTTCAGGGCTACGTTTGTGTATACACCTAGCATGATTCTTTCTTTTAATTCTTGAAGTTTTTCAATTTTAAACACAAACAAATAGCAGACGCCATTTAATTTAATGAATCAACTTATATGATTTCAGACACGCCCTGAAAGTACCTACGTTTGTTTCTACTGGACATTGTTGGGCAAAAATCATATCAAAAGATACATACACTACTCGTAACGAATTGTAGCCAGTGCATATTGTTAGTGGTTATTTGTACTACTGTAAAGGGGGAAACGTTATATTTGTGCTGAATTTTTGAGGTCTCGAAAATTCAAATTACGAACGAAGTAATTGTGCTTGCAGTTCTAAAAATCAGCCTCAGTTGCAAAGCAAGAAGCAGCTGTAGTTGTAATATGATTAATAGTGACTGGTATTAAGCAGTATGCCAATGTTTGCAAAGCACGCAGTACGGTACTATTGTCACATTATAACGCAATAAACAATATTATAACAGTACATGGAACTGAAAAAGTGTTCCCATCACCAAACATTTTTTTCTCCACGCCAAGATTCGAACTCAGACCCTGGAATTAATACGGCCGACACGTTAACATTGCACTAACGCCGCACGCCTTACTCAACCTTCTAGGTGCTTTCAAAAGTAGGTCATGTTACTTTACCATTTTCAAAAACTAAAGAGATTTTTCTTATTTTTGAAGATCGAGATTTAAAGAACATATTTAATTAAGGTGAAAAAATCCCTAACATCAATTTGTTTATTGTATTTTTGAAATGTTATTTCTTGCCGTACTACGTTTACGTAGTAAAAAGAAAATATTTTATTTATGCAGCGGAAATTCACCAGATTTTGGACAGGAAAACACGTATTTTTGCGTCCGGGTACCAAAATAGTTCATAAATCTTGTCCCTTTATGCAGTAAATTACTTCCTCTAACACACTGTGTATTCAGAATCCATTCTTCATCGATTCTTAATACAAAACAAAAACTGTTTGAACGCAAAACGTTTTGAGATTTTCGATTTTTTATATAGGACATATTTTCAATAGTAGCAATTTTATGTTGTAACTTTCCTGCAATACGATGGTCTGTCCGTTTGTCTACAGTCGACGCTAGAAACTAAACCGTTTAGACGATTTCGTCCAACATTGATATTAGCGGTCGATCAGAACAAACTTGGAGATCTGCGAGTTTGAAAGAGATATTTTGATTTTTGGAGGTACTTTATAATAATCATTAATAGCATTTTCAAAATTGGCTCAAAAATGACTCAAAATTTGTTTATTATACTTTGTCATCGGATATTTCTTGTACAATTTTATTAAAAAAATGTTTTCTTGTAATATCTGCTGAAAGTTAATTTTTAAAACATAACTTACAAAAATTAACTTAATTTCTATAAAGCAAATTACAACAAAATATCAAAAAATGTTTAAAACTGTCAAATGTTCAACAATCAATCAAAAAGATATCAAAAGACGTTTTTTTAAAAAAAATCTTTCACAGAAAGAGCAAAGGATGCTTAAAAATGGTGCAGATCTCATTTTTGTTCAACTTTCTGAATTTTCTAAAATTGAGATAGAATTTTTTAAAGTTTTTCAAATATAGGTAATGAGTGAATCTTGTGGCTGATGGTGTTGTGTAACACGCTGGACGAGTAGACACAAAGGTACTGGGTTTGAAGCTCGGAGCAGAGAAAAATAAATTGCTGGTTGGAAACCCTTTTGCAATAACATATAATAGTGTATTATTGCGTATCAGTTACAAATAATGCGAGAAACTGTGATTTTGTTATGTCGCACTAGTTAAAGGAGGAATTCAATCATACAATATAATTTTGGTTGCTAATTTTCAATAGTTTCTGAAATAAATTAAGACACTATAATACATACTTGTCAGAGTTAGTTGTTTCCCCGGTGCTTGAGAAGGTAAATTACAGCGAACAGCGCACGACTGGTTTTCCGGACTAGCCACTATTTGGTGAAATATGTCCAATATTTTTCGAAAATTCATAAATTTCAATGAAAACTGATCCTGTGCAGTTACATACACAGATCGCACAACAAGCATGTCTGTGCTATCCAATGAGCAATGCCCAAGCATTCAGATGTCTAAAAAATAAAAGAAAAAATTGAGGGGACATGCCTCAAAAATGTACATTAACATTACAAATCTACATAAACACGATGTCTACCAGATGGATACAGAAATATCAAATTTAGTGAACGTTTTTTGTTAGACGAGTTTATGTACTTGTTATTCCGCTATGATTGCATGAGTGGGTTTAAGGACTTATGCGTGGATTTATTTTGTATTGTATTGAACATGTTTTAAGAGTCTGAGTGTCATTCAATTTATTCGTGTTTTTGTGAACAGAAATTTAAAATGATAATGTTTAATTCAATGGGGATATCATCAGTTGTTGAGTATTCAATTCCTCTACAGGTTATGGAGGAAAAAAATTCATTGTGGTCATAAACATCAATAACAATAGTCTCTAAAATGTTCTGGTAAGCTAAGTTTTACCGAATCAATTTTCGGTCTTATTACAGCAAGGCGTTTATTAAAAACGGTGATATTTTTACTTTGAATTAATCGTTCATGGATGACATATTTCCTTACTTCTATAATTTCCTTATTTGAACTCACAAAATTTGAACAAACATAATTATTTCTTTTAACCAGTTGACCATTCCTGCGAACAATTAATGTATATTTTATTGGAAATGGCAGAGACATTGCATCTCGATATGTAACACGAATGAACTGAGGGCTGATTTAATATCTTAAGATAGTTGCATTCTCTTCGATATTCATTGTAAATGTGGTTCCTGTGGATTGATTACTGCATCACATTATGACTAGGAACATTTTGGAAAACAGGAAAAGGTAATATTTTCAAGTACCTGCATGACTCGCTGTATACGTTCCTAGATTGCCTCTGCTCAACGAATTTATTTCAACGCAGCCATTTGTTCACTCCTGAAGCCCCTTCCACTGCGAAGTCATTCATCTCACCGCCGAACTCCCTCGTCTCCCTGTAGTACGCTCGTCAACCCTCTTCCTTGCCCCCTCACACCCTCGACGCTCCCCATCGTCAACCCCCCGCAACACCCCGTCGTCCGCCGGGGATTAGCCGCGCGTCTATGGCGCGCGCCGTCAATTATTTACAATCAAATCAAAGATAAAAGGTCCGGCTTCGGTTTAGGGCTGCGCGCGGCGACTGCGAATCTCGCGGCGCAGGGGGCCGCGCTGTTTCTAAAGCAGTGATAAAACGAGCGCGCTCCTCACGAAAAGGCGGGGGGGGGGGGCGGGGGGGGCGGCCGCACGCCGGACGCGGGAGGTTGTTAAGGAGACTTCCCGAATGGAGGCGCCGTAACGAGAAAACATTCACGTGCCGAGTAAACCGGAGTTACAAGGCAATGACTTGATGGAAGTGATTACACGGGTAGGCGGGGCGCTGAGGGGGAGGGCAGGCGTGCCGCAGGGTTCCGCCCGAGGCGTGGGGTTTATGCCGCGCCATTGCACGGCTAATAGAAGGGGCTGCGGGGGCGGCAGGTCAAGCTCCTCGGGCTTAGGCCTCCCCCGCGCGTGGGGTCGGACGCCGCCCCTCCCCCTCCCCTCCCCCTCCGAGGCGTCGCCTGCAGGTGTCGGCCACAGGGTGAGTGGGGCCTACAGACCTCAGCCACTCAGGTCGGGGTGAGGAGATTGGTCAGATAATGTGGTTTACCGCAGCGGAGCGCTCACTTGAGTATTCTCGAAGAAGATGGACGCCAGAACTCAGTTTTTTTCTATTTCCAAAATTTTCATTAATTCATCCGGGTTTGATGAATGTTGCTGATACTCTTCCCATGTAGGAATTTGACACTTTTTCGGGTCGAATCGCTGTTGTGTAAATTTAAAGTGCAAGGATGACAGAAATGACTTCTATTATTTTTCTGAATCACATTAGGTTAAAAAACAATTTAAATATCTTTATAATATTATTTGACAAGAAAATCTGCGAACGCCTTGAGGCCAACAAAAACGTGTACTGTTTGTATTGTATTTTTGTCTTTAATACAGACAGTTCAGAAGACGATTAAATTCATTAACTGAGAATATATTGCAACTAATACATTTTCAAGAAAGAGGCATAAAAATCACTCTGTTGACGCCTATGATCAGTTGTGGCTCAGATAAAAAATGTCCTGATCCGCTTCTTCTCTTGTTTGCTCGGGCAGGGTCATCTCATCACATTGCGAAAACCAACTGCAATCAGGCACATTCCTCCGCCCCTGTTCCGCCTTTCAGTGTCCTTTACATCTTGGTGGACCGCTCACCCTGCTGCTCACTCGCCACCGCAGGTTTTGAAGAGCAGACTAAATGAGAGTGAAGGAAATACCCTTTCAGAGTCGTGTCACATTCTTGCGTTTCATATTTTTAAGCATATTTTTTATACGATGCTCCTAGTTTGGATCTTGTTAATTTCCACAGAACTTCTGAACAACTTAGCCTACAACAAGCTAATCCATACTTTCCTTTCTGGAGGTGACATATATAAAATATTCATGTGTAGTTTGTTCCCTCATCTTTGGCCCTACCTTGACTTTTGCTCTTCCTTGACTTTCCTTTTGAGAGTGCGGTTGATTACGTTCTTAAACTAACTTCTACCTTTATCTATTGGTTAATAAATTGCTTCATTAATCCCATTTAATATGAAGGGAAATCAAAAAAAAATTGTTAGGACTTACTGAGCTCTTTCTTATAATGTACTTAAAAAACAAACAGTATCAGTATCTTCTAGCATTGTCCAATGATTCTTTCTATCTCGACTGATCCCTTCACAACATGGGTTCTTGATGTAACTTTTTGTTGCTCTAACTTTATGCACGAAACCTTTAAATCACCGAAGATCATCCATTTACGCTCTTTGTTTTTACTTTTTCGAATAGAAGTTCCGTATTCTCATGTCTCCTAATGATGGACACAAGGTGTGACTGATGCTATTTAGAATGTTTCCGTGATGAAGGATCAGATTTCATTTTTAAACGTCTCTTGCTTGAACGTATGAAAAGCTTCCGTTCATCTGTTTTGTTGTTTTGTTCTCTGCTCCTAACATTTAAGAGATTTGGAATGTAAGTCGAATGTACTAAAAAGTATTCTTGATCAAAAATCTGTTCTAGGTCTTCATCTCGACGCCTTTTAACTAAAACACGTTGCGGGGGATAGCAGATTGTTTTCTTTCAGCCGTAAAGCTATAACTTTATAAGCATCATTTGAGATATTTAAATAATCTGACCAAATCTTTGAGTTCACTTTGTGTCGATGTGTGGTTTTTCGTCTGTTCGTGTCCAATCAGATAATTCAGCTAACTCGATTGACGTTAAACTTGAATCAGAATCTAGTATCTCGAAGTTCCAAGACGGTATCGGTACTGGAAAATCAATGCCATGTTGTTCATCTCTTCTAGCCGACTTCAAATCAGGAGACATTAATCCACGTTTGCTCTTTTTAATAAATCACTTTCTTTGCAAATACAAAAATAACAATCGTCTGAATGAATCTTTCGATTAGACTATAGCAAAGTAACTAAAATGCAATGCCATCCTTTTCCCTTTTAAACGTTTAAGTCTACAACACTTTATGGTGTCCACAGTTTATCATGATCCCCCAACTTTATTCATGTGTTGTTATGTTTGAAGTGAACATCGTTTGTAACAAGAAAAACTAGTAATTTCTTAATTTTCTTTACCATCTAGAATGAGAATAATTAAACGAAAATCACAAAAGTAGGAGTACGAGCAAAAATATAAGTTGATCAAAGATACTTACGAATTTGCTGACTTATTTAAGGAATACACTTGCCACTGAGCACGATGACCTTCGCTTCAAAAGGTCTGGCACTATACTAATATATGATAAACCTCGATTGAGGAAGATTGGTGAAGAGAGCGTACCTCATCCCAACAGATGCGCTTAAAGGTCTGTGGGTTTCTCACACATGAGGATCACAGTCGAGTGACGAAGTGAGATTTTCTTCCAAAAAGGCCAACTTTACACAAAGTACTCATCAATTGCACATTTTGAATCAACAAACCTACCATCAAATGAAAATAAATTCCCTGATCATCACAAATCATACATTTAATGCTGTCAAGAATTCGGTGAAATTGTGTTTCAACACTCAAAATTAATAAAATGAAGTTGCAGCTTGTTTCAGACGGAAATTCTGGTTCCCTCGGACGCCGCGCTGGCGCGAAGCGGTCTAGAACACCCCCCCCCCCCACTCCCACCCGCCCACTTACGTTCTGCGGTGGAAGCAGGTGGCTCTATCTTTCGAACGTTGCCGAGCGAAAACAACAGGGACCCAATGGTAAACCATAGTGATGCGCGGCCAAAGAGTAAACGCAGAAAAGGAGTTTAAGAGCGCTACATGGTGCACGAGACGTCGGAGAAAGCGCTCAACGGAAAGTCTTTTATTTCTTCCACATCGATATTTCTGCAATGTCATTTAATGGAAAATGTGTTCTCCTAACATATTATAAGATTTTTTCGATTATCTGGGTGTTGTGCAACCGTGCTACGTAAGGCCGAGCCTACACTGTCTGAATATAGATGGACCTCATGGATATAGTTTAAACTTTTGATAAATTATGGCCCTTAATATGACAATTTAAATTAAAAGATATAGATATGGCAATATAATTGTTCAAAATTATTAAAAACTTCCATTTTGTTAGTCATTTTGCTGTTAATTTCTCTCTTTCAAATGTTCGATGCTACGAGCAAAAATTCCTCAAACCTCCTTCTTTCTTCTCCATTTTTCAATATTTTTATTTTTGACCTTTATTACACTTACTCTTTACGCGGATAGCACTGCCACTGCCGTTCGCATGTAAATATATCTGTTTCCGTAGCCATGTGCTTACAATGCGCCTGAAACTCCTGACAACCTAATTAGTAATTCTACGGAGTAATTCTTAACTTGTATCACGTATTGTGTTGCACAATAGACTAAAAGAACATTAAGTTGTTGAAAGTGCTTCTGTAGCCTGGTTTTCATGCGCTACCTGTGGGCTGCAACTTTCCGTCTAAAATTTCTTTGATATTTATCTACACTTTATCTCTGAAGAACTTTATTTATTATTTATCTCTATAGATACAACTGTTCAAAATCTCTGTATATCATAACTTATGCCCTTCATAAGTAAAATATAATCTACCCAAAAAATGTATTGCCTTCCCCTCACTTCCGAGTGGAAAACTAACTGCGTGCCCAGTCCATGTTCACTGCCATGATGGACGGAACTCCGCTGGTCTTCGAGTAAAATGTATCGTTTATCCTCAACAAAGACGCTCATAACTCGGAATGTGTGTTGAGCGCTTGGTTATTGATAAACACTCGTGTGATATTGAACTGTAATATGAGTGTTTAATGTGGATGTTTAGATTTCGCGCTGGGTTTTGTGATAACATTCTGGCTCTCAGCGGGCTGGCACGCGACCTCATTCGGCATTCAAAGTTTGAACATTGCATCCGGAAGAGAGTGAGACTACAAGTGTTGGCCTCTGTACCGCGAATTGTGAATGTCTTGGCAACGCGTGGTCAGCAATTTATAAATACACCCATTAATATGAGCTCATAATGAATTTTTACTTACTCACTAATATAAAGAAAAAAATGTGAATGACCTTAATTACATACCTATTTCTTTCCTGGGGTAAGAGCTTCTTAAAATCTATGAGTAACATAGGAATTTCAGGTGTTGCGTTGCAATTCTCCAGTCTATTGTCTGAAAGTAGCTTCACAATTGCACACAAGATTGTTCAGAACGTCATTCAAAAATATATTGAAAGGACTCTGTATTAGAAAATTAAAATAATTCTAAATTAAACCCAAGCAAAATACGTATCCACTGTAAACCTTCCAAATAATTTCTGCTTATTTTTATTAGGATTATCACTATACAGCTTGAAAATTATAGATCACTTAATAATATATACCTAGATTAAAAACTAACTTGCAAATTTCACATGCAAAACATAGCTCATACCACACTATTCATAAATTGTATTAATATCTAATTAAATTTATAAATAAAATTCCCAATTAAGAATTGATTGTGAAATTCTTTATTCAGATCGCTAATTCCTTCTCTTCCCTTTGATTGTTCAATACGGTAATATCTATTCACCACTCAACTTAATAATATTTACAAATACTTTTACAAATACAAAATAATTGTATCAGGTAACTATTAAAAACAGGATGATTCATTTATAATAAACAACGCCAAACATATTACATTAAATATTTTTTAATTGAACAAACTATAAACTTGTTTAACAACGTTATTCTGCTTTAAAAAACATTAATTAAGATTAAACTACACGACAAATCTTCGAATTCCTTCTCGTTTCCCGAAATACATTCTTCTTAATCATTCCAATTTCTTTTAACATATTCATATCATTCTCTTCTTAAAAAGTATAAATTTATTGTAAAAGAATTAATAAATAGCTAGTGATTTAAAAATCTAATTATAGGTAAACAGTAATTTGCCTGAAATTTAACTGCTTTCAGATTTTCTAAACACTTAAAGGTTAGCTTCCGGAAAAATTGTCTCAACTGTAAAAGAAATTACTTAAAAAAAGATTGAATGCCGTATATTAAAGCAATACTGAATTCTCATATATTAAGTTCTTAGAACATTTGTTAAGTAATTTTACCCACTTGTAGAAATTGAATAATTTGTTAGAGAACCATCACATAACTTCTATATCATATTGCCGCCCGACTGTTGCTAACAAACGTCTAATCGAATATCATTTTGCATCGTTTAACGTATATCTTTTGCTTTCACCACTTCTTCCACTAATGGGTTGAGCCGTTTCATCTGTTTTCCACTTATGCAACGTTGTACATGTTGTACATATTAATACTGTTTTGCATCTTTCGCAAAAAGGAAAGTATAATTCGCATTCAAAATTCTATTAGTTTACAAGAGGTAATGCTATTACAGTCCACGAGTTTTCGTTATAATTATGTTACAGGTAGGAGAAATTAACTTGTTAATGGAAAACTAAGTAGAGACTAGTATTTGGAACTTCATTAAATTTTTAATTGACGAAGTTGAGGAAAAATGTGCGTAAAGTCAATTTATGAGCCTGCCGGCTGGCCGGTTGGTGTCGCAAGGGCCGGGCGAGGGCAGCGTGAGCGTAACGAGTATGCCGCTCCCTCAGGTTTACGAGTCACCGCGGAACTAATAGCGTTCTCGACGGTCGCCACAGATTTCGATCCTTTTCTCATCTCGTACTGATCTAACGATCTTCTATTGATAATGTGTTTGTAAAAAGAATAGTTTTTAAAATGCTGATTAAATTTAGAAGAACATGATTAGCACGAGCCCATTGTGAAATAAATTCACAATGGAGTTAAGGATCATTTGATAAAATTTTATTGCTACAACCGCACAAACCTTCTCTTAATGGCACCGGCTGCTTGTGTTAAATATTATTATTTATATTCTAGGGTCCGTGTGGGCCCATTTTACCACATAACGTTTCTATTTTCTTACGTAATTTAACTAGGAAATAAAACCTAACACAAGAATAATGAGATTCTTATTTCAATGATACGATCGTTCAATTAACACAATTGATTTTACGTTGGACCATTTTCACGTGGCCATAAGGTTTTGAAAGCCTCTTCTCCAAATGTTATGTACCGTTTCTCTGCATGGTCGCCTTTAAAAAGGGGAAATCAGAATGTACCATATTTACGAAATAAAATGTTTTATTACGATGTGTTACTTTTAGAAATTTTCAGAGGATGAGGTAATGATTCTGTGCGCACGCCTGTGAAACGTACTAAGGCGAGAAAGATCGAAAAGAACTGGATCTTCAACTTCTATACCTGGAGGAACGCTTTTTTAAAAAATGCATATTTATGCATGAAACAATTTGCATAGTTCAGTATTATGCATACTACGTCATGTTTGTCAGTCTTAAAATTGATCTTAAATTATAATTACAGTTACAGCTAACTATTCAAAAGTAGGAAACGTTCAGAGCAACACGTATGGGATTATTTCATCTTTGAGAATATGTTGAGGAATGAATCTAATGTAATCTATTTTTTATTCCAGTTGAGAACTGGTAGATGGTGGTTAGCTCGTAATGGGTTGCTTGGGTTATTCTGTTCATCTTGAAGTTGTTGGAAAGGAGTGCATTATGATGAATTACGTGGGGTAAAATGAATTGTTTGTGAAGTTGAACGTTTGAGGTAAACCAATAAGTTGGTAGTCTGAGAAAATGGTTTTGGGTGATATCTAATTTTTTGCTATTCATTTTAGAAGCGTTGATCTAGATGGGACATGCATAAAGCATTAGGAGTCTGATTATTGATTTATAGAGGGTGATGGCATTGTTAAATGAGAGTTTACTATTAGACTTTAGAAGTGGCTTCAGTTGCATTAGTTTTAATTTTTTGCTTGCTGTGCTTGTACTGTAAAGTGGTTTCTCCAGTGTAGTCTGGTCTTATCAAATCAAGATTCAGCGGAGGGCCGCCTATGGTGACGCCAACGTGTCTCCTTCAGCTGCCACTGTGCGCAGTCAAATGGAAAATGCGGGAAAGCGGTGGGGGCCCCTGGGAAGTCACTGAGAGCCTAATGGGTAAAACAGCGACCTAATCAAAACGAACTACTCACTTCTAAACGATTCCATCTCAGCACTGATTTCAAAAACGTCTCTTGTCAGAAACCGCCTCCAAACACAGGGGGAAACTTTTCATAAGCTAAGCTGTCTTCTCAATCGACTGACAGCGAAATGACTTGGAAATAGCGAGTGTTGCAAAAAGAGTTATTAGCATCAATGTGTAGAGGCATTTTAATAACTAGTTTTCCACGCGTAAAGATATATGTTAAAGACGTTACATATTTCTGTAGTATTGCTGTACAAAATATTTATATTTACAAATTTTGGTCATTTGGTTCGTCAAAGCGATTACATTTTTGAGTGACAGATACCTACCTTAATGCACTGAATATTATTCACCTCATCAACGTTTACTTTTAATGTACCGTCATAACTTCTGCATTAAAAAGTTAATATTCATTACATTACTCTTAAGTTTAGTACTTTTATGTGATTAATTTTATCAGTTTCACTTCTCTCAGCTGGGCTTATCGTATACGTTTTTCTCTTTTTATTGATGCCAAGAAATTAAGAAAGAGAAAATAAATGTTTGGAATTCATGATTTATCTCGTTTCTCAACTCACTTAACAACTTCTAATTTTAATATTCATTTCTGTTTATTTACATTTGCGTTTTGCTCAGTTGTCTGCCGGAGATCGAGGCGGCGGAGGATGTGTGTTTGTGTTTGAGTGAAAAGTTTTTGAAGCGGCGAAGCAGCGCCAATGTTATTTTCCTGGACGTTAATTGACGAAAGATATTTTTGTCTCGCTGTTTGCTAATTACAAAGAGCTTTTCACTCCTTCCTTGGTGGTCCTTTTATCTCGACACCACAAAGAAGGCAAAACAAAACAAAATTATAAAGTACAATGCCCGCAGAAAGATTTTGTAGTGGGACACGAGACGAAGGCAGATGATGTGTAACATTTGGGTATTAAACTTCCTTTTCGTTTAATGTTGAATTTATATTTAAAAATAATTCAATTTTATAGTTGAAACAAGAGGCAATCTCTACATCACACTATTAAATGAAGCAATATTGAAATGTTCTAAATTTAAACTAATGCCCATTGTGACAGAGAACTAGGCTATTTCTTTAAAAGTATTAAACGAATGAGATTATTATTCGAAAAGAAACAGAAACTCAGCTGTAGTAGTAATATTTCGACCCCTGCTGATTTTTATGTCCTTGTAACTTCTTTGTTTTTGAAGAGAGGATTTTGTGATTTCGTAATTTTTCATCCTTTTCATTTATTTGCAGTATGTTAAAAATTGAAACATAAAATATATATTTCACGAAAAATAATCGAATTTACCTAGAACGCACGGAAAGCGTCATTTCCACTCCTTGTGTATTGTCCCTGTCCGCAAGCTTGTTTCATATATTTTAACGCTCAATTTTTTAAAATGTTTCTCCTAGTATTTCGAGTACCTCCTGAAGAAATATTCGACCATTCTTTCCTTCTTTGTTTTTTTAAAGCGCTCTTGTTCAATGCATGAAAATTCAAAAGATGTTTCGTGACGGTAGCAAACATTAGTTTCGAAAATAAAATTAGTATCAAATAAAGAAATGTTATTGTTATCACACAAAGGTTGAATGGGAAAAATATTTCTTCAAATAATTCAGAAAAAGAGAAATTATGGAATATAAAACACTTTTTTTGTTCAGAGGGGAATTTCGAACTGCACATGGTAATGATGTCAGATATCCATAGTTATGTAGACACTATGTGTTTCCTGATTTTTGAAATAGTAAAAGGGAAAGAAATTGAAAGAAATCAACGGCAAATTTCACAGCTTTCATTGTAAAAATTGTTCTGATTTCGTGTGAAGCGACACCTATTCCTTTAACTTCGATTTCTTGGGACAGTAATGACAGTCGCAAGTAGTAATGAAGTAGTTGCATAATACTTCTATTATACAGTAAATTATTGTTTTTAATAATTTTATAGCGACGTAGATAAATATTTTTTCAATACTTCCTTTAAAAAAGTAACGTAAAAGCTCGAAGTTGAAACGTCTCTTCTAGGCGTTCTAGGAGGTATTGGTAAGTCGGGCGATCTAGTGTTAAACCGTTCCGCCGATTTTCTCGAAAATTGATATTCCTAAATCAATTTTGTTGATATCATGGCGACTACTTCAATTTGAAATAGATATTTTAGTTTTAGAGGTCACTTTACATGAAGCCCCTGGGAAATTATCAGAGTTTAAAAAAAATGCTCCATTGTTTTTGTTTAAATTATTTTGTTAGATAGTGTGAAGGACGTTTAAGAGAATGGTGCATCACTCATTTTAGTTGAAAATTCTGATTTTTCAAAAATTGCAAATATTCCATTTTTTGGGCATGTTCCCATACCTACACTTTTGAAGATAGATGTTGAAATTATGTCACGTGTAATTTTTCGAAAATTTGAGTATTTTTCGCGTAATTGTTCGTGAAAGTACGGCTGAGAAAGAACGTGCTGATTTAGCGCCACTCGTTTAGTACGAACTCATGGGAACTTGCAAGAATACATTCTTGGGATCAATATGCAAGGCAGCAGCCCTATTGATTCACCCCCCCCCCCCCCACGACTTGTTTACTTTGCAGCTCCGGGTTACGTTGAATGGTCAGTCCGTAAAGTCTGTTTTGCCCTATGCGCACCAAAAGGTAACACTTGGCAATCAATAGCCATTGATTGTAAATTCTAGTCTCCAAGCGCGAATGCTGGAACAGACGTTTGTAATAAGACGATGAGTTATTAACATACCCATGCAAATGCTTTTACTGTTTCATTACTGACGGAACAAGCGTCACCTTTTCAATGTTAAACATTCTAAAATTGAGAACATCTATGAACAATAACATCTATGAACTATGAACAATTTTGTTGTAAAGTATTATAGATATGACACGGTGGATATCAATACTATTTTTTTTCGTACATACCTCCACAAGGAATACACAACAACCACACAAGGAAATTTTGTCACACCTTTCAGACAAAAAAAATGGAGCAAAGATTGAACCAATTGTCCACCACATTGGTCTATAAGGTTATCACATTGACGTTGTCTAAACAAATATGATAAAACATGAGAATGATAGTCGAATGAGTATGACGAATAGTAACAAAGAGACACAGATACACGATAATGAAAAACACATAACCGTTCCTTTTCTTCGCGCAATCGGGGAAAAATATCGTGAAAAAATGCATTTTGTTGCGGTGGTTTTAGTGTTGAGTTTGCTGATGCAATTGCACTCACAGGCAGAGGCAGTTACGCCGATTGGATGACCTTACAAAGAATTAATACTACTTCACAAAATTAATTACAATGGTTTCTGTCAAAAATCATAGGGAATGTATAACATAAATACAAAAATAAAACCAGCAATGTAAATGGAACAATTTACAGAATGTTTAAATAGAATGCTTAGATCAGCAAAATTTCTATATCTCAGAAAATTCTAAAAGAGATCATGCTTGATTTCTATAATTAGTCTTAAATATTATTTTTAATATAATAAACGTTAAATAAGCTAATGGTTCTATAAAATAGCACAGACTTTCTCGCATGTACTTGGACATTGAACCCCTTGGCTCCATCACAGTACTATTGTTCTCGGTGTAGGGATGAAGTTCCTCCTCCTGTGTTCCGCCTTCAGAATGTGTCGTGAACGCGGCACTACGTTCTTGCCTGGGACCGACCAATTTCCTTTTACATAACATTACATTCGACATTGCAGTTATGCGAGTCAATCTGATGTAATTTTGATATATTTCAACGAATATAAACGTTTGGCATTATCTCCGTTACCAATTTCATTGTGTAGTTCAACGGTGTTTCTGAATATATGATATAAAATTTTAGCATATGCAGAGAAATTGTTAAAATATTACGTAACCGATACAAATATTGCCAGAAAGTGTGTGATCCTGTGTCATTGCTAGTTTCAACCTGTGACCGAGATTAGATTGGAGACGAAGGTAAGACACTAGGTGCAAATACGTACAAGAAGGCATATAGAAAGAGGTAATGAAGATTAAGGTAAATGCCAGTGGAGTCTAGTATTCAGAGGCACAAGAAGGGTGGAGAGGATGTATGTTTGAATTGACACAATTTCACAATTTTCAAAAGTATTACACAGCCTGAAAAAGGTAAAATAAACCGCAAGAAGTAAAAAAAAAATGTTTAGATACTGGACTTACTGAAAGTAGAACTAATGACACGATGACCTAATGCTCCGAAAGACACAGACTTTCTCGTACTACCTATTTCCCCAACCCTTTGGCCAAGTGCCGCCTAAGGGGACAGCCGAGGTCTTTGGGACAGTCCCCATTGGAGCTCTTCCCCGCTCCCCGAACATCACACAGAGGTAATTTCAGGCACATCTGTCCTGTATCATTACATACAAATGCACGTGTTAGCACGTGGCTCATCCTTGGTGATTGTATCGTTCTTCTGAATATACTACGACACTACCTTAAACACACAAAACAAATAGACAGAACCCACACAGGAAGTCCAATAGAATGTATTCCCATTTTACACACTTTTACCAACCAGGTCAAAAGTGTAAGGAATTATTAGTGTTTGATATCGCACAAATGATTAGTGATTCCGGGCTCGTCAACTGCTAAGGTCGTTAGTCCCGTAAGCGTAGTGAATGTTTTCCCACTGGGAGAGGGTGGTGGTCTTCCCCCTCTGGGTGGTGCGATCCGGCGCCGAATACCCGTCGGAAAATATTTAATATCGTGCGACCTCTTCCTTGATGCCTTGCTGTCGAAAGACGTATGCTGTGTCAGTTAAGTATGAGAATTAAGTCGGTACGCGCGGTTTGAGAAATGGTGAGAAAAATTGATCAACTTTTTGAATTTTTCAGTCAAAATAGAAACTTACATTGTTTTTGGATTTTTCACGAGTTCGTGGACGTCTATCTAAACCGTACACACTTTTCAAGCGTCTGCATATTTTTTTAATATTTATTTTTTTGGAAATAATTAATGAAGATTTCAAATAAATTTAAAGTAGATGTAAGGCGAAATTCTACATTTATAGAAATGAAATAATAATAATATATAGGAGCGTCATGTAAAATATAACCCTAAAAAGGACAACTGTGCCATTGTTCCTTCTTCTTATCAATGGTGGAGGAAATGAAAAGGAGATATGCCGGGGAATGGAAATCCTGCAGTGAATGAAGGGCGTGAGCAAGGCGGTTGGTTGGGCAGGGAGGAAGGTGTGCGCGAGAGGCGGAGGTGTGCGTGAGTGGGGGAGTAGGTGTAGAGCAGGGAGTCGAAAGGGCGGTGAAGCTGGGACGGAACGGAGGTGTAGCGGCGTGGAGACGGCACACGAGGAGGCCATGATCCGTGGCGGGGGGCGGGGCGGGGCGGGGAGGGGAGGGGCTGGACAACTACCCCCGAGTGAGAGGGATGTCTAATTAAATCGTACTCTGCTCGCCGGCCTCCAGACGCCGCTGTCCACTTCAAAAGCTACACCGCAGCCACTTGGAAATTATTTCATTAAATTTCTCACAGATAATAGGCTTCTCTGCGTCCCGTTGGCCACGTCTGGAATGTGCGCGCTGAGAGAAGCTCTGCACGTGAATCTATTTTTAGTGGCTTCTCGTCGGATTTGTTATGATGAGTTGCTATTCACGAGTTTTAATAATGTTCAGTGCTTCACAGCAAATGGGCAGTCATTGACGGAAGACGGAACGCGGAGGCGCCATTGTTTGTGTTGCAGGTTGGAGTTGCAGCGCGTGGGACTGCATTCGGCGCCTCTTCGTAGTCAAAAGGGAAAGAGGATTTAGGGGAACACAACTACTCTTACGACAACTTTAATTACACTGCATTTTCTCAAAGTGCAATAGTGCAAAGTTCGAAGAAAATTTGTCCACTTTATTTAAGAGCAATTCATTTATAGATCGCTTGAATCTTTCTAACAAAAAATATTGAAAGAACTTAGCGGGAAAGCACGTAGCATTTTTCTACTAATCCTCACTTGAAAAATGTATTGTAAACCTAATTTTCTTGAAGCCTGACGAGTTGAATACAATACAACAAAGTGCACATTCATTTGAAAACCAGTTATTACCATCGTGGTGATCAACGTTTGAAAAAATGCAAATCTCAAAAAAATTGGTTCTCATATCAATTTCCTAATCTGCGGTACAGTAAAAATACCCGCTTTCAGCTTATCTAGTCCCTCTGTAATATACACTTCATAAATCACTCACTGTCTTCATCTAAGGTACGTGAAAAAACTGGAGTAAATTATAAAAAAAAAATAAAATGGTATAACCACACTTACACATCAGATATCTTCCATGCTGTACAATGGTATGCAAACGGGACTTTTATAAAAAATAAAATTTAAATTTTCTCAAACGTTTGATAGAGATAAACGGATTACACTATTAAACTCAGCCAAAAACGTCCTTTTAGGGACATGCATTATTTCGAAAACATTTTTGCAGCAGATCAATGTTATGGTTGCAGGAGTTCAGTTAGTGCAATATTCTCTACAAACAGGATCTTCTGCAACCAAGATCCTTTTCGAACTTCGAAAATCATTATTGAACTATGTTTGACCACGAAACGGGAGCAGCAACGAACGATCATTACTAGTTTTGAAAAATGTTTCAGAACCATTTGGGGCTGACCCATCAACTGATTCCTTATCCTATAATCCTTATGTACACAGGGTGTGAAAAAATGTATCTTCACTTCAAGCAAATAAAAAACTGTCTTAACATACTAAAGTTGAATTGACAGAAAAATAAAATGATGAACACTAATCATCTTAGACTTAAACGGGTACAATGGTTACAACAGATAATCTAAATGCGCGCTTCGATACACTTTTGAGTAGTTGTACTACTGTTCAAGCAACATTTGTTAGGAAAGTGTCGTCAGCGATTGCAGCACATGCCGTTGCAATTTAATCCCAAAGTGCTTCTACGGCTTACATCATTCTTAAGACTTGCCCTTAAGTAGAAGTCCGACGGAGTTAGATCTGAAGAATGCAATGTAAACTCAATCGAACCTCTTCGCCGTGCCCAGTGCCTTGAAAAATTATCATGAAGGTACTCACGTACATCTCGGTAGAAATGTGGCGGTGCCCCATCCTGATTCAACAAAAATTCCTCATTTCCATAGTGTACGAATAGCGGGTGAAAAGGATGTGCGTATATGCCCACATACAAGTGCACGTGTACACTTGACTTGCACAGAATGGAAGTAGTGTGCACTTCGTCAGTTTCTGTTCCTTAAAAAAATAATGAATTAGATTAAATTCGGAGAACGCAGTGGAAATTCAATCGGACCCCTTTTCATAGGTTGACAAATGTTGGGAATATGGCTACGAAAGTATCAGATACCAACAAGTAAAACCGTTGTTTTCGTTCTTTTAACATAGAAACAGATTAGTTGGGAGTATTCCAGCCAACCGTGTGTTTAAGGACTGAAATGTCACTTTTGTATTTCCGAATGTTAGTGTTGGAGGAAATTTATGCTTAAACAGCGACACAGTGCATCATGAACTACCCACGTTTTTGACCGTAAATGGATACTATTTATCAGGATGGAATATACTTTCGTACAAGAACATTCCACAAATTCTCTAGCCAAGAGAAAATTTTGCCGTTTTCCGGCGCAAGTTTTCATAAGTAAGTAAAGTTGCTTTGTAAGGCGAGAAAGTAAAAAGTGAAAGATTTTGCTAGATTGTTTCTGCGCAGAAATGTCCTACGTCTTTACGAATCTTCAGCCCGCGTCGCCTCTCGAGGTCCAGGTTGAGCTTCGCCGTCGGCGCGCGCCAGTACTTCTGAGCTAATCAAAGTCGGGGAGAAATTAAATTAGAAGTTGAAGCTCCCCCGCGGGGGATCGCGATCTGCGGCATGCAGAACGCCGGGCGCTCTGGAGGGCGGGCGGGCGGCGAGAGACCGCTGACCTCACGAAGACGCTGCGAACTTTCCCCTCCATTGGATGAAATGCGGTCCATCACGGAGCTGTAAAGCAGCACGGTAGTGTTAGTTGCATACGGTATGCTGCCAATACGTTCTTTTAATTTCACTTTTCGATTGATATGTGGGTAAAAGAGCGATCCCATTTGAAAGAGAAATCACTAATTACAAGTTCGTTTCTCCGTGTCGGTATAATTTCGGTCGAATCTGTTTTCTTTCCAATATAAAGTGCAGTTAACTCATGCAAACGATTAAGAATCACATTACTTCAGGTATTGTGTATAACAATTAATTATGTGCATACCGGTTGAATTAGCCCCGAAAGAGCATTATCGTCGTCTGCAGCGACTCTGTCCGGGGCGTCTTGGGTTTCGTGTTCTGATAGGGGCGGATTTTCGGCTCTATCGACATCGACATTGACATGGTCATCCTCACGCTAGATGGCCACTTCGGATTCAGTCGCTGTCTGGAGGGGAATTCTAGCAGCCGGCTTCTCCGATCGGAAGTTTTCCCCGTCCAGCAACAGGCGAAGGCCGGGGTGTTTTTCCTTTAACTCTTCCTTACAAGCACTATAATACCACACGTGTTAGGATTTCAGTGCTGAAATGAGGAGAAAACTAATCGTATTTTCGAACATTTCTACATGAAATTTCTTGAAGATCTGTCTTCGAAGAAAAAATTTCATTACGAAAAAATATACTTCTACTTTATTGTTGTTGTAGAAAGTTCCTGAAAATAAACAATTTTAATTTTCGAAAATTTAGAGATTTCAACGAATGTAACACTTAGGCCATGTTGATAATCGTACTTGAGTAAAAGAAAATGTTCAATAAACAAATTGATGCCAGTTTTGAAGAAATTATGAAAATGAGTTTGAGGACTCATTAGTTATTATTATTATTATTATTATTATTATTATTATTATTATTATTATTATTATTATTATTACTCATACATCCCAATGTTAGGCAAGACCTCCCTCTCTGAGAATGGGGTAACTCGTGCAATTACACTATCAGGGGAGCCAGTCTGACGAGTGTTTTTTCAGCCCTTGTACAAAAGAAATTCGTTTTTAAAACGATATTTGAAGCAAATAAAGCCTGCAACATGAACTAAAATGATTAAAAGTTTAAAGTTCTCTACTGTTTTTCATCAACAGTCATTCCATTCATTCTGAAAGTTCGCTATATATTTTATGTTATTTTTCGTTTACTATACTGTTCGTGATTCCTTTCCACTGTCTTCTATTCCTCGCCCTTCTTGCCTATTGGTTAGCGGCACCTGATCTGAGTTAGTTCTCCAACGGTCTCTTCGACGACCCACCTTTCGACTCCCAGTCCTCGGACCCCGCACTGAACCGCCTGCGTGCATCCCTCCCATCTCCATTTTATTCCTCTTGCTTCGGTACTTTCAACTGTTCATTTCGTTTTCTTCCTTAGATCCTCATTTCTTATTCTGTTCCAGAGTGTAACAAGATGCATCTGAAATATTCATATAAATATTCCTATTTTAAAGGATTCATCTAAAATCCACAAATAACAATCCGTTTCAATCTCACAGAACCTGGAGATCATTTTGATCTCTTGAGCGATATCAATTTTGATGAAAATTGTTTGATCGGTTTAGGCACTAGCATTGACCACATACGAACATACGAACAGATGGACAGACAGACAGAAAGTCGGACAGTCTGAGGGAGCCACACGTATACGTAACTCACAACATTTTAGAGGAAGTAATTTTCCAAATACAGAAACCCGCTATTTCAAATTTTCGGTCGAAAAATATCCGATTTCCTCCTCCTCTTTTCAATTCTTTCTCTTTACTTTGCAAGTACGTTCTAAAGTGAGAAAGTAAAAAGAGGTAAAAACAGAAAAGCGAGAGAGGGAAGGCGCAGGATGTGGGGAAGATAACAGCGACAGAAGAAAGACTTGTTGAGCGAGGGGGCGTGGTTTGCAAGCGGGCGAGCGAGAGCCAAGACTTTTATTTCACGGCCGAAAAAATGTGCCAAGTTGTGATTTTCCGCCTTTTCCTCGCTTTCCAATTAAAATAATGAACACGGCGGCGTACGCGCGGGGCGGGGCGGGGCGGAGGGGGGCAAGGGGCAGGGGGAAGGGGAGGGGGTGCGCCGCCACTGCGCGGCGGCCATTGTGACTCAACAGCCTCGTTACTCTGATGCGGAGCGGATTCAGGCTGTGACGTCAACAAGCGAACCGCCTCGACCCCGCCTGCCCTCTCCCGCCACCTGCTCGCCCCCCCCCCCCCCCGCTCGTGTGGCCGCTCTCGCGCGTCCCTTCTCTTCTCTCCGCCCTCGCGCCTCCTCCGCCTCCTCCTCCTCGCAGTTCTCGTCTACTTGACGCTTTCACCATCCTTGACTGCCCGTGCTCGCGTGTCTCTCCTTCCTCCATCCCTCCGCGTTCGCGCCGGTTGCCATCCTCGCTGCCGAACCTGTTTCCCGTTGCGAGTCGCTTGCCGGTCCCTCGCCGCCCCCGCCCCCCGCCGACTCCTTCCGCCCTTCGCCCTTCCCCTTCGCGCTTTCGCCCCTTCGCCGCCCCGCCCCCGCGCCCGCCCGAGCGGCTCCCGACGTGCTGGCTTAATGAAATTGGGTTTAATTATCACTAATTAATTCGATACTTGAGACAGCGCACACACTTTCTTGTGGGTTTCCACACTTAAAGTTGGCAAAGTACGCGATGCAGATCCTGTAGACGCCTTGATATTTCCGAGGCGATCAAAACTATGGACAAGCTCCTTCATTAAATAAATTATTCTTCAACATTTCACTGGACGGTGTAAGAGTATTGTATTTTGCCGCTGTTTTGTTTGAGATGCCCTTTGCACTTGAGGCTTTTGTCCAATCTGAAAAAATATTTCTTTTTTTTAATGTAACTACTTTTCGTACTGATTATTTACTTCGATTTCAAGAGTCTCCTAGTAAAACAAATTGTACTACTGGATCACGCACGTCAGAGAATTGGATTGTAATTTTCTTACGGTCAACCTTAATTAACTCGTTTTGCCTCAAATAATTGGGAATAAATCTGTAACATAATTTTCTGACTCATTGCACCGCTGGAATTAAATTTATCATTTCACTAATTAAAGAAAAAATAGAAATATTACTTTTTAAATTATTGATGGTTTGAAGATACTTTACCAAAATATTTTTTGGAAAGATCAAGTCCAAAAAGATAACAAAAAGAATTACAAACCGACCGAGAATCTGTGAAATCTCTGAACGGTACGAATTCGCGACTTCCCGTTCCCCGTTTGCGCGAGCGTTGGCATAGGGCGCGCAATTTTAATACTTTGAGTTGACTTGGGGCACACAGTGACCTTTAGTCGTCCAAACCACTTCAGAAATATTGAATTGAAATATTGACGTACGTTTTTCCCAAATTCTCGTTTTAATC
This sequence comes from Gryllus longicercus, assembly GCA_038098605.1. Lineage (NCBI taxonomy): Eukaryota > Metazoa > Arthropoda > Insecta > Orthoptera > Gryllidae > Gryllus > Gryllus longicercus. The sequence goes on along the minus strand of JAZDUA010000032.1, from coordinate 5,235,310 downwards.
CTTAAATCACGTTATCCTATTTTTCGATATCAGGGACCGGCAACATAATATTACTAATATATACTACAACGTCCTCTCGCAGCACCTGCCTTCGTCTAAGAACAATTTAAGAGAAAAGCGCATTTGTGTTCCCCGAACGTCATGTAGTTCTATCTCGTCGTGGACTCTTCCATATTTACTCATGGTATTCCGTCGCCCCTTCTTTTGTGCCATTGTTCTGGGCGAAGAGATATATAACCTCAATTTCACACAGTTACCTGTCAGGCCAACATAATATGGAATGGTTATAATGCAGATGTAATTACATGAGAGATTGAATGCCCCCTCTCTACCAACCCGATTTAAAACATTCAGTTTTTTGCGGGTTTTGAAGTCATTGTCTTAGTGCCTGCGTTCCTGGCCACATTTAAGAGTCTGTTTGATATACACGCGGTCGTTAATGTTTTTTTTCAGGATTACATCAATGTATTTTATTTGCTTCCTTAACATTCGCTTCCGTAGTATCAATCCAAGAAAATTTTAGTTTCAAAATTAAAATATATCATCGCTCTTCTTAATGATCAGTTTTCTCAAAATAATTATCCCTGCAATAAGCATCCCCATCCTCTTGCCAGCTGTTATCTATCGCCGTCCAAACATTTTTTTTTTCGTGTGGTTAGCACGCAGACATCCCCACACCGTATTCCGGTCTTCTCAACTTGAGAAGTGAACTTTCTCATCGTCACACAGCAACATTTACTGGGACATTGTAAGACAAACGCACCACTTAATCTTGGCTCGACCGGGAATCAAACCCGGGTCCGCGTAGTGGAAAGCGAGCACCCTGACCAAGAGCTAGCCACGACCCCTTCATGTAAAGTATCCTCCAAAATTAATGTTGTTTTCCAAAATCGCAGATATTCGAGTGAGACCAGATCGACCGTGGAGTATTCAATTGGAAAAAATCCATTGCATAGTTTAGATGCTATCTTTGTTAACACACAAAGGCAGACTGACAGACTGACAGACTGACAGACTGACAGACTGACAGACTGACAGACTGACAGACTGACAGACTGACAGACTGACAGACTGACAGACTGACAGACTGACAGACTGACAGACTGACAGACTGACAGACTGACAGACTGACAGACTGACAGACTGACAGACTGACAGACTGACAGACTGACAGACTGACAGACTGACAGACTGACAGACTGACAGACTGACAGACTGACAGACTGACAGACTGACAGACTGACAGACTGACAGACTGACAGACTGACAGACTGACAGACTGACAGACTGACAGACTGACAGACTGACAGACTGACAGACTGACAGACTGACAGACTGACAGACTGACAGACTGACAGACTGACAGACTGACAGACTGACAGACTGACAGACTGACAGACTGACAGACTGACAGACTGACAGACTGACAGACTGACAGACTGACAGACTGACTGACTGACTGACTGACTGACTGACTGACTGACTGACTGACTGACTGACTGACTGACTGACTGACTGACTGACTGACTGACTGACTGACTGACTGACTGACTGACTGACTGACTGACTGACTGACTGACTGACTGACTGACTGACTGACTGACTGACTGACTGACTGACTGACTGACTGACTGACGGACGGAGGGACGGTTTGAAAAAAACACTTTTTCGATGTCAGGGTACCCCAAAACTAGTATTTCTGTTTAAATATCGAAATCTATTTTCTTCAGTATTATATAACTTCTCTATACTATCTCTACACCGTATATACGTACGTATTATAGAAAGTAAAAATATCATTACTTCAATACTAATATTTGTTAAACAAGTTTTGACAATAACTAAATTAGTACTGGCCCAGAAGTAGATAGAACTAAAAATATTGTGTTTTTCTGTCTAATTATACTTTACACATGATTCTGCTTCGATTCTCAGTACAATGGAGGAAATATGATTTAAAAAAATCTATATCCAAACCTCATGATAAATTAATGACTGAATGAAAACTCTTTGCAAAACCTTAGCTACTCTTATATTACCAGAATGAAACCATCTTCTCAAACATTTATTTATATTAAACAAGCAGGATAATTCTAGTATTTTTACCAAACACAGAATACGATAAAGTTTTGAGTCTTGTCGTCTCGCTTGTGAATTTATTATGTCTTAACAAGAAATATATGCTTCGCTTTGAAATTCATGTCCGCAAAGAAGTGCTGGAAAATATAATTCCTCAATATTTGGTTCCTTATGCCAAGGTAGAGGTTACTTGCCTTGACCTGTATCTATCAATTTTAATGATGGAACTGTTTAACTGGAATGATTGGAATGATGAAAATATTATGAGTCATCCACCATATTACAGTTTGAAATATTATTGTGAGTGATGTTAAAGTCCTCACTATTTAATTTATCATTATGATCTACAACTTGTCTTTTTCGACTGTAATCTGAATAACATTTTTTAAATAATTTCCATCAGTGGTGATATTGAATTGCTTATAAATTGGCGTTTCTATCAAATATCAATGTGCATCGAGTACTGTTGCAGGAATTATGTTTTCATTCATGTAATTTCGTTCGTAATTGAAATGCTTTTCAATTTTAGTTGTTTAGTAGGCATGTTATTAACATTTCTGGGTAATATTTGTAAATTAAATCGTTGACATCTACTGGAATGTTTTCTACGACACCTTTCATTCCTAACTGTGTATTTATGCGGTAAGACTTAAGTTCTCGAATTTGCATAAAAATAATGCAAGAAGAGACCATACTTTCTTCAAATTATGATAAAACTTCTATGCACTCAAGAATATCAACAAAATGTAGGCCAATACGAAATGCTTATGTAGGAAGTTTCCCATTTTAATTATAATTATACGTTCTACAAGAAATGTCTGATCCAAAATAAATCAAATTTAAACCAACAGTAGGATCTACTTTATATTTCCGTAACATTATGTTCTTTCCATATACTGAATGCTTGAAACAGAAATCTTTGCAAAAACATCACGCATCACCAGGACATTATGTTTCTTGATTTCAGTGTAATTTTCGTTTCTGGATAATTTTCTCTGTAACGATAAACTTCATTTATATGAGTTTCTCTTCTATTTGTATTCGAATGTTGCTGATTTGCTTATTTGTATCCTTTTTTGTATCTTTTTTTCCTACATTTTTTTTCTTCTGGCACAATTTGTAATTGGCTCATGTTGTTTATCGATTTCCCTTAGACACCTTTCTCTTTTGGGTGTTCAAATTATGATCTTTTTTCGTAGTTGTAAGTGTCTCTTTAATTATTCTTTTAGCAATTTTACCTTTATATTTATCAGTCACTTTACTATAAATTTCCAAAAAACGGAATGTTTTTTTTGTTTTTATTCTTCCTTTCCTTACTTATTTATTTTTTACTTTTTTTGATATTGGATTAATAAATATTAGGTATGGGTTCATGGTTTTAGGAACATTGATTTTCAAACAAAATGTTAGTCTTAGAAAATTGTCTCTCACAATCAGTTGATAATATATTTCTTAAAACATTTTCAATATTTCCAATCTTTCTACAAGATGGGGTTAACCTCTTGAACGATGCTTCCTATAAGCCAATCGTGTTCAGTACTTATAGGCGTAATTGATAATAAATAAATTAGCCCCAATAAAAAGTTAATATTTAATAAAGAAATTATGCCATCAATATTATGAAAAAGACTGAAGTTACAGCAAAATCATTTCAACATTTCTTTCATTTGTTGTTCCGGGGAATGAAGTAGTCAGTATTTATCTTTACCATCAGGTATTAAAGTCATTGACGAGGAATTCGCTTTTAATATTACATTTAAATATTTTTTAAATACAATTTTTTAAATAAATAAAATACAATTAGACAAATTCCAATTAAGGTTTACGGATTAGTTGAAAGAAAATAATAAATCTTTGTGTATTCAAATTGAAGTACAGTATAAAATTCATATGAATATTGGGATTTTCAATATTAAATTATAATTAAAGTAACATTAATTATTTTACATATTCTTTGATCCATTTCTCCTCTCCGATATTTTTTCTCTCTTTCTAATGCCGGTTAACCTGAAACAGAGAGAGATACATTCCGTAAGCAAAAATCAAGCAAAATAACAAGCCATTAGAAATAATTCACCAATATTCAGTTATATGCATATAATGTTCGAGTTTTTTAATTTCCGAACTCACTAAAGGTGTGTACTATTAACAGCTATATTTTTGGAATTTATTGAAATGAATAAATAATGTACAAATAGGTACCATTGTCGCGCATTTATCATATCATTTTTTAGGATAATCGTAAATTGTACAACATAATATAGTACAATACGTTATAGTGACAGGTTCTAAGTGTATTGTAGTTCGGAAAGACTTTTCAGATTTACTTAAGATATAGGGTGGATATCTTTTGTTTTTATAATTGGTGAATTTTAAAGATATAAAGTATTTCAATATACAAGAATAACATACATATATAAATTTTAAACAAGTGATTTTAGATTCTGAATGCATAAAATTATGTACTCTTTTATTCGTAATTATTCTCAATACCGTGGGGTAGATAAAGATGGGATCTGTCTCTCTGGTTCCAGCCATATACTTTCCGATCAGCTGAAAATGTTCATGGACTTGCTTCAGTTGGTAATGAGTTTTCGGTAATGAGTATCTTATTGGCGACAAGAACGTCGCTGTCAAAACATTAGTATGTTAATGAGTTATGGAAGAACAATAACAGTGGAAAATACATAGCTCTCCACATTCTCAAATTCTGTAGCCTATGTAATAAACGTTTTCCCTAAGGTATATTTAGAAAACCATATAAAAATATATCAAGTAAATTATAAAGAAATTGGCGCACATTCTGAAAAATATTTGTTAATACAGGAGATGAGGGCAGAAGAAAGAATGTCAGTCCAGTTTTCACAGCGCGTTTCATCTCCACCCGCGCAAACTGCGAAGTCGAGGGAGAGGCGCGGCGCGGCGAGGCGAGCGCCGCTGAAGAAGCGAAGCGACGGGCGACGCGCAGGTATCCGGTTACCGAGGTCAGATTAATCCCTGAATTCTTCATGGGGCAGGTCGCGGGGGGGGGGGGGGCGCAAGTGTTGCGAATCAGACAGTGCGGCGGCGGCGGCTTTCGTCCCTCGCAGCCCCGCGCAGGGGGGCGGCGCGGCGCCCGCGGATTTCTGCAACTTGGCGCGATGGGGGCGGTGGGGGCGGCAGACGCGCGTGCTCGTTACGTCTGTCGGACGCCTCTCCCCTCGCCCGCACCCTCGCCCGCGCCCGCGCCCTCGCTCTCCCCCGGAGGGGGGCGCGGGCGGGACGGGGTCTGGAGGCGCCGCGCACAATGCGCGGAGGCGGCGGCAATTTGTACAGAAAGTCATTAATGCTGCTGCGTCAATTGAAGGAACAACCCTCGGATTTATCACGAGGCGCCGTGGATGGGCGCGCCGCCCCCTGCCGCCCCTGCCGCCCCTGCCCGCCCTTCCACCGCCCCCTGCCGCCCCCGTGCGGGCGCGCCGCCGCCGCCGGGATTTGGGCTGTGCGAAACGTTGAGCCCCGCGCGCCCCCGCCTAGATTATAAACCTATATATAACGTGACCTACAAAATATTGATCCCAGAGCCCGTGCTATCTAGCGGGCGTTAGTTATCTAACTAGCGTAGTGACCAATTAGGTTCTCGTATTTTAGAATAGCATTAGTCCCCCGATACCCGCATTAGGCGGGAAAATATCGGCGCCGCCGTTCGGTTTATGAATAAATTCTTGCGCGCCCGTGACAAGATAATCCCACGTCGCAAAGACGATTAAAACTGTCATGAATATGCATGCGTCGCTCTAATTTGACACTTTGTGACGCCGTAGTTTCTCATAAAAGCGTTTTGAAGTCACGCACTAATTTCCAAGGTGATCGCATAATGCGTTAGAGGGAAGCCACCGTTGGCGAAAAATGTAAATCTGGCTGCAGGGTTTCGTTCCCCGGTATTTTACAACCAAAACATTATTGACAGCTTTGCATGAACCATTTAAAGGAAAACCCTCAAACCCTGTCTCAAATGCTTTTGAACTAAAAGGAATGCGATCATATCCAACATTCAATATAGATAGTCCTGTATTGTACCGTATAAACTATAGTTTCCGTTTCAGATTTAATTTATCACTAATATAAGACACGGTAAATTTTAAAAAAATAACTTATTGTTTATTATTTTAGAAAATGATTGAATTATTCATAATGTAATGTTTTGAAAAAGTAATTTATTTATTTAATAAACGTCAAGGATTGTTAAAAACTATTTGTGGCGTACTATGGAGAGAAGTGTATTTTGTACTCAATTTTTAAAATTCTGGCATCTCTAGCCATCCCATGAACAAGTTGAATTATGAATAAAAGTGGAAACGAGCGATTTTAGCAAACCTTAATAAGAAAATAGTAGTTACGCGTTAAAAAAGTATTTGGGAAAAAGCTACAGATTTGGGCAATTATCGCTTATCATGCTCATCGAGGAGGAATGTACTTTCTGGCGGTTGAACGTAGTTAATATGAATAACTATATTATTCTCTGAACTCTAGAAAACGTACGAAGATAGTTAAATTACATTTATGTTCTGAAGTAAAACAAGGAACATCTCAGCATTTGCTCTAAAGATCAGATAAATTGGATAAAAACCTTGATAGATATTCGGATCGTTGATCCAGAAGCTGATATACAATGCTTATTACACGCATATTTAGCTTTTTAAAATTGTAACGGTAACTAATACATATGAATTAGTTTCAATAATATTATTGTTTACAATTTCAACAATATTATTGTAAAAATCAATATTACTTTCCTTTTTAATGCTGCGTATACTCCCTATTTATAAAGAAACAGTTATGCAGCAGAAACTATTTAACTTGGCACTTGAACTTTTATATCATTTTTAACCGTTTAATGTCACATGCCAATGTTTGTAGAATAATAAACATGTATTACATATTAATGTTTTGTAGTGAGCTATTTATACTGATTTTGATGAATGTGATTACTATGTCGAGTGTTATAGTTATCGAATTTTGTATTCTTCGAAAATATGTTCCTGCCATTGAGTAAATTATATTTGCCAAAAACATCTGATTAGTAAATCAAGAGGCAGGATTCGTAAATAAAGAGAAAATATTGTTTTGTAAATCATGAGAAATAATTCATAGCTGAATAAAGATAAGCTTACAAGAATATCGTGGGTGTACTTTGCACAATTCTTTTCTGTAAGTAAACGTCTGAGAGCTATAGCATGTGTTTCCCCAGAATATTACGCCATATCTGAAGTGGGAGTAAACGTTCGCCAAATAATGACAGCGAGAAGCATGAAAGCTGACTGAATTTGAAAGAATTCTGAACGAGTAGCATAATGAACGTAATTTTGTGTTCAATTCATTTAAATGGACGTTCCATTCGTTTGGCTGAATGGAAAGAAACATTTGTTTACCTTAACGTCGGTCAATTGCGCTTTGTTCATTTTAATTGAGTTTACATTTTTTTATTTGAAATGGAAAACTGCCTTAAAACCTTTTCTTTTCGTTCAATATAAGTTTGTTAATTCGAAATCAATTGGGAAATATGCACCATATTCTTTTTCTTTATTGCAAAGAATATTCGTTTCGTTCGCAAAGAGAACTGTTCTTCCGTTTCGAATCATCGAAGGCGTATTGTTTACGTACTGTAGGAAGATAATAGGGTTTAAAATTGAACCCAGCGGGAACCCCTTGAGTTGTTGGAATGAGTCGGGAAGGTGAGTGTACAATGTCCCATCATTCCCGTATGGTATTTCTACTCTTTGAGATCGTTGTTTATGGTACGAGCATAACCGATCAAGAACAATGCGACCAATTCCATATCAAGATAATTTTGAAAGTAAAATTTTATGACGAATAAAATTGAAGCCTTTTGAAAAATTTAAAAATATTGCGATAGGTACTTGATTTGGATCCGTAGGTGAAGCGATACCTTTAAGAAAACAATATGGCTGTCTCCGTAGGTTTTGATTTTCTAAATCCACGTTGGCATTCTGAAAACGCTTCGTTTTTACCGCTATTTATTTTCTTTCGTACGTAAAAATGTTTCTCTAATATTAAAAGAAATGACAATAGGGAAATTGGTCAATAATTTTGAAATTAACCTGCTCTTTAAAAAATGCAAAAAATGTCTGTTTTGAAAAATTAAAAAGGAATATCGGATATATTACGTATATTTATTTGATATAAGAAAAAACATGAATAATTGTGAAGTGATGTGTAGAAGAAAATATAATATAAACATATAAACACAGAAGCAAAAACGACCACAAACAACACCAAAATTCTGAGTTGATTTTGGTAGAGACAGTTTTTTTTTCAGCAGATCCAGTTTTCCCGAAAAAAACAAAAGACTTCGGCGAAATCGAGAGTACATGTTACTTGGGAGCTGGAAATTCACAGCGGACGTCGGCGCCGCGTGGCTGTGCGTAGTTCTTCACGCATTCGTTGAAACTGTTGAGTGAGGCAAACATCGCTCCCACCTCTGGACTACTTTAATAGCATCGAGAGTTTTATGTGCACTATTAATATAGTCTAGTAAATTTCCTTGTAATGTATTTTCGTTACAAATTATAACCACAGTATGCAGCCGCGTAACAATAGCCGCATAGAGTTCTCGCAGATGAGTGTGTATTAAGGCGAGATGAACGCATGCCATTCTGCCAAAGCGAATGATTAGCTGCTTATTGTCCCTTTAGACAATTCGTGGAACCATTTCGGGACGAAGTTGGCGGCGGTCCTGGAAAATGCTTGTCTGCGGTTTCTCTTGCATTGCAGGGGGCAGCTACCTACCATATTAGAAGCGTGTCTGTCTTTTTCATTGAAATACAGGGAGACGTTGTCAAGTTCAAATGTCTGTCTGCTCCACAAGACAAGCCCCTCCACGCGCGCGAGCCACAGGCTAATGGACGATAGCGCAGTGCGACTGCGCCCGGCAGTGGCGCGCTTGCACACGCTGGTTGGCGCCATTCTCTCATGAATGCCCTGCGCGTGAAACTGCATTTTTCCTATTTTTCAGCTTTTTACATTTTTGTTATGTCAAAAAGCATACGGTGGTGCCATTTGTCCACGTTAATGACGGGCAACGCGTAGGATTGGAGCACTGAGCGCCCAGATGTGTACTGTAAAGACACTCAAATGCACTTGTGGGCCTTAGAAAATGAAACTGGTGAAAGCATCAGTTCCAGCTTCGCGTCCAGGGATAAGCGATAAACTCAATATTTTAATAAACAAACGTTTTAGCTCTAAAATTATTTTAGCATGTGTCATGGTATCAGGGTTAGAAACGGCAAGGGACTATCATTTATCGTTTGTGGCTATCTGAAGCACAAGACATTACTTCACACTGAAGATGTGAACAGACAATTCGAGCATTCCCCGAGTTGTGATAGTTTCGTAAGGGTTTGGTTCGCATTCAGCTTACATTATTGTTACGTCGCTGCTTCCCGTGGTTATATCAAAAATGCATTTTGACTAGATTTAATGGTTTAAATACAAGGAATGCACATACAACACATGATAATATAAAGTACTCCAAGTGTCCGCTAACGATGTCTTCTTCACAGCGCATTACGTAATGCAATTTTTCACAACGTTCGGTTCAATCTCATAACAGCGGCCACCTCGCAAATTAGTGCGTGTCATCAAAAAGTATATATGTATATATATATATATATATATATGTATCTATGTATATATATGTATGTATATATATATGTATGTATATATATATGTATGTATATATATATGTATGTATATATATGTATGTATATATATGTATGTATATATATGTATGTATATATATGTATGTATATATATATGTATGTATATATATATGTATATATGTATATATATATATGTGTATATATATGTATATATATATATATGTGTATATATATATATATATGTATATATATATATGTATATATATATATATATATATATATATATATATATATATATACTCTACTTGCTCTCATATTCCAAAAATATGCGGTAAAGAAAGACAATATTTCCGCAAAGAAAGTGAAAATTCCTTGTAAAATTTTCCGCACCTTATACTAATTCAAGTAATAAATTGTGGTAAAAGCCAAACGCATTACTGTGAAATATTTTATACATATTCAATTATCCAGTGGGCTAAGTACGCTAGAACTTTCATTTATTCTACAAAATAAAAACATAAGTATCAAAAATATATCAAAAGTACTTCAGCACACCTATTCTCAGGTAACTCTTATTTACAATGTTCTTTTCATCTGTGTGAATTTCCTCATTAATAAACATAAGTTGGAGAGCTGCAGAGTTCCCCGGAGGTAAAATTCATGTCACGACAGTGTCTCATTTCAATAAACCTTTACACAAATGGCTTTATTCTGCACATTGTTACATCATTTACTAAGGAATTAACAAATGACCATAAAGTAATCAATTCTTGAAAAAATTATAATAATTATATTACACGCATGTGACTCAGTCCTTTCAACACGAACTCCATGTTTTAAAAAACTCTTGACAGACTACGTCCAAGCGCTTTCTTTCTCCAGTGGCACCCCACTAACCCCCAACTTTACATCCTTTGTACCTTTCACGTTCTCTGTTCTGTGCCCCTCCCCCCCCCCCGCCAGGAACCTCATCCCACCGCTCGTCCCTCCCGATCACCGCCCGCAGCCCCCCCCGCCCCAATTGTGCTCGTCTGCACGTCGCCTCGCCCGCCATCTGTCCTCCCCGTGCGCCTCCTCTGCCGCTGCGCTTCGTTCGCGCGTCGCCCGTCCTTCGCACCTCGTTCCGCGCGCACACACACACAGCCCCGGCGCTTTCTCCTCCCCGCAGGTGCCTGTGACGCGGCGGCTCCCCTCCGCCGATTTGGGAGTTAATGAGAACTCGGCGCGAACAATGCACGTCGCCGCGGGCGTGATTGGAAGTGACAGCGAGTTTTAGCGCCCGAGAAATATCTAAAGACGCGCAAACCGCGACGCGCTGGGGAGTTTTCCTCCTTTGCGCGGGCGCCGGCGCCGGCGCCGCGGCAGGCTGTTTCGACAGAGCGCCCGCGGTGCCTCTCTGCCTCCAAGGCAATCCTTTTTTCTGCGGAGCGGAGGGAAAAATCTTCCGCGCCCGAGTGGAAGTGCGGACTGTTAAATGTTGGGGGGTCGTTTGTGGGTTTGACAGGCGGCCGGGAGCCCCCCACCTCCACCCCCTCCCTCAGCCGGCACGGAGCGTTTGCCAGGCGCAGGGCGCAGCGCATTGTCTGCGTTCGCTTGTGCGTTTGCGCGGCGAACGAGAAAGTTCTGTTTTTCAACGCGCTCCTAAGTCTTCGGAACATGCAATGACTCGTGTTTTGTTTCTGTAGTATGTAGATTACGGCACAAAAAGTTCTGTCAACACACGAGAAAGTCCCTCCTATTTTGAACATTTATTACTTAATGCCTTTTTTATGTTAATCTCAAAATGTTAATTTCAGTTTTTCAGTTTCTTTATTATTATTATTATTATTATTATTATTAAACTGAGAAAATATTTCAGTTGTAAGTCCCATCGCAATCGCTACCGCATCCAGAAATTAATCCAGTCAAACAAAGAGGGAAGAAAGTGAAAAGTGGGAAATTGCCAACGGCCTTGTAGTCAGGCAGGTCTGTTAATGCAGAAACTCAGGACAGGTGGCCCAAATCATCCGTTACACCATGGTTGTTGGTTCGATTCCCACGAAAGGCATGGTTATTTGCAGTGCTGATTGTGGCATGAGAGGCATTTGCAACCTCCTTTTATCACTTATGAACCCTTATCCCGGTCTTGAACCTTGGCCTTGCAGCGTAATGATTTATGTTCTCTTCGACGTTTTGGGTGAAGGAAATACGGAATGGCGCCATCCAGAACTATCACTGCTCTAAGCTGATGGGCTTCCTCTGAAAGTCTGAACGAAGGGGCTGATTCAACTTCTTACTCGCTTTACTCCATCACACACAATGCCTGTCATGGATGACAGCTGCACACGAGTCTATTCAATTCATTGTTGCGTTATTCTCCGTGGCATGGCTGAGGCGATACGAATGTAGCGCAGAGTCTAAAATAAGACTTGATGTTTTTCATGCAGTAAATCTACAACGCGGGGCAGCCGGCTTTGCTTCCCCTCCGAAGGAAGACGTACAGAGGATGTTTTCGTCTTCGATCAGATTTGGACCCGCGAACTTGGTAACAGTTCATTTCGCTAACCCCTAAACCACTGAAGTATTCAGGACAATAGGGCCACAGACTAAATTATCATTTATTCAACGCATTAAATTTAATAAGATATGCATAGAAATTCTAGGAAATGGAAAAAAGAAAGTGTGTTTATATAAAGCCTTCCTTACGTTCTGTGAAGATAGAAGATTGTTTCTTTGGATTCATAGAGTAAATTTCAAGATACTTAAAATTGATTATTGTGAATCAAGGAAAGGACGATAAAAGTTCTTCGAATTTCAACAGGCTGAAATAGGAGCATGCAGCTCTTCTATTTTGCCAGGGGAAAACATTGTGTCAAACATTAACAGGAAAATAATTGTTTACTATTCCAATGCAATACCTACATTTAAGCAAATGATATTTGAAAATAGCAATGAAATTTTCAATCATCAATTTTCTTCATTTATGGCCTAGACACAGCAATTTCCGCCTTTCACGTTTCTTTGATAACATGTTCTTGGGGAAAAATTCATTATTCATCTAACATTCGAATATACATTGTGTAATGATTATAATGCATATATAGTAATAGAAATTTTTTTACTGTTATATTTACTTATTCTTACCACTAAATATTTTTTTTTTCAGAATATTCCATAACCAGAGCGGCACGGCAGTTCCAGCAGGAATTTTTAAGGTAAAAGTCGTTTATTTGTACTAAACATCTTTATAATAAGACTAAATGTTAATTATAATATAATAGACAGTAGAAAAGTATTCATTGAATTTTTTTCAGATGTGTATTTCATTATAAAATTAAATTTAATAATCTTCAGTCAGACGGATGAAATCGTGCCGGCTCATGTTATGCCGGAAATACAGTTCAGTTCATAGCTTCACTAAAGTAATGTAGTGAAAGTACCAAAAACACATTTTCTTTTAGAATTTTCCCCGAGTATTCCAGAGGGAGCCTGTGAAGAATAGTTCCAGTCGATTCGCCTTGCAAAGAGGAATCGCATGAACCATTAATCCCTTCTAAAAGTGGATTATCTTCCCAAAATGCGTTTTAGTTACTTAACATCCTCACCAAAAATCTTTTTTATAAAAAGTATTTTGCATCATTTGGATTGTTTGGAAAATGGTTAGTTCCCACTGGGAGTCCGAAACGTGTCGAATGCATCTCATTAACCTTAATTGGTGCGGCGGAGGGCTCTCACCGCAGGTGACGAACTTAATAATTTATACACTAAAAATAAACGTACTAATTATCAAGTGAACGTTTATTAAACATTTAACGCATGGTTAGCAACAAAACAAAAATCAAATTTCAAAGCAGCGACTCTCTTCCGGCGTGTATGTACGTCTCCTTCTGATCAGATATCTAAAATAGCTCGAAACGGTGATTCAAATTTATTTCAGGATTATATGTACCGAAAACGAGTGACGTTAGTCATCTTAGAAGAAGTATTCCCACAAAGCCTCCTCCGTGCCCCTTGTCCCGCAATTGCGCACATCACACAGCCCGTCCCGACGCCCGCGGCCCACACTCGCCACCTCCTTGAATCGACCTTCAGCAAATGCATTACAATTTCGCAAGAAAATTAATATACAAATACATAACGCAGATGCAAGTGGCTAGCATTTAATTGGCAGGTAAATAATTACCAAAAATTTACTAAATGTGCCGACACTCATTTCAATTTTGTACGAGAACGAAAATTAACTTTAGGAAGACGTGATTGGATTTGAGGGTGAGGAAAGTAGTTTTGACCTCTGAATGTGATGTTTTGAAAAATGAAAGAAGCTGATAATTTGTTACCGGAATTTTTTGTGAAGTTAAGTATAAACGATTTGAAAGAATCAATTTGTAGTTTTCCGCGAATTTGTTTATAATTAGAATGAATTAATATATTGAAAAAAACAGCTGACATGTAAAATTTTGCGAAAAAAATTGTTTTGGATTATTTGAAATTTGTTAATATTGGCAGTAGAAGCATTACTTAGGGTAGGCATATGTACGAGAAGGCTTTATTACAGTTTTTATAACAAGTTTTCGTAATTTGTAGAGTACAAATTCGTAATGTGTAGAGTTTTTATTTCTTAAAGAATATAATTTTGAGATCTTATGATATGTTTTCTTCATTTTTAATTTAGATATGGGATTTCCATGTAACTCTTGAGTCCAAATAAACTTTTAAATATTAAACAGACCTTGAACTTTTCTCTTACTTCTACAATTTTTAACCTAATTATATTGCCTTATAGCAAATACAATTTTAAACACGTTTCCTATGTGTATTATCCATTGACGAAGACACAATAAAATAGATTTGATATGAAAAGTTCGGAGAATTGTCTTTGTTTGAAGAATCTTTCAGCAATTTTTCAATATTAGGGTGGTAGAATTGTCTATGAACCTCACACACGTCTAAATATACATATTTCTAATGTATATAACTTCCTTATATGTGAATATAAGATTCAATGATGATGGATTGAGAGTAATTCTACATATTTTACTAGCATGTGCTTGTATATGCATGTGAACCCTTTAATTTCCTTTTACTTTCAACCACATCTATTTAAGAATATTGTTGCTATTACCGTAAAATAGAGGATTTCAAATATTTTTATTTTCTCAAGTAACTTTGGTTCGGATTCCGTTACATAAGCATATTGAACACATAAATAAAATATTGTATTTCATTGTCTGTACAAAAGCTTGTGAATTGAAGGTGACGCTTGAGGTATGCAATCTTGTTCCCTTTACTACATTAGCCTTACGAAGTACCTTTGGCTCTCTCTATGGTTGCATCTCCACCTGCCGTTTTCGTATTAGCACGACCATCGGCTTCCCAACCTGATCCCCTTCTTCAGAGCTAAGGCTGTTGACTCCACTTTCAGAAATTCTCCTCTGCGTTATAATGTAGCGGAAGTATAAACTTTATGACTTTTCTTACAGTTTGGGCGTTAAAATTAAGAGCTTTTTGTCGACCATTTTAGGCCAGGTTGTTCTAAAAGGAAGAAAAAACAGCTACACAAATTGAAGGGGTGCGAAGTGAGGCCACGCTCAAGAGAAGGGAAGGAAAAAAACTTCGCTAACACATTAGAATTTACGTTCGTGGGGTATTTCTCGTAACGGCGCGACGGGGCGGGGCGTGGGGGAGCGTGGCGGGGCGAGGAGCGTCTTTACGAGCGGCCCGAGCTAATTGAGGCAGCCCACCTGCTCCCCGCCACACTCACTCGCCCTCACCCCCCACCCCCTCCGCTCGCGCCACGACCGAAACCAGCGCTTAGACTGCCCGTCCTCGCCCCCGCAGATCGCCCTTGGGGGGCCGCCCCACCTGAGATGTTTCTTAAATTTTGCTGGCGCATTAAGAGAGTCATGCTCCCGGTGGCTCGCGTGCTCGCTTTGCACGGCGCAACCCCGGGTTCGATTCCCGGCCGGCTCCGAAATTATAACTGTGTGCTTTGCTAAATGTCCCGATATCTATCGCTGTTTAATAATGAGAAAGCGCACCATGAGGTGAAGAAGACCAGTATACACGGTGGAGTGATGTCTTCGTGCTCACGACAAGAGCCCCTTGTCCTATGGCCGAGAGGCGCCGCCCCCGCTGGTGAGCCAAAGCCCTTAGTGGGCTCCCAAACCAAAGGACGGGACAGGACATTGAGGTAGTCATTCATGAACTCGAAATACTCGAGGAAAGAAACCTCCGGTATTCCCTTGGGGTTTACCTTCACCCCATACATGGTGGTTTTTTTCTGAAGGAAATTGATTTAAGAAATGTTTGCCCGTCAGTAGTTTTGTCCTATTTATTTCGATCACGATAATCTTTAAAACTAACTTTAAAAATATAAGCAAAGTTTATAATCAAGCATTTGGATGAATTCTGTTTAACATTCGCGAGTCATAACTTATAATATGAAATCGTCAAGAACGACTGAATATCAGTCACAGTCGTGATCCACAGTTCGAAGTATTCCGATTTTAAAGCCAAAAAGTCAATGAATTTTGTTAAGGATGGGATTTTTCGGCCTCTCATCTCCTCAGCGGCCTCAAGGAAACGGCCACACGTGTTGTAAAATTCCTCAAGGCGTGGACTGTTTCGGCCAAGCCTTGAGGAAATCCCGTTCGAGTACGGGGCCCTTTAGACCACAGTACCCCACTTCATTAAGTTTACAAGATATTATCCGATTACGCGGAACGTTTACTCGAATAATGCCCAACACTCTTTGTTGAATTCTCCCTGAAAATTATACGATGAGTTTAAATGACGGCTTTGGACAATTTCAAAGAAACCATCGACACAAAACCATGTAAAAGTACTACTCCTCAATTGCAAATTACTACCCAGTTCTCAGAATGAAGAGAAAAAATTGAATTTTGCAGACTATTATGTACAACACAGATTAATGCAACCCACATTACATTTGAGCGTAACCCCAAAATGTACGTTCTAGGCCCTGAAAACTGGTTATACGTGTCCTGGAAGGGAACACACCATCACGTGGCTCTGTGTTGGTTGACTTGCTTCTTGTGGACCTTCAGAGAAAAGTAGAGCTTTTGGGAGGGTTGAAAACTCTACAACCTTCAACTCTTTAGTAGTTTAGTTTATTTGGTGATAATGTTGTCTGTATTGTTGGTGAGCTAGGAGATCGCTCTTTTTATTAATTGTTGAGTTTCTCTTATTTCGGTTGCACCAGTGTCTAGTTGTAAGGAATTGTAACATGCATTTCTCTACCTCATTCATGGCGAACATTATTTTTTGACTCTGCTTTCTATTGAAGCATATTCTGCACCCATAACCAAGGTAACTGAATAATGCAGAGGAGTTTATATACTTACATTTAGCTAAAACGTAGTGGTTTTCTTGATAAAGGAAGAGCAGTAGGCGTTCCGAAACTCGAGGAAACGTTTGATACTACACTTCTCACTCTCTTCGAGGCCACCAAACAAACTCAGTTCACTTCAGAAAAGCCTATCTGATATTGATTCCATGGTTTGCAAATTCGGTTCTGATGCCTCAATCGTGCGATTAAACATAGCTCTAATACAATCTTAATTACGCGCAGTCAAACCACGCCACGCGGTCGTGCAGCAGTTGCACGTTTATAATATTTAGATTTTAATTGAATGTAATTAAATATATTATAGTTAAATTATAATTTGCCGTATGTGTTTGCATCCTTGACATTTTAGGGGCATTTGTATTTATTGTAAAAATCCACTATTTTATCATTTGTAATTAAGGGTTGTTTAATTTTTTCGAAATATCGTTGTGAAGATTGTACGTAACGTTTGAGTCAACCATCATTCAACCATTTAATACGCATCTGAAATATACTGAAAAACTACTAGTATTGAAAATACAAATGCCAATCAAATTTGGAGATGTGACCAAATGAATAAAGTTAATTGCTAATCGCTGCTTTAATCCTGGAAGTACATTTAGCGAGTACAATCTATCATGACGTATTATTGAAAATTTAGATTTGAAGGCTGTTCTTAAAATCTTAAGAATAGAAAATATTTATATCCCAATTTTTTAGTTATGAAATGTAAGGAGAAGCTATTTAATGCTGAACAAGTACAAGGAAAGCTACCTAACATGTATTCCGAGAAATAAAATTGTAGTGACGTTGCCTAAAAGTGATGTGAAGAAAGGAATTTGTTTTGAAAGGTATCGGTTTTGATAGATCAGTTCATGGTTTCTAACTTTAAAAATTAATTTTTAATTTCTTAAGATTAAAAGATAACAGAGCTTTTCAGTGAAAGTAAATACCAAAATAGATCCAGGTAGTCTATGTTTCACTCATTATATTTTATTAGAAATTGCAAAACTTTTCTGAAACGTATCGGGAGTTAATAAATAATAAAACATACACTTTTATACAGTGTCAGTATTGAAATTTCACTTACAAATAAACAAAAAATGTAAACGGGAGTGCACAGACTTTCTCGTAATAGTTAATTTCCTAATTTCTATTTGGTTTTCCCCCACCCTCTCCGCAGCGGATACACCTATTGGCATAAAAAGCTATTGTTTCACTTTTTCTCAACTACAATTCATGTCGTCCCAAA
Source organism: Gryllus longicercus (assembly GCA_038098605.1). NCBI lineage: Eukaryota > Metazoa > Arthropoda > Insecta > Orthoptera > Gryllidae > Gryllus > Gryllus longicercus. Next base: position 5,216,991 of record JAZDUA010000032.1, on the reverse strand, counting down.
TCATAAGAAATTAAACCAGTGGTACTACAAAATAGCACAGACTTTCTCTTACTATTTGCTTTACCTTTCTGTTTGAGCCGTAGCTTCTGTGTTGCCCCACCCCGGCGTGGCTGCCATTTATCGGTGTCTACGGAATCTACCAGGGTTTCCCTCGTAAACTACTGCTCACCTGGGGGCAATTTCCAGCGAAGAGCCGCCTCGCGTTCGCCGGATACCCCACTCAGATGGCTCTTGGGCCTTTCTCGGTGCTTGTTCCTTGTTTTGGCTGTAGGAATCAAGTTTTCGACTACACACGGATTGCACACGGGTCAGTTCCCGGTCAGATCAAAGGATTACGGAAGGAGAAGGGTAATGAAGTGACCCTCAATGGACTGAAAATACCCCACGCCAGAAACAATTTTAAACTGCACAACTGTCTCTATTTTAACAATTAGAGACTATACCTAGCACTCAAAGGGAAAGTTATATTAATTTTAACAATGACATTTAATGTATTATTTACCATTTAGATTGTATAATCCTAAAGAACCTGTAACAAGTATTGTACTTCAGCTTCTGGGACAATGACCCTCATCTCAATCAGGTTTTCGTCCGGTTTCCCTGGTCCTCGAGCAAACGTGGAGATGGCCTTCTTGTTTTGCTTCTAGACATAAATGTAACTTCAAATACATTCTCCCCATAGCACGTTACACTCAGGTTTTAACTGTTTTTGACGTAAATAAATAAGTAAATAATTAATAAATAACTAAATAATAAACAAATAAGTATATAAATAATAACATTTACCTCTTACTCGAGTTTCGATCCCAAATACTTGTTTTAGACAACTACTAGTAAAAGCGTTTCTTTCAGGGCATGAAAATCGTGCAAAAACTTAAAAGTTTTAGCACAAGTGTTAAAAGTGAAGAGATGCTAATATCTTTAGATAAATCTGTGAGTGCAATAACGAAAACAAAATAATATCTTCTGATCGCATCGGTTTGAACAAACGTGAATGTATCATTAAGTGATTGTACACTTAAATGAAAAGAAAATGAAAGTCAGTAAGGCTGTCTAAAAGAATAATACACCCACGTGGTAAAAGTTGTTTTATTTTGTCACTTGGTTTTGTCAATAAAATGTCATTTTTAGCATTCGTGTCACTAAATATTTTAAATCAGGAGGCAAATGCATAATGCTGCTAGTACGTCAAAAGTATCTGCAGAGTCAATGAACTCCTTTAGTATTTCTCCCAGTGTGATTCCCGCTGAACGAATGGCTGGGGTTGGGCGAGCCGAGCGCTTGCCGCTGCAGGGGAAGGGCGGCGGGTGGGCGGCAGCCGTCCTATCGCTCACGCTCTTCGGCTCTTAACGTCGCCACGTAACACACAGGGAACTGGCGTCAAAATAGCCCCCTAAGTGCGACCCTCTTGCGAAGGCGCGGGAAAGGGGATTCGCTGTATAAGAGTGCAACAGCCTAAGTTACGGAGGGGAGGAGGCATCTTCTTAAGTCGCAAGTATTCGGTCGCCCAGGAAAGGACACGCCTGTATCGAGTTTTAACCAAGCACACATCTGGCAAATTTCGAAAGTTCAGCTTCACTTGTTGTTGAAAATAACTTCACGGTGGTCGTAACTAACTAACAAAGCGAAAAATCCTCCATGCAAACGCCAAGCGTCCACGCCTCTCCCCGCAGCCACATCAGCGGAACACGCAAGAGTGAGTCACTGCTGTCAATGTTTCCGAGCCGAGCTCTTGGGAGCGTTACGACCCACGACAGTGGTCATTTCTATTTACGTTGGGTGGAAGATACTTCGAGTCCCGTCGCATCGTGACCACTTTCATGAGAACTTTTACGGGAATTTGCTCGTGCTGCAATTCCATCTCATAGTGGACGTTTATGAAATTATTTCCGAGAACAGCTCGCTTGCCGATTTCCAAGACGCTTTCATAAAGTTTCGTCATGAATTCTAATGTCAATTACGTGCCTCGCCAATCTTCCTGTGGCACAATTACAAAGTTTCAGTGTGCACACCCACGCATTAGAGATGGTTTCACCAGATAACTAAGTGATACAAACGCTCGCACAATACAACACAACAATATGTTCCATAAGTGGAGTGTATGTTTTTATCGCGGAAAATGAAGGTTATCCTCCGCTGGATGGCGAGATCCGGCGCCGGCCTATCTGTTGGGTTGGGGTTTTCCCCAACCAGGCACCTCCAACCAGCGGGGCACCCCTTCAGCCGGGACAAGCTCTAAGCTCCCGACCGGTCTCTCGGCGTGTGGTAGTGTGGTGCATGTAAGTGTAAGTGTAAGTGTAAGTGTGTATGTAAGGAGTGATGATAGGACAAGAAAGAGGGAGTAAAGATCGTGCGCGGTCCGTGGCCCGTTCGTTAGGGTACTGCTCCGGTATTCGCTGGGTGTCGATTGGAGAAACCGCGGAAAACTACCGATCAGAGCAGCCGGCTGCTGGAATTATCCTCCTGACAGTAAATGAAAACGAGCCCTGCGCTATTCTTTCAAGCGTTCTCTTCGCTATCAACATTTAATAAAAAACTGAAGCCACTGGTACCCCAGAAATTCAAAATATTGTTTTCAAATTCGCAGGGCCTTCAGTTCGTCCAGATCGATGCAGTTTATCACTTATGGAGAGAAGCGTCTGAACAGTTTAGGCGGTAAGGTTGACGACGGACTGTTGCACGGCTGACTGTCGGTCGGACGTTTTGCCGTCAATCGATTTTTTGGTATCAGTTAGCAATAAAATATTTATTGCTAATGTTAAATGAAGTAATTTATTAAATGTAGGAACTACATTAATACACTTTTCGTTACCAGTGCCGGGCAATTAGTTTTACTGTCAATAAGGATAAATCACAGTAGTATTACAATAGTTTCTTCTCAAACAAAGTATGCCAAAAATGTAAAAAGCAACGTTGAACTTTAAACTTTTTGCATTGTAAAAGTCAAAAGTGGACCTTATTATATTTCGATTGTAGTAAATAACCTTCCGATTCATTCCATTAAGTGAATAAAATATTATCGTTTCAAACCTCTAGGACTAAGTTCATTCATAAACAAACTCGCCCCATGAGGTATGGAACACGTTTCATTGACGTCAGCCACTAGGTACGAGTGTGGAACAGAGCGGCCGCACACCTATCACTTTATAAATTACACGTGTGCGGATTTTACTCACAATTTGCCAGCCGTCAGGACAATCACGCGCCGCCCCACCCCATTGCGTCTGCCACGCACGTACTCCCCCCGCCCCCGCCCCCGCCCCCACCCCCACCCCGGGGCGGCTTCGCTTGGGAGGCGCGCGCCACTGCATCACCCGTCCGGCTGTCCGCCCTCGACCGCAACTGCGCACTCTGCAAATGCGACCGCGACTACACCATTCACGGGAGACAGACATCCTGTGTTCAAAAGTTTTAATTTAATTGAAATATGATTCATGACAAATGATAAATCACTGTCATACTCATTGATGACGATGCAATTTTTTTTCGCTCCCTGCGGTAACATCTTTTTTAGGAGAAAAAAAAATAGTCGGCATAATAATTAATTATCAAAAGAACTAATCAATAACGTTATTTTTCGCGCCGCTCCGCGCCGCGTCGCGCTCGAAGGAGAGGAGAAGTGGGGGAGCGAGAGAGAGAGAGAGAGAGAGATAGGGCTGAGGAGGGGGCGGGGAGGGGAGGTGAGCCAGCGGCGGCGAGCGGGGCCGAGCGGGGCTCATCACACGCAGGTGTTGGTTCGTGATTGGTAGCGCGGCTGTGGTGCCCTGGCCACGTGCGGGCGTCGTCTGTCAACTGTCGCGATCAGCTGACACCTCCTCTCCCCCCCCCGCCGCTGCCATGCGGCCACCAGTGCACCAGAGCTCGTCCCCCTACACGTGCACACACACACGGCGCACCAACCGCCGTCGGCCGCGGCTCACCTCGCTTCTTTGCGCCGCGCGGGCGCCGCCGACCCCGCCGCCGGCGCCCTCCCAATGCAACATGAGCGACATTTTATACTGTGATTGATGACGTCATGGGTTATCAATCTGCTCGCTGGCAAGTGGATCCAGGGCGGCTGGTGCGGCCGGTCCGCGCCGACGGGGCAGCGGAGGGGGAGGCAACTGGATGGACAGACCGGAAGAAAATTTGCTATCAGTCGCAATTTTTTGTTCCCTCCTGTGACATGCTGCTGGCCATATCGTTAATTTAAAAGTTTTGAGGGATGAAATATTAGTCTAAAGTTTTAAAAACCGTCAGGGGGCAGAAATTCATTTATTTTACTCTGTTTCGTTACAAGATTTTTCATTAAAGCCTTCTATTCTCTACCGGTGAGCAATATATTAACTGACTAGTGCCATTAACAGCTATGAAATATTCAGGAGTTTTTGTAAGTAATATAAAGGTTCCGATATTGGGAAGGAGAAGATAACAAGATTATTCATCGGAATGCGAGCTGAGATGTGACATCGTTTCTGCGACTATGAATTATGGATCGATGCGATTCCCTGCAAATGAACTGACGCCGCAATGCAGATCATAACTTTCTGTGAGTGAGAGTTCACTTCACGAATTTCACCCACCACTGGGAACTAGTAAAACAACAGAAAAAGAGCGAAAGTTTACAACAGAACATGCACTACCTTCACTTCATTTTTTCGAACACTTTCCTGACGCTTATGAATTTTCGTGATTACATTTATCATTATTATTATTATTATTATTATTATTATTATTATTATTATTATTATTATTATTATTATTATTATTATTATTATTATTATTAATATTATTTCTTGTTCTTGTTATTATTTGAATAGTGCACGATATATTGTTTGCATTTGCGTAAAATACTTCAACCCCATCTTAATTAAAAAATCGTTCCAGCTCACATGCGTGAAAACTAGAGTTTACCTTCACTGTTTATTGATTGGAAAGCGTTTCTTTCTCATATGCGTACGGCAAAATAGACTTTATGGTCTGGTCATTTAAAACAACTGGGTTCTGCAATCGAAACAAAACACTGGGGTGACATGAATCAACATGGCTACCGCCTTGCATATTGACAATAATACCAAGAGAGTTTAGAATTATGTACTTGTAAGTCACCATTAATTCGTACTAAACTAGTAGTGCTACAATAGTACACTTTTCCTCGCATTATCGATAACCTTTGGCAATTTTCGAAAATACAGAGAGATTACTGAAAATGGGACACTTTTTTAGCGGCAGGGGACATTTTTAGCAATTTTTTACATCAGGGAAAACCATTTAAAGATAAAATATGAAGCTCTTTTCAGAAAATAATTAGTTGAAAATTATCTTTATTTCATGTGTAATTACAAGGCAACTGCTCACATTTTTGAAAAATTCTATATGATGTTATTTAAGGAACAGTCTTTGAAGAATATATTTCTTTCAGAAAAATAACATCTTCAATTTTGGGAAAGTAGGCAGACGAAAAACTTGTAAACGTTTGCAATTTTCAAAAATTCAGCCATATCAACAAAAATGCAGTCGGTACCATCTTTTAACGTCTTTTCCCTTATCCCAGAAAAAATTATAAAAATTGGAGCCGTCATTGAGAAAAAATTGAAAATGTTAAATCTTCAGTCAAAATCAAAATATCCATTTCAAATTCCAGCGACATCATCCCTCACATCAATCGTTGGATATGGGCGAAAATCCTACTTGCAGTTTAGCGGCTAGCGTTGCTCACAGACTGACAGACGTCTCGCCGTAAACAATTTCTTCGATATCAAGTCAATGAGCTCAAAACGTCAATTATGACTATCTAACGTTTAGAGGAAGTAAGTTACCACAAATTGGAGCGAGATATTGAATCTATTTTTAAATATCTGTAAGTATTTATTAAAATAATCCTTAATGCAATCTTATTCGTGCTGGGCATAGCCAATTTGAAATGAACGTAAAAAATCTGGAAATTATTAACACAATGTTGTCGACTTTGTGTAAACCAATCCGAAATATATTTGCAATTCTGAACTTAGTAATTTATTGATGTTCGACTCCTACGTTCTTTACAATTAAATATTATCAATTTCTATAACACAATTACGTTATTTATTGCTGATATTGCGTATTGTTTACAATATTCTAGTTTATAAATTATTCAGCATGTGATCAAATTGAATATTTTTCTATATATATTTAGATAGATAGATAGATAGATTTATTAGAACTGCAAATGGGTATGACCCGGTGGCAGTTAAGTGACAATAATTGCAAAAATTACAACACTTACATTAATAATAATAATAATAATAATAATAATAATAATAATAATAATAATAATAATAATAATAATAATAATAATAATAATAATAATAATAATAATACCGTACAATACAGTACAAGACGAAAAGCAGCATTGAAAAGAGCATTGATCGCGTTCACCGCACTTCACTTCACTACACTTCACTACACTACACTTTTTTGCTTTGAATTACACTGACCATCACTTCACAGCACTACACCGCACTACACAACACTTACTCATTTAATATCAGTTACTGTTATCTTGTTCTAACTTATTTCTAAAACTTCGGACACTGAGAGGAAAAGCTTTGAAAACTGCTGCAGGTAAACTGTTCCAATCTCTAATTGTTCTGTTACAAAAGGAAAACTTCCCAAGATCTGAATTTTGTTTCCTTGCTCGAATTTTGTGGGTGTGATCGCTTCGGCCGAAATAATTTGGTTTTTCTAGTCTAATCTGAATTTCCTTCCAAGCTGGTTGACCTACGTACGATTTATAAAGAGCGCAAAGCCTCGCCTTTGTTCTTCTCGTTTCTAGAGGTTCCCATGACTTTTTTGTTACGTTACTTCTATAGGTAAACTTATTCGCTTTTCTCTGTACATATATTATATATATTACATATATACATATTATATACATATATACATATTATATACATATATACATATTATATACATATATTATATTTCTCTTACATATATTTCTCTAATTTAAGCCCTTTACTTTATTAAAGAAATTGTCTAATAATTTATTTGCAAAGAATGATTTTGCTATCTTACCAGATGTTATTTTGGTGGCGCTTACAGTTTGAGAATGATGACCTCCTCATAGCACGCGCTGCATAAGTTAAGAATCTTCCCCGAATAATCTCGTCGACCACCAGCAATCTTTTGATTTTCTTTCTTGATGTTGAAGTTATGTTCCAGTTGTTGTCCTAAATCTAATATTAAACAATTTACACTGTTCACATAAAATAGTTATTTGTAAATGCTTCAGATGGACATTCCTACTCAAGGCTGCTTTCGTTCATAATAGTTCATAATAACTAAGCGTTCTATCCGCCGAACTGTTAAAATGACCAGCTACCTTTACACGTGCTGGCGACGGTCACTAACAATTTTCTGAAGTGCTCGCAGCGGCGGCCATCTGACAAAACTATGGTTCTAATGCGACATGTCACTTTCTTTTCCGTTTGTTTACAACATTTTTGTTAGTAATTTTGCTATTCGCTAAAACTCGTCATCTCTGTTGAATAGACGCCTATGCAGTTACCAAAATCTGTCACCATTGGCTGTCTATCTTTCTTGTATGTCGATAGGTGACGCTTCCAAAATAAAAATTTATATTCTATAAATATTCACGTCCCAAATCACAGCTATGTTTATTTTATCCTAGGAATCTCCAAAATCCTTATATTTATTGTTTATTTCGACCTCAAAAATTTCTAAGCCCTACTATCACAATATTTGCATCTAATATTTCATTGCTTAATATGGCAACCCAGTGTCCCCTTTGCAAATGTAGCCTGGGTATCAATACTTCGAAATGAGTAACTATTACACATTATTCTATTCAATAATTCCCTTGAGATATCTAGGTATCTCAATATATCCACATTTTTTGTATCAGACCCCACAATATGAACTTTTTCTGTAAAGCAATTGCCGTTTTTGTCAGAGCATTTCAATACAGTATCCTCCCACTCAAATAATTGTGAGATGGCTGGATCTAAACCTCAGAGGAATTCGACTGACTAGCATAGTAACTATCTCAAGTGCGGTTATGACTAAGGCAGTAGAAATATTTGGGGCATAAGGCCCGTTCTTCTGCCTAACCACGCAAATTTCGCTACGCTCCATTCACTCACTAACGGAAAAAGGAGGCACTTCTTGGGCGACGAAAAAGGCATTTTGAATTTAGCTCAAAGGCGTCATTTAGGCTTAAGGATCTTTATCACGCAAATAAATCTACTAACATGGGACAGCCGGCTTTACTTCCCGTCCCAAGGAAGGATTTTTTCGGCCTTAAAAAATCCCCGGCTTCGAACATGGGTGTAACAGTCCAATACGGTAACCGTTACACCCTCGCTGCTGCTACGACGGAGATCGAGGACGCAATATTGAGCTTATTTTTTGATGTTGCTGGCGGGGACGGACGCATACAAAGCAAGGCTGTGAGCAGTGAGTCGTTGAGTTCTACTTTGTCAGTTATCAGCAATTAAACCGAATTCAGTCGCAGTATTGGAAAACCCCAAGACTCAACAAGTGAGGTAATTATTTCGGTCAAGAATTCTTCTTCGTGTAAAAAGTACTTTAAATTGTAAAGAATAATAGTTTTGAAAATTTTCGTCATATGAAATGTAGCTCATATTGAATAACTATTCCAATGGTGGATATCTTCTTTGCAGCCTTTTGGTAGCTTCCTTTTTTTAACTAATGTGTACAACTTATGTTTATTATTGCCATTTACTGGATCTAATCTCACGGTGCGATCCGGCACCCGGAAGAGGGGTAACCGGTGTGTCAGCCCCCACGTTTCCATCACTGCATTCCTAAATTTGCAAACTCTGTTGGGCGTCATGGAGAATTTCCCCCACGGAAGAGAATATGTGTATTGAGGCGCTGATGAGCAAAAGTACGGGGAGGGCTTTGGGTTGCAGAGGCTCCCGAGACGTGGAGAGGCCAAACCCATCGCAAGCACGATTCGCCACCAATTCGTTTAAAGTAAGACGCAATATCTACTTTCTTATTATTATCACGTCGGCAAATCCGAGACTGTAATCAGTAAGCAAAAAAGTATATAAATTAAAAAACCCATACCTGTAGGCCATCCATTATATCGCCTTATGAAGGTATAAAAATAAGATTACAAATCTATTGCCTTATCATTTAGCGAAGTAATGTTTTCATGGCTTTTTCAGTTTCTTCTAATATTTCAACCGGAATACGTTAAATATTTTCCATGTTCAAACTTCTCTTTTCAATACATTATTCTCTAAGACACTAAGGTGAACATAAATGCACACGGCAAGGCCTCCTAAAGTAGGTCTTGTTTAGAACTTATATGACATCATCATCTACATACATCAAATGGTATAGATATGATTGAATTTCTCAAAATTAAAACTATTCTTTAATAGAAACAAAAAGTATTGAACATGAAACGTGTATAAGGGAGTGTAATTACACTCATGGTAAATAAGAAAACACTCCTCTCATCGCTCTTACCGCCCCTCGTTTTCTTCAAATTACCATTTATGCAATTATACTCATCTTTATACTCTCCTTTCGTTAATTACTACAATGGAGAGTTTAACACTTATCTTTCTTGCTACATCAAAGAATTTATCGTCTGTGTTTTCATCTTCCAGCCTTTCGAAGTCTAAATATAAATAGATAATTTATCTTACTGTCTTCAACCTGGTCTTTCTTTCGATCAGCTGCGTCTCCAACTTTTGAAATTCACAATTATGATTTTCAATTTTTTTATCCAAAGCAGCAATCCAATTTTCAATGAAACACAAACATTCATTTAACATTTTTTATATCGTGTTCCATACATTTTTGTTCATGTTTCATGGCTGTCTGAAAATACCTTGGCTACGTCTGTGTTAAAGATACATAATTAAACGATTTTGATCAGTTTTCTGAATTCTGAGTGGCTGTTGTAGACTTTTAATTGCACGATTAAGTTTTAATTGCAAGCATGCCATAACATAGTAATAACGATTAATGCGACATAGTGATAATTGAAAAATGATATTGATAGCAGTCTTAGTTGGTCGCGCAATCGCTGAAAAAACGAGCCAATTATTGTTGTGTTTGCGAGCTGCAGGAAGCGGCGAAAGATCTTCCAATTCAGGAGAAGACTGAAAGGCTGGAATGTGAAGACCTCACGAGCCAGCAATTGGGGGTGCTACAATTGGAGGTGCTCGCGAATTCAACTGTGGAACGTTTGGACCGCAGATGGACAGATTGTCTTTAACACTGGTAACGCACTCTGACGCGTCCAAACAATGGCTGAGGTTAAGACCCCGAAATAACCTCGAGGTGCTATTTTCTTTTTGAAAGCGGCCTTCATCGCAGTTCCTTATTGTCTCTCGCAATATTATTCTCTATCTCACATTCACCCTTTCTTCATTCTCTACATCACTCTTTAAAACAGTGTCTTTCATATGTCTGTGCAATAGGAAGTAGGCGACGGTCTAAGAATTTCTCGTGTACCTCACTGTCATGTGTCCTCCCCAGCCCATGGCTTTGGCTTCCTTTATCGGTGAGGCAAGTAGAGAGCTCTCCGTGTATTTCTAAAAACTCTCTTCACCTCGTGCATTTAAATGTACAGTCCCTCCTTCTCCAACACTCGGAAAAGACATCCAGGAAATGGTTACGAAAAATACAGTTCATTCTCGTTAGAGAAACATGGCTCAAATAAATCGTTAAATTCTGAAAACTTCTAAGTCTCCAAATACGGAGCAGTGTTTAACATGGCGGCGTTGTTGATATTAATATATGTGACAACCTTAACTGGTAATGTATTTATTCCCCAGCAATTCAAAAATACTATTTCAAAGAATACTTCATTGTTGAATTTAATCGCTCAGGAACAATCGCTCTTGGTGGTAGTTTATTCTTCTCAGAAATCAGGAAAGATTATCACAAAGAAAAATAATGTTATTTTAACTAGTGTTAACTAATATGTGTTAACTATTTAAACAGTGATATGTAATGAATTAGTTTACATTCGTATTGTAGATTTTTTTTAAAAAGACTTATTATGTTTGTAACAAATAATGTAATTCAGCTTACGGGTCAATGACCCCCATATCAATCAGGTTTTTGCCCAGTTTCCTTGATCCATTGAGCAAATGCTGAGATGGCCCCTTGTTTTGCTTCTGGACGTAAATGTAGCTTCAATATGGGTATGTTTGGTTGAACTCTCCTTCTGCTTGTAATGGTAAGAGTAGAGGTAAAGGCAAGTTGCTATTTTGTTAGCAATGTAGAAAAAACATAATTGCAATTCGTGTACCGATGCAAATAAGTTTTATATAACTCAAGAACGAAAATGTCCATTTTTCAAATATTGCTAATGTTGCGATTTTTAAAATTTATTTATGTTAAACGTTTACTCATCTTTCAATTATTTATAGTTAAAATAACGGGAAGGGATTCTGGAACTCAAGATAACGTGCACAGATAATCTTTTCCCCTCTACGTCACATACAGTTTACACTTTTTTGACTGAATAAATCTAAATCTAAATCTAAATCTAAATCTAACTAGACGACTTCTCCCTTCCTGGGTCAGTAAATATGAAGATATCGGAATAAAGGGTGATTTCAGTTGTAATTTATTGAAAACATGAGCTTTATCCGACAACTTTGTTTGTTATATACTTGCTTGCTCTACTACGTCATACGTAGTAAAGTGATTGTTATGTTTTGAAATCGTGTGGCGAAAACTGGCGATTATTTCACGGAAAAGCTCTTTTTCGTTGAGCCCCGCTAACGAAAATATTGTTCCTACAATATACGAGTTTGGCGAACTCAATATTTTCTAAAATTGCAATAATAATAGTAATAGTAATAATAATAGTAATAGTAATAATAATAGTAATAGTAATAGTAATAATAATAGTAATAATAATAGTAATAGTAATAATAATAATAATAATAACAACAACAATAGTAATGGCAAAGTGATATACAGATGGATACAGATTTATTGATCAATAAAATTCGCTCTAAAACTAGTGGTGCTAAAACAGCGAACACGTACTTTCTCGCATCAGTAAGGGTTAAGTAAGATTATAATAAAACAATTTCTGTCCTTATTATCACATCTCATAACATTGCTTCTGAACCACAGTGCCTTATCGCGAACATAAAAATTACTTCGAAGGTAATACATCAACACCAATTGCACAATCCAAAACTCCTTTACATATACGCAGAAACACAACCCACTTTGAAAAGTTGTTCATAAATTGAATTAAACATGAAAGTTCTTAATATACAAATTTTTAATTTCCCGCAGCAGTATATGTAATACAGACAATGAATTGTAATGATGCGAGAAAAAACGGCGAATTTTCGTCAGAAAAATCTATTGCCTCGCTCTGGAAACGAAAAAGTGAATAAAGCTTGTACCTGCATATTGTAAATTTCTTCACTAACACATTGTGTAGTCAGAAATAATGTTTTGTGGGTCTTCGTGGGAATCCGACCAATCGATTGGCGGCAAAACGTCTGCCCGCAGCGTTAGCGCGTGAACCGGTCAGACGATCTTCTTTAAAAGTCATATTTCGCAATCGATCTAGAAGGGAAGCATCCAACAGGCAAGATCCCAAGGGCCACATCTAAACTTTTATACTTCGATTTTTGTATTGTAGCTGATGACATTAGAACATTGCTACATATCCTGCCTTATAAAATGAACATTTTTAATAAATTCGCCAACGTCCTTCTCAACGGGACTCGGGGTTCAGAACTGTGCTTACCACTGTTATAAAAATTCGTTTTGTAAGAAAGGAGGTGCAGCAATGACCTAAATTTCTCTTTATTGGAGAAATATTTAAAATTAACACGTACAAATGTTAAGAGGGCCGGAGTGGATAGCCTAGTTCGCTAAGGCTGAAGGGCCGTAGCTGCCTCCGATCGAAAGGTTTCAAATCCCGCCTCGGGCATGGATGTTTGTGTGTTTTCCCTACGTGTTGTTCCTACAGTTCTCCCTTCTGTTAAAATAATAACAGTAGTCGCCATATGACCAAGATGTTGAAAAGCGACCTTCAAAAAATGTATTAAGAGCTGACGTACATCTGTTTGAACAGTACTTCCATTCAGGCAAAGTGAGAAATACACGGTGCGTTCACAAAATTCAAGACTGTTTTTTTCCTGAGTAGCAGACGGCGCGCAGACGGTTTCCACTGACAGGGCGAAGTAGTGGGGGATGGCAGCTAACGGACCGCACGAGCGGCAGTTGTCTCCGAGATGCTGGAGTGAGAAGATCGCTATTGGCGTGAGTGCGGTGTCAGTTAACGCCGTCGGAAAGCCGAAAACGCCGAGTCATATGATCAGCGTTATTCAATGAAATGCTTTGCGAAGCTAAACTGGACTTTTGCAGAGATTTTTGGTATGATTCAACTGGGATATAAAGAAGAAATGATTTCATGTGCATTGGTTTTCATGTGGCACCAGAGATTCCAAGATGGCCGCGAGGACGTTATAAACGATGACCGCTCTGGGAGACCTTCAACAAGTCGAACTGATGAACATTTCGAGAAAGTGCATGGATATTTAAATATTGACCGTCGTCTTATTGTTGGATTCGATCAACGGGGATTCACGCCCGGAAATAAAAAAACGATGGGTTTCTTCACCACGACAATGCACCCTCTCACACGTCGCTCACCGCCGTCAAAGTTTTGGCCAAGTCCAGCCTGACAACACTGTCGCAGCCACCCTACAGCCTCGACCTCCCTCCCAGCGACACCTTTTTTCCCCCAGAATCTAGAGAGCCCTGAAGGGGAAGCAATTGGACAAAGATTCCAGCGGTATAGGCAGCTCCGACGAAGTTCCTTGACAGCCTTCGGCATGAAGAGCTCCAGGGAGCCTACGATCCTACTGTAGCGTCGCGTCACGCTCAAAACCACGTGGAAACCACGTGGAAATCGGCTAAGAATCGCCGGATGTTAAACAGAAGGCGGAGTGATGACGCACTGGGACTTTCCGTGGACGTAGCGGACCCAGAGCGGCTTTGGGGAGGAGGCAATGGGGGAGGCGGGTAGAGCCAAAAGGGCCTATATAAGGCCAGGAGAACAATGCCCCAGTCTTCTTGTTCTAGCGGCGTCGGCGACAGATGAAGCGCGTGACTGTGCGTGTAGGTGCACTAGGGCGAGGGGCCGGCAATTCATTGTCGTGACTTGCGAGACGCGTAGATAGTCTCAAAGTAGAGCGGCTTCATACAGGGAACATCGGTGGTATGTTGCGGTGTGGTAGCCGTTCTTAAATTCTCTCTCCTTGTAGGGGGTCTATTTATTTAGTTTATTGTGAGCAGGGTAGTTGTTAAATTGAGACAACGGTCTAGATTGTTAATAAATCTACTGTTTTACAAACCACTCTCGTCTGTGTTCGATTACAACCGTAATACGCTACACTCGGTTGGCAGCGGTATATTGGTGCCCAAGAGGCATACGCGTATTTGGAAGACAAAGTTCGCTGTACAAAAATGTCTTATATTTTGTGTCTTCTGTGAAGAGTCTTGAAAATTTGTGAACGCACCCTGTACGAGCATTTTTGGCTAGGCTGAACAATGATATTTCTACTTGCTCCCTTATATCAACAATCCTTCGTTGTACAGTTTGATTGAAAGTGAAACTGGTTCGAATTTCTCTGCTATTTTAGAATCTTCAAAAGGTTTTGCCATTTCAGTGGCAAACGTTTTAACTAAAATGCCATCAGTAAAATACTTTTTGCCTTTGCAAGCTCAACAGACACGATGTAAGATGCATAAAAATAATGCGTTTGAAAGAGTAATATTACACTAAACATAACAGTTTGCTGTTAAAGCTGTTTCGTCTGAACTACAACTACCGTACGCCGACAGCCATCTATATATGCATCATATTTTTGTTTTCATGCATATTCAGTAATGTCTTCTCCTTTACACAATGAAATAACGTGCAATCACGTTAAACACTGCAACATTTCATTATTGTTATCAATCACGTAATCCCTCGATTGTACTATCCTTATAACTCTGGTATTCACTAAAAACTTTTAGCTTGACAGATTTTCCATTTATTCTTGAAATGAAGTTCAAGAAATGAAGACGAAGACATAATTAACAGAGAATGATTCACTAGTATATTAATGATACAATCAAACTTTATGAATCACGAAATGTCCCGATAGGCATGATCCTTTAGAAGTTAACTTCACAGGTGCGTGTGACGAGGCGGGCAGAGAAGTGACAGACGACAGTCTGTGGCGCTGGCAGGTATGACGTGCGTGGCCGGGGCTGCGCAACAGCGCGTGCGGCTCTCGCGGGAGAGGGGGGGGGCATTGTGTTGCACGGCGCGCGGGACAGCACTCGTCGTGGACAATTGGTGATTAGATTTTGAAACCATTTTCGCAAGGGTGCTGTTTAAAGAAAATTTCTCAATTTTGGTCTAATAACTTTTCGCGAGCAACATTAAATGGCCCCACAGGCCGCATGTCAAACATCCTTGATAAAAAAAAAAAAAAAAAAAAAACAAAACTTGACGACTCTGCAAGTTTGAAATGGATATTTTAGTTTTTCGAAGTACTTTTCATGAAGTCAAAACAACATTATTAAAATTTTCTCAGAAATGCCACTATTTTTATGATTAAACTTCTTTATTCGATGGCGTTACGGCCGCTTCAGAAATCGCAGGTGCCATTTTTTGTTGAAATCTAATTTTTGCAGGGAGAGATAAAATTGCAATTAGTAGAAAAAAGTTCAATTCTGATGAATCAATGGAAAATCCTCTCATTCTGATCATTAATATTGACGTTTGTTTCGTTCTTCATGTCAAAATCATGGATTGTTGCCATTGGACCTGTTTTCCACACTTCTACCTATCCGTCTCCTCTCCCCAAAGTGTGGACGCCGCAAAGGTCAACTTGCCCATATGACACACATACAAGGGCTATATTGAAAGGAAATATTGTCCATCGAATTAAAAATCATGTGTCAGAAAGAGTACGTTTATAGCCAAATTACTATCGAAGCATAAAAAGTGATATGTCATTGTATTCCTCATTTTATGATCTTTCTTTTGCTAATGAGAAAAATATGTACATTAAACCATCATTAACACGAATTCCAAGGGACCGAAATAATCGTGTTGTAAAGATTCTTGTTTTCCGAGTATTATAAATGTCTGTAATCTCTAGACGGGGCTCAAGTTTTGTTCGTGTTTGGGAAAAATTCGTGTTAAACGAGTTAGTGCTATCAAGGGTTTACTGTAGTTACATTTAATAATGAAGTAGGATTAGATTTCTACATAACTAAAAATAATAGAATATCTGTATGCCATAATACTTGCGCTATGAGTTTGCATTGTTGAGCAAACACTGTATTTCGATTTTGTGAGTGGCACATTGTTATTGAGTCATTCAATATAAAACCTCACCATTTAGTCTCTAGGGGGTAAAAGTACAGTGTTGGGAGAATTTACAAATTTAATTTTGATATATAATTTATTAAAAAAGAACAGGGTGTAATGAAAAAATACTTAAAAGCTTGAAAAACTGCTTTAAAGTGAGGCCACATGCAAGCATTGAAATAGAAATAGGAAAATTAGAGTATAACCTTAAACAGTTTAGAACGAGAGGGAGTTAGAATAACTGGTTATGTTAGCGTGCCATTTACTTTTCCTATCAAGTTCTCTCGTTACATGGCTTTGTAGAGATATTTTCTGGAGTACGGAGTACAGAGTTGATACCATAAAAGCATTACGTGAAGCTATCGGTTGTTGTTCTATTGGGACCGGAACCATTTCCTTTTATTCTCGTGTACTGTGGGAACGGCCACAATAGCCATGGACATAATCGTCGTTGCATTGGGCGCCATTCTCACGATATCTGGCAACCGTTATTGTTTATTCTAGCAACGTGACTCAGCATTTACATTCACACTGATAAGAACACTTTTCACATTTAGTTATCTTTGTACTTTTATTGTTGTGATTAAAACATCCACAAGAAAGTTTTAATGTGCGTTAGAAAATTATTTTTGTTATGACGCATTCTAATAGAAGTTTAATATCAGAAATTTAACGTGTTTTATAATGCATGTTGTGATTTTGACTCAATCACGAAAACTCATTATAGTGCTTTTGCTACTGCGTACTTCAAGGGAATGACAGGGTCGTTTGCTATAATGAAACTCTGCTTGAAGGCGTGTACTGAATAACGTAACGGAGAGGTGGTGGTTCGGGCAAACGAGGAAGCTGTATCGGACACAGCACACAAAACGGTATTTTTCTCGCTTGGAAACACGGGGAGGAAATGGGTCCTGTATCAGCAAAACTCTATAACAGTGTTCCCGGTAACTATTACGATGTACGTTAATTGGCCGTCGTAGATGGATCAACGGCTGTAATTACAGTGGCATGTATTGTATTATACAGGAAATGGACGTACTGCCCGATCGACTTTATCTCAATTAAACGAATATGGGTTGTTTCAGTACGAAACTATATTGCTTGATTGATTAGCGATTCCGGGCGCGCAACTGCTTAGGTCATTAGTTCCGCAAGTGTAGTGCATGGTTTTGTCGCGGGAGGTGCTGATGATCGTCTACCGTTGGATGGCGACATCCAACGCCGATCTACCTGTCCACTAACAGGGTTTTCCTCGTCAAGGTATCTGTTTTCCTCACCTGCAGGGCACCGCCCCAGCCGGGACAAGCTCTAAGCTTCCCACCGGCCTGCCGGCATGAGTGGCAGTGTAGTGCATGTTAGTGTAAGAGTGTGTAAGTGAGGTGTGATGATAGTACACGGAAGAGGAAGGAAAGATCGCGCGCGGTTCATTGCCCGTTTGTGAGGGTCTTAGTCCGGCACGTGTTGATCGGGGCAACCGACCGATTCCATCTCAATCACAGAAGAGGGTCACTTTGCGAGCGAACCCGTCCAAATACGCGGCGGCGCGCGCGTTCTTCCGCCGCCAGCGCCCTCCGCCCGGATTGAAGGTAATGGGCGCGACCAGGGCGCCCGTGATGGGCGACCTCGCGCGCTGCGCCCGGAAGATAACGGCGAGGGGGTCGTTCCCCGCTGCTCGTTAGCATATCGCCTCGGCCGCGGCTGCGCTGCCCCGCGCCGCCCCGCGCTGCCACGGCGCCGCGGTCGAGCGCCAGACGACGCCTTCGCCTGTGGGCGAGCGCGTAGTGAGGGGCTGTCAGATGAAAGAGGAAGAAATGGACCATGTTTTTGAAATATATTTGGTTTTTGAGGAAGGAAGAATGTGGGCACGGAGGAATATTCAGGATCAGGTGACGGGGTTATTAGAGGACAAAGGTGTAAGGATCAGTGTAATTGATAAATACAGAAAAGGTCTTAACACGAAGCCTACTATCATATTTTAGTATGTATTGTGTATATTATGTATATATTTTATTCAATTGTTGTATTTCTAGAAAGTTGTAAAATAAATTCTATTCACATCGGTGTGACGTAGTTGTCCAGAAAATTGGACTCTCTTATTTACGGAGAACGTTAATTGCAAGTGCGTAATATGCATTTCAAGGTAAAAGAAAACAATTTTATCTAGTGGTTTATTTATTTTTGCAATACGTCATATGTTGCAACAATTTATGTGGTAACGAGTTTGAAACTTATATTCCTTTTACACTTCTTACATGGAACGGTATTTGTTCTAATTATAAAATGCTTTTTTAGGAAGCGAGAGTGAAATGATTCTGTGGGATTCAGTGCTAAAATGAACGGTTATGTTATTTGGCGTGCGGAAAACAAACATGTGTCTTGTCAGGCAATATCTAGTTCATCATTCATGAACACACAATTGCCCATGAAATTAGATAATTCACGTAAGGTAAAATCACTAGTTGTGGACACAGTTATGTTAAGAATACATTTGTAGTTTTCTGAAGTTTTGTCTTCTTGGGCTTCAGGCCTTCCCTTCGTAAATTCAATGAGCGAAGGGCATCTCTCTTTCAAAATACATCCCTTTTCTGGGAACGAACAATTTTTAATTTTCGATTTTTATTAACTTATTAACAAACGCTTCTTTTGATATGATGATATGAAGTTCTCGTTCTGCTACTTCCAAGTGAGTGGGAAGTCTCCAATTCTTATTTTTGAAATTTTGCTCTTTCTACTGGTATTATGATGCAGATGATACTAATTTTTATTGATGGTGAAAAGTAACGCAAGGTGATAAGGAAAGGGAAAATATTTAAATTTCATGGTTGTTAACTACACATAATTGTATAGTTTTACTCACACGCGTAGAAAACTACATTGATCGTAGAACCGGGAAAATATGACAAATAATTTTGCACTCGCGTCTCCCTAACTTTGGAACAAAAAAAAAAAAGCAAAACTGCGTCCTGCGCCTTAATACAAGTCGCGGAAGGGTAGTGCAGAAAGGACAATCTCCGCCGACCTGCACTATGTACCTACAGGGAAACTTATCACTCAGTGGTCAATGTTTTGCTCGACTAGCAAAGACTATTGGCGTCGAGGGCCGCCAGGGCAAACGATATGTGGTCTCCGCCTGCTGCATCTGTTCCTCTTTCGGCTTCTAGCCTTGTTCCGAGCGTTGTTCTAACAGTGCCGTCGCAATAAGAGTATCGTTGGCAACTTCTCTACCTACTTCCTACTTTCAATGTGCTTGAAAAAGGTACAACCTCTGTAAAATTCTTCTGCCCGAGGCCGCTCAGCTGAAAACGTTTAAATAACGTAATTGTTGACCAGTGAATATAGAATGTGTGAAAAGGCCTATCACCAACATTTCCAAAATTATGAATTACAATGATTGCTCGCTAGCTACCAGTCACGTCAAGCGCTGTGGCAATTGGCCTCTTTGAGTAGTAAATGTTTCTTTGCTGGAAATGTCGGTGTTCAAATTACCAGCATGAAAATGGCGGCGTTACTCACTGAATGGCGAGATCCGTCACCGACTTACACGACGAATTGCCGGGAATTCCCTGTCCAGTTCTCTCCCCAGCGGGGCTCCGTCCCGACCGCCAGTGGTAAGCTCGAGTTTGAATTGGTTAATGTTACCTGGCTTGTCAAGTCTTGTCATGAGTCCCATAAGTGTAGTGAATTATTTTTATGACTTGAGGAGACAATGTTTCTCCCCTTCTATCGTGAGATTTACCGCTTACCTGCACGTCGGTCTGCTTGCGGGGGAATTCCACCTCTAGGTATCACCACAGCCTGACACCTCAACAGCGACTCGCTCCCGACTGGCTTCGCACCATGTGTGGTAGTCTGGTGTATGTAAGTGAAAGAGTGTGCAAGTAAGGGTAAAGAACAGGACAAAGAAGAGGAAGTAAAGATCGCTCATATTCCGTGGACTGTTTGTTAAGAGACTGAACCAGGATTCGCATAATATTGGTCGGAGAAAACACGAAAACTTCGATGAGAACAACTAACCGTAGAATATTTCTTCCGCAGACTGGGGCTGAATGTGGCATAGCTGTGTAGTAAGCGTCAAAATTCCGCCACATCGGGACTGGAACCCTCTGTACCTACTTGTCAGAGGCATTGCTGCATTTGATTTCAACTCAGTCTGTTCATGAACCGGAATTTTATGAATAGTTCTTAGAACTTAAATTCAACTACAAATAAAGTGATTGTTCATTACAATTAACATTTGTAAATAATATAAATCATAAGTATTATTTACAATCAAGAGTCTAAGTTTAAACGTTTTGCGTGTAACAATTACGATGGGTAGACTTTTGGCTCTCCCCTTCGAACATGGGCTAATAAAATCGAAATACATGAAATCAATAATGTATTGGCATTCAAGAACTGCTATTCACAATTGCATTTATAAAGTTGTCACCGTGGTGACGGCATGTCAAGTATAATAATAGATTTTTAAAACTAGTTTCTGTAATCCTATACTTTACTTCTGTGTACAAATATTCGAAGATGAGGACTTCGCGTTTGATGCGCTGTGCCCTTCAAGAGACGCACCGGGGACCGCAGTGCGCATCCCACTCGTGTTGGCGCGCCTGGCGCCGCCGCCGCCGCTGCCCCGCGCCGCCCTCGCGCGCCGCCACGCTTTTGCCGCACGCGCGTCGGGCTTTTCTCGCTCGGTGGCGCGCTGTCCTCCTTCGCCTCATTTCTTTCGCCTTCAATTACTCCAAGTCTGTTTGCGCGTTCAGTAGAACAATCACCGGCTTCTGTGACTCAGGACGTCAATTGATGTTAGTGCAGCGCATGACCGGGAGGTCTTAGGGTTCCACTCCCGACGCTGTCAGGAGTTTTGACACTAGCACTCGGTCGGTTTCAGAGGCTGTCTGGAGGGGAATTCTAGCGGCAGGCTGCTCTGATCGGTAGTTTCCTGTGGTTTCGCCTTTCGACCTCAGGACTCCAAGAAACGGGCCACGAACCGCTCGCGACCTTTCCAACACCTTCTTGTCCTCTCTCATCCCTTACCCTTGCTTACACTACCATTCCCTACACTCCCACACATTCTGGGAGCTTAGAGGTTGTTCCGGGTGGGGCGGTGTTCGCAAAAGGGGGAGAACTGGTTACGGAAACCCTGCAAGCCGACAGGTATGTCATCGCCTCATCTCACCTTCCAGAAGGGGAGGTCATTGCCACATCCCGCGATAGAAACATTTTCTTCGCTGACAGGACGAATGACCTTGCCACTGGACGTACCCGGAAACACTACTCAATCAAATCGATCGAAAATTCCTAATAGCTGATTTAGAGATGTGCATTATGGGAACCTTTAGAGTCAACCGTCCAAATTTAGCGAATGGTGCAGGTGCACCACGAGCCCCGGGGGAAGCTCACTGGTCAGCGTGCTAGCTTTCCCTGACGCGACCTCGGGTTCGATTCCCGGTCGGGACCCACTGCAGTGTGCGCTGTCCTAGCGAAGTCTTAGTATCTGTTGCTGTGTGGCTTTGAGAAGACCAGAATACGCAGGGATGTCAGTGCGCGTACCCCTTAACCCATGGCCGCGAGGCCTTGGCCCCGTCAGAGGGTGTTGTGCCAGTACAGGCAGACAGGTGCACCAGTGGCTGTCACTCGCAACCCTCCTCGCGTCAGCCCTCGCCGAGGCGGCCTCTTGCTCATCACCCACGACGCGAGGCCTACCTCCAAACGAATGCGCGCCACCAGTGTGACATCTCACGTTATGTATAGTCTCTTATGTAGTTCGGGAAGTCCATGGGCTTCACTACACATGGTTAAAATAACTTTCTTCTGGCGCCTATGCTGATTTATATGAGAAAACGTTCGATAAGATTTTACGATTCAGATAAAATAAAATTAAATATTTTAGAATTTAATGCCTTTTTGTCACATATTTCAAATGAGCTAAAAGAGGTATTAGTTGGGCTGGAAATTTCATAATGCTACGTAACCGTTCCCAACAATGCGAATAAGTATATGCTATCGTATTATCACCACTTTATTTTGCAATTCAGTTTCTCAAAATATGAAACTTTTTTGAGTGTAAATGAACTGAAAATTGCGCTTTTACAAATATGCCTTTATACATTTTTCTCGTAAAGCCTTTTAACTTCAGATGTTTAGTTTTTATATTGTCTAACTATTGATTGAACTGGTATTGAGTGAGTTATCAGGGGACCTACAATATTAATACATACGTTAAAGTTAAAATTCAAATCTAGGTAATTCGCGCAATAGCCGGATAACATTAATATTATCCGAAATGGGCAGATAAAGTCCGAATACCAGTTGAAGCGCACATTATCTTTCACGAGTGGCTAAGAGACATGAAGTATGTTTGTGTCGAGGAATAGACGATATTACATGATAAACAGAAATCAGTTAATTGTGTAATAGTTCAACAATATTTTTAAAATTTGTTTTCATTGAATAGATAATTTAATTAGGTATCATGTTAGTTGTTACATGTGCTCACTTGTGACCCCAACATAAGACTGAAACTGAAATACAAAATATTACAGTTCATAGAAAAAAATAAACATATACAAATAAACTAGTAAGTGAATTAAAATACGAAATGGTAAACAAGTGGTATAAAAATCTTTTTTTGTTTTTAAAAGTAGCTCTTGTAAGGTGGCACTACGACCATTTTCGCGCAGGTAAAGAATCTCGATTTTGTTCGTGAACTTAAAAACGTGATTCATTTTTCATTTTGCAGCAAAAATTATATCAGATTTTTAAACATATTTTTTATTTCATAATATGTAGTTTTTAGGACAAACATTGCTTATAACAATAAATAAAATTTAAACTATAAAAAGTCTTTAAAAAATATAGAATTCATTTCCTGAAATGGTGTTTGAAATCTCTTACCACGTTTGTACAGAGGGGAAAGTTGCTTAAGTCATGGAATTGTACATGGAGCAACCTTATTATCATTTTTAATTTGTGGCCCTTACCAAGGTACTTCGTAAGAAGAAAAAGTTATGTAATCGTCCGCTGTAAAACGGCAAAATTTCGGCAGAAATACTCTTATTGCCGGGCCCTGGAAACGAAAAAGTGGATAAATCCAGTTAGTTGCCATAACTATTGTAAAAACATTCCTGTAACACGTGGTGTAGCCAGTGTCCATATTGATACCGAAACTTTTATCGAAGACAAAGCGTCTGTACCTCCGTCTGTGATGAATACTAGCGCCTGAACCGTTCAGCCTATTTTCTCCAGAATGCATACTCCCCGAACGATCTGAATGAACTCGAGGCTTCGGGAATTCGAAACGGACATAGTGAGTAGATCACGAGGCCGAATTCTCAGACATATTATTTTTCCAAGGATCGGATCCAAAACGAGTAAAGAAGACAGTTGCTGTGTCGAAAGCGTCTGTCTTGCGAATTCAGAACTTCCACCTCTTGGTAACTCAGGTCCGTTTCCATGTAATCTGCTATTTAATAGACAAATTCTTTTGGGTTTAGTTTTGTGACTCAACATCCAAGATAATGTGGTAAAGGAACTAATCTCCACAAAAGGTTTATTCAACATCCAAGGTTGTCGATATTTCATTCCGTAAAATCCATAGAATCACTCGTTTGAGCAGAGTTTGAATCAGTAGTTTTGCGTGGGACCTACTACTTCACCAGAGCCGCCAAGAAAGTAAAA
Organism: Gryllus longicercus; assembly: GCA_038098605.1. Lineage (NCBI taxonomy): Eukaryota > Metazoa > Arthropoda > Insecta > Orthoptera > Gryllidae > Gryllus > Gryllus longicercus. The sequence goes on along the minus strand of JAZDUA010000032.1, from coordinate 5,192,939 downwards.
TATAAATTGAGTGATGGGAGCAGATATCTTGGAGTACTTCATAAAATGAGTTAGGAAATAATCAAACCCCCAAAAATAAAAGTCTTGATATTTATTTCAACATCTCAAAGTGAAGTTTCCTTAGGATGCATCTTTCTCCCAGCTGTTTCCAACACATTGCCTGGATGTTGTTTTCTAGTGTGATCCACGTTGCTTGGGTAACCCACTGAAGTTGGGAAAGGTGTTCCCAAAAGTTGACTTTGTGAAGTTTTAACACATATTCAAACTTACGTTGCAGTGGTTTGATTATTTCTTGATGTGTATTGAAGCAAAGAGTAATTAACGTGCGAGAGCGCAACGCATTTTCAACTCATCCGAAAGGAGGCCTGCGCTTCGCTTCGTCGGGAGCGGCCTCCCGGGGGCGGAATCCGCGGCGCAGCTCTGCCTCGGCCACCTGCGGGGGCGGGCGAGGGGCGGGGCGCTTCCCCGGATGTGACGTCCGTTTCCGCTCGCCGCCGCCGTCTGCCGAAGGAGGCGTGGAGGGGGACGCCTTCCCCTTTCGCCTACTCGCCCTGGAAGTTGTTGCCCGCCTCCAGTAAGTTCGTTACGTCGGAGAAAAATCCCCCTCGGTGTATTGGTTCGGTTGGGGGGACTCGCCTGCAAGTTGGATTCGGGGGAATGCACCCCCTCGGCCTAAACAAACTTCTATTAATTCCGGGAAGTTTCTGGAATTTTATAAGTGATACAATTATTCATTAAAAGTCTGGACATTAAAATATACTGATGATGCTTCTTAATCAGTATCAGAAAGAAGCGACAATGGCACTGAATTCACCGTTGGAACAAAAGTTGGCGAATCATTTTTTCTTTTTATTTCTCTTCTTCTCTAACTTCTTTCCCCCTTTGTGACGTATTCAATTTCTTCTTAAATATGTAACTATTGACACTTCATACTAATGTATTATGTGTAAGATTTGTATTGTGATGTATACACATTAAATACATGGTGCAATATACCGTCAATTGCGAATATTAAATATTATTTCTTGTCGAAACTTGAACAAGAACGCGATGAAATGGCTCGTTTTAAGAACGTGCTTCAATACGCATCTGCTTGGGGTAAATGATGAGGATTTCTGGGAGCGTAACAACGTGCATTTTCTTCAACGACGCGTCCTGGAGATAGTTGTCATGGAACCTCCTGTTGCAACAGAATCTCCTTTTAATCACTGTAGACCTACAAAATCGCACGTGCTAAAGCGTGGGTTTCTACCCCTTGATAACAGCACGTATGACCTGAGACAGAACGGCTAGACAGCCCGCGTTAAGTACGGCAGGAGTTCATTCCAATCACAGTGGACGAAGTACATAATCTTCTCCTAAAACATTTTAAAGGTAGCCACCCACGATGTTGGTGACCGTATCGATTTTATGTTGGTTTGGAATTTCTGAAAAAGGGCAGAAATAATTTTATTATGGTTGAAATTATTTATTAATAAAGGTCATAATATATTATTAATGTACAACTGATTAAATGAAATAAAGCTGTGCCACGCATTCACACACCTTGTACTTCATTGTTCTGATTTTCCTGTATATTAAATGTATGTTATATTCCAGTATATTAAATATTCCAAATTATTTGGTCGGATAACATTCTATCACAAAATTGCCTTATTCTTTGCGGAATCATATGCATTCCATTCATTGCAATTTATTTTGCCGACGCCCGTGTACATATGTATACACGCGTTTACTAGCTTTTATCTGCTTTCCTAACCTTCAATGCGTTACATTTGAGGTTGATAATGTATTTATTAATAAACCTTGAAGTATTATTTCTTTTTAGACGGTATTTACTCTTGCTTTGGATTAAAGTGTTATTTCTTGTAGAAAACTATTCCGTTCATACTTTTAGAGACAAAAAGATAAAAGTGTTTGAATAATGATTAAAAAATGATTTAAACATTCATTAAATAAAAAAATGAATACATCCTGAAGGTAAATTATATTAAGAGGTTAGTTTTCGGATGGAAAGTGTAGTGAGGGTTCGTAGAAAAGTATTTTTTCAGATAACCTCACAAAGTTTATAGTTTAATTCATTTAGTATGTCATTTGAAGATATCATTCAGTATTATAAAGACTTGCAATAGGAGAAAACTCACATATTGCAAGATTTAACGAACTTAATTGCAACTCTTATATGACTGATGTTTTTTCAGCTATTAACAAGAAAAAATCTTTGAATTTGATAATTTATTTTGATTATAAATGATTGAGAAATAATATATAAACATAGATTACACAATAGACAATCGAATTCTTTCGTAAAGTATATTATATTGTATCTTCTTATAGATCTGTGCATCAAAAATCCAAAGGAGAGGAAGTAAAAAAATCTTCCAAAATTGTTTGCTTCCGCCCAGAAACATAAAAACCGCGGAGCGCGTCGAAAAAAAAATAGATGACGACTCTGTGAAATGTCTGCTGAAAATGATGGCTGCGCCTTTACTCCAGTTCCGCAGCGTCCTCTTTTTCAATTTAGTGTATCCAAAGAAGCTATCGGAAAGCTCGTAAGGGATCTGACGTTCGACATTGAGCAGAGCGTCGGCCGCCATCGCCGCCGCATCTCACCCATGCGGTCCATTCCATTCGGCAAATAAGGCTCCCCGATAATCAATAATTTTCCTTTCCATGCGCGGGCGCGGGGAGGGCTCGGGGGCGGAGGGAGCAAATAAAGAGGTAAATTGAGTAAGAGGAAGGCGGCGCGGAGGCGAGAGGGACTTCGCAGGCGCAGATCAAAGCGGAGCTCGCCTCTGATAAAATCCATATCTGGGTGAATAGCAGCCTTCGCCGCCAGGCGCTCTCCCGCCCCCCCCGCCACCCACGCGTCACTCCCCCGCCGGCCCTGCCTCCACCACGCCGCCCCCGCGCCGCCCCCGCGCCGCCCCCGCGCCGCCCCGCGCCGCCCCCGCGCCGCCCCCGCGCCGCCCCCGCGCCGCCCCCGCGTCGCCCCCGCGCCGCCCCCGCGCCGCCCCCGCGCCGCCCCCCGCGCCGCCCCCGCGCCGCCCCCGCGCCGCCCCCGCGCCGCCCCCCGCGCCGCCCCCGCGCCGCCCCCGCGCCGCCCCCGCGCCGCCCCCGCGCCGCCCCGCGCCGCCCCCGCGCCGCCCCCGCGCCGCCCCCGCGCCGCCCCCGCGCCGCCCCCGCGCCGCCCCCGCGCCGCCCCCGCGCCGCCCCCGCGCCGCCCCCGCGCCGCCCCCGCGCCGCCCCGCGCCGCCCCCGCGCCGCCCCCGCGCCGCCCCCGCGCCGCCCCCGCGCCGCCCCCGCGCCGCCCCCGCGCCGCCCCCGCGCCGCCCCCGCGCCGCCCCCGCGCCGCCCCCGCGCCGCCCCCGCGCCGCCCCCGCGCCGCCCCCGCGCCGCCCCGCGCCGCCCCCGCGCCGCCCCCGCGCCGCCCCCGCGCCGCCCCCGCGCCGCCCCCGCGCCGCCCCCGCGCCGCCCCCGCGCCGCCCCCGCGCCGTTTACCCCGCCGCCGTTCCAAGTGCCCGCCCGCTCTTCGAGTTGTTCTTCATGTCCTTCTCCCGGTTCTGGAGTAGAACATGGGTTGTGCTGTAACCGAGAGTGACGCATTTGACTACCAAAACCCAAAATAAATATTTCTTTCAAAGTCAGACGGTGCTCCCAATTATATCACACTACCACGAAAAAAACGTAATCCGAAATTTCTTTCGATGGATTTCATTATGTTGTGATAAGTTTGGAGTTTTAAATTTTATGTGTGAGTTACTGATTGTGGCCTTTTCTAGCAGTGAATACGCGAACTGGACTCCTCTTACCAAAGTCGCCAACGCGTTCATCATCTTTCACTGTGTCCGCATTCGCTCCCTAGTGTCAATAATAAAAGCCCGTGTCCGGAGCTCTACAGCGTGCAGCCCTCACTACTTGAGGGGTCAGCTACCCGCAACAGACTTTGTGTCTTTATATGCCAACAGTGTAATGAGTGATTGTGAATTCCAAGAAATGTCTTGCTCGTGAAATTATATATAATGTCGGATGATGAAAATTGTTTTTATGTACTGTGGATTTGTGCATTGTATTTTTGTGCTTCTTCTATTGATAGCCAACAGAGGGCAAAATTATAATTATTTTCAGAAAGAAGGATTATATAATTTAGTAGATATTATAAGAACTTACACAATTCTATATTCACGAGAATAAATATCCCTACATGAGATTTCGGCGCCGGGAATCTTCACAGACAGCTCTGTCCACCCAAAAATAAATGAATACTTTTACTGTGAACAGAGGTATATTATTATTAAATTTATGCCCTATTTATATTTACGTATGAAATGTTGGTGGAAACGTGAATTATATGACGATTCTGATTCCATTATCATCATAATGCGCTGAATTTTTGCAAATCGGACTGACTGCATGATCTGATTGACCAGCGTGACAATTGATTTTGAACACTTCAATTTTATTTAAGTAGTGTAGAGAAGATATTATATTGGGATGGGTATATTTTGAGGGGAAATATACCCATCACAAACTAAGTACTTCCAGAACGTGCAAATTCGTTGATGCTCCGGTGAGCAATGTAAAACGGGAGCAAATCTTCCCTACCCCGTCTCGTTGGTCTGCTGACATTAGGCGAAGGGGGGGGGGCAGTCTGCATTCTGCAGGCGCCCGCTGAGCCCTTATGCGCGAGGAGTTCGTAAGGTCAGAGTCGTAAAATGTCTACCGGTTTAGGCTTCTGGGAACAATATATTTCTTCTAGAAAGTCGTTTGCCATTCAGCGCAAGCAGGTATGCGAGAATTCTTACTGCACTGCCACAGCACAGTCATCACTGTTTCATCTTCCTCATCAAACCCGCAACACCGCAACGACATCATCCCTTGTATCAACATTACAATCGGCTTATCAGCATTCACTTACCGCAACCAAATAACCACCACCATTGCACCAGTCGCCCCTGAGCAGCAGCAATCCCATCGTCAATGTCAAAACAATACTACCACGCTCAACCAATATCACCACCACCATCAACTCACCGCCGGTTTTTGTTCCTTCAAATAAACATGGTACAAGTCGTAAAATCGCCAAAAATTCACCTAACTACACAACATTATTTGCCAAACAACCGTTTTGAATAACATATGAACAGTTACAATCGATGCGAATCTGGAACTGTGTTCACAAAACTCCCGTAACATATATGCAGAATTATGTATCCCTTTGCGAAAATATTTACAGAAGAGATAAACAAAAAGTCCAGATAGTAAACATTGCATTTCTGCATTTAGACTTCAAGCACAATTTACGAATCTTCTTAGAATAATTTTCTGAGTCTGATTCTGTGACACCATGTAGTTTGATATGTGGTACTAGTGATCACTTTAATTAAAAACTTAAACACGGTTTGTCAATAACAACATTAAAAATTAATTTGCATGAAGGTAAAAATTGGTGATATTGCTATTTAAGAAATATTATTGCCAATAGGGAAAAGTTAAGTATTGAACCTAAAACCATCAGTGTGTTGTCTAGTTTTTTAGACCAATTTTAGAATCATAAAATCTCAGAACTATATATCATCGAGGAACATATTTAGCTTAATGGATATCTCGCAATCAGTTTTTACAATTTTAAAAGGATATGCTACTTTGATAATTTCATTTTCGTATTCCATTCAATGTAACACTTGAACGAAAGCTCCTCAATAATATCTATTATTCATATTCACAATTAAAACCAAGAGCAGGCGATAGCAACACGCCCGTATCTTAGTTTATATGTAGGTTCTTTCCATGTACAGCTGGGTCATTGACTTGTTGGCTGGTTGAGGCACTGAATTCCAAAGGCTTTTTGATAACAGCTCCACCCCTCGATTTGTTTTATCGCTCTCGGTATGCACGAACTCACGTTCCGATTATTTGACACGCTATTTCCATGAGCCGCCAGCGAAATCACGAAAGGGTAGTTTCACGTATTTTATGACTGTTGAATAAACACAGACGAAAATCCATAAAATCATTTCAACGATATTGATCATTTTGTTGGCTTGCTGCAGATATCATTTTACCATGGTTCTAATAATATTTGTAAGCGTTAAGTGTTTTATATAATGTGTTTGTTTATCTTGATAGAATTTGATATTCATAAGTGTTAAAGTTGCTTTCATATTTTACGATATTGTTTGTTATTTTCGTCAATTTTCTCGTTTAATTTTCTGTTGGCAGTAGTAATATTCTAAGCAACTGCAACCTATCAATGAGTGCAACATCCCTTCTATAAAAGCGAAGCAAAGATAACTGTGCGACATATATCTCACTACCTACACAAAACTCCGATAAGTTGCCAGTTATGCCTACACAATTACCCTCCACGAGTTCATCAAACAGATTTAAGACAAGAAATAATGCATTTTACATTCTACTCCTTACTACACGCTTAATTAGTAAAGGTAACGTACAGTAAAACCACGCAAGAATTCGACGAGTTTTTGGCAGAAGAGCTGTTGCTGTGGGGCCCAAGAGTGGAAAAGGTAGATAAATCTTGTTGCATGTAGTAGTATATTATTTCTTCGCACACGATGTGGAGTCAGAATCTAGTTTTGTAGAGTTGTACAGAATTATTTAAAACCTATTTGAAATATATGAAATAAAAATTGATAGCTTTCAGTGAATATTTAATTGGAATGGAACAATGACTCGGAAGCTCATTTTTGTGAATTACCTCTCATTATTGAAGTTTTATTTACTTTATGAAAATAAGCTACAATTGCCAAATTTGTCTTGATATTTGCTTGGAAATATTTAGTTTTTTCACCAAATGTTTTACGATTTGTAATGAGGAGGGTTGGGCAGTATTTAAAAACTTGTGTTTGAAATACGTATTTTAAATACATTTTGTATTTGAAAAAGTATATTTTTTTAATTTTTAGACATGCATTTTAAGATTACTTAAATACATAAAATAATAGTATTTTAAAAAAGGAATACTTCAAATACTTCAAATACAGACGAAGAGAAGATAGTTTAGAACGACGATAGTTCCTTTTAGATTTATTGGGCTTGTGAATGCACCTCATTGAAAGAAAATAAAAACTACTTTTAGCTGTTGAATTTCGACCGTCTTCATTTTTAAATGATAAATCTAAGTCCTTAAAAATGTTGGACAATTATCCGACAAAAAAGCTTTTATTCGTTTTAACACTAGTTTATGTGCACCAAGCCAGTTGAATAATGTTTTTTCTTTAAAGATTTTATACTCGTACATTTGCCAACTACTGTTTTATTATCTGACTATTTATTTTAAAAATAATCATTTTATAAGGAAATTTAATTCTTGGATGTTAGACATATTTTTATATCATTTTATATTTAACAAAGTGTGTACAAATGGTTACAATAGTTTAAAATAGTTATTGTTCAGAAATTTTTATAACTTTCAATTACTAATTTACTGTAACTGAGAATTACAATATAGTTTTGCAATAAAATATATAAAACAAAGTTATTACATATTTACAGAATTTTGAGCATTTGAAGTATTTTAAATTCGAATGTATTTAGCACATTAAGTCCTTATTTATTCTGTGTATGTATTTAAATACTTATGAAGTATTTTAGCTCAGTATTTAAATACATAATTTTAAGTATTTTGCCCATTCCTGGTAATGAGTAATATAACGCATGATGACTAAGTTGTGTTGAGATATTGTGGTATAAATAGTATTATATAATTATTACAATTGGAGAGAAATATGTGCCGCTTTACAACCACTAGTTATAAAATTACGAATGCTTATGCAGAACGTTTTAAGCGTCTTGCATGCTGCTTTTTGTGCAGCTGGTGGCGTCCGGGTAATATGAATGATATTTTCATAAATGGTGATATGTAAATATATAAATAATAAAATATAATCAGGAATAATATAAATGAGATCGGTCAGATGGCCGAGATCGTTGAGGAAGTAATGCTTTAGCAGTCTCGGACCAGACGATTGCGGGTTCGAGTCCCGTTTCGGGCATGGGTGCATTTGTGTTTGTCTGTAAGTGTGTGCCATAATCTCACCCCTCAGAATCCTTACCCCCAGGGCTAACAATCCTGGGACATAAAAATGGACTCATCATTAGGGAGGGGGATCAACATTTCTGCTGTTTCACGTGCATACCCCCAGGAAAAAATATGACTGGGCCTTGGTGGGTATAAATCCACGTCCGCGTGAACTATAGAAAGGCCAATTAGTGACGACAAAAATAAGATGAACGATGTAGCGTAGAAAACAATGTGTGCTTGTTGTAAACACTTTTATGGTTCGTGAAGTATTATAATATTACCTAGTCGTTACAAATAATGTGAGAAAGTATGTTCCTTTAAGCATCGCTTGGTGTAGACTGTAGAAGGTTATTTACTAGTATCCGCTGGCACGTATGCAACCCGCAGCACGTGTTTTGTTGGGAGGGTTGCAGGTGCGCAGGTCACCACTGCGCCTGACTGAAAAACGAACGCTCCCAAAACCTAATTTTCAGGCTCTGGGTCGAGTTAGGCTTTTTTACTATTATATGCAAAATAAGACTTTTTATCACACCGTGCGAGTAATGCGGCTTCTCCTGCTTGTTTTCTGTGTGCGAAACAGCTAATTTGTTCATGTGCAAAACATTGCGAAACGTGTGCGAAACATCCGTAACGGTTCGCAATTGTCTTTCGTCTTGACATTTTTTTAATTTGCAAACCATAGCGTTACGACACTGACTGGAATCCATTTACGTTTGTACAAATAAGGCATTTTTAGCTATATGATATATAATATATATTCCTTTATTTGACGCACGGTGTTAAAAACTAGCATATGCAACACGGGCTCGAGTTGGCTCCCGCCCTCTCTTTGTTGTCCTCTCTACGCTCGGAAGACAATCGCGACTCGTGCGTGAATCATTTGTTTTGCGCCCTCGTTACATCATTTACTATTTCAACCTTCTTTTGGAGATTTCGCTCTCCTGTGAGCACGGGAGGTCAGAAACATGCAGAATGGCAAAATGTGTGTAAAATTTATTTGGCCATTTGAAAATATGCGCTTTATCACACACGCCTAACAATAAGTATATTTCTTTTCTCACGTTTCACAATATTAATATTTTCGCAGGCCCCACTTTCAATATGTTTCCTTATTATTTTGAAAATAGGAAAACTTAATTGTTTTCGAATTTGTTTTACTCCAATTTGAAGCTATACCTTTCTTTTATAATCCAATCTATATTTCTTGATAATACTGTAGATTTTACCACCAATGTACACTTAAAAAAAAAATTAGTACATTCAGTATGATTTTCAGCTAAGTAATGAAAACAGAATACCGCAACATTGAGGATTCATTGTTAAAAAATAAACAAAATGATAACTTAAGTTCTGAATTGAACGTCATGTTTATGGCATCAGATTCAAGCCTGCGGTGATCGCGTTTGAAGATGAACACTAAAATGGGTTTATCAGCTGCACAGCACATACCGTCGACTATGAATGTCTTTAGCGCTGAAGACCTGCGGTCTGTGCAGCTGGAGGAGGTAACGGGGGATCGAGGGCGCCGTGCGACGCCGTGCGGCGGCGCCCGCGTGCGGTGGCGCCCGCGTGCGGTGGCCAGCGCCCCTGGCGGGCGCCGCCCACTTCATTAGGCTGAGGTCGCGCCGCCGCCGAGGACCGGCCGCTGACGGCTTTGGCGGTCGCGCGCTGCAGCCTCAAACCCCACACAGGAGAGAATGGCCGCAGAGGAGTGGGCAATACCCACCATCCATTAAAGAGCAAGTCGATTTTACTGATTAATTGATTTCTAGTGAAACCGGGTGCGTCTACCCATAAGATCATTAGTCTCGTAAGTGTAGTGTAACCACCCCAGCCAGGACAAGCTCTACGCCCCCGACCGGTCTCTCGGCATGTGTGGTAAAGCAGTGCATGTAAGTGTAAGTGTAACTGTGCATGTAAGGAGTGAGGATAGGACAAGGAAGAGGAAGCAAACATCGCGCGCGATACGCGGCCCGTTTGTTAGGGTACTGCTCCGGCATTCACCTGGCGTTGATCATAGAAACCACGGGAAACTACCGATCAGAGCGGCCAGCCTCTAAAATTCTCCTCCAGACACTGAATGAATTGGACCTAGATAGCGGATTGTACGAAATTATATAGTTTACGAACAATGATATTTAATTTCAGTAGTCAGAGTACGTGAAATATTCTTCTACATATTGTACACATCTCTAAAATAAGAATTTTGAGGATTGACTAGGGCTTAATGAGAAATGGGCCAAATCCTATTGGTTTTCGAATTTGAATCCAAACATGAATACTGAAATATCTTCAAATCTATCAATACTCTAATTTTACCAATTATATAAAATACCAAAGTACAATGAGGAAATCGGTAAGAAAGTGTCAAATTTATAAACATCAGATTTTAGATTTTTAAGACAACGTCTTAGTTTATTGCTAAATATCGTTTTCTTTCAATAGTTTCGTGTGGAAATATAGTATGCCGATTGCAACTCACGATCTGACACGCTTACGTGCAGAAAGAAATTCGAAATCCAAAGTACCCTTCTCCACGCAACATTGGCTTCTCTTGTCGCTGATTATTAGAAATGAAAGCGCACGAACACAGAGTTACCTCCTGAACATTGCATGTGCATCTGAGAGCAACCATTAAGTTTTCCATTAATCCTTCACATTTTTTCTTTTAAAGTTCCATTCTATTTATACCTTTGTTCTACAAATAATACTTCAATTACTTTTCAAATTATTACTGAACCGTAACCTTAAAGGAATTAAAATAAGAGTGGTTACCATTGTGTGTTCGTATAAGCTGAAGAAGCCTGGCTATTTACATTCCATGCTAAATAAATGGAAGCATTTTCATTATAAAAAATCAATTTAAAAATAGGATTGTAGCATCTTTAATAACTCTTGTGACGTCTGAAAGAGGTTATTTGTTATCAGATACCTTGGCTTCCCTTTTATTCTTATGGTAGCTGCAAACATTTCGTGTATATAGTTTTGAGACAAGCTCAGTTCCTACGTGAATAAGGCATACCGATTTGTATTTTGCCACTGAGTACAATATTGTGGAATAAAATGTATGCCTCTCATTTATCTTATATTTTTATTATTGTACTATGATAATTATTGTTATATTATTATTATATTATTATATTATTGTCGTCATACGTACCAGAGTACCAGAAACCTAGAGATAATACAGTAACGTTTTATCAATGGTAGCCTGAAAAGGATTTCTATCCTTCACATCACGACGCAAAAACACGCCACTCAAATACATTTTCAAAGTTACGTAGAATAAATTGCCGAAATTGAAATTCATCATAGGACGACTTTTGATTGCCACAATTCCGTCACGGACAGAATCTTAGTTTGGCTCTTCCGCAAAAACGTTCCTCCTGGCTACTCAACTTTCCAGCAGTGATATTCTTGTTTGCAGCCGCGGCGGAAGGGGCCCAGACCACTAACAAGGGGTGGGGAAGAACGCTAATGGAAGCTGCGAAAGGAAATGAGTGTCGAGTCACGTGGTCGTGTTGCGTGATCGGAGCGTGATATTGAGTTACGGAGACGGTGGCGGGGGCGCCCCGCTGATCCCGGCCCTGCTGTTATTGCGTTTCCGGAGATATTGCGCCAATAACAGTTCGCCAGCTGATGTGGTGGCGAGGCGAGGCGGTCGCGTGCGCAAGGTTAGGACCGAGGCGCCCTCGGGTGCCACGTGCAGGGCGACGGAGGGGGAAATCACTCAAAACTTCCCACTGTTTTCAATCCATCGGGTTTTCATACGTGGATATTTATTGTATTTTTATAAGTTACGAATTAAAAAAAAAGTTGTATACCAGTAATATAAACCACCTTTTCTGTTTTAAGGAATCGTTCATAGAAGGCCATTTTACGGCACAATGAAGACGTATTAGAATTTTACGTCAGGAATGATTGCGTCATTACACATTCAGCCAATCGCAGCGAGAGAATCGGGGGGAGATAGCTGTGAACGGATCAGCCGACAACCCTTTTCTTGCAAAGGTGTCAAATGCCCGAGACGTGTCATGAAAGTTGTTTCGCAAAATTAAGTTTGATTCTCTTATAAATTTATATTGCTGTTATCCAAAAGATACCGTATGCAACTAGTTTATTATGTTACATTATTGATATCGTAAACTTTGTGCTCAGAACGTGCAAAAACCTTTACTCATGCAATAAAGCTTTAAAGTAATTGCATAAAATACAATTACAATTGTTTCCACTAAGAAAGCATAAGTATAGCTGTACATCGCTGCAAGTATTGCCATTGAGAATATTTCCTTAATTGAAAACATTTTCCATTCAAATTAAATGAGAAGAAATTTATAACAAATTAATGAAAAACGATACTGTGTAAATAGCTCCAGCGTATTTTACCTAGCAGAAATGCGTTGTTAACGCCCAATAAAGAAAAGTTTACTTGAAAGAAATTGCAGGACCTGAAGACCTTCGACATGCTTCGCACATTTTCGGCTATCGGAAAGCAAATTCTCAGCAAAAGACGCACCCATTGAGAACACTGAGTGAAAATTGGTGATTGGAGGGGAAGACTTCTCTGAAATAAATTTAACGTTTCGTGAACGTGAACATTTTCGTGAACTGAGTAACGATTTATAAGCAGTAGTTCCTGGGAAACATTTCAAATTTGACATAATGAACAGCTTCGCTCTTTTTTTATTTAACTATATATCGTCCGGCTGTGAAGCCTTCCGAGACGTACAAATTATACAAAATAAATTTGTTTATATTACAATGATGGTTCGAAAAAATTGATGTTCGTTATTTACCCCTCAGCAAAATTATAACTCAGCAATAATTAATTCATGATTTATATATATATTTCAACACAAAAATTCAACACAACAATTTCATGAAAAAAACTGTAGTTCGTATTGCCTCCTTTTTCACCAGCAGAATTGAGAAACGTATGTCATACCGCGGCACCAGCAAATCTTGTGCATGGGAAGGTGATTTGACAGCGTTCTCCGAATACGTGTCACTGCGATATGTTTAATTCTGGCCGACAATAACTTCTTGAGGTGTAAGAAAATGTGAAACTCGATTGGGGTAAGATCCTAACTGTAAAGATTATCAAACACATCCCAGCCGATCTGGTACGATCTGCTGAGAACCGAGCTTTAAGTAAAACCGACTATATGACCATGTGATCGGATGACCAGAGGGATTTCAAAATTCTACACGTTTTGATTCTGAAATATTTTGGAGTTTATTTCTGTTTTATTCAAGGCCTTTTACGAAACTTACTAAGCATAAGTTACAGATAGCAAAACAGTAGATTTATATAGTAGAAGAGTCATCGTAAAATGTGGGCTTTGAATGTATTAAATTCGGAAAGACCGGGTCTGGTTGGCGCAATGGATGAATTTGCACTGACTTTCCTTCAATGGGTATATCGCTTACATAACTTTGTCACAAGCCGTATATAACCTAATCGACTGCTCATTTAAATTTTATTTTGATCAGTGTAACATTGTTGAGTGATATCGTGTTCTTAAATGTGTTTTGGTGATTCGAGATTACTATTTTCGTAGTACATTGATTTTCTTCTGTAATATTAGTAAGTACAGAGGCTGCCTTTGTGTAATGCACCCGAAAACTTTAACCAATCTCCTGCTTTTACGCGTATCAGCCGTTTATTTTTGAGGTACTTGGACACCTCAACGGCTAACTTTTACATTTTGTGCTTAAAGGGACCACTATTGGTTGCCCTGCTACTTACTGTTGTGTTGACAAAACATTGTGTCATTTCTGACGTATTTCCCAACATACCAACCTTTCCTTTGAATTTCCAGTTAGGTGCTGCGCCATGGACCCGCGTTTTGTCCTTCCGTTGGCCAGCGCAGTGGGGGTAACTGCGTGGGCTTCCTCGCCGCCTAATGTGAGGCCGACTACGCTTGTCGTGCAGGAGCCGCGACAGCAGCGCATCTAGGCGGCGGCGCAGCGGGGAACCAGGCTCCGCGAGCGCTCCTCTTACGGCCACGACGACTATGCTAAGCGGGCACGCGAGGGCGCTTTGGGCTATCACCCGGTAGGTGAAAAGAGTTTTCGTTCATTTTTATTAAATTTATTGTGCTTTCTACACCCCTTACACCTGGAACTTTGCATGTTCGGTTATAAAATTGGGTTTACATGTGTTTATATTTCGTTTATTATTTATATGTGAAGTCCTTTCTTTGGAATGAGATGTTGGTTCCAATAACTTAACATACGTTTACATAATCAAGCGCATAAATACAGAATGGCTTAGACATGCAGAAAGTACATTGAAAACTTAATGTTGTGAAGCTAACCAACATAATTTTTTTTTAAAGAAAGTAGTTATTGGAAAATGATTAACATGATGAGGCAAGTTATCGAGCTGTCCAGTTATGATGACTGAATCTTTAAATCCGATTTCCTGAAACTTGATATTTTTAATACTAAAATTATCTTTTTTCAAATTTCATTTGTAATAGGAAACTGAAATTTTAAGTTGTTAATAAAGGTCTCTTACACTTACAATTTTTTTCTGATTACCTTGGTGTTACGCATTCTATAGAACTGTATTTACTAGAAAACGTGGTAAAAATTACATTACGAGAAAATATGTTTATCTACCAACATAGTAAACAAACGCCTCTTTTCAGTGTTATTTCAATGATATAAATGTGTAATGTAAAATGTTTAGTAATCGATCTTCGATAGATTTTGAGAATTTTACTCAAACATTTAAGATTGTCGGGATGGGGCATTCCGTATCCCTGTCAAGCAAAACACCAACGTAGCCAATTTGAAGAGATCGCAGTACTCTCGTTTTGCACCCGTCATCATTCGACACACGATCCCACGTTCCTCCGGTTGGAGCACGAATTGGAAGACGCAGCATTAAACAGCGCGGGAGCGTTTTTTGTAGAGCTCTCGTAAAATCATTTTCTTCCAGGCCATTTTGGAAATAAGACATTACAGGGGACAATTCGCATTTCCATTCTCTTTCACTCCTTCGAGCAGTAAATACCGCGCACGAAGTTTCCTCCGCAGAGGGCGCCTGCGAGGCAGCCACGCGAAGCGTCCTGCGTTCGAGGCCTGGGATCGCTTCTGGAGTGGAGGGGGCGGAATTTCATCAACGTGCTCAGGAACTTTCAATAGAAATGCAGTCAAAATGTTAACCCGTTCACGTCTCAGAATAACCAGTCTTCGGCACAGAGCTGGCACTCCGGACTGACATAGAAACAGGGGGACGTGGATTTGGGCTGCTGTCTACTCGCTGATTGGTGATTCTGGGAGCGATTCAACCAGTAAGGTAATCAGTCCTAAAATTTTAGTGCATGTTTTTATCGCTGGAGGAGTCGGTAATCTTTGCCTGCTGGATGGTGAAATCCGGTGCTGACCTACACGTCGATTCGCGGTTTTATCCCCAAACAAGTGTTTTCCACCAGCTGGGCACAGTACCCACCACGACATTTTCTAACTTTAGACATGTGTGGTGCATTTAAGTGTAAGTATGTAAGTAAGGGCTGAGGATAGAGCAGAAAAGAGGAAGGAAAGATCACGCGCGGTCCATGAGCCGTTCGTTAGAGTACTGCTCCGGCATTCGCCTGGTGTTGATCGGGGAAACCACGGAAATGTACCCCTTGAGAGCAGCGAGCTGCTGGAATTCTCCTCCAGACAGCGGCGTAACTCAATGTGTCTGTGCAGTTAGTATCGAAAATCCTGTCGAACTCTAGGACCTCTCGGTCAGAGGCAACGCAATGACGTCAACTGATGTCCTAAGCCATGTAACCCGGTCTTCCTTTTGTAGTTAACCAGCACAGTACCCTTCTTCTCCGCTCGAAAATGACTCGCAATATTTTGTACGGTCAAATTATTTTTTCTTATAATTATTCTCAAGTTTGAATATAGCCTAGTTTCGTATTAAACTTCTACATTTATGAATTTGTAACTGATGAGCCAACGTTGCTTACGGGATGGTTGCTACTTTTTATGTAGCTGGAATACCGGTGGTCGAGAATTTTCCTTTTAATAGAGGTTCACATAACATTCACTTAACACAAAATTCTCGAAATATGGAATTTCACGATCTCTTTGTTTGAAATAAGCAAAGGTTTGTGAGTTGACTAAAATAAATAAACATACTATTCATACGAACGTTTTGGCTGTTCTTGGATCCTTCTTTGCATCTTGAAATTAATAGTAGCTATACAAATGTAAGTGTAATAAACACATCTCACTTTTATCTGGCTTTGAACATTCCGTCACATCGGAACAGTCTGAAGAAAAAACGAGTC
This sequence comes from Gryllus longicercus, assembly GCA_038098605.1. NCBI lineage: Eukaryota > Metazoa > Arthropoda > Insecta > Orthoptera > Gryllidae > Gryllus > Gryllus longicercus. Next base: position 5,176,601 of record JAZDUA010000032.1, on the reverse strand, counting down.
ACGAAACTTCTGCGATAATATTAAATTCCCCAATCCGAGCGTGGCCTATCTTTTCACTGAATCGCCAAGATGTGCGGGTCGGCGCCGCCGAGTGTGCATGTGCAGCGAGGCCTCGGGCGGAAGGAAGCGCCGTTCGGCGGCGGCTGCAGATACAAACTCCGGACCGCAGGCAGCCGCTGCGCGACCGCCGCCCACACAAACAGACGACGAGCGCTGCCCGCCGCCCCCTCCATGGCCCACTCGGGCCAACTTTCCCCAGAGGACGGACCCGCCCCCGCGCTCCCCCGGGGATCCGGCCTGAGGCAGCTGCAGCGGCGGCCAAGTTGTGCGAGCCGCTTCTTCCCCGACGCGGCGCGGTGCGGCGTGGCGACTGGCGACTGGCCTCGCTGTGTTCTGCGGCTTCCAGTTCGGGGCCGGCGCCGCGCGCGGTCGCGCTGGCAAAACAGCCGGCGCAGCGGCCTCGCGCGGCCTCGCGCGGATTAGGGACTTGGGTCGCGGGGAAATGCGACTGTTCCAATGAAGGAAGTCAAAATTATTCTTCTTTTTCTCCCTACTCAAAAATGATATATTTTTCTAATTTCAGAGTCCTAACATGCTTAACAAATTATGCAAACCATGAGTGAAGTTATGGCATAAACTTCTCAATAAATTCATGAGTTGATAAATGTGAAACGTTTGAAGTTATAGAAGATTCATTCAAGATCTTTCTCTTACGGACACGTCTACCTTAATTACTGCGACAAATTATTTAATAATTAGATAACGATCGTATGTTGACAGGAAATTGAAAAATCTATCCCAAAACTATCTTTTCCGAAATAACTTCTAGTGATTAACAAATTATTAGAGGCGTACAGGATCCACCTGATTACTAATAAAATAGACGCACATACTCTTGAACGCCACAAATTCGTGCAAGGGCCAAAAAGTATGATAAGCTCCAAACCAATTAGCTGCTTGGTCCTTACGTAAATTTAGAGCCAACTGAACATCCCCTCATGCGAGGCAATGCAAGTAAATTTTTAAACTCTGAAGTTTTTAAAGAAGGTTCAAACTCGTCTCTTCGAAGCTTCCTGAATATACTCGTACACTAAAGATACAGCTTAAAATCTGGAGCGCTCGGTACAAGTTCAGTATGAATTGGTTTCTACCACATTTAAGCTTTTCAATAGTATATTGGTGAATCACAGTTTTTCCTCACTATTTTATTGGACAAATTTATCAATCATCTTTGACATCTCTTCTCAGGGTGAGATGAATTTGCTACGTTTTCTCGGTAATCGATCGTTTGATATCAAGGACCCACAAAACCTGAATTCTAACCACGCAACCTGTTAGAGGATGTAATTTACTATACTTGTACTTAGGAACAGGATTTATCAATTTTGTTGCTACCAGAGTAGTACCTACAGTAAGAGATTTTGTGTCGAAAATTCACCATTTTTCGGCGCCCAATTTCAATACTTCCTTTTCAGGCGTGCTCAAGAACGTGAAAGTAAAAAAAAGGATAGATTTATAGATTTCCAGACACGTCATTTTCCATGCTCGTGAATCCCGTTAGTGTAGTTATTGTTTTGTGCCTGGAAGTGGCGGTGTTCCTCCCCAACCAGCACTGCTCCCTGGGGAACCCCCCGTTCAAGCACCACCCCCCAGAAAGGCCCAGCTTCAGTCCGGACAAGCTATAAGCATCTCGCCGGTCGCCGGAGGTGTGGAGTAATGTGGTGCATGTCTGTGTGCATAAGTAAGGAGGGAGGACGGGACGGGGAAGAGAAAAGAGCGATAGTGCGCAGTGCATGGCCATTTTGTTAGGGGACTTCCCCCCATTCGCCTGATATTGGCCGGGGAACTGCGGTAACTTTCCAACCGTAGCAGCCGAATGGAACAACAGTTCGGCCAAGTGTTGTTTGTTTCGCGTGGGGAACACCTCTCGTTACAGGTAACTTGAACAAACTAGTTGTTCTCCAAAAGCACTTACTTTCCTGTATTATTTTTAACGGTTACGTAATACTTATAATGTTGCAACTTCAAGGCATGTATCGCTTCACCTGTCTAAAAAAAAACCTAAAAATCAAGCAATAGTGTTTCAAAAAAATATATATGTTATTATTTTTCGTCACGCGCCACCAAGCCGGAATTCGCCTGCCTCGCCCTACAAAACAAAACACCTGGAGCTAAAATTCCAGTACATTTCCAATCATCCGATTTCATTGGGCAATTAGTCCCCACTTCTAATTTTAATCTTAAATTGACTTACTCGCGCGTATCCGCATGTCAGCAAGATTCGTGAGACCTTCGTAATGAGTGGATTTTACTGCACGCTGCGTAAAAAAGCTTTGCAATCACGCACCATCAAGTTCCGTTTGAGGCAATTGTGAAAATTGCACAACTGTGCATGTTGTTTTTATAGTTTACTTTGCTATATTGCGCTAGACGCCAAAAAACATAAACCAGTCTGTCAATCTGTTAACTGGCGTAACGAGTTCCATACGGTGAACTGTGTGTTCGTCACTGCCGGATGTAACATCGACCTCAGTGTCCGTGTTCTATCTCGCTTGCGTCTCGCAAGGTTGCGTATGCAAAACGTATTCAACTGTGCTGATAATCTCTCAGTGTAGAACGTTCTGTCCCGGTTGCCTGCATGCGCACACACGCTAGGAGTCTGCGCAGAGATGGACAAGGACGCTGGTAACAGGCAAACAGCAACACTGCACGCTCACCTCTGGAGTAAAGAATTCGTCTGTGGGACCGTCTCGGAGAGGTGTTATTGTGTTTTCCTTGCAGAAACCGTCATGCAGCAATTCGAGGCTTCCAGCGAGAGAGGGAGCTAATCCACAATGGTATGGAACTGAGATAAATCGAGTTTTGCCTTTGGTTTGTATTATCAATTATTTGTATAATAAAGGAGATGTGTATTCCTTGTTATCTTCAAAATATCAAACTTGTTTGTTTGGGAAAAAATGATTTAGAAATTCTAGAAGTATTTCACAGATGATACACAGATCTACATGTAAGATTTTTTCACCAATCTATCGATTAATTTTTCTGATTATCCCAACGTTATGTAAATTTGACTGTATTATTTTCTTGTATTGACACCACCAAGATATCCGTTTCGAATGTTGCAAAGTTCTCGACTTGAAAATTAAAAATAATATTGCGTGATTTTCATAGTCCGTTATCGGGTGGAGTTAGCAATTGAGGTTCGACGTATCAAGGCGTCATGCGCATTTAGTCGAAGGGCGTTGCTTGTTCTTGGGTACCGATTTCCCTGTCATGTCACTACCAGTTTTCTTCACTTTTCCTATTTCTACTAGTTGGTCTTGTTCATTGCGTTGTATCATGATGAGAGCGTTTTTGCCACTTTTCACAGAGCTGTCTAATACACACGGACCCATTGATATTTTGTTTTCGGGCACGTCAACTATTATAATTACTCCCATAAGTGTGGTGCGTGTTATATCCTGGGTGGTCTCCCCCGCTGGAACGTGAAATTAACTCAGATCTACGCGTCGGCCTGTGAGGTTTCCCCTTCGAGGTATCTCCTCCAGTGGAGCACCGTCCGAGCCAAGATCACCGCCTCCGAGCTACTGTCTCGTCTCCCCACGTAAGTAGTTACGCGTGTGCCTGTGCGCGCGTGCGTGTGTGTGAAACAACGGGAAACTAGCGATCAGAGGAGCCGGCTACTAGAATTCTCCTCCAGTCAGCGGTTGAAATGACAAAGCTATCTAGCTAGTGTCGGCTCTCGAAACTTTGAACTTTTCTGCCAGAGACACTGCAGTGAGAGTAGTTGTTGCCCTGAGCTATCTCAGCCGGTCATGAAGATCCTTGTTTCCTAATGAGCAGCTTTCATTCTTCATTGGGTTACCAATCGGTAGTCTTGCAAAACAAGGAATATTGAAAGTCCATGAAACTGATACGTTAAATAGGTGTTGAGCATCAATTGATGTCTAATATTTCTATATTTATATTGCAAAATCTTTTCTTAGAATGTTATTTATAAAATTCTTTTGGTGGGGTGAATATGGAATGTAACAAAAACATTTGATGTTATGGTGCTAGTGTTGGTATTATCAATGCCAGAATTACGTGGATTTAGCTTAGCTCCATCTAATGGAATATGATATACTATTTTTGACATTTACGGACTAAATAAACGAAGAAAAAACGATATAGAATATGACAAAAAGTCGATTTTTTGTATTTGTGGGTTAACTCCCTCTCTCACTAGACCCCTCAATCGTATATAAAAGTTCTTTCATCTTAATCTCGTATATGTGTGTATATGTTGTACGATAGGTTTCCGCAATCAGTGTTCCATTACAATCTGTCCTATTGATCTATCTTAATGTTTTTAGGTAGTGTGTGCAATTCTACCTTTCCATATAGTCAACCCTTATATTATCGATAACTCTACGGTGAAAAAAATCTTTCTGGAATTTTACAAGACGTTTAAGGAAACGAAAAAAACAATACTTCGTAACGTGTTTTGACAACTTGCATATTATGTTAACTAACTTTACAGCATGGCAATCTTCACGAACCAGTGATTGAGAGACGAATCAAAGTTCTCATAACCTCAAAATAAATTGTTGTAATAATGTATTGAATTGGAATCCATGTACTAGTACACTAGATATTTTAAGTAATGTATACATGTGCTCTATTTTTATATTAAATATTCAACTGTATGATTGCATATTCATTTAATTACTTTTTCCTTGCTTTTGTTTCTCATGATTGAAACCTTGTAATTTCTTTCCAGAGGGAGATAAAAATTAGTTGTGATTAACTCACACAACGCTTCCCTATTGCACGTTGCGAAATATATGAACTCTCTTCATGAAAGACCGAAATTATTTATCATCCACGAGTGTTCGCATGTGAGAAATAATAAGTTTTGATTAGTAAAAATTTCACACACGTGATGCATACACGCTTGTCAAGATACTCGTGTGAAATATTACGAGTCCTTAATTGGATTGAATAAATCATAGTAGCACGTACCAATGAAGTGATTTCAATTTAGAATTTGATTTAGATTTCTCCTGCGCAGGAGGACAGAATGATTTAAAGAGGGGCCGGCCGTCGGGGGCGGGGGCGGGGGCGGGGCGGGGCTATTCAGGGGCGCAGAAGGCAGGCCGCGAGGGCGGAAGGGGTGGCCGGTGCGAGCGCGAGGCGCGGGGAGGGGAGGGGAGGGGCGCTGGGCAGGGGGTGTGATTAATCGAAGTGCAGAGGGCTGTTTAGGCGGTATCATATGTTACAAAACTGGCTGCATCGCTGCGCACCAGCGGATCCATCGGGTCGCGTCCGGCGGCGCTGTGCGCCGGAAACCCGCTCGTTGCTACCCCTCCCCTCCCCGCCCCCCGTCCGCGCCCCCCGCCGCGGACAATCCACCTGCATTTGTCAGTGCTCTCGTTCGTTCGCTTTTCATTTGTTTATTTGCGTGTTCTTTGCTCGTCGTTCCCTCGCTTATTCGCCCGCTCATTTAAACCTCCCTCCAATAGCAACTATCCCTACTGTAACGAGTCAAGATGCCAAGGATATTTAACATCGAGAAGTCGTTTATGGCCACGATCTGCTTGGACTGTAATTCAGGTTGGCAAGTTCGGACACTATGGATACGGACAACATACGCCGAAATATGAAAATCAGCTACTAGAGCGAAGGTAGACGTCTAACTGAATGGACAGTGTTGGTATATGGGCGGAAAGTTTAATGTAGAAAAAGATGGAATGTATGTTAAAACGTGGAGAAAAATCAAAATCTTAAAGTTTTGTCAAAGAATGTATGTTTTGGAATGTGAAAGATATTTTGAAGGTCTCGGAATGTAGACGACGTTTTAACGTTTTCTGAATTTGAGAAAGTAGGTCTGTGTTTGGAGGCGTAGACGGACTGTGGATATATTCAAGAAACTATTTAAACTGGGTTTGTTTTTCTTTCCAGTTGTCAATTGTGTAGTTTTTACGTTTATATTAATTGTTGTTACTTTTGTGAATAAATGTTTCTTTTTTAAATTTTGAAATTAGAAATGTGTTTTTACATTGAACAAAACTGTATGTTGCCATTATTTAAAGCTACGGAAACCCGCTTCTTGCTGCCCCCTGCATTTGTCAGTGCACTCGTTCTTGCCCTTGTCATTTGTTTATTTGCTCGTTCCCTTTGCTTATTCTCTCACTCTTTTAAACCTCCACCTTTTATCGCATTTTCCTCACCTTTCATGGCCCGTTATCTCTGAACGCCTCTTCACTTCTCTGTCCCATCGCCGCTCGTCCGCTGTCTCACTGAAAGCTTTGTGATCTTGCATTGCTTCTCTGGCAAAAACAGCGTATTAGGGCATATTTAATTCGCATTCTGATCATGAAGGGGTCTTCCCAGTCATTTATCATATTACATTATTTGACTTGCCTATTAAATACTTTAATTTAATTTATTTTTACTGATACGTTATTGCTCGTTATTGCATTCAATATAGAGCTTGATACACACTGCATAACTTACCTGGATCGAGAGGAGCGTGGCTTCGAGGGAAATATGAAAACAGTTGAATGATGCTACATGTTCTCTTGTGCAGGGAATTACGAGAGGGAGTTATTGGAGGGAAATGATAAGAGACAAACGGGAAAACAGCTCTCGGGCTTTTTTCTCGCCGCTGGATCAGTAAATACCTTGTAAACGACCTTGGCGCGTAAATAACGTTTATAATTTTGCTTTCTGATGATCAAATGCGTCTTTTGTTGTCATGTACCATGCGCATAAAAATAACAGAATCTGAAGTTGAAAACTTTTTATTTGAATTATACTATATCTTTACACTTGAACATAAATGTGGTTTTCCTCGAAAATATCTCACATATACACAAAATATAATATTTTTATTTCTACACATTAAACTAATTACAAGACGTAATAATAAACTGAATATTTATTTGTAGAACAATGCTCTTTAATTTAAATATTCGGAAATTTCGTTGATACAAAGCATTCTCAACGGAATAAAAATAGTATCGGATCACAGGTGTACCATAATTTAAATTTAATGATTTCTTAGATATTATCATATTGCGTATTTGGACATATACTTTTCTCACATGCAAAAGGTGCTTTTCCTTCGCAGTTGAAATCTACATTGGTGAGGTCGTAGTACAATTGCATGCAGTTTTGTCTTCTGTTATTGATTTCAGGCTGATTTCTTGCCCACCGAAAATAAGTATCGTTGAATTCGCTTCCTGAAAAATTAAAAACATATATATTTAAATAATATATAAAACAGTACTGGTATCATTAAGATAATTGTTGTGGGTTTCAAAAAAATCAAAATTCAATGTAGCTTATTATTCAAATAATGACGAAAATTAATTTTTTCACGTAAGCGTTTTTTGACATTTTAAAGCGAGTTGAACGAATTATTTCTGAAACGTAAATTTCTTTCGATCATCATTTTATCCGCGCACATATTCTAGAGCTCCATAATTTATATTCCAAAACTTAACGGAGATTATTTTAAACTAGGGTCGCTGCAGCAAAAATACTGCATGAGAAATGACGATGATAGATAAAAGATTTGTATTTTCTCCAGTTGCTGCGTATATAACTAAAACCTAGACACCCCTCCATCGTCAGCAGGCTGCTTAGTTATATTTCGACATTTCTGCGCGCTTTCGAAATTAATAATAAAGATAGGACTAAAATGAAGGAAAGAACGTTTTGAAGAATATTTAATAAAAATATTGCTTTGATGTCGTGTAACGGAAGCAATATTCAATGAACGATGATATTTCAATTGAGATGAGATTGAGAAAAATACAGATGAGATATAATAGTACTTGCTTTTAGCAAAATTATGACCCAAGAAAATGTGCGCGCTTTATATTATTGTTAAGGTAATGAATTAAAATTGGTACTTATATCTCGATTTGAAGTGATAGTGAAAAGTTACAGTGAAGTGATAATAGAACAAAAAGAAAGGGCCAGTGAGGGGAGAACAGGAAATAGACTAAAATATATTTTGTGTTTTAATTTAAGCTTATCTCAGTGGATAGGAAAGAACCTAAATATTTTAAGAAATTATTAGAACATTGCTTTAAGATAGAACACATATATAGTAAAAAATAAGGTGACCAGCATTATATTACAAATTGTTCCATTAAGTTTAAAAAGAAAGGTTCCTTGGCAGTGGTGGCGGGAGTGCCAGAGAGGGCTAGCCGAGAGCAGGTGGCAGCGAGGGAGGGCACGCACCGTCCTCGGTGCGCCAGTCGCCCTCGCGGCGCGCGTCGGAGGCGCCCACGTGCATGTGCGACGGGTTGGCCGGGAAGGCGGTCGCGCGCATCAGGAAGACGAGCGCCAGCGCCTCCCGCTCGTCGTTGGCCACCGCCAGGTGCGCCCCGTCGCCCGCGCACCGCGCGCGCGCACCCGCCCACGGCGCCGGCGCCACGAAGAACTTGTAGCGGCCGCGCGCGCCCGGCAGGCGCACGTAGCCCGCGGCGTCCTCCATGTCGAGCGCGCAGCGCGCTGCAACAGACACCCACGCGCTGCCTCCAGGCCTAGACACTGCCTCGCGGTCGTGGGCTACGTGTGCGCCGCATTCCGGTCCTCTCAACCTGAGACGTGAATTCTCTCATCGTCACACAGCAACGTATTGCAAGCCAAATGCACACTATATTCTTGGCTCGACCGGCATTCAAACCCGGGGACACATGGTGGAAAGCGAGCAGGATGACAAAGAACTAACCACGAGCCTTTCCTTTGTAACCTTCCTTAATTTCGAAAAAGTGGTTTAAATATTTAATAATGTTAGAATTATTTAATGATTTAAGTAATAGGATTTTATATTATCTATATACCCTGAATGTTAAATTTGCATACAAAATTCTGTGATAATTTTTTGAGTACACATGCCTCAATGAGAGTGTAAACAAAATGTATCCACGTTTTCCATACCAGGATCCTGTAATGAGAGTTTTTCTGCCGAAAATTCGCTGTTTTCCTTTTGAGTATTTGCATAACTTTCTGTCTGCTCCGTAGCAAGAAAGTAAAAAGGTACATTCATACAAGCATAAATTAGGTAGCTTACCGGTCAATATTTTTCATGAAGAAAACGCAACATGTCTGTAAGAATTGTGGAAAGCTTGCTTCGTAATTTCGAAACCCAAGTGAGCCCAAGTAATGTCCTAATAGAGATGAACCAAGTTTACAAGCATCACTTGAAAGTAGAAATGAAAGGGATATAAGTCACGCTTAATAACAGGGATTGGCAATTGCAGATCCATTGCTGCCTTGAGGTTATTTTGATTCGCGGGGTCTGAGGAATCCATGGGCTCCGGGGCGCCATTCACGAGACTCGGCGGCGTCCGTCCATTTCAAGCACGCGCTTCACGTCCGGGCCGCGGAAATCGCCGACGAAACGGATTGAATTCCAGGAACCTGGAAACGGCCATTACACCGGTCAAGCAGGCTCGGGCGCGGGGCGGGGCGGGGCGGGGGCGGGGGCGGGGGCGGGGGCCGGGAGCGGGAGGGCCTTTCAATAGACTCCGAGTGAGGGAGGTGCGGGCGGGGGAAGGGGCTGGGCTGAACAGAACGGCAGCAGAGCTGGGACAGGACGTGCGACACTCGATTCCACCTGCCTCTGCCTTCGCAAGCAGATCCACAGCCGAAGGGCTTTGAGCTCCGGGAGAAGCTTTGCAAGGATCTGAAAGAACATTATTTGGCGAGTGATAAAATTCTTGTCTGTGTGTATTTCCCAATTCATTTCCCCAAAATTCTGAAAAATACTTAATCGCAATGGTTAGAGAACAAAGTAAGTAGTAGGTTCAGAATGAGCTACGCCAAAAATAATACTAAAATCCCATTAATTTATTCCTCGACCTGCGATGCCTAAGACAAACATACTGTTGGTCTAGGAATCATTACTTTCGAGCGTGATATAAGTCACGTGGTATTAAAAGATTGAGTAAGTTTCTTGAATGCGTAATTTTTGAAGTAGGAAAAAACTCCACATATTTTAATTTGTGAAACCATAGTGTGGACAGAGTTCCAGTAATCCTATCCCAATTGCTAACATACACATGCCGTTAAATTTGAATCTAACTAATAAGTTTATCTGCACACTTTTAAATGTCTGAAAGTTATTAACTTTACCTTACAGGCCAGTGATTGTCTGCCTTCCAGATTTCCAGTCCTATTAATATATTTTATTCTTTTGCTGTGACCGTACTATAGATGATATGTGTTGAATCGAATTAAAAAATTCAAGGCTAGATTTTGCTGTTAAAATCCGTTTTGAGGATGCGAAAAAGGGAATTGAAATACGAAAGCGAAGGCTTTATATTTGAATGGATTTGTGGATAAATGTTTCTCACACGTGTAGCTCTAGAAGCGTACAAGATTTTGAGCTCTAACGGTGTACACATATTAGTAGTGAAGTATCAGGGCTAATTCAAAGATATATTATTTTGATGCTGGTGGCGAGGAGATACACCCAATTTTTAACCAAAAGCAGTGCAAAAATCTTTCAAACTAAAACTTAAGATTACATGTCCTAAACACAGGCTATGTAAAAAAGGCATTAATCAAAAAAGGGACATAAACTAAAACACACCCAATGAATTATGAGGCCGAGAATGACAGTTTTCCGAATACCATAAGAGATGTAACTAACAGAGTAAACTATTGAAAATTTCTAACCAAATATAATCCTTAGATAATTCTCTCTGATAAGCAAGCGCGTGAACTTGAAACGCGTAGTTGTATAAAAATAAAATGATAAATCTGTAAAAGTGAACTCGTAAATTCATTACATTATGATTAATGTTACACTTTTACAGTATTTCCCACAAATCCACATATTTAATGAAATGAAATCTGTGTGAAAGGACAAGCTAGACGGACGCAAAAAATTTTAAACATATTTAAAACAGAAGATATATTTTAAATTTTTAATAGCTCAAAGTTGTTCGCGAGTGACGGTTTGACGATTTCTGTTTTAAATTAAAAATGAAAAAGTAAAATTTGCTAGTTATACCTTGTCTACAGTAGCAGTAAAAGTAATATCACTTCTACGGCATTCCTCATCACCAAACACATGAGTGGAATAAATGGGAAAGTATGCTACTTTGTAAATGGAAATTAGAAAGAACTTTGAAATTATACGAAATTATTCGTTATAATTATTTGAAATTATACGTTAGCAATGACAATGGGATCAGCCTATGTGGGGGTGATTCAGCTTCGCCGGGTAGCACTGTAATAAATATCCTTACCCCTTTTGGCATTTGAACACAATTGAGGCACTCGAGTGTAAGAGATGACTTCTGATATTTGGCGACATTACGATTAGTGATTTATTATACATATCTTGTGAATGATATGCAAAAGCTCTTTATCGCATTAGCTTTAGTGTTCAGAAAAATGACAATGTAAATGCATTCATTCAGTAAGTGCAGCCCACTCCATGAAGTTAATGCGTTCATTACATTTTTCTGTGTAGCATGAAACGTCAGTTATCATTTGCACCCGAACCCGCATCTCATTTGTAACTATGTAAGTGTAAAATATATTTTAATTGTTTAAGTGTAAGAGCAGATTGTTTGCCCTGAGCGTCGACATTAATGAAGATATTGTTATAATAATAATAATAATAATAATAATAATAATAATAATAATAATAATAATCTCCCTCACTGATGGCGAATGATCTTGCGTTCCGGCGGTGCATCAAAATCCACACCAGGTTGCTCCCAGCCTCGTAAGGTGTAGATTCCGTGACCTGGTTGGTTCTACAATACCTTGCGCAAAATGTGCACCGTACAGCACAATATCCTGTAGTTCGTAGTGCTTACTGCAGCTCGGGATCTTAGTCAAGTGCTTCGTAAGATCTTTAGGAATGAAGCCCTGGACATCTATTATTATAGGCAAAATCTGTTCTAACATTCCACTTTCGACTGACCCCATTTGCGACAGCTTTATATTTTAGATATTTCTCAGCAGACTTTTCTGTTTCATTTCCATCGTATGGGATATATACATCAATGAGGAGACGTGTTTTTTATGTTGTATTTCGTTTTGTTTGTTATTATTATTATTATTATTATTATTATTATTATTATTATTATTATTATTATTATTCCTCACGTTCTTTGGTTGCTCTTCCCCATTCATCTTCAAAATTCCCTTTTTCTATTTTATCTACACCTCGTCCGCGCAGCGCCCCTTTCAATCGCCCGTGCGCCCAATGGCGGCTCTCTGCTCCTTCGCCCGCGCCCTCCCCCCCCCCCGCCCGATCGCCCGGCGGCGGCGGCGACGGGGGCGGCGGGGGCGCGTCACGTCGCGTCCCGTCCCGTCGCGTCGCTGGCGCTTATTCATAGCGCGTCGTGCCCTCGTCCGGTCCATGCTCCGCTGCCTAAATACATGAATAAAGATAGCCCCGGGGCCCTTGAAATGGGTAACTAATACAGGCGGCCGGATCGCGCCGACACAATGGGGCAAAATGGGGCCCAGAGCCTACGCCTGGCCGCGCCGCGCCGCGCCGCGCCGCGCCGGCCCCGGATCAGAATCCCATCCATTACAGGCGGCCGGCGAACGAAGCGAGAGAAAGCCCCTCGCTGCGCGCCTCTAACGGCAGATCTTGACGAAGGGTTTTTACGTCCACGTAAGGCACTACGCACTGGTCAATCCTCGATGCAAATATCCACGCTCTGTGTCGGATTACTACCTCTTGAGTAGAAAAATAAATTAGTCTAACGTTGCGAAATAATTCGGAAATGTTTCGACTGATCAACCTCTTATTACGATTTTCGCGTCTCAAGCCATAGCAAGTACACGTCGCGATCAAAGACAGTGCAAGAGCAGTTTAAAAATAATATTTTTCAAAAACAGCTCACCATTTTTGAATTTTTTTCTCGAATAGCATAAAGTATGCTTATAAAAATCGCGCAGGCATATTGTTAGTAAACTCTGTATTTTTGAAAGTTGCGAAGTTTAAAATTGAAAAACCAGAAGATTTATATAAATTTGTTTCTTTAATCAAATCTATTCTTCTGTTCAAATTGTAAATGCAAATATTCACGTTTTTTAAAGTGTCTGGAAGCAAATGTTTACGTTTCGCTCGCAAGGGTTGTGGAGAGGGTAATGTGAATGGCGCCTAAACCTTAGAACCTGAGTTCGAACTCCAGAATGGAAAAAGTATTGCTTGAAACACTTTTGCGGGTTCAAGTGGTATATTAGATTAATTATATTATATTAATTATATTAATAAGGTCGCTGGTGAGGTTGATACCTTCTAATAATTAAATAAATAAAAGGTGCTGCCTGCATCAGATTATATATGACCTATCTAAAAAATACAAGAATTCGTGAAATATCTTAAGATTAAATATATATTTGAGATGGGACAACACCTTTTATTTATTTAATGGTATTTTTACTACTGAGAAACTTTTACAAATAATAGAAGAAAATACGTGGAGTTGTAGCAGTACAATTTAATAGACAACTTACATGTCTATTCTCCTTGATTACTGGGAAATGAATGAATGTTAGACAAAAATGGGTATAGAATTCATTCAGAGATATATTCGTACATATTACGAGTAATTCTACCTAGGGGTAGGTATTAATTCTACGTAAGGGTAAAGCAATTTTGCGAAAAGCATTAGTTATTTTGAGCGAATTTTTTTTTACTTAAGGCAGAGGTTGAACTAATTGACGATAAAGTAACGGAAGCAAATCAGCTTATCTACGTCATTAAATTTAAAATATCACACAGCTCAAGTGGATGTGCTTATTTTCATGTGTAGCCATAAGAAACCACAGAGGGATAGAATGAATGGCGTGGCGCGTCTTGTGTGGCGGTGCGTGAAGAGGGGGAGGGGGTGGCAGCAGCCCCGCAGACACGTCCCGCGCCGCCCGGCGTTTATATTCACCCGCCCCGCCCCGCCCCGCCCCGCCCCGCCCCGCCCCGCCCCGCCCCGCCCCCGCCCCCGCGCGCCGCGCCACCCACCGAAACGAATTGGAGCCGCGGGGGAGGAGGAGTGGTGGAGGACGGGAGGGGAAGCAGGGGGGAGCGAGTGGACGCCAGCTGATTCGTCGCGTGGGGCTAGCGAGAAGTGCCGAGGGGGGTTGTCTCTGTCGACGGCGGAACAAGCGAAGCCCGGAAGGCGCACGCCGAGGAGGAAGCACGGGGCGGAGCCGATGCCAGCGGGGGCGAAGATGCCTGGCAGGAAGTTCATTGCGAGAGGATCACGCTCGGTTTTAGTAATCGTGACAAACACGACCAAGTAGCAGAGCGAGGCCAGTGATGGCTCATATACGCTGAGGAGGGGACTGGATTTTACCCGCGCGGATAAATAAAACTGCGCGCCTTCCACCGCTGGAGCGCGGGCTGGATCCCTGGCGGCTTGAAGTGGAATTTGACGTCGACAAAGCGGGTTTGTGGCAGGTTTTCTTGGGGTACTCCTGTTTTCTCTTCCAAAATGCATCCCACCGGTTTGATCCATCAACCATCCCCTACCCTTTCCTATCATTGACCATCATTTCGCTCCAAGGATCCAAGGCTCACGAGGCATCTAGGCGATAGTCGAGGAACTAGCTGGCAAGGGTCGCGGCTACGGATTAAATATCTTTTACGTCGTTAATATTTTTTCTGCATCAAGGACTCACAAAACATGGACTCTGACTACACAACGAATTAAAGGAAGTAATTTATTGTGCATGGGAACACGATTTACCCAATTTTCTTTAGCAGTGTCCGGCAATAGCAGGTTTTCTGTCGAAAAATCGCCTATTTCTGGCTCACGAATACGATAATTTCTTTCCATACAAAGTAAGGCGAGAAAGTAACAAGTCGTGCATTTATTTCAGTTTCTAATTTGGAATAGTTAATAGTGAAAAGACGCCGAAGCGTGTGTGAATCTAAACGGAGCGTCGCTGTTAACAAACTGGCAGAGGAGGAAGAAAATGGTTTCGTCCTGTGAAAGGAGTTTCCGTGAAGACATTTTATCTTGGAGGACGAGGAGTGGGCTGAAGCCGATCCGGAGCAAGGGGTCGTCCGCCCAGACCCCGCCTGGCCCCGCTGTGCACGCGACTGCTAGGGCCCCATGCCTTTGCGTGCGCGGTGGGGGGGGGGGAGTTAGATGTCGGGGACGGCTGCGGCGGAAAGGGGCGGGAGGGGATGGAGTCGGCTTTCGAAAAGGAGCTTCGCCAAGGCGGAGAGCTCCTGGAAACGCCGTTCATGTGGCAGTGTGGATAACAGGGGCAATTTGACCCCTCTGGCTGCTAAAGGTTAGTACTTGTAGTATCGACGCCTGGATTGTGTTCGAAATTTGCAACCATATAGCGGCTTCATATGGCCGTGCAATGTATTTTGTTTTTGTGATTACTGAGAATGGGGGCCTAACGACAACCAGGCGGAGTTTGGCGAGAGAAAGAGAGAGGAGGGAGAGAGGGAGTGGGAAAGGGAAAGAAAACTAGTTAGACCAATATCGTTTAAATATTTGCAACCGATATAAGATGCTTTCTCCGCCTTTGGTATCCATATCCTTTGGTATCGTAGGGCGAGGTGAATGATGTGGGGGTGAGAGCTGGAGGTCGGTTGGCGGCGAGGGGCAATTAGTGCGGGGCGGACATCCGGGCGTCGACTCCCGGCCGCCAGTCTGCGTGCTTCCTCCGTCCCCTCCCCGCCCCGCCCCGCCCCGCCCCGCCCCGCCCCGTCGCCAGCGCCAGGGCGAGCAGCCGGGCAGCAAGGGCTCCTCACTCTGTCTGTGCGTCGAGGGTGTGATTTAGCACACTTTCTTTCTCTTTATCAAATTATATAGGCAGTTCTCAACGTGCACAACGTTTTAACGTTATTTAATTTGTACCTGGCACTGCACCCTCAATATCTAAAAATGTTTGACACAAATACTTGTTAATGAACAGTACAAATTCATGCCGACTGTATTTTACTAATAAGAGGTCAGTGGATTCTAAAATATACTTTTCTTTAACTCGCAAAATCACAATGAAAGTAAATTTGAGATCTGGACGCCTCCCTAAAAGCGTAAAGTGTAAAAAGTAATCGTTTAAATGCAATCGTGTGAATACGCTAGTGAGAGTCATATTTACTTATTTCACAAGTAAAACATTGTACTTCCTCCACATATGGTAGAACACAGAGTTTCGTTGGCACTAGTTGGTAGTTTTTAATTCTTTTTTGCGGTTCGCTTTTGACAAATTTGATTCTATTAAGGGAAAATACGTTTACTTCGCTATCTTAGGTCCTTCTTTTATTTTTAAATGAGTGTCTGGAGTCGTTAAATGTCATCTACAAGTGAAGTCGGTTGGCACTAGCATGGGGTGGGTTCGCTAAAGTTGTCCGTGAGAGTGTGGGGGTAATATACCAAAATGAACTATTTTTCACTTTTTTTAATAATGAAAGCAAACATATTCATCTCCGTTTGGTCTTACAGCACAGACTTAAAATAGCAAGTACAGAAGTCTTGGTAGTTTCAAAATTAGGTATTTAAAAATATTTTGTTAAATTTGATTTAATCAGTATTTTATCACGTTTTAATGAAAAAATGTACTTGTCATTTCTTCACATTTGACAGGTTAAAGACACTGGCAGGTTGAAGTTGCAATGAAAGAAAACTACATCTTTAAAAATTATTTAATGGGGACGTATTTAATTAGTTCACGTTTCACGATAAGCACTTGAACTGACGATAGTCGAGCTAGGAAAACTTACAGGTCATTCCAAGCATAACATTTAAAAATTCGAATCGAAAACTTCCCACTTACTTTTATATTTCCAAGCATCGAGATTACACCTTCTATGAGTAAGGGTTAAATCATATATTATTATAGTTTCCCTTTTTTCTTCTTAAAAATAAGAGAAAAAAAAGCTTATTAAAATTGGTATTGCAATAAAGGTAATGAATGACTCTTTTTTGGACTTCTTTGATCCAAGCCATGTCCGTGGGATATTGGGTTCATAGGTCATTTTTGAGTTGAGTATCTGACCATGAGAAACATTTTGCAATTTTAGGTGGACACTTCTGGAACAAAAGGGGGTTTCCAAGTAAATATTAAAAATAAGTCATTTTAATATTTCAAACCAGCCAAATTAAAAACCAGCTATTTTTAAACAAGGGATCTGTTCACAAAGATGCATGTGAATTGTTCATTCACTTTCTCATCAGGGGTTTAGTACTGTAGTTCAAGAATTTTGAGTAATCTACGGCAATATTATTTTTGGCCACTACTAGTTCTTCCGCCCACGGTGTGAATAAAAATATCAGAAAAGGAGTTTATTTTGTGTAGATGGTTGGCAACCAGAGGACCGGAGTTGTTGACATTGCGCTAACCATCTCCAACTACTAAGTGACAACCATCCAGCAGAATTTTTTAATTGTAGTTGCTCGTTAGGGAAGGAGAGAAATCAGAAAAAAAACAGCAGATAAATGTAAATGAAGTTTGGTTGAAGGTATCGTGTGAAAAAGATAGGAAAACTCTTTTCTTCTCGATATTACAGAAGAAAATCAATGAACAACGAAGAGATTACTTTCCTGGCTCTAAAACACATTTGAGATCACGATTTCACCATTATTGCACTGATTATACTGACACTTCTCTGGAATGCTTGTTATTTGTTGAAGCTTAATTGCGAATTGCTAGGATTCAGGAAAATTTGCGATGGATGTAGAAACTTGAGTGTCAACCACTCTCTTGTGCTGTAACCAGTTCCTGTGTCCCCTATTGAGCGGTTTTGTAGCTTCTATCTAATATAGTTTATTAGGGGAATACATGAAGATGTTGTGTTTATCTTAACGCTTTCGGCATAAAAGTAAAGTTTGTAAAAATTGTCTAAGAATAAATATTTTTTTGTAAATTAGAGAGCTGATCTGTAAATTATGATTATGTTAGTTCCATTGAATTAGTCAAGTTTTTAATTTTAACGCAATTGTTCGTTGTGTGTCAATATTTTGTCAAATTATTTAATATTTATTGTTGTAGTAACCAACGCAGCAGCAGTGTTTCTACATCATTGTGTAACATTTCGCGTGTTTCTTTGGTTAAGTAACTTATTACATTTAGAATAAAATAAATAGTCCCTTACAGCACAATAATAATTCAACTGCCGTGTTAGTTCCAATAGTTACACCCTGTCCTTTAAGTCAGATGCAAGATTCAGCTGAGATCGACAACGCAGTGAATACTGCGCGCTGGCAGCTACCGGCGTGGACGGCGTCCGCGATCCGCTGCTGGGTCTCCCGCACGGGAACAAACTCCCTCTCCGCTCCCACCGCTGCACCTCCACCCCCTCCCCACTCCCCACTCCCAATGGTCCACATTGCCGCGCTCCTTGCGCCAGCAAATCCCCCGTTTTGAGAACCAGCGGCGTGTCCGCACCACGATCGCAGCGCGTTGCCTGCAGCACCTCCACCTGCAGCGCGTTGTCTCTGACGCCGCGCCGCCCACACCCTCCGCGCCACTGTCACTGCCGCCCCCGCCGCCACCGCTGTCGCCATAGCGACGCGCCAATCATTACGCGGGGCCTAATGTGATCACGCGGGGCAAATTGGCGAGTACGGCCGGGCGGGGCGGGCGGGGCGGGGCGGAGGAACGGGGACGGACGGACCCGCCCGGGCGCATCAAGCGTCACGCGCCCGCCCCCGCCGCCGCCCCCGCCGCCGCCCCCGCCGTTGCCAGCCGCCGTGCTAACTAGGTTTTGTCCAGCGCGATGGAAATTCTGGGCGCCGCCGCGCGCCACCGTCGCTCCCCTGCGGAGCATCGAGGCGTGGGGGTGGGGGTGGGGCGAGGGGAGGACGCCAAGGTGTTCGAGATGCTCTGTTGGAAGTGGGGAGCGGAAGGCGATTAAGGATTAGAGATGCGCAGCACAATCAGCGCGAACGTCGTGTACTGGATGCGGAGGGATGACGCCCAGAAATGATCTTATCTTGAGACGCAATGTTCTTTTAAAGAACAAAATTTCAAAATTCGTAGCTACGATCATAAATAACGAGCATTTTTAATATGTGAGGTCGGCACATAGACATGGGAACGTGTCACTAAACACTTCTGTTGACGTGAACACTGTAGAAGGCAGTTAACAATGCCTGGGCGTAATAGTAATAATCGAACAATGAATGAGAATGAAAATGATGTTCCTAAAGTTCTGCATTATAATTGCTTGTTGAGCAAATAATTATTATTAAGTTCTGAAGCACTCAGATTTTTGAAACACTGTTTTGCTCTTAAAAATACTGTCCATTTATTGGTATAACTTACTCCCTAAGTTTTTCTGCTGTTATTAGGTCTCTTCTAAGTTCATATTATTCGATTGGTCAATTCTATGGGATGTTTTCTAAATCCGTTTACTACTTATAAAGTTCTAATATCATTATTTGAAACCAATATTTCTTTCACAAAACGTATTTTGTCAATGTTCATTTGGCAAAACAAAACGAATATAGGACTCGGTGCAGAATGTCCTATCATATACGAGTATATGCAGTATATCTCAATAATGCTGTCATACGCGAGATTGCGTTTGTACTTTGAAAAGAAATATTTCGCTTCTGAACTTCTGACTATGACGTTTCTGTCGCAAGCTTTTGAAGTTAATTATCGACTGCTGACTTCGCAGAGCATTACGAACAGCTGCTGCAGTGAAACGCGAGAGCAGAAATGAAAGCTATTCCAGAGTATTGCTCATTTGCCCAAACATTACGAAATTTCTTCACTTAACGAAACAGCGAGACTGTTATTTAGCGTTTCATTTGTGTATACTTAGAGCGAATTTGTAACATTTATCGTTAAATTTAATTTACATCCAAAGTAAAACGCGTTTTACTAATGGTGTCAGTTAAGAACTATGATCACCAGAATTACTTTCACAGAAGATATTAGAAACTCCACCGTTTCAAATTGCCTTTTGCAGAAACTGTTTTTAAAATTAAACTAGTGGTGCTACAACAATACTGTTCCTCTAGATCCTCGTACTATTTGTAATAGCTACGCTATATTGCTCTACTGCATGATCCACCAAAAGATTTACAACCAGAAAAATGATTTTTGCCGTCCCGAGATTCGAAGTCGGGTCCTTCATGTCAACCCACCAAGCACCTATTGCTACACCATCTCTCGCACTTCCAATGTGCTTTCCCGAGGCTTAAAAAACAAGAGAATCTTTCAATAATTTCTAACTTGCAATTTCCAGTTTTCGCAAATTCAGTCTTCAACTAAAGTAACACCGGCGCTATTTTTTAAAATGACCTTTATTATTTCCCAGGAAAAAGTTAGACAAAAATGCATCCATTCTTTAGGAAAATCATTGCCATGTATTGCAATACCTTCGAAAAGAAATGCGAAAACTACTCATTTTTTGAAAACAAAATATAGATGTCATTATTTAAAGATCTAACTTTTTAGAACATACGATTAAAATTAGGAAACATTATTTAATTATTTATCATTATTAAATTTTTGAATTAGAAAACACACATACAAATTGCGAGTGTGAGAACAAAGGCAAATCTCGCTGTTAGGCATGCGAGAAGACTATTTGTTTTTATTTCAACGAAACTGTTGTCCATGCTCTACATTTTTCGACGCTAACGAGGCGTGCCGGAAATTCCGTAATTTCATTCTCGCTTTCCTTCCGTACGACAACATCCGCAGCGCCGTCCCGTGTTAATAGGGCCATAATGCCGCCCTGATTAGTCGCGTGATTAAGTGATTGCGCTGTCGATGTAGGGCGGATCACCGGCGGCGCGGCGAGGGGTGGGGGGAGGGAGGGAGGGGAGGGGAGGGGCGGGGGCTTGCGAAAAAGGTTTATTTGCAGTCAACACGCGCCCGTCGGTGTCCGAGGCGCGCGCGCAAACATCATCAGCAGCACATCAAGAAGGCGCCGCCGTAACGAGTTTCACACGGGGCGCCGCTGCGCTGCGCTGCTGCCGGCGACGGAGGCGCTCTCTCCTCGCTTGGGGCAGGAGACCGCTCCCACACCCCCACAACCACCACGTCAATGAATATTGAGTTTACAGGAGCCGGCTTCATTGTAAGCTAGGGCTCATCTCAGCGCGCATGTCGAAACAAATCACGTTTTTACGTAAATGAATCATAATGACTATTCAAATTCGTTGTGATCATGTTCACTTTTTGTTTATAAGATGTTTAAAGCATTTAACCGGGTGAAAATTTGCTACATAATTATTAATGTATAATTATATCGTTATTAATAATTATATAATTTGTATTAAAAGTTTCCATGTTTCTCAACTTTAATCATAGACATATAGTTATCAACTTGAGGGCCCTTTTCATTCTGATCTCCCGCCACAGCCGGGACAAGCGCTCAATCACCGACTGATCTCTAAACATGCGCGGTACTGTAGCCTCTTTAAGTGTGTTAAGGTTTTGCGACATTTACTCGTTATTAATTAATACAGGAACAACGGAAAACTACCAACAGAGTAACTGCCGCTAGAATTCTCCTCCAAACAATGGCCGAACTCGAGATAGAAAGTCAAAACATTTATAAGTATGGTACAATCCCGACTTTTGTTGAAGCTCCTGAACTTTTACAAGTTGCAAATTTCATCTTTTTTAACAGATCTACACCTTGAATATTTAAATTAGAGATATATTTTCCAACGCAAACTTTTGAATAATTTTGAGTGGTGTCTTCTAAGTATTAGTAAGTTCTTAATTTTCAATGAGTTTGAGGAAATGTTTCGAAATTAATAAATGGGTTTCCTAAAAAACGGTTTCAATTTATTTCTTTAAACGTTTTGTAAGTTCGAACTCTGACCACTAAATCAAATGATACTATGAGCCGTTTTGATGTTTGTTTTTGAATGTTCGAAATATATAGACGAGTAATATTTTAAACATTGCACGTGTTCACATTTACATTGGGTATTGCAGCGTCGCAATCGTCAGCAACGACGTCAGAAATTTGCCAGCTGACCTCCAGTCAACTCTTCTCCAGAAATTTAATTTCCTTGTTAACAACAAGCTTTTATTTTCTAGTTCATCCAGTACTTATGAATATATTTAGAAACTATCGACAGCTTATTTGCTGTAGCTTTCGTGCATTTGTGAAACAGGCCTACTCACTTCGACTTCTCAAAGCTTTCTATTTGTTTATTTATTCGTATTTTCCAACAACTTCTTTTTGCTAAGCAGGACATAGAACTACTGTTACAGTATTTAGGAAGCCAACGATTTAAATGACC
This sequence comes from Gryllus longicercus, assembly GCA_038098605.1. Lineage (NCBI taxonomy): Eukaryota > Metazoa > Arthropoda > Insecta > Orthoptera > Gryllidae > Gryllus > Gryllus longicercus. Next base: position 5,154,390 of record JAZDUA010000032.1, on the reverse strand, counting down.
TCGTGAGAAAATTCACGAATTATCAGATATTTTTGTGTGACTACTTCCCCATCTTTAGAATAATATCAGTCACTTCATGTAATCTCGGTGGATGTGGTCGTTTAGACGTGGCCTAATCAGTTTGTAAGGGTGGAGGATTCAATTGCGAGGGTTTGCAAACTTTTAAATCTTTTGTAAGGATTGAGCACAATACACTGAACCGAATAATAAGAATGCCATTTTCATTAAAACTTTTGAATTTTCAAGAATTATAGATGTCCTTTTCTTCGATTCTCCCGCGTCTTCTCTGGTAAAAAGAGCTTCTAAGAAATGGTTGAAGTATTCGTAGTATGCGTTCAACAGCATTAACACATACACACAGAATTATAAGAAAAATATTCAAAATATTAATTTTAATTAGAGGTTCTTAATAGTTATATACATTTCGCGCCGGGTTCCAGGCTGTCCATTTTTATCTCGCTGCGCTGTAACAGTGATAACTGATAAGTTTCGCGCTTCTAGCATTAGCAGGTACGTATCATGGCTGTTCAATAATTTAATAATTGCTTGACGGTATTCCTAATAATGACAGAGTACATAAACGAGTAAAATAGTTCAATTGCTACAATACAGTAATAGAACATGTTTCAAAACAACAGCCCTGACTCGGAGCAAAGTATTGCAAGAGTCTTCCTCCACAGCACCGCCCCAGAAGCCGACGAATGAAGTACGTGCGACTGATGAGCTCGACTTGCTACCCAAAGAGAGCAGCAGCAAAACCAACAATTGCAGGGGCAGATACAACAGCTCCAGTCATTTCATGAACGCCGCGAGATGCAGCAGCTTCAAGAGGCCCCGCGTGCTGGTCGCGCTGTCGGTCAACTCGACAGCCAACAGGGACAACCGGAGGCGATGCGCCAAGGCAGCAGCCGAGCGGATAAGGCGGAGGGTACTGCGCGCGCTTCTGCAAACTCATTAAGAACCTATGAAACGTACTTCAAGTGCTGAGCTTAGTAATGTTTCTAAACGCACATCTAACTTGACTATAAACTACATTTTAAGCATTCCAGTCAAAAATAATTTCCTAATTCAACAGAAGAGATTGAAAGAAACAATAACACTTCCCAAGTGTCACGTGAAATAAAAATTATACCAATTTACTTTACTAGGGAGTACTTTCCTTCCTACAAAACCCTCATTAGGGGATCCTTGATCACATGGTATTATTGAAATATTCGTTGACATTTTGTGTTTTGCCGCGCAAACATTTTATCAGTGTTGAAAGATCTGCTAAAGCTAACTAAATATAGACTTGATTACATAGCTCACAGCCATGTGAAACGAATGTTTATGACTATACTCTTCTCTAGTATCTTGACACCTGTTTTATTTACACGAAGTCTGTTCTCTGCTTTGGAATAAAGCCCATGTTGCGGGTCATTAGCGGTGGAGTATTTATGAAAGAATATTCTCTACCGAGCGCACGTGAATATTTGAATTGACATTTAAACCCATTCTAATTTGAATTAGACAAAAAAGCGAATATATTATGAAAGAGCAGACTTGAGACTATCAAAATTGCCCCCAAACCGAAAATTGATATTTTAGCCCAGAGTACCGTTCAAGGTTCGCTTAATATTAACTCAACATTTTAGCAGCACATTCACTCATCCTCTCACTGGTCTCGAACATCACAAACAATATCTGAAACTTTCAATCCAGAACAAATCGCAACAGCACTACACCCAATTAAATTCACCATATCACCAGCTGAAGCAAACTGTATGATCTGAAAACTGGTAATTAAAATACCCTCCGGCCATTACCTAATTTCCAACAGTTCTTGATAAAACTCGTACGTTTGACAATTTTTGTCATGCATGGTTCCTGTATAAATTTCACCAATTAGGTATTTCGCAATATTTATATTCCGCTCTATGCAGCGTTTTAAGCTACGTAACTTTCTCTGTGCAGATAAACGACTCGACCTCCAATCTTTACTCATCAAAGCAAGGATGCCACAAGGCAGTGTTTTAGGGCCACTTCTGTTCCCTACGACATGCCTCTAACCGTCTGTTCTGAAATATCCTTCTTTGCTGACGACGCAGTCCTTTCCACATCCTCCAATGATAGCGATACCGCAATTGCCAATTTACAATATGATCTCTCAGTCCTCGAAGCTTGGTACACAAAATGGCGAATTTATCCCAACCCAGTTGAAAGTTCTGCAACAAAATTCAAATTACGTTGACCCCGAACAAACTCTTTCTCACGCTCTCCAACTCCTCCAAACTCTAGCATCCACCCACAGGGCCAGTGAATTATCTTGAAGTGTTCCTCGAGCGCCGGCTGAATTGAAAGTATCACAGCAACTCCATTATGAATAAGGTTCATGGAAAGTCAATCCGACAAAATCTGTTACTCAATAGATCATCATCACATAAACTCACAAACACCGTTCTATTATGTAATACTAAAAATCGCCCCACTTTAACTTTTGCCTCCCCAATGCGGTGTTCAGTACCCCCTACCAATCTCAATTGACTTCAAATATTTCAAAATACGTTTTTCCGTAAAATCACTAACGCTCCTGGTTTGTCCGAAATAACCAACTTCATGACGTTGTTTGCATTCCACCCCTGACATCTTTCATAACACAAATTAAACAGCAACGTCTTCCAAAGACTCTCTTCGGTACTGAATGTAACCACCATTCCGCGGGAAAAAGCAACAAACATTTTCACGGTTTTCAAGAATTAAGAAATCATTGTCCTCTGAGCTCGTGAGATAATAACTACTTTCCCCTGTAACCCACCCAATCATCGCGAACCAAAAAAGAAACACAAAATTAACAAATGAAAAAACAGGATCCCAATGGAGTTAACCTCAAATGTAAATAACGGATCAAATGTTGAAAATAGTATGTTGTTTTCTGAAACCATCACACCGAAAGAGTTATAGCTTAGAAGTGAATAATGTCTTGTACTTCGGTGAGTTTGAAAAAGATACACATCCAGTACAAGCTTACAATACTTATTGCTCTGCAGCTATACCAGTTTACTCATTTCTGTAGCTCCAAAAATTCTTTAATGACAATAGCACGTCCCTTAGTACATTAGCATGCTTAGTTCCGTATGAAAAGAATGTCAACCCAGTGGAAAAATAGTAAACTCTGCGGTAGCCACTTTACAATAACAGCAAGAGAGAAGTTCTCCTGCGATGCAACTCGAAGGGGAAGCAATTGAAAGCATTCCCCTCTTCTCTGTGCACTCGCGGCAGGCGGATTTGTGAAGTCGGCAGGGAGAGGTCGTTAACATCTCTCGGCCGACGGGTTTCTTTTATTGCGAGAGCCAGTAACTCGCAGCGCCGGTGGCGTCGGGAGCGTCGTCTGTGCAAATATAATTAGGCCTCTCGAGGGTGCAAACCTGTAGAGGGAGTTGCAAGAAGGAAACAACAAGGAAGCGGACTGTGCTTACGGGCGATGTGGGCGGGAGGGGGGAATAGCGAGCGCAGCGTGGAATGTGGAAACCGAGTGGAAGGCTGGGGAATGGAAGAAGCGTGTGTTGTAGCACTGTTATCGGCAAAAAGTCGTGGAGAATGTTGGTCAATGTTCAGTAACTATATAGTTGTACTTCGCAGATGGGATGAACATAAAAGCAAAGGTGATAATGGTTGTGAAAAATGATTACATTTGCAGGAACTGCTAAATCAAGTGCGTCAAAAATGACAAAAATGACAAAAATGACAGAGTTATTGAAATGTATATATTGATGCAGAAAATACAATATTATGTATAAATGATTTTCATAACGTAGAAAAATAGTGAAAACTCGTATTTAGTGTAATACAATTCTAAGGGTTGGGCTCACCAATATACAACTAACGAGACGTTATTAAACGAGTCGTTAAAATTAACGTCTTTGTCAAGATGTGTTTTGTTTTACCAACTTCTCTCTGTCATCGATTACTTATCGTCAGTTAATTTTTATGAATTTACAAGATGTTTAAATACTCTAATGTAGACAGTAAAGGCAGAACATTGAAGAATTTTTGGTGGACATCTGTTTATTTTCGAAAAAAAAGAGATTCTAGCAACATCAGTTTTTTCATTACACTTATTAATGTTGTTCACTTTCTTTTTATTTAAAACGTGTTTTAATCAAAACTGTCTAACTTGTTCAAAATTCTTTAAGGAGGAGTTAAAGACAAAATAAGCAAATAATTACTTTCAAATTATGTATATACTAATAAATCTGTGGCAGTTTATGTAAATCAAAACTCACAATTTAAAAGCAATTCAATGCACACTAAACAATCGCGAGAACGCTAGCGAAATAACGAGATTATTAATCGCATATTTGCTAAGAAGAAAAGGTGGGTTGTTGCCAATTATCTTAGTTCTGTTGGCTAACTTAACTAATCCCAATAGGAAAAAAATTGGACCCAAGTTCCCGGATTTTGGTATAAAACGTGAAAGTTGTCATTTAACTCTACGAAGTTATAGACCTTTCTTCATTTTCTCGTATATTCAAATTGGTTCCAAAGCGGCCTAACCACGAGTTAACTGTTCCTTACGGTCCTGAGATCGCCCGTGAACCTTAGCGGAAGTTTTGTAAAAGTTGAAGTTTGTCGAAAAGCAACTTTTTTCTAAAGGGCCGCTAACAGCTCCCAATGTCTTGTTAGTGTGTTTTAACAAACCTTAGTGAAATGAACCTTAATGGAGTTAATGTAATTCCTACCACAAATGATTAGTATTACTATGTCACTCGTCATCATATATCGAGATTCATAGTTTAATGAAAACAGAAACAGGTTTTAAGAGAATAACTATCGAAATAGCACTGGCGGCAAATAATTTATAATATATTTGTGGATTAGGGTATCTGTGTTCTTCGTGCATTTCTGGTATGTTCTAAAGCGGCATATCTTAAATCATTGTAATTTAAATAATCGTTGATTTCTTAATTATGCTCCCCCGGCTTACATTCTCCAATGGGGTTCTAATATATCTTATAAGGCGAGGCGAGGCGAAGCGGAGGAAAAAAAGTGGAAATAGTATTCCATGAAAAGGAAGCTACAGCTAAAGAAAATGCAGCAGGGGATAATTATATTTGCTGCAATAGGAGCGGCATATGCCGCGCGTGAATGGTAAAAAGCAGCCGTCACAGACGCGGAGACTGGGGAAGACTGCGAGGCAGCATGAAAGGGACGAGGCGGGGCGAGGGTGGAGGTAGGGCAGGGGAGGGGAGGGGTTGGACGGGGCGGGGGTGTGGCAAGGTGAGCAAGGGAAGGGCCGGGGGGCGGGCGAGGCTGGGGCGGGGGCAAAGCGAAGGCTTGACGGGGAGGGGAGGGGCGAGGAGCAGAGGAGGTGAGGGGACAGGGCGAAGGCTTGGCGTGGCGGGGCGTTGCGGTGGAGTAGCAGGGCGGGGCAGGGAAGAGCAAGGCCAGGGCGGGCGAGGGCGGGGACGGGGGCGGTGCGGGTGGTGCAACGGGCGCCTCAAAGGCGGAGTGGCTGCGCGCCCTAATTGGACAGCCGGTGCGGCGCCGCGGGACGCCTGCACTGCACCTGCAGCCGCCCTCCGCCCTCCGCCCTGCGCCCTCCGCCCCGCGCCCTCCGCGCCCGCGGCCCCGCACATCGCCCGCACGCACCGCAGCGCCCGCGGCCCCGCCCCGCCCCGCCCCGCCGCCCCCGCGCCGCTCGGAGCGACCGCAAGAAGACCACTCGGAAGACGCTTTTCATTTCAGCTACTGAGAAGGACGAGATTCATTCATATCTCCGAACCGCAAGAATTGATCTTCAAAACCCACTGGTGCAATAATAGAAAGAAAAGATTTTTGAATAGATTTTGCAGGGGGCGATAGTACTTGAAACGAGAGTTGGGTAGGCACAGATGACCTCACGTAGGCATAGAGGAAAGAAATACACTTGGAGCATCAAAAGGAGAAAATACACGTTTCAAAAGTAAACAGAATTTAATCGACTCCTTAAATGACGACCATTTCTTCCTAAACAATGCTATATTTTGATGTCGGGTTGCATAATTATCAATTAACAAATATCAACACACGTAACTAAAATAGAATATCAGTATACGAACGGGTATTTGTAAATATGTTGAAGTTCAGAGAATGTATTAGAAATTGCGACTGACGTGAAATGAGAAGATAATGGATACGAATTGCAAAGATAATCTTGCGACGTCCATGTAATTCCGTTTGCTAACTGCTGAGTCCATACGCTTACGGGCAACCCAGAATGAGACTGTCTAGAAAAGTGCTCATTCTGAATCAACAATTACTTTGCCTTCCTTCGCCGAATAAAAATATTTCCCTTCGACTGGAAGTCTCTCAGCACTTTCCGCCGAAGGAGTCTCCTGACTGTTGGTACAAGCGCGTCATTCCCCGAGTAATTTCGGTATATCTTTGCGGGAGGCAAATGTTTGCTCTGAAGATTTTGAGATGCATTATCTTAATTTCGAGGAGAATAGAACGTTTTTAACTTGAAGAGAAGTTCCATTTGGACGGTCTTGAACGTTCGCATCGGAATACTTTTTATTGAATATAATTATATGGTTGTAAAATTCGAAGACATTGCATGATCGCAAACCATCTCCAATTAGAACAGTCGTTTCTCAAGACCATTCCTTGAAAATCAAAATTCTATATTTCGTCTAATTTATTTATTCTTTACGTTAAACAAAACTCTTTATTTTGTATGTTTTCGAAATTAAAACGTAGTGCATTATTAAGTTTGAGATGCATTCTAAAATAATAATTTATGAATCTACTAGTCGATTATTTCCTTTCAAGATTTAGCTACGAAGAAATACCAAAATTGAATACTGAACTTCATATGAAGTGCAGATTTAGCATTGTCAAATGAGTGTTTATGTCGTAAAATATATATTCTATAATGAAATGAATCTTATGTCGTTTAAGAAAGTGGCTATTATTTGTTCTGATTGAACGTACTTGCAATGCATTTTTGTAACCTTGTAAATACTACCCGAAAGTATGTAATACGTTGTAATAGCATTCTTTTGAGTTACATTATATCACATATTCATCTAATTATTTTGTGACTCTGAAACTTATTGTAATAAGGAGTCAGCTTATCGCCAGCAGCTGCGAGAGCAAAGTTGTCCCGTGTCTAGCGTTTGAAAGGGAATGACGAAAGGGTCGCGGGTTCCATCCTTTTCAGGAGCCGAAAATATGCTTGACGCGTTAAACAGTAGTGCGTTTGTGGGGCCAAGCCGCACCGGCCGAAGTCTTAATGATTGGCCGCCATCAGTGTTCTGTGCTTGTCACAGTTTCTTCTTGCGCTTCCAAACGAGTACCCGAGCAGCACTGTTTCTGGCTAAGTACTGCGCCCAATAATAGTTTTTGACCTATGTGAAACTGTCTTTTAAATATATCGGAACTATAATTGTACCTGTTAGATTTTTTACTAGTATCTTGCGAATAAGAGTTACTGAATATTTACTCTCACTTGACAATAAATGAATCTTACTTGGGCTTCTAACTAGATAATTACTTGAACTAGTATAAACATGACTGAAAATAGCTGCATAACTTCAATATGTTATGAGTTCCAGAGAAAATACTCAATTATGAAATGCCATCTGCCTTCTTTTCTTGTATTCGCTTTATGAAATCATTCACATCTCTACGATAGTTTTGAAACTCCTCACCTTCTTACGAAAATATGATAAGAATCATTGCAGGTGGCCAAAGCAATAGTCTTGAAAATATCTAGTAAACGACTACAATTTTTAGAAGAAAATGAAAACCTGTGGTACTTGACGAGTACGTACTACCCCTACAACATAAATTTAGTCACATATTCAAGTTGATATATTTTCTTTATAAGTTTTACTTAATGATTGGGCCAGAGCGGTGCATCTGTGGCGTCAATCTACAAAATCGGAAAGAGAATTGCAGGTCGTTCTCGTGGGATCTAAATGGCTCTGTGGAACCCCCTGAGCCGCGCGACAGCCGGCCTTGTTTCCGTCCGGATGAGGGCGGCGGGTGTTTGCGCAGCGGCTGAGGACGAAAAACCTCTCGTCCCTCGGCCCCTCGTCGGCGCCCGTCGCCCGTCGCCCGTCGCCGCAATTGACTTCCGGCCGGCGCCGCCCCGAGCGCCCCGGGGGCGAAGATTACTGGCGGCGCCGCCGACGGGCGCCTAACAAGCGCCTGCGGAGCGAGCCCCCCCCCTCGCCCAGGTGGGCGGCAAAAGCAGCTTATTAGCATTAGCGTCGAGACGGCGGCGACCGGTGGGGGCGCGGCGCGGCGGGCGATGGCCAGAGGGCGATGCAGTGGCTCGCAGCCCGTACTGCCCCGCGTGCAAAATTTGAAACAGTATTTAACATATTCGAGTAAAATATAAAGATTTCAGTTAAAAATAAATATTTGAATACATTTTGCTCTAAACAGAAACAGGCTACCAAAAATGTATTACTGTCTTCAAAACCCAGAAATAAAAATCTTGTAGAAAATACTTGATAGGGAGCCAGCGTAGACAAATTTGTTTGGAAAAGGCTGAGTTGGTCGCGTAGCATGGCGAGCAACTGCCGGACAGTTGTAGAATGAAGCGGCCGCTCGAGCGAGATGTTGGCCCGGACGGGCGGCCGGCAGCTCGGGAGCGACGGGGGCGGGGGGGGCGAGGAGAACGCGCGCGCGGTCGGCAGCCGCCCAAATGAGGGAGGGCGCAGTGACGCGCGGATTACACTGCCCGCACGCGTCCTCCTCGCCCGCCCTCGCCGCCCTTAGCGCCCGCGCTGACTAATGAAGTGGGGCGCCGGCAGCTGCGCCGCCGAGACGTCCAAACGGACGGACGGAGGGGGCGGGTTGGGGCGGCACGACAGTCGCGACGCGGGTGGCCCGGGCCACTGCAATAGGACATGGCGGGCAGCCACTTATTCCTTTGATTGATACATTAGTGATTGCGACGCTTCAACTGCTGACATCATCAGGTCCGTAAGTGTAGCCCATGTTTTTTTCGTCGGAGGTGGCGGTTATCTTCCCCTGCTGAATGGTGAGATCCAACGCCGACCTCCTCTGTCGGCTGGCGGGGTTTTCCCCATCCAAGTACCTCCCACCAACGGGGCACCGCCTCAGCCGGGCCAAGCTCTAGTTCATGAGTTACCCGACAGTTGTGGTAGTAAAGTGTATGTAACTGTGTAAGCAGCGCCGACATCTTCCTGGTGATGATCGGGGAAACAACGGGAAACTACCAATCAGAGCAGCCGGCCTGAATTCCACCTAGCTATGTAGCAAGTATCAAAAAACCTGCCTCCGTCGGGTCTCAAATCTGCTTATGCAGGAGGAACTCATTAAAATTTCTCCTGAAACAATTGAGTATGATTAATACGTTATTCGGAGAATCGAGTTCCATGCATATTTGATCTTTGTCTCATTTTAACTTACGAAAAAAGACAAAACGCATTGCTCCTATCCCTATTATCTTAAGACTGTTCAGCTTTAGTTTACTACCATCATATTATAGAGCATTTGAATAAACAAGTTCATTATTTTGTGGAAAAAATAGTGAACATAATGTGGACACTTGGCAACTAATTCATCATTCATCGTTCATACATACCCTCGAAAACCAAGAAAATCTTCTGATTTTCGATATGATGAAAATTGTCACATAAATTGTCTCTAAGTTGCAAAATGACAGATTGAACTATTTTGGAAATGTTTCCATTCGGAAAGCTTAAATGAAGAAAATGTATATAAGATAATAATTTAGGGTTACGATAACACGTTCAGAATAATTTAAATAAATTAACGATTAAAAAGTGTAAAACTTATTTTACTATGTGATAATTGATAAATATATTAATAATTTCAAAAATCAATTTTGACACATATAGTTGTACGTTTAGGAAAGTTTTGCGAAGGAATATTAATAATTAAATATGAAAGTTCAGAGGGGGAGAACAAGGGGGATCCCCATGCTAATTAAAGAAAATATGAAATAGTTGTCATGTACACATAATATAATGAAATAAAGCTTTTGATTTTAGGTTTATATTTCAGTTTGAGTCAAAGTTAATGTTATTTTCACCTTATATGCTTTTTGAAGATTAAGTTCTTCGGGTGACCGGTCGTAGTGAGTTTCTTCTCACTCTTACCAAGTAGAAATAATTACAACTGAAAGACAAAAAGTGAAGCAAACAGTACTTCAATAAATTTGTTGTGTTTTATTTTAATCTCTTACTACTAGTTTTCTTTTATATCTCCAAAGTTGACCTGATCAAATACATGAAGCGCATAATATTCATTATTTAAATCGCCGAACTTTTCAAAACTTTTCTTAACTGCTTAATTAATTTATGCTAGTCTTGTTCTTTGCAATATTAGGTTTATAATTTGTGTTCTAAAAGTTGCGAATTGGATTGATATATGTGTGACTGTGTTATTTCATGCGCTCATTTGCCTAGACGTAAATGAGAAGTAACAGCATGTTGTTTTTAAATCAGTTAAACAAACGAATGCAACTGTAATTTGCGTCATAGGACATCGGCGAGTCTGAAAAGCGTTCATTTCATTCAAACACACAAAAAACCTAATATATTTTGTATAACACACTGGCGTTACTGCTACTCATTAGAAAATATTCATGGTCCAGTGGATGCACTCATCGTTTAATGTTTAAAAAACCAATTTATACAACTCGTGTAATATTAGCATTAAATTTAGTACCACCGTATTATATTTTTATGCAAATTTACTCCTGAATATACATATGACTGCTTGTTAATTGGGCAAGGCCTGCCTGCAAAAGTGAATTCGGGAGTTAAGTAAAAAAAGATTATGACTGTGTTATAAAGGGGAATGTGAAAGAGATTACCGAAGCACATTCAAAATAACACGCGAATATTAGAATATTACATCCTCTTTGTTTTAGGCTGCGAGAGGAATTTTTTCTGAAACGAAATGTCGAGTTTATGGAGGGAACTGAAATCCGTTTTTATATGATTCAACTTGACATATTGGGATAAAAAGCATGAAATATGTGTTTATTGGAACAACACGTTTGGGGAATTAAAGGGAAATTATCTATTGAACATTCATACTGTTTGTTCCTTTTGCTCTCTTATTTTCTTTCTTATTATGGCTAACAGTTAAAAGTGAACGTTTGTTGAAGCAGAGTTTTAGAAACTAATTTAAATTTCTAATTTAGAGTAACTACATCGTGCGTCATTTGCATTTTCCTTCTATCTCACAAAAAAATTACGTTTTAATCAGTCTTGACAAACAATGGAAAATTAAAAATAGATCTTTTCTGTTATTTATATACCATTTCACTAGCAGAAAAATTCGCTTCTTTTGAATTGTAGAAATGGGTTACTAAAATGATTATTGTTGGAGAAAATAAATGGCGAGTAATATGCGTACATCAATCAAAAAGAAAAAGAAATTAGTAAATCACATTTCGACAATATCGCTTTTATTCCTCATTAAAGTACACAGTAATGTTTTTTAATTAAACTAAAAATTTCATTTAAATACTTCTATTACTATTTGGATCATGGCGGAGGCCAAAATTCAGTAGTCATATAATATTTTGTTAAATATATATTTTCTTTTGTTTCTCATTCGCCGTATAAATACACGTAAATAAGAGACCAACATTGCACGGTTAGTTCCGCACGGCACCTTGTTACGATGTTTTGCCAGGCGCCAAGAGCTTTCAATCATTTTCGTAACACCAGTAAGCGGATCAACGCAAATGTAATAATATTTTCGTTATAGCTACTTCCTTCTTGAATATACTTACTGCACAATATGTTTATCCAAGTTCATATAGTTTGCTGCATGCTCTCCATTCATCAGTGATAATAGTTGTTCCGTTGCTTCCCTCTTTCTTGCTAACTTGTTATCGAAAATTTCAGAATTTTTATGGACTTCCTACTTTGATATAATGATTTACAATTACTTTTCTAAGGTAGTAGTAGGGTATATAGGGATGCTTTATGAGAGTAGGGAACGTGGGCAGAAGAAACAGGAAGGCCAGCTTTATAATCTAGAACGAAATGAGAAGCACGTTCTCCTTGAGAAAGAAGAAGAGAGGGGATGTAGGGTTTGTGGAGGAGAAGCTGTGACATGGGGACATGTGATTGGTAAGTGTGGAATAAGTTGGAAATGAAGAGGAAGGGTTTAGAGAGGTAAAGAAATGTGTAGGTGGGAGGAAGAAAGTGGAGAGAGAGAAATATTGAAGATACAGAAATTAAGAGAAAAAGAACAATGACAACGTTGTATTAGGAGACGTTAGGAAGGAGAGAATAGAATATTTAATGATGATCTGGTGTATTTGGGATAGGTGGGGAGGAATTATAGATGTATATATAAACGGGAAAGTTTGTAAATGAGGTAGGAAAGTTGAGGGAAAAAAAGAGAGGAATGTACGAAGGATGGATGGAGTTTTTAGGAAGAGTTTTACTAATGATATGTAGGAATATGTCGCAGTTGTAGCTGTAAAAAAATCGAAACAAATAAATAATGATGATGTCTTTCTACTGTTGGTTACGCTTGGGAAGAGAATCTTCAATCGTACACTATCTATTGACTTCTCCAATTCTAAATATATTCGCATAACGAAAAACCATGTAACCTATACGTCGTTATCTCATACCAATGTGGTCACGAACAGCGGGAATATGGTAGCTAGTATGGTAAATATAAAACATTCCTTTTCAGACACATTTAACTCTCTGATCACAATGAATAGCGATTGTATTGTTTAATAATTAGAAAGCTATATTTTATTAATCTTAGCGAAAAAGTAAGTAGGATTTTTAGCAAAATGCTTACATAGATAGTTATGTTTCGGTTACAACATATTTTACAGCTCTTTGTTTGTGCGATGAAATGGCAGGGATTCAGCTACTCTTGCCCATAACTTCAATATTTGAAAAATCATTAATTAAATTATAGAGAATAATAAACTTATCATGAAATTTGACACTTGTAATCTTAATGTAAACTCGACCATCATAGGTTTCTTAGAGCAACAACTGATGTCACTGCAGTGGCTGTGACCGGGAGGTCCTAGGGTTGGAATCCCTATGGTGGCAGAATTTCCTGTAGTAGGTATATCTGGATCGAATTGAGCCTCTGACAGGAGGAAAATTCTAGCGGCCGGCTGCTCTGATCGGAAATTTTCCGTGACTACTCTGATCAACCCCCGGAGAACGGTGGAGAAGTGCCGCAACAAATGGACCACGGACCGCACGCGATCTTTCCTTCCTCTTTCTGTCATATCCTCCTCCTTTCTTACAAACACACTTACATACACTACACTACCACACATGGTGGGAGACCAGTCGGGGACTTGGAAGTTGTCCCGGTTGGGGCGGTCGCTGCTGGTGGGAGATACTTGTACAGGGAAAACCTTGCTTGCCGACTTGTCGGAAGGCGCTGGTTCCCGCCAGCCAACGGACGAAGATCACGTCCACCTCACGCGATAAAACACACGCACTACACTTTAAAACGGTAATCAGCGATTCAATCATCAACGAAACCGTTCCAAATACTTAATTTTAAATGAAAACACTGGCGTGCGGCGCATCCTCGCGGGGTGGGGTGGGGTGGGGGTGGGGGTGGTGGGTTGGCGGCGCTCCAACGCGAAAGCGCGCCGTCAGCCGCTCGCAGTGCGAACGGCGTTCATCCGCGAGGGCGCGCGCTTGGCGGCGCCGCCGACTGCGCCAGAGGCATGGAAGGCCGCGACTCGGTGGACGTTCGCAACACTGCTCAAAGTATAGACGACCGAAAGAAACCAGAAAGACCAGAAGGCAACTGACTGGGTTTGCGATATGTAAAGTGAAGAAGACGGGAGTGTCATCACGTGAAGTAAATAGGGACTAGCTGGAGCCATTCTATCATTCAATGTTTTAAAAGTGTTCATAACAGGTCTCAATCTCAGACCAGAGACCTGAATTGTGAATCGAAGCTATCTAGACCTGCCACGACGGACCTACAAGTATTAACGCGTCAATTTACGTATATTACATCGATTTCTAGACTCTACTCGCTTCTGGCCGTCTGCTATGTAGTCCAGGTCGTCAATATTTCCTTTCTGAGTTGACACCAAGTGTCCGACATTTCCGCACGTTCTCCAAATGATGTTTCTTCTCCACATTCAGTACAGATTACAACAGGTTTCTCAAATTTTACCCAAATATTCCTTTCAAATATTCACCTACATGTTCTCCCAAATGATCCTTCAAATCTTCCCTATAAAATGTTCCCCAAAAATATTTCTTAAAAATGCCCTGCCAAATGTTTTGCTCAAACGTTCTTTCAAATATTTCCTCAACTATTTCCTCATTATTCTCCCAAATATTCCTTCGAATGTTCCCACAGATGTTCCTTTCAAGGTTTCCTCACATCTTCTTCGTATGTTGAACGCATGATCCTGCACGTGGTGCTCTGGAGGTTAAACTGGGAATTCAAACTTTTAAATTACGTGTTTCGTTAAGAAATACTTTCTCAAGCGTTACAGCAGCATAGAGTGAACGCGTCTCCTGCCGGGAAGTTGCCGTCAAACGGGAAGTACCCAGAAGAGCGAAAAGACCGAAACTGCACTAAAAGAGCCCTAAGGTTTTTTTTTTAAATTTGCAATCTTCCAAAGGAAGGGCTGTTTAAATCATTGTTTTAAAGTGAAAATAGCTTCACACAAATATCCAACATTTAGTCCTTAGGTCTTCAGGGGCCCCAAAAAACTGGACTGTCATAGGGACTGGCAACATGGTGCAGGGACACAAGAACACTTACATTGGTTTCCTTGCAGGAACACACACAAAGATTTTAAGTCGCTAGAGAACGTCCGTTTCGCGTTACGCCCGAAGGTAAACTGTATTGTGATGTAATGAGTGTTGTAGGGAGGGGGGGTGCCCCTAATCTAGAAATGTATAAATCTACGAACGTCTGTGATTTTCCTCCTTAAATCCCTTAGATGCTCCCCTGGGGATGTGCTTACCTGTCCAGCAGCAATACGCGTTTTCTGTCCCTGGTTTCTAATGAAAAGGAATTACACGGCATCTTTCCCTTATATAAAAATATAAAGAAGGAAATGTCAAACACAACGAATGCGAGATATTTTGCAAAAAGAAGTAAATCAACAAACCAAGAATAATTAAATGTATTTTATGGTAAGATGATTCTCTGTTCCCGGGTACGTCAAATGCTATGAGCGTTAGTCCCGTCAGTGTGGAACATGTTAAACTAGGTGATGTAGTTGTATTTCCCCCCCCCCCCCCCAGGAAGTGTGATGCTGGACCGAGTTAAACGTCGGCGTGTGGAATAATACGAATTGTGTATTTCAACAAATCAAGAATTGATTACATGTAATAATATTATTTTTGTTAACATTCAGGGCTTAGTTTCTGGCGGAAACCCAAGGAAAGGCGTTCCAGTACCTCCGAAACAAAATAGGTGGAAAAAACAACAACAAAGCAGGGAAAAACTCTTTGATTCTTACGTTGGTCAACTTTCATAAACTCAAAATTAAATAATTTTCCAATTAACTCTATGAGTTCTACGAATGTAATAAATTATTAGTAAAAAATGAGAAAATATAATTATGAACTCAAATTTTTCATTACTATTATTACTAAATTCACAAAGAGCCACTGTTACTAATTTTTATTAAGTATGGTTATAATTATTAGGTTACATTATAAATATATAATTATTTCTATAAAATTAATAACTAATTTGGGGTGCGTTCCGATATCTAAAATTTTATAAATCAAGCACTGTTAAAATTTAATGTCGTTATGAAATAATTATTTTGAATTTAGTAAATATGAAACATAAATTCTCTGTTAAAGATGATAACCTATTTTTTATCTTCACTAAATGTGCAAATTCTAAATCAAGAATGTTTTAGGGTATTGTGTAAAAATACTGAGTATTTTAGCGGTAAAACCATAAATTAAATACTCCTAGTAAAATTTAAATATAATTCAACTCCATGTTCAAACCAAATTTATATTATAGGAGCAACAATTATGACTACAAAACAAATTCCTATAATTGGACATCAAAGCACCACCCAATAATTTACTTTAATGTAAAACAATTTTAGAAAAAATGACATATTTTTTCCTCCACTTTTTGACGGTAAATTATTAATTCAGAGAGTAGAACTATGGAGTCGACATTTTGGCCCACAACCCTCTTCCAGATGTCCCTGAGTCTCCATCGCTAAGAACGCGAGTGTCCTCGAGTGGCGTAGTCCCCAACGCGAGGGGCGGGGAAGCCAGTCAACTGACGTTAGGGGCCAGTGGCTGAAGTGAATCGCGCGTTTTTGGTTGTTTCTTTCTGGCGCCTTTGGGCACATCCTAATTAAGTCGGAAACACGCGTGTTGAAACGGTATCAGAAAGTTGTTGGCTCGTCGGTGCTTGTGGAAGCCGGTCGCAATGAGCGAAGACCTTGATGAAGCCCCACTCTCCACACTCGCTCCGCGGTCCCTGCTTCGCGTTTACGAGGCCCAGAACGCTCCCATGTTGCCACACGGCGGCGCCCACTGGAGGCTTAGGATTTCATTAGCTTCCAATTACCATTTTCAAAGACCAATTGAATTGACTTAAATAGTTACTTTGGAATCTTTTTATTCCTCAGAGATTTATGAAGAAAGGAAAAGGGATTTATTCGTGATAATTTTATGGCTTCTAGATTCGTTTAAAACGCAAAGGAAGTCGCAGTTACATTACATTAAGCTCGTTATAAAGGAGCTTATAAATTCAAAGTCGAGTTAAAATTCCAATTAACTTGCGAAATATAGAGATCTAACTTCTGTCACGTGGACTGAAAAGTAGGGACTGATGTTACAGGATGCGTAGAGGTATTTTTGCTGACGTGGTAAATTACAACAGCGTTCAGCTATAAGTAAAAGTAATACATGTAAAAATATAAGTTCACTTCATTTATAAGAGGATGAAATTATTTCTTTCACTCTCAGCGATAATAAAAAAGGACTGATGACAGTCAACTCTACATTCTTGTAATTTTTTTTAAAGAATGGTAACGTAATAATATTAAATAACAACTAGTACTACTACTACAGCACGCACTTTATCGTACTAGTTACGGTTACGTAATATTACAAAATATTTGTTTTCCCTAAAAACAAATCTTAGCCATCACCTGTAAAATGCATTATAAAAGTTAGGTTAAGTAGAATTAGTTATAAAACCATAAGGCGCAAAAACTAATTAAAACTAATACATGAACACAAATTCGGCAATCCAAAAATGCGTTTCCTATAACCATTAACATAGTCCAACAAGGGGTTCCAGAATTTCAAACTGCCGGGTCGCGGCGTTACCATTGCCGAATAGCGATCTGATGCCTCCTGAAAGACTGTACCAAATGAAACGTGGAAAACTCGAATTTGCAATTTCGATCTTTACAAAAATTAATCAAAATTACTCACATTTTTTAATGTACCTGACCTTGTTTACTTGGCAACTTGAAGAATAGATTTCATTCAGCAAAAATCTTTATCATCAAAATTGAATTTTTGTAATAGTATTTTTTTTTGCAAATATGGATAATACAAAGAGTTTCAAAAAAGGGGCCTTGAGCTAGCAGGGGCTTTTAAAACCATACTGTATTATATTCGACAAAAAACTTACAGAAAAAGTTGGAAATATTTGTCAGAAAATCATGTTTTTACAATTGCCTATGTTTTATACAAAATCACACGACAAATGATGTCCTTTGGAAATTGTATTTAACATTATCAAAAGATCAGATTTTGTCGAACATATATCATGAAAAAAATACCATCTTCGATATTGATATTGTAACAATATCTTAAACAATTTTGAACTTTTGTAACATTTGAAAATGCAAATATTTTAAAAAATGTGACCTTTGTAGTTCTTTTAAGCGTCATTTATGCTACTGGACGATAAAAGTTAATAAAACATAAGCATACATTTTGAAAAAAATTGAAAATGATAAGGTTTTGTATAAAGTACCCATAAAAATCAAAATATCCGTTTCAAGTTCAGGGAAAGGCAATATCAAACAGATAAACCCTGGAATATAAAAAATGGTGAAAATCTTGCTTGCGGTGTAGCCTCAAGTGTCGTTCATAGATGGTCGGGCAGATGTTTTCCCGTAAATAAAGTTTTCGGTAGCAAGGCCTCCCAAAACGTTGTTTCTGTCAACACAGTTCTTTATAGGAAGTAATGTAGTACATATATGAACACGATTTATCCACATTTTCTTTACCAAAGACGATAGTGTTTTTCTGTTCAAAACGTGATGTTATTTTCCCGCGTCGTTACAATACTTTCTCTGTACTGCATATGTAGTATGTGACAAAGGACTAGTATTAGGCTGCAGTAATGACTGAAAATTAAATCAGTTGCATCCGACTAAATGTTCTTCTGCATGTTGAATTGAGATACAATTATTATATGCAACCTAAGGTTGAATAAAAATTGGCAAGAGTACAAAGTGTTCCCCTTTCGCCTACTGATTCTCTGCAACTTGGAGCCAAATCATAGTGATTAAAACACTTTTTGCATTTGTTTTTATTTTTTCGTATATTAGTATAAAAAAGCTTACGTAATTCTGAAAAAAAATGTCGAAACTTAGACAAAAGTACACATTTTGCGGATACTTAATACCGGAAAAGTGGCGATTCCTTAAATTTGGATTTTTAAAATTTTTTGGAGTTGTACTTTACAAGAACCCCTTCGGGTTTTCAACATTTTCAAAAAAGTCTTTATGTTTTTGCTACATTAGAGAAAATATCCTTATAAAAACAGTAAGATGTAAAATTGATCCTCTAACTACATTTTAAAGATTTTTTGTATTTTCTCGCCATTACTTCGAAAACAAAGAAAATATTGTAATCTGGCGTCGGAAAACGGGGAACTTTCGAAAATTGTTTTTGCCGGTCACTTGTAACGAAAACGTTGATAATCTTGTTGCTATTTATAGGAAATTACTTCTTCTAACACGTTTTGTTTCCTTAATCCATGTTTTGTGGGTCCTTGATACCGACTAATCGATTGACGGCAAACCGTCAGTCTGTCTGCTTGTCTGCCTGTCTGTGCGTCCGCCAGTGATCGACGCTTGCGCTTAGCAGATTTTCTCTAAAACGGATATTCCCTGATCGATTTAATGAACCCGAAGCTCCCTGAGTTTCAAATGACTATTTTCCCACTTGGCTGAGAAATACAACGGGAACATCTTGACCTCACATGCCAATAAAGAAAATCTTTCGGGAGCCAAATATGCTGTCTCCTGTATCATTTGTTTATGTGTAATATTAAGAAAAAAATTGCATCACTACAAACTTTTGTAAAAAGAAATATCGGTCACGAACATAAATTATTTCATAATATTATTACTATCATTACTATTATTTATAATACGAAATTAATGTACAACAAATGCAACTATGGAGTGACGTGTTTTTCTCTTAAACGCTAAGCTTGAATTAAAACATCTAAAAAGTCTGAATATATAGATTAGGAGATAGAAAACAAACGCCGTGTGTCCTGGGAGACACGAAAATCAGGTTTTAAGGCTCTAAAATGTATTATTTCTAAGTTATGCACTATGTAAGATAGAAGAGTTGCAATTTCAAGTTGAAGTTGCAGGTTTCATCTGCACGCTCTGACTGTCTGTCTGGCGCGACATCCCGCGAACGGGCCAGGGCGTACCAGCAGCGTCCCGGCCTCGTGTCGATGGGTTTTTGAGGGGGAAGGGGTGTGGTTAGCACGAAGACTTCCACATGCCGTACTCTAATCTGGTCTTCTCAACCTGAGAAGTGAGTTTTCTCATCGTCACACAGCAAAATATGCTGGGACATTGCAAGGAAAACTCACACTATGATCTTGCCCGACCTGGAATCGAACTCGGGAGCGCATCGGAGCACGCTCGCCAATGAGCTACCGCGATTTTATTTCATAAATTAATAACACATATACATTTGAGCTTTTTCCACTAGTTCTCGACATACATTTTAAGTATGCAAAATGTCAGAATCCTCCGAGTGCGCAATATGTAAAACATTGGTTTAGTGAAGGTGTTCACATGAAAGGTGCAGTCGCTCAATTGTACCTCTTAGTGACGAACTTTGGCCACTAGCAGCTCAGGTGCGCGTCCGTGCCATCGCTGGCAGAACGCTGTTCTCAAAGGCTCCGCACTAAGCCACTCGTTGGCGCTACTGAACCTGCTTCTATCTGATGACTGCGGCCGCCGCTGATGCCCACAGGGCTGTGATTTCGAGCTCTAATATCCTTTCCCTCGGCGGCTGGAGGCCGCGCTGGTTGCGTGTGTGAAGGGGCTCGGCGCTCCTTAGTGGCGCTCCAGAGTGGCGCCGTGTGAAGGCAGCTTGAAGAGTTCGTGTCTCTTGTTTCGTCAATTGAATCATTTATTTCAGAAACCCGTCCAACGCCAAATTCCTTACTTCGAGAAAACTGTGAAAAAATCCCCCAAAATATCTGATTTCAAAATATGTTTATTTATTAAAGCACTTGATAAATTAATATTTTTCATATAAACATGCACTAAACGATGTGTCAATCGTCTTGAAGCAATAATCCGCCGCTAATGCGTGTTTTAGATTTTAGTATTTGACGGGTGTCTGAAATAAACGATTAAATTGCCATGGCCATTGATCCCGTAAGTATAGTTTGTGTCTTTTCGGGGAGGTGGCGATGATCTTCTTCAGCTGTTTGGGGAGATCCGGCGTTGACCTACACGTTGGTTTGTTGTTTGCTCCGATCTAGGTATCTCCCATCAGGCACCGTCTCTGATGATACAAGCTCTAATATCCTGACCGGACTTGCGGCATGTGTGATAGTGTAGTGTGACACAAGGAGAGGAAGGAAATATCTCGCATTCGCCAGGTGTTGATCAGAGAAGCCTCGGAGAACTACGATAAGGGCTGCCGGTCTCTATAATTCCCCTCCACACAGCGGCTGAAATCGTCCTAGCTATGAAGCCAGTCTTGAAAATCCTGTCACCGACGGGTTTCGAACCCTGGGACCTCCCGGTCACAGGCACCGCAGTATCATCAGTTGATATCACATGCCTAAGCCGTTATGACGGCGGCCTAAGGGCTACCTGGGCCTCTCGTTCGGAGATAGCAATGGAGATCTTCACTGGCAATTGTCCCCAAGGGAGCGCTACCCTTCTCAGGTCCCTCAGTCGGCGATAAAAGGCAGACGGAAGTGGAGGGCGAAAGTGGAAGGTGAGTCCCAAAAAAGAAAGAAAAACGAAGTTGTACGTAAAAGACTATCCGTTTGCCCCCCCTCCAAGATACCTATTTCATATACGAAATTATTAAACGATTGATGTTGTAAATGTTCGATTTTTTTTTCATTTTTATTCTAATTTTATTTTCACGAATTATCAGACGCACTTCTTGCCACTACTTAAGCGCCCTACTTTAAAATTTTTTAGGTTATATTTTGTTAAATTTAAAAATTATCTATATAATGTATATCAGCAATTACTTTTATAGAATATAACTATTGATTCATAGCAAATTGCGAATACTTTATTTGTTTGAGAGTTCCGGATCATATTTTATTAAAAATAAACAAAGTACGAAGACAAAGGAATTATCTCTAATGAGAGAAGAAGGTATTGACTCTTAACCCAAAAATATGTAAGTCCTGATGTGTGTATTTTTTTTTTAAGTTTGACAAAACTTTCCTCGTTATTCTTTTATCGCAATTTGAGACAATTTCTCTTCAAGATCCTCTGAGCCACTTTAAGTCAGAATAAACAAGAGTTGGCCTCGACTAAAGCGAGTTCACAATTGCGAAACACCCGAAAGTGGAAAATAGTCGATTAAGCACTTTGTCGTGACGAGGCAACGCGACGCCCGTCCTGCGGCCCAATTACTTCGTCCGAAATGCCGCGCCGGGAAGTTGAATCCTCAATTGGAAACGCGTTGAACGGAAAACAAAGTGTAAAAAGTTAATGCCGAAATATCGAGTTAAAATATCGCCTCCCTGTCGTGCTCGCGGTAATTGGACTTAACGAAGCTGCCGGCTGCTAGGTGGCTGGAGCGCTGAAATGTCGTTGCGAATTAGGAACTACGCCGCGCACTTTTGCCTTCTCGCGGATCAGCCAGCACCGCTCGCGTCGTCGCGTTCTGCTCTTCGTTTGTTTGTTTAAGTCAGAAAGATGATGTGTCATTTTATTACCGGGTAAGATTTTTTCTTTGAAGTGGGGCGGTTTATTTTATTGGTGATGACGTACACAAAAATACAATTTTTATGAAAAGGGTTCTCATCAATATTTGTTGACGATGGTAAATAATGCAGTTAAAGATTCTGTGTAATTCGGTGTTCGGTGTAACACTGTATGTAACCTTTCAATAAAAATTTCAAGAAAATACCCCATACGACTTAATTGTATTTTATGGGCAACATGCATTTATTTCCGTGCTTAAAGTAATTTCCCATTCAGAAACAGCCGTCAATGTAAAATGGTATAATATTAACTAACGATATGGTTTTCTAGTCAGTACTCTTATTCATTGCATCCATTTCTGACTCGCTGAGTGCTGACTTACGAGAACCCGAAGACCATACATCTACAATGTTAAATTCAAGAAACATTATTTTCTGAACCATAAACGTTAGAGGATTTTTTATACTGTAGTTTCTTGTCTATATTTTAAATGTATCATAGGAGTTTTAAGAAATTTTAATTTGTTGTTGATATGAATTTTTAAAAGTGTAGAATATTTACGCCTACCTATTTTTATTATTATCCTGCACATAATTTGTTTGAATAATATATAAAGTCTTACAATAAAATATAATAAAATAATAAGATATAATAAAAAGTCTTATGATAAAAGTTGCAGTCTGACTTGATGAAATATGCATAGAAGTTTAAATCTTCTTGTTCTAATAGTTTAGGAGAAATGTTACTTCTGTAGGAAAAAAACAAACCTACGGGAACCAGATTTCAAAGTTTGCCATGTATTTTTAGCACATTCCAGGTTCATAGGATGGATTTTCAGACACTGCATTTACCCTTCTAGTTTATTTTACACTAATACCATAGCGTTTGTTTAGCTAGCTGCTCACCCTTGCCAACTTTTGTCCCCTAGTTTTCTTATTCCTGTCATTGTAAAGTAAAAAAAGTAGGAGATAATTTCACATTGCCAACCATGCATAGCGAAGTCGGCGCGCAGTCGGCATCAAATAAAATAAATACAATAGTGAAAAGGGGAAAGATTGAAGAATAATAATTCACCAAAAAGTGAAAATCGATTTTTTAAAATAATATTTCGCCTTCCCCCTAATAGAAAATGTGTCGTAGATGGTCCAAGTGACTGGTGAAGATCCAGGTGAACCGCGCCGCTGAGGCCTGAAACCCACCGACCACCCGTCGATGTTCAGCCGCTGCGCTCGTGGCGCTGGGTATCATCCACTCTGGTTCCTGGGAGACCCGCCCCCTCCCCCCCCCCCCCCCCCGCGACGGAAGACTTCGCAGCGATCCGCGAGCAGAGCAGCTTGACCCCTTTCCAGGGCCCAGATTCCTCCAATCCTATTTAGTGCTTAGTGACATTGAGGTAAGTAATTGAAGGCGATGCTCGCTCCGTCTTTCCGTCTCTGCCCTCCCCCTCTCTCCCCTCTCCCCACTCTCTTCCCGATCCCTCACCTCCTCCGTGCAACGTTGGGTGGCGTCTTTAATTAATCACAGAATGGCTACCGGTAGACGGGGATAGTGACTCGTTTGTTTTAGCCCCTCTCTTTTCTTCTCGTTTTGTCTCCGTCCTTTCGTTGCCTTTTCCCAGACCCTCAAACTTGTTTATTTGGACCTTTTGGATCTATCTTCCTCGTTACTTAAGAGTATCTGTTACTCGTGAACTTTTGTGCTCAAAGCAATTAAAAATACAAAACATCAGTCTAACATTACTAGTTTAGTTAACCCCCTAACAGCTTGAAGTCAGGAACAAGAAATTCCAAATTGTCAATGCCCAATTTTGTACCGCAAACCTACAATCAACTACAGTTTTGCCTGTCAAATATAGGTTAGTCAATGTTTTCTATTTATGTCAAGTATTGTATATGACCCGCAACGGTGCCTTATATTTTTCGTAAATATTAAATGTTTATTCAATTGTAATAGTCTTGACCTCAGACCTAAGTAGTTAAACCTGAGAATTCTCTAAACAGTGAAAATATAGAAACATCTACATTGTAACGTGTTTTTAACCAATATCATGGTGAGAGAATAACCTGTGGATGATTTACAATGTAGGCAAAAACATCTATGAACCAGCACAACAAATGACATGATAATGATAAATCGACAAGTAACAATATATTTATTAGGAAAGTGAAGACATTCATTTCTAAACTCTTGATTGAATCTCTATTTGAAAAGCAATTTTAGTAGCGTACTAATTACTACGGGCTTCAGATGTATTTATGATCAAAAGAGAAAGTTACACCCAATATTGGTTTGATGGTAACACAATCCAGTTTACAGAGTGAACATCGTAGCCTGGGAATACAACGCTTCGCTCTATCATTCTCATGCAAAAAGTTCGTTATTCATGGAAATCGACAAATGTTCATTCCCCGGCGAAATGAACGAAGCATGTGAAACTACAATGTGCAACTTCATGATACATAATTTAATATAATACATTATTATATAACTCAATATTGTACAGATACGTATATGAAAAAGTCGAAAATATTAGTACCACTCTGTGTACGCGTACATTTCTCGTACTTCACACAATCGCATCTTAAAAAATGCGCGAAATTTTCCAGTAACCGTATTAGATCCAACTTCTGTTACGATTTATTTCAGCTTATCGCAGCACTTTGCAGTCCCTTGAGAAGTCTTTGCAAAATGTATTTGTTCAAGTTGTTGCTCACATATTATTTTCGAATTGTGTTGAGGGTTTTACTACAGCGTTGTCGTACTGCTTCGTCGTAAATGGATATTTGAATATTGATCTTATTTCTGGCGAATATCATCATAACTTTGTCGTCGTGAGTTGAGAAAACGCTTCGTGCTATTGTACTGGTGTTGCTGCGAATTCCGCAACTATTTTTAAAATTTTTGATCAGTTAAAAATTTCTGGTAATGAACCAATTTACGGCCAGATTGGGTGGATCGACGTTTATGATTGTGGACTCGAAGGAAGCTAGAATAAATATGTTCCCGGTGCTCTTGAACTTATTGTGAATCATCGACATAAATATTGGGGTTTTAAGAATAATTGTTCACGAGATGACAAGTTACGTAACCTTATTATAACATCACAGTTAAGATTTAAACTCATTGAAGAAAATACACTTGAATTATTTTCACATTACATTGCGTTGTAATTTACTTGCACATCTATTTTGAAATAGTATTTCAATGTTAGAGACGTTCCTAGTGTATTAAATTTGCTTCACGAAATGTTATTGAAATAAATTATGCTACTTTTAATACAGTTCTCCATGAAATTTGTATTAATCCCATAATTTTCCTATGTTTATATTCAGAAATATTTGAATATTAATATAATTTTGTTCAATATTATAATAAATGAATCGCATTAATTATATAATTATTATTCTAAACAATTTAAATAAGAACAAATACTAAAATAAAATAAAAAAATATTTGTTATAAAAGTGATAGTTAACCTAATAGTGAGAAAAAGTGCAAATATTGTGATTTGTGAATATATTATCTTTTTGGGAAAATCAGAATGTCTTCAAGTCGTTCTAGGGAACGTACTGTATGTAAATATATATTTTTGTAGCCGCAAGTCAGTATTTGCTTTAATAGTTTCCAGGACATTGTAAATAAATTCCAAACATTTTTTACATATTTTTTAAAATTTGGGTTAAAATACATATTTTAACATATTTTGCATGTTAATCATTTGTCATACATAATTCCTTGCATTTTAATATATTTACGCGTCACACTGAAATATTTTAGATGCGAGTTTGTCGATAAATGTTCCTGGAGTCGTATTTCTATGAAGAAAAACTAAACTACACTACTGCGCTTCTATGTCCATCGGACCATTGCTGTGGATTGTTAAAATTACTCTCCTGATTCTAGGAAATTGCCTACTCGGAATCAAGGATGACCAGATATTGGCGAAGCGAAGTAACAGTAATCTCGGACTTGTCGTGTTTGATAGAGACCATGCGTTATTAGTCGAAATCTGTTATAGAATCCTTCTGAACCATTTATCGCTCTTCCGGCACCAATACTATAAGTATACACTCGTATATCACAAATGCAAATTTCGAGATATATTCATGAAAACCCACTAGATGAAGCTTATTGAGAGTGGAATGTGATCGATACGTGGGATCGATTTGCGTGTTTCTTTCCCCTCCAAGGATCTCCCCAGTCGGAACCGCCTCAACCGGCACAAGCTCTAACCTCCACACTCATCTTTACACGTGTGTTGTAATGTAGTAAATGAGTGTGTATGTGTGTAAGGAGAGAGGAAGGATAAGTATGAGGAAGGGAAGGTCGGGCATGGTCGATGGCCCATGTTAGAGAACTGCTCCGCCTTTTGCCCGGTATTGATAGGAGAAGTCACGTAAAATCACCCATCAGAGCCGCCGGTTGCTAGAAGTCTCCTCCAGTCGGGTTCAGTTCGATCAAACTAAAGTTGCAGCTCCCCCCCCCCCGTGGAGATTCGAACGCTACGCCCTTCCGGTCAGGCGTTTCTGCGCCTGCGCCAAGGCAACCTCCTGCAGAAACGGCGAAAACAACGTTGAATTTAGGGGCAGCATGGTCGCTCTATTGCTATCTTGCACGGTCGCCTTATTACTGTCTAAGAAATAAGAACGATCACTGCTCCTCGTAAACAACACTATGTAATGTAACAGAACTGCAACATTTCGTGTTCTTAAATTTGAAAATGATCGTACAAGGGAATTTTGAACAGTATCATGAATTTAATTTTGAACATTTTTTTACATGGGGTACAACCATGAGAAGAGGGGCAGAGAGACCAGAGAGTATGAAATAGAGAATACAGAGAGATAACCTTATAATGAGAGAGAGAGAGGGAGAGGGAGAGAGAGAGGGAGAGAGAGAGAGAGAGAGAAATTGTAAAGAATCAAGTTATGTAAATAGAGAAGCAGTGATGGTTAATCTAAACTGTCGTTTCTTTGCTTGCAGGTAAAATTGTTGATATATAATGTAAAAAATAGTTGTTGAATAATGAATAAAATATCTTCTTTGCTTACAGTGAAACACTTTTCTGTTATTATTATCCTGCATAAATAATTGTCTTATATGTATATATTACTTTTTTTATTATAATAAATTCCGCTTCCCTAGTAATTAGCGCTCAGCACTTGTAAGAAAGTATGAAACACACGATAACATCGTGTGTGTCGTAAGGCGAGTGGAGATAGTCTAAAGGGGCTCTGTCGCACTCAGATAATTCACCAGTATCATCAACATCAGCCGCCCCTTCGGAGACTCCATTACAGTAAATCTCGCCCGAGGGCGACTGCCACCGCAGGCGGCGGCGCCGCCCCGAGCGAGAAGCGAGAAGCGAGGCGAGGCGAGGCGAGGCGAGGCGAGGCGAGGCGAGGCGAGGCGAGGCGAGGCGAGGCGAGTGCTTTGCGGGGGCGGGGGCGGCGGCGCCCATCTTCAGCTCCGGGCGCGGTGCACCCGCAGCCGAGGCGGCTGGCCAACGCAATGAAGTGGAATGGCAGAGCAGAGGTAGCTAGTGTGGTGGAGCGGCTCTCAGAATCTTGTCAAGTCCAGTATGAGCAGTTTCGACTTCCTGTCAGAGCTCCTTCGTTTTGTTACGTTTACACGATTGCTTTGCGGTTTTATGTGGATCTCTCTTTCTAACCAAATTTCGTCGACACAGTTTTAACCCAGTTTGTCCTTTCGTTCAAGATCTCTGTGCCGAGTGCTTGTGCCGTATCTGTCCCTTCTTTCCGAGTGTAATAGACTTCCTTAATACACAGACTTTTCAGTGCTTCGTTAGGTATGTTCACATATACTTCAATCGTATGTAGGGCGGTACCTCTTTCAAAATTGATCTGCACACATTTTCTTAGATCACGTTCAATCACATATCTCTCACAATGGACTGCCGTTTCTGTTTTTGTCAAAGTTTAACTTTCATCAGATAGCTTTTACTAATTTTAATTCTCTTTCTTCGCCTGCATTGCTACCGCTCTTGTCTTCCCGTACGTCCCCATCACATCAGTTTTGCCTGTTGCTTTCTCTCCTCCCGAAGCGAAATCTGCTGGTCTCACACTCTGTGAAATCCACCCCAGCACTCACATTGCCCCACTCACCACGTTCACCACATCTTGCCCGATCGCTTCACCTGAGAAACGACATTTTTTTCACAAATTGTCATTAACATTTCTTTCAATTAGTGATTTTTATTTAAAGTTATTTCCATAATTTCTGTTTTAGGGTTGCAATCAAAATCATTACAATGAAAGCTTAGAACATTTGTGGATTTCCGAGTTGTGTGCGTCTCTTCATCCACATCTGTTTTCAATTCGGGAACCTTACGACGTTATCCTCGCAGTTATGTTGCGCACATGAAAGTGTCTGAGTCTGCCGCCGCGCCGCGCCGCTGCGCCTTCGCCGCTTCCTCAAGCGCCTCGGCTGCCTCCTCCGCACGCGCCGCTCCCAACAATTAGACTGGCGGCGGGGGCGGGGGCGGGGGCGGGGGCGGGTCGCCGCGCCGGGCCGGAGGGCGCTCTGGGATTTCATATTACACGTTTATAAATCTGGGCCGGCGGGGGGGGGGGGAGAGGGAGGGGCGAGGCGGAGGCGAGGCTGCTCTGCTCTGTACTCCGGCGGCACCTTGTTACTCGGGCGGGGCAAGGCGGGGCGGGGGCGGGGCGGGGGCGGGCGGTTGTTGTTTATGCGAGGGCCCCGCAGCTGCGGCGGCGCGTGTGCGCGTCCAGGGCGCGTCGCCGTGAAGACGTCGCCGGCTGCTGCCTCTCCCACCCGGCGTTGCGCCGCGCCGCGCTGCGCAACTGTTGCAGCAGCGTTCAAGGGGAAGGCCGGGATTTGTAGTTGGCGACGTCGTCATATGCACTCTCGGAAAGTTGCTCCCGTTGCCGATGGATTCGGTAAATCAGTGCCACGCAATCGGTTTGAAACCAGAGGGTGGAATGTGGAAAGGTGATGAATCTTTATTTAGCAATGAGAACTTAATGAAATATTATTCATTCATGATCAATTTTTGTTCAATTATTCTATCGCAAATTTACTTATTATTTTTACATTCTCGTATATGTACGAACACCCGGAGTAATATACGTAATATGTACTAATAATGTAATGTTGCGATAAAAAATCGAGATTTTAACAGAAATTTAAGTTTTGACGTCTCTGAAACTGAGAAAGTATTACCACTTCCTCACTCTTAAGTCATAAGAAGTACATCGTAAGTAAACGTGCGGGGAAAACGGCGAATTTTCGACAGAAAAACTCTTATTGCCAGGTCCTGATAACGGAAATTGGAATACATTTTGTCTCTATTTACAGTAAATTGATCTAACTCGTTCTGTCGTCGGAGACTACGTTTCGTGGGTCCTTGATACGTAATAATTCATTACGACAAAACATCTGTCCGTCCCTCCCTGAGAAGGATTTTCAGCAAAATGGATATTCCCTGATGGATGTGACTGGTTTTACGACTCCTTCAACTTGAATCGGATATATTCTGATTTTTGAAAGATACTTTACATTAAAGCTGAACATTTCCAAACTTTTCTCATAAATGGTACGATTTTTTTGAATAAACTTTGCTCTGGAATAGGTTAGAAAACGGCTAAAAAAATACTCAAATCTTATTGCCGGTAAAATCTCTGATTTTTCAAAAATTACAAAGTTGAAACGTTTTTCGACGTCTTCCGGCAACTACTATTTTGAAGATAGGGATTAATTAATGAAATCTGATTTTTTAAAAGGTATATCTTGAAATAAGTTGATATTCAATTTTTTGGAAATTTGACTCGTTTTTATGTAATTTTGCGTTCAATGTAGACATTTTGTTTGTCAGAAAAGGCTCCAATTTTTTTCTTTGTATGCTGTTCTCGTTTCTATGAAAGAACAAAGATACTGGTTCAATTCTCGGCAATTTGTAAATCATATGTAAATCGCCAGTAACAAGATCTTACAACATATACGAGTATTCATCGCATTTAGAACTGGTACAATCATCATCATCAGCAACAGGGTTTGGGCCTAGTGGCCCGTTCCGCTCTCAAGAGTCTCTTTCCATCTTGTGTGGGGTCTGCCTCTGGATCGTTTCCCCTTTGGTTTGTATTCGAGGATAGTCTTGGGAAGCCGTTCTGGTGGCATTCTGGTTAGGTGTTCGAACCAATTCTTCCTCGTTGAGTCGATCTTCTCCAGTATGCTGGAGATCTGTAGTTCACCTCTGATGTCTTCATTTCTCTTATGATCTAGTAGTGTATATCCTGCTAATGGACTCAGGAATCTCATTTCTGCCGCTTCGATCTTTCTTCTGTCTGACCTATTGACTGTCCAGTTTTCGCATCCATAAGTTAGCATTGGGACTGCCATAGTTTTGTAAAATTTTAGTTGGGTGTGTTGTCTGGTCTTTTGTCTTAGTGCTCTGCGTATAGTACCGCACAATTTCTGGAATTTTTGGATCTTTATGTTTATATCTTTTTTGTCGCAGTATGAGATGTTAAATCCTAAATAATTAAAGTTGTTTACTTGTTCAATACTTTTTTCGTTTATCACTACTTTACATCTGATATGGTTTTTCCCCTGGAATGCCATTGTTTTCGTTTTAGAGGTTGATATCAAGTTATAATTTTTCCCTGTTAACTCGAGGTAATGGGCAGCTCTCTGTAGGTCGTCTTCTGAAGTACTAAAAATGGCCTGGTCATCTGCAAAAAGAGTAGTGTTTAAAATTGTGTTGCTTATTTTAAAATGTGTGGTTAGTTTACTTTGCCATTCTTGAATAATATGATCGATATATATATTAAAGAGGGTCGGGGACATCGGGCACCCTTGTTTGACTCCTTGGTTTGTATATTCAGTTAGGTTGTTCGCTGTTCCTTTGTCAATACTGATAGTGGTTTTAAAATATAAGCTTTTGATGGTTTCTATGATGTGGTTAGGGTATCCACTATTACGCATAATACTCCATAACTTATACTCCATATACTCCATAACTGGTACAATATTATTATAATCTTTTGCGTTTCTGGGGTAGATACCGCGATTTAATGTAAAGTTATGAAAAAATAAAATCAATAATACACAGGAGGTCGAGAGGTAGATAAAGGAATCATAACGACGTCAATCAGTTTCATATTCTGATAAAATATGTAGCAGTCTCACTATTTTTTTTTTATTTTTATTTTTGCGAGTTCAGGACTCACGCTTTCCACAGTTTCGTTTAATGTACGAAATTTGTAAATTAGGAGTAGAACGTATTGAAGAGATACACGTCGACAGTTGCGATCATTCTTTTATTTCTCAACTTCGTCAGTAGATAGCAATAAATTTTACGTTGCATTTGTGAAGTTGCGTTGTGGGTATTTACACCCGTGCGTATTTGCCTGCCTCAACGCAGCAGCCCTCGCGCCCACCGCCCGGCGGCGTCGGGCGGCAAGGGACGGGGAGTGGGCGACCAGCGAAACGCGACGCCAAGTGCGGCCCGGCACGGCACGGCACGGCAGGGCACGGCAGGGCAGGGCACGGCGGCGCGGTTATCATCGCCACGTGGCCCGTTCGTTATGGTCCATTTTGGAGGCAACGAACCCAACAAAGCTTGACTGGACGGTCGCTGCCGCCGCCGCTCTGTTTCCGACTGAAATAGTTACTGCGCCAAAAATATATCACCCCCATTTTCTCGAATGCGTTGGGGCATTTTCTAAATTGAGGCCGAGTCACGGGGAGTAATTTAGTTTCCTGTGTGTTTTACGAGATGTGCCCGAATTCGATTCTTTGAGCTGCGTTCTTTATTTCGCGCGAGGACATTCGATTTGCGAACATTAAGAGAATTGAAGCGGCGCGTAAAAGAAGTCGTTTCCTTTAATTTATACGTCATTAGTTCTACCACTTTCAATGTACTCACTCTGGTGTGAACCCATACTTTTGCAAATTTAGAGAATGGAATTTTACAACGGTGGTTTTGGAATTTTCATTTGGCTATTAGTTTCATTAGATGTTTGAATGAATGCTCTTACTCGTGAACAACTACGAATAGATTGTTCTGAAATAGGAAATCAAATTATTTCATGCAAGTTAGTAACTTTCTATTAAAGATGCTTTATGAACACTTTCTGTCCACTAATAATAAAAATTAATGATTCAAAAATTGAACTGAAGAAATCAACTGGTTCGCTACCGCCTCCAATATCTTCTGCTTCTGAAAATATCTTGTGCAAATGCAAGATGATGGATTAGGGTTTGCAACGTGTGCCTGTACACCCTGGGCTCCGGATAAAGCCCTTTTAAGCAATTTGTCGATTGAGGCAGCAAGCGTGGGAGCTGCTTCCGAATGGCGTACAGCCCTGCGCGGCGCTCCTCCGCCCCGCCCCGCCCCGCCCCTCCCCGCCCTAACCCGCCCTTCTCCGCCCTGTTCCGCCTGCGCCGCTACATTACTGTGTTCGGTGGCGCACGCCGCTCATAATGCACGGCCTCCGCGCAGCACACCGGGCGGGGGAGGGCGAGCCATCGCCCATCGCCCATCGCCCATCGCCCATCGCCCATCGGCCGTCGCTCCTTCCTGGAGCCCCGCGCTAATGGCATCCGACGCGGCCGGTGCGGGCGATCTGGGGCAGCCACCGAAAAGACATCGCCCATCTCACCCGCCCGCAGCCAGCATGAAAGCGGGCCCCGCCCCCCGCCCCCCGCCCGCGCCGCCTCTGCGCAGCGCGGTAACGAGATGCCACCGCGGCCCTAAGCAACTGTCGCTGTCGCCCCGACTCGCATTTCAAGCCCCGTGCTTCGCTTTAGCAGGCCTTCTCTCTCTTGCGCACACACATTCTCTTTCTCTCCAGTCTCTCGCTTTGCTCTACAGCTCATTTCCATTACCTTCTCTCCGCTGCCTCGCCTATTTTCTGGCCCTGCGCTTCACATAGTACTTTTGTACAGCCCCAAGTGCTTCGGTGTTTAGCACTATCGTTCGTTCTTTAGCACTATCGTTTCCAAAAAGTTTGTACTTTGTTATAGACTTTTTACTTTACTGCTTTACTTCGTAAGAAGATGCAGTATTGTAACGGTGATTTTGCCACAGAAATATCATATTACTGGGCCTGGTAACGAAAAAGTGGATAAACCTGGTTCCTATTTGTAGTTAATTATTGTTTCCTCTAACATGAATCAGAATCCATGTTGTGGGGATTCTTTATAAGAAGCAATCGATTGGCAGCAAACCTCGATGTCCGTTGATCCATGGTCAATGGTAGAGCCTAAACCGGTCTGACAATTTTCTCCAAAATTGATATTCCCCTTTCACTTTAGTGGAACTAGAGACTCCCTTCGAATTCCAATCGAATATTTTAATTTTGGGGATACTTTTTATGAAACCTGAATTACATTTTCAAAATTTGATCAAAAATGGCAAGAATTTTTAAAAATAAAATTTGTTCTCGGAGAAACGGTAACATTTTCGTAAAAATCCCTGATTTTAGGAAAATTGTAAAAGTTCAAAACATATTTCATTGTCTTCCTTCAACTACAGTATTGAAGATAGATATTTTTCCTTAATGAAATATGTTCTTCAATGATACATGTTGAAAGATCGTGTACAATGTTTCAAAAATATAAGTAGATATTGCGTAATTTTGCGTAAAAGTTGGAAATTTTTGAGACAATTATTTCCTCAAAAACTGCTCCAATTTTTTCTTTAAATTTTCTCCTGGTATGTACCAAGGAAGTGTAATCGTAATTTCCTCGCAATCTTCCCTCCATCTTCAATCGTATTCTCTATTAGCGCTGTATCGTCTATCCGACTCAACGCTTTATGTCACCCCACTATCTTCAATCTTACTCCCTATTAGCGCTGTATCGTCTATCCGACTCAACGCTTTATGTCACCCCCGCAACGCTCTACGCTCGCCGTCCCCACGTGCCCCGTCAATTTGCACGCGCAGCAGCAACGCCCTGCCCGCGGAGGGCGCTTCCAGCAACGCATCCGCGGAGCATGAAGCAAAAGGAAACGACCGATAGTAATTGCTTGCATTATCGATTATTATACATCGATTAAATCGGCTGCCCGCCGGGTCGTGCGCCTCGCGGCGCGGCGGAGTGGCCGCTTAACACGCGCGTGAGCAATCATAAAGCGGCGCGCGCCGACGGCCGCGATTGCTTACGGTCTCGATTATGACTGCGAGGAATCGATTGTTTCGGCTGCTACTTGACAATGTGATGCGGGCGGCCGGCTGCGCAGATGAAGCCAAAGCTTTTGGCCGGGGGAGGGGGGAGGGGAACGGAGCGTCAGGCGGAGAGGAGAGAGACGGCGGGAGACGCATTGGCATACGTGAAGAATAATTTATGGAATAGATATTCACACTAGTGAATTAAGACTTATTGTATATTAGTTATCCTAAAAGTCTTTAAAGTCGAATAGTTTACTCATAGAAGTATTCTTGGGGTAATCGCGCGGGTATGTCTTTCTCTCTTTCATTACTGTTCATGTCACGCATATCGAATGCGGTGCAACGCAAAGTTCATGGCCTCGCTATTCAAAGCACAGTTGACGTTTATGCAATGTGTAGCCTTTCTCTTGACCTGAACATGCGTCTGAGAAAACGTTCGTTAATGGAAACTGATATTTTGGTTAAAACGCAATCATTAACAAATGAGCATAGCTCATTCGGCCTTTGGAGGCTTGTTCTCCGTGGTATTTGTAGCAATGATCAGTATTATCTTCGAGGTTGTGAACTTCACAAACACTGACCTACAGTTGCCGATAATAAAATAACTCTGGCACCGGGATTTGTGGATGGGAATACTGAAAAGAAAGAAAACAACAACTTCAAATCCTCTGCTGCGAGGTAGCCCGAGACGCCAGACGTCTGAAAGTGGAAGAGCAGTGCCCGTCTAGGACATATTTCGTTCCTTCACCCATCAATGAGAAGGAGCTGCCAACATGGAAGTTAAATGATCTCTTATTATACTGTCTTGGGTCTCAACGTGCAGTTTCATATATTTCACTAATTTCTGTAAATAAACAAAAATGGTCAATTTTGGATTCGTTTGGAATATAAATGGACTCGTTTTCCACTTCTAACAAAAATGTTTAAAAAATCAATGCAAAAATATAGAACTATTCGTATTTCTAAAGTCGGCTTAAGTGGCTAAGGGCATCAATTCATATCACTGCAGTACCTCTGATCGGCAGGTTTTAAGGTTTGCGCCCCGACAATGGCTGGATATTCGACACTAGCTTCTCAGCTAGGTCGAATTCAGCTACTGTTTGGAGGACAATCATACCGATCTGCTGCTCTGATCGGTAGTTTTCCCTTCTTTCTATCATTAACACCAGGCGAATGCCGAAGCAATACCCTAAAAACGGACAATGGACATCGCGCGATCTTTTCTTCCTTTTCAATGTCCTATCCTCACGCCTTACGTACACACACACACACACACACACACTTACATGCTCTACACTACCATATATGTCCGGATATCAGTCGGGAGCGTGGAGTTTTATCTGCTGGGGCGGTGCCCCGCCGGTGGGTGACACCTGGTTGGGGAGAGCCCGGGTGCGAAAAAGCCGAAGAGCAGATGGCGCCGGATCTCGCCATCCGACGCGGTCCCTTTCGGGACTAATGACCTTAGCAGTCGCCGCGCCCGGAATCACTGATCAATCAATAAATAAATCCTATTTCTGAGTGCCTTTATTTTGAAAAATGAAGCTAAACGAACTAACTCGTCAGAGAATTCTCCATCTTCTTTCAATTCGAAAAATAAATTTGCTTGATTCACTTGCCTGCAAAGGAATTACAATTTCTCAGGATTGTATGATTTATCGTTTCAAACTACTTCGAAACTGATGAACGCGATGAATAAAGACAAGCCAATCGGCATTCTTTCGATTAGAAGTCTGTTTACAGTTCTTATATTAGCAGGACTATAAGGCGATAATGTCTGTCAAGCAGTTAATGCATTTTTAAACACGTCACTATTCTTACTAATTCTTTTATCTTTTTGATTTAGCTTAAGAATGAGTACTGATAAGAGTTACTGAGATAAAATACATTGTGTTTTGAGGATGGTTCTGCAGGTGAGGCCGATGTGAGTGGGAAGGCGGTTGGAGGAGACGGGACTGTGGCGCGCGGGTCCCCTTGAGTGGGAGGCAGGCCAGGCGCGGCGGGGGCGGGGGCGGAGCTGGGTGCGAAAGGGGGCAAGTGGGGCGGCTCCCGAGGGAGGGGGGGGCGCGGATCCCGTGGAGGACGGAGGAGCAGAGGTGGCGAGCGGAACGGGGTCGCGTAAAGGGAACACGTTGGGTGTCTTGGTTGCGTTCGAGGCGCAGATGTCGAAGTTTCGGCCGACATGGTGCGACCTTCTTCAGGGCAAAGACACCACACTACAACATATTGAATGTCCATGTAGTTCTTCAAAAAAATCGTGGCCATTTGGGTTAAAGACATTTGCTTTTCCACACGTCAAGAATTGATAATGTTACGCACACATGCAGAAAGTGATTGTAATATATTGCTAAATATATGTAGGATTAGTTTCAAAATAAATAAAATTTCCATCAATGATATTGCAATCATTGATCCCTAGTTCCTTTAGTGATTTACAGGTACAGTAATGGTACTGCATGGGGGTGATAAATAGTCCTTAAAATTTCCGACTTCGCTAATAAACATTTCTTTGCAATTTCAAGCACTCAGAACCTTGTAATATCACACTCACGTGCTTATTTAAACCAAGTGTTATTTTGAGCTATCATCATCTTCTCTGGTCAAATTAAAATTCCATCTAACAATGCAAGATTCCTTACAGGAACTTCAATTATCTCAGTTCATCCGTTATTGCAAATGAGCTGGTTAAGGAGATATTGTCCATAGCTTCTTGAATCTACAACCCGTTTCCATGATATACCCGCTAAATTGAGATCCCTTCTAGTCTGATATTTCCGGAATGTAGCCTAGATATTTCCAGTAATTTAAGGAACGATGCGAAACCCTCTTTAGAAGCGCTATTAACTGCAGCTATTTTTAAAATAGTAGTAATCCATCCTCGTCGCTGAACTCATAAAACCTCGTGTAAATCCTCAGTAAATATGTCAAAACGATTTACTTGATTACTGAAATCCCCCTTCTACTTTATCAATATAGTTTATATATATTGATACATGAAATAAATATTTATGTTACGTCTATGTCGTTTGTGACCCAAGACTGTCTCTGTAACTACATCAGTTGTATCTGCCGAATTCAACTATTTTTGAACGAATACTCCTACAATTCCCCTGCAAGAGTCGCAGGCTAATCTCAACAGGAGCGACGATGCTGCGCCTTCCACATATTCCCCCATCCCGCGCTGCCCCCCCCCCCCCGTGTCCGGCCCTCGCCGCCTCTGCTCCGATGTTCAATTGAGTCATTAGTTATTCCGGAGGTGTAGACTGCTAATGTCAACTGTTCCCTAAGTGTAGTGCATGTTTTTATCGAGAGAGGAGGCGGAGGATATTTTCTTGCCAGATGGAGAGATCTGCCCCCGACATACAGGTTTCATTGCGAAGATTTCCTCATCCAGATATCTCCCACCAGCGAGAGTTCACCGCATCCGGGACAAGCTCTAATCTCCCGACTGGTCTCCCGGCATGTCTGGTGGTGTAGTGCATTGAAGACTCTTAGATTACAGAAAGCCGTTCACGAATAAAAAGTAACATCTGCCTTAAATTGATTATTCCCCTTCGGTTTTTAAGTATTTAATGCCATTTAAGTCAATAATTTATTGGTTATTTTTTAATCTGAAGTGTCACAGGGATATTGCATCATAAAAGAAGAAACCATTGTTAATAGCGTATTAGATAGTATGTGCTGATGTTAATTTATTGGGATGCAAAATTAATACATGACAAAACAAGACGGTTCTGTGACCTCCACCACTATGTTTAATGCATCGGAAATGTGCTAATGGCAAGTTCACGCATACTGACGTTGAGCACAAGGGAGACCCTTGCCAAGAAACGACAGCCAGACGGCTTGCTTTGGTTAATTAATTTTCTCTTGATTCACATTCTAGCACAGATTATACCAATCATATTTACTCCTAATGTTGTTATAGTCTGGGCTCTTGTCCTTTCAAACAAATATGGTACCCATTGTGATATAAGCACTTGATTGGAAGGCAAAACCTTCGTCTTTAACTTCCGCATAGAAACGCTTTTGGGGCACCTTCGTTACTACGGAGTCTTTGAATGCAAGTGGCTGAGGGAGATCATCGTAGCGGGGGAAGCGTTCCTGAAATGGCTTCCGGAGTAATGTTTCCATAAAAGTGAAAGTAATACCTGTATATAGATTAACGTCTTTTAAAATGTTAACTTTATGGAACAAGCCAGATGTTACAAGGGTATCATCTGGAAGAAACGAACTAGGTCTATTTTCATCGCAGAAGACCCGGCAACCGACTAAAATTTTATAACAAAACGAGAAAATGTTTCATACCAGGGGTCTTCTAGAGAAAATGCTCTAATAATAGCTATTACATCCTCAAAACCACATTTCATTTCATTAGTGAATGTCTTCTATCGCGAATTAAAAAAAGGGGTTATATTCGATACATTTTTAAAAATAAAATAAAAAGAGAAGCTCAAATTAAGGGAACACTTAAAAAGTGGAAAAGTAAATAATGAATAATACAAAAAATTTAGAAATTGAGAAATAAAGTTAATAATTTCCTAAAGTCCTTAATATATTTAATCCTACATAAAGGAGATAGAAGCTTGAAAACTTAGAAAAGTATGTTGTGAAAAAATAATGGAATAATTTTTAGTAGCAACGACATGACAAATTATTACCTATTTGCATCAAAGATCGAAACCTTAATTAGACAAAATATATTTTCGTTTATTTGTTGGAGTTGTAGAACACTGGAGGGTTCCGTAATACCTAAATGTGTCCTTTTGTTTCTCCGAATCCTTCATTCCTTGTGAGTATTATTTTCAAACCATTCCTCGCATGTTCGTTGTAAATTACCACTAGACAAATTTCTATATCCGTAATATACATTTTCAAAGTGTCCAATTTGCCCTGAATACAATATGATTTTGCTTGTGTATTTCTGTACAAAAACCAATAAAAGAGAACAGCCTCTGTGAACAATACGCTGAAAAGGGTAATGTATGAACGAAAGGGCGGTTCCTAAGTCATACATTTTAATTATGAAACCAAATTAAAACTATTATTGATCTGAGAGTTCTCTCATGTAGTTTCAAGAAAACTTTGAAGCTAAACGACTTGTGAATTTTTTGAAATTATTATTCGAGTTAGAAGATATTTATCTTTGAAAAATACTTTCAAAAGTTGCGTATTAGCTGTCAAAAGTCATAACTGTACTTGTGCTTTGAGAACTTTCAGAAAACAATAGCGAAGAGATCCGATGTAGAAAATCCGAAAGCAATTGTAGAAATGACTTCTGGAATAAATCTGTAGTTTGTATTTGGACAATGAAAGACATTATCAAAATTGGGTTACGACAAATTAAATTCTAAATATTGTTCTTTAAAAAAATACTCGGTAGATATAAATCGTTTTATGTTAGCACTTTCAATAATACATAATTTTTAATTTCAATATTATTTTAAAGTAATAAGAAGTGTATCTAAGAGAAAAAAGACTGTTACAGCAGCAAAAGTATGAAGCAATGTTGTACGTCTATTGTACTTTATTCGTACTCTGTTTTGTACCTGATTTTTCGCAAATATAATTTTGAGTAAATAAATTAGTATGTACAGTATACTGTTGAGCAACTTATTATTATATACAGTTTTAGAAGCCAAAATATATTATTTTGTTGAAAATTGCGCATTTGGCAATCTCAATATAGTTTCAATGAGATTAATATTTACTACACAAAAAAAAAATCATGCGTGTAGCTGTCAAAACGATTTACAGTGCAAGACTCGGCGAAGACTCTGGCCTCTATACAAGAGAATGAAGTGCAACGGTGCATCCTCAGTGCACCACCGTCTTTGCGCCCCCTCAAGTGGGGGCAGCGTCCCCCTCTGTGTGTGTGTGCAAGCATCCGCCCGTTGCGCCCATTGGGCTCTCCTTCCGCTTAATATTCAACCTCACGCACCGCGCCCATTGCGTGCACGCAGTAAAGCTGATAGTGCGTGAACGCTTTTTAATCGAATTCGCGCTCTATGAATTATTACCATTGCAGCAGGACCTGCGCCGGGAGCACTTCACGTGGTAATGAATAATCAGCGCGAGATGACAGGTAATACCCGGCGCATAAATCA
Source organism: Gryllus longicercus (assembly GCA_038098605.1). NCBI lineage: Eukaryota > Metazoa > Arthropoda > Insecta > Orthoptera > Gryllidae > Gryllus > Gryllus longicercus. The sequence continues at coordinate 5,113,960 of JAZDUA010000032.1, read as the reverse complement.
GCACGTGTGATTGACCAAGACGCCGCTTCTACAGGGGGTGATTGATTGATTAAGTTTCCGGGCGCGTCAACTGCAATGTCAGTAGCCTGCTAGTGTAGTGAATGTTTGATCGCTGTATATGGCGGTGTTCCTTCCCAGGTGAATGGCGAGATCTGGCGATGACCTACTCGTCGCCTTTCTGAGGATGTTCCCTTTTAAGTATTTCCCCACCAGCGTTTCACCGCACCAGCCGAGCCAAGAAATATGCTCCCGACTTGTCTCCGAATACGTTTGGTACTGTGATGCAGTGTGTGTGTAAATAGCGGAGACATAGGACAAGAAGAGGAAGGAAAGATCACGGGTGGTCTGTGGCCCGTTCTTAGGGTATTTCCATGGCTCTCGAATAGTATTGATCATAGCAACCACGAAAAAATACCGATCGGAACGGGCAACCGCTGGAATCCTCCTCCAGACAGTGAAGTGGCTGAAGTCGACCCAGCTGCGTAGCGAAAGACAATAATCAGCCCCCGTCGGGGCTCGAAGCCAGGACTTTCCGGCCAGAGTCGCTGCACAGGTAGCGACAACGCTGGCTCTGAGACGAATCAGCAGGGGGAGGGGTCTGGGGTGGGGAGGCCCCGAAAAGCGAGCAATGTTGCCACTCTGAAGGATCATATCGTTTTGTAGAATGATTTACTTGTTTGTAGGATATGCAACACAAAAGGGGATAATCCCCTTTAGTAAAATAATTTAAACTACGAAGAATTGTTTTCATGTAAATCTATGAGAATGGAAGGGTTTAAAATAAGCGCTTGCAATTGTACAAAGGAAATTCACAAAGTCTCTCACAAATGCTCTCATTATCGAGTTATCTTTCCGTACCTCTATAGCTTATAAAGTATCAAATATTTTAAAATATATTCTTAAGTGAAAAGGTTAGTTTATTTTATTATTCGTTTTTATTGTGTATCTTCATTATTAGCATTTTTGAAGGGGGGATATTATTTGGTCGAGATCAGGGCACCGTAAGACAATTATTAATCTGGCTCTGTCAACGGCACAAGTCCGGTGGTGTGCCACGACTCCACGGATACCATCGTTCGTAATAAGAGAAAAAATTAACTTAGAAACTGAGGGTTTTACAAATATAACGGATACTGTTTCAAATGATCCAGACGATCCCGCGCCCAATTGTAAGATTGCAAGGTTGTTAAGACTAACAGCAGCAGGACGCACTGCGCGGCGCGCGGCGTTCGATGGCCCACAAGCCCAGTGCTCCTGCCTCTCAACATGTGGCCCGAGGCTGAACGAGTGAATTGAAGGATTGGTGCTTCCGGGAACATCCATTGCTATGCTCTCTAGCACCGTTTGTGAAGTGAATCCTTTTACGACTGGAGAAAGAGTGGATGTGAATAGGTTGAGTCAAAGGAGAAGGAAGAGGAAGGAAAGACCGAGCGCCGGCCGCTGCCCGATGGGTAGTGGCACTGCTGCCGCATTCGCCCAACGCTCAGCAACCACGTACAGCAGCCGACCGCTAGAGTGCTCCACCAGCTGGCGGCTGAATTCGATCAAGGAATATAGCTCGTGCCGAAAACACCCCACTTCCGGAATTCGGATCACAGATCCATCCGGCCAGAGTCTCAGCAAGAGAACGGCAATGCTATTTCGAGCCAATTCAACCGATTGAATATCTGAAAACATCTTTGGTACGCGCAGGACCTACGTTGTACATATTGTATCACCTTTGAAATGAAATTGTTTTACATTATTTTACAACAAATATTTTTATAATCTAATTATCTTGATCAAATATTCAATTAATTGAAAATGACTATTTATATATTTTCCGAGATTTTGCCGAAATAGTCAAAAGAGAAGGAAAATAAGATCATTTAGATCTTGAATTAGGACTTGAGCTTTTGTCAATGTAATAAATGAAATGAAAGAGAGAAAATTAAAGAATCAAAATATTAGAAGAGCGTGTAGATTGTGTGCATATATATACATACACTATATGATCAAAAGTATCCACACACGTGGCTTAAAATAATTAACCACTTCGTGGCGCTCTCCATCAGTAATACTAGAATTCAATAGGGTGTTGGCCCACCTTTAGCCTTGATGACAGCTTCCTCTCTCGCAGACATACTTTCAATCAGGTGCGTTCCAAAACGTCCCAAAGGTGTTCGATAGAATTCAAGTCAGGACTCTGTGCAGGCCAGTCCATTACAGAGTCGTTATTGTCATGTAACCACACCGTGAAGTATGAACTGGTGCTCGAATGTATTGAAAGATGAAATCTGCGTCCCCGAATTGCTCTTCAACAGTGGGAAGCAAGATGTTTAAAACATCAACGTAGGCCTGTGCCGTGATAGAGCCACACAAAACATGGGGTGCCAGCCCTCTCCATGAACAACACGACCACACCATAACACCATTTTGAACGTGTATGAATTATTTTGATCACATAGTGTGTACATTTTTCTGCAATTTCAGGATAGAGATTGTTTTTAAATTTTTTAGAAATATTAAAAATTGTTTATAAAATTCACGTTTTTGCTGCATGTTTTTAATGAATTATTTTTTCCACTCTTTTAATAGAAAAGCGCTGTCGAAGTTAGAACTCTGGGACGTAGACACTTAAATCTAAGGTCATGCATGTCGCATAACTATTTCCCCGATGCCGTGAAGCTACACTCTCAATGGCTATTTTAATTTTGAAAATATTCTTCGTGCGTTAAATAATTCTCAGTTGTAATGAGAAGTGAATACATTGCCATGATTATTTACACTCTTGTTTTATTAAAAATATTCAAAATAAAGTAATCCGTGGTATGAATGAATATTGTGAAACCACTTTGAATATGAGTTACCTTTATTTTTTACATTTTAAATATAATTAGGGAATGAAATTAATAATATAATGGAAATAATTAACGCTGTTAGGTGGAAAGAAAACAAAATTATTCGAAACAACATACACAGAGTAACAAAGTTGAACTCTCCCATTCGACTATAGAACTTGGTCGTCAAAACGCTGAAATTGTGTGTGTTCTTTTTCTTCAAAAGTTCAATATTTATGTAACCATCTCTAGGAATCTATTTTAAGGACCACTGTTCCCGGTCCTTGCGTAAATACTACAGAATAATCAACCCGAAAGGCACGCTCCGGTCACTGAAAATGGTTCTTTGTGCACAATTGTTTTTCGTACTTTTCAAGTTATTTTTTGCAGCACTGTCATTGTAAAAAAAATAATGCGTCTTCAATCTTCAAAATTGTATAATAGTTTATTTTTGTTTCAGTTTTATTTAAGCCGCTCTTAGAGCACCCCAAAAGATTATTGAGCTAAATTTGTTATTAAAAAAATCATCCAGAGGGTATCTATTTTTTATCTTACTTGTAGTTTTTTTACAAATACATAAAATACTGTAATATAATATATTCTTGGTCCTTGATGTTCAAATTTATATACTGAAAGGTTGTATTTTATGAAATTATTAATGTCTGTAATTATTGTATGTTACATACGAGGAGATTGTGTCATTGTTTAAGGAACTCGCAAATTTATTGTAATAATTTGGTCCAAGTCAAATATAGTGACAAATCCTCTCTTAAAGATCACCTCTATTAAACGACCACCCCTCTGAACGACCGATTTTGCTTGGAACGGACACCGAAATTCATATCTCTTATGAAAATTATACCTCCTTCAAGCGACCACCCTCTTCCCGACCACCGAAAATCCATATAATGACAATTTTCTTAATTTATTCCTAAGAGACATTGTCAGCAACATTCTATCTGTCAATCGAATAATTAAAAGAAAAATAAATATCAATAATTAAAAGAGAAATTGACGCGCGAATTCGCTCGACATGTTCGGTGCCTCAGCTTCATTCTCGAGGAAACCAAATGGCGGGGAATTCCGAGATTCAAGGTACTGTGGCCATCATGACTGCTCTCTCCATTTCAGTTTCATTTCTTCTAACGAGATGGCGGATTTCAAGGTGACCTAATCTTTAATTCTTTGAATTAGCAGAATATTCCTCACCTAGGAGAATCTCTGGTATAATAGAATATCAGTGTCGGAAGACAAGATTATCTGTTTGTCCCGTAAAATGTAAATGTTAGGTTTGCGAATGGAATTTAAACCCAGCGCTCAACCAAGACCCATTCCGCAGGGCTTTTTGTTTGCGCAAAGAAGTTGGAGAAAAGCGAGGGTTTGAGCTCCTAAGACGTAGAATGTAACGTCCAAACCAAGTGGCAAATTGAGACTACACAAAAAATGGAGGATCGTTGCTGGTAGACAAGTACAGGAAATACTAAATCTAAGAACGATTTAAACGTTAATTTTTAACGAAAACAAAGACATAACAATATTTTTAAATGCAACTAAAACTATCGTAAATTATTCTAAAATACATTAACGTCAAAAAAAAGAAAGCAGTTCGAGCTCATGCACTTCAAACATATTATAAACATCCAAGATAAAGAACACTTTTCTAAACTCCGAGCTGGTAATAAAATACAATTTTTTTGTAAAATATGAGATTTCCCGTTATTACTAACCACCTATCTAAAATATTACTTTTTCCGAGCAAACAGTGGTACATAACGTCATACAGGATTCACTACAGCTGCAAATTGAGACATACTGCTCCTTAAAGCTCCTTAAAACCTACCGGTCAAAAGTCTTAATAGCAACGAAGTCTGGAAATGACTGGTTTTCTTATTATTGATAAATTTAGTTATAAGATATACTGGATAAACATTCGTTAATAGCTGAATCTTTGAATAAATGAGTATGAGTAAGGTTTACGGTATATTTAAGGCATATGGTTTATTAAATAATTATTGTATAGCTTTCAGGTGGAAAAATGATAACTTTTCGAGAAAGAATATGTGGTGAAAAAATTCATAAAACAAATAGGGTGCAGATTTTATAGATAAGTCATTTTTTCTTTTCATTGTAGAACAGTATCATTGAATATAGAAATTAATTTTAAACGGCCCACTCCTATATGTCAGTTTTTCGCATTTTTCGTCAACTTCGACTAATAAGCCATTTTTTACCTTTTCACATCATCGTCAGTGCATTTTTCTCTAATTTCATAGATTTTAATATCACTAATGGTACTTGCTAGAAATTATATTTATGGAATGCAACAAATATTTTCACAGAAATTCTGAGTATCCTATTTAATATCTTTGCTCAGAATTGTAATGTCAGCCGTTGTACGTAATCTACGTCAGCGTCATTGCCGGTTCGGCCGATTTCGGGATAACTAAAGGCGGAGATATCCTAGAAAGGAATAGTCCAATCAAAAGTTTTTCAAGATGCGTGCACTTGAACGAATAGATAAACCTCGATTACATCAGTACCATACCCAGCTTGAATTGTTCATTCGAACTGGTTTTGATAACATTTTTACCTAATTTTCTTTCGCTTTTAGGGTATTTTTAAAACTTTGTAAGAGCTTTTTATTGACGATGTTTGGCCATTTTTAGGTCATGAAAATGCGCTCCTAGTTGTAAACATTTAAACAGGTGGCATTTGCCCCTGATTGTTAGATAACCCGGATGCACAGATGTTCCACAGGTCCGTAACATCTTGACTGCGTCAGAACGTCACGTGCCTAACATCTGTGGATGGGAAATTGCTTAAAAATCAGGAGTAAATGTCACAAGTGTTATATTGACATTCCCTCCATATATTAATTGGCAAAATCGGATCATTTTTGACCCCTCTATGTACCCTATTTATACTGAGGCAGCAGTACCTTTATCTTTTCCCTCTCAGCAGCTCTTTGAGGCCTCTGCGGCCTTCTGGACGCTACGCTGACGCAAGTCGTCGTGCTCCCCCCTGTCAAGAAGGTTCTGTATCCAACAGCCGGCAAAGCTTCTATTATTTGTGCAAATACTATCTCTTTGACCATTTACTGCATGCAGAGAGTATGTGGGATCTCTATACGGTAAGATCCATCTATGAGCCGTCAAGGTGCTGTGCATTACGAAGAAGAAGGTTCTCTTGCCAACATACTCGTATTTGCTGCCTCGTGTGTTGTTAGTATTCGTGATAACTCCATTTGTGTCTTTCTTTTCAGACGGTTTACACTGTGTTATTGTGCAATTTATTCCTGTTAGTGCTTCTCAGGATACTATTAAATGTGTTATATTATTTCTATTTAATTTTGAGGTGTATTTCATCCTTTCTCCCTCTCTATTTCTTTCTCTCCACTCTCTTTTCACCCACTCAACTAACATTTTTTGTAATTGATTGAATATTAGGCTTATTATTTAAACTATTTTTCTTCTGGTCACTCCGACGCTTCAAAGGGCTCCAGGCATACATCCCACATATCGGACTGATGAAACAAAGTCAATTCATTTGGCCGTAGCGAGGCGTGGCATTTTTGAGTAGTCATCACAAGATTTGTCGAATATCTCACTCTATCTTTGTCATCAGTAGAGTAATCGTATTTTACATACTCAGTGACACTTACTGTCTGGTATTATTTGTCCACAGTTTTTTCAACAAATCTTATGAACTTCTTGAGTCTGTTTTGGAATTGAAATTAATGTGAGATAGAAAATAACCGTCCACAACATTATTTGATAAGTTGTTCTTGGAGCTACGGACTTAAAATGAAGTCTACGCTTGAGGTGGGAGTAAAAGTCAAATTCACTCGTTTCTAGCCAATATGACGAGAACCGCCTTGGACGACGCTCCGCCAAGCATTCCGAGTTGGAGGGACGAGTGTCCTGTCTTCGTTCCACTCGACTTATAAAAAATAACCTCGAGGTTTTGAAACTCAGTTTTTACTTTCTCGCCTTACTTCGTAAGAAGAAAAAGTACCTATTTGTGCGCAGAGCACAGTTTTGGCGGGCCCTGCAAACCAAAAAGTGGAAAAATCTCGTTTCTCTTTGTAGTACATTACTACCCCTAACACGTATAGTCAGAATCGATGTTTTGTGGGTCCTTGATTCAAAAAATCGAAGAACGGCAAATACTTGTCTGTTTTCCGGCGCGCTGTGAAAGATAAAAAAAATGTCTTCTTTTGAAGTAAGTAAGGAAAGTAAAAAGCTTTATTTCGTCTCAAACATTCCCAGAATACGCCAAAATCGGTGAGTGCGGCCTTGTAACGTCTTCACTCTCATTGTTTGGTTTATTTTATTCACGTTTCCTTATTTTACCGTTATCTCAACGGCTATTTCTTAAAGTTTAAAGTGTTCTTTACTTTGTTGTAAACATTTGTATTCTTCGTCCATGTTCACACATTTGCTTCTTTTTTCATGTATCCAGTTCATCTTTATTTCATGAAGCATTCGAATAACATGTGCTTCGTAGCATTTCCTATCTTCAAACATGCTGTCCCCACCAATGTACAGAGCCGTCCTCTAGGTTTTATGACCTATTTATCATCTCAACTACATGCGATCCTCCTTAAGCCACGCTCACTAACCTCCACATTGCCCTCCCAAACGCCCTCTTCTGCCAGGTACGTCAGTCATTGTTCTCGTACCGTCTGCCATCTCTTCCAAGTAATGAAGGCGCGCCAGCAACCTGCGCTGCCAGGGCCGCCCTCCTTCAGGGCACTCCCGCCAGAGTGCACGCGAATCAAGGCCCCTATAAAAGTCGGTTAGCGATCTGCTTCTGTCAGGTCTTCCTATAAAATATACACATTATAAAGCCGCGGGTCGCTACCCGGCGACATAAAAGGACCCATAAAGTCCCATACCGTAGCAATGAGATGCCGTTACGGAGTAGAAATGACTCTCTCAAAAACCTCATCATGCCGAAGCGATGCTGCCGGGTGCTGGGGGCCGACGTACTCTCGCTCGCGCGCGGAAAATTGGTTATTTGAAAATTGTTCACCAAAGTTGGCAGCGAGGGCGCGTCGGTTTCCTTTTGGAAATTGGAATATATTTTGCGGAGAAGATGAATTGAGTCGTTCGTCTGCGGAAGCGAGGCGCGCGTCGCCTGTTTTATGCTGCACTTCCCACCTCCGTTTATGACGGCCTGCGCTGCGCTGCTGCTCAGGGCCCCGCTGAGTGTGCGTGTGTGCGAGTGTGCGAGTGTGCGTGTGCGGTGCAGCGACGTTTGTGTGTCCGCCGGTTTCCGAGAGTGCGCCCCCCTTTTCAGCGCACGTCTTTCGACGGTTTTGTAGTAATTGAGGGCTTTTTATGGCGCCAGTGAAAGAAAAAGTGAACGAATGTCCGTTCAGAAAAGAAAATGATAGAGCGGTTTTTCTCTTGCGGGAGTTACGAGTACAAACGTAATAGCGGGAAAGTAAAGAAGTCGTTCCGTAAGTAATATGAAGTTTCTGGGTTCGAGTAATGTTTACTACAAAATAAGTAATACTCATCTTTTATTACGCAATACGAAAGTACGATCAAACACGATTCAGCATTGGATGGCCCAAGGGAACCTTCACCTAAGATGGCTCAAGGGAACAGCTGTTTCTATCGAAGCGATTCTGACCGAGACATTGTTGGGTTCGAGTGTCTCAAGTGAAGGGCTTTCGACTTCAAGTCACGAATTCGGCTTCTATATGCAATTCTAGAGGCCACCTTTCCTTTGATCAGTCTTCCGTGATTTATCTTATCAATACCAGACGAATAACAAAGTAGTATCCTATCAAAAGGGTCATGGAACGTACTCGATCTTTTCTTCCTCTTCCTTGTCCTATCCTTATCTTTATTTTCTTACTCACTCATTTACACTATCTTACATGCAGTGAATTATCACACAGATCGAGAGACCATTCGGGATCTTAGTTACAATCTTGGCCAGGATGGAGCGCCAGGAAACCTGGTGGCCGAAACCTATATGCCGAAGGTCCCTTTTCTACGGGAATCAGCACTGCCCCCTCCCGGGTATAACATTCAAAATGAATAGATTATGTAGAAACTAAATTGACGATTTGGTTTTAAAATTTGCTGGAAGAACAATGGACGTTGAGGTACAATACAAACAACGCAGATTATCAATTTACAACATTTTTGACCGCCGGTCCACAATCCAAATCATGGATACATCCAAGCAAGAATGAAAAAAATACATTTCTACTGTTGTTTCGACTAAACAGCTTATTTTAATCCCATAACGAAAATTGACGATTTTGTATTTACCATTGACAGTCATTTCCTTCTCTTTTCAACACGAAAGGCCAGAAATAAGAAAACCTATTACAGAAAGAAATTTAGTCTCAAGCTGAACTCTTGCTTTAGTTGCTACTACATTGCGATTGTCCCGCATTGAGTGAAAAAAGTCGAAGCTTACGATACGAATGCGCTCTACTCTCTGTGAACAACTTATAACGAAGCTCAAACAATTCCGCCCATAATTCCATAGCGAATGCGCGCATCAGGGATGCTGGGTCTCCTCCCCGATGAGGAATGAGGACCGCCCCGGGGAGGGGCCGCCAGCCACCGACGCGAGCGCCGCCCGCAGCTTGACCTTGACGGCCGAGGCCAGAGGCGCCGGGCGCGGCAGGGCCCGCGGCCGCGCTCCCGTTGCCTTGCGACGCCACAATCCCTCCCGGGGGCGCGGTATCCCGGCGGCCGCCACCAGAGGTCAGTTCAATCACCGCCTCCCCCTCCCCCTCCCCCTCCCCCGACTCACCACACCGCCGCGCACCGCGCCCTGCTCACTCATTAGGATAATTAGTTTGCAAACAGCAGCCATCCATTAATTAACTATTAACGGGATATTGTGTATTACTCCTGTTATCTTAGTGTGTCTATAATAATTAATACGCGCCCTGTAATTGAAGAAACGCCCGCCCCCCGCGCGGGGCGATTGGCGCGGGGCGATTGGCGCGTGGGCGTCCGCGCGCGCCGATTGAAGAACGCGCGCGTCATTACCGCGTGGGCGGCGCGGGGCGGGGCGTGGGGCGCGGCGTAGCGGGGCAGCTAAGCGGGGCGGCGCGAGGCGGAGGCGGGGCGGGAGGCCAAGTCGGCTAGGCGGGGTGGCTAGGCGGGGTGGCTAGGCGGGGTGGCTAGGCGGGGTGGCTAGGCGGGGTGGCTAGGCGGGGTGGCTAGGCGGGGTGGCAAGGCGGGGCGGCAAGGCGGGGCGGCTAGGCGGGGTGGCTAGGCGGGGCGGCTAGGCGGGGTGGCTAGGCGGGGTGGCTAGGCGGGGTGGCTAGGCGGGGTGGCTAGGCGGGGTGGCTAGGCGGGGTGGCTAGGCGGGGTGGCTAGGCGGGGTGGCTAGGCGGGGTGGCTAGGCGGGGTGGCTAGGCGGGGTGGCGCGGAGCGGCGCAGGGCAGCGCAGGGTGGCGCGCGATGGCGAGGGGTGGCAGGGGTGGCTAGGCGGGGCAGCTAGGCGGTTAGGCGTGGCGGCTAGGCGGGGTGGCGCGGGGCGGGCGACCCGTGTCCTCCACTCGCTCGCCGCCGCGACGCGACGCGACGCGACACAACGCGACGCCACGGGGATCACGCGCCGCGATCAATAGGCGCTGCCCTCGGCCCCTCCGGCGCCCGCGCCCGCGCCCCCGCCCCCGCCCCCGCCCCCGCTTGTGGCTTGTGCAACTAGTTCGTAATGCTAAGCCTTATTGCATGGGGGCACGGGTTGGAAACGAGCGACGTTAGGACTTCGCAAATGTGTACGAATGCGATAAAGCGGCATTGTAATCAACATGCAAACGATATTTTTATATAACAGCATTATAAATCTATAAGAGAATCAAACTTAATTTGGGAAACGACTTTGTGACGTCACGGGTATTATAGAGATGTGCAAAAAACTGAGGTCGGCCGTTCGGTTTACCGCTACCACGTCACTATTCTCTCGCTAGAATTGGCTGAAGCAATCATTCGTGCCGTAAAATTGTAATACGTTATCATCTATGCCGTGAAGTGCCCGTTTATGAACGACTTCTTGTAACAAAATAGTAGTTTATGCAACTACTTCATAATGTCATGCTTTATTGCATAGGTGCACCTTTCGGAAACGAGTGACGTTAAGAGCGAGTTCTCTAATGGGTACGAATGCAATAAAGCCACGTAGTGAACGAGTTGAAAGTGTTTTGGTACATCATTATAAATTTATAAGAGAATTAAAGTTAATTTTGGGAAACAACTTTATTGTACGTTATTGTATTTTGCCCCTGTGCGATAAAAAGGTGGTCGGCAACTGTTCGGTTTACCGCTACCCCGCCACGATTCTCTCGCAACGATTGACAGAGAATATAGGACAACGCAATTATTCGTGCCATAAACGGCAAATACGTTATAATCTGTGCCTTAAAATACATTTTATGAACGATTTCTTGTAACTAAAAAGTTGTTTAAAGTAATGGAATACAAAAAATATATTATCTCATGCTGAAGAAGTGAGTGGAAAGTATTAATAAATTCTTCCCGAAAAATTGTTTGCTACGTTCAGCTGTAAGATTTCGTTTTTATCCACTGCACTGTAGAAGAAAAAGAAACACAACTAGTGATGTTACAATATAACAAAGATTTTTTGTACTACTTACTTTCCGAATCTTTTTAGTATGGGGTGGATTTTTGTTTTTACTCCACCTTCTTTCCGGCTACTATCTATCGGAGCCTAAAAGACATTTTTTCACATGTTTTCAATTTTTCGTCTATCACACGTGAAAGAATTATTATTATTATTATTATTATTATTATTATTATTATTATTATTATTATTATTATTATTATTATATCAATAGTATTTTTACATTTTATTCCTTTTCATATAAGTTAACAAATAGTAAATACACCCGAATGACCAAATGATTGTCCTCGGGTGCAGTAAGAAAGCTTTAGCGAAAACAAAAACTGAGAGATGGTAAAAGACAACAAAATTTATAAACAAGTAATAGTTTTACAAAATAGTATCCTACCATTCATACAGAAAATTATACAAATCAAATGTCCTTAAAAAGAAAAGAAAACGAATACAAACAATGTTATGATTAGGTGCGGATTTTAATGAAATATTTTTTCTCCTTTTCACTTTAGAACAATACTGTTTCGTATATAAATTCATTTTATTTTATAACAAAACGAAATGACGCATTTTATATGTAATTATTTTGCATTTTTCTTTGATTTTGACTAGTAAGTCATTTTTACCTTCTTACGTTTTTTTAAATTTATTTTTCGCTGATTTTTTTAAAATAATTTTAATGGTATTTGCTTCAAAAATATTTACGAGGTGCAACAAATGTTCATAATTCCTGACGTACAAAATTTTTCTTCTGGAAATTAACTCAAAATTGCGCATTTTCAAAAATATTAAAACGATATTTTTTTAAACGTCTTCAAATTTTGCCGTGTAAATTTGATATAGGACCAGGTTTTACTCTTGTATAATACAACGAAACTTCTTTCATCTGGATCCCCGTTAACTGGACATCTTGAATCTGATCGTCTAGATTACTCAAAAAAATTGTTTTTGAAAAAAGAAATGTTTAGCAGAGCAAATGAAGACTTGTTTTACAGACGATAATCTCTATTCTCATTAGGTATATAATTGTAATTCACTTGCTAGGAGACGATTTAATTTTTCTCACCACAACATACACTTGTATATCATTTCAATATATTTTACTTTCATCAGTTAATGAAACAAAAAGTATTGAGTACAAATTTAGTGATATAATATAGATTTCATATATTATAATACACTGTTATATTTATATTAATATAAACGTACATTTATTGAATATTAAATGCAAATCATTTGAATTTAGAGTTATTTGTAAATTTAGGTGTTTAGGAGCGCTATCTGGTGGAAACGCTTGAGTCCACCTGGCGGCACAAATCTTCGCGTCGTAACTTCAGCCTCAGAAGGCGAGGCGCGTCGCCGGCCCAGTTTATTGTTCATAGCGGCGCGCGCGGGGTCTTTCGGGCGTCGAGCCCGCGTCCCCCAGGGCCCCGGCGGGGAGGGCGAGTGGGTGGTCCCACGTCTTCGCCTCGTTTGAAGGGGCGGCGAGTAGGACGTCTATGTTGCTCTGGGGACGCCCGGATCATTTGCACGTGAATGGCGGCGGAGCTGCGGTGCACAACACCCTTAATAGGCGGCGCTGGCCGGGCGCAGATAAAGTCGGGGCGCGGCGTCGTCGCCCCGGGCGGGGGGGGGGGGAGGGAGGAGGCCCGCAGGGGCGATAATCGATGGGGGCAGGCCGCGGAGACGAGCTAGCGAGCGACGCCGCTTTGGCAGAGGCGGAGGAGGACACTGGGAGAGAGAGCGCGGACCCCACGCGATGAATTGCAACCAAGCTGCCGAAGCTCTGCACGGAAGAAAGGAACTGTTTCTCAGTTGAGAAGTCGGTGACGATGGTGACGTGAGATGAGGGCAACAACGCGAATGACTGGTAAAATATGGGTTGGCTAAAATATTTCGAGTGAGAGGCAATTTACTTACAACAACTATATTTTGGAGAGTTGCATAAACGCAGAAATAAATGTTAAATTATGACATGCTGGATGAAAGAACTATTTGATAGGAAATATCAGCAGCAGATAGTAATCACAGTAGTAAAGAAGAAATTGAAAGAGGTGTACGGAATAGAATTAGATACATCTACGTTTTGCACAACACACTCAATGGCCATTGTTATTCGAAGAGACAAAGGTTCCAGGGTTGCGCGAGTCATGGTGGTTTTGAAGTGGGTCTTCTTCAGTATTTATTCTTATATCAATCTTAATACTTCCTCATAAGTAAGAAGTCCAAAGCAGTTATATCTGAAGAATGCAGTGGAAACTCAATTGGACCTCTTCGTGTATCCATTGCTATGAAATATTGTTATCAAGATATGCACGTACATTTTGGTGTTAATGTGGCGGTGCAATTTCTGACAATCTTCATAATCCTGACAATTATGACAGTATTCCAGAGCACTGAATTTGAGATGTCCAATTGAGTCTCCACTGCGCTCTTCGGATCTAATCTAATCCATTCTTTTTAAGGAATAGTAACTGGTAAAGTGTACTTGGACATAAAACACACATTCTTCTTACTCGCCTCTCATACTCTCTATGGGAATGCGGAACTTTAAACAGGATGGTGAACCACCACATTACCACCGACATGTACGTGAGTGCCTATATGAGTGAGTACGATAACAACCTATATCTTTTTCACGTTTTTCTCTTGTGAATACCCGTGGATTGTACTTAAACTTTTCTTTCAATTTGCCCTAACTTGACACTTTCACTATTTACCGAGAATTTCCCATTCTATTTCTTGCTGTTTTTGTCCATACACTTACTACTTTACGTTTATTTCGACTTCTCAACGAGTATTCTGTTTTCCGACTTTTCTTGAGCCTCTTCTTTGCTTCCATGTTGTAGTTCTATAACTCAACCTATCGTCGTTATATATTGCTACATGTCAGACCGATCTTCATTTCAGCTGCCTTGCTCTTTCAATGACTTGTATAATACGAGTTTTTTTCTCTTTAGAAACTACATTTGTGTACGGTTTGAAAAATAAAAAAATACATCAAAATGGCGTTTGTGTCATTTTCTTCGTTGGATTTAGCACCGTTCGTACAAACTGTTTAAAGAAAAATAATTGAAGCTGTTTTTGTAAAAATCGTCTTTTTAATATTGCCCATATTTGCAATCAAAATTATAGGAAATTAATTAATATTTAAAAGTATGTAAATAACATTAATTAAAAAACTAACTGTAGAGAACAAATGTTCTGTACTAAAAAAAACTCTTCTTCAATAATGCAGTTGTACGAAGGAACCAAAAATTGTTCAAACTTTTGTACTTTTCGAAAATTTAGATGTAACAGTACAAATCGGATTTAAATCACCTTTATAAGTGTACATCATTCTTTCGGGACATTTTTGAGATAATTTTGAAAATATTCTTAGGTTTCATATGAAATATTACCAAAATTCAAAGAAATCTTTTTGAACTTGTAATGTCTTTGGTCGAGCCAAATCGATTCAGGAATATTCACTTTTAAAATTCTATGAATAGTTTAAGTGCTAGGATTGTTCACGGACGGACGAACAGACAGATACACGGCTGATATTCTGAAAAACCCAACATTTTTTCGGTATAAGAAGATGCCAAAACATATATCCGTTGGTCTCTAGAAAGACATTTTCATGTGATAATACGAAAACATTTATATTTCGTTGAACTCGATTGCTTTCTACTTGAAGATGTTGGTCTGAGAAAAAACGCAATCTCGATTGTGAAAATCCAATCGTTTACAATACGTAGAGACCGAGAGAGGTGACTCAGGGCATCATCTGCTGCCACTGCAGTGCCTCTGACTGGGAGGTCCTAGGTTCGAATCCCTAGGATGTGGGAGGATGTACGACACTAGCTACATGGCTCGGTCCAATCCAGCCGCTGTCTGGAGGAGAACGCTAGCAACCACCTGCTCTGATCGGACGTTTCCCCTGGTTTCACCGATCAACACTTACGCACTTATGTGCACACACGTACACCTACAATATCACACTTCACTATCACATACGCCGGGAGGCCGGTCGGGAGCTTAGAGCTTGTCCCGGCTGGGGCGGTGGCCCGCTGGTGGAACGTGCCTGGTTAGGAACAACCCCGCAGCCATCAAGCGGCTAGGATCTCGCCATCAAGCGGGGAAGGGCAACCAACAACTCAACTCCCGAGGGAAACGCGTGCACTGCTAATCGTTGTATCCCGCAATCACTAATCAATGAAATTCATGTGTAAACATGTATTTCGTGTGGCTTCAATTTGCCATCTGTATCCATTCGTCTAAAAAAATACGAATTTTCATTCCAATCCTTGAAATATTTTGTTTGCATATCTTTTATTATTGATGGTGCGTTTCCCGCACTTCATTTGCTTCCGCTCAATTGCTCTTGTAGGAATTTAAATTTAAGTGATTGCGCCTCATTATCTCCCTCGCATTCGTGCATTCCATATGGCCGACGCCGGGCGCAGGGTTGGGAGGGGGGGGGGGCGCCGCAACATTGTGGCCACGAGGGCTATGAGGAGGTGCGCGCATGTGCGGGTGGGGGTGGGGGTGGGGGTGGCCGCGCTCGCATTCCGGTCACGTGAGTCACCGCGCGAGCAGTCCATACAAATTCCCACACGTCTTCCGTAAAAATCTGTCAAAATGCAGAACATGAATTTGTGTCGAAATTGTCCATTCATATGAAAGAAACTACACAATTTCACCCAATTTTTTTTATGTTATTTGCCGTTTCCTGTAACAATAACGGGCTCGAGTTTACTGAAAGATCAATGATTTAATTTACAATTGTTGAAATTGTTAAAATAAAACTATTTTTGTTTGTAAACAAATTTAGAAACGCTGGAAATAATTATTGAACGATCTCGAATCATTATTTTGGTAAATTTCGTGTGGAAAATTTGAAAAAAAAAATAGAAACATTTTTTAAAATTGCTTAGTCATGTGTAGTATTTTACAATAAGGTATTGTGATGAACGTTCATGCGCCATCGTTCCTAGATAACCTGAAAGCTATAGTCAAAATATTTGATGTTAATAAACTATTTTTGTATAATACTTTTTAATCTCTCGTATTGTACGGTATTGAGATAATTATGTAACACTTGAAAAAAGTGTCGATATTTTAAATCCTTTCACCTAAATGTAGTGTATGAAAAATAATTTTCTCGTTTACATACACCGTGAAAATAAACATTTTGGAGTTACTTAGGTAACGGAAATGTGCGTGTACTTAAAATGTCTCTCCGTTTCATAGACAACACAATCTCCCAAATTGTACAAAGGATTTTCACCCAATATTATCTTCACATTTCAATCTTACTGATGTCGCAGAACTTCGAACTATAAACGGATATTTTACACACTTGATTTGAAGTTCAATGATCTTGTGAAATTGAGGCGCCTAGTGAGAGAGGGAGCTAAAATCACAAAATAAAGAAATGAGAGACACCTTCCCTTCATCTTTTATTTACTTCGCAAATTACATTCATGTTTATAATCCTTTATGATTTTGTATTGATCTTTTAACATTGGTTACACATCCATTTCTTTCAATTTCCATGACACATCTAAGCTACTGTCTCGTATTGTGTAGAAGATAACACAAACGCTGGCACAAAAACATCAGATGTATTAATTACATTCGTATTCAATCAATTTCAAGAAGCGCATTATTAATTCGTCTGGGCTCTGCAGGGTTTAATACTCGTCGGGCATCCATTTATAAATCTAATCTCAGGAGTTTGTTGTGTGCCTAATAGTAATACTACCTAGCGTGATTACTTTTTTGTCAAATATATTTACCAATTGTCTTTTGTAAATATTAAATTGTTCATAATTGTTGATTATAATTGTTAGATATACATAAAAATGTATAAAATAAAATATAATGAAATAATGATGTTCAATGGCTAACTGATACTGCACGGCTAAACTGGCTTCAATGATGATTTGAGACGTGGAGCATCACCTAACTTAATGCCTGATTGGAAGGGAAAAAAGGTTTCTAGACACATCTGTTTCCAACACGTCTATTTCCATCATTTATCACATTTGATCGGAGCGAAGGGGTCAATAATAAAAGTGCAATGTAAACTATAAAAACGTTTAATTTCAGAATGTATAGAAAATTGGGCAAGGCATTTCATATTACTTTTAAAACAAATGATTATTTTGAACTCCATTCATTGTTTATAAATGCCTGAATTTCCATTTCTTTTAATAAAATTGCATAAAATAGATAAAATGTGTGTCACACATATTACCTCCTCCATATAGAAGCATGCGAGAAATAACTCAGAAATTATGGCCGTACATCTGTACATGCAGGACATACTCGCGAGATATGTCAACAAACAATTTGCGTATACAGTGATTCAGGTGTAATAATAACACATTGATGTTGCTGTATTTGCTGATTGTGAGGTTGTAAAATGTAGTTTAAGCAATATACATAATTGTAATACTTGCAACTGGCAGCGTGTTCTGTTGTTTTTCCTTTCGTGAGTTTATTTGTATTTGGCGTGTAAATACAAGGGAATAATATCATGAAGCAACGGTGAAGAGAGGAATTTGTAAAGCAGTTAGCTTCGTATTTGATGCTCACCCATCTTGTAATTCCTGGAATTAACGGGCTGGTCATTACAATTGTTTCGGACCAAAACGTGCTGTAAAGAAAACAGAAAAACTTTCTTCCGCTCACGTGTTCGCATTTTCCATTTACTAAATTCGCTAACAGGTTATCAGGTTATTTTAACACGAATAAATATGATAACAGACTTAGAAGAATGACACTAGAATCAGTATTTTGATTCGACACATATTCGCATTGGCTGGCGAACAACGAATCGAATTCAAGCCATGATATAGAACATTACAAAATAAATTAGATAATTCCACTGGCAACGACTTTCATTATGGTAAATGTAGGTGATACTTTCTCGTACAATTTCTAACCTTTGTGGTTTTTCAAAATTCAGGGAGTTTAACGTAATGAGACACACCATATTTTAATCATCTCTGTGAAAAAATGTAAAGAAAAAAATTGGAACAGATTTGATAATTGATTTTTGTAGTTGCATTAAATTTGCACAAAATTTCGCGATAACTACTTTTTTTACAAATTATATTTTTATGAATTAATTCTAACTCTTTACAAAGTTAATTTTTTTGCATTTTTCAAAAACACAGATAGTTAACAAAAACTGGTACCAGCAACGACATTTATATCGCCTTTTGCTGCACACGAGAGGAACATCAAAGAAAACATTGAGAGCTGTTTTGATGAAATTAGTTGCTTCAAAATTTGGTGTACGATCTTAAAATAAGGTCATGTATAATTTTTCGAAAATATGAGTAATTTTTGCGTAACTTTGAATGAAATAAAGGCATTTTAAAAATATGTTCCAAATATCTTTTCTCGTATGTAGCGAAGGATGATAAAAATCTTGTGCTCTCAGGACTCTCTCTCTATATATATTTTCTAAAATTGCAAAAGTGCAATACTGGCGATAGAAATTTTTAATTAATCTATTCTAACAAATTAGATCTTTATATACGTTCTGATACAAGTTTAAAAAAACGAGTTTTCGGGTAATTTCTGGTTGACGTTAATGAAATTTATAAAAAAGTCTTCAAAACTCCAATTTTTTTCTTCATTTCTTTTTCACCCATAAATTAAAGGACACTAAGAAACTGATACAGGTCTAATTTTCGTTAAACTCTTTGAATTTTTGAAAATTGCTAAATTTAGAAGTAAGGCGAGGAATCACAAGGATTGAGCCGTCGAGGAAGCTGAATATAACCGAATATAACTGACTTTTCCAGTGGTGGACCATTGGTTGAACTCAATCAGGTATTTTGTGTTCGCTTGCGATGGATTACGTCAATTGGGGAGCGCCGCATTGACATAAACTGTGCCTCTCCTAAATTTTGTTCACTCTGCAAGTTGTACTTGAGAATGAGTTCATAATATGAACTTCATACTATATTAGATTTTAGATTTTTTGTTGGTTTATAAATTGATGATATATGACAGACTCATTTGTGTACTTTTAGATTAATTGAAAATAATTTAATTTCTGTGCATTATTTTTGTTACAACAAATTTTTTGGGGACTGTGAATCTGGATACCTTGTTGGTGACAATACTACTCTACGAGTATATCAAGAAACAGTAGATGTTAGAGCCGAATGTTGAACTAGAATGTATTGTTGAAATCTAATAGTTCTTTAGTATCGCAACATGAACAATTATGTTTTATCGCTCGATATTAATAAGTTATCATATTATATCACAATTAATTAAAATGTTGAATGTTTGCAACCTTTTTGTAGTATGCAACTCGTGTTTCTTCATTTAAATTTTAAGTTCCGATCCAATTTTCCTTTCCACGGAGGAGTCCACTTTTTGTCTCCCTTTCTACCTTTGCTTCATCACCGACCTGCTCACCCGGCCTCTTTCAAACACTGCTCAACCGACCTTGTACTAGTTCATTGCAACTGGTGAACACTTAGTTGTTTTACAATGAGGTTTAATATGTATATCTTTGACATCTTGACGATTTTTTGCCATTTTCTGAATTAAGTTCTACTTTCCAGGTTTATTTAAGAATTTGTGCTGCTAGTTTTGAAAAGTTTTGTTCAAATATGAGTTTCTCCTGTGACATTAGAACTTAAGGGTTTTTGGAAATTTCTCCCAAATGTTTTTTTTCTTTTATTTTTTCTTTTCTCAGGCAAAGATTTATTTCATTGCAGAATAAATACCTGAAGACGAGCTTACATGCGCACTGCAGTAGATTTGTCATTAAGCTATGAATATGTGCATGTAATTCAGAGACGCTTTTGGAAGTTGATTGTTTCTAACACTCCTGTGTATACATATTCCTATGTCATTTCAATAATATAAGATTCGTGTATCGAATAATATATTTACTTATATGTATTAATTACCGTAAATCATATTATTGCCTACCATTATTAGATATTATTTGCTTAGTATTATTGCGTAAAAAAAGTAGAATAAACATGGCTTTAGCAATTATATCGCACAATTTAATTTCTAAGTTTTTCGATGAAAATAATTTAATTAAAATTTTTCGAAAAACAACATCTTATTTTAAGAATAATGTACAGTTTATTACAGCAAAAAGCCAGTGTTCATGGTGACTCACTAAGAAAGTAGAACATATTTTTTAACATAGTAATTCTGAAAATGGGAACTGTAACAAATTGGCTTTGTGGCGTACGACGATTTTCCCTCTCCAGCTTGTTTTCCCACATTTCAACACGTACATATTTCTCTTGTCTGCGGTCGTTTTGTAAACGTTCCTATGCCACCGAGAGTGAAAAAAATATTCTGCTTTTGCAATCGCCAGCAAATGTGCTTGGCAGAGTACTACGTGACACAAAATAACTCTGTAGGTCTCCCTCAGCGGAAAGCGGGATCACGCGTTTCTATTGACGTGAACGTGTCCGGAAGCTACATTTAATAATCTGCAACGAAACTCCCCAGATTGACAATCATTCCCCCGCGGAAAAAATTACTTCACTGCCAATGATATATATCTGTTTTTACGCGTGCCCAGAAAATAACCTCCAGTGAATCTCTTTTTCCCGGCAGATGAAATTGGATGACACCGGAAAATTATTAGTGATCAGTATTGATTAGAACGAGTGTTAACCCCGAAAGGAGGTCTGATCGTTAATTTCGTCTCCGAGCACCGCGCTTCACGACAGAGATCATATTACGCTTTTATTTCACCTCACAACTCCCATTTAGGTTCTTAAGATTTGCCATTTTCGTAGACCCGAGGGACTAAAATCATTTCTCAGGCATTCATACAAGCGGCAAAACGCCTAATGACCAGTCTTGCTGGTTAATAACAGACTGTGTTGCTGTTCCAAACAGTGAGATGACACATTTCAACACCAACAATTTAATTATTTTTCCATGAACTTTCAGATGCATTTTGAAAACATTTTATTACGTTGTTTGTAATGTTTCTTCCTTTGCTAGAAATAAATACGTCCATTCAGAAAAATGTACTAACCACGCACAATCAAGTGATGCTACAACACCACGTCTTCCAAGCATCATTTACGATTAATTAAAATTATAATACCGCAATTTCTGTCGATATTAACCCATCTCAGCTTTTACTTGTATAACTCGTTACCTATCAAAACGCATTAGGCGCGAAAAAATTCATTTAAAAGTAACACAAATTTCACAATCTAAAACTCCATTCCAAACACGCTGAAACACCGACAAACGGTGAGAAGTATTTCCCTCTCAACTAGTGTCGTGCGTTCTCTGAATTTTCGGAAATTGCAAAACTTATAAATAATGCCAGATATTAACTGCTGTTGTAGTGCCACTAATTTCTTACAGCGTTACAATACTTTCTATATACTACTATGCGAGAAAGTAAAAATTAAATAAATAAGGAGGTTTCTACTCGAAAATAATATATTTCTTACTATATCTGCAATAATTACGAATACACTTCATTTGTACGGTCTGACGGCGAGGAGAATAAAAACAATGATTCACGTTTTTTTACAATCGAATAAATTTCAGAAAACGGGACCTGCGTGAATACTATATAATTCAACAGTACGCAGCAATTCAACATTTAAATACAATAAACCCACTTGTCTAACGAAGAATAAAGATGTTTCAAAAAGGCGATGCGAAAGATGACTTCCATCATTTTAAGAGCCTGCTGGAAAGTCTGCGTCCTTACGCATAATAGTAGAATATGGAGTTTTCGCAGCATGCACTTTAAATTGAGAAAATGAATACCCTTTAAAATTTCTGGAGTGTCGAAGTGCATTCTTAACATAACTTACGATTAATGAGTCTCTGTATGGACTCTAGGAACACACTTCAATACGTTTGTGTATGATGGAATGTCTTTGGTAGGTACCCTTCTGAGGCATCGGGTTTCACTCCTTGAGAAGTATCAATGTGGGTCTTGTATGTCAGTTTACGAACTAAGAGTTGGAAGATCTATAGTACATTCGAAGAAGAATTGTATTCTAATATTTATATTGCATTTGTTTTATTAATTAAATTGACAATTGACAAGAGCAAAAATGGAATTTCTTTCACTAACCGTTAATGACAAAGCAGAGTCTGCTTTGACAATGCATTCAGGCGATTATGAAAAACAAACTATGAGATAAAAAGCGCGGATATCCAATTGTTGAATGTCTGCCATATATTCACTTCATTTAAATAGTTATTTAGTACTTCTTAACGCAAATGGTTCGTTCCAAATAGCCCTGAAACGCCCCAAATATCTTACAATATAACATCCCCTCACATCACTTCAAATATCTTACAGTGCACTTAATAAACTTTTACCCTTACGCCAGCCTATCCAGGTGCTGCCCTTTCCACCTTGGCCAACGAGTGCAATATTCCGAGTAGTATTTCATCGCGATTCTCTAACGATAAATTTGTTACAAATCAATGTCATTGAGCCCCCTTGAAACAAATTAAACTGGTTTCAATTTTGAATATTTCAGTGCCTATCTCAACAGTTTTTCTAATTTTATATAATACACTAATATAATATATATATATATATATATATATATATATATATATATATATATATATAATATCTAATTTTATATAATATACTACTTTTTACTATAATAAATATTCTATTTAAAACGCGCCAAAGCTGTAGGTAAAAGAAAGAGTAATAAGTAATAATGCCGAGTAAGATATAGTGAATTTAGGAATTTTCCTTCCAATTTAGGAAGTTATTTGTCAGAATATAAAATTCACATCTCTCAAAGTCCTCTATAAATTTAGTATTTAAAAAAATCGCGTATATAGTCTATAACTTTGCAAACACGCAGCCATTGGACTATCGAGGTCGAGTTCCCAGTGGCTCGTGGAAACGTTCTGTGAGTTGTTTGGCGCACTGCACCACTCCGTAAAACACTCATTTGAAAATTCGGTGGTATTTTTCGCACGGTAGTCCTATCTCTCAGATTGGAAGTATATTCTACCTAGTGAGTATCGTGTTTTTTTTCAGAGAGCGGCATGCAAAAACAGCCGTGTTGACGTTGAAGTGGAATCCAAATTATAACAATTTCATCTCCGGATCCATTGTTTACATTCGGAAAAATTCAGGTAGTAAATTGGTTAAATAACATGAAATGTTGTCAGCTTTCTCGAAGTGCATTGCATCAAGTAGGTAAGTCCAATCAAATCAAATGTAATAAAGCACCGGAGCGCGGTGGAAGAGGGGTTTGCGGGACGGGAGAGCGAACAGAAGGGAACGGCCCCCGAATTGCGAAGGTTTGCCTGCTCTGTGGGGGTTGGAGGGAGGGAGAGGCAACCAGCAAAAACAAAAGCCAAGCGCCAACAAAAGCCGGTAGCTCGGCAGCTGTTAATGAGAACTGCGAATCTGCAACGAAATTACTTTTTCCCGACGTAACGCGGCGCGAGGCCGCACCGCTCACTTGAATCACGCGACGAGACCCCCCTCCCCCTCCCCCCTCTCCCCCCCGCCCCGCCCCCCGCGACGCCAAAGGTTATCGTTCGATTGGAGTTTCATAGGAGTCGCGCGGAAAGAAACGGTGCACTCGCGCCGGAGTGAAAGTTTTGAGAAGTGGCGGAAGGGGAAGTGAGGCAGAAAAAAAAAAAAAGTCAAATGTTCGTATCTCCAAAATTTCCGTTTTTGGATTGAATGTTCTCCCCTTCCCATCTGTATTCGTCCTTGCAGTGTTGTTATTTTACGCATTACTTTTTGTTTTCAATTAATACATTTCTGAATATTTTCAAAGATAAAGTAAAACAAACTTAATATACCAAATCTAAAGCTTAACTACATAACTATTTTACTTTGTAATTGAAAGTACAAAGTACATAGTATTTCAGGCTTAAAATTTACCCGCAGTTATGTAGAAAAACATTGCCTTGACAGGGAAAATACTTGACTAAAACAAATGAACGCGCATGAATAAAATTAGAGGGGGCCACCCAAATAATGTTTCAATCATATTTCTTCGACATAATGTTTGGATATGTGTACTACTTAACATGAAAATAAAAATTATCAACTTGATAATTGTAATTCTTTTGTGAGAATAAATTTGGAGGATTCAATCAGATCTTAAATATTCATTTCTCTCAACAATTTGTTCTTGTTAAACGAGGTGAATCTCGAACTAGTAACTAATTGGCAATCAAGTCGATTTATTTTCTTTTCACTCAAAGTAGGTTTTTCGATTTTCAATAAAATATCTAGTATTCACAACCAAAATATATTAAATAAAGCCATTCACGCCATTTTTTCCAGCGCAAAATGCTTCCTTTTCTCACTCAGGTGCACTTTATAGGAGTCACTGTTAACAAATGTCGCGCGACACTGACCTCCCGCCTGCTGTGTTCGGAGACGATTATTGCACAGGTCTCTGCGTCCCCACGAACGCAGTCCTTTGGGTCAGAGATTGTGACGTCAGTTGTGGAAACCGTGCGGCCGAGGGCATACAGGGACCGAGAGAGAGAGAGAGAGAGAGAGAGATAGAGATAGAGATAGAGAGAGAGAGAAAGAGAATGAGAGAGAGAGAGAGAGAAAGAGAATGAGAGAGAGAAAGAGAATGAGAGAGAGAGAGAGAGAGAGAGAGAGAGAGGGAGAGAGGGGTGGGCTCACTCGCTGTGCTACCGTCCTCGCAATTCTCGTGATAGCGGGAGGAGATACACGTGACCTTTGAATCGTTCACACGGGACAGTCTCCTTAATAAGAATAAACGACGAGGGAAAAAATTGCAGAGCAGAAAGATTCTTTTTCCAACCTTGAAAAGCCACCCCTGCATAAAACCACTGCCTTGTATTAAACAAATCGACTTGAAAAGATAAAGTGATGAAGAAAATGACTACAGGTCGTTTAATATACAACAAATTTTGTGATAATTTTTAGCCAGAGCATATTTTTACATTCAAAGTCATACGCTATTATGTGCAACCTATTGAGTAACTATAAAAAATTAAAACCAAACACTAATGACTATTTTCACGATAGCAGTAAAGTTGTGATATACATTGTACGATAATTTAACAGGAAAACAAGATATCAACTACTTAATTTGGGTATCTTTCTAAAATTATAAACTGGGCAGCTTTCTAAAATTATTTGCTTTATTTTAAACATAAGCAGTTCCTTGTACATACTATGTAAAATCGTGATTGTATATAAGAGACATTTTAAGAACATAATTTAACGCTAGTTGTAGTATTTCGAACAAAATAGTTTGTCATATGTTTAGAGTATCCACTTGAAATTTCTTTCTTAATTCCATTTGTGAAAATATAAAGGGAAACGAAGTTAAACACGAGTTGATTTAATACGAAGAACACGCAGGAGAATTGACGGTAAAACAGAATTGACGAATGGGAAAGGGGAAGGAATACGGAGAATTAGTGCCGGGGAGGAATTTGCTGAAGTGCGAGTAACTGGTTTTCGAGACGAGCAGGGAGTAACAAGACTATGTTTAGGGGAGAGGAGCATACATAACACATCCACAGGCGCACTCACACACACATCCCGTCGCCCCTCTCGCGCCCCTGCCACCATATATATAGGTGGCTCGGGAGAGTAGCCCAGCCGGTTAAACATTGACAAACAGGTAATTGGGAATGTACAGACGGGCTGCTGACGAACTAACGGACGGCGGTGGGCGGTGGGCGGTGGCGGCGGCGGCGGCTAGTTGCGAAGCGAGGGTGTGAGCTCAGCGGTGCCGGCGGTGGCCGCCGCCCAGGGGGGCGGGGGGGGGGACACGCCCGGGGCGAGGGGACCAGCGACTCTGAATGCTGCTGACTGTCCATCGCTTAACGAGCCTCGCTTGTGGACAGTTTCAATGTTGAAACGGATGAATTGTTCTGTTGGATGACGCGTGCGGGGCGGCAGGCGGGGAGCGAGCGGCGCGGCGCGGCGGCCGGGGAGAGGGCGAAGAGGAAAGGCAGAGGAGGGGGTGAGAGCGAGGGACCGCCCCCGCCGCCGCCACCGCCGCCGCCGGGAGCGGTAAAAGGGAGGGCCGAAGTGAGGCACCCGCCCTGCTGGAAGTTAGACGCAACGGCGGTAGAAAATGTTACATCAGCGGAACTGGAGATGGAAAAACGTGAAGCACCCAGTAGCGGGTGGAGCGCGAGCGACGAGAGAGAGAGAGAGAAAGGGAGGCAGGGAGAGAAGAGAAAGTCGCAGGGAAGGGGAGGTGGGAGAGAGCGAGCGGAATATCAGAAACAGGGACGGAAAGACGGATGTGCCTCGCGCGCACGGGGGAGTGCGGGCCCGGGGGCGGCAGAGGTGCTGCGCGCGAGGGAAGGCAGCGCCGCTGAAGAATAAGGCCGGGAGGGAGAAGATAAATGTACCGAGACGGAATAAACCGCAGAGCGGGTGCCGCAGCGCCTGACTCTTGGCGGCGGCGACTGAAGGGGATTTACGAAAGCTGCCCCTGCCCGGGCGGGCTGCGCTGGCGCTGCGATCGCTACGCGGGGGCTGATAGCGCCGCCGATGGCAATGGCCAAGGGAACTAGACCTCAGATTTTAGGACAAATGCCTATTTAGTTTACTTAGGAGATTGTGGAAAATAGATGGACATGCTTGCAAATTATAAAAAAATAGATCTATTGAAAGTATCAAATTGAGCCTAAAATGTCCTAAAAGTGTAAACCTATTTTAAGTGCCTAAAAAGTCACTTTGTGTGTCTAATAGTGCCTAATTTCATAATTTTGTTACCTAAGTTAGGTTCCTAAATCGTCACCTTCTTGTGCCTACAATTCAAAGTCTACTGATGACACCAACAACGGCAGAAGGGCCGGTGATATTAAACTAATAAACGCAGTAACTGATTGTTGCATTCAAT
The DNA here is from genome assembly GCA_038098605.1 of Gryllus longicercus. Lineage (NCBI taxonomy): Eukaryota > Metazoa > Arthropoda > Insecta > Orthoptera > Gryllidae > Gryllus > Gryllus longicercus. The sequence goes on along the minus strand of JAZDUA010000032.1, from coordinate 5,086,656 downwards.
TTTTTCTAAAAATAATACTAGTGTGTTCAAGTGATTTTCGTTTCAAACAAAAGAAATATAAATTCCCAATCTTTCCAAGATTTCCAATTTATTTCTGATAAAACGGAGTAAGAATAAATTGGATAATATATACCGAAGTGGATGAGAGGCGCATATGTTGCGCCAGAGAAGGGCACAATCGCTGCCCTTGCCACTGCACGAAGGAAGGCCGCCTCTGCCTCTTACGACTGCGCTCGCTTTTCTGGATTCGTTCACTAAGAGAAAGCGTTGAACCTTTCTGACTACTGAGCACAGCTTAAGTCTAAGTGACTGAAACTCGATTTTGTTACATTCACAATCTAACAAGATTGTTAATTAGTTCTCAATAATACACTATCTAACAACACAATATTGCAAGCCAAAGACATCGCAACTAAATAAATAATTCAGGAAACCCACTCCTAACTACATTACATTAAAATTCAATCAGCCTCAAAGACATTTTCAACACTTCCCCTATCACGACACCGCAGATGCAAACCAGTGACGAGTATATCAACAATTCAACTTAGAAATTCAACAAATAGACGAGTATTTATTTGTTATTAAAAATCGATTTGAAATTGTATTTAACCATAGATAGTATGACGCTCTCGTGGTCCCAAAAACATCAAATATTCCACAGATCTAAAACTACTACTACAAAACTACAACCAACTATCAAAGCCCAACCTTCAAAACCAGCCATCAAATACAAAGGGAAGCAAAAAATATCTGGAACACGCATCATCGGATTAAATGACGACAAAACAAAAGTGCATTGAAAGGCCATACACAATTTTAAAACTTTAATAACCAGACCTGTAGTCCTAAAAGCAGAGCACATCCAAAATATATAATACCTCTTCAACGCAGCTTCAGTCCTTAAAGGTTTAGCCAATAAATCAATCGCGTTTGCTCGTAACTGGGTAACAAACACATATGACTGACAGACGAAATCTCCATTTATGCTGGTGAATACGGATCAAACTTTTACATAGAGATGAAATAGCAAAGGTCGATTTAAAACGCATTCTCGCTTCAATCTGTCAATTAGAAACATCCAAAACAGTTTCGCACTCTTAGACCTTCAGGAAAAAGGAGTTTTCGTGTTGCTCTCTCTGCTAAGTATTATTAGAGGATGTGAGAATGAATTAAAATTAACATTTTGAATAAGGAGAATTGTAAGGAATGAATTCTTTTTTTCTGTTACTGAGATAACTTTTATTTCTGCCTTCTCTTTCTCTATACGCATAGAGAGCACATAAACGGCCTAAAAACCCATAGTAATATATCATAGCTTTAGTTTAGAAGTATTTAAACTTGAATTATATTTATGTGGTCTTGAAAATGTAAAAACAAACTCATTTTCAGTAAATCTCTTTACTCTGTGAGTTTGGTGATAAAACTAATAAATTAGCGAAAAGAAACCCAAATAATAACATAAAAATGCAAATTACACGATTACAGTATGCCAGCATTAAGGGTCTAGTACAGACAAGACAGTGGAAATTTTTATGTGAAAAATAGTACTTGCTAATAGGAAAGCCTAGTCCTCGCCTCAACCATGCGGAAATTGTTGATTTCTTCTGTAATCTGATCGACTCAGACAACTCGGAAAACGTAAGTTCTAAAATATTTATATGACTGAAATATTTAACTGCACTTAGGTGAGCGAGTAGCAACCCTTTTCTGAACGCGTAGAAGCACGAAGTCATTGTCTCAGCAGAGTAAACACGTGTGTCATTTATATTAAACACCGGGCTTCGGAAGACTCATTTTCAGTAGGTCCAGTAGGTTCAGAGAAGAAATCCATCAGTGTAAAATCGCACCTTACAGGACAAACCAGAATTTAAATCAGGTTACCTCGTGTGGTGTGTTTTTGGCGAGGAGCGGAAGTGTCGGAATGTTGTCATGGGTTTTTTGGTTTCACGCCCGTAAAACTCTCAATTCAATGATCTTTTTGAACGTTTTGCACCATGCTTTGTGTTTAATGCTTTTGCTCTTATGGTAACTTCAAGTGCAGCGCTAAGGCGTTTGTGAATGTTTCATTCCTTAGTACCTTTGAAAAAAGTATTTTTAGTGATTGCTATGCCCCTGCGACAGCCTTTTGTGGCCTTGAAGCGCGATATTCAAAGTTGTTCAACGTATTTAGGAATTAAGACCGAAGAAATGAAGATCGGTTAAAATGATAATGAAGAGTGGTACCAAGAAATAATTACCTGTGTCTTCATAACGAGCAGGTTTCTTAAAAATATGTAAAGACAAAAAATGTTGTTTGGATCAGTAGATTATGATGTCGGTGTTTTTTCCTGCTTTTGTATGGAACATCTTTATATACTTGTATGAAATAGATTTGGCATTGCTGCTACTCAATTGTACAGCAAAAATGTAAGTTCTCAAAGTAATTTCGAAAAACGGTTCTTTTTCCAAACGAAAAAGGATCAAACCCTAACCTATAATGTTTACAGTGTCGGAAATGTATTACAACAAGCACCAAACAAACTATGAGACAATATTGGAGAGATGTGTTCTGTGTTGCTGTCTAATGCATTAAACAGATGCAAAATGCAACAGCTTGAAATTATTACCGTATATGCGACATAAGATGCACAAATGCTATTTACAAGAACTCGATGGCAGTGACACAAAATGAGCTAATGTATTTCGTTACTGGATGTTAAACGTATACTTACGTTTCTGATCTTGTAATATTTCATTTTGCATTTTCTTTGAAGTTACACCAGGAGGAGGGAAGTTTGCAGAAGAATTGCTGCTGATCAGATCCTCCACTTCTGAATCAAAATCGGTGAGACGAACTGCAAATAAAAATTGTTTTATTTCATTTTGCATTGACAAATGATTGTTGTGTTGACAACTTATTAACTACCACATGCTAACCAATGGGAGAAAAATTAAAAATAGGGGAAAACTGATTATAACATATTTGCATTAAAAAGTGACGTGTCTTTCGGTATACGTTCGTACATACGAAGTATAGAGTTTCATAATTCTCCGGAAAATAAATTTCAAACATTTAACTAAAATGCATATTTTGGGGTTCAATGGTACCGAAAGTATATTTTTAAAACGTTCTTTATTCTGTCGGTCGTCTGTATTTGTCTGTGAACAACACTATTGCCTTAACTATTTGCAGGATTGCATCCCAAATGTATATTCCACGTCCCATCTGAATTGACTCAAAGCTCTCTAATTTTGAAGAGCATTATTTAAAAATTGGGGTAATTTACATGAAGTCCCTGAGACATTTTCAAAATTTTCTCAAAAATGGTTCAAATTTTTTCTTTAAATTTCTTGTAAAATAGAATGAACTGTACTTATAAAGTTGGCAGGGATCCAATTTTCACTCTTGTTTATTTTGACTTTTCATACTTTGCAATATTTGAAGTTTTCGGCTTTTTCCTAGAACTACAGTATTGGTGATGGATTTTTGTCTTAAAATATAATTTATTCTCCGCAATTGCTTCTCTAATTATTGCCACGTTCATTAATTTGAAAGTTTTAGTATTTTTCGCGCAACTTTGAGTGAAATACGAGCAATATTTAAGTACAATATTAAAATGATGTTCTAAAAAGGTCTTCTATTTTTTTCTTTACACTTTTTCTATAGATGGAACTACATACACCGATATAACATGACACAAATGCCACGTTCTTAAATTCTTTTGGTTTTTTAAAAATTAAAATATATTAATGTTTAGAATGAATGTCACATTTTGCATTAAAATTTCACAATTGTGACATTTCACATTATCACATTATCACAAATATTTCTAAATAGCATAATAAATATTCTATTGTGTTAACATGACCTAAAATTATACATCGAAAATGACTTATATAATTGAGTACGAATATTCGGGGCTCAATAAAGGACCCATTGAGTCATTAGGAGATTTCATAACATGTAATTAGATGAATATTAGAGAACTTGCAGAAGATTTTGTCATCAGCAGGACAAAGAAGCAGAAATTGATGACTCTTGAGGTGAAGATGATTTGAGATCGTCCTCGTCTTCAAGAAATATGAAGTAAACATTAATTTATTATGAATTCCTCAGGACAAGCTTTTCTCCCAAAATAGTTCATGAACTTGTGGAAGCGGATTTATCATGATTAATTAAGATATCCGGAGTTAATAAGATTTACTAGCAATTTTTCGTTCTTGTTTTGCATCATTTTAGGGGGTAGTGGTTGAATGCAGCCTGTCCGACTGCGCTTCGCGGGATCCAAGCATTTTAGGCGCGGGCGCCAGGCGTCTTGGGGCTCGGGGCGCGATGCGTTGGCGCAGGGAGAAAGGCGCAGGGGGCGGTGCGTCGGGCGCTGAGGGGCGGGGCGGGGCGGGGCGTGGGCGGCGCAAGGGGCTTAACACGTGGTGCCGGTCGAAGGTCACGGCCGCTGGCGCACGCGAGGACAGCGGAGGGCACGCGCAGCTCAGTGTGAAGTTCAAGAGACTGACGTCTGGAATTAAAAAAATACTAAAAGTATTAAATGTAGTTCTTACAGAAAAGGCCAACTCAATGACAATACTGTGACAATTTCGGTTGAGATTATATTCTGTAACATTTCTGTTTTTTGTCTCTTTCCTTCTTTTTTCACGGTTTCATGTCATTAGAAAGTAGTAGCTTTCCATGTGCATAGTCAGCTCCAACATGATATTCTATTTTTTTAAAGGGAATTAGAAATGTTTTATGCATGGTAACCTAAATAATGAACTTGAAATATGTAATAGCCAGGAAATCGAAGTACAAAACGAATTCCAGATATTTGTAGACATTAAGAAATGCATTTGGAGAGGTTGGCACGTTGAATTATTACAAGATGCAAATGGATATTAATCTTTTTAAAAATCAGGACACAGACTTATTTTGGTTAAAAATGGAAAGGGCAAGGAAGTAATTCTTGAAGATTGTACACACACGTGTGGGTAACGAGATAAATGCTAGCATAATATTGAACTTTCTTAGCATGCAAAATCGCAGGACGTCATGGAAATCTAGATAGAAGATTTGCTCATAACACTTACTTTTCCTCTATGGTGCCACAAAATTCAGAAACTAACTAAATCATATGATAATCGATAGGCTTTTCATTCATACCATCGCCATTAAGGGGGATGGGGTTAAATTAAGAAAGTAATTGGACGGAATGTAGACCTGAACTGTAGAAGGTAGCTGTTCTGCTAACAAAGTCAATTGAAAGGTGCATTATCACGAAACCATCTAGGGAACTTTAATTGTTTTAAATGATCATGATCACTCCGTAAACTTTTGAAGAGATCGTATTAAACGTATGTGAATGAGCGCGTATAGAAGTGACGTAACGAAGAATGGGGTCAAAGAGAAGCGGGGTGCCGGAGGCGGGAAGGCGGGACCCGCTGAGGGCGCTGAAATGGGTGGAGAGGATAAAGAACGGCGGCCGGCCAGAAGTGCCGTGAGCCTTCTGGCGGGGCGGGGCTGCGGGCGCGGATGGAGGGGCAAGCGAGGGACGCGGGCGGAGCGGAGCGGGGCGGAGCGGTGCGGAGCGGGGCGGAAAGGGGCGGTGCGGAGCGGGGCGGAGCGGTGCGGAGCGGTGCGGAAAGGGGCGGGGCGGAGCGGGGCGGAGCGGGGCGGGGCGGAGCGGGGCGGGGCGGGGCGGGGCGGGGCGGGGCGGAGCGGGGCGGAGCGGGGCGGAGCGGCGGCGGGGCTGCGGGGGCGGGGCTGCGGGGGCGGGGCTGCGGGGGCGGGGCTGCGGGGGCGGGGCGGGGCTGCGGGGGCGGGGCTGCGGGGGCGGGGCGGCGGGGGCGGGGGCGGGGCTGCGGCGGCGGGGCTGCGGGGGCGGGGCTGCGGGGGCGGGGCTGCGGGGGCGGGGCTGCGGGGGCGGGGCGGCGGGGGGCGGGGCGGCGGGGGGGCGCGCCGCGCCGTGGTGAATGTGGAAGGGGCGTGGCCGCTCAGCAGCGCCAGGCACGCTCCATACGTAAGGCGGCCTGGCGCCCCGCCCGCAGATAAGTGGGCTTTAAGCGGCGATAGGCCGTCGCCACCTATCGGCACGCTTTAAGTGGCGCCTCACAGGCGCTCGTGCATTTCTGTCTCGTTAGCGCACGCGGCCTCACCGCAGTGCACTCACGCACGCTACGCCCACGGCGAAAACTGTGCTCCTTGCAATGTCGTATTTAAATAAGGGTGATTCCTTATCAACAGGGGCAGCGACCCCGTTTAGTTGGTCCACGGCTTTAGTTGATGGTACTGCAGTGCCTCTGAGCGGTAAGCTCTGATCGGTAGTTTTCCGTCGTTTCTCGGATCATCATCAGGTGACGACTGGAACAGTATCCTTTCAATCGGGGCTCTAACCGCTCGCGTTCTTTTCTTCTACCTCAATCTCTGACTTACACACACACACACACATGCCGGGATGCCGGTCGGGAGTGTCGGGCTGGGACGACGCTCCGCTTGTGGAGATACCTGGTTTGGAAAACCCCGCATGGAGTGTGTAGTTCGGAACTGGACCACGCTATCGAGCGCGGGAAGCTCACAGCCAACTCCCGCGATGTAAGTGTGCACTGCATTTACGGGACTCATGGCTCTAGCAGATGACACGCTTGGAAATCAATTACCTCTAAGAGAATTCACTTAGAATAAGAAACTTCATCTCCACGTCACTATCAGGGGTAGTACCGACGTACCTTCCCCAGCTGTAATCGCCTGCGCCAACCTGTATTTGGGCTTCGGAGTTTTCTGCTGTGGGTATCTCTCGAGTATGGCTCGGCATCTGCAGGCTGGCTCCGATCTCTCGCCTGGTCTCCCGACATGTGTGCAAGTGTGTAGTGCATGTACATAGGTGTGTACGGGTAAGGAAAGATCACGCGCGGTCCGTGAAGCCGCGCCTTTGTTTAGGTAGAGTTCTGACTAGCGTATTATTGGTTGAAAAAAAACGAAACAGAAAACCAATCAGAGCATCTAGCCGTTAGAAGTTTTCTTTATGCAATGGTTAAATTCGGCTCAGCTGCATAGCTAGAATCGAAATTCAGCCACCGTGCAGACTTGAACCTTAGCACCTCCCGGGCAGCGACGTTGCAGAAGTGACGTCAATGTTGCTTGTGTCGCCAATAGGGCGGTGCCGTCCTACAGCTATGTTGTAGCTGACTGGCGCAACAGAGAGAATTGTTGCCCTCTGGAAAATTCACCGCCCCCACCCAGGTTTGAACCTCGACATTCGGATGCGGAAGACTACATACCTCCACACCAGGGTAAAGGTAGTAAGTGAACGACTCGTGTGTTTCTTTAAGATATCATTGGCAACCAAACCAATATGTTACGCCAGGGGTCTCCAAGTTGGAAGGCCTGGAAGGCCACAACCAAACCTTTCATACGGCTCCGGACCTTATTTCCATTATTCGGGCGGTCCACGCCTGACTTCCCGGTTGTTAATCTCTACAGTTTGCCCCACTGCTCTGAAACAGTGGGGAGATGGAACCATGAGTAATATCAGACCGTACTGTGCATAACGCAGTGAAATACTTTGGGATGAAGTTCAATACCTGAATTTACAGGGAATATCCGTAAATCTAAGCTTCTCCCATTTGTATGTGAAAGGGGGTGTTGACGCGAGGGGGCGCGTGTGACGAGCGCAGCGTTCTCGCCCGACGTGCACGCGAGGGCCGCAATGAAGGGACGCCAGTTGGACATCCCTGTGTTAAGCCAGTATCTTCAAAATCACGTACACTAAAATACTGAAGGTTTTGTCTGTGATATTGCGTGATAAGTTGCAAATGACGTCATTCAATTTTTTTTCAAACATCTATCTACCAAAGATACTTTAATTTCGTGGCTTTTAAAAAAAATAGCAGACACTCATTTCCAGTCATTAAACTAGGTTATCATTGAATTATATTTTCTACCTGTGTCATTGTTTTTCTTGAAAAGTGGAGGATTTTATGGAATTGAAAACACATACTATTGGCTAGAACGAAGATATTGTAACTAGTAAGTAGGGTGCCAAAACATGATTAATTAAATATTGTGATATTTGAAAATAAGTTCTTCCTTCATATGACAATATTTTTAATAATGTTATTTTTGTTTATTTATTTATAGCTACCTATTTTATTGTAAAACGAAGTTCAGTATTATAATTATCTTAGAAAGATTGCTTCCTAAGCATTGACAGTGGCAGGCTCAAGCGGTCGTGCTCTTCGCCTGCGTAACCTTTAAGCGGCCCACAGCTTCCTAATTCCTGGCGACTGCTCCAAATGGAGCTGCGCGGTTCGAGACCGCACCTGCAGCGCGGTCTACTCTCGCGCCACTCCCCCGCCCCCGCCCCCGCCCCGCCGCCGCGCCGTCACAGCGCCCTCATGGGCTGGGGGCCGTTTTTGCGGAGCGCTGCCTCGTAAATCAATGTGATTAATTAAAATAACTCGCACTGAGCGTTGTGGTGCGCCCGCCTCCCATAAAACATCAGCTACGGGGTGGAGCGGGCGGGGCGGGAAGAGGCACGGGGAGTAGGGTGGAACGGGACGTAGCGGGGTGGGGCGAGGTAGGGCGCGGCGGGGCGGAGCGGACGGGTCGAGACGGACGCGAAGGGCGGGGCGGGGCGGGGCGGGACGGGACGAGACGGGGCTGGACGGAACGGGACGGGACGGGACGGGAAGGGCAGGGCGGTGAGGTGCGGGGCGGGGAGGGGCTGAGCGAGGCGGGCAGTGTTTAACTGGTGGGGGCGGGTCGGAGGGGGCGGGAGGCGGCTGGGGGCACTGGCGGGGTCCATAACGCTTGGGAAAGGTGCAGCAGCGAGCGCGTGAATAGGCTGAGTGCTCCACAGCCGCGTCGACGCCAACTTCATGAAAAGGTCACTTTTTAGACAATCGGTATTAGTCTAATTTTGAGAAAGTGAAAATTAGTGGTCTCCGTCAAGTAGACATTCGTTTTTCGAATTTCCAATTGGTTTTCTAGAGACTAATCTAAGTAAGCTATATATAACTAAATATGCGGCATTTAATGTTCTTTGCAACATCGAATCTATGTATTTTAATTACTTTCACACCATTAGTGTTCCCACCAACTGAGCAAATGATTATTTTAGCCGCAAAATTTATAAATATCTACTTATTAATCAACAATTTTCTCAACATGAATTTTCTCAAAATTGTTGTAAAATATAATCTTATATTATATAATTACTGACAAATAGATGGACGTTTTGAAACAAAACTACTTTTCGGTATCAGAAGTATTCAGTATTTCGGTATTTATTCGGTATGAAAATGCGTATTTTTGTTAAAAACGCAATAAGCGATTTTCACCATAAATGTATAACTTTCTCTATACCACTTTTATTACTTTTTATACAAGTATGTATACGAGGAAGTAAAAACCAATACACGAAAATTAAGATTTTGAAAGGTTTCAACTCAAAAACAGAGAAGAAAATGTTTCTTTTCAAAAGTACTGAATACAATTAACAGACATTATTCTTAAAGCTCAGAATACAATTAACAATGTTATTCTTAAAGCTCTAAAACCTATTTCAGATCATGGTTTTAGTATGGTTACACTAATCATACCGAGCCTTCTGAGGAATGTTCGTTAGGTTGTGATGACAGGTGTCACAAAGTTTAAATTGTCTTGGAAAGAATACTTTTTGGCCGATGGAGGAACCGGAGTCAACCAGCCCCGGCCTCCACTTCTCTTACAAAATTAGGGAATGCAAATTTGACGTTTTTAAATTTCGAAAAACTTACGCACTTTTGCCTTCACTTTTAAAAATCGTGTTAAGATTAACAGATACTGTTTACGTTTGAGAATTGTAAGCACTGCAGTTATTTGTGAAGAGTTCCGTAAATCGAGTGGAAGATGAATCTGTTTGGTGTCAAAAGATGGCAGTAACATCGTAAAGGCTACATCCTAATTCCTTCATGTGGTGTCTTGTGAGAAAAAGCCATTCTAATATCTACGAGAAAGTACAAGAGAAATTTACGCATGTCGAGGTACAGATGAACGGCATTCTAAGGCCATATTGATTCCGTCAACGGCATTACCAGTGAGTGGCACAGAGGAGACATTTTCTTGAGTCTAACATCCGTGACGGAGGGAGAAATTCAGTCGTGACGGGTTGCACCTCAATCGGCGGGGTCTACCGAGCTGAGCGAACTCTTCCCGGGAGTCGGAGGCCGCGGGCTGCCTGGCGGTGACAGGAAGGAGGGCGGGGCTGGGAGGCGGGCGCTGGTTGGGAAAGGGCGAGGGACGGCGACGCGACACAGCGCGGCGGCGGCGCTCGAAACTCTCAGCGGAGATCTCGCGATTGGAACGAATCAGGTCTCTTCGCGGGACGAGGAAACGCCCGATTCTCCTCACAAAATTACTTGACATTCAGACGTAATGGCCAGCCTGAAAGCACGGGTGACGGCGTTTTCATATATATAATTGTGTAAGTCAGTAAATCTATGGTTGGAAATCCATAACTTTTAACAGCAGGTGTTCTTTAGTATCGAAATTCAAAGAATCAGGGGGGAGGTATAGACGCGTACGTACCACAAGAAGGTGGCCACGAGCACTGCTAAATATTTTACAGAAAATCCGCTCTGTCAAGAAAAGCGTAAAAATGGCACGATCAGACGAGACTTACCGTTGGTTTTAACCTGGGAGGAATACACAGAACTAAATACGCCACCCGACGACTCATAAAGAACCTCACTACCCTGAAGAATCCTGCGACATGACAGGCGAAATGTCGGCCTATCTGCCAACGACGCGGCGTCACCCGGACAGAGTAGAAGTAATGGACTCGAGCCGCGGAAGCCTACGTGTACGACTCATAAAGAAGATGATTTGGAACAGTGGCTTCAGAGGTACTCATCATACATGCACCTACCGGATAACGCTTGATCATATCATACTCGTGTTACACCTGTGAGGAAAAATATTTACGTGCGAAGTGATACCTGGAATTAGCGATCACAAAGTTTTTTTTCTGAAAAGTGGAGACTGGTGATGAATTGAAACGAGCTAGTGCAAGACCAAAGAAATTCAGGGTTCAATTTAGCGCATTAAGTACAAATAGTGAGAGTAACTGGAATAGACTCCATTAACTGAAGGGATCAAAATATTTTTTGTTGTTGCAAAAAACAAAACAGCAATCGTCAAAATATACACTTTCGAAAATCTTTGTTTTAAAAGTGTAAAGCGTTTTATAATGGAATCCAACTTTCAACGTTTCTGACAACACGTGCTTTCGAATTTATGCTCAACTTTATTTGAAGGAAAAGCAATATTTTCATTCGTTGTAATTACAGGAAAGTACCAAATAATATTGAAACTTCTCTGACTTTCGAACATTCGGAGTTAACAGTGGATCCATTTCATGTTTACAAGTGAATTTCACTCTATTCTTTCCAACAATTTATTGAAAAATTTGTATCAGCTTTTGAAAAAAATTGACATTCCCAGCGGTTTCAGGTAAAGGACTCGCAAACTTTAAAAAAAAAATATTTTTCAAAATCGCCGCTTCCAGCCGAGCCAGTTAAACGAAGAATCCTCACTGTAGAAAAAATTGTACTACTACTTTAGGGGTTAGTGCTGTTCACAGGTAGATGGACAGACGAATGTTTTGAAAAAAAAACAACATTTTTTTCAGTATCGGAGATTCCAAAGCGCGCATTTCCGTTGAAATCTAGAAATATATTTTCCGCAGCATTATGCAAATTTCTGTATAGTGTGAATGTATCTGTCCGTACATTTGTCCGTATACGAGAAAGTTTATACGTATTATTGAAAACCTAAAAAGGAGTAGGGAGAATAAATATTCTTTAAAAGAAGTTTGGATTTTAAAGCATTCATTATGTCAGTAACGTGATACTTCGTATACCTCTTCATCTTGAGGATAAAATACTATGAGGGCATTTGCCGAAGCGGGGTTGTAGAGGAGCAGAATTTTCGTTTAATTTGCAGCCCGCTTGGAGCGCGGAGCAGTGACCAAAGTCCGGAGTGGGAGTGGGGTGGGAGTGGGAGTGGGAGGAGGGGCGGGGGGCCGCCGAGTTACGGGGACGCCTAAATTGATATAGATTTTCCATAGACCGGACTCCCGGGGGCAGAAGTTTTATTGAGAGCCGTGACAAATGACTCGCTGTCACGGAGCCCCTCTGGCGGCGGCGCCCGGCCCCGCCCCCGCGCCCGCCCCCGCCCCGCCCGCGCGCCGGGTCGCGTCCCGGAGGAGGCTGCGGAGGAGCCGCTGCGGCTCAGGCGGCGGTGCATCGCCCGCGGTTCAACGTTCCAGTGGATTCTTTCGCCTCAACGGATTAAGGTGCAGGCACCATCTACGCCCTCGTTCAAAGAAATTCCCAAAATTAAGGCGCTGTGGTGTAGGATTTAAAATGTTTGAATAGTTCCAGTTCTGTTCTTTAAACCGGTTAATTGTCATACCTTACCCTACCAGTAACAAAATGACCGCATACGTAGGAAAAAAACAACAAATGTGGTGTTTCTGTAGCATCATTGGATTTATTCATGGTTGTGCAATGCCGAAGAAAATATAATGCGGTTCCAAAGTTATTACTCTTTCATAATTATTCAGCAGATTGTTGTGTGCACTGGCAGCCAGTGGGGTGAAAATCAATTGTGTGCTTTTTGCATGGCTCGAGAGAAAACAACCTAGTGAAGCTACAACAACACATACTTTCTCGCATATTATTTACGGCTCTGCAATATTATATTCTGCACGAAGCTTCAAAAGTGTTTTCGACCAGCAATTTTTCCCCTCGCCGAGAGTCGAACTCAGGTGCATCGACGTAACTCGCCCTGCGCTACACCGCTTCTCCGCACTGTTACGTTTACGTATTCACTTGGGCAAAAGCTTAAAAAACTAATTGTCTCTCTTGTTTTGTTACATGAGATTTCATTAAGGAATAAATCTCCATCATCAATACTGTAGTTGTAGAAAGTCGTCGAAAAAAATGAACTTTTCCAGCTGTCGAAAAATCACAGATATCAACGATAATAAGACGTGCACCATTCGTTTAGGCATACTTCTCGCAATCAAAGAGAAAATTTTAATCCCAAAATTTGCTGCCATTTTGAGAACATTTTGAAGATGTAAATAAGACTTCAAATAAACAACCACTAAAAATTAAAATATCTTTTTCAGACTCGTAGGCTCTCGTCTTCTTCTTAATTGATTGGGGAATACCATTTTTGGAGAAAATCGCCTGAAAGATTTAGTTACGGTCACGCTAACGTTGACCTCGGCCGGTTGGACGTTTTAGCGTCAATCGATTTTTTGATATCAAGGCAATCATCACTCATATTGCTTAATGTAATTATTTTTAGCTTTATTATATTGTGATTCCTATCAAATTTCAGTGTTGTTTATTTCAAACTGTTCTATTTTTTGGATGATGTATAATACCGCCTACTCAAGTAAACGCTTGTTTACAACTCAATATGACTGGTGGCATGTCTGCTTATTAGGTGTAAATAAGAATGTATTACGCGTGCCATTTTTTTAGAATGACTCTTGAAATGTTTGGTTTACAATATGTCAATTGTTAATTGTCCAATTTAGTGTCTTAAGATGGAGAAATAACATCTTTGAAACGTTACGATAGGTAGCTAATTATAACGATTGAGGTGATTGTCAATAAACAAACCTTTTGACCTTACTTTTTTGTTATATCATGAAAGAGATTGTTTAGCGAGCTGCAACTCTCCAGTACTTATCGACCACTCACCGGTCGCCACTCGTGTCTGGTTCATAGGTGCAAAAGTTCAAATAACCTCTCGTTCAACCAAGAGGAAATACACATTTCTGGTTTTTTGTAACCAAAACTGTTGAAATAATATGAGTCTGTGTAAATTGACTTTACGAATATTCTCTTACTATAAATAAAGACAAAATTGGGTATAATACATACCAATTCAATTCGTTTATTAAGACTTAGAATGTTGTGTAAAGATCATTTTACAACTTTGGAGAAAGAACATTAAAATGTTAAACCCGAGAAGAAATTTAAAAGTCTTAATGGATGAGAAACATTAACAGTGTACCAAGTGAATATGTTAGTCAGTTTTATTACTTTTATATTACTGAAAAACGTATTCTCGTCAAAATGAACATGAAACTTAAATATATTGTCCATTTTGGTCGATTCAGCTTCACAATTAAAATTATTGGTTAAACACTCGTAAGTTGTAATTGTAATGCAATAAACAGAATAATTATTTTTTATAAAATTGTTCTTAGTCAAGGAAACACAATAATAAAATATGCTGACGTATTTCACCTCTAAACTTCATTAAATAAACAATAATAAAAATTCTTGTTATCGATGATTTTAATATAAAGTTTGTGAGATAACGAAATTTTCTTCTTCATTATCTACTTATGTAACAATCGCGAAGTAAATTCCACACTGTGTGTGGTATCAACGTGATAAGGATTCAAAAGTAACACGAAAGGAACATTGGAAATCAATTGCCATAGACGTCGCACGTGTACTATTCTCCATCCCCCAGAACGCATTCTTTAATACATATTTACTGCATCACCTCGTCGTTAATGCTAGTTTCTTTTGGTCGCCTTGGGCTGAAAGTTCATGGTGCGAGTACTAGTTATTATCGTAGTGCTGTGGCTTTAGAAATAGCAAACAAAACATTCCGTGTGTTGGTCTGGTCAACTATACTCACGAACGGTAAACGTTAAATTAAATCATGTGTGTGAAAACTAATTATAACCCTTGTACTCCGATACCGTTCAAGATATACAACTTTCAAAGAATACACGTTTGTGTCATCTGTCATGACTGTCGAGTATCTGACAGGGCCACTGCGTAAGCGATGCGTTGACGCGCGTAAAATAACTCTGCATCTTATACGAAACGCCACACAAGCGCTTTGGCCGTTTCGCATAAGATAATGTTAATTTACGACGCGCGCTCTTTAGTGCGCGGCTAACGCACGTCGGACCAACGCTCGTGTGACACAGGACTCAACTACCACGAAAAAATGCTGTTAAGAAAAAAATGTTCGATGTCCAGGTCCTGGAACGTCTTTGTTTGCTCTTCAAAATTTGAAGCTCCTTGACGTTACACCTTCTTAGTTTTTCCGATTCAAATGCAGATCCGACCGACACCAACCGGCTCTCTGCCACCTGCAGTTCCTGCGTCTGTTGCCTGAGGTGGAGCGCTTGCACCAACTTCCCTTTCTCTGCAGATCCTTTAACCTATTTTGCCACCTACGAAGTAAGCTTCCAAGCAATATTTATTAAACATGGCAAATTCTTACTGCCACACTGCGGTCCCCTGTAGGATGAGTACAAGCACTAAGCTATTATATTAGTAATATAATTTCGTCACTTACTATTTTAGTTTCTTAATTCAAGCATCATTTGAAATCAAATTAATTAGGCGAACACCAGGAATAGGTATGTACGTGTTTATTTTGAGATTTTATATATTTGCATAATCATTCCAATTCATTTTGTAAAATAAAGTATTTCAGTAATATTATATATATATATTATATATTATATATAGATAATTATAAACATGTGCAATATTAATAGCGAAATTATGTATTAAATATTTGTTTTGTGTATTCATAAAGGTGTATTAAGTACTCGCCCTCTCTCCAAATTCTCTGTTTCAGTACTTAGAGGTTTAGTGGGTTTACTAAGGTTTCTGGATTTTCAGAATCCAATGACAGCGGTAGTGGCGGGCGGCCTTGTCCAGCGCCGGCAGCGCCACACCGGCTGCTTCCGAGAACGCAATGGTGGCGCGCGCCAGCGGAATCTCCAGCGGGGGCGGCTGCTTTGCAGAAGGCAGAGGTGCAGGCCAGTTCAAACTCATGGATAATTAGTGAAGGTAATTTTGGGCAATGTTTTTAAGTAATTATTATTAGAAAATATTCGCTAGAGTTAAAAAGAATGTGCTGATTTATTTTTCAGTGTATTGAAGTTCGCTTTTAAAGGACATATTGTGGTGGACATGAAATTTTAAGTTCTAAGGGCTTACTTTAAAAGTTTCGTTGTCCCAAACGTGATTACGATAAGGCTATCATTACAGTGATTTAGGTACAATAATCATTAATGACCTTGAAGTAATGGGAGTGAGGATTTTTCCTGGTCTCCTCAAACACAACGTAATCAGTTGCTACTGGCGTGTGTGAGTACATGAAAATGAGATCCTATGTGCTTTGTGCTATGTACTGTATGTCACACAATTCCAGATTAGCGGGAAAGGTCACTTCCGTTTTCTTTGTAGTACTGCCACGAAAAATAATAGAATTAGGCGTGAAAAATATCCTTCAGCACTCGTTGGCCTTTCACGTGGTCCACTCAAGTCGTCACAACTGTCTCTTAGAGCCTGACTTGTCTGTGGGATGTGCTGAGGGCAGTGTGGGGGAGTGGCATAGCGACCGAGTGCAAATCGTCAAGGGCCCGGGGCGGGGAGGGGGGGGGGCGGCGCCGATTCCCTCATTAGCGCGCTCTAGTTGCTTGTTCTGCCTGTGAACAGCTGACATACGAGCCCCGTTAACGCGCTCCCGCCGATGTGCCGCTTGTTACTTGTTTCACTAGGCTGCGCAAAAATGCAGGCGGAGTTGTGCCAATTGCCATTCAAGTCCAACATTCGTTAAGTTACGTGGTGGCGAAATGCGTTTCGTTTACCTTGCGACAAGTAACGACAATTAACACATTCAGAAACGCATCTTGCAAAGACTTCCACTTTCTACTGTGGCATGACAAGGTCAGCTGATTGATGCATTGGTGTTTTGGAATGAGAAGGTTAACTTACATTTCAGTCGTTTTGAGTTGTTTGTTCGAAATCGTTGTCAAAGTTTGATTAATACATTATTCAGTGATCTCGTCACCAGCCGTAGTGATTTTAAACAGAAGCTATTCGCCCACACATTACAGCAGGAATATGTACTAGTTGAAGCACAAAACCAAATAGAATTTTGATAAAACTAAATTTCTTTAATTTGGTCGATTGAAACCTTGTGATACCAAAGTTTTTGATGGCGATTCTCTCAATTTGGATTACAGTATAATTTATTTATGCATTCATTTGAGGAATTCCAAACAATAGAGTTCATTAGTGTCCTTTTAGATACTTTTGTTAAAAGTTAAAAGTTCACTAAAAGTTACTTTTGCCAAGTCTATTAATGAAAAAAAGTGATAGGAAAATATCAAGTAAACACACTGCCTCTCCATCTGGAACATGAGACCCTGTGCAGATTTACACAGCTAGAAGGGGAAATCAGTCACTGTCTGAGCTCGGATCAGGGGTAAGGTAGGACCTCACGGTCAGAGACACAATGGGGTCAACTGACACCACCTAAGAACATATTTCCTAGTCACATGTTCTTTACCTGAAATTTTCAACTTCTTCCTTTTGACTGGTTCACTTCCAAGATATCTAACCCTTGTTCTTTTAAAACTGATTCTATAGGAAGATTATTCAAATAATGGAAATTATAATCCTAGTGTGTAATTGCAACTACACCCATTATAAATAATAACTGATTAGGTGTTGCAAAAAACAAGAGCAGCTACTAGAAAGGAAAACAACTCTAACGTAACAAGAAATGTACGTTTCAGCAGCCTAGCGACTTCTTCACAAAGAATTCCATATGGTACTTTGGTAGGGCGATGCACGATGGCTTAGAGGATCAATACGTACAGTAAAAATTCAGTAAAAATGGTGCTTGTCCCATTTGTAAGATAAGCTTTTTGCCGTTTAAACAGTACAACACCACAGTGAAGTAAAAATCTAGTTATTTTGCGGGCTGAAGTTGTAGACGAACTTTACATCTGGGAGAACTGTCAAAATGCGTTATGGATAGCACAATAAATGAAGAAATGTACAAGAACGTGGAGACATTCGTGGTCGTGACAATTGACTGAAGCTGCCAGTCTCGTATGCCCAGGGCCGCGTTGCGGTCATCTGCAGGGTCATCAATACCCATCTCGTTTGCAATTAATTCTTTAGTGCACCTCAATCTGGCGCGATCCATCCAGATGATGATGCCATCCGCCCCAAAGGGCAACGGCTACACCAACGAGCTACACCAGCGCCCGCATCAACAGCTTCCGCGCCCTCACCCGGACGTTGTCGCCGGGGGCGGCGGCGGCGCGCGCGACCGGCAGCGGGCGTATGCCGGGGGCGGGGGCGGGCCGGGGGCGCGCCCGGGGAGCGATTCCGGACCAGCAGCGGGACAAAAGCGCGCGCTCTGCAATTGTGACATCCGGCTGCGCGGCCGCGACCGCCGATGATTGATTCAAAAGCTGTCATCGAGACAATGCGCCAATGGACGCCTGCAATTGAACGCCCAGTCGGCCGCATGCTGCTGCCGCCCCCCCCCCCCCGCCGCATGCTGGCCTCTGCTTGCCTCGCGGCGACGCGAACCCAGCCGCCCTCGCGCCCGCCGCCCCGCGCTCCGCTCCGCTGCTGTCTTCCGCCTCTGCCCACACGCCTCCTAAGGCCTCGCTGTGCAGCTGTTTTCGTATCTCCTGTCTTAACTTTCGCTCATTTTGAGGACTTAAATATTACTGACATTTCCATAATTGTCAATTCTAAATGTCGCTTCAAAATTAGTTTACACTATGTGTCTGTCTCTTGTCGGGCTTTATCACTCTCACCGTATTTATCCAAGAGTTTTTTTCGGTCCATCCAAGTTCCCAATTCTCGATATTAACTCTCGAGTGGAGAAAAACCAAATCGCTCAAGGATTCACCGATTGAGATGTTCGGAAAACGGGACCTATGCCACCTTTATAAATGTATTTTAATAAAATTTTACAAGAAATTTAAAGAAAAAAATTGAAGCTATTTTTGAGAAATTTTGAAAATGTCCGGGGCTCTTCATGTACAGTACCCCCAAATTTTGAAGAAAATTTTTCAAATCCCGACGACTCGAGTGGAGCGTGATCGACCGGGAAATATCCATTTTGGAAAAAAGTGCACGTATGGTGTCGGCGCTAGTGGTGTTCACAGACTGAGGGAGAAGCAGGCAGACGGACGTTTAGAAAATAACGAATTTTTTGGTATTGGATCTCAAAATGTGAATTTCCGTTGAAATTCCGCAGCATCACATAACTTTCCCTATGCTCTGTATATACGTATGTATACGAAAAGTAAAAATCTATTGACAACAAAACGTGTGTCTGTCCGTCCTTTCGTCTGTCTGTCTGTCTGTGCTCAACGCTAGCGCATTAACCGTTCAGACGATTTGGTCCAAAAGTCATATCCCCCAATCGTTCTGGCTGATGACGCTTTCCCTGAGAGTTGAAACCGATATTTTAATTTTTTTTCGGGGGGGGGGGGGTCTTTACATTAAGCCCATCGGACATTTTCATTATTTTAAAAAATGGCTCCAAAATTTTTGATTAAATTTTGTTGTTGAATAGTATGAAGGACGTTTAAGAGAATGATGCAGGTCTCAGTTTCATTAAAATCCCCGATTTTCAAAAAAAAAAAAAAAAAAAAACACACAAAAAAATAAAAAATTGCAGATAAAGATGTTTGCCTCAGACAAAGTCTGCTTTACTACATTACTCTTTAAAAATGTCAAGAATAATTTTTTTGAAAAAATGAATTATTGGTATTTTGCGCTTCAAAGTATCATATTTCTCCTCAAAAGCCTCTCCAATTTTTTTTTCATTAAATTTTCTACCCTTATTTAATAAGAGATGGTACAACATACGGTGATAGTTTCATTTTGGGGAATTACTCGTTTTTTTTCAAAAATTGCAAAATAATTCAAAACTAAAAAATTGAAGATAGAGGTACTTGCCACATACAAAGTCTGTTGTACAAATTAGGCTCTTTAAAAAAGGTCAGGTACAATATTTGTAAAAGTTAGTTTTCATTAATTTATGTTTGAAATTAATGAAGCATATATGGGTATCCCGTTGAACATAACGATATCTTTGTAATATAGCGAGAAAGTATGTGCTGATGTAGCACCACTAGCTAGAAAATAATTCTTTAAAAAGTGGCTCTTTTTACCCCAAATTACCCCTGAAATACTGACATGTTTGACGAATTTTTGACCCTATTTCCGATCTACAAGTATCTTTGAGAGTAAAATTTCTATCTTCCATATTTTAAACTTTTAAAAATTTCGAAAATTACGATATTTCAATGAAAAGAGAGCCCGCGTCATTTTCTGAAACAACGTTTGTTCTATTTGTGAGGAGCTTTTTACTATATATGCGGAGAAACGTTAATTAAAAAAGTAACATTAATTTGTAGTAAAGTTTACAAATGTTGAGTATGCATGATGTGAAACACCACGCAAAATTAAAAAAATATTTGTTTCAAACTTGAAAGACTATGAGCGTGATATGGGCTGGGCTACGACTTCACTTCATTGAAAGACTATGAGTTCATTTATAGCCATTGGAGACTATCAAATCGTGACCTCAGTTTAGGACCTAAACCAATCAAATGCTAGCATTGGTGGCGTCGATAGGGTTTGCCATGAACGGATGGACAAACGGACATTTTGCCGTCAGCTGATTTTGCAGTACCAATGCCCCTCGAAGCGTGAATCCTGAGTACATTTTTCCTTATCAGGGCCCGATAATAGGAGTTTTGTGCAAAAACAAATCGCTGACTTCGACTGAGGAATTTCACAATTTTTTTCTTTTGTAGTCGGCAGTAAAGCGAGAATATAAAAACATGTTGAGTCTGCGTGCGGCGTCTGTAAACCGTGGAATGGGCGGGAATGACATTTTTAATAAAATGAACACATGGTGATTTCAGAAGGCAGTCACTCATAACATTTATCTAATTAACTGATTAAAAACAGGATCCATCCAATTGTTTTGTTTCTATCAATCGGTTAGCGAGAAAGTAAAAGGAAACAGTTATTCTCTGTTGAATAGTATCTAAGTGTTTAATGGTAAATCATGAATCATAGGCTATTGGATATGAATGCATGACTACAGCCCTCATGAATGTGACTGTAATTCGATCGATGGACACATCGTCGTCGTCCTCATAACCCTGTATCTCCAATAACTCTATCGCGTTACCATTGGCTCACAGACTTAACTTGACTCGGAGCGTTCAGTGAAACCCAGTGACCCATTGAAATGCTTATGAGCGTTTACGAGGGCGGCCACAAAGCCGTGGATGATACTGCCCGCAGCCAGACCCGCAAGCGGGCGGGCGTGGGTGGCGGGGCGGGGGCGGGGCGGGGTCGGTGCGGGGGCGGCGCGGGGGGGCCGTGTCCCGAGATGACGTCTGCGTTGAAAGGCGCTCGCAGTGGAACGCGCCCTCGCAAAGGGTTCGCGTGCAGACGAGGCGACCGCAGGGCAGGGCGGCGCACGCCTCCGCACGCGCCGTCGTCAACACGTGAGTCACGCGCGCGAGGGGCCGGCGCGTGCGGTGTCCCTCTGGCGAGGGGAGCCTAAGAAGGCGTCTGCCACTCGCCTCCGAGTCTGAAAGTCATTCGTTCCTCGTGTTTGATTGATTATTTCGTGGCTCCAAGCGCGTCAACTGCTAAGGTCATTAGCCCTTGACGGGCTGTGATTTTTGTCGCGGGAGGTGGCGGTGATCCGCCCTTGCTGGATGGCGAGATTCGACGCCTATCTACCCGCCGTTTGTGCAGTTTTCCCCAACTAACCAGGCATCTCCCACATGTGGGGCACCGCCCCAGCAGGGATAAGCTCTAAGCTCCTGATCGGTCTGCGGCATGCGTGGTACTGCAATGGACGGAGAAAATAAGTGCGTGTAAGTAAGGGGCAACAAAATACAGTCCGGTTTTTTAAAAAAATGTCAACATTGGCTTCAAATTTTTCGCATAAAGCTCTTTGTCCTTGAATAGCGTGAAGGACACTTAAGAGATTGGTGCAGGTCTCATTTCCGTTGATTTCTTTGATGGACACGGGCTGCGTACGACCTTTCCTTACTCTTAGTTGTCCTCTCCTCACCCCTTACACGCACTTACACATTCATCCACTACTCTACCACACACACCAGGAGGCCGGTCGGGGGCTTAGAGCTTGTCCCGGCTGGGGCGGTGCCCCGCTGGTGGGAGGTACCTGATTGGGGAAACCCCACTAGCCGACGGAAGGTCGGCGCTGGACCTCGCCATCGAGCGGGGGAAGACCACCGCCACTACACTTACGGGACTAGTGCCCAATAGTTGATGCGCCCAGATTCAATGACAACCAACCAACCAATGGCGTGGGGGGCCAGCGGGTGGTGGTGGAGCCTCTCGCCCGCCCCGGCGTGCGTGCGTGCGTGCGTGCCTGGGGACAAGCTCGCCCGCGCGGGGGAGTGGGGGGAGGGGCGGCGGTGATTGAAGGCGGTGACGTCGGGGGCTGATGGATGGCGCCGACGACACGCGCCACGTGCGAGTCACGCGACGCGACGCGATGCGCGGAGGGCGGAGGGAGGAGGGCGGAGGGCGGAGGGCGCGTGTGCGCGCGCGCTGGAAAACACGCGCCTCCCCCCCCGCCCCCCGCCCCCACCCTCGGCGCGGGCGAGATCCTCTTGGATGCGATCTCGCGCCCAGGACGAGTCTTTGTTGTTGCGAGACAGAAGAAACTAATCGGATGGAAGCCGTTCGTTCTTCTCTCCTGATTTACACATAATATTACAGCCTTGTCATATTACATTTTTTGCACTTTCTTATTAGCAAATACCTCTAAATAAGTATTCAAGCGATCATAAATTTGACAATTCAATAAGATAAGACACACCTACATTTGACCCTATCCTCTTTGTTGATTTAAAATTATTCAAGTATAATTAGTATGCGCAAATTATTTTGTTACATTATGCACAAAATTGCAATAAACGATTACGTAAAATATTATACAAAATTATTTTCTTTGAATAAATGGAAAAAAGAAAATAATGCAAATGTATATCTAATTAGATATGTGTGTAGGGCAGTTCCTCTCATATTCCTGCCAGTTTTACCCTGCAGAAAACATTAATCTGTCAACAAATAACTAATAAACTGCATCTAGATAGACAAGTCGATATAAAGGTAGTCGTAATCGCAAGATCAACAAATAACTAGTGGTTCCTCAATAGCATTGACGGCAAAACGTCCGCCTGTTTGTCTGTAGTCAATGCTACCGCCTATACCATTCTGCCGATGTTTTTCAAAATGTATGTTCCTCTGTAGATTTAAATAAGCTCAAAGTCTAGTGACTAAATATGACATGGAAATTTGGATTTTTACAAGTACTTAAATAAATTTAAAATCATTTAAAAAAAGTCTAAAAAATGGCTCCACATTTTTGGGATTAAATTTTGTTCTCCGATAAGGTAAAATAATGGTGCTAATGTGCTGGTCTTATATTCGTTGAAATTCTTAATTGTTAAAAAATTACAATCGTTTATATTGCAAAACTACAAAATTTAAGATAGAGATGTGTTGTAGAAAAATAGCTTTTATAACAAAACCATGTATATTAAAAAAACGTGTACTTTTTGGTCAATTTCTGCTTAAAATTAACGCAATTTATAAAAAAATTGCCAAAACTTCTTCAATTTTTAAATATATCTTGCTATATACTTAAAAAATTAGGACTTCTGCAAGTGCAATTTTTGTTAAACTCCGAATAATCGCAAATTTCATATTAGAAGTAATGGGAGAGACAATTATTACATTTTTGAAGTGTTGGTTTAAGTGAGTGCATCAGAGAGAAGGTGTTGTGAAGCGGGTGTAATTGGGTGGCCCTGAGGAATTCTTCTGAAAAATGTGAAATATAGTGCTCATATTTATTTTAAACAACAAATTCGTGATTAATAGCGGTGCGGGAAATTGAAGGATTCGTGGAGGTGACTAGTAACAGAACTGTGATTGCAAAGAACGCGAAATGCGGGGCGCAAAGCGAGTGTTGTGGAGTTTCTGATGAGGTCCACACGGCGGCTCTTCCGTTTCCCTGTCCGTTCGTTGCAGTGTGTCGCACTCAAGTTTAAAGTTGCTCCGTTCAGTGATTGCGGAGTCAACAACTTTGCCTTTCATCGTGGGCACGGCTCTCACGCGCTGCCGCTGCCGCAGAGGGCACGCGCGGTGTACACACACGGGCGAGTCGGAGGGCGGCAGCAGGGGGAGACAATGAAGGAGAAAGTGAGTGCTGCGGCGCTAATGGAGGCGCTCTCCATTGACAGAACTCGTGGAAGTTCCTGAGACGGGCTGGCGGCGTCGAGCGAGGCGGGGCCGTGAGGACATTGCAGCCCCTCTGCGTTAGCCGCAGCACATAACGCGGCCCCCGGGGCCGCCGCAAACGCCTTGCCGTTTGAGAGCTCTAACTGGCCTCTGATCTGCAAACGCACGCACGCACGCACGCACGCGCCGTGCAGCGACAACATGTACACACGCGGCAAATTAGTGTGCGCACGCCCCGCCTGAGCGCGCCACCTCCGGCGCCGCGCGGGGCTTCGGAGCCCTCGCCCACAATGAGGCTGCGGGCCGCGCCGCTCGCCCAATGAACGGGGCACTCCAGAAAGAAGCACCGCTGTGGACATTCAAGGGAAAGCGTCAACGAGGATAGGTGATTGATATTAGAGGCGAATGAGATAGAATGTTATTATGCCTTGCAGGGACGACTGCAAAGACGAATTTGGAAAGGGAATTTTTATTTCTTCAAAATGTTTCGGTCGAATGAGTCATATTACAAATTATGTAAAACGACGCAGGATAAACTCAGCTCGTATTGCGATATAATTTTATTCGTTTTCATGTTTATACGAAAATTGTTTTGCTTGAAAGTTTCATGGGAAGTTAAAATTAATAGTCACTGAAAAATTTTGGGAGTGGAAATTTCCCTCACTTCCCTCCCCGTGGATCCGCACCTGCTGCCTTAAAAATATAAAATCTCTTGTCTCAGTTCTTTTATCACATCATATTCATATCTAGCAAAACACGCCTGCATTGCTCCGGGCAACGCCTCTTGCCACTGCAGCGACTCTGACTGCAAGGTCCAGGGTTCAAGTCGCCATGGTGGCGGACTTTCGACACTACCTACAGAGATGCCGCTGTCTGGAGGGAAATTCTAGCTCGTAGGTTCTCCGATCAACATCAGGCGAATGCCGGAGCAGTACCGTAACAAAGCTCGAAGGACCGCGCGCGATCTTTCCTTCCTCCCTTTTATTCTGTTCCCTCCCCTTGCGCACATTCCCATGCACTACACTACCACAGGTATCGAGGGCAAATTGAGAGCTTAGAGCTTGAGTGGTTGCCCGCTGGCGGAAAACCCCCTCGAGCCGAGATGACGGTCGGTGTAGCATCTCACGCTCTAGTCGGGAATGAGCGGCCTCAGCTCACGCAGTTTAATATACCCCACTGTGGACTACTGTCCACAGCCATTGGCACGCTTTGAAACAATTGAATGAATGAAAGTGTTCGCAAAGGATGGAGTGTGCGGGTAGCGTGAAGCAAGCCGTGTTACTCCCTCCTCCCATCCGCCCAATGATGTTGCACTTGCGCTGGGAGCACTGTGAACTGCGGGTGGGGGTGGGGGTGGGGGTAGTCGGCGTCTTGGAGCCCCGAGCGCAGCACTCGCACGGCCGTGAGGTAGGGGGAGGGGAAAAGCGGCGGACGGCGTGTGCGTGACAGGTCGCCGGGTTATTTGGCGCCTCCGCCACCAGGGGCGCCCCATCGGGCACACCGGTGCGCCAATTACGTCCTTTCCACGCTGACAAGGTTGCCGCCGCCGCCGCCGCCTCCGCCTGCGCCGCGCTCCTGGCCGTGTCACCGCCGCGCATCAGCCGACTAAAAGCCCGGAAACCGTCGGGCGACGCCTCCGCCAGTGCCCCCTGCCTCACCCCCACCCCCCACGACTCCGCCCCAGGCTGCCACCGCCCTCCCGCGTTCGCCTCCAGACCCATCCGGCACATCCTGCTGCCTCCATTGGGAGGAACTTGCTCCACACTGCACTGGACGTCTTCTCCATCTTTTCTTTACTTGACTTTTTGCTTCGCATTACACTTTACTACCCTCAGTCTACGACCGTTACTTTCAAATTATTTTGACATCGTACATCAGCTATGGTCTTCCTGTCTCTACTTATTATTCTCTCAGTAAATGGGATAGATTTTTTTCAGTTGCCCTGTAGGTTATTTTTATCGTTTAGTTATTTCACACTTCATCTTTCGAACATCATTCAATTCCTTTCTTCCTACGTAACCAAACTAATTCAAGGACAATTATCATTTCCTCATCACACCAGTTGTAACTCAGTGGCCCATTCGTCTCCTATACCTATAACCTTGCAGAATTTCCAGTCATCTAACTCACTAGTACCTATTTTATCTAAATAAATTCCACCACCGATTGTCAACTCTCAAATAAGTTTCCGTTTGTCACAAATGACAAACGCTTAACTGTCTACTTCTAAATATCTCCCGAAAGCGGTCAAATGCAGTTTTTAAATACCTTTGGAACAGATGATTCAGTTAAATGAATACTTTACTTATGCTAGTAAGTAATAAAAAGAATGCAGAGTAACATTAAACATAAACATTAAGAAGGAAAAATAAACGCTCAAAATACTATGTTAAACCTATTAGCAATATTGTTTAATGGAACGAAAGAACCGGAAAGTAGAAGATGAAATTTCTGAAACAAGGTAATTATTAGAATTAGCAATTTTTTCTACTTAAGAGAAGTTTTCTACATCTACTTTTCCTCTACTGTACTCATTTTTTGTATCCCCTATTTCAAAATCACGAAGCTCCTTGTGGGTGTGTCATATGATCACCGTGAAGTCGAGTCGCCTCACATTACCTGGCACCTAAAAGTGAGCATGCAAGTTAACAATTCCAGAGTTCTACAGAGCGCAAGTGTACGGTGATGTGCAGTGATTTTATTTTCAGGGAAAGAAAACACCAATATAAGCGCAGTGTCAAGTGCATATACTTTCTATTAATGAAGATATGCAGGATATATAATGAAGATATGTTGGATAACGAAAGGATATGCAGGGAAGTAAAGTAAACGCAAAGATGTGCTGTGAATAGAGTAAATAAGTACATAGTGCGTTATCTATATTTTATATTTGTTTATTGTGTTTTTCTATTCACTTTTGTTTATTTCTGTTATACATTTTTTTCATGCATTATTGCTCATTCTCGCGTACTTCTGACGCATTATAGGCAACTTACTGTAATACTGCGGGACGAAATGGAGATTTTGCCACAGAAGCATTGCCGAGCCCTGGAATCGAAAACCATTAAATGTTGTTCCCATATGTAGTAAGTTACTTCCTCTAACACTTTGCCTAGATAGAATCCATGTTTTGTGGGTGCTTGATGTCTAAGAACCGATTGAGGGCAATACGTGTGTCAGTACATGTGTAATCAACGCTAGTGCGTAAAGCGCTGAGACGATTTTTTCTAAAATTCATATACACAGATTGAGCAAAGTCAAGGCCCAATGAGTTTCAAAGGTATATTTTGATTTTTAAGAGTACGAGTCCTCTTGAACATTTTCAAAATTTTCTAAAAAATGGATCTGCATTTTTTATTAAACTTTGTCCTTGTGTAGCGTAATTAACTTTTCAAAAATGGTACTATTTTATTTGCTTTGAAATCTTTAAGTATCTAGAAAATGAATAGGAAGTGGAAGTAGAATGCGTGTGGAATAGATGCAATTCCAATGAAAAAAATCGTAATTGAAGGAATGAGCCCAAAAAATAAAAAAAATATTATTGAAACTGTTTGTTTTCTAAGAAGGTGAGCTGTCTTTATACTTAGTTTGCCCAGTTTCGTTCTATAAAATTGGGAATGAAGTCCTAATTTTTTTCTCTTCAGCAATTTTTCTTTCCACAACTACGTAACACTAACTTGATTTTTTACCGTTTTCTTGAACCGTGGCGCCCCCCTTCCACTACGCGCGGCGCGAGGCGCGAGGCGCGAGGTGGCGCTGCTGTCCCGGCCTATTCCGCACGCGTGACTCGGCGGCGGCTCCAGCGCCGTCACGGGGCAGCACCCCCACATGGGAGCAAATAACCCGTCGGTTAATGTGCGCGCATCTATCACGCCTGACACCGGCCTCAATAGGCGCAGGAAGACAACTCCGCGTGCGCGCGCGGGGCGCCTTTGTCGCCCCCGCCCCGCCCCCGCCCCGCCCCCGCCCCGCTCCCGCCCCGCCCCCCGCCCCGCCCCCCGCCCCGCCCACGCCCCGCCCACGCCCTCTGCCGCTCCTTCTTCATTAAGCTCTCTTGCCGCCAGGCGCATTGCACACGCAAAAGAGGTTCGCGAGACTTTCGCTCTGACTCACTGGACTGGCTTAGGTAGCTTACGCCACACATTTATGTCACGGCAGTGCCTCTGACCGGGAGGTCCTCGGTTCCACTCCCCACTGTGGGAGGATTTCCGAAAACTAGCTGCGTTGCTAGTCAGAATTCAGCCGTTGGACGGCTGCTCTGATCAGTTGTTTTCCGTAGTTTGTCCAATCAACACCTCGCTGATACCGGAGCAGTTCACAAACAAATGGGACACGGATCGCGCGCGATATTTCCTTTCTCTTCCTTCTATCCTCATCCCTTACTTACACACACACTTACACTAACATGCACTGCACTACCACACATGTCAGAAGTTTAGAGTTCGTCCCGACTAGAGCGATGCTCCGCTAGTGGGAAATACCTGTTTGGGGAAAACACCTGTAGCCATTGTGTAGGTCGGCACCATCCAGAGAGGGAAGATCTCCCGCCACCTCCCGTCATAAAAGAATGGACTATACTTACGGTCATAATGACCTTAGCAGTTCAGGGGCCCGGTACTATCAATAAATCAATCAATCAAAATCCTGACTGAAGCTACGCTCCACATGAAATGAATTTGCATCATCTTTGCTGTGGTTGCTGCTCGCGTGGTCGGCGCTCAGTCTAATAGCTTTCCCATAACTCTTTGGAACATGTCTATTATATCGTATTTCCTGGCATTTTGCTATCAAGCGGCCTTCTGCACTGGCGTCCCCTGGTCTTCTCCGCCACCGGCGGCCACTGCACCCCTCCGGCGCTATCGATCTCGCTTTCCCGGTATCCCCAACAACTCCACCGCGCCGGGGGCGGGGATGATTTATCGGCGCGTCGGCCCGCCCCGCCCCGCCCCGCCCCGCCCCTCGCCGTCACCTCCTGAGCGGGGCTCAGCGTGCGGGTCAAGACAGCCCTGCCCGTCGCCCGTCACCTTAATAGTGTCCCGCGCCGCGCGGAGGGCGCTCGTGGGACGGTGGCCGCGGGGGGTGGGGGTGGGGGAGGTCCGCAAGTGCGTAGTCCCTCGCTTGCATCCGAATTTCCCATGACGCTGATATATGCGCACTAGCCATATCCCTTTCGAGGATCCAATCTAATAAACAGATTGATTGAACAGTGCCTGTGATTGGGGCCCTGCGCATATAATTACGTATTTGGAATTGCCTCTATAGTGTAAAATTGTGGTTCGCTATCAATTCTGCTTCGTCGTTAATTTTGTCAGAAATGTCGTTCAGCTTGTTGTACGTTTTCGAAATGTATATTCGTTAATAATAAATTTCACTTTGTGAAAATATAATCAAAATGAATCAAATGAGGGGAAATGTATTTTATGGTTAAAAGTAGGGAATTATTTACGAAAATATCAGGTTTAATGCACTGCATACTCACATTCGATGTATATTCTGTTGAAGTATATGTAGAAAGAAACTTTGACTGATTAGCACCGTTATATACTGATTATCTGAATGTGAAAGAGATTTTGCCAGTTTCCTATGAAACGAATATTGACGTCAGCACAATGTCTTCATAATTATAATGATCCTTCTCTAATAATTTTTTATTCACTTCCCCATAGTAATGATCACTCCTTCATAATTTGTGTAACTGTAATTTCAAAATTGTTTTAATTAATGTTTTGCTCTCAAGTATATAATTATATACTTGGACCTCGGATAATATATGACGGAAAGTACCACCAGCTGAAATTTTGGGCTATTAAGAATTGTTGCTACTACTTGCCACGCTTCCTGAAAGAATCGAATTTAGTTTCTCTATTGTTTTCTAGATTCGATTGTCGTTCTCTGAATCGAGCATCGTCTCTATCGAAGATCAGGACAGTGTTGCCATAAATCGCACGTACAAACGCTCAGCCCACCCATCTTGGAAGCCTGTTTCGGGAGCAGGGAGCTCGGTCTTGTGCAGAGTTATCTTCCTCTCATGTTTGCAATCTTACTTTCTCGCGACGGAGTAGAGAAGAAGTTGTGCAATGCTGCACGGAAAAACGGCGAATTTCGACAGGAAAACTCTTATCGCCGGATCCGGATTACGAAAAAGTAGACAAATCCAGTTGTTAAATTCAGAAGTAAACTCTAACAACTGTTAAAGCCAGGTTCAATGTTTTGTGGTAGTGTGGTGTCGTAGTGAAAAATCGAATGACGGAAAAATATCGGTTTGAACCCGCGACCTAGGGTATAACGGTCCGATAGGCTTATCTACTGCATACGACGGTTACGTCACCGAATCCGCAACTTCCAACGCACACTTGGAAGAGGAATTTCCGCCCATTTAAACCCGTCTGTCAAACTGCTCAACCTAAATGTGCGCCGCAAAAATAATCGGTTGTTAATTTTTTTTATTGTTTATAGAGGCAAAGTTATTTTGGAAATATCCTTGAACCAAAATAATTATATAAAAAAACCCTCAAGAGTCTACTTGCCTCAGTTGCTCAAACTTTATGATTCAATCTCAGGGTGCAAGAATGTATGTTATACATTTGATGTGCACTCACGAAAATGGATTTCAACGTCAGAAGTTGGAGTTCTTTCCAGATCTACATCTATATCCTATTCATCATTTGAAATTGTACTAAAAATGGAAAACAAATTACAAGAATAATTTGAAAGTCTATAACATGGAACATATCGCGAATAAGATGTTTATAATGCAAATATATGCATATTTTCCTCAAATATGTGAGAATATTTACTACACCGAGAAATATTAAAAAATGTGGATAATAAAGTAGGTTAAAAATCACTTGAAAACGTCAAAATCTCGAACATATTACAAACATTTCATCGCAATTAATGAACAAACAAATATGTAATTAGTCACCAATTATAGGTAATAATACAAACGCAAGAATACATAGTCTGTATATTGGGCAACAGTATTTCCGAAATATATGCATATATGAAAATAAATAAGCAAAATCAAAACATCAACCAATGATATTTTTCCAGAATGATTTCGGTTCAACTATGTTTCATTTCACGCTATGGTGTATCTAGATTATATTTACATATATGTATGTATGTGTGTGTGTGTCTATAATGTAAATTTATGCGTAGTTATTCTGCACAACACAACATGTTGCCGACATGGCTTTCGATAAAATATTTTGAAGCATTGCTTATTTTGAAGCATCTGCTTCTAATTTTACGGAGTTTATTTCGCGTGTGTCATAATGAAAGAAGTCTTGGCAACTCAGTAAGCTGGGAAATATGAATATTGGTATTACTATTACTATTATTGTTATTATTATCAGCCAAGAGTAATATGATTGACCAAGCCCAGAACATACTTCCCTGATGAAACTGCAAGCATTAAAAGAGGCGAGATGTTCTAGAACATACTACCATCTTCCTTCCTCGCGAGACTGAGTTGACTTTACTGCTGTTGTATATTCTCCCAATATTTCTCACGATTCTAGTGCGCAGTTGTGGCGAAATTCAGTAGCCATTTATATTACTTCATCACTCTAAGATGCTCTGAGCCCGCAGCATGGTGATAAGCAGGGGGCGCCCTCGTTGTTGAATGGTGATAAATGCGTGTTACCAACCTCTGAATAGACTCTCCATCCACCAACGAAGCTGACACAATTTATCGTGGGATTAATGTTACGATGACACGGCTGCCAACTGAGCGCTGCCACATTTTAGCTTCCTCATCACGCGACTTCCTGCGTTATATAGCGTTTACCAACACAACTCAACGGGATTGGCTGGGTACACGTTGGATTTAAGGAACTCGTTTTAAATGCAGTAGTGGTAAAGTGAGAGACGTGTGATTTATAGTCATTGAAGTCGAGAACTAATGTTATTGGTAACTTATCCGCGGGGACAATTGGCAGTTGTTATTATTTAATATTATTTATTACATCATTATAAAATATATAAATTACATGACCGAATATTATATTGTTACGACCAAGGTTTTTAAGCCATTGCAACAACTACTTCTACGAAACCTTTTTATTGTGGTTTTCATGTCTCCTACCGCATTAAAGCCGCGGGAAAGAGACTATGAGGCATCGGTTGGGGGGGGGGGGGAGAGAAGAGGGAAAATAGGCCGGATGAAGACGAGCACATTCTAATCCAACAGTGCTTCTCGGCTATCGATTTCCTGACGTGCTTGACGTCTGACGCATCCAGACTGTACTCTTCCCAACACAGCGCCACAGAAGATCGTCCGCACCCTCATCTTATGCACCCCTTTAATTTACCCCAATTTGCTCATGTAATTGTTTAATGGTTTACTTATTTATTTATATGTTTATTCAATTATTGATTAATTCATCGATTCACTAATTACTTAATACCTTATTTACTTATAAACGTAAATAAGTAATTAAGTGATAACTTAACTACTTGTTAACTGATTTATTGTTCGGTTATTTACTTGCTTTCTCTCCAGTCTATGCTCTGCTAACACTACCGGTGCTAGTTTCCCACTCTCTAAAACAGGCCTCAACTTTCCTAATAAAGTGAATTCAACGACATGTAATCGACATAGATACCGCACAAAGTAGTTAATGAATAAATACGCAATTGTTATAGGCTCTTGTAAATTGTGATAGTGTCCTTTGAAAAGTTTAATAACGATTAATACAACAAAAAGACGGAAAATAAATAATTTAAATAAAATGTTGGTAAATGCACCACGATCATTATTTTTCGCCTGTCGCTAAGAGCAGATTGCTTCCTAATAACGTTATTCCGCCAGATGTCAGTAGTGCAGCAGAACTGGTGCCTAATAGATTTCCTAGATGCCAGCAAAAGTGGGAAAGACAAAAATGTTTCATATAATAGTAATGAATTATAAAATAAAAAGAAAGAAAATCATTGTACATTATCAAAATTTGTACCAATTACATTAAAAATAATAATTTTAGACACCCTGATTTATTTAAAATCGATTTCTTTCCTTTTTCACAAGAACTGAATATGAAGAAAGCTTAAGTTGCAGAATAAATAATAGCGGTAAAAGGAAACAAACCTACAAGTATCTTGTTCGTACTGTCGATTTTCTTTTTTGCGTAGAACTTCCTCCACCACATATGAGGCGAAAATTTACTTCGCCCTCCATGCACAGCAACAAGTCTAATTATTTTCTTGAGACGCCTAATTTGCTTATTTTTAGACATAAAGCTTCGCTATTAATTAAGTCACAAACCTTTTCGAAATCCACAAAGCTGCAGAACAAATTTACGAGCAAGCGCAAGTTTTACTACCATTTCTAATTCAAAAATATTGTCAGTGGTTGCGAAACCTCTACTAAAACCTCTCTGCAATTTTGAGATTTTATTATATTTTTCTGTTCATTCACTCAACCATTGATAATTTTACGAAACAATTTGCGCTGTTAAAAGACTAATGCCATGATTATTTTCTGGGTAATTTGTATCATCCTTATTCTCAAAGTCGGAGAGCTACAATTCACGTTCCTGTACGTGATCCGGAATTTTCAATGGTATTAAACACTATCCACAATTCCATAATAAAGTTTGTAAGAGTGCGTCCGCGGCTACGATTTTCGTGTTTTTTCGACGTTAGATTAGTAACACGCACTTCGTTCTACGCGCAGGTTTATCTAGTGTAGGCACACTCCATCAGCAAAATAAATGATTCTGTTTGATTGCTCACGTTTGCGAGCGCCCATCAAGAATACTGTACCCACATGTCTGCTGTAATTTCATTTCATGTTTATATTTTACTACGCAGAGTTCCGATAACGTCCAAAATTGATTTATTCTGGTTGTTCCTAACAATCACCTTTATTCTATTTGCTTCATTCTCCTGCTAAGATTTCTTCTCTTCCTAAGTTGTGGGTTAACTGTAAGTTTTGCAGATAATAAAATAACTGTAACACCCTTGAACCAAAATTCGTTTTGTCACTGAGTTGTACGTGGCATCATTCAGGCCCAGTAATGAGCAACAGATATATATATATATATATATATATATATATATATATATATATATATATATATATATATATATATATATATATATATATATATATATTTCTGAGCATTTTCAACCAATAGATTTAGACCTGTGTAATTAAAAATAATTGTAGTAAATCAAGTAGTAAATTTAATGAGGGTTCGAGATCTGCACAAGTCTGTCCATCGATGACACACAAGAGCTAAAGGTTCCAAAATGCAACGGAAGATGTGGAAAGATTTCAATTTTGTATATTGGGGACAAAAGACTAAATACGAATTAACTGTTCGTGTGATGTTTGTAGAAATAAACTACAGTATTAGAATGAGAATTACTTTTTTAATACGCCGTGCGTGAAAATACGCGTTTTTTCGTGCTTGTTTTCCGAGTGCTAAACAGCTATTTGTTTCACAGTGGGCGAAACATCGCGAAGCGTGTGCGAAATATCTCTATCGATTCGGAATTTTCTTTAGTCTTGACGACGTCTTTATTTACTGTTTACAAACAATAGTAGTATGACACCGACTCTGTGGCGGATCGTGCCTATTCGCACTTCGTCTGTGCAAGTAAAAATTAATTTTGTGCATTTTCTCTTGACCATGTATTAACAAGAGGGGAATACAAGTTCTCTCTGAGGGTTTCCGAAACATGGAATTTCAAAACACGCGCCGTTCGGAAGCAGTGACAGACAGCCCGCCGCGTAAGCCAGCCGGCGCACACTCGGGAACTGCGAGCAAGTAGAGCGCGTCGTTCGCTGCCGCGGGGCTGGAGGGGAAAGACACGTCGACAAGTCTCGAAGATACGACACTCACCTAGCACACGTTCGAAGGAGAAGAAAGTGAGACACTGAACGAAGAAAGAGTGAGACATCTCTCCACTGAACAGATCTCTCATTTCTTCCAATAAAACTGTTCTTCGCTAGCGCGCGAAACGCAAATGAAATGAAGTGCAACGTTTCATTCATAATAGTTGTGTTAACTTAATATTACATGCACATTCTCTTACATTTTGAAGTGAGTTGCAATTACACGTCCATTTCGAATTGAGGAAAACCAAACCCATTTTCTAAATGTATTTGTTGGCTGTTTTTTAAATGCGTTTTGTAAACGGAAGATAGGGTTCGTTTTTCTGTCAAGCTTGAACAAAAAAATAGCTGAAAACACACAGTTTTTAATTGTCTCTGTGTTTCGTCAGAGAGTGTAGTCGGCCAATAATCTAGATTGTTTCCAGTATTTGGTAACTTGTACTTTTAGCTTAAAATGTGTACAGCGAGATTATGGAAAATACTCCATAGCAAAAGTGTGAGTAAACAAAATTTAATCATCGTGTACAATATAACTCATAACACTTCTGTAAAAATGGTTCTGGAATGTGCTGAGTAGATACGCTGTACCCGACTCTAACAGTAAATATTTCGAAAGGGTCCTTGCCGAGAGAATTCGAAGCAGGTATTCTGGAAAGAAATCCGGGTAACCGGGTAATATATATATATATATATATATATATATATATATATATATATATATATATATATATATATATATACATATGCATGTAATGTATGCCTTTGTATATGTGTGTGCGTATGGGAGAGAGAGGGGTGAAAGTTTGAGAGACGAGAGACGTTGCACACCCTAATGGCATGACCACGATCCGCCACTGCACTGACTGGAATCCAGTTACTATTGTCAAAGTAAGATATTTACTTGATGCATTGCGTTTCGCTCACTGCGTGTTAAAAAATAGTATATGCAACACGGGCGAGAGGTAATTCGAGCCCTTGGTACGTAAACTACCATTTGTAGGCTCGCGTGTGGCTACACTCATATTGTGTCAAGAAGTTCGAGGAATACTCAACATATTTAATTTTTACAATAGTTTTATTTATTTTAGGTGACAAACGCATTTTTCTCTCAACTCTTATGTAAATACATCACAGACATTTATTAATATTTATATATATTTGACAATATAATATAAAGTTGACTAAATATAAGCCTTAAATTCATTTTAAATTAGATAAAACTAATATGTATCCCAATTTTTTGATATCACTGCAGTTCCTATGGCCGGGAGGTCCTAGGTTCGAGTCACGACAGTGGCAAGATTTTCGACGCTAGCTTATCAGGTCACATTCAGTGGCTGTCTGAAGGAGAATTTTAGCGACCGGCTGCTCTGATCGGTAGTTTTTCGTGGTTCCTCCGATCAACACCAGGCGTATGTCGTGGTAGTATCCTAACAAACTGCCCAAGGACCCCGCGCGATCTTTCCTTCCTCTCTCTTGTCATATCCTCACCCTTTACAACACACGCACACACATGCACTACACTAACACATGCCGGAAGACCGGTCACACTTGTCCCGGCTGAGGCGATGCCTTGCTGGTGGTTGAGGAAAACCCCGCTAGACAACGGTAGTTCGGTGCCGTATCTCGCCATCCAGCAGAAGAAGTTCTCCGCCACCTCCAGAAAAAATGCACTACACTTACGGGACTAATGACTTCAGTAATTGACCCACTAAAAATCACTAACAACCAACCAAGCAACGCGATCTCCCATTGGCAAGGGAACGCCGACGCTGGTCGCCGTGAGGGCCGCGACTCTGTGTCAGTGGCCGCAGCGCGCTGGGCGTATCTCAGGGGGCGCAAGTGCCTGTAAGCCCCGCCCCCTCCCCCTCGACGGGCAGGGCGCCGGGCCGCGCCGGGCGCGATTACGCGACCTCGGTACAAAGCGCAGCTGCCCTCGCAATTTCATTACCCTCATTCTTCAGTCGCCGTTACTCACCATTACCACGAGAGCCTCCTCGAGAAGGGCTCGGCGAGAAATTAGAAGTCATTACCAGGCTTACGCCAGGCAACGCTCTTCCTGTCTCGATGATGACCCACAAAAGCAGCAGAAATTTCGTTTTGGTTACGTACTATGGTCGAGGACGGTTGGTTTTTTGATATATTTTCTCCTCCCTATTCTTCAAAACTCCTTGTAACTGTGATACAATGTTAATATGTAATTCCAAAAAGTACAAATTCGTATTTTTTAAATTATGATCTCTACGATTACAACAAAAGAGTATGATATTTTTTGCAATCTTGTTTTTTATTGTTTTGGAATTTTGATGTCATGTACTGGGTACTACTTCAAAAGCAGTTAGACAATTATACATAAGTTCATTCCAGACCAAATTCGGTATTATGTATTGTTCGGTTAATGCATTTACTACATACTTATAATTAATATTTATCACTAATAACTTACACTGTCTTCATAAAAATCTTATCAAATCAATCAACGGAATCAATTATATTATTACAATTTCAATTGTTTTGTTGATAATATTGGTTTTTCTAATGTATAACAAACAGCTGGAAGTGCAATCTATATTATTTTTACACCTAAAATAAAATTGCGAAATAATTTTATATTGTACTTTCGATCGCTCACCGTCCAGCTGAACACTACATATCTGTTACGTTGCAGATTATTATTAGATGGGAGGCGTGTAATATAGAATAATAGTTTGGAGATAATGTTGAAGATAGAACGGGGCTTAATATTATAATCAGTGTTATCATAATAATGAAAGAATAATTAAAATATTATACAGTTTATGGCTTATATAGAAACGGATATGTGTAAGCAAACGCAAGTTAGAATACTCATAGTGAATAAATGATAAGTATTTCATCTGTTGAAATTTTTTTTATTTGTGAATGTTAGGAACTGACGGGGTAAGGTGAAGCGAAAGATAAGGAAGTATCACGAATGCGCATCAACGTATTGACAACTATCCGACGAACAGGGTATTAATTTGGCTGGGTCGCAGTTCGACATTTTTCTTAGCAACTGGTACCCAAATCACTCAAATCCTGCATTTCTATGAAAATCTAGAAATCAAATTTTGCGAGTGCTTGTCAATTTGACCTAACCATCTAGCTAATGTGTAAAATCCACAATTGTTGGAAATATAACCTTAAGACATTCCGGTCAAAGATGCTGAGTGGCAAAAATCGTTGTTACTGATCCATTTGAGCCATTTAAATTATTTCTATGCACTGGCATATGAGAATGTGAAATGCTAGAATTATTTTCATTTTAAAATCGTAAAAGAAAATAAGAGAAAGAGCTAACTCTGTATATTAGCACCGCAACATAAAAGAGATATCCAACAGAGTAAACGAAACTACGTCTCAAGCAGTAGCTGTAACGACGCTTTGCCACTCCCCAATGGGACTATGCTGGGAGAGCGTATTTGGGGATTAAATCTGATTTGGAAACAGTATTAAAAGCAGCGGAGGCAGAATCCGGAGCCATAGTCCCGGCGTGTTACAACCTCTTAAGCAGACTGTTTCTGCTTGTGGGCGCAGGCAGCCTTCGTGGGGGCGGATGCACATTAGGTGGCCAACGACGAGTGCGGAAGTGATAGCAGCGCTGCCGGTGGAGGAGAGGCGAAGGCAGCGCTGACAATGTCTGTGCGTAGCCGCCTGTGCGTAGTCGGGGTGGGCAGGCGATGAAGAGAACGGATGGAAACGGGGATGGTGTGGGCAGTGCTGAGAGGTGGTTGTCTACGAGACGAAGTTGGCGGGGGCGGCGGGGCGGGAGCGGGGATGGAAGCGGGGGTGGAAGCGGGGGGTGGAAGCGGAGGGTGGAAGCGGGGGTGGAAGCGGGGGTGGAAGCGAGGGTGGGAGCAGGGGCGAGAGCGGGGGCGAGAGCGGGGGCGAGAGCGGGGGCGAGAGCGGGGGCGAGAGCGGGGGCGAAAGCGGGGGCGAGAGCGGGGGCGAGAGCGGGGGCGAGAGCGGGGGCGAGAGCGGGGGCGAGAGCGGGGGCGAGTGCGGGGGCGAGTGCGGGGGCGAGAGCGGGAGCGGGGGCGGGAGCAGGGGCGGCGATGAAGGTGGTGGTACAGGCGGCGATGGAGTAGGATCAATATAACCGAGGTGGTGATGATGGTGACCGCTTTTGCTTCTTCCGGAAACCCTGGCATCATCGTTGCAAACAATAGCCGCCGACGCGTTCGCCGCAATCCCACTAAATGTTTTCTTTCGCGCGCGTTGGCGCTTGCGATGGCCGGATCCGGGGAAACGGCGTCGGGAGCCGATGGCTGCGGAGAAAACGCAGAAAAATCGTGGATTCGTTGCAGGGTTCGCATTGGAAGAGAGACAATAAAGTGTCGCACTTATAGAAATAGTGAAGATAAGAATCGGAGATGGAAATATTTTTGAAGAAACGAAACGGTTAAAGATTTTGAGAATGGAAGATGCAAATGAAAATTTATTAGAGAACATGAAAGAAGTCGTTGAGTTTAAGTTACATATAAAGAATGAATGATTAAATTAATTAATATAAAAATTAATTATGTAATAAGTAATCAACTAATACTGAGCATCTCTAAGATGTAGAACATTATCTAAAGCAATTTAAAAGAAATAAATTGTTTTAGTTGGATGTGTTTCCGTAAATCAATTTACATACTGTATACAGGATGTTGTATCCGCTTTTTCGGCATTTCGGTCCTACAAAATGCATTTTTCTGCCGAAAATGGCCGTATTCGCTGCATTCTTTGTTCATACTAGGTGTCAAGTATGTGAGAAAGTAAAACGTATTTACAAATAAAGAAATAATAAATTAAGTGCAATGTTAGAGAATAAGAATAACGGAACATAGTAGTAGAAAAAATAAAATTTAAGTTTTCATTTACACAGAAATGTGTGATGGAAGTCTCCCTAAATTCCTATGTGAAAAAATATTCTTTACATTTTCAGTGACAGGTTGAGTAATATTACTGTAAAAGTCTAATATTATTGTGTTCTCGAAGTTGAAGTAGAATTATTGGAAGACGTAAAGTTTGTCGATTTCTATGGAAACGGATATTTTTTCACTGTGTACAAGATTACTTTAGCGCAGTCATAACCACATACCACTTAAGTGCGTAACATGCAATTCAATGTTATATGCCGTAACATGCGAGTCAAACCTACGCAGGGAAAGCGGAGGAGGTGGCGTTGGAAGCGGCTGGCAATACACACGGTGCACAGCGCCCCTAACGGCACGTAGAGAAAGCAGTCGCCCTTACGAGAAGAACGCGGCGGCCGCACATTCCGTGTAACGCGCTTTGTTGAAACTCCCAGAGCAATAGAATCAGCAATTCTGGGTGGTTGCGTGAAATTTTATAACACAAAAATTACTGTTTTGAATTGCATATGTATTCGCATGAAATTACAAATAAAGTGGAAAAGATATTACAGATATTTAAAGAATATTAAGTCGTCGATTTTTCATCTGTACCGATTTCCACAAACGAGTTTGTTACACAAAAGCAGTTTGATCTTTTCTAGATAGTTTTAATGTTAGTGGGTTTTAAAATAAACTTTTCACAACATATCTGAGATGATGAGAAGTTCACATACAGTAGTTTAAAATAATTGTGAATATAATACTTCTTCTGGTGCTTTCTATCGTTAATTCCCCAAAACAATAATGAATTTGTGGGAGATTCTAACGTGTTTGTAGTAAAAGCGCTTGTAATGTCACGAAAAATGTGACATTATAATAAAGGAGGTTTCTTCTTTATTTTTATTACATCGAAATACTTTAATAAAAGACTATAAGCGCTTTCTTTCTCCACCTTGGTTGGTTATATGTGGGATTAGAGAGGTTGTGACGTCACAGGCGGCGGTCGAGCGCAGCTCGCTGAGCACCCTCATCAGTTGAATGCCGCGCGGGGGGGGGGGGGGGCGACTCACTCGAGAGCGTTCGGAGCTGCCATCTTCGATTGATTGATTAGTAGTTCCAGGCGCGGCAACCACCGAGACCATTAATCACGTAAATGTAGTGCATGTTTTTATGGCGCTAGGAGGTGGTGATCTTCCCCCGCTAGATGGAAACCTACCCGTGGGCTTGCCAGGTTTTCCCCAACCAGGTATCTCCCTTCAGCAGGGCACCGCCCCAGTCGGAACAAGCTCTAATTGTAATCTCCCGTAATAGTAACGTAATTAAGCGGTGAAGATGTAACAGAAAAGAAAAATGAAAGATCGTGCGCGGTCCGTGGCCCGTTTGGTAGGGCACTGCTCCGGTATTCGCCTGATGTTGATAAGAGAAACCACGGAAAACTACCGATCAGAGCAGCCTGCCGCTATATTTCTCCTCCAGATAGCGGGTGAATTCGACCTAGCTATGTTGCAGGCCATCTTCGACTTCGCCAGCTGGATCTTGTTCTTAGCATGTCCATAGCCCCGACGTCATTGACCTAACCACTTACTACCGAGCACAGCTCGGAAACCCTCTGATCTCTACATACGCACATGACCTGCCTCATTCTCCCTTTTGCCCAGAGACAGTAGCTTCACACGATGATCAGCCACACTCCCTCCAACTCATTCCAATTCATTCTCGCATGTTATTCCCTGGCAGCTGTTGCTCGTCCTCTGCGGCTGGGCGCGTGACTCCTCGCTCTTCTCCACTCCACTCCTTCGCGCCCTCGCGGCCCCGCCCCAAGTGCTGCGCCGCCTTTCGGAAGCGACTCGAAGGGCGCGCGCGCTATTTAATTAATCTCCGCTATTGTTTCCATATCTGAGTAAATACAAACACGAGCGTGGGCCGGTGATCAGGGCGACCTCAGGAGCGGACCGTCCTACGTGTGGCGGCGTCGCTTATTTACGTTCCTCCCCCGCCCATTTCGTGTCTCCCCGCAGCTGTAAACGGACATTTTTGCCGCTGATAATGAAGAGGGGATTAAAATCAACATGGCGCAGCTCCGAGTGGAGGCTTCGAGACAGTTTTCATTAATAACAAGGAATTTCCTTCCGTGAAAACAGACTTATCTCGTCTAGTGCACTCCTACTTCTTCAGGCCGAATAATCCAATTTGGCTCCTCCTCCTCGGCGCTCGTTTTGCATCTTCCCTTTGTCTAGCGCCTCGCAACTCTTCCCGTTAATTTGATGTACCTATCTGTTATGAGCACGTGCGTCTTCGGAGGGCATAAAATCTTGACGAGGGGCTGAACGGCGTAATAACAGGGGGCCCGGGGGAGGCGAAATGCAATTACAGACGGCCGGATCGTGTTTCGGGGCTAATTTTTGAATTTTTAAGAACAGCCTAGGTAAACGCAATATTCCTCTTGATTTACATCAAGAAGACGAATTAACGCTAGGGTACGAGGTACACCTAGCGGAAACAAAAGATGAATATTGTTTCAGGTGTCTGATGTGAAGAAATTTGCAATTCAATCACGCTTTTTCTAAAAGTGTCAAACACAAAGGTTTACTTTAGAAACGATAAGTAGCGTGTTACGACGCTTTCTACTATTGTGGGAAAAGATTACGAAGTTTTATAATTTTGCAAATAATATTCTATTAAAACCACTGCCAAATCATCAAAAAGGTACACAATATAATTCAAAATTACAACTAAACTACAAATATTATTAAAATGTGTGCATTCAATTATTCGAAGATCTAATATT
Source organism: Gryllus longicercus (assembly GCA_038098605.1). Taxonomy (NCBI): domain Eukaryota; kingdom Metazoa; phylum Arthropoda; class Insecta; order Orthoptera; family Gryllidae; genus Gryllus; species Gryllus longicercus. The sequence goes on along the minus strand of JAZDUA010000032.1, from coordinate 5,044,031 downwards.
GAAATTCAGATTACACTAACTAAAAATATGCAAATCTACCATTGTTTTAAAAATGTGTATACAACGTCGACATTAATAATGGAGTTGATAGAGTGTCTAACAATTGATTTTTTTTAAATTTCAGAATTTCACATATTTTTACAAAAAACTTATTACGAAACAATGTTTTTACGAAACTTTGTCCTATTTGAGTAAACAATGCCAAGAAAACATTTTGAGTTCGTTTTGCGAAAAAAACTTGTGTATGTTTTTTTATTGGTCTCAAACATTTCACTCAAACGTTTTTAAATGAAATTTATTTATATAAGCATCGACAACTTGGCTATTAGCGTCTACCAGGCTGTCTTACTTATCAAAACTTTCAAACGCGAGTTTAACCTCAGTAAGTATTAAAAACATTAGTATTTAATTGCTTTTTATTTATAATGACGTTAGAAATTCAAAAATTCTACGTTAGAGAGACCATTAGTCATTTTGGGCTAAAATTTCAGAATAAAAAGGAAAATTTGATGAAATTTTAAAATCTTCTGTGTTACTATTTACTTGAGAAAAAAAAATTATAAAGCAAATTCAATAAATTTGGAGTATTTTATGATCTTTAAAAGTGTACATTACTATTTTGGCACCCAAGAAACGGTATTACTCAAGAAACAGACAACGCCCAAAATGTTTTTGTTTTTTTCGCTACCAAAACTTTACTCGAAGTTTTTTAAGGTTGAAAACTTAGAGTTTTTCTTACTGACAATAATATAATCAAAATTTTAAAAAATCTACCCCACCATTTCAAGGAAAAATGACTTATCGACTGTACTAACTTAGCTATGTCGAATTCAGATGCTGACTGAAGGGGAATTCTTGAGACCGGCTGTTCTCATCTGCAGTTTTTCAAGGTTTCTCCTGTAAAGTCGGGGGTGTGGACCTACGCCACAAGGGAAACAGACACGAGTGAGTACATATAAGTTTATTCACATTGATGTACATATATACAAAATCTCTCTCGTAAGGCGGTTTGTCAGAGCTACCACTGCAGCCCCCTCTCCCTACATGCGCCTTGCGGCGACGCCTGCGGCAAGCATGCTAGGCAGCCTCGCTAATTGGCACCTGGTGTGTCCCGGCAGATCGACAATCTACCTGACAATGTTGGAGAAACACGTCGCCTGGTCCGAACACATCGAACCACCATGTGCCACCGGCACTCCGCACCAGCCTGGGCCACGACCATTGAAATGGAGTGAACACAAAATTTAGTTCATTAAGCTACGCATTTAGAATTCTTCCAAATTCCGTCAGTCTTCGTAATACTCGTTGTGCATATTTTGAAAGTATTCAACCTGAGATATGGCTGTGATCCAAAAAAATGCTTTTGGGTGTTTCAGTCACAAATACACTTTAACTACATTTACTACCATTCAAACTTTAATACGTTATTGAACTATAATGTTTATGAATAATAAGAACAAGATATAGGTTAAAATGTTGTATCAGCTGTAACGCTCCGGCATGTGGTGTGCTGCATTGCACGCTGCTTGATTGAAATTATTCTCGTGTCGACAGTATTGTCTATCGGCACGAACTGGCATCTATGAGATCTAAAAACAATAATAGAGAGGTTCTGAGTAACAACTGCGTTCTCAAAAATTTCTATCAACGTAAGAACAACTCAGTTAACTGAGAGATCGACCACGTGTGCCAGATGGTTAAACTGTTGTTTTTCGCAACAACCAAACTTCCCAATTAATCTTCTCACATGCACACACATGCATATATAACATAATATATTATATTTATATATTAGTTTTATAATATATAATATATATTATACTCAGACGCAACACATGTGTGGATCCCTTCAACAGGAGTGTGAAGAATAGAAATGTCAAAATTTGCCGCGTCCAAGAGGCGGCGGCGACTTGCCCACCCGCGAGGGGAGGTATCCCCCCCCCTGCCGCGAGGGGTTCGCAGGGGAAGAAGACCAGGCCGGCGGGGTGAGCTGCCTCTGGTTTCTTGGGGTAGCAGCGGCAGCGGACGGTCGTACAATAGAAGTGCTCAGTATTCGCCAGGTACAATTTTACAATGCGCATCGCAGTCGCGGTTGCAATGCTTTAAATATGATGGAGAGGCATTAGCTGGATGTTTGAAAATTTATTTTAGAAACAGCAGAAGTTCGTATTGCCTGCGGTTTTCTATTGCAAAAGAACATTTTGTGGAACGTGTGACCATGCCGGTGGAAACTGTTTGGAGGCCGATTCGCATAAACTGTTTCTGCGCGTAATTAATACAACGAAAGCCAAATTCGTTAGGGGGAGAAGCATGGAAGAGTTCGTGAGGGTGCGTGGGAGCAACGATGGGCTAAGGGAGCGTTGCAACGGCAATTGGTGCGCGAAGAAAGAAGATTTTGGGGTGTGGAGGAGAAGAAATACGCCTGGCCTCCCAGTGACTGTGTGGTGGCGGCCGCAGAGCAGCAGTCGAGCGACCTCGAGCTTCTCGCTGGCGGACCCGAGCGGCCAAGGGCGGAGGTGGCCTTCGCGGACGAGGAAGGCGCCCCAACCCAGTACGGTAAGTAATTTGATTTTCGTAGTGGGTGCCATATTAAATATTGAAAACGAAGGCAAAATCATGTATAGAAGTGCGGCAGTATCGTAAAATAGTGCTATCGGGGTTAAAGTAATGTACACGGTACACCGTCAGAGAAGCAAGGCGGCGAGGAAGGAAGGGGTCTCCTGAAGTCCTCCCTCCAATTACGCTACGCGCACTTATAGAAATGAATAAAACTTACGAATAGGCGATTTTCATTGCTCGCCCTTCATACCCTTTGTCCCCGCCTCATTGTTATGCCAATTTACTTTCAACGGCAAGTTTTCTCGCATCGCTTGCCCTGATCCAAGTCACGGCGAGAGTGGGGCCTAAGGCCCTCGCGTTCATTATAAACATCCTTGAGTGTATCCAGCGCATAATAACCAATTCACTTTTATAAGAAAGCACTTTTCAAGAAAGCCTCCAGAATCCAAGCTGCGCAGTTACCGCCGGAGCGGCGCGAAGTGACGGATTAAACGACTTCAGGTAGTTGTACTGTATACTAGACTTCAGCGGAATCGGAATTAGAATAAATTAAATAGACCTAATTTGACGCGCAGTCTATTAAAAAGAATATATCCTTAGAGAGAAATAATACAAATGGACATATTGTTGAAAATAATGATTTTGTAAATAATATAATAATAATTTCTTTAGATTATGAGTACTGGTCATTGAAATGTTAATGTATTAATATTATTTTGGGGGGGAGGGGGGGCAAGATATTGTGAAAAAATGTAACTCGATGTTGAAACAGTAAGTATGTTGAAATTAGGTACTGCGCATTACGAATTATGATGGTGGAATAATGGAAACAATGTATCAGTAACATTGTAGTATTGCGAAAAGTGAAATAATGCCGAACGCGATTGAAAGGAGAATTAAAATCATATGTGACATCTTTAACTGACTGTGAATCCCTGCGCGTTTGCCAGAGCAGGGCGATCCGTGGTGTAGAGTAGAGCGCTCGCATTCTTCTGTCGCGTCTAGAGTTTGAATCTCCGTCGATTGACGAGGTTTGTGGTCTCATTTTACTAGTGCTACATGGCCATTCATAAGTCTTCACAATCATCTTTCCAACTAAAATACTTTACTTTCATCGCCGACCATCAGTGAGATTTGATATCTAATGATTGTATGAATGATAATAGAGCAAGTAGAATGAAAGACACGAGAAAGTAGATTACCATAAGGAAATCTCTCGCAGTCGCCTTTTAAATTCTTTGGACGGCGATGAAGTTTAAAACCAGAGTACCGAGAAGTGAAAACACCGCTAGGTGCCGTTCCGTACTGTGATACAAAGACTATTAAAAAACGGAGATGGCAGCTCCTCGGAGACACGTGTGGTGCGTAGAACGAGCGCTGAGGGGCCCTCACCGCTCCGCGAAGGAGGAGGGCGAAGCGTCGCCGCAAGTTTAAACTCGCCAGAAGTCGGCGCTCCCACATCTCGGCCGCAGGATGAAGCCCCGGGCGCTCTTAAATTAGTATCGGCGCCCCTCGCAGCCTTCAGCTTTCATTCTCCCCCGCCAAAAGGAAAACGAAGAAAGCGAGGAGAGATAGGGCGAATCGCCTCTCTCCAGCCCCTTCTTTCCTTCTTCCTCTTCGCCTTAATTCCAATAAAGGTCCGGGCCCCGAGGGCTAACACATTAAGCGTTACTATATAGACCAGTCGATAGTAAGGAATCGATTCTCTAATTTACGACCCCTTTAAATTAAAAGCAACTTACTCTTTGTCGCAGTCGCCCTCGCGTGACATTCACTTCCTTTCTACGCTCCTTTTCGAAAACGTCGGCCTGGGTCTTTGGAATCGCAGGTTAGCACAGAGCTACTCTGGAGTCTTATGCCTGAACCTCTCAGTTGCATAAATCTCCTAGGAATGCTTCCATGAATGCTTTACGCGAGGCGAGCGTGACTGATGGCGGAGGATGTGCCTCTCTCCCGCGCAGCGATCGCAGTGGCTGAGCGCCGTCGCCCTTCACTCGCGCACCAATGCCATCCTCACTTGATGCCGCAGTGCCTCTGATCCTCTGGTTCGAGTACCGACGGTGACAGCATACTCGACACTACAAAGCTCTATAGGTAGGTCGAGTTCAGCCGCCGTCTGGAGGGAAAGTCTAGCGGCCGGCTGCTCTCATCGGTAGTTTTTCGGTGGTTTCTCCGATCAACACCAGGACAATGCTGGAGCAGTACCCTAAGAAACGGGTCACGGGCCACATGCAATCTCTTTATTTTCCCTGCCCTTTCCTCACCCCCTTATTTACACCCACCCACTCACATGCACTACACTACCACAGTTGTCGGGAACTTAGAATTTGTCCCGAGTAGAGCCGATCTTCCCTGGTGGGAGATACATGGATGGGGAAAACCTTACCAGCCTACGTGTGGCTCGGAGCCGGAACTCGCTATCCAGCGGGGGAAGCTGACCGCCACATCCCGCGTTGAAACATTAACTACACCTACAGGATGACTGACCTTACCGGTTGACCGGCCCGAAAACGTCCATTAACTAACGCCATTCCGGAACACAAAGAACACGAGTGGGATAGGTGTGAGGGGGGAGCCGACAATGGGGATTAGAGAATAAATTGCAGTGTAATTGAAGGGAAATTATATATTTTAAGAATACATTTAATATGTAGTAAAATATTATAATCATTATGTGCAGACGTGTGTTAAAATATTTTCAGTTTTTGCCGCTTATTAAGGGCATACATAGTTTCGACTACTTGGCGACACGGATGGCTGCGCCCCTTTTTTCATGAACTAGGGCAATATTCGCTATGTTGCTATTGCGCAAATGTTATCTACGTAGAAATATACAAAAATACTTATGACCCCCTCCCACTTTACATGTTTATGGACGACCTTGCCTGCTTGGAAATTATGTCCTACCTCGAACACACATAGTAACGGTTTCGAAACGTTCTGTAACAACCCGATTAATATTGAATGACGAAACAATCACTTAGGGTTAAAGATTTATTAATAAAGATACTAAGCGTAGAAGTAGTAACTCTTTTCCTAAAGAAAGTGAGCGAACAAACTAGGCTGTGGTCCATCGTTGTTACTCGCTTTGGGGACGGGGATACTGAACTTTAAAGGTGGACTTCTCCGAGTGAATGATTATGGACGGGATGATGTTCACTTGGGAAGCTGACCACGCCACAGCTTTCTCCTACGTGCTCGAAGTCCCTGAACTGCGTCCCTCCGAGAAGGGCTGTAGTAATGACCTATTACATAAAAAAATTAAAATTTGGAATAACTTGGATGCTTTAAAATAATGTTTGATTCGGCCAGAATAACAGGTGCGTTTTCGGTATGTATAATCTGTATCTATTACATAATGCTATTTAGTTTGTAAATATTTTGTTAACAACTTTTGTAGGAGAAATTGGTACGTGTACACAAGCCGACTAAACGTATTGTAACGTTTCTCGTGGTGAATTAAAACCAACGCAATATTATTTAAACAATTACGTTTATTCGTGAATAATTATACACTAAAATCTACTGACACTAAAAACTACTTGGTCTATTTACAGTTATATTACACTTAATTATTTACACTGTTACACACGACTCCGTTCTCTTGATTTATTTACACAGTTCACTTCTTACACACTATTTATTTAAACAGTTCTCTTCTTCTACAGTATCAGTCAGTCCATGCACTGTCCACGGTCCACTGCACTTGACCCCAATTCCCTGCACAGACCACAATTCCCCTGCGCAGACCACAATTCCTTGCGCAGACCACACTTCACTGCGCACACCAGGGTCCACTGCACTGCTGTTTACCGCGATGCCCTCTTCACAGCTCAGCTTCCACTGCAGACTTCAAACTGCTGACTGCTGTTTCCCCACTGCACCACTGCTTACCGCGATGCACCCTTCACAGCTCAGCTTCCACTGCAGACTTCAGACTGCTGACTGCTGTTCAACCACTGCACCACTCTTCACCGCAATGCACACTTCCCAGCACAGCTTCCACTTCGGACACACTGACTGACTGACGTCTTACTGCTCACTACTGACTTCCTTCTGTTAACTGACTCGCGGCCGCCGGCAGCGGCGCATTTATACCTGCCCGGCGCGTGTCCCCAGGCACCCGGCAACTTCTCGGCGTTTCTCCGCGGCTCGCGGATTGTCCGGAACCGTCTAGTTCGGGGGGAAGGGAAGGGGCGGCGGCAGATGACGCAATCCACGCGCAGCGACTTCGGCAGGTGATGCAATATTCGTTACAGTATTTTCCGATTCAGAAATACACATACAAACATAAAACGTAATAGCAATCAAGATAAATATATAACGAATCTGTCATAACGTTACACATATCCCTTACACAAGAATTCCATTACTAAACATTTAACACAAAGTTGGATGGTGAATTTAAGCATGTTGGGTAGCACGTCTGTCAACTGTGTACGGTGTTTCGACTGAGTTACTGTTGACAATAAAAATCAATTTATATGAAGTTTCCAAATTGTTTCATATTTTTTATAGTTGGCGAGTATATTTTGTACCTATGGTTCTATTTTCTATCCGACTGCATCCCATAAGCATCATAAATGTAACAGTAACTCTTCCTTTCTGAATAGGTTGCATCATTTCCCTATCCTTTGCTTATTTGAAATAAAACCCCACAACTCTGGAATCGTAAAAGCAATCGCAAATCGAGTTCTTTTTTTTCTCTCACACTATTTCTTTTCTCTTTCATCTCTCCATTTAATCGAGGTTTCATCTTCTATGATGTCACGGGTATTTAGTAATTAAAAATACTTTTTCACCATATGTCAAATTGATAGTTAGTCTACAAATTTATAAATTTAAACTAGGCATTCATAATATCTTAAGAAGGTCTACTACTTTTTGACAAAAAATATGAAGTATGTTAAAAATAATTGAACCCTATTAGAAGACAAATAATTACAATCACTTAAAAAATATTATGAACAGACAAAAATTAACTAATAGTTGCGAAAAATAATTTTGAATCTCAATTAATAGTTTTGAAAAATTCCCGAACAAATTCTTAACGCCGTAGTTTAATTTAATAAGTAGCATAGTCTTGTTCAATGAGGCTGTAGAAAAGTTTGAACGGCAAAGCCTTCCTTGCTGTCTTGCCAACGGATTTTTCTGGATCAGTGAGAGGGCCCATCGATTCTCGACAGCCTGGGACGAGGCGAGGAGGCGGCGGGAGGCGGGTCTGGCGCCGCCTCGAAATTATGTTTCTTATGACCAATCGGCGTTCCGCATTCCGCCGCCGCGCACCGCCGCGCCGCGCTCGCTTTTCGCCGCCGCCCTCGATTTGATCGGCCGGGCGGCAACAGCCGGGCCGCGGCTCCTGCTTTACGACGCGGCAATTGAGAGGTGCGCAAATCTAACGCGCCAACCGGGCGGCCTGCATAAAACCTTTTCGTTGTGTGTATATCTTACGTAGCGTTACAGCCTTTTTTCGCACCCCCGCCAGGGCGGCGCGTACGAACACATATTACGGCCTGCACATATCTTGAACGCCCGGGCGAAAGTTACGAGGAAACGGGCGGCAAGTTACGGCTGCTCCGAGAAAGGCAGCCCCGCCCTACGGCGCCCTACGACGCCGGCGCCGGAAGGTAGGTCTGCCGCCGGAGGGGAAGGGCTGCTGCGAGAGTCGTAGGCGCTGGCGAAGTGGCTGGAGACAGTGGAGCGGCGGCCGGCGGCGGTGACGGAGGTGCGGGCAGCGACGAGGAGGAGGAGGGCAAATTCATGAAGGGAGCGGGCGAGGCAGGGAGGGTAAATTATCCCTCGTCCCGCGCCGCCCACGCCGCGCCGGGCGCAGTCTACGTCACGTGCCTGAGGCGCCATTCGCCCTGTAACGCCCTCCGCCCCGCCCCGCCCCGCCCGGCCCCGCCCCGCCCCCTCAGAAGTATGGGCTCCGCCAGCTGTCGCGCGCTGCGCCGCCCGAGCGACGGCAACTTGGGGACACCCGCTGCTCTCCTGCGCCGCCCGAGAATGAAGCCAACTCCTGTATGGGAATTACCTTCAATATCAAAAACTTTCGGCGGAGAAGACGGCGAGACGCACTTATTTTAGAGGAGGTAACCTCGGCCGCGTTAGAGGCTTAATCAGACTTTCGCAATTTCCCCGTCCGCATAAACAAACAGAGGAGCGCCGCGGAGCGGCCGGGGAGGGGGACGAGGAGGCCGGGGGCGGGGGGAAGTAGCAGCTGCGTCTTCGGCTGCGGAGCAGAGTTCAAGTGTCAGACGAGCGTGGGAAATCCTCGCCAAAATCTTCAAAGATTCTCGTATTTCTTTATGATTATCGCGCAATGATGTGGCAACTTCCGTGCAATTGGCACGTTTTCTTTTAGGTCTCGATTAATGAAATTGTGAAAGGATATTCGGCGTTTAAAAGGGTGAGGAAGTTTATGCTTGATATCCGTAACAATATAAATGGAATAATGATTGTTGTGAAAATGAATTCAGCTATAAATTTTAGACTAGAAGACGAAAAAAGGTAGATTTTTACTGTTTGTATTTGTGAACGAAGGTACTATTGTTTATTTATTCGAAATGAAATGGATATAACGGTACATAAGTTTCTTCTTGCATCATGAGAATGTTAGTATTCAACCTACATCTTGCAAGTTGATTTATAGATACGATTTGTGTAGCAAACTGCTACATCTAAGGAAATGGAAATAAGCTACCAACGTCTAATCAAAGAAGGCACAGAGAAATAAATACGATAAATAGAAACTTCATGTGATAATAACAATCAGAACGTTGTTTCGTAAAATTCGCATTGGTATAATATTTCCATGGTCGTGAGTGTCTTAAACAATTCGCAGAAGCACTAGGTGCGTTCGACATCGTCGCTTTAACAGAGGCTTTTGACGAGGACAAGAAAGGGCGACGAGAGACGCGGCAAGATAAGAGAAAAGACAACGGAGAGAATGAAAGGGAGGAGCAGAAAGGAATGGAAAGTGGAGAAGGCAAATTCTTCAAGTTCCTTAATTACAAACTGGGTTAAAAGAGGTTCTCGACGAGTAGAAAGATAGATAATGGGATTAGTGCATAATGAGTGTCAGTGTATAATCAAGTTGTGAGCTACCGTCTCAATTTCGCCGACTGGCGTCACGTGACGTGGCGTCATAAGCTTTTGCGCAGACGTATAAGCGAAAGAAGAGAAGTTGCTTTCCGAAATGATTGAAAGATACCGGAGATAGTAGTCAGCAATTAGTCTTCAACACACAAAATTTACAGACGAACATAAATTTCTGAATTCGTAGCATCCATATACAGAATGGTGTACTGTATGTTATTACATTAGTAAGTACGTTACACAAACGAAGTTTATATGTCAAGTTAATGTATGCTAAGACTGTTATGACAATTAAAATACCGTTAGCCTGTATTTGTAATTCGGTTATAAAAGTTTCAGAATAGATACAAATTACACTTTTGCAGCATTACCTTAAAATATTGAATTAAGATACTAAAAATAATTTGTTTTAATATATATTGATTTTAGGACAAATGAAAAGATGTACGTGTTAAGCACCACCCTACAGCTTTATTGAGCTTGGCTAAATTGAGCTAGTTATTCATAGTGAGTAAACAAACACAATTAGTTCTCAAACACACCAAGAACACAATTTTAAATTGCAATAAAATTAATTTCTGATTTCCATTCTGACTTGTATTTACAATAATTTCAATGAGCCTAATGTCTCTCATGCCCGAGGTTATGAATGTAAATATGTCTATGCAAAATGAAGCAGTGTATTGTTTTAAAAAGGAAATTTACCATTATTATCCTAAATTATTTTCGGTGCAAGCATAGAAATATGCTTCTTTTGTAATCTCATGTCTCTTGCAAATATTTTTAAAAAAGTGATAGAACTGATTCTTCTTTACATTCAATGATATAAAGTTTAAAATAATGAATTTAAGGGATCTCTTGTATGAAAATATTATTCGCAAGTGAATAATACCGCTATTCAAGAAAAGAACCTCGTCTTAAAGTTCCAGGGCATATCGCGTCACTTTCTGCGCCTTGCATAAGAGATACTTGATGGCAGGAAACAAGACAGGCTTTAATGAAAGTTTGCTAATAATATTCACCTGACAATATCCGCGCAAGGAACGTCTCTTCTGCACCTTGGATAACGGCACCAAAGGGGGTGGATGTTGAATTTTCAGAAATTAACGGTATATGACCCGTCCGCTAGTCGTCGTTTACCGCCCCCTCCCGTGTCTCCCTTCCTCTGTCCTCCTCCTCCTCCTCCTCCCTTCCTTCGCCGGCTACCTTCGCGTTCGCTGCCTCCGCCGCTGCCGCGCTTAACTTTTAGGCCAAATTAAATCCTGTTTGACGCCCTGTTAATCCAATCAACATCTTCATCCCTATATATCTGATTTTACATCTCAGAGCCGACATCTGCATATCACGACCCAAAGCTCGTTATGAATAAAACAAGAAATTCAGGACATTGTTGAGAACGCTCCGGCGGAAATTTACAGCTGCGGGATTTGGTGCGTTAAGGTACCGAGAAGAACGTTTCTTGCTGTTATTGTGTTATAGAGGTTCGTTTAGGTGCCTGTTTACTGTAAATAAACTTCTACATTTTGTCTACGTAAGCACATTTTTATGTTATTACAATACTGAGCTGAAAAGAACATTCATTGTGTAGGAGTATGCTGGAAATGTCATAAATGTTGCACGTTTTATCCCGAAGGCATTGGTCCGTTTTATAATACTATTGTAACTAGAACTATTTTTAAAAATACAGCAAAATATCAAATTGAAAATGGGTAATGCTTGTAGTAACCAATCACAGCTACTAGGTTTTGAGATTCAGAAACTTTTTCGTCCGTGTATAAAAGTTGCATTTTTGAAGAAGTGGCAACTTTTCTGGTGGTGGTGGTCTTCATTTGATCTCGAGGTTGAGTATGTGAACTGAATCAAACTTAAGAAAAATTGGCGTAATGTCAATACGAACAAAACCACCAATTATGTATTTTTAATTCGAACAAGTATGTTAGGTTCACGTACGCTCTCTGTATAAATCTATTTTACTTTATTACCCATTACAAGATTTTACATTGACACTTTGCATCTTTGTTACAATGTATTAAAGAAATTGTGATAGATATTTTACTAGATGCAGGCGTATTGATTATTCCTTTTTTATCGGCGCTTGTCACAGTTCTTTCAACGAGCAGGTCAGCAGGACCTGGATGCTCGAAATCCCAATCCTCCCTTTTCTTCAAGCGACTGACGAAAATAATTAATGAACCGTTAGCGTCAGATTACGAAGTGTTTTCCCCCATCCCTCCCCCAGATTATTAGTTCATGACACGCTCGTTCCTACCATTAATTACGCTTTCAAAGGCGCCGTGATTCATTATGCTTTGTCTGGGCAATGAAAGGATTCGCGATAAGACGCCCCGACATATGGATCGCTTCCTGTGCGGCGCCGAGCAACTGGCCGGCCGAGTGTGAAATTGTACGCGCGGAAACCTTTTGGTTTCCATTGCAGAATAACGGATGCAAATGACGCCATTCATTGAGGCGTAGATTGCAGATTAGGCGCGAGTGCGGCAGAGGTAGAGACTGTGCTGGTTGTATCGGCGGAGGAGACAGCGGTGGCGCTGGCAGGTGGGCGCAGGCGCAGGAGAGACACGGTATAAAATGAATGTACTCGTATGTGTTACACAAAACTTTTGAGCCCTGCTGCAAATGTCTTATAATTGTTCACGAATATTTTTGAGCGTTCGAAAAAATACTAATCGCAGTCTGATTTTAAAATGTTACCGAGATGGGATATTGTGAAAGTGTTATGCAACTCGCCATCCGTGTAGGCGGCTTTGGCTGGTCGGCCAGCAGTGACCGAGGACGGACTGCAGCGTGCGGACGAGGACTGGATGAGGCATGGGGACAGGGCAGAGCGGGCGGAGCGGGCGAAGCGGAGGGACTATTTTTTCTAACCTTTTGTTTACTGAATAGGTATAATATGTACTTACACTGTTAATTTTTTTAATTATTGATGGTTTTAAAGTATAATTTTGGTAATTCATGCATTAGTCTGTCAAGATTTAATTACTGGTTAGATAACACTTAGCGGTTTTGTTTTTTACATATTTAATATACTAAAAACTTCAAAATAACTAGAAAACATTTTCCACTTTAGAGAAGGCATTGGTCCCTTTTATAATACTATTGTAACGAGAGCTATTTTTAAAAATACAGCAAAATATCAAATTGAAAATGGGTAATGCTTGTAGTAACCAATCACAGCTACAAGGTTTTGAAATTCAGAAAGAAACTTTGTCGTCCGTATATAAAGATTGCATTTTTGGAGGAGTGGCAACTTTTCTGGCGGTGGTGGTCTTTATTTGATCTCGAGGTTGAGTCGGTTGAGTGGCGCGTGAGGAGGCTGAGCGACTGTTGCATGGCGCCCGTCAACGTCCTCCACTAAGGGCGCAGGATCAACATGCGTTTAGCGGGTGGTGGTCGCACATAAACGCCAAAAATAATTCATGTTTGGCGCCTAACCTCAAATGAAACAATAGATATAACCTCTCGTTGGCATAAACTAGAGCTAAGAGTGTACATTCCAAACGTAGCGCACGCAGGGCGCAGCACTGTCCGAACAGCCATCGCCAAGGAGGTTATTGAAATCCGGGTAGGCAATTCTGGGTAGGAGCTGTGAACATTCATTGCTTAAATCGACAATCCGACCAGCTGCGACATGTCGAATCGTAAATGAAGCAAGACACATTTTCGCAAAACTGGACGCTGTTATTTATGAACGCTCTGTGATTTGTCGAAAGTCCTTGGCGGCGACATAAACATTTTCTCCGTGGGCATGCAGGTTTTTGTGGCAAATGGAATGGAAGCGTGATTGAAAGACATATAACATATTGCTTGAAATACTAAGTGTTGAAAACGACATACTAAAGCGGACTTGTGGCGGCAATTTAGTTTTCAGATTTCCATTGCAAAAATCATTCTTGGCGATTTACAAATTAATCCCTCTGTGAAGGCGAGTCGGTATCCCCCCTTCCTTTTCCAGCCCCCGTCCCGTAACAGTTCTCAATCCTTCTTCAACTACTCACCGACTTGTGGTGGCGCGTATGCAGCCGTTGACGGCACTGTAGACGGAAGCCCAGTGGATGGCGCTCTTGGGGCTGTGGGTGGTGGGGCTGTTGGTGGTGGGGCTGTGGGTGGTGGGGCTGTGGGTGGTGGGGCTGTGGGTGGTGGGGCTGTGGGTGGTGCTGGTGGGGCTGTGGGCGGTGCAGGAGCCCTGGCAGCGGCGCCGCGGCGCGCCAGCCGCTCGCGCTCCTCCCGCTCGTCCCGCTCGCGCATCCTGGCCTGGGCGTCGAGGGAGGCGGCCCACGCCGCCAAGCCGTCCTCCGCAGGCCCCAGGGCGGCGTCCTCCGACGACGCGTCCTCGTCGCTCTCGCGCGGGTTCGCCCCGATGATCGCCCCGCCCGCCACGCCCACCGCCAACAGCAGCACCGCCGCCCCGCCCATCGCTCGCCGCCCGCGCATGGTCAGCCTCGCAGTCGCGCTCTCGCGTGGCCCCAACGGACGACTGCTCCTTCCACGGGCGGCGGTCGCGCCGCTGGCGGCGGAAGGAGCGAGATTAAGGACTCTGCGGTTGCGCATGGTTTTCCTCCTATAAAAGATACTGCCCTCAATTTACAATCTCAAACCTCAAATGTCACACTTGTGTGGTTTGGTTTGATTGTGCTCTCGCCTCGTTATTTAAAGATCACGTTCCTACATACTCTCTTTTTTAACATCATGTTAATCGATGATACACATGTGTATAATCTGATGGGAATGGCATTATTGAATAGAAAATAAAAGGTTGAAGATGTTTTCTTTACACTTCATGCAACGTTATTTGTTCTACGTGGCAAAATCTGACCCTATACTGACTCCAGAAAGCCATAATTTTGTGATATGTTCAACACTCTTAACTCAAGCCAACACATGCACCACAGAACGCCGTCTAGCATTGCAAACTGCAACGAAAAACAAGTAACATTACTGGCTTCCATATCGAAAAAATAGTTCTCAAATTGGCTATAAATCTCAAATTGGTCAAATTGGCTTAGAACAGTTCAATTTTATTAAGGCTTATCGTCATTCTTATTTAATCATTGAAATATATTTTCTGGAATCTCCTTCACTTATAATTTCTCCTAAATATTTAAATTCATGACGTGCGGGATCGGCAAACGCATGGCCGGGAGCGTAGGCCCTCCTCCTTACTACACCTTTTTACGGTGAACTTACGTAGCTCTATTCCCTGAGATGATCCTGAGCGCCCAGGCTTAAGGCTCATTTTTGTTAACTGTTATTTTTTACTTTATTTTAGTTAAATTATAATTATTAAGCACTGCTGCGGTCGTATTAAAGGATTCTGCCACAGCACGAGCGTTAATATCAGACCACTTTCGAAATGTAATATTTATCCATTGAACATTGGGGAACTTCCATGCTTTTGTGACGATGTGTTACTGAAATCGATGTTTAGATTTTAAACATCGGTATCGCATGACCTGTGCTTCGATTAAAACTTTGAGTTTCTTGCCACTTCGTCAGCTGTCACTATCATCCAATCGCGAGTTTTGGCGTCACTATATCTTTTGACGTCACTATGGTGACGTTCAATGTACTGGAAGAGATGGCTCTGCACATCAACTGATGTCACTGCACTTCGTCTGACCGAAAGGTCCTACGTTTGAATAGCGACGGTGGCAGGCTTTTCGACTCGACTCTTGTCAGCTAGGCATTCAGTCACTGTCTAGGTGAGAATTCTAGTGGCCGTATCCTCTGATCACTCCCAGGTGAATATCAATACCATGAATCGGTATCAATGCCATACCGGACCAGTACTGTAACAAACGGACCACGGACTGCGCGCGATCTTTCCTTTCCATTTATTGTCCTCTCTTACCCATTACACACACGTACACTTACATACACTACTCTAACACGCATGTCGGGAAACCAGTTGGGAGGTCAGAGCTTGACCCGGCTGGGGCGTTGCTTCGCTGGTATGAGACAACTCATTAAGGAAACCCCGCTAGCCGTCGGCAGGGCGTCGCGGGATCTGGCCATCCAGCGGAGACCACCTGCACCTCCCGAGCAAAATGATTCATTACACTTACGGGACTAATGAACTTAGTAGCTTAGGAAACAGTAACAATCAATGTTCAAGCTCCCGTTTGGATGATAGCTTCACAGCTGATCTAATGTCAAAAGACTCAATTTTTTAATCGGTCTAGTAAGTCCCCGTTGCGGGTCTCTAGCGGCTTCACGCGCGGGCCGAGCGGAGCCGAGCGGAGCCGAGCGGAACCGAGCGGAACCGAGCGGAGCCGAGCGGAGCCGAGTGGAGCCGAGCGGAGCCGAGCGGAGCCGAGCGGAGCCGAGCGGAGCCGAGCGGAGCCGAGCGGAGCCGAGCGGAAGTGAGCGGAGCCGAGCGGAGCGGAGCCCAGCGGGTCCTCCACTTGCGTCCGCAGCCGCAGCCGCGCGCCATCGATTGCGCCAGAGCCCCATGCGCGGAGCGAGGCGGAATCGCCACGGGGCTTAGCGCCTTCCTTCGATTCTTTGCGAGTTCCCAAAGTGCAAACCTCGATCCCAATCGCGTCTGTGACCGACGCCGCACCCTCGATGCCCCCTCCCCTCTCGTGACGTCCGCGCCCCTCGCCGCGTTGCTGCTTCCACGCCCCCTTCCCAGCCACGGTCGACCCTCCGCCTGCTCGCCGCCGGGCGTCTCCAGAAGGTTGCGGGTTGGCGCAGTTTTGCCTTCTCGTGTTCTTTTTCGGCAACACTTGCCTCGCAATCTTCTTCCTCGTTGTCTGAATGTCTGAAAACCGCGCACTTACTCCTTATATCTGTGACTGGCTTACTTGGCTCAGGGCATGAACTGTCTCTGACCAGGAAGTTCGAGGTTTCGAGTCCCGACGGTGGTAGGATTTTCGAGACTGGCTTTTCATCTGAGTCGAATTCGGGCGGCGTCTGGAGAAGAATTCCAGTGGCCGGCTGCTCCGATCGGGAGTTTTCCGCGGGTTCTCCCACCAACAGTAGACAAACCTGGAGCAGTATCCTAAACAAAGGACCACTGTCTTTCCTTCCCCTTCCTTGTCCTATCCTCACCACTTACCTCCAAAGTCACATGCACTACACTACCACCCTTGCCTGGAGCTTAGAGCTTATCCCGGCTGGGTTAGTACCCCGCTGGTGGGAGAGACCTGGATGAGGAAAACCCACAAACCGAGAAGTAGGTCGTCGCCTGATGTACCCATCCTGCGGGGGAAGATAATTGCCCCCTCCCGCGTTAAAAGACGCACTACACTTACGGGAGTAGTGTCCCGCCGAGAAAAATCAATCTCTGTCTTTGCATCCTGATTGACAATCTCTCCCCTTTATCTTACAGCCATTGTCGTGGTTCTTCGGGGTCACATGTCATCGACACGGAGCTTCGTTTAGTACTCATTGCCCAGCCATCTCGTGGAGTTTATATTAGTAACATTATCCACTGCACTTTTTTCTGTGCGTTCGTTCTCAAATTTATGACACTCCTTGTTTCCCCTACTTTCTTTCTCTTACTTACAAACCTACTTACATTCTATGCGTATAGTCCGTTATATTTTTTATCAGTTATTAATAAAATATTTTACCCTCACTATACATCCTGGCTGATTCATGCCTTCCATAAAATTGCAGCTTCTTGCCTATATACGTTGTATGTCATTTTCGTGACTCACCTTCCATTATTGGTAGATCTTTGCCTGCGTTTATCACGTAAATGCCAACATAAACGGCTTTCTCAGATGTTGGTACATCTTTCCTTCCAAAACGTCGTCCCCAATCCTCTCTCTGTTTCATTTTCTCTTACACACTGTCTCTATGAGTACACACGAGTCTTTGCGATTACACACTTCAGATTTAACATAAACCTGTCTATTGTCTCTCCAAAGACCAGACATACTAAATTATTGATACCTGGAAAAATAGCCGACGTTACCAGATATTTCTTCATATCCAATACTTGTGAAAGAGGAAGAATAACATTTTATATGGACCATGGAGTTTAAGATGAATTCTCGGCTATCCGGGAGACGCCGCGTCGTTGGCTGGGGTGCTGGGCGATATGTCAGGCGAAACGTCGGCACCCCAGCCAACGACGCGGCGTCTCCCGGATAGCCGAGAATTCATGGATTCGAGCCGCGGAAGCTTACGTATACATCGAGTTTAAGATGATTATTTTAAAAGTAATTAGCTCAAAGTTTAATAACATACCACAATTTCCTTTCATTTTATTTTACCGTGCACTGCTTTTGGATAAATATTTACATCTTACGCACCCCAACGGTTTTCTAGCGGAATATATCAGGAACCAATTCTCTCTTAGTGAGGTGTGAAAAATATAATTATCGCGGTGCATCCACCAATAAATTACTTAAATTATTTATTTTCCACTTTTTTGTTGTATTAATCTATATTAAACTTTGCAAGGACATTGCTAAAATCCTGAAGAAGAGCCTGTGCACAATTCATTTCTATTAATACATTCTTTTTTCGGGTATCAATATCTGTTACATGTCGCTGAATTCACTTTTATTAGTACTGATATCCGCCAAGCATGTTTTTTCCACTGACACTTTGCACTCTCAGTTCTGCCGTCTCGGCCACCTCTCCGTGTCACGGCGCTCGCCTTGAGTCTGCCTTGACGGTGTGCGCGAATGAATTTCAATACTGTTTGTTTATTTGAATATTGCGATCCAGCGTTATTCTCCGCCCACTCATAAATGTTGGCAAGCGGCGCGGTTCTTCACCTACGCCTTCCCCGCGTCCGCGTCCTCTCTGATCCGCCAGCGAGGGCGAGGCGCGGCGCGCCGCCCGTGCGAAACGACGCCTGCTCATGCATTTCACATCGCCTTACGCGTCGCGCCCGAGACCAAGACAGAGCGACGACTGCGGCGAGTGCCTCCGCCCACGCTACGCGCGCTCGAATCGCCCGACCGCATCCTGCGACCTGTTTCCCCTCCGTTGGGAATAGACCGACTGCATCTCGTGGCCTGTTTCCATCGCCCTGGAAGTCAACCGTCTGCATCTTGCGTCCAGTTTCCATCGACCTTGTAATCGTCCGACTACATCTCGTGGCCAATTTCCATTGCCCTGGCAATTTCTCGACTGCATCTCGCGGCCAGTTTCCATCGCCCTGGCCCGACTGCATTCCGCGCTCAGATTTCACTCGCGCTGGGAATCGTTTGAGTACATTCTGCGGGCGTTGCCAAGCAACACTTTATACCTCAGAAACGCAGACCAGTTTCCAAAACGGAAAATTCAACTCGGGACTGTAAAATTTTGAAATAGTGTGAAAATTCTTAAATACATGTAGGTGTGAATAAGCCTGCGTCAAATGTGACTACAGATTTCAAAAAATTCTGATCGAAGAGATAAGTGCACTAGTTTCCCAGTCGCTTCTTCAATGTTTTTGATGATGAACTTTATTGTAAAAAAGTGAATAGTATGTGAAATATTAACAATAATACAACAAATGTAAACTTGGCACAAATCAATTATATTTTCTGAGTCTTTTAAAGTGAAATCTTGCGAAATGATGCCGACAGGTTTAATTTACATGTTCGGGCAACGCATGCAATTGTGTACTCAAGAGCAACGCGATGCAAGTTTACCTCTCAGATAGAAAATTCCTGCTCAGTCTGCTCCAATAACTAAAGATTGAACTACTTCTGGTGTCAAAATAAGAATACGTGAAAATATTTATTTTTATCTAACACATTATATAAAAAATATTAATATCACAGTGACAAAACATAAACTACTGTATTGGTTCTTACACTCTCTAAATATTTTGTCCTACATTTTGGAAGAAGTTTATGATTTAAAAAACTTCAGTTGTTTTTGAGAGAGTCAGGTAATTCTCACTGGACGGACTTGGGGTCAGTTAACATCGCTAGAAATGTAGAATTGCAAGGTCTGTTCAAACCACGCCGTCATGCAATTCTGAATTCGCTTTACTGCGCGCGCGTGTGTCCCAACTCCGCCATCGTCTCCAGACAGTCTGAGAAGCAAGGTCGACGTGGTTTGCAGGGCGCCTGAAAACCTCATTACGACTATCGCATGGGCGGGAGCGTGCTGCTGGATCTTGTTCTCTCGGCCAACGCCATTGTAAATAACATACGATATTGAACAGCGTGCATATTTAATTCTCAGTGTGAATGGATATTTGAATAATTTATAAATCACACCATTCATAAACTATTTCTCACCCATGACTTTTCCTCCTTTTTGTATAAAATAAATAGTAAAATGTAGGTTGAAATAACTCGTGTAGCATTTGATGGGAGAGCACACTATTTGGAAAACTTCTGGTTTTCGTTGCAGTGTTCAAAACAGCCTTCAATGATTCTGGCCTCTGAAAATGAAGCAATTAGGCTGACAATAAATGGCAGCGGTAGAATCTCGTTGATAACACTAATTTTTTTAGAAACGTATTATGTTTCACCTGTCGTGAAGTTACTTCCACGTGTCCTTACCAATCTTCGTGTGACTTATGCCGGCTGGGGTCCATTCACGATTTTTGGCTCGGTTGGTCACGAATGCAATTCATGTCACCGCCAAGGATTTTCGACAATGCACAAAGGGTCGATAACCAGTAATAGCGTCGAGCTACGCGAAAATGTCGTCTGCTCCGTGTACGATGCAATTGGCGATCACTTGGTTCTGCTGTCGATTGACATAAATGCAAGCTATCGTCGTCTTATTGAGAATCCGCATTTCCCACGAGTCCTTACTTAGTTCGGCTGCCCTGCTTACTTAGTGTGGTTGGTCCTGCGCTCTGCTACATTCGCTTCTAAGTAGTTTGAAATGCTGTGTTCGCTTAGCTGCTTTGGTTTACTCTCTGCAGTGAAATCCTGTCGACGTCCGCGACGGCGGCGGTCGAGCAGCGCTGCGCTGTTGGCGCTGCGAAGCAGTTCCCAAGTGTGGTTTCTTCTCTTCGGAGGCGCCTCCTTTGAAATGTACTCCCTTAGCTCTTCATTTATACCAAAGAGGAGTTACAATTGTTTCTATTTAAGTTTAGACGCCAAATTGGAATTATTTTCGATGTCTGTGTAAAGATGATTTAAAATTATCCTTTTGCAGGAAATTACTTTCTTTAGTGATAATCTCAGTCTAGAGCGCATAAAAATTGTCTATTCAGATCTTCCTCCTCGGGCTACGTGCATTGGCATGCAAAACGACAAAGTTCCTTGCAAACGACGTTGTGCCCACTTTTACTCAACTCTCTCATTTTAACAAGGATATTAATGGGCGATGATGTTTTTCGCTGTATGCAAGGCAGTTTCAGATTGTCGAATTTGTGTTAATAAATAAGGTTTAAAACAAATAGTTTTCGCAACTTAAGGAATGCGATCAGTAGATTGATTGAAAAACGGACATGTGTGTACTGTAGTGCATGTAAGTGTGAGTGTAGGAAAACGTGACGAAGTGGAAGGAAAGATCGCGCATGGACGTTGGCTACTACCCATTAGGGTAGTGATCTGGCATTCGCGTGGTGTTGTTTGGAGAAACCACGGAAGACTACCGATCAGAGCAGCCGGGCGCTAGAATTCTCTTCCAGACAGCGCCTCAATTCAATCTAGCTCTGTAGCTAGTGTTGAAATTTCTGCCTCGGTCGGGATTCAAACCCTAGGACCTTGGGGTATGTTGCACTGTCTGCAGTGACATCAGTTGATTTCCCAAGCCACAAGAGCCGCTGGATGCTTTAATCAAGTGTACAAGTGATGGTTGAGATGTGTTCGTTAGGTCGGAAATTGCGGTATTAAAATATTACGTAATAGTTACTAATGCGAAAATGTACGTGCACTCTCGTTCAGTATACATCCGTGGAAATAACAAATGTCACGTCGAAAATGCCTTGGTCAGAGAAGTTGATGACGATGAACAACCCTACCTGCTTTCCATGACGCGACCCTGGGTTCGATTCCTTGTCAGGAAAGATTATAATGTGCGTTTTCCCTGCAATGCCCCAGTATATGTTACTGTGTGACGATAAGAAAAGGCGGGAAGACCAGAATTCGGCGTAGGGATGTCTTCGTGCCAACGACACGAACCCCTTAACCCCTGGCCGCAATGCCATGATGTCCCTTTTAGGCCATGGTCCGAACACGGGCCGACGCCCCAAGTACAAACGAAGTATTTAAATAGTAACCGGTGAAAAGTTTAAGCGTATGACATATGCCGTAAACCAAAGGAATTTAATAGTATCAGAAATTCGAATGTTTGCCTTACTGATTTTCTTCGAGAGGTCACCTGTTCTAGGACGGAAGGAGTGCATACTTTTTCGCATAACCCGCGAGGGCATTTGATCGGCGCCTTTTCGCAGGTGCGTGGGCAGCGGATTTGGCACCGGCTCCTCTACGGCTGTTTGATATCGGAGGCCATACAGGGCACGTGGTGGGGCGGAGGAAGTATGAAGCCAGCCCCGGGCGGCCGGACTCCATGGCGGGCGGGGCGGGGCGGGGCGGGGCGGGGCGGGGCGGGGCGCCAGTTCACTTTTCTTCCGAGCGGTCGAGGGGACTATTTCTCGCGCAAAGCTCTTTCCGAGCGGCTGGCTGGCGAGAATGGCTCAGCGGCGCGGGGGCGGGGCGGGGGCGGGGGCGGGGGCGGCCGCGCCGTGCAGCGGCTGCAGGGCGCTCGACACAGAATTGTATTCGTGTTAGAAATCGATCTCCAAGCCGGTTACGGTGTTTTTGTTGCGCTGCTTGAGAAGTGAAGGGAGGGCTGCCGGTGGGAGAACAGTGCGATAAGGAAGGTAAGGTTTCTTGGAGGTCGCGCGATAGGTTGCAGATCTTTGTGAGCATATTCTGATGCAAAAACTCCAGACAGGAATGACATTTTAGTTCAAATAACAAACTGTTCAGAGTGGACTGTAGCCTATATTTTGAAAACAGTTTTTGTGAAACTAAAAAATACAATACCTATAGTAGTATGAAGATCCAATCCTTAATACAGTGCGCGTAGAACAGATATATTATGACTGTATAAAATATTGCAATACAAAATAACTCATAAGTGATACCATATTTTCACAGCTGGCATCAATTTCACACCGTTTCAAGTGGAAATTATCATACGAAGATGTACACAGTGGAACCAAATGAACGATAGGAATAATATTGGGAATACTAGTTGCACAGAGGGTTTTTTATAAACCACTGGAGCAGATGTTAATGAAAGCGATGCTGTTCGGGGCACCAGTGGGGCCTGCCACTTGAATAGAATTAACTTTCACCAGAAAAAATTAGATTAATAATCCAATGGAAATATTTTCTATAGTACTTTACTGTGATGGGCGGGGAAAACCTTGGGCACCAAGCACATGAAATATAGTCCACAGAAAGTGGGAACTCCACAGAACTTTCAAGTGTTGGTTAGGATACTGCTCCAGCTTTGTCTACTGATGATACTGTTTTTGACTCACAAATTCAATTAATATGCTATTTTTAGGTCGGTTTTTTAACATCTTGGCTAAACAGCGTCCACTTTGATTGTTTTAACTGTAGGAGGAACTCTTGGCATAACACAAATGGACAACACGTACACAACAAAATCCAAGCCGGAGGTATTCGAACCCCCGACCCTTCGAGTCGAGATAGATACTCCAGCCTAAGCGAGTATAGGCTATCTAGACCGGCAGCACATGTGCTTTAATTATATAACGAATATTGTAGAATGAGTTGAATCTCATATTAGCAAATGAAGTATATACTTTGGGATACGTGAACAACTATTCTCCTTCATTCGACAATTCCATTTTCGAATATAATTTCATGCCGGGAGATAAGAGAGATTAGAGCTTGCCCCGGCTGGGACGGTGCCCGCGGTGGGAGATACCTGGTTGTGGAAAACCCCGTAAGCCAACGGCTAGGTCGGCGCCGGTCTCGCCATCCAGCGGAGGAATATAATCGCCACCTCCGGCAATAAAGAATGCACTGCATTTATGGACTAAGGACCTTCGCAGTTGATGCGCCCGGAATCACTAATCAATGGAAAATGATTTGCACACTACCCGGTGGCAAATTTCGAGCGCTTTCTTTCGAGACCTAGAATTTCCATTTCGAACGCCATCATTTTTTCAAGCACCATCATTTCTTTCGAGCACCAAAAATTCTCTTGACAGCACCAAACTTCCTCTTTCGAGCGCCAAAACTTCTCTTGCTAGCATCAAACTATCTCTTTCGAGCGCCATCATGTCTCTTTCAAGTGCCATCATGACTCTTTCGAGCGCCATCATGTCTCTTTCAAGTGCCATCATGACTCTTTCGAGCGCCATCATGTCTCTTTCGAGCGCCATCATGTCTCTTTCGAGCACCATCATGTCTCTTTCGAGCGCCATCATGTCTCTTTCGAGCGCCATCATTTCTTTCGAGCGCCATCATTTCTTTCGAGCGCCATCATTTCTTTCGAGCGCCATCATTTCTTTCGAGCGCCATCATTTCTTTCGAGCGCCATCATTTCTTTCGAGCGCCATCATTTCTTTCGAGCGCCATCATTTCTTTCGAGCGCCATCATTTCTTTCGAGCGCCATCATTTCTTTCGAGCGCCATCATTTCTTTCGAGCGCCATCATTTCTTTCGAGCGCCATCATTTCTTTCGAGCGCCATCATTTCTTTCGAGCGCCATCATTTCTTTCGAGCGCCATCATTTCTTTCGAGCGCCATCATTTCTTTCGAGCGCCATCATTTCTTTCGAGCGCCATCATTTCTTTCGAGCGCCATCATTTCTTTCGAGCGCCATCATTTCTTTCGAGCGCCATCATTTCTTTCGAGCGCCATCATTTCTTTCGAGCGCCATCATTTCTTTCGAGCGCCATCATTTCTTTCGAGCGCCATCATTTCTTTCGAGCGCCATCATTTCTTTCGAGCGCCATCATTTCTTTCGAGCGCCATCATTTCTTTCGAGCGCCAAACTCTCTGTGTGGAGCGCGAGATCCGTCTTGCGCTGCCGTGGCGAGTGCGTCCGCGCCGAGGCCCCGCGTGCTGGGCCCCGCGGGCGCGCGCGACGCCACTTGTATCGACCTGCCAGGGGTCAAGTGGCGCAGCGGAGCCGCAGCTCCGCGCAGGGCGCCGCGCGCGAGGGGGGGTGGGGAGCGCAACGCGGCGCGGCGCGGCGCGGCGCGGCGCGGCGTCTCGAGATCTCGCGCCACGTGG
Organism: Gryllus longicercus; assembly: GCA_038098605.1. Classification (NCBI taxonomy): domain Eukaryota; kingdom Metazoa; phylum Arthropoda; class Insecta; order Orthoptera; family Gryllidae; genus Gryllus; species Gryllus longicercus. The sequence continues at coordinate 5,019,216 of JAZDUA010000032.1, read as the reverse complement.
CTGGGGCGCTCAGCAGCGATCGAAAGGTCTTCCCCCTAGGAAGCATGGACCCGGGAAACGATTGATAGTTTCAGTAATTGGCTACTCTTAATGATTATTTATTAAAATTCACTGCCTGACAAAAACATGATGCACCCAGAAGATGTGATTGAAAATGAATGAAATAATAATAGTCCAGGTGTGTTTATTGAACTGATTACAATTTGGAATGAGAGGAATAAGACCGTTGGCAGTTACAGGTGGAAAGTTAGAGCGAGGTCCAGAGGGTGCCTCTGGCTTCAGTACATGCCCTTATGCGGTTCGAAATAATGTCAAACAGCCTTTGAATCCTCTCTTGAGGCACGTTCGTCCACAGTTGTTGCGGCTGTTTCTGCAGATACTGCAGGTTGATACTGCGAGGGAGTCCCCTCCCAAAGGCATCCCACACGTGTTCAATGATGGTCCAGCGATCGTGCTGACCGCGGGCGGACTTCAGCATGCTCTAGGCAGGCCGTAGACACGTGCAGTGTGTGGGCTTGCATTGCCTTGTTGAAACACTGTTCCAGGATGCTGTGCTATAAGGGGAGGGACGGACGCGCGGATGCAGAATATGACGCATTGCTGTGCCGTCAAAGTCTTCCGAAGTGCTATGGAGGTGATTTGAACGCATATCCAATGGCTCCCCACAGATGGTGTCCGGAGGTATGCCTGTGTCTCCACATTTTGGGCAGGATGTGCCCTCTGCCCTTCGCGCCGCCACATCGAACACGATGGTCATCGGAGGTTACGGCGAAGCGGGACTCGACTCTGAACAAGAAGCGAGGGTTCTGGGGCCCATGACAACCGCCGCATGGGGCGGGGGGGGGGGGGGGGGTCCCAGTCCGGCGGATGCGCGTCGTCGAGCCACTATACGGGAACTCACAGGATGTTGTAGAGTCGCCAGTACATGTGGAACGATGGCGGGTGCCGACGACATGGAGTTCCGCACGTCTTGGCGCATCATACGACGGTTCTCGAGGGTTGTGTTTCTTGCTCGATCTGCGTGGCGGCCGTCATGTACCTATTGGCTCCAACATTAGGCCACTGTGACATCTGGCATTTGCACGAAAAACCAACCTCATGAGGGCTCACCTGGCGGCCTCTGTCAAATGCAATCAATTGGTAGACAGGTCCTTAAGGGCTATTAAGGACAGGTCCTTAATAGGTCCTTAAGGGCTCTGCTTATGCATTGACGGTAATACAATACAAATTTAGAATTTACCTATACGTGTAAGATTTTTTACTTTGCCAGTGACTAAAATGAAAGTAGAAATATAGAACGAAGATTACACGCTGCACATAAATGCAGCCCTGCAGAATAGAAAAGTGAAAAAAACAATTGTTAGGGCCCTGCATTTACATAATTTGCATTTTCATCCGAAACGTAGTAGAGATAAAACATGTTGTCAACACGTTTTGTCATTATTTCTGTCTTGGATTATGTGAATCATAAGGTTCTGTAACTTACATTGATGATGGCCATAACATAACGACGGTAACATAATTTCCCAATAATTTATTCGATTTGTAAAATCAATTTTGATGTTTTTCAGAGACATATCACAAAATAACGTCGTGTGCGATTTTTCGAAAATGTGAGTAGTATTCGCGTAATTTGAATGAAATGTAGATTATTTTTTAAACAAGTACTTTCTCAAAAACTCCCCTATTTTTTAATTATTTTGATCGAATGCATCAAGTCTCCTCAAGACCTGAATGGCCGAGTGGGCCAGAGCATGTGTCGACGCAGCGCGTTGGTCTGAATGGCCGAGTGGGCTGGAGCATGTGTCGACGCAGCGCCTTGGTCTGAATGGCCGAGTGGGCTGGAGCGTGTGTCGACCCAGCGCCTTGGTCTGAATGGCCGAGTGGGCTGGAGCATGCGTCGACTCAGCGCCTTGGTCTGAATGGCCGAGTGGGCTGGAGCATGTGTCGACGCAGCGCCTTGGTCTGAATGGCCGAGTGGGCTGGAGCATGTGTCGACTCAGCGCCTTGGTCTGAATGGCCGAGTGGGCTGGAGCATGTGTCGACGCAGCGCCTTGGTCTGAATGGCCGAGTGGGCTGGAGCGTGTGTCGACTCAGCGCCTTGGTCTGAATGGCCGAGTGGGCTGGAGCATGTGTCGACGCAGCGCCTTGGTCTGAATGGCCGAGTGGGCCAGAGCATGTGTCGACGCAGCGCCTTGGTCTGAATGGCCGAGTGGGCTGGAGCATGCGTCGACTCAGCGCCTTGGTCTGAATGGCCGAGTGGGCTGGAGCATGCGTCGACTCAGCGCCTTGGTCTGAATGGCCGAGTGGGCTGGAGCATGTGTCGACGCAGCGCCTTGGTCTGAATGGCCGAGTGGGCCAGAGCATGCGTCGACTCAGCGCCTTGGTCTGAATGGCCGAGTGGGCTGGAGCATGTGTCGACGCAGCGCCTTGGTCTGAATGGCCGAGTGGGCTGGAGCATGTGTCGACGCAGCGCCTTGGTCTGAATGGCCGAGTGGGCTGGAGCGCGTGTCGACCCAGCGCCTTGGTCTGAATGGCCGAGTGGGCTGGAGCATGCGTCGACTCAGCGCCTTGGTCTGAATGGCCGAGTGGGCTGGAGCATGTGTCGACGCAGAGCGTTGGTCTGAATGGCCGAGTGGGCTGGAGCGTGTGTCGACTCAGCGCCTTGGTCTGAATGGCCGAGTGGGCTGGAGCATGTGTCGACGCAGCGCCTTGGTCTGAATGGCCGAGTGGGCCAGAGCATGTGTCGACGCAGCGCCTTGGTCTGAATGGCCGAGTGGGCTGGAGCATGCGTCGACTCAGCGCCTTGGTCTGAATGGCCGAGTGGGCTGGAGCATGCGTCGACTCAGCACCTTGGTCTGAATGGCCGAGTGGGCTGGAGCATGTGTCGACGCAGCGCCTTGGTCTGAATGGCCGAGTGGGCCAGAGCATGTGTCGACGCAGCGTCTTGGTCTGAATGGCCGAGTGGGCTGGAGCATGCGTCGACTCAGCGCCTTGGTCTGAATGGCCGAGTGGGCTGGAGCATGTGTCGACGCAGCGCCTTGGTCTGAATGGCCGAGTGGGCTGGAGCGTGTGTCGACCCAGCGCCTTGGTCTGAATGGCCGAGTGGGCTGGAGCATGCGTCGACTCAGCGCCTTGGTCTGAATGGCCGAGTGGGCTGGAGCATGTGTCGACGCAGCGCCTTGGTCTGAATGGCCGAGTGGGCTGGAGCGTGTGTCGACCCAGCGCCTTGGTCTGAATGGCCGAGTGGGCTGGAGCATGTGTCGACGCAGCGCCTTGGTCTGAATGGCCGAGTGGGCCAGAGCATGTGTCGACGCAGCGTCTTGGTCTGAATGGCCGAGTGGGCTGGAGCATGCGTCGACTCAGCGCCTTGGTCTGAATGGCCGAGTGGGCTGGAGCATGTGTCGACGCAGCGCCTTGGTCTGAATGGCCGAGTGGGCTGGAGCGTGTGTCGACCCAGCGCCTTGGTCTGAATGGCCGAGTGGGCTGGAGCATGTGTCGACTCAGCGCCTTGGTCTGAAGGGTCGCGGGATCTAGCCCCGCCGTGAGCAAGCTTGGCTGCCCCTTGTCTTTCATGTGTGTGTGTGTGTGTGTGTGTGTGTGTGTGTGTGTGTGTGTGTTGTCGCGGAAGGTCTTGTGAGTCTGTTGACCGCCGACCGGGGAGTGCGCACGTGTGTAGTGTAAAAGGTTGATATGTGTTCCCATGATGGACCCCATGATGGACCCCATGATTCCCCATGATGATACCCGGCGCGGACAGCCGAAATTGACATCCCCTGGTAGCTGGGGAGCAAAGAAAGGAAACTGTTTCAATGAAGGTAAAAAAAAGTGGTGGTGACTTAGACAAACTCTTTTTTGGAAAACTTAACTTTTTAAACCTTTAAGATTGAAGGCAGACTTTTGCCTAAAACTATATGTATTGTAAAAAATCATATCTTTAAAAATTGTGAAGTTTGTGTCGAAAATACTAGAAGTTTTCTCGCATTGCTATAAGTTAATGTAATTTAGAAAAGAATACATTTTCTCTACCACTGCTTAATTTTTTTGTTTCCGCAGGACGTGTAAAATAAAGGTGAAGGTTTCTTTTTCGTTTAACTCGCTGAATGTTTGAAAATTTCAAAGGTTAGAAATAATGCGAGAACGTATGTGTTACTGTAACACCAGTCATTGTATTTCAGTTAGTATTTTCCAAAAGTTCCCTCAAAAAACGAGAAATGGTTTCTGGAGTTTTTACAGGTAAGGATTAGATCCAGCATTTTAACTTGAATCGCCTCAGTAGGATTAAAGTAAATGGCAAACGACGGAGTATTTTTAGATTAGAATAGAGAAAAGAAACGCGTGTCGCGTTCGGACGCAAAATCGAGGCTTAAAGGCTCTAAAAGCATCGGTTCCGGTTTATGCACGATTGTAGTGTGCGGCAGCATTTTGTGTGCGGGTTGTATTTGTAAGCTAGTGATTAATTACTAAATACGAGTGCAGCGTAAAACATTTTCAGTCATTCTATGCGTAGTCCGCACAAATATCTTTCAAACGGTACCATGGTTTTCATAAACGGCTCAGTATTTTTTCCGAAAAAGGGATCTCTCCAATAGAAATAATATAAGGATTTTACAAATAAAATTCCACCTGTAGTTAATGTTAATTTCTTTTTAACGTTTGTTGAAATTATGTAGAATTATTCAAAAGATTTTAATATAATTTTAATACTCATTTCCTAAAATTATGTTATAAAAATAATTTAATAACTATAAAACGGCAGGGGTGAAATGCTTTGCTGCCGGCTATTGAAAAGGTTAGATAAACCACTGCTTACAGGACACAGCTGGTTTTCAAAATCAGTCGCTTCTGGTCAAAATAATAAATAATCTATGATACTAATTTTGTATTCAAACAAAAATTGAGAAGAAACTGACTAGCTTTTGATTGTATGAGACGCGTCAGTGTTTTTTTACTTACTCAGGAACTCAAAAATAGCAACATTGAAACTGATTCGATATTTACTAAAAGCATTGTCTTTTTTACATTTTTATTACGTTAATCTGCATAATCTCATACTGGGCGAGTCGGATGAATTCTCCTATCGAGTGCATCACTGCACTCGGCAAAGATGCAGCTATTGTTCTCAATCAAAATTGCTTTGGAGTAAACGCATATTAACATCAAGAACATACGCATTGTTAGAACCAAAATATCAAACAAGTAAAGCGAGAGTCTTGTCTGGAGGCACTTAATATAATTAGGGAGCATAATAATATTTTATTTTATAAGTGGCTAAAATAGATCATTATGTGCAAGTTAATTTTGTCAGGAGCGCGTGAGTGTAAAATTACTTACGAGCACAGAATGGTGTTTCAGCCACATGTAATATTCAATATTTTATCTTATACAATCGCCTTTGCAACATTTTGAGCTTATTCTAACTACGAGTAGGCGTTTAATGATGAATGGCATTAAATTGATTTCGGGGTACATTCCAGGCCTTGGAGACTATCTCTTGCGTTGACAATCTCTGCCAGTTGCGTGAAAATGGAAGATACTCCTGAAAGTATTAAAAGTGAATCTGCGAAAGCTCTGGAAGATTTACTACCCTGTAAATCTAAAGATATACATCGTAAAAAATACGAAATTTTCAAGAATGGAGGAGAAAAAGAAATATGTGGAACGTATGCGACGAAGTTATACTAGCTTAATTTGTAGGGAAAGTAAGTAAGAACACAGAATGAACGTTCATAAGGAAGTATACGGAAATGAATGTTATAGTTCATTTGGTGAGAATTATGAGTAAATGTGTTATTTTCATTAATCAATTATTAAGTATTAGTGTGTTTCTATGTATATATCTTCATTATTCAATAAAATAATATTTTCGTGTGCAACGTACTGTTCAGTTTACCGCTGGCAGTTTTGCAGTTTTGCTGATAGTTACGAGTACTTTCTTAAATGGTTGTAATAAATAATTTCTCCGACTCCGAGCATATAAGTAAACAGCCTACTAAGGCGATCGGATAAGACGAAAATATTAATTAATAAAGAACATCAGTACAAAAGAGATTAACTAAATATATTCTGCAATTAAGTATGGAGCATGTGTCGACGCAGCGCCTTGGTCTGAATGGCCGAGTGGGCTGGAGCGTGTGTCGACCCAGCGCCTTGGTCTGAATGGCCGAGTGGGCTGGAGCATGCGTCGACTCAGCGCCTTGGTCTGAATGGCCGAGTGGGCTGGAGCATGTGTCGACGCAGCGCCTTGGTCTGAATGGCCGAGTGGGCTGGAGCATGTGTCGACTCAGCGCCTTGGTCTGAATGGCCGAGTGGGCTGGAGCATGTGTCGACGCAGCGCCTTGGTCTGAATGGCCGAGTGGGCTGGAGCGTGTGTCGACTCAGCGCCTTGGTCTGAATGGCCGAGTGGGCTGGAGCATGTGTCGACGCAGCGCCTTGGTCTGAATGGCCGAGTGGGCCAGAGCATGTGTCGACGCAGCGCCTTGGTCTGAATGGCCGAGTGGGCTGGAGCATGCGTCGACTCAGCGCCTTGGTCTGAAGGGTCGCGGGATCTAGCCCCGCCGTGAGCAAGGTTGGCTGCCCCTTGTCTTTCATGTGTGTGTGTGTGTGTGTGTGTGTGTGTGTGTGTTGTCGCGGAAGGTCTTGTGAGTCTGTTGACCGCCGACCGGGGAGTGCGCAAGTGTGTAGTGTAAAAGGTTGATATGTGTTCCCATGATGGACATATTGGATACCCGGCGCGGACAGCCGAAATCGGCATCCCCTGGTAGCTGGGGAGCAAAGAAAGGAAACAGTTTCAATGAAGGTAAAAAAAAGTAATTAAGTAATTCTGCAATTAAGTATGGTAACTTGATGGCAGAAAATTTTAACTGTACACGCATTACGCTTACATTAACGAACAAATAAATGAATATATTTGTTCAGAGAGAAAAATTAACTCAGAAATTAAAAAAAGCAGTTGAATTGGGTAAATTTGGTACTTTTTACTTCTCTGATAATTTTTCTTTCTGAACGTATATATTAATTTCATTTGTAAATAATAGAAAAAAACAATGTTTCTAGAGTAGTTCTATTCTTCTGCAATGCAAATTTGCCTAAAAAGCATTTTTTCAAACCAACTTTTGAGTACTTATTGCTCAACCATTTAGGATACCCAAGTAGTTTGTTAGACAAAATATGCTTTAAATTGTCTTAAGAGCTTTTTTGCGAAGATCCAACGTTTCCTCCCCGAACACCCTGTAGACTGTATTTATTAAGGTGAGTTGGGAATTGACTTCAATTGCAACTGGATGTGAACGTATTAAGAGAACAGGAGAAGTGACATTAATGGAAGAAAGTCATGCATCAATAACATTAAAATACTTGCGATTACGCTAAAACTGTGACAGAATGGATGATTTTTGTATGCTCTATGTATTAGTATAAGCGTGCTCTATTGTATTAGTATAATATATAAAACTCCACGAAAGATGGAAGCATAGATATCAGTGAAGTTATTTTCTTTTTCATTTAGTGTTATTCTTAAATAGTTCAGTTGGAAAATGAGTAAATGGTGTGGGGGCTTGAGAATGGAGGCAGCGCACAGCAACGCAAGGACTAAGCAGCCCCAGAAGAAATAGAAGAGAACAGACATGTACTTCCGTTTGATATTTACAGAAAAAATATATTTTCAGTAAAAATAGTAAATTTGATTAAACGTAACGTGTTTTCACTCAAACACGCGAAGAAAGTGCAGTTATCGGTGTTAGAGCAAATTATCTTAACGAAAAGCGATGTACGCCAGTTATCTAATACATGTATGTATTTGGCACTTTGGGTCGATTGTCCGACTTTGACGGCTAATAGTCTCCCCATGAATGGGCCTAGTTTAATTCCAGTGCTTGAGGGATAAGAGAGATATGTAGCAAACATGACCCATTGCCTTCACCGTAACTAGCAAACTCCAACTGCCTGAACTTTCCTTCGTCACACAGCTACAGAAACTGAGACAATTTTTAAAGAAAAGCTACAACTCCATTTTTACCCTAACTAGTGGACAAATCTAATAAATGATGATGATAAATAAATGCGCGAGAATGCCGGATTTCTTAAGTTAGTTTCGTATACAATTCGTTTTTCATCACGCAGTTCGATAACGCAAAGGTTGTTTAATGATGCCTTTTAAAGATTGGTCATCGTTCTCAAAGCTCAAGCTACTGTTTTTTATAACGGCTAACAATTATTCTTACTGATCAGCCGTTTTGCGATGTAACCTTTTGTTTGACATCTTCACTACATAGAGCAGCCTGTCGTAGACTCATCTTTTTGCAGAAGTTCGTAGTGAAAACTCAAGACAAATTAGGTAGGCGTACGAATAACTCTCCGTCGAAATAAACGAAAAACTGCGTTTGAAAATATGCTACTTGTAGCTCCACTCCACAGTGAGAGATATTTTTGAGTGTAGCGAAATAAACGGTGTTTGTGATATTGAATACAAATGAAACAACATACCGGGAAGAAAGTAATGTGAAAGTGAATGCAAACACATCGATGGGTTTTTTACAAATAGGCTTTTTGTTATTTGAAGCGTTTATGGAACATTTCAGAAAACAATCACATTATTGACTTTTTCTCAGATGCTTTCTTGACGATTCAGAGCACGATGGAGTATACCATTCTTGAGAGATTGATTACTTTTTCATTTTGTCAAATAAAATTCTGCATGTTGTTTGTCCATTCACTTTAGATTTCTTAATCCAGCACAGAAAAAGACTAATGATATCTGAACACGTTTCAATTTGTAAGACAGTTGATAACCTTTGTATTTTGACTCTTATGGAGCAATTCACTCACTAAATTTCATCAGAGTGGCCTTTAAAATTCAGGTACTGCTCGGGGTAATGAAGAAAATTGCGAAGAACTTTGCAGGCGAGTCGTCGTTAAACAAAGCTCTCCGGAGAACAGTCGCCGACTTCTTCTTGAAGTGCACCCGGAAAGTTACAGAATATTCTTCCTCGTCGCCGCGCTGATACGAAGCGCCCCGAAACGCATTAAAGGACCGCTTCCACTCTTAAAAGCGGAGGGGGCGGTGTTTCGGTTTGTAATTTGCGCGCCTCTGGAATATGTTCCCGTCGCGGCCGCACCGCGTGGAGGATCGGTGAGGTGGCCGGGGCGAGGCTATCACGATCCAATAAGCGTCGCGCCATTACACCGGAAGTAGGGTGCGAGGAGGCGTCTTCCGCCCTTCTCCCCACCCTCCGGGCGCCTCCTGCAAGAAACACCGTCTCGCGAGCTAAACGGAAAAATAAATATTTCCGGAATTCTTTTTTTTTCCCCTCGCTGCACGCGAAAAGTCAAAGTCGTCGCCGGGCGCGGTCCAAGATGGGGCTGAGATTCGGCGCAGCGGCGACGGGGCGGTGGGGGGAGGGGGAGGGGAGGGGGAGTTCCCGCGCTCCGGGGCTCCGCTTTCCGTGCTATTGAATCGAGCCTTCCGGCGCTGCGTGAGCGGGAGGGGCGGGGCGCGAGCGAGCGGAGGTGCGAAGGCGCCAGGAGCCGATGGAAAGGAGGCGTGGGCGCGGAGGGGGTGGGGCGGAATCTGGGTGGGGGCGAGGAGGAGCGGGTCGTGGCGGGGATGGGAGGAGGGCGGTGCGTGGCGAGCGGAGGTACGAAAGCGCCAAGAGCCGATGGGTGTGGCGCGGGCGGGGGTGGGGGCCGGGGCGCGAGGGAGCGGAGGTGCGAAGGCGTGAGGAGCCGATGGGGGGGGGGGGGGTCTGGGCGCCGAGAGCACCAGCGTTCGCACGGAGATTCCAAGGGCGCGAGCACGACCTGCGAAACTTACGGGGAACCTTGAAGCAAAAGAAATGAGCGCTATACTCCCAAAAGAACGCATTTACACTCTCTCAAAAATAGTTTCTTGTATTTCACTACAGCCAAAAAAATACGCAGGTTGAGAAATACTTCTCACATTTTTTAAACATCACTAGTAGACCCGCAAGGCTTCGCAATTGTAATATATTACACTTCACATCCTACTGGCCATGTGCTTGTTAATCCCGTTTTACGCTACAGTGCATAAATTTCAAGAGACGAAAAAATTTCTAGCCAGTGTGGTTCCGCTCTCTCTCTCTCTCTCTCTCTCTCTCTCTCTCTCTCTCTCTCTATCTATCTATCTTTCTCCCTCTCCCTCCCTCTCTCCCTCTCTCCCCGTGTCTTTCCGTCTTCTCTCCGTCTCTCTTTTTCTCTCAGTCCCAGTGTTTCTCTCTGTCTCTGTGTGTCTCTGTTTCTCTGTCTCTGTTTTTCTCTGACTTTCCCGGGAGAAATTTCTCAATCACAGAGAGAGAATACACAGTGAAGACGTCTTCACAATCGTACTTCAGTATGCAACGGGTTGCGTCAAGCGCCGTCACGTAGAGCGCCCTGTCAATGGCACTTGAGTCAGCATGCAATCATCATCAACGCACGTGTATGTGCGAAGGCATACGCAGATTCCCATCGTACCTAGCTTATATTCCTCCCTTAAGTGCAAGCAGTAACTTCACAAAGTTGTATCGCAATCGGAATAGCAATAGATACAGCAGCGCATTAAGTTTGAGCACGAACAAACATTGACTTTTTATATATAAGATTAAGTACAATATTTAAAACTACATGAATATTTTGTAGGCAGAGATTATCAAATTCCCCGGAATGGTTTGAGAATACGAAGAGCTTGCTCTAATATTTGTATAATCCGTAATAAGGAGGCGTGCGCGTAACTATTGCGAATCAAAAGTTTTAGTTTGCTGGTGTATGTGCTTTAGTTTTGTGCTCTGAAAATCATCACTAATTTTCAATTAAATTTTATCAATTTAGTCAAAAGTGATAAAAAATAATGAAAGTTATAAATATATCGAGTCGTTCATCTGAAAAATATTATTTTAAAACGTTTATTTTTGGAAACATTTTGTGTTTGGAATTGTAAATTTTGTTTTGTATATTGTGAATATTTATTATTAATCAATGGCCAAGTGCTAAGGACACTAGTTGTGTAAGTGTAGTACATGTTTTATCGCGGGAAGTGGCCGATGTCGAGATCCTGCGCCGACCTACGCCTATTCGACTAGCGAGGTTTTCCCAACCAGATATTTCCAACTAGCGGGGCACCGCTCCAGACGGGACAAGCTCTAAGCTCCCAACTGGCTACCTGCCGTGCATGGTGCTGTAGTACATGTGAGAATAAATGTTTTTAAGAAAGGGGTGAGGATAGAACTAGGAAGAGGTATGAGAGGTATATTGTGGTTCGTTTGTACCGTAGTACTGCTCCGGCATTCACCTCGTGTTGATCGAAGAAACCAGAGAAAACTGTCGGTCAGATCATTAGCTCCTATAATTCTCCGGTGGGCAACGATGGAATTCGACCTAGCTATCCAGTTAATGGCGAAAATCCTACCACTACCAGGACTCTAACCCTGGGATCTCCTGGTCACAGCCACTGCAGCGACAACAATTGATGACCTGAGCCATTTAAGTCAGTGATTAAATTGAAAATTAGAAGGCATAACAGTGGTACAAAAAATGATACCATTATCAATCTTGTGCCATTACGGTATGAAGAGAAACGGGGAATATTCTTTATTATAGGGAATGTAATTTTCGCTTCAAAACATAGCGTTTCCCTTCCTATCGATATTATCATTAAGTTATTAATTTTACTTCTTTTTACTGTGAGTGATATTAAGTCTTCTGCGTATTGGAATCATTATTATTTGAAGTGTATCTGTAGATATAACGAATTTCATCAGCCGCTGTAGACCCGATTTGAATCTCGCGAATTGACACTTGGAGTAACTTTTTCATTATTATCGTACAAAATCGCCTTACGACTTCTTGCGAGGACTCTTGATAAACATGTGATAAAAAAAATCGTTAAATGAAATTTACACAAACATTCAATAATGGACTAAAGAAAGACTTCCTGAATCACACGAACATTTGGCGATCAAATTCGCAGAAATCACTAGACTCTACGATATATCATGACTAGAAGAGAGAACATGAGTATTAAACTATTTCATAGTACCTGTTGCAATTTAATTCGCTAACCTTATATACTGCCTAGTCACATTAATGGGACCACCACCCATTATCGAAGTAAATCTGCAGTAACTCGTCGACGGCAGGAGCCAGCACTAAGAGTGGTGGGGCTATAAAGCGTGTCAGGTGGAAGCGGAAAACATGCTATAGTTTTTGCAATGCAGAAACGGAGCCATCTGTCGGACGTTCAGAGGGCAACATCATTGTCTTTCTGGCCAAAGCATGCAGTGAAGAAGGCGTGAACACCCAGCAGCGGCGTCTAACAAAAGGGCGACGCAACGTGTTTACAGCTCGCAGTGTACGTGCGAGGGACGAAGAGCACCAGGATGAGTTTTCAATACTTCACTGATCCCCCCTCCGATTTAAACCCAATGGAGAATCCGCGGGCCACCTCGATCAGAGTGTTCGCACCATGGATCCGTATCCAAGGAACATAGCGTAGTTGACCATTGGACTGCAGTCGTCTTGGCTCCAAATCCCTTTCAGTACCTAATTGACTCTTCCAGCAAATCTCGCTGCGCTGCAAAAGTGAGTTATTCAGGATTTTGTCGGTGGTCATATCATGTGACTGGACTGTGTATATTAGACACCTCATGTATGTTGTTATCCTTTTTTGCCCGAGTAGATGTTTGGCCAACGTGCGACATTGGAGCGAGTTTTGTAACGCTGACGAGACAATAATGTAAATAACGAGTTGTATAATCCCAATTTTCAAATAAACATTTATTTTCTATGAAGAGACTTGGACTGAGAAGCGTTTGACCACCATCCCCAACTACATAACTTTGCTTTCTCCTTTGCGTTTTAACATGCTTGCACAGTAAAATACGAAAGGTTCCTTGAATGTGGTAATAATCTATTTTACATTCTAATTTTATATACAGTCCCCTTCTCTTTCAGTGTACAACTGACTTTATTCTAGACCTTTAGGAATAGCCTAGAAATATCACTCTTAAATATGTTTAAGTGGTTTGGCATTGCATTTCGAATTTCGAGAATCATCGTCTCCCTTTCGAAGGAGACATTAGCTGGAGCACAAAATGCCCCCTGGTGGCGGATAAGGTGAATAGAAATGATGTGACCTAGTTGTCACTCGTTATTTATGTATAAGCTCTCTACCAAATGATGAGTGAGGCTGCTAGTTTCTCGTGCTATAGGAATCAGTTTTGCGTTGTCGGGGTATGCGCAATTTGTATGCACATAGTCAAATTCGGTTCAAATTGTGAGTTTTATTAATATTAGATTCCTGTGGTATCATTCGATATGACTGACATCGATCTGGGGCTAGAAGATCCAGGAAAATTCCGCGTTCACCTCTAAGGTCATCATTTAGGACGGCATCCTCAGGTTGCCGTCCCGGCCTGAGGTACTTAAACTCTTCTTCTTCTTCTCTCTCAATCATTAGACCGGTTGGTCCGTTGCGCCTTCTTGATCTAACCATCTTCTCCTGGGTCTACCAACGCTTCTTCCTTTAGGGATGTACTGAAGCACTTGCTTTGGAATACGGTCGTCTTCCATTCTTTCCAGGTGTTTTTTTCCATTGTTCTTTGTATTCCTTAATTTATTCATTTAAGTTGTAAATTCCCATATTTTCCCGGATGGTCTCGTTTTTTGATCTGTCCATTCTTGTTACTCCTAGGACTGATCTTAAACTCGACTTTTGATATTAACGTTCTTAACCGAGAAAATACCGATTTTCAAATGAATGCGACTAACAACTTATTCATGTTAAACTTAACTAAAGTCCCTTTTAATATCTATATAGATTCGCCTACAAAACGAAGCCATTGCAGAAGTATAAGTCAATACAAAGCATTGACTATCATTCACTGGTATGTTCAAAGCGAGATTCTGTAAGAACTTATTTCAATAAAGCTGTGCACAACATTTTTAAAATTGTCGACTCATGAAAATACTTTTCAAACAGTTTACAGCGTCGCCGGCGCCTCACAAAGCAAGTATTAAATATTAGTCTACGTTATATTATAGAAAGTAAAAATGATATAGTTAAGTTTAGTTGTAATATCAAATATGGAATGAGAACAGTTTTAAAACGTTAGACCAAATGAAATGTAGACTTTAACTTAAAGCTTAAAGATATCTATTCTAATAATAGCACGTATAATCGGAAGTGTATTAATTTCCATTTTGCACATTATTTATTAAGCGGAGATTTTATCGACGATTGAATCCCATTACTATTTAAATACGAGACAATTAATTCATGGCCGCATCGTTTCATTAATTCATTGGAATTTTTTAGTGCATTAATGAAGGAAAACAAAGCAACTCAGTTGTTTTTTTTTTCATCGAGATGTAGAGTGTTTCGTCAGTTAACCACAAAAATATACATTCATGTATGAAATATTTTGAAAATTGTTGTCCGATTTAAATAATCCTACAAATTTGAGAGATGTTACTAAGTACCTCTACACAAAACAAAGAAGTTTCATTTGTAAAGCATTATATTATGCCCATGGTTCGATTATATTTATTTATGACTTACTTCTCTAACTAATGAAAAAATGCATTACGTTTCTGAAATGTAGTTAAACTTCTGTTTTTTAAGGCAACCGCAATCAAGAGCAATTGGTAACCAGCTTCACATGGTGTGATTCTTACAAACCAATCCTCATAACACGTTGTTGGTTGAGAGCGCACGCCACATTCATATGATTTTATTTCAATTTAAAAACGCTTTGAAAAAAATATTTGAATACTGATACGTATGGGCTGAAAACATTTCAATAAATTTGCATTTAAGCATGGGGAATACGTATACTAAAACTTTAATTGTGTATTAAGAATGTGTTACATAAGAATGCACAATTAGATTTGGCGGAAAGCTCAAGAGAATTCTTCAGTGATTGTAGGTAAAATTTGATTCCTGACTCTTGCCCGATTTCCTTGAAGATGAGAAAAAATTGGAAGCTGACTCGACATGTAGACAAAAGTGGCTAGTTCATCCATCTTTTCCAGAGTTATGGTGATTTATTAATAGATGTAAGGTCTTTACGTACTTGATTGATAACTTTCCAATGTCACTGTTTTATACCCACTAACATGCCACATTTGGGCGAGCTGCGACACGACTGCGAATTACATGTGACGTTGCGATTCAATCGTGTAGAGAAATGGCGACTGTATGGCGTACGATGTGCTGGAGCATTAGCACATGAAGAGCGGAAAGGCGGAGGTCGAGAGGCGACATTTGCTCCGCGGCGCGGCATCTGGCTGACCGAAACGACAACCTCAAAAAAGGAAGAGAAGGCGCAAAAACGGAACCTCCGATGGACAGCGCAACCGAGCGGAAGTCGAGGCGGCCGGAAGCCGCGGCGGGCGGCGCGTTCCGGCGCGCGCCACCGCATCCGCCCCGGGCGGTCCAGCGCCGCGCCGCCCCGCCCCGTCCCGCCCCGCCCCGCCCCGCCCCGTCCCGCCCCGCCCCGCCCCGCCCTGCCCCGCACGCCTTGCTCCGCCTCGAACAGGACCATCCCGCCACGCGCCGCCCCACCCCACCCCGCCCCGCCCCGCCCACCTCCGCCACGCCTTGCTCCGCCCTCCCTTCCCCGCCTCACCATGCCCGCCCCGCCCCGCCCAGGACCTCCCCGGCCCGCCCCGCGCCAGAGGCCTCCGACGACATGATTATGGAGAGGGCGCGCACAATGGCGGAAGCCCGCGCTGCGACGCCGCCGGCGCCACAATGCTCTTCTGTGAGGGGATTAGCGCGCTAACTGTGCCGCTGCCCCTGCGCGTCGCGCTGACCACCAGCAGGAGGAGGAGGAGGGGGAGGAGGGGTTGACTGCGAAACGCCCCGCGCAGGCGGAAGGAAGGAAGGAAGAAAGAGCGACAGAGGGAGGAGAACGAGGGCAGATATCGCTTTTCCTTTCATTAGCCCTACCTAACAGTTCCGCTCTTGCCTCTCTCTTCTCCCAGTCTTTGTTTCTTTCTTGCATTCGGACTCCCGCTGGGGATGTTACGACGCTCTGAGTTACGTAAACTCCCAAATTTCAAATAACTCTTCTCAACGTTTCGGTAATTTTGACATACATAAGTTTTTATTTCAATTGATTATTGTGATTCCATATAAAATTAATTAACGTAATTATTAGTTTGTGAGTGGTTCTATATTTGTTCATGAATATTTTACCCTTCTTTTATTCTAGATAGAGTTAAACGATTACTGTTTTTGAAACTGCTTTAATGATATAGAACTTTTATCGTATTTAAAAGGTATCTGACTGGAAAATATTCCCACAAAATATTGAAGAAAAATTTGGGGGAAACATTGAGAAAGTGTCGATTTTTCACCAGATGGATTTAGCGGTAGTCCGTGTACAATGCTAACTCAAGGTGAACCAGAAAGGTTTCCGCAGCATGCACTGCAAGACGATTCCCGCAATGTCTCTTGACTCGTCGGCTGATATGGGTCACGAAAATCCGGAAGAAAGGAAGTAGTGCTCTATTGCTGTATTTCACATCTTGTTAATAATTCTAATTAAAATTTGTGCAGCACAGATGACAATTCATCACTATATGCAATTCATATGCAATTCAGCACAGATGATAGTGCGTTATAAACAAATCAATTAATCTATATGAAGATGGCACTAAAACATGTTTTATCGCCTAACAATTATATTTCCGCGGAATAATGAATTACAATCGATACATTCTACTCCACAATTGAAGAGTGCTTACTCTCTGCTTGAAAACGAAGAACCTGCTTTTACTGTGATGAATGAAAAGAAGAAAACCTACTTGCTAAAAATCCCACATGTTGCAAATTAAAAGAAATCAAGAATGTATTGTAACTAAAAGTTTCAAGTCAACAACAACTGAGTTAAAAGCAGAGTAGTTTTCATGCGCTACAACACATAGCAAACTAGTTGAGAAAGAATCTCTTACCTTTTCTGTTATCTTAATGTTTATACTAGTTTTCTGAAAGGCTACGTTCGGTGGCTGATGTTCTGACTAGAGATGTAAGTAAAAATTTTAGGTGTCATGATTTCTCTTGGGGGCATTCCGAAGAATGATTCAAAATTTTGGAAAAAGAAAACTAGAGAGATACCCAGTATTTCCAAAGGGCAGTCTAGATTTTATCTGCGTGTATGTTAAGATGATTTCAATGAAAACTAACATCTGTTCACCTCTTGTTCCATGGCAATATATAGTGAAATCTGTATTAAGCGACTGCTGGTTGTGTGCCCACATTCTACTTTCGCATTTTACAATATTGGCGCCTGACCTCCAAGGAACGTTAATAAGCTCTCTTTAGAACAAAACCAGTTTAAGCTATTGCATTTTTAGTTAGGCGCGTTTGAGATAGTATAATTTCGCCTATTAAATGCGATGGTCGAAGAAAAAACAGTATGAATCAAAATACATGTAAATTGACAGCATAGTACTATTCTATAATTCACTCATATGGAGCACCACTGATTAGCTTTTCGATTTGGGCTCTTATCATGGCTCTTATCTATCTCATCATGGCATTTGTGAAGGAATGTACTTTTTGCCGCGACAACATGGAGAATGATAATTGGAATAACAATATTTCTCACTGAACTCTAATAGAAGACGTGGACAGACGGTGCAGTTACATTTATGTCCAGAAGCAAATCAAGGAGTTATCTCAGCATTCGCTCGAAGGATCAAGGAAACTGGACAAAAAACTTGATTGAGATGATTCTGTTTTTACGTGGAAATTGTAAAAAAATGTGCAGAAATAAATAACAATCAGGTGACAGATAAGATTGTTCTTGATGTATTTAATGCTTGTAACAAGACTGTAATGTATGTTCTTAAAGCGTAATTGTTATATTCCAGGAAGGCAAATCGTTTCTTGATGTAGAAGTTCCTTTCCTTCAACGTGCTCCGCCTCAGCAACATCAAAATGCTCTTCCAAAACTTGTAGAAAACTATTTCGTAGCTTAGTAGTTAGTTCCGCGAAACAAATGTGTTTTAGAGGTGGACGGTTATTCCGGAGAATCTTATTGTTTTTACAAAAAGTGATATATTATTATCGGACATCAGATGCTTAGGATATTGCTTGTTATGCAAGATATTTATAAAAGGTTTTTAATGTACGAGCACGAATTATGACGAATGAAACATTTTAACAAAACTTTGTCTTTTTGCGTAATTTCATTTTAAAATTATTTACAATGTTTTTAATTGAGTTTACAAATACTTTTATGTCTATATTTTGGGTAAATTAAACGTTTAAATCGTTTTCAGTTTTAGTTAACAGTTGTTGTATATCAGTAAGGAACTTCCATTCTCTTTTGTAGTCTCAATATGTCACTTGGGTATGCGTTACGCATTCCGTGGTAAGAGCTCAAAACCTCGCTTTTCTCCCAACTCTTCCCACACAAAATACCAAACCACCAAGCAATGGGTCTCGGGTGAGCTTTTGCTTCAGATTCCAGTCGCAACCCAAACACTCGCAATTACAGGCAAGTCGATAGCCCTGACTTCCGCCATTTATATTCTTCCGCACCGGGTGTTCTTCCGGGAAGGTCAGGTAAGGAAAGTAGGGTGCGAAGAACTCGGTTAATTCAAAGAATTGAACATTAAGTAACTTTCATAACCACCACCGTCTCATTAGAAGGAACGCAACTGATGGAGCGAGCAGTCGTGATCCGTTTCAGTGGCCACAGTTCCTTGATTTCCAGAATTCCCTCGACCTCCGGAATCCTCGAAAATGCAATTGAGGCCAAGACCATGTAGTGTGAATGCATGCGGCAATTTTGATTTTAAGTATTGAAAATTCGGTGTACTGTTTTCTGACAATTTTCCTGAAAGGTGTCTTTTAAAAGGGGTGTATTAACAAAATTGGTATTAACAGATGCTTTGTTAACAGGGGTATAATTTGCGTACAATAGATGTGTTTCAATGTCTGTTGCAAAAAATATCGGTTGTCGGGAGGGGTGGTCGTTTAATAAAGATGGTCTTTGAGAGTATAAGTGTTCACTGTATACGTAAAAAATCTGAAATATTCTCTTCAATTTCAGCCCTTATTGTGCGGTCAATACATTCTTTCAGTAGTTGGATGGGAGGCTGCTCACTAAAATTCCGATTCTCGCTTACCAATTCACGGCGGCATGAACTCATTTGTTTAGTCCCCTGCGTTAACGTCTTCACGACCAATACGTATGATTGAGTGTGTGTTAGAAGAATATAAGTTGAGCTAATATTTTCCTTCTTTAATTTAATGTATTAATTGAATCAACTTCAGTTCAATACTCGTGTTACCAGCTCAACCTCATTCTTTGTTTTAAGAAAGAGAACGTCTTCAAACAAAAATAATTTATATCAAATGTCTAAGCAGAAGTTTAATTAGAACAGCCAAAATATAATCAAAGCCACTGAGAGCCCCTTCATACATGGTGTTGCGCAAAGATGCAGGTGGGGACTGTATGTTCCGTTGAAGAGGTTTTAGCAATAGAAAACCGCGAAGTGCGCGTAAGAGAAGACTGCCCAGTGCCTGCGTCCCGGTTTCTTCCTTAACGCCGCCCACACAGAGGGCGAATCTCCGCCGGGCAGCGCCGTCCACGTGCAGGGCCGAGTCCACAGCGACGCGACGCGCCTCCGCCTCTGGAGAGGCATTGTGCATTGTGAGCTCTGCGTGTCGGCCACCGCCGCCACGCCCGGCGGGGAAGCAGATTAGGAAGAGACAAAGGGATGAATAAGTCGAGATCACCTCAAAGAAGCGTCTTCATAATTAGTTAGAATAAAAGGGGTTTAGATTTAAACCCCCCTGAACACACTCCTGTGCGTAGTACGATGCTGAGCCGCTAGGCGAACGATGCCTGTCGCCCAGAAGAGATGCAAGTTTCTATGAGCTCAGCGAATGACTTGAATTTTTGCGCTTTAGTGGCGTATGCGGAAATTGTGAAGCTGCAATTATGAAATTTGATGTACTAGTAATTCCATCTTTGTATGCAGATTCAAAGTTAATAATTCACCTTTGAAATGTATATTCCTATATTAAACGTTAATATCCAGAGGGAAAGATGTTAAGACCGATTGTTTTCCAAGTATTGTATAAATGTATTGTAAATTAATGAAAATATGATTGGGCGACTGTAGTGAATGCCAATTTGCAATGAACGAGGAATGGTATAAAGAGGTATCGCTTACAAGTACAGCGAAAGCTTATTAATAAATCCAGAGAAAATCTTAATTTTATTAAATAAAAAAACGGTTGTAATGTTCTGTTCAGTACTAGAATTCTTGATAAAAATGATCATGTCCATCAATTTGAGAGGTCAGTTATATATTGCGTATTAAGAATTACGCATGTTAGTTGCAATGTTTCGTTGCTTTGTTAGCGGAATATCCTAAGGAAACTATCCACGGATGTTTAAAATTTATATCTCTTGTTATAAATGTAATAATAATTCTTACCTTGTTTATTTTTCAGATGTTTAATTATTGTTACTAGCTGTCAATCCGCGCGTCGTTGTAGTTATTAACCTTATTAGGTCGATATATAACTTAGCAAAATACCTGCCACCTGAGCCTTCTGCAAATCGAATCCATCTCAAAGAGGAAAAAGGACAATTTTATATATACCACGATGTTTAAGATATTTATTTTTAATATAATTGGTTCAAATTGTAATTTAAACTAATTTATTTATTTTCATTTTAGAGTAGATTGCTATACGATAGAAAATGTTTATATTATGCACTGCTACTGACATCTCACCAAGTACCAGTTCCGCTGCACCACTATTGGCCTCCGACGGGATTATATTTGGAACCAATCTGCCCTTAGCGACAGATGAAAAATAATGATTGTGGTGTATCTACCACTATACTATTTAAATTATTTATTTTCCGATTTTGTGTCGTATTAATATTTACTAAACTTTGCAAGGACACAGCAACCTTGAAAAAAGAGCCTGTAAAAATTTCGTATATAATCATCCATTAGTTCTTGTGGTATCGCTGTTGGTTGCGTGCCATTGAATGCACTTTTATTGATATAGATTACGGACGTGGCAGTTGAAGTTTTTTGACACAGGCAATAGCTTATCTAGTGCGTCGTTTGTGACGTCGGCTGTATGTCTGTCAATCTGTTTTTGTAATACCATCTTCTTAAAATTAACTACTGGTGCTTCCAGAACAGATGCTTCAACATCAGTAGTGGTAATCGTTAAGTAAATAATAATAATAATATTTTTATTTGGCTACAATTGGCTGATTGCCAGGTGGTAGCCATAATCCTACAATTTTACAATATATGAGCATTTACAATTCAAAAACAATTTACCATATAAAAACAATTTACAATACACTCCTTTCGAGCATATACACTCAATATATAAACACACACAGACCTGTATACATATATACACCCATACACACACACACACACACACACACACACATATATATATATATATATATATATATATTGTAACACCCACCGGTCGTCTCGGGAGAGAACGCCCGGTAAGCGGCCCTTTATAGCTCAGTCGGTGATGGAAGGAATCGTTAAACAGATACTGGTAACATGAAAGAAACACTTTGATCACTGGTAAAAATCACTTTTATTCCTGGGCAAAATAATTTAAAATGCCCCAGGGAAGTTACACTTGTAAATAGAATAAGAAATCTGAAAATTAGGTGGAAAGAAAAGAAGATGGAAAGGTTAGTATCCAGAATAAAACTTAAAATTAGGAAGACTTATAATTAACATTACAATGGTAAAAAATATTACAGGTCAATGTGTCATAGCGCGACACCGCATTACAGAATTTACGCAGGGATGAATACCCTGAATTATATTGCCTTGGTAAAGTTTTTTCTGTGGGCCCTAGACGAGCGCGTTGCGGCCGAAGGGGCGGCGGCAACCTCCACAGAGGGCGCGGCCGGGGCGATGCCCTTGCACCCACCCAGGCACGCACGTCAGCTGGTCGGCCGTCTGATGACATCACCAAGTGGGGTGGCGGCGCGGCCGAGGCGTTGTAACGGCGTCTGGTAGTCTGTCTGGTTGAACTCGGAGCGGAACTGGTAGTAACTGGTAGACTGGTAGTAACTGGTAGACTTGGAGCGGCCGGGCGGTCTCAATCTCAGGAACGTAGTAATTAACTATGCGTACCTCTGATTCTCATTATAATAATTGTCGAACACAACTTCGGACAGTTTAGCAATCCTTCGGAGAAACGTTCGCCTATCTTCACGGCGAATTCCCACCCCAGAGAATTTTCTCTGTCTACTGCAGCCGGCACAATGCTCAAAACTCGCAGCAAAATAATAAAATCCCACATAGGCACATTCGCCCGAATAATTCCCACCCTAGATAAGTTTTTCTCCCAACTGCCCTCAGCCTAGAACTCAGGCTCCTTCCGACGAATAATTATAAGTTTTTCAGAGACACACTGGTCTCTCTCCGACGAATAGTTACCCCCCAGAGAAGATTCTCTCCCGACTGCTCCCCGTCTAAATGATCTGACCCCGTCTGATGCTCTGCACTTTCTGATATTCTCTCACTCGAAATTGTATTAGGTCAACTTTTACCCCCCACTCGTTTTCTCGTATGTTCCAGCTCCTTGTGATAGTAGCGTCGCTATTGGCCAAAAGAAATGGCGCATTACGTTATTTCAACCAATCGTGACAGGAGTAGTGAAGGAAGTTTCGACTCTTTGTGTCACTGTGAGCGTCCAGAATTTTCCTATTCCTTCTAGAACACCGGTCGTGCTTACACAAGGCAGGCGTTGTCCGTGAAAGAATTTATCGCTCTGGGATTCCCGGGATGTCGATTTCAAGAGCGTTCTAGAAATTTCTGCAGCTGGTCATGCAAACACGTGCCTCTCAGTGAATCTTTCGACGACTGACCCTTTTAACGACCTTCTTAATGTGCCGGGGGCGCAAATAGCTGTCCGATAAGCGAGGTTGCACGTGCAACGCTGTCTGTTCATTTCCCAACTGCCCTCAGCCTTATGAAATTTTGTATGATGAAATTGGTATCGCTACAATATATATATATATATATATATATATATATATATATATATATATATATATATATATATATATGTAAACATTATATTGATTTCAATAAGAGCAGTCTGTAAGAAGAGAGTATTTGAGAATTAGCAATGAAAAAATTAGTTTATTTAAGTAATTCATTTGATAGAAATCGTTATGTAATGTAGCTATTATTTTTACCCTGCATCATAACCAGTTATGTTAATATCCGAGAAATTCGATTAATTTTATAAAGAAAGAATTATTGATAATGGAAGTATTTGAGTTTAAAGCAACACTTATATTGTATTTTGTTTACGAAATCACACATTACTTTCTTTCACAATGAGAGATTGCCCAAGCAGACCTATTACAATCTTCCAAAAGGAAAAAAGAGTATTAGGAAGATCAAAGAAGAGATTGTCTTCTCTCTCCCTCTCTCTCTCTCTCTCTCTCTCTCTCTCATATATATACATATATATATATATATATATATATATATATATATATATATATATATATATATATATATACATATCCCTGGGATTTTTCTAATTATATTAATAATTAACTGTATGCAAAGTACTCTTCATGTAGGGAAAATTAAATTTATAGTATTCCCTAAAATGTAACAATTGCTTTAACGATCAATTTTAAAGTATAGGTGAAATTGCACTCGTCTCTTTTAGTCCGAGGAAGTCCATTTTCATGGAAGTAATGGTGTGTCTTAAGACATTTTTGTTATGTAAAGTGGGGGAGGTAGAAGAAAGGCAACTGGGAATATGTATCGCGTGCAAGCGCCACCTGCCACTCGCGCGGGGCCTTTTTGCGAGCGCGCTCCTCCGGCTACTTTGCATCGGCCGCCTGCGCGAGGAAGCGTTGGCCCGCGGCGGAGGCGCGTAAACGGCGCATAAAATATTCACATTGGTCGCGTTCGCGAGGCAGAACGGGAGGCCGGTCGAGAGAGGAAGCGGCGAGCTCCAATGAAGCGATGATTTCGACACTAGCCAGGTCGCTGTCTGCAGGACAATTCTGGCGGCCAGCAGCTCTGATCGGTACTTTTCCGTAATTTCCGTGAAACACTATGCGAATGCTGGAGCAGTACCCTAAGAAACTGGCCACGGACCGCGCCATCTTTCCTACCTCTGTTCTATCCTCTCCGCTCACACACACACACACACACTTACTACACTATCACACATGTCGGGGCTGTTCTCCGCTGTCGGAAGATTCCTGGTTAGGGAAAACCCCACACGCCGACGGTAGGTCGGCGCCAGATCTCGCCTTACAGCGGGGGAAAAGAGCACCGCCACCTCCAGAGCAAAAACACTCCCCACACTTACGGGACTATCTGCCTTTAGTAGTTGCCATGCGCGGAATCTGTAACAAATCGATCAATCGTCGATGAAGCGCTGGACGCAGAGGGCGGCCTTCGCGCCCCGCTTGGGATGCCGGGCGCGCGCGCACGTAGGGCCTCCCCCCCCACCCTCCACTCCACTCACGGATGCGGCGAAATAAATTTCTGGTTAGTTTTATACAGCATATCTGCCGGCGACCGGAAACTGGCGATCAAGTAGACTGCGGTCCACATGGGAAATCAGGCGCGAGCCGGCTACTTGAATCCGTTACGAGCAGCGGCAGGGGGCGGCCAAGGCTGGCGGCCGAGGGGGGCGGCACACGGCGGCAGTCGCGGCGATCGGAGAGCGGCAGAGATCTGGGAGAATGTGAGAGTCACATCGCGGATGCTGACAATTTAAGAAAAGAGTGTGGTACGATATACCGTCGACATTGTAGAACAGAAAGCAGATCGTGAGAGGAATTGTTCCGAAAGCTCTACCGGCAGTTCATGATTTCTCCCCTTCTCTTTTTCTCTCTTTCGCTCTTTCTCTCTTTCTCTCCTCTCCTTCTCTCCTCTCCTTCTCTCCTCTTCTTCTTTCCTTCTCCCTTTCCCTCTTTCTTTCTTTCTCTGTCTCTTTCTCTCTTCTTCTCTCTTCTTGTCTCTTTTGGTAAACAAACAATGTAATGTTACAAAATAATCAATACTTTTACGATTAACAGAATGTCAATATGGTGGCAGTATTGCTTCGTACCTTTCTAGCAATACGCGATTTCATTTATTCAACCTTTTCTATAGAAGGGATTCAGTCTCAGAATGGACCCCACGTTGGGTTGTGCGTGAAAAAACACAGCAAAACTGCCATGATAGTGCGAGTATGTTAAGCAACGGTGCATTCGTTAGCGGGAAATCGTAATTGGCGAGGGGGTTCCAACGGTAATTTACTGTAATTTATTTTGCGAGGGGTTATTGTATTTGGTAAATCTGTCGATGTTCGGGGGAGGGCGGTTGATTTCCAGGTGATTTCGAGCTATGCGGCGCGGTGCCTGTAAGCGCTCGTTCGCGCGCCGCACGCGCGCTCTGGAATGCGGGGCGGGCGGCGCGTCGGACCTTGCGGAGCGCCTGCCGAAAGAGAATTTGGTTGCAAATGAAACAACCGATCCATGCTTGCCTTTAAAATTTTCTCACAGTTTGTGCACCTCTTTCTCTTATTTCACACTCACGTTGCAACTCATTAAACAAGGGAGGATTTCCTTCTTTTTTATTTAATTTAATTGAAATAATGTATGGTTTTTAAACGAATACTACACATACATAATTTTTGTCTCAATTATGATACTATTCTTTAATATTTATTTGTTTTTTTAGGTATAGGATTTGAGAGCGAAAATACATAATTATACCTAACTCATAAAAAATAATAGAAATTAGGCAAAGTTGGTCTCACTCACAAATTTTATAAGACACATGGTAGATTTCAGAATTGACAATTAGCTCATTGTTTTTCTTTAATTTTTTTTTGTATGTATCAAAGAGCGATAAAAAGGTGACAAAAGCCCGGCGAAGCCTCTGTACTTTCAAACACTGCAAAAATTAACATTTAAAAGTACAATATCAAAGATCACATTTTTAATCGAAGTTAAGTCTGTTGTAAAATATAGATTTTTAATAAGCACTAGTGGTATTTTTTGAAACACGAAATGCCGCATAATTGCTGCTTCAATTTCATGCAATTTATTAAAAAATGTTTTTCTAAAAAAACGGTTCTAATTTTTGTCTACGGATAAAACCAGTGAGCTTAAAAAATGATCCAGATCTCTTGATTTCACTCAATTTTCTAAAATTTAGTCATAATACGAGAAAGTATGTGCTGTTGAACACCTCTAGTTTAGTTAAGAGAGAAAAACTGTAACATTGATAAACAATTAATGTTGAGAATTGCTTAGATAAATATTATTAAGGGAATAGAATAACATGAGCGGGTTCGTGGGAAACGATATGCTGACGTTCCAATATTAAAATGAATTGATGACGAATAATTATATGAAATGTTCATTTTGTAGAGCTCGCTGTTTTCACTACTTGCTCAGGAGAACAGTAAATATTTTCTTGGACCCTATATCGATTCTAAATATGTTCAGAGACAACTATCAGCTTTTATTCGATAATGAGAATTTTAACGAACAATCTTTAACTTACATGTGAAAACACTGTAAACTATTATCATTGTTAAAAATTGTATTTTTAATTGACAACAGACGCTCGTCTTTCATTAGTAAAAATGTTTTCAAGCCATTCATTCGATTATAGCTCTGCATCTCAGTGCAAATAGGGCAAATTTGTTACTGATCATTATCTTGGTGAATTTCGTTTTTATATACCTCGATTTTTTTCAGGTTAAAATATTTCATTAATTTCAGATCATAATTCCTTGCGTGTTACATCGGTAGCAAACTTTAAACGAGATATTCTTTCATTCCGACTAAGCTGCTGGAGGATTTCACTGACCTCTCGCGTGTCTATTCCGATCTGTATCCAATGTCTGCTCAGTCACTGCGAGACCCTTTGGAAGAACCTTGCGATTCCACTTTAGCCCTCTACTGCGTTTCGCTGCTCCCTCCTGAGGCGAAGTGTTCGTTCGGATTGGCTGCTTCTTCATCATCCCTTTCTTTACTTGCAAGCTCATTCAGGTCCAGCGAAATGCATAAATTCCACGTGGGCAATACCATGGATGGAGGGAGGGGTCATGTAATATTTTGTATATACATTTTCGTAAAGAATAAACATGATAAGAGTATAAAATATGTAGTTTCTTCAACATTTCAAATTAATAATGTATATAAACACAAAATTAGTGTATTTCTATTTATTTTTACATGGCCGCAACCGAAGGGATCACTTCTACATTCGTTTCAAAACGTTTCGGGATTTCATTGGCGTTTTTCGAGCTCAAGTCCAATGTAATCGCAGGCTGCAGCTGCTCCTCATTCGCGCTTCACCGAAAGATTCATCCGTTTTGCCGTTCCCTCTTTTACGCGCGAACTCTCGAACAATACACCGGTCCATTATTGGTTCTTTTGGATACAATGGGATACAGCCAGCTCGCCTTAAACATATTGCGCGAGGTCACAAGTGCTTGAACATTGAATAATATTTTGGGGCGATTTCGAAAATATTTTTTTCCACGAGTCTGACGGTGGTAATAAATGTGTTGAATTCGATTTTTTCTTCAATTTTTGTCAAAATTCCACGTGAGTAATTACCCATCTAAACTATTTTCGATTCGGTAGTACTATACACTATCCCCACCTCTTCCGCCGGCCCTGACCCCATTATTTGCATTTTTCACACTTTCACACGATTTTTTGCATATAGATGCCTGGTTATAATCTGAGTGTGTTTTCCCCGCGCGTTTAGTTTCAGAAATGTTTTTCCTTTCCTCCAGATACTGATCATTTTTACGAGTAATCTTTCGTGACGTTTTTCAACGATGAACGCTCCCACCCGACGGCACCATGCGCATAAGCAGTATGCACGAGGGGACGTGTAACATGGCGGCGTCCTGCGCCATCGAATAGATGCCGTACATGAGCACGTGCAGTATTTTGCCTCCCCTGCGGTGTTGCAGTTCTTCACTACAAGTCCACGTCGTCCATCATGCTGAATCGTCGATCACACATCCCCTCGCCGCCCTGCCGCGGCCGCTGTGATCCCATTTCTCCACCGCCCCTCGTGCACGCCGACGGGCGCGGCGGTTTCCGTTGGAGAGGATTATTCACGGTTTAAAAAGTTTACAATTAAAGTGGGTGAAATGAGATCCGTGTTAACACGGCGGCCGTATCCACGGCCCTCATACGGCCCCCGCAGCCGCTCCACCTGCTGCGGTATCGATAATTGAGTTAGCCAACTAACGAACGGTCGACGCGCGTGGGGCGCAACCCTCGCGGTCCCCCCTTCCCCCTGCTCCCCTCCCCCCCCGCCGCCCCCGCGGCAGCCCAGTGGGCCACCGGCGGCAACCCCCCGCACGAGCCCAAGGGAACGCAGCATCGCGCTTCCAAGCATTTGCCTTGCTCGTCTGCGAGCTGTAGGCAAAATTGGGTACTGCTCTTGTAAAAATTGCCGAAATTTTGGAAGAGACATATGACTCCTAGACTTGTGGACACAGAAAAAGGGATTTCAACATTTTCATTTGGATGGGTAACAGTGTAAGTGATATTTTAAAAATTTTGCAATATTTGTTTAAGTCCATATTACTGTAAAGTCGTGATGCTTTGTCGTCATTAAAAACACAGCATTTCAATTGTTCATTAAAATCACGAAAATGAAATATAGCCTAAAATAAACATGTTTTTTTTTCCAGAATTTATAAAATGCAATTGATACCGTTCTGTTTTAACCCATTCATTTCTAGAATAAATACTGTAGCCACAATCCATAACTTGGAGAACTTTGATTCCGAAGAAGTGTTTTTACTTTTTCGCATTACTACATAAATAGTAAAGAGAAAGTATTGTAATCGTGTAGCGAAAATCAGCGAATTTTTGACAGAAAAAAATATCGGAAAAAACCGACAATAGATTGACGGCAAAACGTCTTCCTATCCGTCTGTCCGTTCGAATGTCTGTGGGCAGCGTTAGCGCGTAGGCTGTTCTAACGATTTTTTCTAAATTTGATCTTCTCTTATCAATCTAAACGATCACAAGGCCCTGCGTTTTTGAAGAGGATAGTTTAATTTTTTGACAATTTTTACTCGAAACTTCAACAATATTTTTGAAATTTTTCACAAAATTGGCTTTAATTTTTTTGTTTAAACCATGTCCCTGTACAGAGTAAAGGGCATGTAAAAGAATAACGTGCGTCTCTATTTTGTTGAAATCGCTGCTTTTCTAATGCTTCAAGAGTTCAACCATTTTTTGGCGTTTTCCTATAACTACAATATTGTAGTTAGAGATTTCGTTTATTGATAAAAGCAGTTGTTTAAAGATAGTTCTTAAAATTATGTGATATATAATTTTTCAAAATATGAGTGATGTTCGCGTAATTTTCGGTGAAATATAGGCAATTTGTAAACCATAATTTTATCAAAAAACGGCTGTAAGTGTTTTCATTGCGTTTTCTCCTTGTATGTATCAAAGGACAGTGCTGAAAGTGGCGCTGGTCTCATTTTCGGCAAACACTCTGTATTTTCGAAAATTTCATAAAAATGAACATTTCAAAACGACAATATACGAGGGTAATTTCATCGCAACTACTTTATACATTCCGAATAACCGCATATGCGGCAATTGCACTATATCCATTTGAAAACGCGGTGTCCACAGTACTGGATGCAACCACCAGATGGCATCTGAGTGCATTGGTGTCCAGTAGACAGCACATGCAATCGTTAGTGTCCTCGGGGCTGAGATCCGAGATGGATTTCAGTGATGTTGAACCGCGAACATAGGTAAAATTGCATTTCTCAATTCTCGTGTGTGTCAGTGCTCTCAAAAAAGCTCCTTAGTATCATACCGAGCTACGAGAAGCATTGGGTGATATGGTGTTGCCCTAGAGAACTGTTGCACGTTGGGTGAAGGCCTTCAGACGTGGACGCGCAGCAACTGTTCACCTGCCGCGGAGTGGACATCCAGGGTCTGTTCACACTGACGTGCAAGTGGCTGTTATCGAACACTGTTTAGCATGTGAAAGGCGTTGGACTGAGGTGGAATTAGCATGTACTAGTATGTCTGCATCGACAGTGTTCCACATTTTACGGAATGACTTGGACATGCGCAAGGTTTGCGCAAAGTGGGTGTCACATGCTGTAGCTGAGGTGCAAAAATGGACTCGATAGGAGACGTTTCGTATCAATCTGGAGCGATTCCAACAAGAAGTAAATGAGATGTGGAATAGCATTCTTGCAATTGATGCAACGTTGTCAGGAGCTTTTGAACCAGAACTAAAATCAGAGGCAATCAAATGAATGTCGTCCTCGTGGTCCATCACGGAAGTTTTGACAGAATCCATCACCCACGAAGGTCATTCTTATTTTGGCTTATGACAGCCAAGGTATTCTCGTGTGTTACCTTGTTGGTGATGGTCACTACAGATACACGCACTACAGGTCATTCCTGCCCCACACTCAGCATCATACACTGCGGAGGACACGTTCAGGGCTCCTTCATGATAATGCAACAAGACATACTGCAGCCTGTCTCGAGGACCTTGTGCGGCGGTGAGGGTGGGAGATCTTGGAACACCATCCGCACTCCCCTCATCTCAGTCCGTGGGACTTTGATCTATTTCCAAAAATGAAGGCGTGGGAAGCGGTCTTCAAACAGGGAGGACATCCTAACAGCGCATCGACTAAAGGTGCCGCGCATAGTCGCTTCACACACACAGCCGATGGTATTCAGCGCTTTGGGGGATTATTTTGAAGGATGTTAGCTCGTAAGAGTTCGAGTATTTCGCGTACAGTTTTGCTTTGTGCAAATGTAACAGGCATAAAATATCTATTTAGGCATTTTTCAATGTCCTTTACCCACAGTGCCTTATACCAATTTATTACCAGCATAGCGAAGAACATTCCAGGAACTTTCAATCGTATATCCTGGTTTGTTTCCTGCGTTTGTTATTGATTGATAAAAAAGGTTGCCAAAACTTCTAAAATAACACTCGTAGAAATTAGATTTTTTATTTAGGTGAAATGCTTAAAAGACAACTGTTTGAAAATGGAGATTTTTCATAAATTATGCCTAAAGTTTATGCAATTGAAAATAATAAAATGCTCCAATTTTTTTACCTTCTTTCTACGGTTCAAAAGACCTAAAATAGCGCAGGTCTCATATCTTTGAACTCTGAACTTTCAAAATTTGCATAAGTTAGAAACAATGGAAAATATCCTTAGTTTTTAAGCGTCACGAAAAGCAAGTGTCCTGGAGCGTCTGCGTGGCTAGTGGTAACGTGCTCTGTCTGTTGAGTAGGAGAAACTAAGTTTCAATCTCTGCGCAGAGGAAAAAAAAATATTTGCCTGTAGAAAACATTGTTGCAGGTTCATGTAATATAATACTATTGCGTTGAGATTACAAATGACACCAAAAAATATGTTGTAACACCACCACATCTTACATTTTCGCATTCTATTATTGGTTTAGAGAAAGTTAAGTATTGCCGCCGCGAAATACAAATTTTCACAAACAAACAAGCACTTTTCCGGGATGAAAATTCGGTTTGTGGGTCCCTCAAACAAAAGTGGATAATCCTTTCTTCTATATATTGTAAACAGCTGCCTCTCATAAATATAGTGGATGCTGATGACATAATATATTAGTTCTTTATTCAAAAAAATATAATTTATTAGCATATGTCTCTCTGTAAAAAACGTTAGCGGCTAAACCGTAAACAGAATTGTTACCGAAATTTATATTCCGCTATTGATCCGATGTCCCATCCTCTTGGATTTAAAACGGATATTTTGATTGGGGGCGTAATTTACATGAAGCAACAATATTTTCAAAATTTCCTAAAAAATGCTCCAAATTATTTATCTATTTTTTTTTCTTGAACAGTATGTTTATACACATATCGCAGGTGACAGGTTCAATTAAATCTCTCGAACTTGTTTTGAAAATAGCAAAAGTTCAAAATATCTCATGCGACTTCCTACAACTTCAATATTGGACATTATTTTCTTAATGAAACCTGATCCACAAAACTAGATATGTAATTCATGTCATGAAAAACTTTGAGTATTTTTCTAGCAATCGTTTTTGAGTACAATAGTGACAACTATTCAAAACTACGTAAACAAGATCTCACATCTTCCAACATTTTCTTACTTTTTATAGGAACTCCTTCAATTTCCTTTACAACTTCTCAACATTTGAAAAGTACGAATTTTCAGCTTCATTTTCAATATCTGGGGAAGATTGTTATATCGATACTGTCCGTTGGAGTATATGTTACGTAAATTACTTCCTGAACATATGTGAGTGTGAATCCCAGCATGATCTAGTGTCGGTATGGGTAGGAAATATTTTTGTGGGTTGAAGTAGTATCATAATACTCCGAAACCGTTACAAATAGCGCGAGCAAGTACATGCTGTTGTGGCATCACTAGTTTCACAAACGTCTCTCCAACCACCTACGGGCAACATTAGCGCCTAACCCACGCGGGGCGTTCTGCTAAATGGATTATCCCCGATCGATGTGACTGATGCCGCGACTCCTCGAATTTAAAATGGATCCAGAGAATTTGTGATGGAACTTCACTCCTTTGACATTTAGTAAATTTTCTCAAATATTATCAATGAATTTTTTACTTGAAAAGAGCAAAATATTCTGACTCCTACATTCAGTAAAACCTATCAATTTAAAAATTAGAAAAGTTAAAAATTAGTTCACTAATTTCACACGACTAGTTTTCATAATGAGTTGTGTCCGATTTATACTACTAGTATTTTTACCTTTAGCACGTTTTGCACTAACTAGTAGACGCGGGTCATTTTCAACTAACCTAATTCGGTGAGCTCATTAACACGCATATACGAAGATAGCCCAGGTTTGATATCATACATTACACCCCATGAATACTATCCTAGATATTATACATTGACTTACGTTTTCTATAATTTTCGTTTGCAATTTGAGCTAGATGAGTGAAAGAAAGGTAAACAATAGTTTGAAGACATGAAAGGGATGCCATTGTTTTAATGTTATGATTTATAATGATTAAATGGGAATCTACAGCAGCTGACATTCGTTACCATACTGTCTTGTTTTCTTTTTAATGTGCAACAAAACTCACTGCATATGTGAACAAAACAAACTTGTCAAAATAGAGAAAGTTATAAATAATACCCAGATAAAGAAAATATGAATTTAAACTAGTTTTTGTACCTACTAATTTATTTATATAAATTCGAGCTCCTTTAATTGCACTTGATCTCGCAATCCGTTAGCAAGGGAAACCGCACCACGCAACCACCATCACCGTCTCTGCAGTGATGGCATCACCACTACCTCCACTACTACCTCCGCCACCGCCACGGGGTTGTCCACCGCGGAGCTCAGTATTGACTTTATACCTTTTTAAAATTATTAAGGATCGAGGATCACGTGGATTAATTCAATATACTTGAAGCCACTGAAGATGGAATCAAATTCCCGAAATATGTGTGTGGCTCATAATTTTTAATATTTCATTATATCTTAATATATAATGAGGTTGATACCACCTCGATACTTAATAATTATGGATTGCCACAATATCTGTATTTCCACCACTAAATGTTTATAATTTATTTATTTATTGCTAATGAATACATAGTTCGGTTTCATTAAATTTTTCATATGTATTATGTTTACAAATAATTATACTTGTTCTAACCTAAAATTCAACTATATAACGACGTACTGATATTAGGGGCTCATAGAACACCTACTATTTTAGCTATTGTTTGAAAAAAATTCAAAAATTATTTTAATGTAAATATGCTTTTAATATGGGATGGAAAATTATTAATTGATGCTAGATTGTAGTGAGCGGCTTGAGCTAATAAATTTATATGGGAATAGAAGTTATTAGAGAAGTGAGATATGTGATGAGTAATAAGTGGTAGGTTTAATTACTTATGGAGTTGTTTACTGATACGAGGCCAGCGACATGTGTTTCTGTTCAAAGAAATTATTTTGCATAGTTTACATTTTATTTTCACTAGTTTGCGGGGCATTGATCTATATTTGGTAGGTATAGATCATAAGCGGTCTAATTATTGTTTTATGTAAGGCAATTACATTGTTTAATGAAAGTCTGATTTTGTTATTAACGAGAGGCTTTAGTTGTATTAACTTGATTTTAGAATTTTAGTTAAATGGATTTTCCAATATAATCTGGAATAAGAATTCAGTCGCAGGTATTTGGCAGTTTGGTTTGGTGGGTTTCATGGATTGGGGTATTGTTTATGTCACTAGGATGGCGATAGAATACGTGAGTGAAAAAAATGTTGCCGATTTTGTTGGGTCAAATTTTATTTTCCATTTATAGGACCGCCTTCTATTTTATTTAGAAGCTGATGAATATCGTTTCTAGAGAGATTAATTGAATATCTGGATTGATATATCACTGTGTCATCTGCGAATTGTGCTGCATTCGTGTCTAATATAGTGGGTCTGCTACATAAATATTGAAAGGTTAGGAGATAGGGTGATCCTTGAGGTAGTCCTGCTATTATTTTTGCCAACTGGGAATGTGGTGTTCAACTGTCACCGTAAATGTTCTGTGAAGTTTTTTATGCCTTATAAAATGTAGTTGAGTATGCCTATTGATTGGTGTTTATATATCAGCTCTGGGTATCACACATATACAGGGTTTTGGATATGTCAGTGAATGTAGCTATTGTGTGTTTATCTTCAAAAGCTTTATGGATATATTCGAAAAATCTAAGCAATTGCCGTACAGTAGATACTTTTCTGGTGCATGGGATTGGATTGCATTGAAATGGGCATTTGATCTTTTGAATATTAACTTTTCGAGAATTTTTAAAAATATAGATTTTGGAGCTCTTCTTAAATGAAGTTTGTTTATTATATTTTGAACTTCGCTGGGAGATAGTTTTCCTGGCCAAGTACTCAGGGGTGCGATATATGTTTTCTTTTTCAAAATATTTTTAGTAATGTGAGATTGTATGATTGGTTGTGTTAAGGGACTGAATTAACTTATTATTTGAGTGCTAGAAGTTTTTACTGCTTTTTTAGTTTTTACTTTTAACAGACTGAATTTTTTATTCACGTAATCTGGTGATACACTAAAATCATGTTTTATTTTACTGTTTATAATTTCCAAAATGGATTAAAACAGTTTAATTTTTGAATTTTTATCAATATTAAGAAATCAGTTGCGGCTTGATAGGTTGTTCGATTTTAAGGTTTTAATTTAGAGAGTTTATAATGAAAATAGATTTGTGTGTTGCTTATTGCAATGTCCATGATATCCGGATATTTATTTGAGTTGGTTCTGTGCAATGTGTTGGTTTTATTTATGCAATTAATTAGACTTTTATATATGTAATTATTTTAGACAGCCAGAGACCTGCCGTACAGAAGGTTCGTTTTGATTTTTTCTATCATTTTTGACTATATTGTATCTTGGCAAGGTGAAAGAAATATTTTGCTTTCAGAGTATTTTAATTGTACCAGCTATGTTTATTGCTTTGCCATTTGGAAATTGTGTTAATTCTCCTTTTCTGTAGTTGCTATTGGCATTTCCATTTCAGAGTTTTATATTTTTTCATACTGGGGTATTCCTATTATTTTTATTAAAAAATGATGACATTTTTGTACGTTATTAAAGATTGTTGAGATCATGATATTGATAAAGTTTATTATACAAAAAGTAATGAAGTTTATTAGTGTGTGTATGAATATAAAGTGTTATAAGCGTGCATATTGTGTTGTGGTGAGTTTTGATTGGACTAGTTGCATATGGTAGGGCCATGTTGCGAAGTTGGTGTGGAACTGAAATTTTGAATAATAGTGGGAGATTTGGAAAGTTTGTAATCATAGTCTTGGTTGTAGATTGATCTTGTTAATTGTTTTGGGGTTATTTATTTGTATTCTTTTAGATAGAAATTCCACAATATTTTGGTAATAAGGCATTCTTCTGTTCAAAGATCTGCTCTCTGAGCTCCTGTACAATTTTTACATTTAGGAGGCAGACGTTTTTGTATGATTGTGATCACCGGAATAGAAAACATGCTATTGAGTCGTTGCAATTGTTTTAAATATGACCAAAGTAAAACACCGTAAACCCTGAATTAGACCCTTCGATATCAATCGTGTAGCACCTACGAACTGAGTGTTCTGGCTTCTTAAATGATACCCATAGCTGTGCAGATCTGCGTTTTGGTGCGATAGTAAATGGGAAGACTTTTCATGGGGCCATGTATAGACTAGTTCCATGGCGCCGGTGATAGTGTGGGCTAGATCACTGTTCCTACATTGGTAATTGTATTTATAATAGTAACTATTGATTGAAATAACACTTCATCTCGTCACTTTACTTAGTCATTGCCTTCAGTTAAATGCCAATATCAATTAATTAATTAATCAATCAGTCAATCAATCCAGACATCGCGCCTTCCGTTTTGTTCGTTGAATTTATATTAATTGACTTGATATTATTTTGAAAACTTACTCAATGCTGTTTTTAACCTTTTCGAATAGCATTCCAATGACAAACAGAATGTCAGAAAGATTAAGCCTAGGACCCACAAAAAGTCATGTAGTTGTGCTTATGTCATGCAAATGTGAACATTTCGATGTATAGGTTTAAGAATCTCGTAAAACAAGCATTAACATACTCCTTTCCGTTAAAATATTCACGCGTATCGAGAAGACAAACTTCCCCCCCCCCCCCGAGTTGTTGTCGCCTCCTTCGGGAGCACTGTGCGCGAGTGGCGCGACCCCAGCGCAGCCTGGCGGCGGCGGGGCGCGGCGGGGCGCGGCTGGGCGCGGCGGGGCGCGGCGCGGCGCTCGCCCACTGCATTTGCACAGCGCGCCCGCGGTGTTGACAATGAACTGCAACTCTGTTGCAGAGCGACGCTCAACCGAGCGCCAATCAGCCGGCAGTCGTGTTCGAAAATCTCTCGAGCGTAGGCTCTCCACACCCCCTCGCTCCTCGAAACAAAAGCAGCGAGGTTGCAGCCCCCCCCTAATGGCGTTCACTCGCCCTGCTTCATGCTTGGCGTTTCCCCCCCAGTTCCATGTTTAACATCCATGCAAATCTTTTGCTTGCTTTCTTTGTAGAAGCTTATTCATGTGACTGGAAGTGATTAGAATGAATTAAAAATGACCACTCATTACGGTTACTTTCTGTTGTAGCAATCAACAATACATTTGAATATGGAAATAAATAGAAATGAACGTAATCATGCTAACAAATAGTTGGTGTAGTTCTCCCTTTCCACAAACTCCCATAGGAGACGAATGTCAATAAGAATTTCTTATTGGCTTTCTCCAGGTTTCATAACATCACTAATCGATTCTCTATTAACCTGTCAACTGATGCAAACTAATCTTCTAACAAACTCACAATTTTCGTGGATCAGGCGACTTGTAACAATGCACAAGTCGTTGAAACGTTGAATATTAAAATGTATCAATTTTGGATCACGACTTTACTGGAATCGAAAAAAACTAACAATGATATACGAAGATTACACAACATTCACTTCACGATACTATAATTAACCTGTAATAGAAGTACTAATTTTGAGAACCGGATCACTGGAGTCGGCCGCTCCTGCGTTCGCCGCTCTCGTGTGCATCGCACCTCGCAGTTCGCGTGTTCGCTCCGCCCGCCGGGGGCAATCCAGAGGGGCAGCCGGAGGGTCTCTCGACGCTGAAGAGATGCGGAATTTTCCAACGAGATGGAATCCAATAATTCGCGGCCGCTGGCTCATCTGTTCGTGAGCCGCGCGCAGCGGCGTGCCCCCCCCCGCCCCCCCCCCGCCCGACCGCTGCGCCCCGCGCGCCGCGCTTGTTTCCATGGGCCTCTGCGCAGCGCAGCGCTCGCTCGGATGATTGACCACTTTTTGCTGCGCGGGCTTGTTCTGCGCCCGCCATGTCGCTCCCATCCATCAATTCTGCGCCCCTCCATTACGTCACGGCGTTGTGTTAATTTCTGGGGCATTCGGAAGTGAGATTCGAGTTTAATATTATTTAATGTGTAAATTGTGAGTACTCTATTGATGACAAATTAATATTATAAAGATTATATGGCAACTTAAATAATTAATCATTAACGAAAATATTTCACACCATGTGTTTTCACTTTTAATTATAATCATCGTTGGTGTTGTGTCATTTGATTTGTATTGTTTTGGTAATTGAGTAAATATTCTTGAAAGTAACACGTAAGACCATATCCAACATCACAGCTAATTTAACAGTTTTAATTTAATAGGCTGAATGAATACACTTTCAAATTAAATGCAGTGCGGTATTTCCAAATGAAATGTATTTGCAATTAATAATTTCCCAACATGTTTTACTTCGTCGTAAAGAGAAAGCATTGTAATGCTGCTACCGAATCGGAGGTTTTCGAGAGAAAAGTTCGTAGAGTCCTCGCAACGAAAAAGTGAATAAATATTTTCCTGAGATCCGGCAAGTTTGAAACGGATATTTGTATTTTGGTGGATACTTAGATATCATTTCAACATTTTCAGAATTTTCTCTAACAGTCTGTGTAAAAAAGGAAAATGTTTTTAATGAACTTAATGATCTCCCGTGGTTGGCGAAGAATTTACTAACAGATATAACGATTTGAAAAAACTTAAACGTTCATTTTTATTCTTAAAAAACCCTTTTGCTGTAGATATGGGAGACGGATGTTCTATTTTATTACCAGTTGCAAAAGATACTGCATCTGTAGTGTTGAAGGAACTGAAGTTGTAGAAGAACGAAGCCACAAAATGACAGATAGGGTGTAGCATTTCGGTCTTAGACTTTTGGAGAAGAGTTACAAGAGAAAAATATCCACGAACATAAGTGTGTGCTAACGGTAGGACAGTGGAGAAGAAAGGGAAGGAAATATCGCGTGTGGCCCATGGCCCGTTTCTTAGGTAATACTCTGACATTTTCTCGATGTTTATCGGAGAAAACCCGGTCCCATCTCCGATCTGAGGTGCGGCCGCTCGAGTTCTCTCGTCAGCGACTGAATTCGACCTGGCAATGTGGCTAGTGTCGAAAACCGTGTCACCGCCGGGACTCGATCCCGGGACCTTCTGATCAGAGGCACTGCAGCGACATCAGTTGATGCTCTGAGCCACCTTTATCAGTGCACATTTCACGCTAGGCCAATGCAATGGCAACACTGAAGGTGAATGATTACGGAAAGTGTTGAGGCTGCAGGAGATTGTAGAAGGGTGAAATAAGGTAAAATGAAAATAAGCCAAAATATTTTTTTTTTGAATTCATATAAAAAAGAAAGTCATAAATTGACGATAAGGTATTATTTTCAGTGATGTTATTTATAGTTGAAGTTAACTTTATATTAAGAGTTCCCTTGGAAGCCCACCAGGTGTACATTAATCCTACGATTGTTTTAGTTTTGTCAATTGGAGTTTCCAATACATTTCTACAGAGCTCTATTATGTGTGATTTTAGGTTAAGCTTGATTTTTCCAATATATTGCAATAGTCAGTTATGGCAGCTAATTTGGTACACAACGTTCTCAGTACTAATAAAATTAATGTTGTCTGTTGTGTTCTTTATGTTATATTTCATATTTGATTTCGTATGTCTGAATACTTAATTAATTTCTTTGTTTTCGTTGTTTGATTAACTTATTTCTTTGTAATACTACATCTAGTTGGCCTAAAGAGATATATGAGTGTATCTTTCTTCGATCTTATTGTCAGGTTATGTTTCATGTTTTATGCTAGTTTTGATTTCTCCTATTTGAATTTTCTCTTTCATAATAGAGCTAACATAATTACAATTGATTTCCACGATTAAAAAGTTGCTCGATTTAACTAGAAGTGTACATTAGCAAGACTTTTAGTAATTCATGAACTCTTTAATTCATGAGCCCTTTCAGTTCAATGTTACTGATTTATCTGACCATTTCCTATCAGTTATTTTTTGTATGAAAAACTCAACATTTACATTTAATAATCATTACGGAGTATTTCATTGCAGATTCGACCCGATTTTACGTTTTGGGAGCACCCTTAAAAGCTCTCAGAAGCACAAAAGTTGCGGAAAACGGCCATTTTGTCTCGGAGTGGAATTCGTCGGAGAGAAAAGTGGCCGTTGTGCGAAGAGAGTTGAATGTCGGGCGCTGGCGATGGCGCCGGCGCAGCTCGGAAGGCAGCACCCGGCGCTTTGTACGCTGCTCGGGAAATTCATTTCGTAGCCAGAAATGACAGGATAAAGGTCTGCTCTGCTTATGACTTTGCACCGCTACGACCAATATTCGAAAGAACTCGTAGATGCGGTTCGATGAAGCGTCACAAACATTCTTAATTGTGCAAAGTGATTCCCTATTACGTTAACACCCATTTAGTTAAGTCGTTTGTAGTAAATGTTTTTTTCATTCGCGTATAAGAAAAAAATATTCGCAATAATATACGGAGTATAGAGAAAGTTATGTAATGCTCCGGAAAATTGATTTCGGTATTTCAACGGAAATAACGTTTTGGGTCTCCCGATAACGAAAAAGTGTTTTTCTCAGAACGTTCGTCCGTCAGTCCGTCTGTCTGTCTGCATGCCTGCGTGCCCGCCTGCGTGCCTGCCTGCGTGCCTGCCTGCTTGCCTGCTTGCCTGCTTGCCTGCTTGCCTGCCTGCCTGCCTGCCTGCCTGCCTGCCTGCCTGTCTGTCTGTCTGTCTGTCTGTCTGTCCGTCCGTCCGTCCGTCCGTCCGTCCGTCCGTCCGTCCGTCCGTCCGTCCGTCCGTCCGTACGTCCGTCCGTCCGTCCGTCCGTCCGTCTGTCTGTCTGTGTGTCCGTCCATCTGTGTGCCTGTCTGTCCGTTGACAACATTAGCACCTAATTATTATTAGGATTTTTTTAAAACGACTCTTCTCACCCCGCTTTGTCTCGACTCGAAGTTCTGCGATTTTCAGAAACATTCTTTAATTCTGAGGGTCCTTTACATGAAGCCCCTGGAATATTTTCTCAAAAATGGCTGCAATTTTTTCTTTAAATTTCTTATAACAACAGTGTAAACCACACTTATATACATATAGCTTAGGTAAAATATTTGTTGTTAACTCTATTTCACAAATTGGAAAAGTTTGTTATTTTTTGACCATCTGAAATGCCTTCATTATGTAAGATAGAGATTCTTTCTTTAAATTATATTCGTTCTCTGCAAATAGTGTTTTAATTGCTATCATTTAATTTTTTTGTATATATTGTAATGGTTGAAGCTGTGTATTATTGTTTTAGATAACCGGATTAGTGGGCGCAATCCCTCGCTAGTGTTGGTGCCGAGCGCGCGTCGCGGGCGAGTGAAAGGGGCTTTTGAGCGCCACCGGTCGCAGCTCCAAGCGGGAACAAGAGGAACCAGGCGAAGGTATTTCGTAAATAAATGCAATTTAAAGGTATCGTTCTTCCAAAGCTTTTGATTTTGGAAAATTCATGAACCATTTCATAAACTTCTAACCCCTCCAAAATATAACCAAGTGTTTGTTTGTAAATATTTATTACAGTGGGTAACTTGGAATACAATTCTGGTTTCAAACTAAAAGGCAAGGAAGAATATAATATCGAAATAAAATTGATTTGAAGGGATGATGTGAAATAGCGAATTAATTACGTCACTACGGCGCAAAAGATCCGCGATTCGGGGGCATATATAAAACCGCCCGCAGACATTGGTAAGGATCTCAGCTCTTCCCTTCCGAATCATCTGATTCCTTTTAGCATCAGTTATTTTTATCTTCGTAGTAAAGTAGCTGTTCCTCTTCCTCTCTAGGTTCTTTCCTTTTCCAATTTTTGTAAATGAATCAGCTGAGAATTTTCTTGTTTTGAAACTTTTAAGCTGTACTAGCTGAAAAATTAGCGAAGAAGATAATTCATACGCCGGTTAGGCTATTTGGAACTCTTTCACTCACTGCATATTTTGATGGGAAGGCGAGATACCGACGTCCCAAGATTCTCAGCCGGTCGCAAACACGTTGTTGCTTAGCATGTTGCATCAGGATAAGAGCAATTAATCTGTCCTCTTTCACAAACAGATTATGTGTGTGCATTTATGAATTTTGTAAAGGAAATGAGAGATTCGGATAGTGATTTTTAAAGCATATCGCCAAAGAAAGCCCTAAGATTGAAAACGATCACTTAAACTAGATTTAAGAGAATATTTAGTTTAAACAGACACGCATAAAAAACAAAAGTAATTTATTTAATTTGTTTCACATAAAGATTTCAAGTTTTATGCCAAAGGTAATTCTTGTACCATTGTAGAAATCGCGACTATTGATGAGTTCTAAAATTAGTTCACGGTATTGTTAATATGGATAAAAATAATTAGTTATGCCAACGCTTCCAAATATTTAATTTATCAGGACTAGAGTACAAAGTCTAATCAACAATGCGTGAAGGCAACAATCAAATTGAAATAAATTAACTTATTAATTAACACTACACAAAAAACGTTCATGAAATAAGACAAGATGTTTTATTTGTTGATTCTTGTTGACTAATTCCGTGAACTAATTTTGTAATTCTTATATTTTTGGAAACATCCTTCTTAAAATCAGGAAAATTATTGTTCTCTTTGTTTTCTGTAGGTGTATTTTAATTTAGGAATTATTTAGTCAAAAGACCTCGTCATTTATCGCTGAGACACCCACGCGTCTCGTGCGGGATGCGATTTAAACGATCCACGAAGAAATATATTTGGTGCTCAGCCTTTATATCTTGGATTCTGGTTCGTCACTGTTTACGCAGAAGAGGGTATATGTATTTCAGCCCCGTCAAATAAGACAAATGGAATGAAAAAATACTTGGAATGATTGCTTGTTAGTACGTACTCCTCATTATAGTAA
The DNA here is from genome assembly GCA_038098605.1 of Gryllus longicercus. NCBI lineage: Eukaryota > Metazoa > Arthropoda > Insecta > Orthoptera > Gryllidae > Gryllus > Gryllus longicercus. The sequence goes on along the minus strand of JAZDUA010000032.1, from coordinate 4,976,325 downwards.
AACTCTCCAATTGGAGAAAACTTCTATATTCCTAAAATCGCTAACGACTTCAACCATTTTGAAACGAATTATTATGTTGCTTTTCGTTACGAATTTCTTGGTTAATCGGGACTCGGATATTAGCTATCACTATAGATATTAACGATATGGGTAACAATAAAATGTGATTTATTATGAATTTTTGCTCTATAAAATACTGACCCATATTAATACCCGAGTTTCCAATAGAGCTGTAGATGCACTATTTAGATGAAATAAATATTACATAAAATTTATTAGTTCCACAACGTTTAGGTTGACAGTGCATTTTATAATAAATGCAGTAATAAACAGCAATTCATGTTTTTATTTACGGCAATTCTCGCACCTCGTAGGTGCCAAAACAAAAAGGGTATCTCATATTTCTGCCTCTTCTTCTGCTATTTACCTTGGGTAAATCGGTTAGCCGATATTATTTTTGCCTGAGACAAGGGAAAGCCTACGAGTTCGATTATTTATAAAGACAACAATGGAGAAGAATAAACATGAAAAGCACCTGGGGCGTTCCCGCAGAGGAGCAGAGAGAAATCTGAAGAACACTTGTTCACTTTCAATAATAACAAACAAGGATTATTTCCCTGTTTAGATATATGTGAGTGGGTTTAACTAAATATCACGGTACTAAAATAAATCCCTAATGCGGATGGTTGACCGCGAGCCTAGAGCTTACCTTCAGAGAGTAACAACAAAAACGACTCGTTGCAATTGGATGTGCAGTTGCTCACGCTACCTCATTGTCGTGCTTCTAAAACATTCTAGAAGACTAGACGGAGTTACAAGAATTTGTCCTGATTATGACTCGTAATTGAAACATTTAAAATTTAAAACCAGTGAACAAATGCGGGAGAAAATTGATAGATCTTTTCAAGAAATTGTGTTCACAAATCTATTGAATTTAGTAATTAGCACTTTTAATGTAAATGTTTGCGAAGTGAGATACACTTTAAACAAAACACATAAAAACCTTATTTTTAAACAAGTGGTGCTACAACATCAACACATTTTTTAAAAAATAACGATTATGTAATATTATAATACCGCAATCTCTGTCCATCTTAAAACACCTCAGTCACAACTTATAAAAATCGTTACACTTGTTTGTTGCATTAATTCATTTTTGTTGAGAATCTCTTCTATTAAAATAAAGATATGCAGAAAGGTAAAGATAAAGAAAGTGAAGGAAACGACGGAGAAATAACATTGTCAAGTGTGAACGAACTTGTAAAAAAAAAAATTAACAAGATAGAGGTGTTTAATTAATATAAATATTTGCAAAGCAAAGTAGTGAAAATGCCAGAAAATAGCTGAGATAAGAAAGATTTGAATTCGAAGGAAAAGAAGTGTAGAGAGTGTAGATAAAAACGCTAAGAAGAAACGAGAGGAGCGGTGGGAGAGGGACCGAGAAAGCTGTCATTACGCAGGTAGGTAGTTGCCCGCCTAACAATTGCTGCAAACGCGATTCATATAACGTTGAGCGCTGCGGCGGTGGAGGAAGAGGTGGTGGGGGAGGCGAGGAGTGGGGGAAGAGAGGGGTGGGGGAGGGGGAGGCGCGCCGGGGAGCGCAGAGCGCATTCCTTCCTCCGCCGCCGGGGTAACTTTCCACTCACGACCGGGCGTATAATTTCATAGTAATTATATGCACCAGTAGCTCTGACATATTACGTCTCTGGCGTCCCGGCTTCAAAAAGCGACCGTGTGCGCATGCGCGCACCCGCTGCTTCCGCCGCCGCCGCCGCCGCCTCCGCCGCCACCACCACCGCCGCCGCCACCGCCGCCGCCCGTTTGCCGCTGTTTACGGCTGAAATTTCGAGATGAATTAAAGCCGAGGTGGAGTTCCTTGGAGTAGTTGTTAAAGTAGATTAGTGCCCTGCGATACTGGCGCGCTCTAACGCACGCTGTTTCCGAACTCTCTCGCTAGGCTGCGCGCGCAGCGGTGCCGCCTGCGGATTAGGCATCCCGCGCCACCGACATGTGAAGCCCGGCTGCTTCGGGGAGGCGTCGACGGGCGCGCCCTTGTCTCTCCCTACCCTCCCGCCCCCTCCCTCCTCTCTCTCTCTCGCTCTCTCTTACGCTCTCCTCTGCGTCAGCCCGCTTGGCGGAGCGCATTTGTATAACTGGTTCTACGATCGCATTCACTGTCTGTTCTGCTCATTTTTCTTCCTCATTTACTTCCTCTTCCGCGTCTTCATGTATGTACTTCTGTCATTGCAGCAGCCTCCGTGATTGTTTTTCTCTCCATCTGATGACCTGTTAGTGGCGCTATTCGTTATTATAAATTTCCATGCTAATGATTTTGTCTCCACTCTTATTCCTCTGGAACCATTTTCCCAGTATTCCGTATTCATTACCTTCATCTTTCCATCTCTTCACTTCAACGTATTTATTTTACAGCGTATGACACTATGTAATCATTCATCTATGCTTAATACCTCCACTATTCTCGTATCTTCTGATTTGCAGTTGCTAGCTCCATTCCCTTTAATGTCGCCACCATCATGAGGATGCCACCACCAGCAGCTTTCCAACGGGCTTCATCGTTACTCTTGCGCTCTCAGTCTTTCTCTTCAGAAGGTATCATTCGCACAGCCTCTCCCGCCAGCTCGTTAGGATAACATGCCAACAGGAAACTCGGCGCGTTTTGCGACAGCGAAGTAAAAATGTTAAATGTGGATTTTAATTACGAACTCGTTAGGTGACGAGGTCGAGCTGGGTTGAGGAAACTCGATAAATTCCGACGTTTTTTCTCTTTTGCTATGTGAATATTCGCCTAATTCTATTTTTGCATGCAGCCGAAATCAGCAATCGATGAAATTTCAAGATCATGTGCCACCAGTTTGCGAAGTTTTGTGGTCCAACTCTGAAGGCTGTTTTAATGGTTTTTTTAAGAGAGTTCATACCAATTACGTAAAATGACTCTGATAAATTTACAAATAATCGCATTCATGGAATCCAGTTTACCTGAGAATATACATTCAAGAAACTTTCAAACGAGAGAAAACTTTTCTTTGATATTGCGAAGATTGATTTTAACTAGGTATATTATTGTGTACTTATATTTTTAGTTTGATTTGTACTCATCCTACGTCACACTCCCACCGTATTATAGTTAAATCACTAAATTACATGTACCTTTGTGTGACTTTTGTTGAATAATTGAAAATTAATGAGGAATGAAAATCAAGCAAAAACGTTATATTATTTCGTGAAACGTATTTAACTTCACATCAAATGATTACTTTCAATCGTACATAGCTTTCACAATTCTTAATGTTGCTTTGCATATTATTTGCACTGCTCATCAAGTTGCTCAGCGTTCATAAAAGTCCATAGGACAACAACGTAATGATTTGATTTTACTGCTTGCGTGTTCACAATCTTAATTGATATGGTAACCGTTAAAATGTATCATGTTTTAAAAGAGAACCATTAAAAAACATGTAAGTTAATGCAATTCAATAAAAATAGCGCCATTAGATACTTGCTAAAATACGAAGGCCTTGAATCACAAAGAAAGAAACAATGTACCTCATTTTCTATTTCTCTAGCAAAATCACAACTCGATCCCAATCTTCCATTAACTCTCTATAAAACCCTTTAATTTAATAACGCAGCATTTCGCCGACTTTTTTAAGTCTCCGCGAAATTTCCCTCATTTTGCACGGTAGTTGCGAAATCCCACCTCCGCTCTTCCCTGGTTGGCAGCGCGGAAATCTGCATACTCAGCACAACAAGCCGACTAGGCCCCGCCCCTCCCCGTCTCGGTCCTTGCCCCGCACCACGCCTCTCTCCGCCTCTCCTCGCCCCTTTCCCACCCTCTTCCCACCCTTTCCCTTCCTGCTCCACCCCGCCCCGCTTCACCGCCCGTTCCACGCCTCTCCCCGCCCCGCACCATCCCAACCCGCCGCATCTCTCGCTCTCTGCTCCCGCTCCTACTTCCATTGTCGCCCCCGCCCCGTCTTGGTGCCCGTCCCGCTCCCTGCCCCGCTCTCCGCCCCGCTCCACGCCCCGCTCCACGCCCCGCTCCACGCCCCGCTCCACGCCCCGCTCCACGCCCCGCTCCACGCCCCGCTCCACGCCCCGCTCCACGCCCCGCTCCACGCCCCGCTCCACGCCCCGCTCCACGCCCCGCTCCACGCCCCGTTCCACGCCCCACTCCACGCCCCGCTCCACGCCCCGCTCCACGCCCCGCTCCACGCCCCGCTCCACGCCCCGCTCCACGCCCCGCTCCACGCCCCGCTCCACGCCCCGCTCCACGCATCTCCCCGCCCTTCTCCCTACCTCGCTCTCTCTCTGCCTCTCCCCTCGCTCCCACTTCCATTCCCGCCTCAGTCCCCGTCGCGCTCCCCGCACCCCACGCGCCCACGGCCTGGCAAGGCAGTTATTAAGGTGACTGGCGGCAGGCGGCAGCTCCGGCGCGGTGGCGACGGTGGCGCCGTACGCCGGGGGCGGCACACAATCAAGGTAAAAGCCGTGGAAATTAAATGAATGAACTGGACTGCAACGTGTGAGGCGGGGCACCTAATGCCGCTGGGCGGGAACGGGTTGAAGGGCACGGGGCGTGGCGGGGAAAGAGGCTGCATCCTCGGCCGCGACCAATCCCCGCCAGGATTAGCGCCTGACGCCCCGTGACGTCCTAATTCGATAAGATGGAGACGAGGGCGCGCCGCCGGCGCCGCCTCGGGCGCTGGACGCTGAACAGAGGACGTCGCGGGACGACTCGGCGGCGGAGAATTTTACTTTGAAATCTTGTAGGAGATTATGTTAACAATCAACGTTAACGGTTTGCTTATGCAAGTTGAGGAGGGTTCGTTACTTTCCAAAGATTTAAAATGCAAATTCTCTGCAATGGGCAGAAATCAAATCGTCGTTCATGTGCCCCTCCGCATAGGGAAGCGTTCGTTCGCCACTGGATACACGAGTAATTTTAATTTAAATTAGCAATACCGTTCCCAAGGGACGAATGATCGAAACTGCGTAAAAGGGAGGGATACATTTCATCAGAGATGGTTTTTTTTGTGTCATCTTTGAAGAATGTAGTTTTTGAGTGGAAAGACAAAGTTCCTACCTTATTTGAATGCTGTTGTCTCCATGCATTGTGTAAATTGGAAGTCAAATAATTAGGAAGTGAAAGGTGTTAAAATAGAAATAATGTAAACATCTTAATAAGTGTGACTGTAACAATTCCGAAGGTATCTTTGATGGAGTAAACTCAAAATCTCACTGTATTGCGTTTTTGGAAAAAGAACTGTTCAGAATCTTTACAGGCAAAAAGATCAACCAAGAATAAGAATAACATTTAAAAGAAGTTGGGTTTGAAAGTCAGCATTTGAGATTTCTTTCGAGAAATATAGTGTAGAATTGTAATTACACAATATTTAAGATTTTCGTTAAAATAACATTTCGTGTAATGATATTGTAAGTCTGAATGATGTGCCTCCCAATAGCATTTCTAAGTTATTCTCATTATTATATGATATTGTAAATGACACATATGCTCGATTTCGTTGGGCCGCCAATTTTAAATAATGAAACGGAGTCATACAAGAATATTTATAAAAGGGGATAGAGCCAAAACACATTGGGGAGTGGGTTGGGTGCATTGTATGGTGCCTGAAATAACGCCGAACCTGCGTAGAGATGTTAATGAGATGGGAGGTGCTGCGTCGGGATATGATGCAAATTCTAGATTATAAATTACACATACATTTGATGGCAGTCCCCTTGCCATCGTGACGATGCGTGCTTATTAAAAATATAACGGGAATCGTATCGTTCTCTTCGATGTTTCAATCTTTCTCCGTTGTTGATTCGCGCACTAGCATCCTCCTTTGCCATTCTCATCTCTTATTTTGTGGCACTCGACCACCGCATGATCGCAGGACGAATTTGCATTTGTTATTTTAACCTTTTTTTGAGAATAGTCTATGAAAGTGGTGAGATTATTGGACAGTTTTCTTTCTCTAGCTTCCTGACCTCGACTCGAGAACATCTCTTTGAATTGTCATCGTGCTTTTGTTGTTATTATTATTATTAGAAATGATGTTTGACTGTTCACAGAATTGACTGCCGGGAATAGAACCCGGTATAAAACTCTATAACGGTTACAATTAACTTTTTACTAAATGGTCAGAATTGTAAGTTTAATAAATGCGAAGGAATATGTTACACGTTTCACAATATCCAATTTTCGTTTTAATATCACAGGTGCGTGGTAGAAGTAATATTATTAAAAATAATATTTGACTGTTTAAAGAAAATTTTGACTGATGTGGAACATTAGGCACGTGATTACAGAAATTTTGCGAATGAAATGCTGCAACGTTGCTAAATATCATTACAACTATATTTTTTCGTTCACATCTCGCTGGTTTCTATTTCCAAACGTTTGTATTTATGTTTCTCTGCGTCCTTGGGAGCGAAGTTCTGATCGCATGACACAGAGACATGTAGTAAACACGATATTTCCTTCATATCCGTTTCATTTTCTGATTCTTCTCCCTTTTAAAACACATACATAATTATTCATTGTTCATTACTACTTGCAGATCTTTTCCGAAGAATGGTTTGGTTTTTCATGGTTTCTTCAACAATTTTTATGTCTCATATTTCAAGTCAAGTCAAGAACTACCAGTTCATTGTTTGTGGTATTCTGAGTGTTTTGAATAGTTTTTATCGCACAGTTTCTTGCTACACTTACAATGTCTCAAATACTATACTTTTGTTCAGATATAAACGTTTACAAGCCTGTCATCTTCAATACTAATACATCACCGTTCCAACTACTACATTGCATTATGAGTCTTCAATTTTCAGACCAGAAATTCGTCATTAACGAATGCGAGGTTGCAGGCTTTTAAAGGCAAATAAACGTTGTACACATAGTTGATATGGCAATAAATGGTTTCGGAAATCCGTTAAAATAAACGTATTCAGTAAGTTATAGTTAAGTGTGTAGTAAAAAGTTCAATTTTTGTTATAATGTGTGTATTATAAGATACTAAATATGCATGTGATGTGCTTTTTCGAGCAGTTTGTTGAAAAAGATAGCTGAACTGCTAGAAGTTTATAGCTTGTATTGCACTTTATTATTATCACTATTATTATTATTATTATTATTATTATTATTATTACTATTATTACTGTTATTATTACTATTATTATTACTATTATTATTATGAATATTATTATTATTTTGGATAAAATACAATTAATAGTTAAATTCAGGCGGCCTGATGGCCCAGGAGTTGAGATCGGTATGTGTAAGTTCGCAGGCAGTTGTGGGTTCGAAACCCGCGTAAGGCATGGTTGTTTTTGTTTTTGGAATTCGAGCTTTCCTAATTCTTCCTGCATCCTAGTCCTTCAACAATCCCTTGCCCCGACTAAGAACTCTTTGTGAGATCTGTGTGCAATTGTTGAAATTGAAAGGCTTGCAGTAGAAAAATGACGCGAGCTCCTAGAAGGGATAAGAGCTGCCTCGGACGCAGGTACAGGCCGAGAGGGAGCTAAGCGGCTGCTCGACATTTTGTTGGGGAGCGGTGGGAGCGTTTCGCGGGGAACCCCCTGGTCGGCCCTTCAGGTGCCGATTGATGGCGGCCAACGACATGATGCAAAATAAACGAAATACCTCTCTGATTCGAACGAAAAGGGTACTAACTCGTGGAAGAAAGCCAGGGCCGTTTTCTAGCCCCAGTAGCTTCTTTCTGAGCGGAGCCAGCGGGCGGGAGGAGCGACGGTCGGGGCTCCGTCTCAATCTTCGCCGTCCAATGGGACGGAAGCCCCGCTGCAGCAGTTAGCGGCGCCCGCGGCGCCTCCACGCACTAATGCCCCGTAATCCCGACGCTCTTATCTGCTCCATAATTACATAGTCAATCTTTATTACACCTCACAGGCTCACTTACAAAAACCTCAATTAGCGAACGTAACGCCCCGCGGCTAAACGCATCCCGCCCCGCCCCCGGCCCCGCCCCCGCCGCCGCTTTTATCTGCGAAAACATAAAAGAGCGAGATATTTACGCCAAAGTTAAAAACTAACCGCGAAAACCACGCTGGCGGAGCCAGTCCGAGTTCAAGATATAGGCATCTCACTTTTATTGCTGCAAGTTTCGAGGGAACCTTCCACAATCTATAGGACTGAAAAGCATTAGGCCACAGAAGATAACGGGAGATTGGCGCAGTTTTACAAGAGAAATGCGCACAGCCTCGTTCTTTTGGCCCAGCAGAGGTTGTTCTTCTCGCTCTTAGAAAGACATAATCCTCAAGTTGTGGAATGAGAAAATAGGCTTTGGCAGTCGAATTCTTTTATCCAACGACAAAGTGGACTCTTGTAATCGCTGCTCGGTTACACAAGGAAAGGCAAATCATTTCTTTGCAGTCCATCCTCAGAATCATTTTTTAAAATAAATTTTATTATGTCTCTTGGTTATCGCATACCAAAACAAGAGGTAAACAATCAGAACAATGGTTTTGAGACCCGCAATAAACAGATTTAACAGAACACAAGTTAATAAAATAAAACTAGTGATATATAAATAAAAGTAGTCATATAAAACTACTAACATTTCCTCGTAACATTTGGTAAAGGTTATGGATATTAAAATGTTACAATTTCTGTTTTACTTCCATTTCAGATATTATTTGATAACTAGTAACCAAACAAAGTGTGAAAATCACATCTCTTACTTGTTTTTGAAAATTGAAAAGTTTAAATATTGTTTTCTGCTTTTGCAGAGAATACTTGACCATGATGTGATACTATCCGATGCGTATGTTAATCGTAAATAAAAGTGGTAGCTTTTATGAAGCGTTGGCGGTGGCGGTGACCGTAGCAGTTGCAGCAATTGCGGCTACAAACAGTAGAAAAGCAATGCCAGAATGCCATTGCAAAAAAGTACTACAAATAAAATTTAATAATACAACAATCCCTTGGCTTCATAACGATACAACCTTAAAATATCTGGGTGTATTACTAGACCAAACATTAACATGGAAAAACCACATTCAAGAATTAGTTATCAAAACATAAGCAAAAATTAACAGCAAAATAATTGTTTACTCCTCTTACGTCTTGTGCAAGTGCAGAAAAGTTTAATCTAGACAAAATTGCCACAATTCCAAACCACATAATTCCCAGATACCACAAAGGATTCCTGAAACCACCGTATATTACAATCAAACCCATCATCCTATTGACTAGTTCCACTACCAAAAAATTAAATAAACACTGTGAACCGCATCAAATACTGTTAGACAAAATGTCAGAACTATGTGTATACATAAAATGTATTTTAAAACCCCTGAAAGGCATATTATGCCGAACAGTCAGTAAATAAATTTTTAAAAACCACTTAATGTTCGAATGCAAACATATCCGCCTTTTAAGCCCCCCATTGGTACCGCCATAATTGAATGTTGCGAGGCCGCTAAGTTCCTTCGAAGTTTATTCAATAGAAAATGCTGTGGTATTAAAAGTTACTTTACTAGAAAAAAATACTTTTACATCTCTTTGAAATTCTTTATAAAATGATATGTTACCTTACATTGATATCGTGCTCTGTAACTCTACAACAATGATTTCTTATCAAGTATTATAACATTTGAATCTATTATTTTAATTTTGTTAAATCTGTATTCCGTCCGACTCCATTGAGGATACGTGATCCTCATTTGAAAACGCAAAGTAAAAAATATTTCTGAACGTCAAGCGCTAAGAGCTCAGTCCCAGTTTATGGGAGTTCGCGGATTTCTATGGAGCACGAAGGGAACGCGAAGGCTTTCTAGCGAGAAAAAAGATTCATGAGTTGAGCAGAATTAATCCAGACGCAATACAAGCCCTTAGTATTTTTTACTAGTATGATTTCCAAATTTGTCATTAATGGACAATTTGTACTATTTCCCCATCGCTGAGCTTACGAACCGGGAACTTTGAAAAATTCAAGAATATTCAGCCTTTTGATGGCCCAATTTGCCCTTGAAAGAAAACGCCACTAACACAATTAATTTACAAAGCACCGTTTCGATGCAATATAGCTTGCAATCTATTTTTATAATCAACTTACGCGCAAGCTAATGAATATGTAGTTACGTAAGTCGTACTATTGATAACAGAAGGTAACTAGTAGTGCTACCACCCCATACATTTTGTCATATTTTTTGTAATGACTATGCAATATTTTTCTGTGATATGAACCAGCAAAATATTCTTCTCTGGTCGAGTTTCGAACTCGGCTCCTTTGTGGGAATTCCCCTTGGGCATTACCACTATACCACGCAATCGCACGACGAAGCTCATCTTTTCCGACGCTTAAAAAATTGAAGTAGCTCCCATTATTTTTAATTCATTAAATTCTCAAAAATTCAAAAAGTTCAACGAATATGATATCTGCACAATATTTAAACATCCTTTGCTCTATCCGTGGAAAATTTTAAGGAAAATATCTGCTGCCTTTTTAAGGTCTTTTTGAAAAATTGCATTTGTTTCAAGCAAAAATCACGTTTAAATCACGTAAAGCTACGTTCATTCAAAAAATGTGAGTTTTTTAAAGATCTGGTATTTTTAGTACACATTTTGATTCAAAAATCTCTATCTTTAATGCTCTCTTTTTGTAATGATAATAGTTTGCAATTAAAAAACAAAAACAAAGATCGCTGTAAACGGGACCAGCATCGATTTTTATACAGACACACATGAGGGAAAATGTTACATATTACACCTTTTGTATTTAGTATTTTAATTTTTTACGCAAAATTACACAAAAACGAATGATATTATCGAAAATTGTATCTGAATTTATTTTAGATCTGTATTTAAACAACAGATTACAGATTAAATTATGGAAAAATCTATAGTTTCATGAGAGTAGTTCTAAAAAGACACCGAAAAAAATTTGAATTTTTGTAATTTTGAAAAATGAGGGATTTGATCTGAAATGAAACCTGCATTATTCTTTTGCACGTTCTTTATGCTATCCGAAAAGAAAATTTAATAAAAAAATGTATTCATATTTGAGAAAATTTTGACCATGTTGAAGCTTCAAGTAAAAGATCCCCTAAAATTAAAATATCAGTTTCAAATTCAGTAAATCGCGACATCCTCTAGATCGATCGAGAAATAATCCTTTTTTCCAATGTACATGTTTTTTTATTCAAATCCCAAGTTTGTTTCTCAACAAGTATAAATTACAAGATATTATTGCCTCCATCTATTAATTACAATTTATTAAAAAATGTTTCAATGGAATTTTAATTTTGAATATTAGAAGAAGAACGTATTTTTTGGGAGATAAACAGAACTGTTGTTAAATGAAATTAAATGGAAATATTGAGATAACTTGCTGGATACGCACTTTTCTGGGCATATCGCACCTGGTATCTCATTGTGAAAATATTTTTTAAAACCATCACAGAATAAATTTAGAATTTTCCCTCCCAGCAGGGGGTCACGAGGGAGTATTTATAGTATATCCTTTGTCGTGCATGACCTGCAGTTGATTCAGCGTCGCCGCCTCCCGCATAAAAAGCGAGCGAGCGCCCGCACAAAGTCCGCCCCTTCCGCTTCGGGAGGCTGTGACGAGAGCGTGCGGGCGAAAGGAGGGCTGGCGGCCGCCACTAAATAAAATAAAAATAACGTCGCATTTTTGAGCGCCCCTTTCTTCTGGACTTGGGAGCTGCGATACAACCGCCCTCCCCCCCCCCTCCCAGACTGCGCCTCCTCCGCGCTACCTACCGAAAGCTACACCAATCTATTGTCGTTTCTTCTCTCCGCTCTGTCCTCGCACATACTCTGCTTTCCCTGATTCCACTATTCTTACGACATTCATCGTTTGTCGCGTTTCCTTACTTTTTCTCCATTTCGTTCACCGCAACTATAATTTATTTACCTAACGTCAAATCTTGATTTAGATTTCTATTTCTTTCCATTCTCCTACAAGTGTAGAATTTGCATCGTAGCATTTTCCTTCTGTAAAGCTCCCCCTTGTGTCTGTTTTTTGCTCGTCTGCATGCCTCTCTTCGTTTCCTCCGCTTCTTCTGTCTTTCCTATCCGCGTGACCCAGCCGCGACCTTTTAACCCGCTCTTCTAAAAGCACCAATCTCCTTCTGAATGCAGTGTGAGCGGGGAGCGGTAGGTCTGACTTCAACCCCAGCGTTGCCGGAGGTCGCAGGTTCGCTCCGCCTCCTGCGGGCGTGTGGGGGCGGGGGCGGGGGCGGAAGGAGGGGCGGGCGCTGGCGGTGTCGCCGCATCGCAGGGAGCGTTTTTGTTGATATTTTTACGACTTTTTTGGTGAGCGCGGCAGCACGGGAGGGCGGGGCGGGGGAGAGGCGGCGGAGCTGGGCTGCCGGTGACAGGTTCCACCGCCGCCTCCGCCCCCGCCCCCGCCCCCGCCGCCAGCTGCGCTCATGCGCGGGCGCTATCGCGACAGGCACGCGAACTTTGTGCCGCCGCCGCCGCCGCCGCCAGCGCTTTCGTCGCCTGCTCCGCCTCGAGGCCGCGTGAGCGCCGCTTTTTGTGCGCGGGGTCCCGGGTTAAAGACTGGCCGCTATCTCCGCCACTTACGCAACCCCGTCGCGCCGCGCCGCGCGACCTCCGCCATCTTGATAAGCGCGCCTGGCGTCCATCATGGCGGCGGCGGAGGGCAGCGAGATACGCACGCGGGCAGACCTGTCTCAATGTAACCGTCCTGCTGGATAATGTGGACGAGGATATCGTGAATGAAAAATAAAATATTTTTAAAAATTATCCAAACATATAGGTGGATTGAAAATGAAACGCTCTCACATGCATTTAATTAAAAATTTGAAACTTTTATGTCAAAAAGTTCAGAGTGGGAGAGAGAGAGGGAAAGAGAAAGGGGTATGGAGAGAAGAGTAAAGAGGCAAATGGTGAGAGGAGGAAAGAGGGAGAGGGAGAGAGGAGGAAAGAGAGGAGGATGCCATGACAAAAATATTCTAAGATTCTTTGTTGCATTTTATTCAATCAGATCTTCTCTTAAAAAATGGCTTCCTTTAAAAGTTGGATTTCACTTCCATACTAAAAATTCACACCAGCTGCCCTGCTGTCTCGTACGGCGCTTAGCATTACATCGTTTCTCCGTGAAGCATCGCGTGTAGAGTAGACTCCGCACACCCTCTATTCTCCACATATTTGGGAAGGGTGGTCTTACACCACTTCACTGTTAAATGTCAGAAGCGCGGAGCTCCCGTTCGTCCGTCACCGGTGGCAGGTGGCCGAGCTCCAGTGGCTGTCTGCGCCCGACGACGTCCGTGGACCAATCTGCAGTACAGTTCGGCTTAGGCTATTGGTTATGAGGTCTCGAATTGAGGACCATTTGGAAGGCAAAAATATTAAGGCTCATCGACTTCCTGTTCTCCAGTGATTTAGAACAGGTGTAATGAATAATGCAACATTTTCGTCTCCACTCCCACTAATAGTTAGGGTAATGTTCTACTTACTTGCGTTGGTCTCGTATTTCCCACATGACCTTCACACATTTCGCGAACTTTGATTATAATACAAAATTTTGAACCAATCAATTGCTTTGTAACAAAGTACATTTGTAAAATATTTTATAAAACGTTAATCAGCAAATGATAGCAAAGCTAACAAAAAATAAAAGTAGATTTGTATACAAAATATGAAATACAACAACACAAATATTTCGCTTGTGCGAGTGATCTGAGTTCGGGTTTAGGAACCCATTGACGTGTGCCCATCGAGGACGCAAGATGTTTGTTTTATGTGGAGAGGTTGCCTTTTCGTCTTCTCACCTGTGTCAAAAGATTAAGAAAAATACGGCTTACCGGAGACCAGAGAACCACTCAGCTTCTCGACCCACCTACAAGTTTAGGCTTCCGTTAACTAGAAGGGTACATTTAGATTATATGAGATCTAAAGGAAAGGATCATCTGTTCTTCTTTATGTAAAAGAGCGTCGACTTAGATGAACGCAAACATAAATAGAGTTAAATGTATAAAAAATAAAACTAGTGGTGTTTTGGAATGGCACTTTATCTTACATCTTTATCTTACTAGTTAGTTTCTTTTTTTTTCTCGGCTAGATTTTCGAATTCGTTTCCCCCTCATCACAGCTGTTCCTTACCGTAGATAGCTTTCACATTTTCTCAATTTTTCACTTCCCTAATGTAGAATTGAAATGCGACTTTTAGAATATTGCAAAAGAGTCAAACCTGTTCCTATAAGCAAATTTACACTGAAACATTTGGAGAGATTTTAGAGTAGAAGTATTTTAAGTGTTTCTCAAAAGGAACAATATGCACTCATTTTCACAGGAAACGTTTTCTAGAAACTTCATAAGAAATCATTGCAACTACTTGAACTCGTAATTGCATTAATGTAAAACGCAAGTCTGTAATATAAATATTAAGAGAAGGTATATTAAAAAATGATTTTTGTAATTTTTGAAAAATAAAAATAATACATAAAAATGGTGGCTAATGTCCTGTTATTCAGTGCGTATTGAAGCATTTCAATCAAACGTTTAAAGTAAAAAGTTGGAGAAATGTTTGAGAAATTGTCATTTCAGTATTTCTGAAAATTCACAGTAATATTGTTCATTTACACAGAAAAGTTTTGAGTGTACAATAAAAATCTTAAGAAATAATTTTAGGGATCCTTGAAATAATTTGATTCTACTAACAAACGCGCTAATATTTAAAAACTCATAATGTAAATATTAATGACGTGTCAGATATTTTAAAAACATGCATTTGTTTAATTTTGAAAAATAAAAACAAAAATCATCAGAATGGTATTTATGTCACATTGTTCAGTACATTTAGCACTATAAGAACAAAAAATTAAAAGAAAATTTGAAGCTGCAACTCAAAATTACATAAAAATTATATTGTGATATTGTGACAAGAATTTTCATGACATTAATTAAATAAATAATTGCGGAGAAAAAAAATTATTCGAACAAAAAATACCTGCTATAATATAGTTGAACGAGGGGTTCAGAAATGTTGAAATTTTTCAATTTCGAACATTCACTATTAAAATCCCGCATACTCCCACGCAGTTGTCACGGACAGTCTATGTTGATTGTGTAAGGCTGTGGTTATGCCGGTTTTGTTTTTCGTATGTCAGACAGTTGTTAGTGTGAAGAGTTTGATTTACTCATGGATACGAAGCTAGGTTTCTGATAATGATGACGTGATCAAGCTAAAAACAAAACGCGTATCATTTTATTTGAGATGGAGAACTGACTATTTATTTAGTCAGTTAAATGACAAATGAATATTTACAGTGCTACACCAGTGTATGAGTTGGAAAGAAAGGAACGTATGTGAAAGGCAATAAACAAATGTAGGAATTAGAAAGTTCTTATATCTGTCCTTGTTTCATTTCGTAGCTCACAGTAGAATTTAAAAACGATACGATGACTCAGAATCGTCGAAAGTTTGGCGATCACTGACATAGGACTGATGTAAGAGGTATGATTACTTTTGCGAATAAACATTTAGAGAAACATTTCATGTAACGGAGTTGTGACACTTTCTCATGGTTGTGACATTTCGCCATAGTTGTTAGACAGGACTTTATGGACATATGTTTGGCAGATCACTTCTCATGGAGTCGGTGAGTTTTCATGCACCTGCCGAACACGTGTACAAGAGGGGTTGCCTTTCAGAGGCAATTTCACATTTGCCTCTATATAACTGTGTGTATGTAACTCTGTTATAAACGATTTCCTATTTTTTGTTCATGTGAAAAAAGTACTAATTGTCGACTCCTCTACATATTCTAGAAACTTTGTAACTTTTATTCTGAGACATCTGAGTACTTCAACAAATTTCTTTCTATATTATCCCTCAGGTAGAAGGTACACACCTTATATGTGAAAGATGCCTTCTTACTATATTTTAACGAGAATGTGAAACGAGTTGAAATGTGATTTCCATTATTCTTTGTACTCATGAACAGTCGGTAAGATAATCGTTTTTCATGGTCACCGTTATTGAAGTCAGTAAACATGTAATTTATTTAGGTAATTTGACGAGGCCTTATTGTCTTTGCTCTAATGTTATATAAATGAGTACATATTAGAATAGACGAAACTAGAATTTTTAAACAAAACTTGCCCGTCGAAGTATATGTTTAGCTCCTCCATTAGCCCTCTAATGCAAATGTGACCATCTGGTAGATGCACGATCAGAAGTCTCGTCTGCCGTTGCTGTGTGGTGGGTGGGCGCTGGGCGGGCGGGGGCGTCTGCGCCGTGGGCGCTCGCGTGCGGGCGTGCGGGCGAGCGCTGGCTGGCGTGCCGGGCCGGGCCGGGCGGGCACGCGTGCGCCCCGGACGCCCCGCCCTCGCGTGGGGCGGGGCGGTGCGAGGAGCCGCTGATAGGAATCTCCCAAGGAAGGACGACGGGCGGGCGGGCGGGCGGGCCCAGGGCGGCTGGCTCGACAGGGTTGGGAACCCTGATGACGAACGCCGGTTGACGCGTGGGGCACACACTCTGCCTGCAATCCAATTCGTAATTTTCAAAGCCATTCTTTCGGGGAGCCCTCCTATGAGGACCGAAAAGGGCATGTCGACTCGCTTCCTTGCATGTCGACTCGCTCTCCGCGGCCCTCAGCCTGCTCTGGAGGGAAAGGTGCTATTCGAGAACCTCTCAGACTCACCGAACGCGAGAACTAAACTAGACTGCGGCAGTTGAAAGAGGTCTCCGACCCCGTCGTTGCATGGGCCGAGGTTATCGGCCAAGGAAATTAGAATTCTGACTCCTGAAAATTGGCGAAGTTCTGAAAACTTGTTTTAATCACTCAAGTAGGCCTATGAATATCCGGTGTTGGCCTCGATTTTTGAGTGGAGCTTCAGAAATTATGTTAAAAACTTTAAATAGTTCGTCATTTTTATTTTTTCCTCAAATTCCTAAGAAACGAAGCTCAGAATTCAAAAGTTTATCATTGCAAAAATATATAATATTAAATTAGGCGTCTTCTCAGTACCAATACTTTGCTATTCACCTGAAAGCGCTATATGCCAAAACGACAGTTCTTTACATTCTGAAAAACACTTATTCTCTCTCCATATCTACACATAGATTAATTTAACCCGAAAAGTTGTAGAATTAAATGTGTAGAGTGTCAAACTGGTTTCAGCAAGTCCAAGGCGGTGCCTAGAAAGGGACTCAGAGTGATTTTTTTACAAGTTTGAAGGATGATTGAAAATTGGATTAAAATTTAATATTGTTGGGTTTTGAATGTAGTTTTAGTTTAATCATCCTTCAGTAAAGATGAATTGTTCCACCTCAACAGAAGCATTGAACTTGTTGAATGTCTTCGCTGCTCCCTGCCCTTTGTTTCCAATGTCCCGGGGAATTTCAATTTTCCTTTATCGATAAACGAATTCGTATCATAGCCATTACGAATTCATAAATAAATGCACAAATTGGATGCTATCTTTAGATATTTGGAAAACTCAAGAGACTGTGTACAAAATATCTCTGAATGTGCCTGAATTCAGTACAAAAATATTGGAGGACATTGAGACTGAAGCACTCAAACTCACATGCATATCGATGTGCTCTGCAACGGCAACCACTGAAAAGCTGAAAAGCTTCAATTGAACTTACCACAATTATGGTATACGCGTTATCAGTAGTTTACTTTATATTGGAATGCCCAGTTTGAAGTCGAGGAATCAAAAGAGAAATAAGACACTGTTTTGTTCGTTCTAAAGAAACAATTTTGTGTGTTACTGGTATTGTTTCACCAGCGATGGCATTAGATGATTTTCATTGTAGTATATACATGAGTAGTTTTGTGAATAAGATACTTCCGATACTTTCATTATTTTTCGTTGGCTGGCTTTAACTTGTTAAAGAGTCTTGTGAAAATATTTCGATTGATCTTTCACTGAGGAAGGGGTATGTTTCAACCATCATGTGAATGATGGCTTGGTTATCACTTATATTAATGTCTTAAGCAACAATGATAGGGCTACTTTGTCTAAGATTGTTTCCCACGAAATCCTTCACTTGTCATCGTGCAAAATTTATTAATGTAGTTTTTAATCGGAAGAAGTAAGTTCTTTCACACTTTTAGAGAGTAGATTTTCTTTGGTGATACTACCTTCCTTTTACTGTCTTTTGTACATAAAATTACATCTAGTGTAAAGACATTAATGTAACTACCGACACCGAATTCTAGATTACAACGGAAATACTCGTTTGGAGGTTCCCTGACACCGGAAAAGTAGATTTTTCAAAACATCCGTCCGTCCGTTTCGCCTTCCGCCTCACATTCTGGATACCTAGCATCTAATCTCAAAATTGAATAGCTCATAAATTTGCGGTTCTTAATAAGTGAAAACTGCAAAAAGCTGCGGATCATACGCGCGACAGTAAAGGGAGGCCAGTACGGTATGGTAGTGTATTGTTTAGTAGGATATTCAATGGAATTGTATTATTGTTAATGTGGGAAAGACTGTTAGAGGTGAAGAGTTTCTAGTAATTTTAACTAATGAACAGCCTACTAATTGTAGTGTGAGAAATAGGGATCTTGCAAATCCACTGTGACTTAGTATTATTACACTATGTGAATATGCGACCAAGTTTTGCTAGGGATTGACCACCTTTAAAACGTGAAGAATGCAGAAACATTAATGAATTCAGTTGCAACCACTCCTAATTATTGCTAAAATTCATTCGTGAAGGAATCACGCGGAAATTTATTTGAAAAATAAATCACTTTCACTCGGTATAACTGTCTACATACTTATCAAAAGCGGTTTACTTCGAAATTTCTGCAGTGTTATATTAGTATTCATTAAACATCCGAAATCCATAGAGATGAATTCACTACATAAGTTTTCACCGTTCGGTGTTTTAAATTTAGAGGGAAGATAAATTTCGTCTGAACGCTCTTGTTTGTACTGGAATGTAAATTGTTCTTGTTTACCCGTGATAGCGTTAATGAATCTTCCCACGAATTCTCTCGGAAAGTACTACTTGCTAATTACCTCTCATTAGAATTGCACCCTCCGAGAGGGCTGCAGAATTAACACCTCGAAGGTCTAAATGAAAGAAGCGAGTGCTTTGCAGCCGACAGCGGTCTGTTTTCTTAGTTCTCGAAATTTCACTTTCAACGATTCTTCGGGTTAATATCGAGCCCTCGAGTGGCGGCGGCCAACAGGTCGTAACAGGACCATTCGGCGTAATTACGCGGCGCGGGGCCTTTATGAACGGTCTTATGCGCGGGGCGGCAATATCCCGCCAGGAGAAAGGTCTCCAAGTCGCCTGAACAAATTGCCGCGGCCACGAGATCTCCGTAAACATGAAATAAGTCCCGGAGGCAATGACGTCGCTGCTGGCGAGTCGCTGAACGCGCGAGCGAAATGAAGTTCTTAAACCGCGTATTGACCACTCGGCGCCGCCCCGAGCCGCCTCCCCGCCCGCCCGCCGCCCGCAGCCGCCTGTCACGTTCCCCATTATATGCAAATCCGCCGGCGTTGCTTCACCCTTCTTCTCGTCGCCTTCAAACCGGGCGCGAGGCAGCGGCTCTACCGCGCTGCGCTCTGGCGGCGTTTCCGCGAACCTTCGCGCCGCCGCGCTTCCAGGGCGCCATGTCCCGGGGCTTCCCCGCCACCGACGTTCGCAACCCGGTCGGGCCGCCGTTGCCTTCGTTGCCGTCGCCTCCGCCTCCGCCGTCGTGTCTTGCCGCGCCCCGCCCCGCCCCGCCCCGCCAGCACCTCCCCTACGCGCCCCTCCCGGCCCCGCCCCGCCACGCAGCGCCGCGTTGCGCCGCCGCGACTGAAGTGGCTTAACGGGGCAAACACGGCTCCCTTGCATTAAAAGTAACGTTACTTAACGTATCTGTCTGACGCCTAATGGAAGGGTACTCCCCGCGCTGATGGGCCTAGGGCGGGTAAAGTAGACCCAGGAGATTAATCACACTGACATGCAAATGATAGACGAGACATTTCGATCTGTAAATGCGGAATACTGGTTTGCGCTTTGTTGAGCGAGGGCTTCGCGCGTGTTGGCGTATTTGAGGAGCGAGCGCTCGGAGGGCGCGCGGAGTATCCGTCCTCTTCCACTCCTCGCCCTCGCCCTCGCCCTCGCCCTCGCCTTCGCCCTCGCGCGGTGTGAGTGTGTGAGTGTGTGTGTGTGTGTCAGCGCGCGGGGCCGTATTTGCGCGTCTCCTCCAGGCAGCTTCCACTTTCAAATATTTGTGCTTTTACTTGGCAGGAGTCAAGGTACTTTGCAATTCAGAAGGGCGCTGCCGCCGCCGGCTCCTAGCGAGTGATTGGGAGCGAAAGAGTATGGCGATGGAGCGCGGGGCGCGACGCGACGCGAACCGACGCGAAGGAGGTTGCGCTCGCCCCCGCGCCGCCCGGGGGGGGGGGGGCACGCGGGCGATGAATATCAACGACCCGCCCCCGCCCCCGCCCACGCCCGCGCCCGCGCCCCGAGACGCCAGAGCAGGTGATGTGAGCGCTGGGGCGGAAGAGGTATAATGAAATGCCTCTATCCATAATTATATTTACACCCTTTTTGCCAGCTCCGAAGGAAAAGCTGTGATAGCGCGGGTTTGGTTTTGGCGTTTTGGACCTCTGGTCGATAAATTGAGCGATGATCTCTTACTATCCCCATATGTACTTTCCACGTATAAAATAAATATATCACTCTGAGTTTTGCTGGACTATTCCTCTCATGAATGAATCTCCAACAGCGGTAAACAATATGTTACGTCTGCCCATGTAAGAAAACTGTGTCTAAAATGTATGGCTTTTGCTTTCTCGCCCTTAAGAAGGTATTCCTTCAGAAGACCTTCAGAAGTTATGCAATGATGCGGAGAAAAGGAGAATTTTCGGCAGAGAAACTCTTATTATAAGGCCCTGGTACGAAAAAGCAGATAAATCTAATTGCTAAATTTAGAAACAAATTCCTCTAGCACTTAGTGTAGCCATAATTCATGTTTTGTAGGTGTTTGGTACCGAAAACTGATGTGGCTGATATCACGATTCCTTGCATTTGAAATCCACATTTTAATTTTGGGGGTTAATTTACATGATACCCCATGAACATTTTCAAAAATTAACAAAAAAAATTTGCATTGTGCAAAGGACATTTGAGAGGAGAGTGCAGGTTGCATGTTCGTTGAAAACACTGAGTTGTCGAAAATAGAAAAAAAATCCAATTTTTTTCACCGTCTTTCTATAACTACAATTTTGAATATTTCTTTTTTTAAATGAAATGTATTCATTAAAAACGGGTCTTTAAAAGAGGTCATATTCAATATTTCGAACATGTGTGTATTTTGGCGGAATTTTATACGAAACGCTTTTAAAACAATTTTCTCAGAAACGGCTTCAAATTTTGCGTTTCATTTTCATCCTGGTATAAACCTAAGATCTGTAAAGATATTTGCAATAGTTCTAATTTCGGCGCACTTCGTATTTTCGAAAATTGCAAAAAAAGTTCGGAATAATAAATTCAAATTTCACACGCTGCGTTTCAGGTGTTGCCAGTTGGGAAAATAGCAACACAGAAGTTTCAAAATTCTTCGAATTCATCCCATTGTTGTGGGTTACGATGATTTTATGATATAAATAATATTCTTATGATAGGAAATGGATTGAAGGAAGTTAATAAATTTTAACTTACAACTAATCTTCTATACTATAAGAAGATTTAATCGCTGATTATGGTATTAAAAACTGAAAAGCTCACTTCAAATGTAATTAATGCCGACTTGTGTGAAATTATTCTTGCTTTTCTGTATTATGTTCTGTAAATACTGTAACATTTAAATTTATTCTTGTTTTTTTTCATTTCTGAAAGTACGAAATGGTTACTGTAACTGACAATGGAAATAAATGCTGATAAGCGCGAGAGGTGATTTGTTTGAATTACACTTTGTTAAAAGTTACAACTAAGTTTTAGCAGAAATGGCAATATTTTAATATTACGTTACTATTTTCAATCGTTCGAGAACGTATGTGCTGTTGTAACACCTACAGCTTCTATTCGATTTTCCATACCATTTCCATTTATTAAGTGGTCAACCATCTATGGAGAAACATGTCGCAGAAGCTGGTATGCACTTTTGTACAATTTATTATAAACAGAGCATAAACATCAGGATCATTAGCGAGCACATATGCGTAATATTACATTAGTTAAGAAAATAATATCTTAAATACTGTACAAGTCAATACATTAATATAAAAATATTACCAAGAAATCGCCATTGTATGAATTTCATTTCAGAAGATACATGGCCAACAAGTTTGCTTTACTTTGTATATATTTGTCACCTCTAAAAGTTTAAATACTTCATATATTTAAATAGTATCTTTTTACTGAAAACTACAATAGTTAAGAGCTGCATCTTCTTTAAAATCTTCATGTGTTCGTAAACCAGGAAACTGTCACCCTGAAAGCAGTAATATTACATAACTTATATTTCTTTAATCTATACTAATATATAAAGACTCAACAGCGTAGCGTTACAGCGGAGTAACCTCTAAATGTACAAGTTCAAAAATAAATATCAGAACGATATCTTCATATTTTTTAGACAGTAGATTTATTGATATTTAAAGATTTTTTTCTATGAAAGTATTGTTCCTGCACAGTTAATGCAGATAAGCGAACTTGTAGAGCAGTTGCTATGAGTGTTCAATTAATTTCTTGATAAATTCAATCACAATTTCTCAGGTACGATAAACGGGAGGAACAAAACGACCAGTGCCACAGAAAAAAACGTGTAAACAGTGTAACCTGTTTACAATTCGCCACCGGAAGTCACGTTTAAACTCACTTTTCTCGAAGACTGGCGCCTCAACCATTCATAGAATTTCATCCAAAACTGATTGTTTCTAGATCAATCGGCGAAAATCAAGTCTCTGTAAATTTGAAACAACTTCTTTGAATTTAGAGGGTCCTTAACATGAATCCTCTGGGACGTTAACAAATGTTCTTAAAAACGGTCCCGAATAGCTTCTTAAACTTTTTTCGTGGAGTTGTGATTTTCGAGTTTACATTTTTCCCAAAGAACAAATCTCGTGAGGCGGGAGCTCGAGGCGCTTGAGTCCGCACCAGGCCACGGGCTCGAAAGCCACGTACAGCGTGTACGAGTCCCTATGCTTTAAGATGTGTTTGTGACGGGGCGGGGGTATTATGAGTCGGTCGTGTTACCACAATCCCGAGGCATCGAGATGATACCAAGGAATTCCCTGAACAAATATGTACAGGTACAAAACCGAGTTCGTTCTATGCGAGATGCTCCAAGGTTCTCATCACTACATTCCAGAGGAGCGATAGATACAGCGTCTCTTAGGCGCCCACAGGTATCCCCTGAGAAGAGAATGGGTCAAAGCCGAAAAGCTTGCCCAAACCCAAATGAATAGGAAACAAATAATTTCACGAAGTCTGTACTATTCTGTAACACCATTAGTTTGCTTTGTGAAGACATCCTCTTTTTCAAGCTGAGGGATTCTTCCAGAGCCCCAAGCCCTATGTATGTCATGTCCCAACACCAAACTCAAAATACCATTAGAAGGAAGGTAGGTTTTGAATACAAATTATTATACTTTCCGAAATTCGTTAGAATCGTCTCGAAATTTATAAAAATTGAAAGTTAGTAAATGCGAACAAAAATATAAGAATGGGATTTTTTATTATAGAATTTGCCTCAGAAGTGACGAGTGAATTTCAAAAAATCCTGACACACCAAAATCAACAGTTTGGTTGAAGGTTTCACCTGACAAAGAGGCCCGGAGAGAGAGTAGATTAACCATCTCAATCAAACAACATTTCAAGAAAATGAATGAACTATGCAAATATAACTTTCCGAGCTCTAAAACACATTAACGTCCCACTGATCATACTGACCTATCTGTTAGAAAGTTGGGTAGGTCGTGGATGCCACGTGTCACAAAGTCAGGGCTTACGAAAGCTACGTGACACACGTAGAAACCAGAGTGCCAACCAGTACCGGTCTTCCGTGTACTATTCTTTCTCGAACTGTGAATTTCTTGTATGGAATCAGCGCTAGCGATTCTTAAACCCCGTGCAGTGTTGAAGTGCCGAGCCAAGGCTGCTTCTGCAGAAGGCCCCATTCGGCACCGCTGCTGGTTCGCGCGGCCGCCGCCGCGCCGCGAGGGCGCTGCCGCCGCCAGCGTCGGATCGCCGTTCCGTGTTGCGCTAATCCCGGGGATCCCGCGGCTCCAGTCCTCGGTTCGCGTCCCGCGAGGGTCCACCGCGCCGCGGAGTATCCCCTGCGGAAGAGCGACATGTGAGGGGGCGCGACAAGCGAGGGAGTGGGCCGCTACGCCTACAAGTAGGTGGAAAATACAAAAATTCTATCGATAAATAATTCAGGTGGTGGATGGAAGAAGGGCATAATTCAAAGAATACAGTTTTGAGATAAACAAGAAAAACTGTGTGCAATCTGTATTTCTCTCATAAAATACAACATACGTACATATCGCACGAAACATCATACTTGTAACTGGTTAAGCACACAAAATGTACTAAAATGTTCAAATATGTGAATTTACATTAATTTGAAAATGTTGAATGATGTTCTTTTTCCATATAGCAAGCTAATTTTGATATGAATAGTCTCCTTCTATGAAAATCTGTTTTTACATTTTCATTTCCCTTTTCATCCAACTTAATTTATTCTTGTTTCGTGAATTTCGGGAAAGTTTTCCTTTCTCGTTCTTTATTTTTTATCTTCAACACTACGCAAATAAGCATCTTAAGAAATATTACTATCATCTGGAGGTTTAAACTCACTGTCATTCGATAAAAAATTATATGTATATGTATATCCGATAAACTCACAGCTGTATTCACAACTATTTTGTCGATGTTCTAAATACCTGAAACGAAATGATTCATGATTATAGTGGTGAAGATGTTACGAAAAAAGGGCACCATTCAGAACTTCAAAAGCGTCTCAAATGTCATCTATTGGGATTAGCGCAGTATCATCTGGAGGGGTGGTAGAAAGTCACATAAAGAACGTTTTGAAACGTTTTTCGGACAAACGCCGTAATTCGAGTTACACCCTTCTTACATCCAACCCCTCAATTGTGTGTGAGATGGAAGAGATGCATGAAAGAAATCATGCGTAAAAATGTGAATTAAAAAGGAGAAGAGAAGTTTATGAAAACGTAAACAGACACAACCAATTAACTATAAACGGGAATGTACACGAGTGAAAGAAAGGTGGGTAGGAGTAAAAGACGAGAAGAATGGGAAAGAAAAGCATCAAACAAGCGAAGAATGAAGGCGGAGAGGGGAAATGAGAAAGAATGGTATGTCACTAAGAGAAGTAATGTTTAATTAATGAAGCTACTTCAATCACCTTAAAGTTTGTTTGGTCTACTAAATTTCATACAATTTCATACAATGGAAATCAAGAAAATGAATACTGCGATATTTACTTTTTCTCGCACTCTCTTCTCAAACTTACAATTTCTCTAATACGTAATGTTTATGTAATAAGACACATTCTTCAAACAGTTAAAATGAAAATGAACTCTGTATACGTTGCTAGGATGAGAGATGTTGCTAGGAGAGAAATTAGATTTTGTACAGATACTCAATATGTCGCTACTTGCGTCATAGCTGACTTCGGGCTCAGCACGACTTCAAGGAGACCACCGAGCATTACATATTTGCTATTGTGATTTGCAATATGGAGCAGCAACCCTCTTTTGACACTCTTGGTGTGCAAAGCACTGTTGTAATGTATATCAACTTTATCATGTAATTGAAGAATTCGTAAAGTGAAAAATATTTAATTTAAAATAAGATAGGGTTTTATTTTATGTTCTAAGCAATGTGTGTGCTACATTTTCGAAAATAATTTTGTGTGTTTTTTTTCACCAACAGTTTTTCTGTTTGCAAGATAAAGAGTCATTTATATTTTAATTTTTTGACAAAAAATGAAACGAGGAATTGCTTATTTCCAACGTTTTGTAAATGTATATTTTCTGAGTAACTACGATGGTAAAGAGTGGTTCTTCAATTGACCATGATAAAAACAGCATTATTGAATAACTTCGTAGTTGGTGAATTTCGAATTGAGAAACTATTTTGTTCATATGTATTTGATATCTGAATATGATATACAATGATACAAACCATTATGTCAGACGGTGTAATAATTCGTGTTTGATTTGCTAACATTTCTGGTTATTTTAACGGCAGTTTGATGAGACAAGATTCTAGAAATTTTTTTTCATATAGGGCAGTGGTATATAAAAGCGAATTTGATTGTGCATTGGTATAAAGTATAAAGAATATGGTTTTCCTATAAGCAAATCTTATTCTGATGATAACGCGAACATGTAGATTAATTTCGAAACTAGCGCTGGGCTGTACTTTGATTACCGCCCTAAGGACGAGACGGCAGAATTATTCAGAATGTGACCGCCGGTCGTCCGTCAACGTCTTTGGCGGGCGGCCGCGGGTTCCACTCTTGTCGGGGCCCCGGAGAGTGCTTCAAGCGAAATAAAAGGAATGGTAATGAGCGAAATGCAATGGGAATAAGAATGCAAGATTAAAGAACGCCAAGTCGGACGTACAGAAGGAATGATTTGTAAAAGAACTTCCACCGCCGCCTACGGTACCATTACAACGCGTAATGAAAATATAAAAGAGAAATTTATAAAAAAGATTGGGAGATGAAAGCGAACGGTGAAAAAGGAGAAATCTAACAATGACGGGTGGGTCTAATTTAAGAAATGCGGGGTTAAAAGTGAGAAAAATGCGGGGAGGGGGTGCGTGTAGAGATGAAAGGCGGTTTGAAGAGGACGTGGGGGGCGAGAAAGAGGGGGCGTGCCGAACGACAAAAGAGCCCGAGGAATTAGACTCGATGATTTTCTAAGTGAACCACAAAAGCAAAGACGGAGCGCTTGCGGTGGCGAGGGGGGCGGCGACCTCGGTCGAGGTATCCTTTCTTCCGGTGCGAGGGCGGGCGGCGGCGCCAGGGGTGGGGGGCGGCAGCAGTGGCAATGGCGATGGAAATGGGCGGCGGCTGCTACGGGCGCTGCGGCGTGGGTGACAGCTGGGGCGGCGAGGGGAGGTGGCGGCGTCGGGGCGGGTGGGGATGGGGTGGCGGGGGCGGCGCGGGGGGCACGGGTCTTTGCCTCGAGGTCGAGATACAAGCGCGAGACACGCAAGGCCTCCGACCAAAGCTCTCCCTAGACGTTTCCTATTCACCTGCGCAGGCAGTTTACTAGACCCCTCCGTCCCCTCCGTATCATGCCACCGACCTCATTTCCAATTCTCCTGGCACAATCCGTGCAGCGGTATCTCGTAAAATCACATATTCTCCTCGTATTCAATTGTTTCTTGTCATATAATTTTCACTTTTCTTGTCGAATGTATAGTCCTGTACTTCCTGGTACATCCACATGCTCTTCTGCAAAACATTCAATAATTTCCGCACCTTCTTTAATCACCCTTCCACACCGTCTCTTCTCCATCAGAACGGACGTAGTACTTTAAAGCTCCTACCCGCGCCTTCGCTGCCGATGCGCCTTGTCTGGGCTCTTCATCGCATCCGCCCGCAACTGCAGTGTCCCCTCGGCGCCGCGTCGCCTTTGTCTGCGCCCCTGCGCCCCTGCGCCCGCCGCCTCATTTCACATTCAAAAGTTGGCCAACTCGCGCGAGCGAGTCGAAAGCCAAACCGCCGCCGCACAAAGGCGACGCGACGCCCAATAAAGACGGTCGACGGTGGCGCGACCTCGGGCGCGCGGGCGGCCGCCAGGTGCGCCAACCCTGCGCCAGGAAGACTCAACTCCTCGGGGCAGCGGGCTCAATTCGTTCACGAAGCGACACGCGCCTAACAAACGAGAGGAGAGTTCTACACTCGCTCTTATTCACAATTGGAAACATCAGAGAAATTGAAAATCATTCTCATCGAGGCAAGCGACTAAAATTTATTAACTGATTTCTAGTAAAATTGTACTTATATTGCACAAACTAGCGTATCTCCATGGAACTCTGCTGCTTTGACGTTTATTATTTTATTTCTGCACGATTGAACAGAGAGAATTCTTTAATACTGACTGCACATGAAATAAGCTGCTGAATATTCTATTCCATTCATCTACCAAAGAAAAGAATGGCAGCCGCCTTAACAAGATATGCGACGTGATGGTCTTGTGTCAGTGTGTGTCGCTAAGGGGAAGAGGATTGCGCAAGGAAGGGGAAGGAAAGATCGCGCGCAGTCCGTGGATTGTTCGTTGGGATACTGCTCCGGCATTCGCCTGGTATTGATTGTAGAAACCACGGAAAACTACCGACCATAGCAGCTGGCTGCAAGTATACTCCTCCGGAAAGCGATTGAATTCGTTCTAGCTGACAAGCTAGTGTAGAAACTTCAGGCAGCGTCGGGAATCGAACCTAGAACCACCAGGTCAGAGGGACTATAGCCAGTTGATGCTCTGATCCACCTCTCCCGGTGATGATGTAAATGTAATGGTGTACCGATAGGTGTAGTATATACTGTGTTTTAGAACTTAACCCTATTTTTGTAGTAACGTTCCGATCGGAAATTTTTTGTATGCTATGTTTCATGAACACTTCTTTATCACTTCGCCTTACTAGATACGTAGTGAAGATACGGTATTCCAATAATGCGATAGTAATCGATGTCTTTTCGACTGAACTACTGGATTTCTAGCGGCCTGATACTACAATATTACAAAAAGAGGACAAATCTTGTTTCTGTATGTAGAAAATAAGTACTTCCTCTCAGTACTTCGAGACCTTTACTTCTCGTGTCAAAATCCATTTCTATTGATGGAAAAACGTCTGTCGATCTGTGGTCAACGCCAATGCCGTTCACGATATTCTCCAATATTACAAATCTCAGATCGATTTGAATAAACTCGAGCCCTGCGAGTTTCAAAAAGATATTTTGATTTTGTACATAACATGAAGCTTCATTTTCGAAATTTTTGAAAAGGTCTCCAAATTATGTTTAGGTGCTTGTGTTCACCACAGAAAGACAGACGTTTTGCAGTCAATAGATTTTTCTGTATCAAGAACCCACAAAATGTGGATTCTGGCAACATGAGTTACAGAAAGTAAGTTACTACCTACAGGAACATGATCACTCCATTTTCTTGAATCAAGGCCCGATTATGTGACTTTTTCTGAATAAAAATTGCTGATTTCCGCACAGCATTACAATTTTTTCTATTTACTATTTAAATGGGGGGAAAGTAAAACTTAAATCTAAAGTGTTTAGTATTTTTGTTTGTCTTCCTCGTTGTTCAGAAAAGACACTTCCAGTTATAGAAACAAAATACTTGGATTCATAAGCACAAACAAGAACCTGTCACTGAAAATGCAAATCCGTCCAAACACTCCATAGGACCTTCAGAGTGTAACAAACAGTCAGGTGAATTCAGCACGAAAATATAATTATTCGTTTTGATGACAATTTCTTGCTTTCTCTCAGACCTCCGTAGAACCGGTTGGAACAATATCATATCACTTATTCAACCATTTCCTCCCCTCGGTCTCGTATTTCAAGCTCCCACTCCCAGAGACGTCGACATTCCAGGAGATTCGGGCTGTCTATTATATTGTAATAGCCCATTTCAGTTCACATGCCGTGAACTAACAAACACGCTCATTTTCCCGGTCAACAAAGCGGCCCTCCTCCGAATCTCTCATCGCCCCTGCGACCCAAACCCGGATTGTTTTAATAGAAACGTGCGCCATTCTCCACTAACCCTTACATCAGGGGAGGGAAAACACTTACCCGCTCCGCCCGCTCCGCTCCGCTCCGCTCCCCCGCGCGGCGAAGCCGTTCTTTTGTGTGCAATCGGGAGAGGAAGATATTCGTTACAGCACTATTAAAGTATACGGCCCTTGTAACTTATCTGCGAGGGAGGGGCGGAGCGAGGCGAGCGGTGTTCGGCGCAGATTACGGGGGCGGCCGCACCCCCCGGCAGGGGTCGCTGCCGGCGGCGGCGGCGGCGCGCGCAGGGGCGGCGGCTGCGGTGGCGGCCGTGCCGGGGGCGTGGGGGGGGCGTCGGCGCTAATTATACACGTGTCCATCTCGTGCGCGCGTGGGCGCGTGCGGTAGCTGACGCGAGGGCGGTTGCCAAGGTGCGTGCGGGCGCGCGAGGCGAGGGACGGGGGAGGGGGCGTGGCATGCGAGAGTGGGAGCCGCCGAGCATCGAACCGAGGCCCCGAGGAAGCGCGCTGACGTCAAACGAGCGACGCCTAACGCAGCGATTCCGCACGGCTCCGTCATTACTTGCCGCAATAGGCGGCGGCGGAGGTTGCGCACTGAGACTTGATTCAACCTGCGGACGCACAAACAGCTCTTCATTAATTATTGACATTATTCTGAGGTAACCGGAGAACTATATTTTGCAATTTTGGAAAGCCCGCACTCTTTTATCTTCAAGTATTAATAGTTTAATCAAAATAAACACACACACACACACACACACATATATATATATATATATATATATATATATATATATGAGAGAGAGAGAGGAGGGGGAGAGAGAGAGACAGAGAGAGAGAGAGTTAGAGAGAGAGTTAGAGAGAGAGAGAGTTAGAGAGAGAGTTAGAGAGAGAGTTAGAGAGAGAGAGTTAGAGAGAGAGTTAGAGAGAGAGTTAGAGAGAGAGTTAGAGAGAGAGTTAGAGAGAGAGTTAGAGAGAGAGTTAGAGAGAGAGTTAGAGAGAGAGTTAGAGAGAGAGTTAGAGAGAGAGAGAGTTAGAGAGAGAGAGTTAGAGAGAGAGAGAGTTAGAGAGAGAGAGTTAGAGAAAGAGAGTTAGAGAAAGAGAGTTAGAGAAAGAGAGTTGGAGAGAGAGTTAGAGAGAGAGAGTGAATAGTGTGAGTAGTAACTCTCGTGAAGATACTAGTTCTAGTGCCATAATCATAGGTATGAGAGTTAGGTAACTGTTGTATATTATAAATCTATACTTTCATCATAATAGACGATGTTATTACCAGCGACATATTTTGCGACCATGTTATTGCATATTCACATGTTTAGTTTCAGTTGTATGCAATGTGTATTAAGCAGCATATGCTGAATATATTATGTGTTGAGTTAAATTAACTATGTCATCATTAATTACCATTTAGTAATTTTCTTGAATGATACCGAGTTTCAACGCTATCCAAGGTGAGAGTGCTGGAAGAAACGTGAGAGTGAATTCGCGGATGGTGAGTATTAGGAAGAATACGAACTGACAATGAGTACATTGTACGATGCACAACGCCACGCTGAAGCCATTTAAAATTACTCAGAAAGCGTATCCAACAAAAATCTGTCTATTGTTCCTGTGTAAAGCGATCACAAATTCAAGAATGGAAAGACGAATGTAGCGGATATAAAAATTTCGCCGTTGTTTTGCCGGTCACTCTCGGTAAATATCGAAGACGAAGTGTATTAGTTGGTATAATTGGGTTCACGCGAGGCCCCAACAACATTAACAACAACAGTACAATGGGGGAATTACTAATTCGCTTCACGCACTTGTTTCGTGTTCGCAGTTGGAAGTTACGTCGTGCTGCAAAGAAACGACCCACAGATTTGGATGAAATAATACATTTTTTAGAACTATGAAATTGAAAACTTATTTGTTTTACAAATATCAGTTGTCTGTATGAGCTTTCATCCGTCAAGATTTTCCGATGTACAAACAGAAATATCTCCCAATTTCCGATGGATTAGGCTGAATTTCATGTTGGGAGAATCTGCGATTCTACAACACGCCTCTCCACTCTCTTCCATTACCCACCAGGCCCCTCGTCGCCTCTCCTCATCACTCCTTCGCCCCTCACCCACGCTTCCTGGCTCACTCGCCTGGTCGCTCTAAGCCCCTTCGCACCCCGCTCCCTTGACCTCCCGATCTCTCGCCCCTATGCCTCTCTCTCATCCCCTGTAGCGCCCACGCCCCCACCCCATGCCCCTCACCAACAAGACCCCTCTCCCACTCTCGCCTCTGCCCCTCGTCCCTCACACGTACATCGTCTCTCGACCCCTCCCCTTCCCTCCTCCACCCCCTCACCCTCCACCCCCTTGCCCCTCCCATCGCCCCTCTTGCTCTCTCGCCCATAGGAGCCTTGTCCCCTCCCCGCCTTCTCAGCCCCTCACGGCCAAGGGACTTCGCCCTCCCCTTCACCCCCTTCCCGGCCCACGCCAGCGATTGATGTCGTGGATTTTAGTAGCAAAGTAACAAGATGATAATATGCCTGCCGTAGCAAAAAGCTTCTCAACAAAACCACGAAAAATGACTTTCCTAAACGTAGAACGCACACTGCTCAAGAATAACGAATAAAATAATCTCATACAACACATTAAATTTTATACTCTGTCGTTTAAAATATTTTACAAAAGCAGTGTTCATGAATATTGAAGTAACATCCTGTAGAATATTCGGAATAAAGCAACTCGTGAATGGCAAACATTTAATGGTTAGCGGACTCTTCCTTGGAAACTTGTTATCGCTTGTCATCAGCTGCGTCGTAAGTAGTGGCACTGAGCGAGAGATTTCATTGATCGCGGAGTATGGCAATAGGCACAATAATCTAAACTGCTCTGTTTTCTTTCAATTGCAGTGCGCAGAGGATGTTAGCCATCAAGATACTTGGACCTGGGTGAGTATTTCGCACTTTGAAAATCATTCATTTGTGAACTGTGAAAGTATCTTCTGTAAATTGAAATGGCCACGCTCTGAACTGTGCATGTCCGGTATTGTGATTGTGGAAGTGTAATAATATTTCTTAGCGCTTATTAACAAATAGGCTCATTATTAAACCCGAACGACTAAGTTATATAGAATATCAGAAAATGAAATTAATGTACGAGATATTATAAAAGAGGATTTTTCTTGCACCTTCGTGTAGCAAATAAGTTTCTCATGTTTAAATTAAGGAGGATACAATCATGTTCTTAACAAAATATACTTTAAATAATAATCATAATAACAATAATTTATTATTATTAAGATCATTTTAAATTATATTCGTAATTGAATAGAAAAGATTGTAGGTGAATGCTCAATAACTTCAAATGCTTTTGATTCAAAACACAGCTTGGGTTTATGAGCTCTTTTAGTTACAACCTTAATTGGCTTTAAGTCATTTATTATTATTATTTTTATTATTATTATTATTATTATTATTTATTATTATTAGCAACTAAGGTCCCTTTAAGGGCGGGCGAACGATGGTGGGAAGTGTTAAGTGGGGTAATGGGAGGTTTGAGACCTTTAATGAGCTGGGTCGCAGTTGTCTAATCGGGAGCATCAATTTCCAAAATTATGTTGCAACGAAGCTCCCGACTGAATAACCGCGTTCCTGTTAACAAAAATTCATTTTGCCGTATGTTTAAATAGAAGTTTATTTCTTCGTTTTCTGTACTCCATGATCATTATCAAAGCCTCATTTTGTAATTCTTCTACAATTATTTTACTATTTCAAAAAGTTAAGAAAACTTCATAAACCGTTCTTTATAAAGATAACACGCTGATGACATAAATATTTGGGATCCGTTCCCTTTCCCACCGCCAATTTTTAATGAAAATATTCATAATTTTGAGAGATTTGCCACGTTTGGGATTTGCTTATGACTTCAAGAGTCTTCATTCAGGTACGGTGTCGCTATCTACTGGCTTTTGAAATATTGTATGAATTCACTTCTCCAAACAACACTTGTACTTGTTATCTCACACAAATGTGATCAGGGTATATCGGAGATTCTAATAGCTAATATTGAAGTAAACCAGCCTAGCAGATTATAATAAAAGTTTCTATATCTAGAAAATACGTTAATTTTAAAATTAACACGCTAAACAAGCAGAACGAACTCTAGGAAATATATTTTTTATTTTTGTTTTGTGGGTGTCGACAAGAAAACTGAGTAATTCTGTTATACGTAATAATCTGATAACATGAACATCGACTATTCTGGCCCTTTGGAAGCCAAGTTATCGAGGATTTACTGTAGAAGCAAAGTTAAGTCCAATGAGGAACGTGTGGGTGTTTTGTTGGACAGTTGTAGTGGAAGGGGTGGCATAACGTTATGACCTGTCATTTCTGATGTTTTCGGACGAGAAAAGGGTTTAATAACTCTGCACGTGGTGATGTTACTATTCTATGCGTCGTCTTCCTTCCCTTCTTTCTCACTTCCTTCCCGTGCTCTTCGGCGCTCTCGAATAGCTAGCGCTCTGACACTTATTGATTTTGCTATTGTGCCGCTGCAGTCGTGTGGGAGCCGAGGGTCAGCCCGGCACAGCGAACACCCTCCCACCATCGCCCCCCCCACC
The DNA here is from genome assembly GCA_038098605.1 of Gryllus longicercus. Taxonomy (NCBI): domain Eukaryota; kingdom Metazoa; phylum Arthropoda; class Insecta; order Orthoptera; family Gryllidae; genus Gryllus; species Gryllus longicercus. The sequence goes on along the minus strand of JAZDUA010000032.1, from coordinate 4,941,994 downwards.
CTCGCCGCCCGCCACTCCTCCAGGAGTGTGCTTGGAATTTTCAGAGACATTTTTCAATCTCCGGGAGGTCGCACTCGCCGCTTTTTTATTTCCTTCCCCCTAAGAGTCTATGATGTGGATGTTCGGGATGACCAGTGCCAGCTATTTCGAGAGGATGGAGAGTGAAGACGCGAAAGAAGAAGAAAAATGGAAAGGAAGGAAGTGAGGCAAGTTTAAAAGAGATAGGAAGGAAGTTACACGAAGATGGAAGACGGACTAGACTTATGAACAGCAACACTTATCTCTCCACTTCAGGAAATTTGTACACTTTATCGCATGATGTTTATGCTCTATATGGTTGCATGTTCCTTGGATTATGGAGAGTTCATTACAATGTATGCATCGTAATTCTTTGCAAATAGAAATTATGACTCACTATCAGTATTCCATTTCGCATATTTATGGTAAAAATAAATGTTTCTAAAATTTCACATTAATTTTCACAACATTACGGTCTTTGACTTATCGTAGACATTGCTCTTCACATAGTTAACTTCGTGCCAAATACCTGATTCATGACGTCTTGAGAAATGCAGACAAATAAAAAGAAATTAAAGACATAAAACATTCGTTACGAACTTGAGAAAGAGTATACAACATCATGAGATAAAAATAAATCCATATAATTTCTGACATTTACTTTTACGAAATAAGTACCGAAGATTTATTTTTGTAATAGAAGACAATTTCAGAATTATCGTTTGAGCTTGACTCGTAGGGTCTGATACGTAGGAATGCGGTACAATGGTGGATTTATTTCCACCGATTTCCAAAGTGTCAGATTTATTTACTTTATCGATACTCTTGATAACACTGAAAATATATGATAATTATTAATTTTATAATATGCACAAATAACTCTTAGTATGATATGCAAACGTACTTTAGAAAAAGGTACTCTCGTGATTAAGCTGAAAGCAAGAGGGTTTTACATTTTCAATAAAGAATTATTATTTTAATTAATTAATTTTAATTGTATAAGCTTAATAACTTAAAAGTTTAAATACGTTTTATAACTATTAATTTAAAATTCATATTTTTGCTCACATGCATTAAATATTAAATATTGAAAATATCTGTAACAGTTTTTCTAAATTTGTTAAATGTTTGTAATTTCTACATGCAAAGTTTGAGATAAATATTTAAATTAAATTCCCATTCTATCTTCATTATTGCAAAATAAAATCAAAAGGATAGTGGATTTAGAATTCAGCTGAAATTACCTACTTATGTATTTTTCAAAAAAATTATTAAATTATTATCTATAATTAATATTATTTATTTATTAAAGCTCTAAAAGCATTTATTTTTAATTGTATACGTAAATAATTAAAAGCATTCGTTTCGTGAATACAATATTCTACAGTTTTTTTTATATATCTTGCTACTGTAAACACCGTACCGCTAATTTATTATTGATACTGGGTCTAGCGAAGTGGCTCAGGGCGTAACGCGCGGACTTCGCATTCGGGAGGCCAGGGTTCAATCTCCGTGCCGGCCACGACCGTGAAACTGGCGTCACCACCCGAATTCGTTCACTGTTTCAAGTCTCGAAGGTTAAGCGAAATCGAGACATCACGGAATCTTTGTTGGGTGACTGACTAATAACCACGGGATCCAACGGCGCCGGGGCCAATTGCCCTTTACGAGACATATAATGGCTAAATACTGTGATGAAACTGCCCGTCGGAATACGCCGGTGACTTGTGTGTACCGAATCTAGCGGGGCTCCACAATGTGTTGAGACACATGAGTGTTCGACATAATGGAGGACGTCAGGTTGCTTGCGCTAAGTTTATTTAGATGTTGGCACCAAGGGCGATACCAACCTGCCTCCTGCGTCAGCTCTAGAGATCTCAAGGAGTGAGTCGCTCTGGGCCGGGATGATGCGCATGCTCTTAATTTATTAATTAAAAAAACACTTCCAATTGATTAATTGTGTCCGTCAGAATGGCAGGCCCACATTTATTCAAAATGATTCTATTTTATTACATGGACATTTTATGACTTTGTAACTACGCAATCCCCTTCTTTGTCCACTAGCGTTTCAAACTCTTAACTCTGGATAGGAGCCTACAGAGATAAATTTTGGGCTGCCTCTCTGTAGAGAATTGCAGGTCGCCGTCCTGGATTCGCGCTCAAATCGCGCGCGCCAGGCGATGCCGCTAGAGGCGGGGCGGCGTTGCATTTCGAAGGGCTGGCGCGGGCTCGCGTCTGGAGCAGTCCTGGGTCCGCAGCACGCGCCGATGATTGGATTGAAGGCCCTCGCTCTCGTACCGATGATGAAAGTGTGTGTTTTTCTCGCTGAGTGGAGCCGCCATACGTCAGTCTACCCGCGTCCGCATGCACGTAGCGGCACGTCGTTCACCGTGACAAGTGCATTTCGGACGTCCTGGCTTTCGCCCGCAGAACAGAATAAAGCCCGTTGACGTGGTTATTTCGCTTGATAATAGTTCTAAATAATGCACCGGTTCCAGAGCGGGTGGCATCCGGCGGGGAGAAAAATTTGTTGCCTTCTTGTTTGCGGTTTCAAATAGTCGCAGATCTCGAAGTTTTTGAAAAAATGCGTCTTTGCTCGATGAAAATAAAATCAGACTCTCTCGATGGATTTCAGACAACCTTTCTCCATGGATTTCAGGCAGCAGCTGCCGTTCTCATCTCTACCCTGTGTTACCGTCCTTTGTATGGAGTGCCCTTTGTTCACGTGTGTGTCGCCTTGTGTCGCTATTGGTTCCTTAGCTACTTCTAGATAATTCAATAGAGTTGTCGGTACCTATTGGTCGGCCTAGTTCCTACTTTGATGACCTACATAATCTGATCCACCCAATAGGTTGTCATTGTTTAGCTACTGTTGTTGATGGGTTAAATGTATTTCTTTTCATAAGAATGCTATCTAAATCGTACAATGAACATGACTAGCAACAATAACAAAACTTCTAAGAATTTCTAATCACTGTGTTGCAATTATACTTCACGCTATCCAAGACAAAGTTTAATCAAAACATTTGGTGAAAATTTTTGAAAATGTTGCCTGAATGGGGCCAATGTTAAAGTGGCCTGAAAATTAAAATATCGGTTTCAAATTCAAGAGGCCACGACAGCAGTCAGATCGATTGGGGAATATCAGTTTTGTTGCAAATTATCCTTACGGTTTGGAAGAGATCGTTGTTCACGGATAGACAGGTGAAGGGACGGACTTTTGTCGTCAATCGATTTTTCGGTCAAGGATCCACAACGCATGGATTTTGTCTACACAATGTGTTAGAGGAAGTAACTTACTATACATAGGAACTAGATTTACCACCATTTTAGTTACTAAAAATCTATTTGTTACCAATTGGCCGGGTAATAAGAGTTTTTCTGTCGAAATTTTTCCATTTTCCCCGCAGCATTACAACTCTTCTTCTGTACTGCGTAAGCTAAACCGAGAAAGTAAAAAGTCTTTCATTCAATACAGTGATGGAGAGATTTAGAATGTTAAGTATTCTGCTGTCATATATGTTTCGAGGGTCAATCCAGAGAATGTAGGAAATCAGTAAAGGTATTCAATTGTCTGTACGTTCCGGTCCAAAGCAGTCTGTATGTTCCGTTCCATCTTCAAAGTATCAGTACCAACCACATTTTTTAGAGAGGGTGCCAGGAATTAAAAATTCGTTTCTCTAAATTGTCGACGAAGATGTGTGCTTGTAATGGAGACTGTAGGGACTCTTTGAGGAGGCCAAAGGTTCTAATAAATAATTTATCGATAAATGTATAGTACTTCATGTCCAAAGAGATAAAAATTAAGTTTTTTTATTGGTATAGGTTTCAGAGAATTGTCAAGGGTGACACGGAAAACACGTTCTTATATATATTGTGTGAATGCTCACAGAAAGGTTTGTTACGTCGTAGGAAATATGTTAGCATTTGGGAGGCACAACTACATATTTCTTGAATATTGTTCGTGAGGGCAGTACTATTAAAGACCGTGCGAGTGGTGGGAAACTGAGACCTGTGGATTGATTGATTGATTGTTAGTGATTCTGGGCGCGTCAACGTATAAGGTAGTTAATCCCGTAAGTGTAGTACATGTTTTCCTCGTGAGGTCGGGGTGACCTTCCCCCACTGGATGGGGAGATCCGGCGCCGACCTACCGTCTTCTGTCTAGCGGGGTTTTCTCCAACCAGGCATCTCACACCAGTGGGGCACCGCCCCAGTCGGGACAAGCTCTAACCTCCCGACCGGTCTCCCGGCATGTGCGGTAGTGTAGTGCATGTTTGTGTGTGAGTAAGTAAGGGGTAGTAAAGGCTGAGGATAGGACAAGGAAGAGGAAGGAAATATCACGCGCAGTCCGTGGCCCGTTTGTGAGGGTACTGATCCGGCATTCGCCTGGTGTTGATCGAAGAAACCACGGAAAACTGCCGATCAGAGCAGCCGATCGGCAGAATTCTCCTCCCGACATCGACTGAATCCGATGTAGCTGACAAGCTAGTGTCTAAAATACTGCCACAGTTGGGAACGTAACCCTAAGTCCTCCCGTTCAGTGGGACCTACAGTGACATCAGTTGACAGCCTGAGCCTGAGATGTGCGGGGAAGTCTCCGTGCAATGTGTTTGATGGTATTGGCAGATGATACAAGAGGTCTTATGGGAACAGAAGGCTTGCGTTTCGTTCTTAGAGATCTTCCTTTTATAGTGCAGGGGGAGAAGCACGAGTCGGGTGCCCGCAAGAGACGGGCGAAGAGGACGGAAGAGGTTAAGCGCGGAGAGGAAGAGGCGGAGGCCGGTAGAAGACAAATGGCGGCGAAACGCCCCGACGGAAGCAACTGACGAGCGAAGAGGCGGCAGGAAGCGAGACGGACGGGGCTGGCCGCGAGGAAAGCGGCGCCCCTCCGATTGAATCAAACGTTATAGATATGCCATCAGCGTGGGCGGCCGCGGAGCCCCTCTCCATGAATTATACATCGCGCTCAAAAATTGGGCTGCGTTTTTATGGAATTGCTTGTATGCCGCTGCGAGCGGGGTGGGGGTGGGGCGCGAGCAATTGACGTGGAAGGAGGGGCGGCGCGTGTTAATGCCCGCTTAATGCCCCGGTCGCGCCCGCTGCCGGCGCGTGGATGGGCGCGTTCGGGCCAGAACGCGTCGCGCAACTCCTTCGAGGAGCGGCCTAACGACCCGCGCCGCTCGGCGGGGATTTCAACTGCCGGAAGGGACGGGGCTTAAGGGTGTAAACCACACGGCACCGCGTGAGGAACGCTCAGTTACTGCCTGCATTATGCAACGAAATGAAATGAATTGGACACTCTCCGATATTTACAACACTTCAAAATTATGGATTTTCCTTTGCGTTGGATGAAATTCTTAGGATATTACACTAAGTAAACATAAAATAAAGTGTGTATTGTAGAAAATGAAAGCGTATAAATGTTAGAGCAGAGACGTTTCATATATTGATGAAGTCGATTAAAATTGTAGATAATAATTTCCTTTTTTGTATACTAGCTTTATAAACGACCTTTTCTGTTGCAAGAAATGGTTCATAATCGGGCATTTTACGGTACAAATGATGAGATCTAATGGCACGAATGAATGTGTCATCACACATTTAGCCAATCGCAGTGAAAGGGAGGTAGAGATAAACGGAACAACCGACCAGAGTTAACTTGCACAGATGTCAAATACCCAAGACGTCACAAGAAAGTTGTTTCGCAAAATTAAGTTTGATTCTCTTGTAAATATATAATGCTGTTATACAAAAAATGGCGTATGCAACTCGTTTTTAATGTTGCTTTATTGCATTCGCAAATATTTGAAAACTCGCTCCTAACGTCGCTCGTTTTCAAAACATGTACTCGTGCAATAAAGCTTAACATTATAAACTAATTGCATAAACTACTATTATTTACTCTACAGCGACTACCAATGCACGCAGCAAAATAATGTACTATACAACTGTGGACACATTCCAGAACGAAAACTTATTGGGTTTTTTACACTGTTACACGAAAACATTTTAAAAGTCCGCGAATGTTCACATAATTTAATTGAATTACTCATACGTTTAGATGACGCAGGACGCAGATTGTCCTATAATATTAATGTGCCTGACGCGGCTGCATCGCAGGTAAAGGTGTCCTGAACAGCATTTGATTTGTAGTCCCCTAACGTCTGTAACAGATAACAAATCCACATCTGAGCTATCATCTGCTACCGCGGACCTGCAGGTCACTACTGTCATTGCTACATGATCATTTGTTGCTCTGATTTCCAGTTAATAATTAAAATAAGGACTAACGCTTCTTTGTAAGAACAAATTAATGATATAAAAGTCGTGGAATGAACTTTTCACAAAATTTTCAGCTTTCTGGCATTTTCTACAATTGATGCGAAACGTCAACTCAAGAGAACCTTGTATCAAAGAGTAGGTTTCAGCACATTTCAAAATGTCTTGTTTGCCTCGAAGACAAAACGTCACCACGCCAACGGTTCGTTCAATTTTGTTTACACATATCTTTCAGTCTCGGAGGTTGGAAGAGAATTTCCTCTTCAAAATTACTACTTTGAAAAAGTAGATTTCTTTACCCGACAGGACGGTATTCGGCCATTTCGATTTTGTGGTTAGGTGTGCCAATGCACGATTGAAGTTGTAAACTCTATCTTTCCCTATCCCCGACTTCTTATTTTTCTTCTTTATGCTCCTCATGGTTAATTACTTCGTAATAAAGATCAAAGCCACAACCCACGCCCAGAAATACCGCCACTGAAAGTACTCGGACGACGCAATTCAGTTGTTTCCCGGTGTACCCTCTAGCTGCGTCTTGTGGCAATTTTTTATATTTTCTATACTACATATATATCAATTTCTATAATTTCTATACTACATATATAACTCCGTCTATACGTAGAATACGAAGAAGTAAAATAATCACAGGTACATCAGAGTTTACATATGCATAAATATATTGAAGTATCATAGAGTATCCATAACTGTGAGAACTGACTACAATGTTGATGTAACCAATATTACGATGTCTTTAATTAGCTTTGAAACTGTAAGTGAGAGACGTGTGTCTAAAAGTATTAGTGTGGTAGGTGTGCATAGAATGACATAACTCTAAACTAAAGTTATAATAGTGACACAGGAAGATTACGAAGTGCGACGTTGTGAAAGCTGTATATCAAAAGTATCAAGTTGGTGAGTATTTCATCTGTTGCAATTGTAAAACCTTAGTAGAATAAATGTAGTAGTGTGACAATAAAATTAAGAATGTCAAAACAAAGTCAATTATAACTGTGTAAAAGAAAGAAAGAAAGAAAGGTGATTATGACTGTAAAACAAGGTGATAGTTGTCATTAGGTTGATCTGTATCCATTTGTAGGTTAAGCGAGTTAGTAGTACTTCTTATGAAAAACATTTCAGAGAGTAGCCTTTTATGGTAGTTCTTTTCAGTATCAAGAGTTTTAATGTCATGCAACAGAATGTTTCATTATACTTTATTATGTGTTGTGTGACGACATTATTTGTATGCAGAAAATTAAATATTGTTAACATGCTCATCGATGCGAGTTTCTAGGGATCTGTTGGTCATACCTATGTATTTAGCAGTATAGTCTTTTTTTATTTACCTCAAAAACAGTTAAAAACTGTCTTGGTATGAAATTTGATAAACATAATTATGTAGCCTGTGGTTAAGAGTTGGATATTTTCCTTTCTTAATGTACTACATACTGCAATTTCCAGCACTCTTAAAGTTGGTGGTGATGTTAAAGAGAAATTTTCTTATGGAGACTGAAAGTATTTGTGGAAAATTGATTTTAATAGGCTAATAAGGTGTTATAGGAAAAGTAGCATTTTCATTTTCAGTACTTATTGTGTTAATGGAATTAAGACGAACATGTATAAACTTATTAATCAATTTCAAGTGATAATTGTTGACCAAAAGAAAAAAAAACTGTGTTTAAGTTTCTATTATAAAATGTAGGGTTTGAAAGATAAATGGTTTTATCAAATTAATGATAAATAATGCGCTTTATATGTTGTATAGAATGTTGTGAATGAAAATCTCCCAGAATATGTGGTTTTTCAATAGCAATTAGTGATTAAGTGACCCCTTTGATTGGTTATGGTGATATCCAGGTAGTTGATAGAACCTTCCTGTTGTATTTCATGTGTGAAATATGTATTATAATGGAATGGATTGAACATATAAAGAATATTATTGACTTGGTTAAATGAGATGATACAAAGTGTATGATCAACATACCTACAATAAATAGGTTTAAAATTCAGATTGCTCAAGCAATAATTCGTATAAACAATTTTACAAATAAAGAAGACAAAGTAGATTACATGGGTGATTCTGCAACTTGTTGATACATCTTTTGGTTGAAAGTAAAGAAGTTGAAATTGAGTATGAGGTTAAGGAGCAATATTAATTCCTTCCTGTGGGATAGAGCAATGTTGTAATATATGCCATTTATTATGATTACTCTGGATCATTAATTAGATAGGGTTACTGGTAAACAGGGAGTGGACATCAAGAGAGATCATTAAATGGATTGGTGGAACATGAATAACTTGGATCTTGGTAATGAAATGACAGGAATTTTTAATAAAGAAATTTTCTGAAATTTTTTAAGTATTTCTGATTATTAATTATTGAATTAATGGGGTTAATTAAAGAAATTTTATGTTTGATTGTCATTCAAAATCTTAGTCACTTTGTCAATGAAACTGAGTTCTCCCATTGACACAGTGGAGAACATCAGGACAATTTAATAAATCTGGATGTGAACTTAATATTTTGTAAGGTGATATAATTAAGATGTTAATTATAATATAGTGATAAACATGTTTGATCTGGAATTGTTTGTTGACCTTTGAATGATATTAAGAAATTTATTTCAAATTGTTTTATGTACAAAAGAAGAACTAAGTAAGTTTAAGTTTCAAATTGTTTCACGAGTTCTATTTGATATCTTTTGTCTAAGTACAGCTTGATTGGACAAAATGATTCACCTAAAAACACAGTATTGGTTACCTCTGATGGAGTGTTAGTACTAAGTATTTTTTATAAAGCATTTATCTCTGATTTCAAGAGTATTTTCACTTTCATGCAAAAGGCGACAAACTACAACTTTTCAAGTTCACATCTCTGTCATTTATAAAATTTACAGAAGATTTCACTGGAGCAAAATCGTTTAATATGTAACTCAATAATGTTTAAAGACTTTTTGACATAACGTTTTTGGTGAGATGCTTTGATTTCTAAATTCTAAATAATCTTCTTTAGTACATTATGATTCTAATTAAATTATAATTGACTTTCATTTTATTTAAATGAAATTGTTTCAGCTTCATATTGGTTGACATTACGTGCTTGACCAACAGATCACACTTCTGTTCTCCGTCAATATCTTGATAGTCCACAGTATCTTGAACAGTGAAGTTGCGTCCTGATGACTGCCCTAGAAAGCCACTTCCTCCCACTAGGATAGAGATTTTTCCTTAATGAAATCTGTTCTCTACAATTTGATATTTTAATAAGTTCATATTCAATTTTTTCGAAATATGCGTGATTTCCGCGTAATTTTGCGTTAAATAAAGGGAGTTTTAACACTTGGAGGTTGGCGATTTCCTTCCTCCCTAATAAGATGAACCCGTCGTTTTGACGGGCACGCCCTTTTAACCTGAATCATCCATGCAGTCGTTCGAATTTCAACTTTATCTTCTGTCTTGTTAAATAATTTTATTATTGTGCTAAGATTTTACTTACATGTGTAACAATTGAAACATGTAACAGTAGATAACGTGAATATTTACCATGACTAATAGGTTTTCATTTTATCTTGTCAAGTTCTTGATACTCCGTAAATTTTAATTAATGGAACCCTCCAGAATCTTTAAAGCAAAGTGCACAACTATAAAAGATGTTTCCATCACACGATCCATAAAATTGTTGCAGTGTATGTAGACGTTCCTGGACTTGTTCTTGCCTCTACATCCTCCTATCAGGATGATCTTGCGAATGTCACTACTCCAGAGAGGGCTGATTGCTCGAGGAAGATTTTCGTTTATTTTTGTTTGTAGACAGATGCTAGTTCTTCTGATAATTTGAAGATACAGTCTCCGCGAGAAATTTTCTCTTCATTTACCTACACGTATAAGATGTATAACATACATGCATTGATGACCGCGATATCCGGAACTTACACCCGAATTTCACAGAATGCAAGCTCGCCATTTGATCAAGTATGTCAATGCCATATATTGTTTCATTATACAATTGTATAATTTTATAATTATACAATTTGTGGCGGTTTCTTGGAGCTGTTTTGATCAACAATTACAGTTTGATACAATGCACAAACAACCACGCTTTTGTTTACTTTTCCCTGACAGGATGCCAAACACGTATGTTAGGCAAAAGCCTAGTACCCGTCAAAATGACTTGTCTTCATCCTTTTAGTACAAAATGTAAATATCGTAGTTAAATTTTAGTGTACATGGCTATTTTTCTTCAAATGTGTTGAATATGATTTCATATTAAAAGCCACAAGGCGCTGAATTTACAAACCACCTACATTGTTAAGAATTTTTGATAAAAAGTAGTCAAAATGACGGGTGCCGTTCTCTAAAGACAATGTTTTCTAATAAATTGCTCCATATATTTTCTTGTAAATTTTCGTCGTATTTATCAGAGGACGCTTAAAATGAAATAATTTCTTGTCTCATTTTCATTGAACTATATGTAACTAATAACTATATTATTAAAAATTGCAAATATTACTAATAATGCGAGAAATTATGTGATGTTGAAACATCACTGTATTGCTAATATTCCTCTACTTCACGACTAAAGGTGTATTGACTCAGTTGAATATAAAATATACTCCAGGTTCCAATCGGCTTTTCAAGATGATGATGTAGGGACTATCGGTGCGTCTACATCACTTTGCGCAAAATGTGGACTATTCCAAATAATTCAATGTCTTTCACTTCCCAGTCTTTTAAATGGCCTGGGGGTTGTCAAGTTCTCACATAAATTTTGCGGAACAAATCCCAGAGCTCCGATAACTATCGGAACTGCCTGTGCTTTTGCGCCCCACATTCGACTGATCTCGATTTCCAAACTTGTATTTAAGACGTTTCTCTGCCGCCTTGGTTACAACGTTTTGATCGCAAGGAACAGCCACATTTACAAGTAGATACTATTTTTTTTAAAATCCCGGATAACAATATCCAATTTGTTTACCGCTATCGTGCAATTAGTTTGAATTTGTTGATCTTACAATATTGTATACAGTCCAACAGTTGTCACCAGTTTTAGTGAGTGTATCACTTGGGGCATGTGTTTGGAACTTCCAGAGCGGTACAAATATGCCAGTGAAGGTAACTACACACCCTGTCGTGTCTTTTCAAGTATTCTTTCTTTGCTAGAATTGTACAAGCTGAGACAATATTATCAATTGTTTGTTTTTGTTCCTGGCAAATTCGGCTTTAATTATCTTGGGAAATTTTGATAAACGAATCATCATAATGTCGTTTATCAACGCCTGATCTTGGGTAGCTAATACAACTTCTTCCGATTCTGTCATTGGTGCGTCATCTTGATGACTGACTTCATACTTTCCCATCCCGACTGTTGCGTTGTGCCAAGAGGCGTCAGATGTGTCTGAGGCTTCTTCCTCTTTCCTTACTTGACTCACAAAGTCTATGTACATTAGCTCGAGGGTGGCTGACATGATGCGTTGTAAGTAGTTCTGTTTTTTTTTCTTCAATCTGTGATTTGATTTTCTTTTTCAATTCAATATACTTGTTTAAAATTGTACTCGCCTACAGGCACGGCCAAACTACCAATTGCAGATATTTTGTTCTTGAAGTTCAGAGCGGCCTGCCTGACATTTGTCACTATTCGGTTATACTCCCTGCGAATTCTCTCTTTCATTGTGTAGTTCGAGGTGGGCTCACATTCTTCAATGTCAAGATATTTATTTTACCTGACTGAAGATCGTGAATCACAATGTGTATATCAACTTCATTGCTCTCTCACTTTGCCTCTCTTTAAATTCACTTTTGCACATTTGTCAAGATTAAATTTCATGCAGATGTCATTGCTAAAATCATACACGACAGACAGCATATGGGAGAAAATCGCTTCATTCTTAGCAAATACTATAATATCTTTGTGAAACAAATATGATATTGGTGTTTCACCATGAAACTTACAACCAAAGTCAGTGTGTGACAACTGTCTAGATAGTGGAATCAAACTAATGCCAAATAACAGAGGGGATATCACATATCTTTGAAAAATTCCCCGGTTAATCTGAAAACTTTTTGTTTCTTCTACTTCCTTTCTACTGTGTATTAGGAACCTGTTACTCCACGATTTCATGCTAGGATGGAATGCATATATCTCCGGGGTCTTGAAAATTCAGTCGTATGGATCATTGATGAAGGCCTTCTGGTAGTCAGTATAAGGCAGGCTTAAATTATGTTATCTTCTTCTTACTATTGTTACTGTTATTATTATTATTATTATTATTATTACACTATCATTATTACTACAATTCAAAATATAATATACGTTTGCACTATTTTAGTAAACGTGTATCAATTAGATGTGCTGACTAATATTTTCACTACATTCTACACAGAGATTTCCGTCCTTCCTACTCTAAACTGGGTGTCCACATAACTCCAGATTTCACCAAGGCTGAACCTCCCCTTCATCAACTTACCAGATTAGCGATCTGTCCCGGCTTGGTAGAGAGCGTCATCTCTGGAAAATACAGAACTCGATCAGCTCCGGGATTGAACAGTTTATTACACTTACAGCGTGCAATTTCCTCCGGTTGGTTAGATTTTAAGGTTTCAAAAAATCTTAAAAGGGACTTACTATTGAACCTGAAGGTTTGGGATGGTGAGGATATGGGTTGTTTAACACGAAATAAGAACTGATACTGAACTTTATTTTCTAATTGTCAAGTGTCTCATTCTTGCGAAGCGTGTGGCGCAGCGCCGTGGCTCGGCGCAAGGCGTGCGCAGGGCGTGCGCAGGGCGTGCGCAGGGCGTGCGCAGGGCGTGCGCAGGGCGTGCGCAGGGCGTGCGGAGCGCGTGCGGCTGCCTGGAGACGCCGCGTGTCCTCTCCTCGCGATCGCCTCCCCTCCGCCGCGCACTTCCTGCCCCTGCCCCTGCACGTGATAGGAGATCTCTTCCGCAGGCAGACTGTGTGTTTTATCGAGATTTTTTCGAGTTGCCTTCTTTTTGTCGGAAATATTACTCAGAAGTTTGGGTTGTTGGGAAAGATACTGAGATATGACGAGGGGCGCCAAGAAGCGAGAGGAAGGGTAGAAAGCGCGCACGCAGCTCGCCTTTCTTATATTTCTTTTTTTTTTTTTTTTTTTTTTTCAAAGTAGAAATCGCTGGCTGTGGAGAGTTTTGCTACTCGAGCGTATTCGAGGTACTATTTAAATATGAAGCAGTACAGTAGAATGAAAACTAGTAGTGCTATAGTATGGCACACACTCTCGTTCGAGAATTTAGAAGTCAAGGAAGAAAGTGGTGCTGTTGTTGCACCACCAGTTAAAATAATATGATGAGTTCCATAATACCAAATCTAAAAAAAAGACATTTGGAAAATAATTGCTATTATGTTAAACAAATTACAGTCAGTAAAAATGATATAACGATTATAAGTTGTGAGATCATTTAACACATCTTCCCTTCATTCCATTTCTGTCTTTCGGGCGTGAAACTTTCCAGGAATAAAAAAGTCCGAGAAACTTTGCTTTATAAGTACATGCTTGAGTCATGTGTTTTTTCTATGCTATAGTTATTTTTCGGTAAGTAATGTAAATACTTATAATGTCAAATAAGTTTTCTCTTTTACCTTATATAGTTATGATTAACGCATGAGAATTAACTATATGTAGCATCATTCGTGTCTGTTTCGTGTTGCGCTAGGCAGTGCGGGGGCGGGGGCGAGGGCGGGGGGGGGGGGGTGGAGGGCGACCGAGTCACTCGCGAGGTATCGCGCGTCGCGCCAATAATCGAGTGGAGGCCGCGGCGGGCGCCGCCGACGCTCAATTGTCCTATCATGTAATTATCATCAATGCTGTCCGGGGTTAATAGCGGCGCTGCAATCCGCTCCCTGGCCGGGTGATGAATAGGCGATAATGGCCTGATGAGGTCAGCGGCGTCCGCCCCCGCCGCCACCACCGTCCTCGCCGGGCTTCGAAGCCGCCCCCGCTTCCTCACGCAGGAAGCTCCGACAAAGGACGCCCCCCCCCCTTCACACCACTTCCCCCACTCTTCGAAGCGAATTCGCACCAGCTCAGAGTAGTTAATGCACACCCGCGATCTGGGAAGGGATCTACTAGACGGTCGTCAGCTAGAAAGGAAGAGCGTTGTTAACAAAATGCTGTTTCGAAGATCTTGGTCGTTTTACTTTCGCACCAGCTACGTAGTATAGAGAAAGTATTGTAATGTTGCGAGAAAAAAACGATTTTTTCACACATTAGGAACGAAAAAGTGGATAAATCTGGTTTATATGTATAGTAAATAACTTACTCTAACACGTTGTGTAGTGAAAATCAATGTTTTGTGAGTCATTGCTACTCGCAAATTGATTGACGACAAAACGTGTCTTACCGTCTGTCTGTGATCAACACTAGTAGCTAAACCGTTAACATGATGTTCTCCAACATCAGTATTCCTGGACTGATCTGACAGATGTTGCCGTACTTTGAATTTGGAGAAGCATTTTGACTTTTGTGGGTATTTTACATTAAGTCTCAACATTTTCTCAAAAATAGTTCCGATTTTTTTCTCCTCCGACAGAACAACCGACGGACACTTAAAGAAATGACGCATTTTCATCGATATCCCGAATATTAGAATATTGCAAAAGTTCAAAAAGTTTTTCGGCGTCTTCCCACAACTATAATAATGAATATAGACATTTTTCTTAATGAAATCTATTCATCAAACAAAAAGGGCCATTCTCAATTTTTCAAAAATATGAGAGTTGAAAGAGGCGTGAAATGGCATGAAAAAGGCAATATTCAATTATTTCTTCCCTTGTGCGAAGGGAAAAGAATGAAGCATGACTTTTGCCGCACCGTCTTCATCGCACTTCTACGCATGAGATCCAGAGATACCCGTTACCTTAATAATTGTATAGAGGGACATGGAAGGCGGTAGTTAAACTGGAAAATGTTGAAAGAGAGGAATACTAACTTTCTCTAACCCTAAGCAGGTTAAACTTGCAGTGGTAAAGTACAAGGGTAAAAAAACTCTATTCTAAAAAACAGTTCTTTAAAAATTGTAATTTCCTTTTTTTAAATATGAGTTATTTAGCGTATTTTTTTGCAATTTATTTAAATTTGCAGCTCTTAATTTACCACGTTTCTTTTGCAAGAGTTTGTCATAAGTCATCAGATTGCAATTCACATTGGAACTTCGCCCCTCGGCGGGGCAGTATGAAATTCTGAGAATTCCTGCACATTCTTGGAAGATATTTATGGCTGAATGAAACAAGCTTTTTTCACATTTGTGTTAACGATATAAGATTTAAAAGAATTAGTTTTCACATTTAACATTCTACGCTTTGTAATGAATTCTATTTGTAATGACTAAGATGTGTTAATACAGACAGAAATTGTGGTATGATCATGAGGTGAAAACAAGTCAGGGGATACCTGCTAATATCGAGTCGGACCTCCTTTTGCATGACAAAGTGCAGCAACTCAACCTGACGTGCATTCGTCCAATTGTTGGAAGTCCTCTACAGAAATATTGAGCCATGGTTCCTCTATAGCTGTCGATAATTGTGAAAGTGTTGCCAGTGCAGGGTTTTGGGCACTAATTGACCTCTCGAGTATGTCCAATAAATGTTCGATGGAATTCAAGGCGGGCAATCTGGGAGTTCCAATCATTTACTTTAATTGTCCAAGAATGTTCTTCAAATCAAACGTGATAAATAGTGGTCCGGTGACATGACGCATTGTCATCCATAAAAATTCCATCGTTCTTTGGGAACATAAGTCCATGAATGACGGCAAATGGTCTTCAAGTAACTGAACATTACCTCTTCCAGTCAATGATCGGTCCAGTTGGACCAGAGGTCCCTGTCCATTCCATGTAAAAAACAGCCCACACCCTTTACCAGTTACACAGTACCATGTTAACAACGTGGGCCCATGGTTCAGTGGGGTCTGCGCCACACTCGCACCCTCCCATCAACTCTTATTAACTGAAATCAGGGACTCATCTGACCAAGCCGTGGTTTTCCAGTCGTCTAAGGCCCAATGGGTATGCTCACGAGTCCACGAGAGGCGCTGCAGGCGATATCGTGCTGATAGCAAAGGCACTGTGTCCGACTCCTGCTGCCGTAGCCCATTAAAGCCATTTTCGCCGCACTATCCTAACAGATAAGTTCAACTTACATCCCGCATTGATTTCTTCGGTTATTTCACGCAGTGTTGCTTGTCTATTAGAACTGATAACTACGCAAACGCTGCTGCTCTGTCAACAAGTGAAGGCCGTCGGCCACTACGTTCTCCGTAGTGAGAAGTCATGTCTAAAATAATGTATTCTCGGCACATTATTCACACAGTGGATCTCGGAAAACCGAATTCTCTAACGATTCTTGAAATGCAGTGTCTCATGCGTCTATCTCCATCAAACATTCCGCTTTCGAAGTCTGTTAATTTCCGTCTATAATAACATCAGAAGCTTTTCACACGAACTACATGAGTACAAATGAAAGTTCTGTTAAGGCACTGCTTTTTTATACTATTTGGGCGCCATACTACTGCCATTTGTATATTAGCATATTGATATCTCGGCGTTATCACCGTTAATTTATCTCTCTTTTAAGACAAGATTTAGGTCAATTAACTTCAGATCTTAGAGTTTTCAATATTCATTCATTGAATCGCTAGTAAAAATTAAACTTTAAGAAATATTTGAAATAACCTTTTCAGGATAGAAAAGAACATTCACTTTTCAATAATTCTTCTAGAATATTCTAAACAAGTCCACGTAAAATTGCAGCAAAACAATTCATCGACGTCATTCATTCTCGTCGAGAGAAATAAAATGTAATCATTAAAAAGGTGATTTTAAAAGTCCCCTAGGGCGCGCTTAATTCTCCCAGAACGTTTTTTAGATAATTCATTACAAAATTTGGTTTAACGATTCAGAATTTAAGGAAAGAAATCGCAACGATACATATGTATACATACGACGGAAACAGTTGGCCACGTAATTCGCATAACTTCAGCAATATTCTCGTAGATGCATTGGAACCATTGAAAGCACGTTCTAGAATTCTTTTAGAATATCCTAGAGGCTAAGGATTTAGCGGATCGGTTTGTCATCGAGGGAAATAAAACGAGCTATTGATAATCCCTACTGTAAGTCACCCCCACAAAAAAAAAACACTTAAAAATTAAAATCACTTATTTTGAAAAAGAACTTTCCGTACAGATCAGCAAAGAACTCCAGAAATTTCTGTACAGATTAGCAACAAATTAATATTTGCCCATGAGGAGATTACGGCCCGTTCAATGACATCTTATTTGCTTCGATTGGTGGACGAGACGAGTTCTAACCTGCTGGCCGACGGTAGGCCAGCGTCGGATCTTGCCATAGAGCAGCGGAAGATCACACCGCCACCTCCCGAGCAAAAACATGCACTACACTTACAAGACTAATGACCTGACAGACAGACTGACAAACTGGCGCAGTTTACTTGAGTACTCTGTACGAATTATGAACAATTATTACGATTTATTCTTTGCTGCGTCAATCGAGATTTACTCACACTAAGAGTCCAGTTTTTGAGTAATTATAATTATGTAGTTTTAGTTTTAAAATTAAAAAAAGAGTTTTTTTTCTCCCAAACCAATTGTATTCTAATATTCTCTTTGTATTCGTTGTAATATATCGTGATACGTTCGAAGGTTTACTTTCGTACTATTCGAAAAATGACATGTTATTCCTGTGTTAGGTTCAGAACTTAAAAAAGTAGTTTTGTTGAGATAAGGAAATTAATATATACCTTCTCATTTTACAGTCCAAATGAAATGTAAGTACATGGTCTGTACCGCGTCTGCATATTGTTTACTTAACAAAGGAAACAATTGTTTTAAAAAACCCTTCTGGAACGCGGGAGTCCAGATAAAAGTTCCCGCAGCAATATTTTACGACGACAAAAAGATTTTTCCAAATCTCAACGCGAGGAAACAAAATAATTATTATGAGTTTTATCGCGGCGCCCCATCAGACAACATATTTCGCCGGCAGGGGCGCGGGGTGGGGGGCGGGGGCGGGGCGGGGCGGGCGCCGCGTGGCGCATTCCAGCAGGGGCGTGGGGGGGAGGGGAGGGGGAGGGCTGGCGTGCGGAGGGTTAATGAGTTGCCTCCGCATCGCGCGAGATCTGGACGCGCCTTGATGGATAGGCCGGTGGTGAATAAGGAGGCAAAGCGCCACCACCCCCGGCCCGTGTCCTCCCTCCCCTCGGCGCCGCTCGCTGCCTGCCGCCTCTCCTTCCCACCAAGTCACGCCTCGCCGAAGCCTCTGCTTCTCTGCTTTCTCTTCCTACCCTGTCACCTTTTCCTTTTCTTCTTACCTTCAAATGTCCGCCATCTGTTGTATTTTCTGGTTAGATCTTCAAATTGCCCTTTTCTCATTATTCGGCTTCCTTGATTTCGCTCTCTCCCTCTCCCCTTCTCCCTCTCTGTCTCACACTCTCCCTTTCTTCCTTCTCTCTTCCCTTCTTCACACTATAGACTACGTACTTCATGTTTCGTTCCATTGAAATCAAATTTTATTTAATATTTCTCTCCTAAATTTCTTTCCTTGTTCGTTTTCAGGCCTCTCAAAACACAAGAAATCATATAGTGAAAAGATTAGACTCCGTATTACCTTAAAGGGACCCGGAGGTGTCTATACTGCTCATGTTAAAATGAGGGTGTTTGCTGTACCTTTTTTCAGAATCTTAAAGGTAGAGCTTTAAAATTTTCACAGCATATACATTGAGTCTTTATCACTTTAACACAGGGAAATTTTAATATTTAAGATAGATTTTAATCAATATTATTTTTTAATTTTACGCACATTTTTTCCATAAATTTTTTTGAATAATTTTCGTACAAGTCTTTAAATAGTAGAGTGTTTGTTATAAGTGCGAGGTAAAGTTAAGACTAAACCATTGGTAATAATGTTTGAAAGTTTGGTGTACCTAGTTCATAGATTCGGAGAAAATGTTGACAATGGCGTCTTAAGTTTCATAACCAAAAAGTGCTCGTATAACCAGCTGTTGGCGTTTTGTAGCGCTCTATTGGTTAAAATTAACTATATGACAATGTATTAGCATTACAAGTTGCAAGAACATATAGCCAGGGAGTTGCAACAATTGCTGCGCGATTTGATAACAAGGCACGAACGCTATGATTGGATTTTCATATGCCACGTGAGAGAATAGGAATAGAGCCTAAACTTCTCTATTCGTCTGCAGCAGGAACAGTATTTCACCTTGTGACATTAGCATAACGTATCGGCAACCTGTCGATTGATTACAAAAAAAATAATTGCATTTTGAAGGGAATAAACATTTTTAAAGCAAAAAAGTAAAAATCGAAAATTCTTTTAATAATAAATCTCTAAGCATTCCTCTCACTTTGCACTAAACATCCGTCTTCGACATAATGTCATTACATTCGTATTCATTCTTCATCCCACATTACCTCTTTTCTTGCTCCCTCCCTTCATCAGTTCTTTTCACTTGTCCCTCCACCCTACGCTCCTCACGCACCTTGCAAGTCTCACCTTCCTGTGCCCAGCCGAAGCAGCTATTACTTCCTTCCCTCTCGCAAACGCGCGACTCCTTCCCCTCCGCCTGGCCCCCTCCTAGGCTGCTGCGTGCTGCTTGCGGCTCTCCGCGGCCGCTGGCGTGCGGGGCAGGAGCGGGGGCGGGAGGGAGGCGTGTGGTGGAGGAGGGGTGGGGCGGGCCGGGGCAGGGCCGTGGAAAGGGATGGCTGGCGAGGGCGGGACGGCGCGGCGCGGGTCGGGGCGGGGGCGGGTCGAGGCGGGACGAAGCGCCGAGGAGCGGGGTGGGGGTGGGGGCGGGGGCGGGGCGGGGGCGGGGCGGGGAGCGCTGCCAGGCGAATATGTGGCGATCGCGATGGAGCGGCGTGGGAGCCTATTTTCGGCCGAGAGCTTTTCCTTCAAACTGTCAGCGGCCGCCGCCCCCTCGTGGGAATAATTTGAATTCTTACTTTCCCTAGATTGGATGAGATTAGATTTTCTCGAGGCACCATGTGGGAACACTGATGCAACGAAACTAGTTTCGGAGGGCAGCGATTGGAACGGGATGAGTTTCAAAAGAAGGGTAAAAAAGATTTTAAACCTCAAAACATACCAGGTGCCTAAATGTCGAAAGCTATTGATAACATTACTCAGCCGTTTTGCGTATAAAAATACACTCGCTCAAAATATTTGAACTCTAAAATCGTGATTATAGAAAGGCAATGTAAAAACTAAATATTCAATGCGAGATATTCATCCCACCAATTTGGTTGTGGTTGAATTCCTGATTTGCAATAATGCTAAAGTACTCTACTCCAGTGCGTACGGAATATTTTTGTTACTTTTAAGGTCGATATTTCTGTAGGTGGTAGTTATAATATTAAATTATTTTTCCACGTCTCTCCAAAATCTAGAATGTTTTAAATTCCCTTGTAGAATCGAACGCATTTACTACGAAATAAAATGTTTTATATACCGAAATTTAAAACAATAATTATTTCATAATATTTTCATCACTTTTTCGTATATGAGAACCATACTTCACCTCCTTCCATCCTCCTCCATTTACCTCTTTTTACCCCTCCCTTTTCTTCCGACAATTCCCCACCTCCGATCTCATTACACAAACCTTCAGTCTGTTGCCTAGAACTCATAATGAAACATTCCATCGATTATGATTTCCCATTTCGTAAAAACCTATGTATTTAAGGCCTCGCCTCTCAATGAATTTGTGAAAATCTGCCTCTTTATACGAGTATTTGTTTTGCATCCCTTGTCTAATAACATATTTTTCGTAATTACAAGTTTTATTTGTAACTTTTACATGTTCGATTTCATGCAAGGGCATTTCGCTTATTAACTTTTTTCTGAAATTCTTAAATAATTGAATTACTTTTAGATTTGCCTGAATGAGTTTGTTCAATAACTCATTAATTTTGATGGTGACTACTAACATGACACGTGTATCAAAAAGACACAAGCGCTGGGTAACCTTAAACAACTTGAATCAAATAATATCTAGAAATTTGTAACTTGTATATTGTCTTAGAATAATAATTTCAACAATTCTTGTTTTCAGTGATTCAAAACACAAAAACAGTTTGGCCGCAGCGTTTTAAAACTCATGGCAAAATCAATCAATTTTTAGTGTTAATGAAATAATTATAGGAGTCGTCATTGCCAACAGAATAGTTTTAATTATGTTTATTAAAATATTAACTGCCTCTAATTTGAAAGGAATCTAAATATTGGTAAATTTTTCATTAATTTTGTGTACTAAATTTCAAAATATTAATTGCTTTATTGAAATTTAATAACAAACTTTTAAAAATACATATATCATTTTTTTCAAAAATGGCTCAATAAAAAACTTGTACAATAAAGCATAAGCTAAATTAAATGGAACAAGCCCAATTATGATCAAAACTGTTTAATTTAAAGCAATTGCAAATAGGTTTTTTAAACTCGCACATTGATAACATTTGTATTACCGATTTAAAGGTGTAATGTTATTTAATCCATTGCGGATATAAATAGTTCGTATGATCTCTGATTCAGTTTCCCTACTCTACTGAGGTGGGCTCAGTACCTCGGCTGAAATTAATGCATTGCCTCTGACCGGAAGGTTCTAAGATCGAGTTCTAGCGATGACAGGATTTTCGCCCCCATCTAGCTAGGCCGCAATCAAGAGCTGTCTGGAAAAGAGTTCTAGCGGCATGTTGCCCTGTTCGGCAGTTCTCCATTGGTCCTCCTGTCGAAATTAGGCGAATGTCGGTGCAATATAATACACGGGCCACGGGCTGCGCGCCATCTATCGTTATCCTCCTCATCCCAATCTTGTGATCGTCTTCGCCAGACGTCACATACAGTTTTTTTTCTTTTTTTGACTAAATCTAAAATAAAAAAAATAAATAAATCTCCCCCGTTGCTTCTCTTTCGCTTGCGCTCCCGCTCCTCGCGTCGGGGGCCCAGGTGGGAGCGTTCCGTAGCTGGGCCGGTGCCCCGCTCGTATGAAAAACCCGCCAGCCAACGTGATGGTCAGCGCCGGATCTTACCATCCACCTGGGGAAGTCCGCTGTTAACGCTCGTGATAAAAATGTGCATACACTCATGGTACTAATGACCTTAGCAGCTGACGTGCCCGGAAACACTAGATACCTGTAATTCGTTTGAATAAATTTTAACTTGTTTTCGGGTACAAAAGAGCTCAAACAGTGACATTTAAGAAACAATCCCATAAAGTTCTCTTTTTTTAATGTTTACTGCTTGGAAACAAATGTGCCGATTGATGTAGAATTATAATATTGCGTAGCTGTTACAAATAATGTGAAAAAGTTTGTTCTAATGTAACATCATTAGTTTTACTTCATAAGGTCATTTAAGTAACCACATCAGTGTAAATTAACTTGCAATATATTTCAGGTGATTCTAAAGAAATTGCAAAACCAGTAACGTAAAATAGTTTATGTCGTGTATACGCACAGCTGTAATCCCAGGACCTTCGCATATTTTACTTCTAAAACAATTATGTTTGGTTTTCCTTCGGAAGCTCTTCAGTACATTTTATAAGAAAAACTGTAGCGAAACTGGCGACTCTTTAAGCGACTTTCGACTCTATAAACCTTCTTGCCACTGTTGCAAAAAGTAGGAAGAAGACCAAGCAGTCGGAGGATGTACCGAAGAATGCTACTCGAGCCAGGCACGAACTTTCTCTGATGTTTAAACGCTGTAACACTTTATTTCTGTTGACATTCTAAGCACTGAAGGTCAATATCATATATTTTAATCGACGTATGATTATCATTATAATTAATATAGTGATATTTATAAACAAAAGAAATATGGCTACTGCAATCGTGGTTCCTTTAATTCAGAATTGGGAAATCCACCGCATACCGTGCTAGTTTTCATATTCAGTAATAAACGAACTAAATATTTTCAACCAAATGCTAATCGCTAACATAATAATTTTTCACTCTTATTATTGGGGTTCGAATAAAAATGTTGACTCGCAAACATAATGACGTAAATAATGTATTACAGTTATTTTGGTTTCCCACATCGCGGAAATTGAATTACACGGTGTTATTATCTATTTTCCTACCTGTGTCATTCATTACGACAGGATTCGTTGTTTGCAGAGAGGAATTTGCAGCAAAATAATGTTAAAGTGCAATCAAAAATACGCATAAAAAGGTTGGAAAATTAACATATAAATTAAAATGTAACGTGGAAAATAACACGTAAATGAATAATCTTTCACACGGTACATTATTCTGTTCATCTGATCCGTAATAAGATATTAAGTCAACCACGCATTTCAAATATTTTGAATGTATCGAACATGATGTATTTGCTTTACACTTCATAACAAGATAGTTAAACGATAAATCTTAGAGAATATGGAAGGTGGTTGTGGCTTTTCTGTCGGGAATTCGCCGATTGTTTCTACAACGCCACATAAATTTATTTATATTATGTTAAAGAAAAAATGCTCAGGCAGGGATTCAAACATGGGAAATGGCAGTTAGAAACAAGCGTTCAAATGTGTTATAAAGATACCTAAAGCAGTATCGTTTATTGAGGTAAAAAATATTTGTAATGTTTTTGTGATCCACCTCATAGTAAATTAAAATTCCGCGAAAACTATTAATATTTTTGAAGAAGCGTACATGAAACGATTTGAATGTATATTATTAAACAATTCTTTCTTCTAACTGATTTTCCTTAATTTCTCCTTAGTTCCCCTTACTCTCTTCAATATTAAAGGGGTAAAAAATTATGAAAAGTTGAACTTTCGCAATTAAAAATCATCTTGATGCAGTAATGAAAAGAGATCACATGCCATTCTATTGGGAAAATCCAGAGAGAGACCGAGAAACTGGATACCCGGGCAGGAGCTTCTAATTCTCTTCTGGAGCTCCTTTTGCGGGACCTTCATCCCGACACTTCCCGCGAGCAAACAAACTGTAAATCAATTTAATCGTGAATTTAATTATTAGTTAGCATTTTGAGGTTTTCCCAATTAAGTATTGTAGTGTTTTAAGAGACTACACCATTTATACGTGTATTATTGCTTACATTGCAACCAGTTTTTAAACAATATTTGTGCTAAGTATTTGAGATTATTATTGGAGAAAAAAGACAAATCTTGACTATATTTAAGTTGCAGTTGGTTATATTCATTTTGCAATTGAAGTTTACATTCTTGATCAACAATGAGGATAGTATTTTCATTATTGTGGTTGAATTCAGTAAATCTGCTGCTATAAATTCATGAGTCAGTGGAAGTTGAAACTTTTATAGTCTGAATGAAGTAGGCTTGTGAAATAAGTATAGTGAACTATCTGGTAGAAAAACGTGGATTTCCGTACGGAAAAGGTTCGATTTTACTTTGTACACCCCACACTCTTGGTGAAAAGACTAAAAAATTCCATGTTGATTTGACAGGAGTGCGTGTGAACCAAGTGTTTTCATTTCACGCATTTGCCTGATGGACTCGATCATTTGAACGTAGGGGAGAGCTTGAAATATATCCCTCCCTCTGGGCGATCGCGAGAAGATGTGAACGAGAGAACAATACTCCGTGTGAGGCAGTTGTTGAAAAAAAATCTTTGTATCACTGTGGAAAAGTTAAGTAAGGAAGTTGAAATCGGTGTTGGTAGCATTGACGCAATACTCCTCCAATATTTACAGCTGAGTAAAATCTGGGAAAATGCGTCTCTTAATCTCTTGCCGAGGAACTGAAGATGCAACTTTGTTTTAGTGCTGCACCACGCAAAAGGAACCTCGAACCTGTTGGTGTGGCTGAAAATAAATCCAGAGCGGTCGTTTGTGGAAAGGAATTTAAATGTTGTTTAAGGGTTTAGTTCCTCGGGTGAAATATAATATATCGCTGGGAAGACTCCATTACGTGTGATTATGTAGATTTTGGCAGGCTGCTCGCAAACTTTTCTGAACCCCTTTCGTAAAAGATTTCTATTATCCCTACTCACTAGGGAGCTTACTGCCTCACCTCGGAGAATGCTGCGATTATGTCAAATTCAATACGTAAATCAGATTCAAATGTTTTGTAATTTCCTTGGGCGTGTATTACTCCAACTAAATTTAACATTTTTACTTTTTATTTCATAATTGCTTATTGGAGTTATTTCAGAAACGTTATAATTGAAATCTTTTATCTGGATGGTAAACTTGTATCACTGTGGTAAGTACAAGAGCCCGCTCACACGTCCGTTAAGCACGACGACTGGCTGGGAAGTTCGCGCCACTTCGTAACGGCATGTTGCAGCTTCGTGCCACACAGCAGTCAGACGGACAGCTCTAGAGACATTGGGTTCATTGGAATGCCGTGGTTAACTACCGTCTTTTTATGTTACAGTGGCAAAGGAATAAACGTGTTTCTGATAATCACTCTGTTTTTCATTAACGAATGGTATTTGACAATAACACCGTCATTTCTGTTTCAGTTGATAATCGAAAAAACGAAAATGACATTTAAAACTTGCAGTTAGCTTTTGGTTCTTATATACAGCTCATATAAGTTATGAAGAATTTTTACGAAATTTAACGCTTGCACATCTGATCTGTGAGGGCCTAGTGGGTAATTCTCCTACTCTTCTTAGCTGCTTGGCGTGACGAGAAGCGCGTCTCAAGCCTTCCTGCGGAGAGCTCGATGCCGTTAGCTTGCTCACACCTGGCAGCTTTCTAACCGCTTTAACCTAGCCCACTGTAGTGCGCGAATTAATCCGGACAAGTTCGTATTGTACAACCAATTGAAGTTGGTTGGCTGTAACCAATTTTATGCGCTCAATTAATGAACTTTTGGTCGCCTGTTATTGGCTTAACTACGAACAATAGTAGATCCTATCCATTTCAGTATGCTTGTGTACCAACAGGGTCTGTGATCTCGCCAGGAAACCTTTGTATTCGTGTTCAAATTGACATTTCAGCAAAGAACTGGACAACAATGGTTGCTCTTCATGAACACACATCTATGACTATAAGAGACATTGCTTCTCTTATTGTGAGAAAATATAGTGTGCCAAGATTTATAAAGGTCTATAATGATACCACCTCATTGCCTCCAAAGTGAGAAAGCAAATGTGGACGAAATAAATAACTACGAAATATTTGCTCTGTCCTGGTCAAATCTATGTCACGTGTTCAGAAGTTTATTATAGCAAAAGGAGGACACATTAGTTACTAATATACAGTAAGCTCTAACTCTATTATACATATAGTAATAAATGTGCACAATTAAAGTTCCGGTTGTCATAATTAATAATTTGCACACCACTGTAGCTTCTTGGTGTTGCCCCACCCTCTTCCCAGCTGCTAACTATTGGTGCCTACACATTTTTTTTACATTATCTCAATTTCTTGGTTACCCGATTGTAAAATTGAAAAGTGGATTTACGCATATTATAGAAAAGAAAAACATGATTCTATATTGAGCAAATTTGCATTGAAATATTTGGAGCCGTTCTTAAAGGTATGTTGTGTGAGCAATTTTAAAAAAGCTTTTTTTTACCTCATTTTCACAAAAACCTTTGCCTTTTTGATAAACTTCGTAAGGAATCATTGTGACCACAAATGGAAGAGTGATTTCATACCTCCGTAATGTAAATTTTAAAGCAGTGAATGATACAAAAACTATGCTATGATAAAATATTTTTTCACATTATTCCTAACGTTTGTCATTATCAAAAATGCAGAAAATGCAAGAAAAGTTAGACCTGCATTAAAGATATTTTTTAGAAATTCCTAATTGTAAGATTGCTTCTATTTTACTAAAAAATCCTCGAAAATTGTTAATATTTTCGAAAAAATGTGTGTGACATTCATTAAAAAAGTAATTGTGCAGGACAAAGTGAATTTGAAGAAATGAATCTCTATCATCAACAACGTAGTTGTATGAGGAGTCAAAAAATTGAAATGTTAGAGATTTTTGAAAGTTCAGAGAAAAGCAGTTAAAATCGTATACAAGCCAACATAACAAATATATTTTACTCACTCCTAGCAGTAAATTTGAAAAAAAGTACTTGTGCTTCAACGGTACGTACTTACAAGCATTACGTATAGATTATGTAATATTCTGCAATTTTTATCGTTACTAACGCACGTCAGCCATCACTTTTAAAACTCATTACCAATCGCAGCGCATGAGGGTGAAAACAAATTATATTATGGCTTACATCAACGCAAATTCCACTAACCGAAACTGCGTCCCAAACAGCGAGATACATAGTCGCCTAACAATGGAATTCATAAAAAATATTTTTCAAATTTCCCTAACGTGGCCACGCTTTCTTCTATTGCGACCTGATGTGAATCAATTCGTGGTCAACATTACAAAAAATACTTATTGGAGTATTTTCAAAAAACTCTACATCACATTCTCATTTTATCAGTAACGGATACGAAATATTCATATTATAATATTGGAAACTCTGCCCAACTAAACTCTTCAGTTATTTTACGAACTCTCTTTGGGATTAGAAGCGCGAGCAATTCAAAATTTTAATTTCCAAAGTGCAATTTTTAAACGTTCGCAGGTTTTAATGAACATAGAGCATACTAATGAACACCATGTTTGTGTTGCTTTGTACTACTGGAGGAAAAGATGCTCAGAGAAGTGAATTTATATTGCCGACAATAGAACCGTGCATTGTTAACATTGATATTTCAAAACATTCTCCAAAAATATCGAAAACAACTTTTATTTCGAAAACATTTTTTCACGAAATGATTGAAAACAGGGACGAAAAAAGGAATGAAAATACCGGTATTTTTTCATACCTCTTTCAAATACCGTTATTCTTTTATACTGATAAAATACCTTTATAGAACAGTATGAACGTCCATAAAAGTTATACTGATAATTTGAATGTAAAATAGAAAATAATGTTATCATATTAATAGAGGAAATAACTTCCTTTCGTTAACGAGTTTGCGAAATGCTTAATAACACACGGCTAAGACGCATGCAAACCCGCTCGCACGCACTTGCCCGCGCGCCCACTCACACGCTTTCTCTCTCTCCCCCTTTCTCTCCCCCTCTCTCTCCCCCTTTTCTCCCTCTCTCTCTTCCTCTTCCTCCTCTACCTCTTCTTCCTCTTCCTCTCCCTCTCCCTCTCCATCTCCCTCTCCCTCTCCATCTCCCTCTCTCCCCCTCTCCCACTCTCCCCCTCTCCCTCACCCTCTCCCCATCTCCCTCTCCCCCTCTCCCTTCCTTTCTCCCACACACACATTTGACAGAATATTCTCTGGAGCCAACGGCCAGATGTTCGTCGCTCACAAGAAAATAATTCCTTTAAATTGAAGTGTTTTACTGATGTGCACGTCCCCTAAAAGTAAAATGCATCTAAAATAGCTTTATTTTTTGCAGGCAGTTTTCAAAAATGTATAATAGCGGTAAAGGTATTTCTATTCCTGTATAAATACCTTCACTGTTGTAATTTCTAAACTTTCTATTTCTAAAATTTCTAAACAAATTACTACAGAAATTAGAAAAAATCATTTTTAAAGTTTCATGGATCACAAAACTGAGTTTTTCTAACAATAAATTGTACTTATCGCTGCAGTGTTATATACCTATCTCTAACTTTCTCTCTACTAGATATTATATTACACCATATATACTTATACCAGAAAGTAAAATAGATTTTTTGAAATGTGCATGACATTTTCTTAATTCTTTAATTAACTTTTCCGATTTTCAGTAGAGTATCTGAAATTTTCGAAAATTGCAAATTTTAAACTTATTCTTAAAATTTATCCCGACACACGCGGTCATTAAATGTTGATGAACCAAAGTCCCCGATTTTGAATCTCGGCATGATCAAAATTTTTTGCGCATGAAAAACAGTTTTGCAGGTTAAAGTATTATAATAGTATAATGTAACGTTACACATTATGTAAGAAAGTACTTTCTGTTGTAAAACCACTAGATTTCTTTACATTCATCGTAAAAATAAAATACAATACTCTATGGCAGGAAGACATTTTCATTTAATAGGGAATCATTTTTTGTAAAAAAAAACTGGTGTTTGATTGTATGTTAGGTTTTAGCTGACGGCTGAAATGTTAGTGGGTTAGAATTTGCAATACATGTTACATAACTGTTGCCACTGATTTTAAAAAGTTTTCGCTGATGTACAATCATTAGTTTTTGAAAGAAACCGGTTCACATGCAGCGATAATCAGAAAGGCATCATTACGTAATGAAATATACTGAAATCCTGAGTGAAACAGTCCCAATAGTATGAAATATTTTTAATAACGTTAGAATATGCGTGATTTAAGAGAAGGTGATAAAGAGATTCGGATAATAAAAATAATAAAAATAATAATAATAATAATAATAATAATAATAATAATAATAATAATAATAATAATAATAATAATAATAATAATAATAATAATAATAATAATAATAATAATAATAATCCGATCAGTGGCCGAGATCGCTATGGCAGTAATACCGTAGCGAGGAAGATCAGGAGTTCGAGTCCCGCCTCGGGCATCGGTGTATTTGTGTTTGTGTGTGTGTGTCTTCCTCTCACCCCCTCACTATCATCATGATTTCATATTCCGTATCCCCAGGGCTAACAACCCTGAGGGATAAAAATCAGATCCAACTAATTGCTGATTCCCTGATAAAAATTACATGCACCTGCCAGCTAGATAACGCTTCTGAGCACCGGTAAACGCACATTACAAACGTTATTTTTAAGATTCAGTGCCTAAAAACAGCAAAAGAAACAGAGAATGTGTGTGGAAGCAATTTCAAGAATTTTATGAAGAAAGAAAATGCAAATGGACAGCACAAACCACAGTGAAGAAATAACACACATGTTAGGAAATTAATGTGCGATGATTAGATGGCGAAGACGACAAAGAATATGGTATCAAAACTATGTGGAACGTTAAACCAAAATTATTCGGAATGTTTCTTGAATGAGTACACACGTGTGTTCAATCCATTCGCAATTGACGAATCCCGCTGCTAGTTTAGCTTGTACGTCTTCCATTTCAAATACTTCCACGGAATACCGAGACATGGAAAACTCAACTTCCTACAACTTAAATAATTGTGTTTTTATTAAATGTTCTTGTAAATATAGCTTTGTTGTAAATGTTTATTGAATGTTTAATGGCCATAAAAATGAAAAATATTTGAAATCATTTTCTGCATTAAGCTGCTAATCTATTTTTACTTGATTATAAGTTATTCCAGGAGACCGTGATAACTCGATCAACGGAAGTTTTAGATACTCTGGTTGAACGTTTGAGTAATTCTTAACATGTTCGTAATTCCTGTGATTTTAATTATCCAGTCGATTCATGTAATGTCTTAATTCTTGAAATACACTAAATATCATTCAAAGTGTTGTGATATTACTTATGATAATATATTTTTGATATTTCTTGAGAAAGAAAATTAAATTTTTGTACTTCATACAACTGTTGAAATTATCTGCAGAACTATTGTACTAAATTTCTGAATCCTACAAATTATTCGTAGCTTGTCACCTTCTGTTATGAACTTAGAAAATATTTTTCTAACAATGTTAAAATAGGAAATGTTATGTTTGCATTTTTTATCGCCAACACGGAAAAATCTCTTGAATTTTAGCGACCTTTACATGCAATCTGTTCTGGTGACCTTGCATGTCGATGAACTGCTTAGATGAATAATGAAAGGGCGATGCATATCTCGTGAATTAAATTTTCCTCTAGGGGGCGGAGTTGTGGTAGGCGCTTACACACCTTCATTACCATACACGTATTTGTCGTTTATTTAATAAGTTTTCTGAAAGAACACATAAATAAACACGTATTTTATGTTCTTAAGAAATATTCTCCGTACACAATTCACAAATATAAAAAAATAATAGAGCAGAAAAGTATTTTATATTTTCCAACATGCAAACTATTCATATTAAAGACATCTATTTCCCGTAAAACAAAGTTGTCAGAGTATTATTGGGTTTCTGTAGCTTTGTAGAAAATTCACGGTGTGATTCATGTCGGAACCTATTTGTACTGGAAGAAGGATTTAAAATATCCGTAAGAGTTTTTGCATTTGGCTAGGCTGATTCTGTGAGATGCGACGCGAAATTTAATCCTCATGGTGCTGGTATGTATTGTGTTTGAATATGGGAATTTCATGTAGCGGAAGTAAATTTGAAAGTTTGAAACTTGTTTGAATTTAAAGTGTTGTGGCTAAGTAATAGGAAGTAAAATTGTCCCTATCTTTGTCTTGTTCACTTAACGTTTCTTCTTTTAGATCACTGACGGCTAGATACTGACATTCCACACATAGTTATGCATATAGTAGAAAGGTATATATATACATATATATATATATATATATATATATATATATATATATATATATATATATGCATACAATAACAGTAAACTGACTTGTTCAAAAGATGTATCAATGTCCAAAGGTTGTATCAATGACTAGGCATGGAGTGACGTACCGCCACTCTGGAGCCATTAGTACAACCCTTTCTTTTAAATCTTAAATTGATTTAAATGTTAAGTCAAGTTTGTTCAGGCCGCAGTGCCGCGCGCGCGCTCTAGTGAGAAGTGGCATCGCCCACGGTCTCGACGTGGCTGGTCGACGGACGCAGCGGAAGGCGGAAGTTGCTCCAGAGTGTGTAAAAGGGTGCAAGCAGATGAAGGGCTACCTGGGAGGCGCGCAGCGAGGGGCAGTCGGGCAGTCCGCGTGGAGTGAACCAATCCGGAGGGGGGGGGGGCGCAGAGCGCTTCAGTGATGTCCTCTTCGGCGCCAAAGGGAGGGAACGAAATAGGGTGATAGGTAATGAAATGAAATGTGTGGTCAGCATCGTAGTCACAAATATCTGAGTTAAGGTGAAGCGACCTGAAATAAATTAATTAACTATAATAAAAATGTAATTAGCTTTATGAATATAGAGATTATCGTGAAAACATTTAAAGAAATTGCATTTGATGGTATTAATTATCACAATTTGATGAGCTTTTGTGCTTCCATCTAATCACATGATTTGAATTTCTCGTGAACATACAAAGTGCTGAAAGTCGATGTCGAGATTGTCATTGAAATACACATAAGGGATTCCTGATACCTACAAACTGTTGTTTTTCATTATGTCTGTCTGCCTGCCTGTCTTTTTGTTACCGACTCTGTAGATAGAATTTTCATCAAAAATTGATAATCCCTGATAGATATGACAGATCTGCAAGCTCTTTAATTTGAAAGTGAAGTTTTTACTTTTGGGGGGTACATTACATGAAGCTCTAAAGTCATTTTTAACCTTTTGCGACTTTCAAACATTCATAAGTATCGGTGGAATACGGACTTGGGTGATCTTTATAAGCACACTTTCTTTCAGCGAGACAAAAAATTAGAAACAAATTGGACCGTTTTTTGAGAATTTTTGAAAATATTTTAGGAGCGTTATACTGAATGCCTCAAAACTTTTAAATATTCCTTTAAAATTCACATGGCGTTGAGATGGGCCATAGTGAAGAAATATTCAAGAAAAAACTGTACGGTGTTTGTGTTTCAGAACATTGCCTCCGCCAGAGCTGTAGTACAGCATGGCAGCGTGGCCGAGCGCTGACATGGGGACTTGCAGGCGGCACGATCGAGACGGTGGCCGGCGGCGG
This sequence comes from Gryllus longicercus, assembly GCA_038098605.1. Classification (NCBI taxonomy): domain Eukaryota; kingdom Metazoa; phylum Arthropoda; class Insecta; order Orthoptera; family Gryllidae; genus Gryllus; species Gryllus longicercus. The sequence goes on along the minus strand of JAZDUA010000032.1, from coordinate 4,908,988 downwards.
GGGCGGAGGCGGGGGCGGGGCGGGGCGGGAGAGGGAGAGGATAGGCGGGGCGAGGCTGGGCGGGCTGAGCGGAGCGCGAGGCTGATCTCGTTAATAGACGCATTGGGCGGCCGGCCGCGCGTGTCGCGCTTCCAGATAGCGCTGATTACGAGCGCAGAATTAGCGCGGCCCCTCACGTGGGAGCGGAGCCGAACCCGGGACCCCGGGCGCCGCGGCCGCAGGCAGGCCGACCGGCCGGCTGGCTGTAATCGGAAATCTCCACCGGAATCAATACCTGATGATTTCAATGATGTGGCAGGCACGTCACGGCCGCGCCCTGTGGCCGCGCACGCGTGCGCGCGGCCGTGCAATCCAATTTTCGTCCCCAGCGGTTATTTTCATCACGGCAATTATTACAGACACGCTTCATTAATACACAAATAAATGTACGTAGCAACATTTGATCTCTCTCGCAGCATACCTTTACGGTCGCCGGTGGCAGTGTGCGCGTCGGTTTTGTTTCTTTCTGACAAATATGCAACGCGCGGCGATGCAAACGCAACATAGAACTGCGATTTTTATAGAAATTGAAAAGTGTGAATTTGCCGCTTGCACAATGCAGCCAACTGTGAGAGAATCTATTATCTATTTATTTTTCTGAAGAATGTTGTATGTTGTGTTGCAAACTGCGTGAGCGAGAATGATTTTGCAATATCGTTAATGTTTCTCACCTTTCAAGGACTCACCTTATCAATTGTTTTCGTAAGAACAAGTACACCAAAAAGTACACGTGTTTCCGATTTTGTCAAACGTTATGCATTCTGAAATGTTTGCAGAGTGTTGTGACAATTTCGCTGATAATAATATACTGTTTTAAGAGGTGATTAATATTTGCTTCTTCAAAATAAAACTCTTTAGTGCTATGTGTTCTGCATTAATATTTCAGGAAGCCGAACCTTAAGGGTTAATCTTTATTTTATCCCAAAATTTAATTTCAACCCAAGAGCTTCGTTTTAACAAAAAATACATATTTTACGAAAATCTTAATTTAACAAAATAATATTTTATCATTGAAGCATTTTATCCAGAAACTTTTTAACCAAAAATCTTTAGTTTATCTGAATACCTTATTTCTTCGATTAAATCTTAATCTATTCTCGGCAACTTCTTTTAACCTTAACCCTTCATTGGACCCACAAAACCTGGTTAAAAACACATTTGCTGGTTGCTATTTCCAACTCTGCTTTTTGGCGTCCTGGAGTAGGTGTCGGCAATAGCATGGGATGTAAGGGGCGAAAGACGAAGAGCGAAATCAGCCAGAAGGACGTGCAAGGAACACGGGAAGAGCTGGATAGCTTTTACACATGGAGATTATTGTGCAGCGGGAATTTAATAAAAATGTCTCGTCTAAAGATTCCACTGATGAATTGTGTCATAGAGAAACATTAGTAAATTTTACACTAAGATGCTAATGAAAATATTGAGCATGACCACAAATCAGATATTGCTGTGTAACTAATTATGGGGGGATGTGGGTGTACAGTCAAAAATGAAGACGTGTCTTGTTAGGTTTGGTTTGTGTTTTACCTGTACCGGTATTTTCGTTATCAGAGTAATTCTGTGAAACTTTCAGGTCAGAGGATTATCGCGTAGCTTTCTCAAGAGTAAAATCTTTTTTAATATATTCTGACTCACGAAAAACAAAAGGATAACTGTCAAAGAATATTGAATAATTACTTCAAATATTTTTAATATAGTGTTGTATATTGTTGCAAGAAATCTCTCGATAATACTAAATAAATCATTTGTGAAAGTTTCTTTTCCACATTAAATGCATTATTTTTATTTTTGTTTGATATTGTGTTAGTACAACGGAAGTTATCCAGTTTAAACACATGTTTCATTAATTACTTTCTTTCTTAGAATAGAAATAGAAGGATAGGGAATAGTGTGAGGTTTAACAGGCGAGAGTTCTCGCACGGGTTTGCTGAGGTAGTAGGGGAAAACGTGTACCATGGCACAATATAAAGAGCAAACCTTTAAATTAACTAAAGAAGAATAGCTCGAAATAAATGAACAACAAAAATCAAAACTCATTGGCCTAAAATACTACGTGAATTAATTTAAAAACGCAACGAAATTTAAAATTGGACAAAGAATAGCGCAATTCATTCGACAACTGCCAACACAACACACGCACGATTTAAATGTTGGTGGTATCATGAAGTCTCGTATTGTAAATAATACACCGTTTAATATTAAATTTAAGTTGTCGATTCACTAAGATATTCAATACGTAAACATATTTTGAGCAAATTCCCATGTACTGGAGTGAAGTCTAAGTCTACTGAATTGTTTATAATGGTAACAATCGTTATTTATTACTCAAAATATTAGTTTTATTATTTTTTGGCTCAAAATTACATTCATTGAGGTACGTAAAAACGTAGAAAATATTTCAATAGTTTTTAGTATACAAATAATTTTTAAATTTTCGCACCCCAGCAGCCTGGCGGCCCCCCTCCAAAACCTCATCTGTTGCTCATGACAAATCAAGGAAGGTTAATTAATATATTAAATAAACCCTGTATTTTGGCATGGAAAACTTTGCTTGGCTTTCTCAAGAGAAAAAACCTTTTCTAACATTCGTTGTGACTATCAAGGAAAGCGAAAAGCTAACTGTCAAGGACGATTGAATAATTACTTCAAAAGCTTTAAGAAAGTGTGAATAGTTTGAAGAACATATCTAAATAATACTGAATGTACTCTTATTGAAATTTGTTTTTCAACATCAATTGCATTGTTTTTATATTTATTCGATATTCTGTAAGTACGAAGCTACATTTACATATTTTTCAACAAATAAACACGTTTCATTAACAACTTTCCTTCTTAATGGAAAGGGTAGTAAAATGGATAGGGAGAGGGTGGGGGTTAACATGCGAGAGTTGTCGCACGGGTACGCTAGTTACATAAGAAATACACTTGCAAATCGCGTTCCGCCTCTTGGTATGTGCTCGTTCACGAAATTGTTTTTGCCGCGTCGCGTTTAGTGTGTTTATATCCTAAATATACAATATTACAAAAAAATCTTTACTGCCAGGTTCGTTGTGAACGATAAACAGCATGTTGTAACTGAATGTCCGTGCGTCAACACTGCTGAACAGTTCGACGAATGTGTCCGCTCGCGCGGAGCCTTCGGGCGAGAGGAAGGCTGGGGCGCGGAGGCCGCTGCGCGTGCCAGTGCTCAGGGAGACGAACTGGAAACTTTCAACGCTAACGCCCAGTGTGTTCGATACTGGAAATCATAGACTTAAAAAGTGATATAGAATTTAAAAAAAAACATGACTAACACCAATACGTTATTGTGGTTTCAATAAAAATATCCCCATTAACTCTTCCCCAAGCTTCAGCAGCAGCAGCAGCAGCAGCAGCTCGAATTCATAGTTTACGTGGGTCAGCAGTATCGTTCCCTTGTAAATAAATTCTCAAGAAGAAATTGAGTGTGACAACGGCTGGGAAGGGTCACAACTGGTAATCATCTGAGATGGGTTTTGAAACTTTACTGGAGGTCAATCATTCACTCGTAACGTTAAGAATATTTACGATGAAAAGCCGAATAAAGTAATTTAATTTATTTAGTTTCTAAAGCTATTGGCTCTCTAGATCAATTATTTAAAATGTAACACATTCATCAACGCAATTTCTTTCGTTTATTTGTTGCTGTTCTGATTAACAGGATATAATTAGGATTTTTAAAATTTTAATTAAATTATTAGAATATTTTTTTTTTTTTTAGTTTTTTGCTCTAATAAAACGTATTTTGTTAAAAAGGCTCGAATTTTTTTCTTTATATTTTCTCCTGTAGAGTATCAAAGAAAATGAAAATTTTGGCACTAGTCCAATTTCCGGCGAACTCAGTGCATTATCCAAATTACAGAAAAGTAATATTCCATAACTACAAATATGGAGATAGAGATTTTTTGTATTACATAATATTTGTTTTAAATTAATGGTGTTACAACAGCAAACATTTCCCGCATTACTTCTAAATTTGCAATTTTTGAAAATTTAGAGTTCAATAAACATTAGACCAGCGCTATTTTAAGCAACCTTGTATTAATAATCGTGGAAAGTTGTAGGAAAACACGGAAAAAATGTTGAATATTTGCAATTTGCGAAAAATAAGGGATTTCAATGAAAATGAGATCTGCACCATTCTCTTAAGCGCTCTTTATTCCGAAGACAAAATTGAATCCAAAAATTCGGCAAATGCTGGTATTCGCCAATCGCTTGTCCACCGGCTGTCGGGAATCTCGATCGTGCGCAGTCCATCTCCGCGCATTTCGCCCTGAGGAAAGACTCGGATTGGCGGCCGGAGCGTTGGCACCTGTGTCTAGGACGCTGCGCCCCCGCTCAGCCAAGGAGCTTCTGGCCCCTACGGCGGACGCCTATGCTCTCATCGGCGCTACTGTGTTGTACCACTAGTTTTTAACTCAGTCGGGTGTTTTGTTTTTCTTTATTTCTAATACGATTATTCAATGAGAAAAGTGATTTGGTCGCTGTAGCAAAACCCTCTGAGGATAAATTTATCAAGTGAGACATTTATTCTAAAATTAAATGAAATTACATGCCAATATTATGGACCAAAATTAATAATGCGCAATATTATATATAGTAATTCTTATGAAACGACTAAGGTGATGACTTCTGTGCACCTAAAACAAAAACTATATTTTGTAAGGATTCTATTTTTACTTTACTCGAAGAAGCTTTGTTTACGTCTTGAAATATAAATATCTGCCTAAGCATGTCTTTTTTCAAAATTAATAGGGTAATTTGCTTTACAGAAATGACTGAAAATTGCGAAACGTGAAAAATTGCTCATTTTATTCTCCGATGTTTCTTGTCGTGAAAAGTGTGTTTCTCGAAATTCTTAAAGAACGAGTAGGATAGAAGTTTCAATGTTATTATCTGAAGTGTCATGTTCAAGAGATAAAAAGGTAGATTATATTGTAGCACCATTACTTGAATTAAGCGATTAAAGAGAGTAAATAATGTTAGCATTCGGTAGAGAGTCAATAAATGTAGAAATGACCTTAAAAATCCGGATTAAATAAACATTTACACTTGGCCATGAATGTCGTCAGTCGGAATGGTGTAATATAATGTCACTGAAGTGATAGCAATGTTTCGTATAAAAATATATGCTATTGTTGAAGACTTAGAAAATATAAGACATCAAGAACACTCTAACCGCACCACAAATTTAACTTGGGTTGATCCATGTCTGAAACATATGTTCTTGACAGACGGCGCAAATCCTTTTAGAAGAGCAACATTTCCCGGACCAGCGGCGTCATTAAGTGCGCGACCGCAACGGATGCAACACGCAACGCTGCCCTAGAGACTTGGCATGCAGGCAAAAACTGTTCGCGCACCGGCGCCGTTAAAAGAATGCACTGGGGACGTGTGCGCTCGGACGCTTTACAATTTAAATGGTTAAACCACCACGAGGTGGGCGGGGCGGGGCGGGGCGGGGCGGGGCGGGGCGGGGCGGGGCGGGGCGGCAGGGCGGCGCCGGAACGCAGGGCAGGGGACCGCCGCGTTTATCGGACAGATGTTTATGTGGTGCGGGTATCAGTCGCGGCTTTGCTGTAATTGCCCAACAGTCTTCTGATCGGGACATGACATATCACGCCAACTTAGCGTCGCGCAATAAACCGATAATGGAAGGTGTCGCGGGCTCTCCGATTAGGCGAATCGGCGCCATTAACATAAATCTGCATTTTGTTGGGGGACGCCACCGCTCCCGCGTGGACTTGCGTTCGTTTCGCACCGACCCATCTGGCGCCGGCCCTACTTATCCTTTGCCCAAGTCGGAAGCTCCGATGACCTTAGCTGAAGAGCGCTTAAACCTTAATAATCATCGTCATTGGGTGCACCGCAGTGTGATGGCATCTGGCGGCTGGAAGAGAAACCTTCGGAGAGAAATGTTGGGCCAATGAGACTGCCGATGCTGATTCGGAAGAGACGTGCTGATGCATTTAGCGCACTGTGAGAGGTTGCATTGGTGGCCACCGCAAACTGACGCTATCTCAGGTTAGTTTCGGTGAAACTGTTTATAGCGATTTCTCGACAACCGATGAAGAACAGTATATAACTATTCGGTACCTTACCAACTCGATGGCACGAAGTGTGAAAGAGGGTGCTTAATTCCGACTCTTCTTTGATGTACGAAATACTTTCGCCAGCTTTCTCATTATTTTGATTTTTTTTAAATGGGGATAATCTGCAGATCGGATATTATATTAATGGAATTATCGGATATTATATATTCTGTAGAAATTAGAAAAAACATCCATTTCAATAATTTGAGCTCACGTAATATATTTTTCACTGAGGTCTTGTTTTTAATTCGTAATTAAAATTGGAATTTTTTCAGCATTGATGAAAAATATATACCGTGCTATTACAATTCAGAAGTAATGCGCGCGACGCTAGTCAGCGCTCTGGTTCGAATCCCAGCCTAAGTAGGTAGCTTTTCTTTAAACTTCCTGTAAGATTATAGCTCAATACACTTACTTCAATGATGAGAAGCAGTTTTCGTTTAAAACTCTTAATTTTAAGCTCATCAAAGGTCTTTGTTTTGCACAACAGGCTCTTAGTTTGGTTATCAGTACTTCAAGCGACGTGTTAGTAGTATATTGTATTGCCGTAACTGATGTCAAGTTAATATTAATAGCGCCAGAACGTTTACCCGTATTAATAAAAATGTAAGTATATTGAAGAGGTTAGAAGAAATAGCAGAACTTACCACATAAGGCTCTCGAGAAACTGAATGCATTATTATTATTATTATTATTATTATTATTATTATTATTATTATTATTATTATTATTATTATTATTATTATTAATTTATTGTATTGGTCGGCATTTACTGTGTTTTAATCAAATTTTTGTCAGATTATAACCAGGATTCGGGTTAATGTTTTGTCGCAATTTAGAAATTTTCTTACAATCCAGCATGTGTTCAAGATAACAGATTTTTGCGTAATTTTGAAGGTACACTTGCGTATTTGAATCAGTTCCAAACTTTATTTATGTTGTTTGACATGAAATGACTAGAGGAATAATATGGACTTTATGGAGATATCACATTGCCATTACCTCTGCTGCAAGTTCTGTGTACTTGGTTATTTTTTCTGCATTTGCTGTCAATCAGGTAGCCAATCTTTTGCTCTTTCTATACGAAAGTTATGTATGGTTTATTGTAATCAACAGTTTAATCTGTGGTAATTTCTCTGTCGCAGTACAACTTGTAGTTTGAATTTTCAAGTACTGTGTCGGGAACATATTTGTAATACGGACATGTCATTTGTTGCAGTTTGGATTTCGTCGCGAGTTTCTGGTGAATAATATTTGCAACTTGATAGTGCATATAGGTGTAATCTGTGTTGACCATTAATTTGATTCCTGATGTGATGTGCTGTAAGCTCTCAACTGCTACATGACATTTTGTACATATGTCATCAATAGATTGTTTGAGGATATGTTTTCTGTAGCTTTTGGTGTTAATCACTTGATCCTGTGTGGTAACCAAGGACCCTTCTGTCTAAATAAATCACCATATTTTAGTCAAGTGTTTAAGGATTTTGAGTATACATGAGGTTTTTACGTGTCGTCTGTGCAGTTCATTTCTTTAATTCATTATTTAATTTGTATTTAATGATGTTTGGTAACGAATTGAGATCGTAATGAAAGACATGTGAAACAACAAATGGTCCACCATAAACAAATAAAACAAGTTAAATACAAATGCTAAATAGAATAGAAACACTAGAAATATCTAGGATGCGAACTGTCCGCTACAAATTGAGTTGCACACATCTATTTAACTAAAGTGCCTTTCCCATCCATCAACTTTGATCAAAACTTTACTCCACGTAATTCGCACCTTATGCATTAATCAATGTTCTTTTTGCAATGACAACAAACTGTTTCTCAAGAAAGAAGTATTTGGATCAATTATGGAATTCTCTGAATACCAGGAAGAAATCATCAAATTTTGTACAAAATAAAAGTCTTCAATGTAATTTAATACAATCTGTACATCTTGAATTTAAATGTAATGTTTCTGTTTTAAGATCTTGTGTATTACTAATTATTGCAATTATTTTTTTAAATCTTCCTTTCTTTGGACCACTCATTTTTCATTATACTTTCCTTTGTATCTACAAAATGCTGTTATTGTGCCATTACCGTGTTATTGTGAATATTATAAAATTGGAAATATAAGTGGTCACTGCTCCTTTTGTTTGTTACTTGCATGTACATTTCAATAGTCTCTAATGCCCGTAGTTGTTGATGCAGCTGTAAATAATCTAAAAGAGAAATAGTTTGCAACAAAAAATTGAGATTGTTAAATCTCTACAGAATCGTATCTTTTTTTGCGTAAGAACCTCATTTCCTCTCTGGTCATAATTTATGGAGAAACGTTTGCTACATTTTCATCTGCCATCTTCGCCGACTGGCTATCGCCAGCTCAACAGCGGCTGCGCTGAGGAAGCTTTTCGAATGCTCCTCGCGCGTTCCACTGCTGATTTTTGTGCTTGTTCCGTTCGGTAAGGACTTTGATGTACGTTTGCCTCCGCCACGATAATACGAGGTCCAAGCGAACGAGGCCTTTCGCGATTCTCCCAAGCCCCCTGCTTTCGCTCTTGGGTGGAATTCCCTGAATGGAGCAATTTTCTAACGCTTTTCAAATTGTCTCCCGGCGCAACTCTTCCCTTTCCTTCTTTGAAATGTTTGGCCTCATCACTTAAAGTTGTACGTGAATCACTCAGGCAACCCTTTCTGTTGCGGACTTGTGAGTGAATTCTTGCAAAGCCCCTCCCTCCATTTCCAAGACCCCCCGCCTTTGATGAGACGAACGCACAAATATGCGACATGCACGCGATTAGAAACCACGATATCGTGTGTTCCCTTGTCGGCGCTCAACTTTCCGGACACGAGACACAATGAACAATTAGCGGGCAACTAAAACGTTTATCTTCAACTGTGGAGGAACCCTGTATGACAGCCCATTGAAAGTCATTTTCACTTCAAAAATACTTGTATGAGTATCAACATCATTTTGTACAGCTATGATTGATAATGAAATTGTAGTGCGTCACGCCTGATGATCTTATTAGAAAGGACACAAGAAATGAACTAATTCACCAATTGTAGTCTTCTTCATTTGTAAATTCAACATTTACTTTAATTTCAGAAATGCATAAAATTTTAATACTATTAATTATATACTATTGATCATATATTAAATTGAATTATAGTAAATAGTAATTAATTTATAACGTTGTTTCAAATTATCATACAGAAGAAAACTATTGCTTAAGCATTGTTTTAAAGAATAGAAAGGAAATAGCAGGAATGCGCGATACAAACTATTCCTCCTGTAAATGTTTTTACTCAACCATTACTCTTTTTTTAAGTGCGCCACTTTATTTCAAAATCTCCGGTTCAATTAATTTATGCCAAAAACATCCAAGCTACAATAATCAATGAGGATGTGAAAATGGTCTGAAAATTTGGAACATATCTTAAAAGTTTGAGCAGTAGAGATGCACGCCGAAGAGTAGATATATGCAAGATCTGACCATAGAAACGCAGCAAAAGTGTTATATATTCACTGCATATCAAATGGGGAGCCCTTAAACGTATCTAGACATTCAGTTCAAATTAATCAGAGGGAGGTTTACAAATTCTGGAACAAGACAATCACTATTCTCTATGACTAGAGACTTGAACGTGTTTCTGAAAAAACAATAGAAATTATTTGTTTTTACCAAAGAGAGGAAATGTGTGTTGTACGGAACGACGGCAAAGAAGTCCTGGTTTTCATTTTAACTCAAAAACAAAATTCACTTCATATAATTATAATTACTGAATGATTGTATGAAAGAGCACATGTGGCCATAAAATTGCTGGACTTAGCGTTGAACACTCAATGACTTTTGCATTTAAAATAGTCTTCGAACGTAAGAAAACGAGCTATTTTCGCTTTTCCGAACAGTAACGTCACACTTACATGTTATCTGGAAGAGCAATTATCTATTGATTTCAACAGATCGATTACAACTTATACAGTAAAATAGTAAACCAATGACGTCATATAACAGTTCATTCTATTTATTTTATATTTGCATTAAAATATAGTGTTTATACTAACAATTCAGTTTTAACAATATCACGCGATATTGTTAAATACTAGGCCCACTAACTTTCATTTAAAGAAAAAATCAGGAAATTTGGTTGAGTAGAAAACTCTAACTTCTTCAAAAACTCTTAGCAGTTTAAATATAAAACAATTTTACAATTTGTTAAATGTCAGAGGTTTGAATGAACATTGTAACTGCACTGCTTATCGATGCACTTTCATCTGTTCGAGCATGTCGCTCGCAAAAACGCTCTCGTCCGGCCTCCCGACGAGTGTGGAAGTGCATGTGAGAGGCGCGAATAAGGGTGCGGATAGGACAAGGAAGAGAAAAGAAAGATCGCGCACGATTCCTGACCCGTTTGATAAGTTATTCCCGCATTCGGCTGGTGTTGATGGTGGAAACCTCAGAAAACTTCCGATTAGAGCAGTCGGCCGCAAGAATACTCCTCCACCCAATGGTTAAAGTGTCAGATCCTGCCACCGTCGGACCTCGAGCCAAGGACTACTGGGTCGGAGGCATTGCAGTGGTATCCTGAGCCACCCGAGACGGTTCGCGTAGCGAAATGCGTGTGGAGACAGCGCTGCGAGTGCGCATCCGGGGAGCAGGCGCCCCTCCTCCGGCCTGCGGTGCCGCCGCCTCCGCCGCCTCCGCCGCCTCCGCCGCCACCGCCGCCTCCGCCGCCTCCGCCGCCTCCGCCGCCTCCACCGCCTCCACCGCTTACGCCGCCGCCGCCGCAGCCGCGCGTGGCGTCGCCGCTGTCACCGGGCCAGCTGTCGGCGGGCGCTGCCTGGCGGCGTGGCGAGGCGCGGAACGGCGCGGCGCAGGAGGAGCCGAGATTGGCGTCCCGTCGCCGGCGCCGGCACGCTCCCACCCCCGCCCCCGCCCCGTGCCAATTGAGTTGCGGCTGACAGCGCCCTTTTGTTTCGACCGCGGCGCCTCGTCGCTGACGCGGGTCACGTCCGGCGATGGCGCGGCCGGGGGTGGGGGGCAGACGAGCGTCGCCCCGCCGCGCGCCGCCCCCGCTTTAATCTCCAGCGATAACACGGCCTTGGGCGCCCCGTGTTATTGTTTGGTCGCGGAGACGCTCCCGATGGCCGAAGCATCGGGCGCCGGGTTTAGCTGCAGAAGGGGGGGGGGACAGTTGAAGCGGGACCCGCTCAGAGTCCCGTCGAGGCGTTTGTGCGCAAATCCCCCCTCCGCTGCAGAATCTGCTCGCTTCTGAGTGGGTGTTTCACGTCGTTCTCGTATTCCGTAAGGAATCGTTTCCGACATCTCGCTAAAAGACCAATCCAGCAAGGGCTGTCATTTTGGCACAGCTATTTTGAGGAATTTAAAATACACATCTCGAAACAGAGTTGTCTGCCCTCTTTTTCTTTCCTTTTCGTATTGTATCTTTTGGCAAATATACGTGGCTTAGCATTGCACAGTTTAGAATACGTTACAATACAATTTAGTAAAATAGTATGCCGATGTTTTGTATTTTTGTCGTTAGATTAATAACCATAATCAGTAAGTGTCACTAGGTTAGTCAGTAGGTTACTTAGCAAAAGATAAGATAGGAACAAAATTTGATCTGTCAATGCAGCATACCATTAGAAAGTTTTATTTGTAATTGGTTGATTGCTCAATTCTGTGTTATTGTTCAATCAGTGCCAAAAGAGTGAACTTTTCACAATTCTTTTTAAATAATCTTTTTCCGACACTGAGTGACAATGACCTTCAAGTGGGAATCAAAAAAGAATGACCAGTTTCCCTGGCTAATATATTTCAGAGAAAGCTGTAAGCAGGCTTATGGTCCATTATAAAACAGAAAAAGACATAAAATATTGTGCTCCTTATCACACCTGCTCATCACCACTACTTCAAGTGTATTTGTGTTTATTACTTCTGACGATGTTGAAGTCATAGTGGTACTGAATGGAAATGGAAATAATTATGTTGAAGACGTGTGATTGTAATAAAAATGATAACTTTGTGAATAATTCATGATCATATTTGCAATTGGTTTGAGGTTGGATGTGTTATTCTGCTGTTCCCAAAACATTCAATTCATGACTGGTTGCATCTCCATTTTAGGTCAGTTCTTTATTTGATTTCGGACGTTTGCAACAATTATTTAAACAGTGAAAAGACTAAAGTCATTTTTATCTGTCGGGGTCGAGCTTCAATGAAGCTACTTACATCAACCCTGTCATCTGCTTGTAGAGCGTTGTGTGGGGGCTACCCATACTCCCTCGCCATTTCCTCTCCTCCTCAAGTTCACCAGACCGGGACTCTACCTATCTATAGCCCGCTGAGGTGGTAACGGACCTTCCTACTTAGTTCCTCGGTCGCCTTGATTCGCGGTTGGGATCCTTGAATTCGTAGCCGAATGAAGAGTAACGGATGATTGGTGGAGGATAAGGATGAAATGTACATTGGCAGAAGAATGGGAGTATTCCGATAAATTCTACTGCGAACCCGCTTTGTCCACCACAAATTCTATTTGGTACCGCCTGGCGTCGGGTACCAGCGGTGTATCTTCGCCGGGCATCGGGTACCTTCTCCAATCAGAAGAGATGTAACTCCTTTTAAAACCTTATACAATATCTGTAACTGAACAAAATTAATCAGTAATGTCCATGAGTTAAAACTGAACTTTGGTGTTAGATTATGCTTAAGAAGAAAGTCTTTCAAGTAGATGTTAGCTTACAGCCCCCCATTCTATTACACAACTGAAAACTTGAGCATTCATCTTCCTTATGCTTGGTGTCAGTTTATATTTGCGAGTGTCGCCAGAGTGAGCTTAGATGATCAGAATTTTCTCTGATTTTTGACAGAAATATGTCTGGAAGCAATAACTAGATTATTACCACAAATTTGTGTGAAGTATTGGGTGGTAATTCTGGAATATACAGATTAACCAAAATTGCTGTAAGACTTAATATATAATTTAGGCCATCGTTTAGCCTTTCCAGCTTGTTGTAATGGGTGTTGTCGTTCTTTAATTAGTTAGTAATCTCGTTATTTAGTTTTCCTAAACTTAAACTTAAAATTTTATTTTAAATTTGAATACGGACTTTCATTCAATTTAATTTTTATTAATTTTCATGATTTGATTTCGTTTCATTATATATTAGAAATCGGAATTTCGGAATTTACATTTCCAACATTCGATGAAGCTTCAACGCCCGGTTTGTTGAGACACCAACTGCCACTGCGAAAAAGTTTGTGCGGTGGTAGCACCATTAGTTATGGCGGTAGCGGTTCACCCGGTGGATTAAAAAGGCCAAGTTACGGCGCAGCATCTTATGAATGCAATAACTTTCTCTGGCAATGAGCTTGGAGAGGACGGCAGCTGATAGGGGGTGAGCAGCGAAGAGGGGTTCGCCACGTCCAGAGAATGTTCGCAAAATGTTTCCCATTCCTTTTTGACGTTTTCGCCAATGATGAACGACCAAATATTTTTGTATACATTGTGTTGTCATTTCACGGCCTGAATGTTCTGTAACGCTGTATAAATAATATCGTTACATTTTATACTTAAAGTGTATTTGGGTAAAAATTAAATTAGAATTAAGGTATTGGTTGTATTTGATAATGATTTGGGGGATGTTTCCTACGACCTCTGCCATTAGAGACATCTGTGCTGGTAGTTGTAGCTCATGCGAGAAAGAAGTAACAATAATTTGAGAGGACGGGGTTTGATTCTCTCAAAATCATTAGTCTGGTCTGCCACACCTGGATATTGACCAACCCAGGGAATCCAATGCCTTTCTGTGATATCACTGCTCTTACAGCCTTACCCTGCAGCCTGGAAAGGAAAACGTGATTTCATCCATTATTAATATCGGTGTGGCTTCGGGATCAAAAAAGTGTATGTTGGTAGTAGTATTTTAGTAAGAGATGGCTTCTTAACTTAAAAAAGAAGATAAATGCGAACATGAAATGTCTGTAAATGCCTTCTCCATATAACCTCATGTGAGCTATCTTGAGACTTGAGCACCAGTTGCTCGTTAACTTCACCACTATACTTCCGTCTACAGAGCCCTCCAATAACGTTATTGATCTGGGGTCATTTCTAATACTTACTTTAATGTCCATTTACAGCCCCACTTCCAATAATATTTTATCGCCCGCTGTAAAAGGAAGAATGACACAAAAAGATAAAACTTCTCACATTTATAACCTTTGGGACACTTTCGGCGAAATTAATTGCTGAGATCTTCAGGGAAAGAAGTCGTCTCTCATCATATTACTTATTTATTGCATGGCAATCCTTGGCGATAACGATCTTCAAAATAATTAATAATGTGTTGTAGAAGATCGAAAAGACTTGTATGTCTTTCAATGTCGGACATTAATTTTACCAAAGAGACGAGTTAAATTAGAAAATCCTAGAAAGTTTTGAGTTTACTATAGCCCCTTTAAGTATTCTAGTGTTTTTTGTGAATTCTTTTCAACTTGTTTGGATCTTGCTACACAGTATAGAGAAAATATTGAAATGCGATTGAAAACAATGGCGAATTTTAGAGAAAATAACTCTTATTGCCGTGCCCTGATAAAGAAGATAAATCTCGTTCCTATATGTAGTAAATTATATCCTTTTAACATATCCTGTAGTCACAATCTACTATTTGTGGGTTATTGTTACCGCAAACTCCATTGACCACAAAACTTTCTTCTGTCCGTCTGTCAATTTGATTGTGTTTGTGGTGAACGTTAATACTTAAAACGTTCAGATGGTTCTCTCAAAAATTAATATACTTCAATCACATGAACACTATCACCTACTAATTTGATACTTGCATCACATTTGTATCGAATTTGATACTATCTGTAAGTGTTTTGATTTTCAAGCGGTACTTTATGTAAACCCTCAACATTTCCAAAATATTCTCAAATATGGCTCCATATTCTTTGATTAAACTTTGTTCTGGGTGAACGCAACGTGTACTTACAAAAATGCGGCAGGACCCATTTTTGTTGAAATCTCAGAATGTTGTAGATGTGAAAAGAATAAAAGATGCGAGAGAGCATGCGCAGCCCGGCGTTCGCTTGAGCGCGTCATTACCGGAAGCACTTCAGGCGGGGGGGGGGGGCGGCGGCTGCGGCAGCGGCGCTGCGCACCTCGCGGCTGAATAAAGCATCGGCGGCGGACGGGCGGCAGTCCATCACTGTTTGACGGACGCACCTGCGGGCTCCGGGGGCGCATCCATAACCCCAACGCCACGGCGGGAAAAAGGTCCTGCCCGCCCCCGGGCCGCCTTCCGGGGCATATTAAAACGAATGGGTCGCCGCCCCCGCGGTCGCTGCCCGGCCGCCCCGCCCCTCCCCGCCCCTCCCCTTCCCGGCCCCTCCCAGCCGCCGGTTCATTTGCTAAATACGTTAGCGCCGCGGCGCTGGCGTCGGCGTCGGCGGCGTCGCAAGGGCGCGGGCGTCTGGTGGAGCGTGGCGCGCGCCGCGCTGCGTGACTGCCCGTCGCCCGTCGCGCGTCGCGCAACGCTCGCCCGCGCCCCGGGGAGATTGATCGCGCGCCGCCGCCGCCACCGACCGGACGACGCGCACGCTCCGCCGAAGAGGTGGCGAGCTCTGACACTCTTCACGGCCAGTGCACGCAGTCACCTCATACGCAAATTTAGGAAACCATTTCTGGCGTGTAAAAAGCGCTCCATAAAACACTTTCTTACATCCCTTAGTAACAAGAGAAAGCAGTGTAATAGTGACGGAATACGGCGAAATTTCGACGAAAAACTCTTATTGATGAGGCCTGGTAACGAACAAGTTGATAAATCTTGTTCCTATATCAAGTAAAAGACCTCCTCTAACAGGGGATTGTGTTCCGTGGTCGACGTGATCGTCTCGAGGCGATCTACTATCTCATTAATTGCTCTCAGAAGTTCTATTAAGCTCTGTTCCCGATTTGTAATTTACGATGGAGCAACTTAGAATTGCTGGTAGTAAATGCAGAAAAGGAACTTCTTAGTCTCGTGGAGAAGTCTAGCAAACCCAGGGGATTCCAAAATGCCTAGGAATAACCAAGTCTTTAAGTAGGAAGTGGATGCTAGTTAATGCAGCATAAAGAACATTGTGTAGTCAGAATCCATGTATGGTGGGTCCTTCATACTGAAAAATGGATGGAGGACAAATGGTCTTTCTGTCTTTCCGACCGTCCGTCCGTTCATCTGTATGTGGTCAACGCTAGCGTCTAAAGTGTTCAGCTTATCCCCGTACGTTTCGGAGGTACTCGATACACTGCGAAATGGTTATGTTGTTTGGGGGTACTTTATATTAAGCCTTATTCACATTTTCAAAGAGTTCTTAAAATGGCTTTAAATGTTTTGATTAAAATTTGTCTTTGAATAGTGAGAAAGACTTAAAAGACTGGAGCCGGTTTCATTTTCTTTGAAATTCCTGATTTTGAAAAATTGTCTAAGACCAATTTTTCTTAGTTCAATTTTGGTAGTCTCAGGACACATCGTATTTGAATATGACAACTCCTTCGCTCACCCGCGTCACAGCGGATTCAAGTTCTGATAATTCCCTTTCTTTGTTGGGAGATATCATAGCTCTAAGAAAAACAGTTTTAATTGTAGAATTTGCGTTGATATTTGATTTAAAATTATTAGTTTTCCAACCTGATATGCTACGTTTTGTAATGAGTTTTACTAATAATGACCGATATGTATTAATATAGACATAAATTGCGACATAAATTGCGATATAAAAATATTACGTATCGATTACCAAAGGAAGAAAGTACGTGTTTTGAGCACCAGTTTTTCAGTTTTTTTAGCGTGTTTTATTAGATCTGTTGTGGTGAACTGTTCGATCTGTCAGTACAGTTTGGTTACAGTACAGTTTATAGCTGTTATTTTCAAAAACATTTTCTGATATACTATATATGGGATAAGGTATAATATCATTACATGGTACTATATCACAATTATTGACATGTTGGCCATGGATAATTCGTCTCACTATATCGTGCCTGTTTCTATACTCAGTCGGGGGTAATATCCCTACAGCCTGAGATAATATTCTAAATATCATTGCGTTGACTTCAGGGGCCACATTCATCACAGGACACATCTGGATCTCTGATGATATATTTCATAGAATTCTTCTTTTCAATAACATGATCTTAGACTGTAACTAAGAACCCCTCGGTTTCGGGAGATTCCAATATCAACTACTGAACCATTTGTACGACATTTCAGTGCCGACATCTCAGTCGAATATCTACAATGAATTGTCCCCTGCTTTCATAGCTCCGATTCTCGGTCGAAAAATGGTCGCTCTAGTTCCATTTATTATTGGTTGAGGCTTAGAAGTGTATAATCATTATATACTTCCTGTGTCACTCTAAATGGTATTATACAGATATCTTCCGGACGTAATCCTTCCTCCTGAAGATTTTATTTGAGTGAATATTTCATGACCACCCATCTTTCTTGGGAGGCTGACTCTTTAGATTGAGTTTTTGGACGGTTGAGATGTAATTTGGTCATTTGGACACTGATAAGGTATTCCAAGGATGCGATATCCGTTCTTGACCATTTGACGACCCCCAGTGAGAATGAAGTTCTTGGCATTTCATACATACTAATTTCTGCTTTACAAATTCGTGAGAAGAAAAATGTTTTATGTTACCATATTTTCATTCGCTTTTTTTTTAATTTTGACGCCTAACCACCAAATGAACAATTGACCTTGACACAAATCCAGTCTCAACTCTTGCATTTCTGAATATATCTTTATTTTTCCCAAAATCCGCGGCACCAAGCGAGAGAAGAACGCGCAAAATCATATTCCACATTGGAACATTTCTTCTCAGCGCAGCTGCCATAACACGGACTGGGAGGTAACGCAGGATGCTACGCTTTCAAGGAATTTAAATTCCCAGAAGGTGCCAGTTCGATTGCTACAAGCTTTTTTTGAAAAGTGAGCCAAGAGTAATCAATGGCCACTCCATTGTTTCTACATGGGACAGAGTATTTTTCGATAGTGTCAAGAGTTGTTAGTGGTAATTCAAAATTAGTGCCTTACTGACAATTTTCGCTGGCCTCAGAATGTATACTCTTTGAATGCTATGACAGCTGGCACGCACGCATTAAACGTGTGCAGACTCCATCAGATGGTAAGCTCCAGGCAGAGATTTAATAAAAGCACTGAATATAACGCCAAACAGGTGACACATACTATGGGTATTGATATATTACTGTTTGTAAACAGCTTTTAACGCTTGCATGTGGTGATAACATAATTTTTATATTACAGGAACCCTATCGTTTGTTGCTGTATGATTTTACAAGCGATGGCGCAAATTTTATCTTACAATCTTACTAGTTTCCCAGAAATGTTGATAGCTATTTCGTTGCTTGAACAGTTTTGAATATACTTTTCATTCTCTTAAGAAAATTCTTTCTTTCTCTTTAGTTTTACTCTGAACTTGTGCAACTTGTTTTGTTGCATCCCTAGGTACTTGTAGAGCTCATCTGCTCTTAGAGCTGCTATAATCACTCTTGAAATGATTTCGTGTTCTCTTGCGTCGATGAGTTAACCTTCGTTGATGTTTTGTCTTTTGTATTTTCCAATACGAAATTGCAGTCCTATGTCGGTGGAGAATCTTACATTCGCATGTAGGAGCTGCCTTAGGCCCTGAGTAGACCTTTATAATGTGTACGTACGCTAGATGACTTACAATGCATTTCCCTAGGCCTTTCAGTTCATATCCTACTCCCTAATGTTTCAATAAAAGGAGAGGAAATTAACGGCACAATAAAATCAATAAGAGCTTAGACTCATCCTGAGAGATACATCTGTGTAGTCTTAATGTTTTGGAGACGGATCTTTCATTATTTGATGACCTCCTAGATAACATAATTAAACAGATATGGTGATCGCACTTTATATCAGACGTCTGAGACATGAAACTGACGATCACAAACAGCTCCTTAGATCCAAACAAACCATCGCAACAGTCTTTCTGGATCTATTAAAGAATATTATTTTGTTCGCTGTGCTATTCTGTGATTAACTTTAAACAGCTAGATATGATTTTATCTAAAGCATTGGGAAATGTGATAGTTTGAAATTGCCCGGAGTTGGTTATCTTTTGAGCTTGCCGGCTCTGACAGGGACCTATGACATGATCGTACCATTGAGTTGGATTCTAAATCTTACATCAATCATTCAGGAATTATACTCGCTGATTGTGAAGTCTCTTACCTCTGCATTTCTGCTCGGATTTCGCCTTGATTTCCTGTATTCGAATGCGAAGGTAATACAATCTTGACCTGTCAATTGAGGCTTTTCGATCAGCAAGGCTCTGTTCCGTAAAAAGGCATAGTTGTGGGAATTGTTCAACGAAGTTTATATGAAGCTTTGCCCGTACACTACACAATCTGTTCGGCAACGGGTAGTACTGAAAAAATCTTACTATTGTTTCATTCATGTCAGCACTCCATTGCGTTCTCCGTCGTAGCAGGCTTGCTTGAGTGGTTTCGAGTTATGTCCGCGAAACACAGTAGGCAGATGCAGCTAGTTCGTGACTGCTGCTTGCATTATCTGTGATAGTTTCGGATATCTCAGTGAGCGCCCATATGAATTCAGCAGCACACCACCAATGACTTGCAAACAGTCACGGCTAGATTTGGCTTCAACTGTACATTGGCGATTTTCAAGAACGACTCCATTATCCGAGGCCTTACGACAATACCATAGACTCTCCATATGACTCCGGGCTTGCCATCTCTAAGCTTCCAACCTTGCTTTCCTTTATCTCGCTAACTCTTCTATAAGGAGGACTGCCGTTTCACCTAACTGTTTTTGAGGGTAGGGTCTTCACCTTGTTTCTTCGGGATTGTGGGTCTTCTCTCCTCTGCTCTCTGAGTGTTAGAGTATGTGTGAAAATTTAATAGGTATCAGGGGTCTCTAAATTACTTCATCCAATCGTTGGTTCCTGGAGGTGGGGAAGGAAGGATAGGTGTGAGAAGGATTTAATATAATTGGAAGGGAATGTGTCGCGTCTTACGTCAGAAGGCGTTCCCATGGTGCTATTCTATTGAAATCCCCGGACACGTGACTGAGATCGGCTTAGCTGGCTTAGCTGGCCCAGGGCATCAATTGATGCCATTGCACCGCCTCCACCTAGAAGGTCTTAGGGTTCGAGTGCCCACGCGGACAGGAATTTCGATTGTTTCATAGCTAGAGCGAATTCCGTGGAGGAGAATTGTAGTGCCTGGCTGCTTTGATCGGAATTTTTGCATGGTTTCTGTGACGAACATCAGGTAAATCTCGGAGTAGTACCCTAAAAAACAGGGTACGGATTGCGCCCGATCATTCCTTCCTCTTCCTTGTCATATCTCACCCCCCTACTTACACACACCTAGTACACTTACACTATGTGATCAAAAGTATCCCGATACGTCCAAAATGGCGTTATGGTGTAGTCATCATTTTCATGGAGGGGGCTTGCACCCCTTGTTGTTTTGTGACACTATCACGGCTCAGACCTACGTTGATGTTTTAAATACCTTCGTGCTTCCCACTGTTGAAGACCAATTCTGGGATGGCGATTGCATCTTTCAACACGATCGAGCACCTGTTCATATTGCACAGCCTGTGGCGGAGTGGTTACTCGACAATAACATCGCTGTAATGGTCTAGCCTAAACAGAGTCCTGCATTGATTCCCATCGAACACCTTAGGGATGTTTTGGAACGCCGACTTTCTGCCAGGTTTCACCGACCAACATCGATACCTTTCCTCAGTGCAGCACTCCTTGAAGAACGGGCTGCCATTCTCCAAGAAACCTTCCAGCACCTGATTGAAAGTATGTCTGCGAGAGTAGAAACTGTCATGAAGGCTAAGGCTAACGCCCTATTGAATTCCAGCATTACCGATTAAGGGCGTCACTAACTAGTAAGTGATTTCCGGATACTTCTGATCGTGTCCGGATACTTATGATCACATAGTTTACAAGCACACCACTACTACGTACCGAGAAACCAGTCGGGTCCTTAGAACGTGTTCCGACTGAGGCGGTGCAGCGCTGTTCGGAGATATCTGGTCATGAAAAAAAAACGCAAGATGACTGGTAGTTCGGCACCGGATCTTGCCATTCAGCGGTAGAAGATTCCACGATAAAAACATGCCGTACAGATAAGGGAATAATGGCCTTAGAGTTGACGCGCCAGGAATTACCAATTAATCAATCAAGCATAGCGAGTTTACCAAACCGTTATTATTATTGTTATTATTATTGTTATTATTATTATTATTGTTATTATTATTGTTATTATTGTTATTATTATTGTTATTGTTATTGTTATTATTGTTATTATTGTTATTATTATTGTTATTATTATTATTGTTATTATTGTTATTATTATTGTTATTATTACTCTGCATTCTAATTACCTATTTTCCAATGCGTGAAGAATTTGAAAGAACACTATGCAGCCTTTGACCACGTGAGAGGTGTCTATGGCTTCATTAGATACCCAGCAACTCAGAGAGAATACTAAAACTGTGTACGTTGAGTGAAAATTCAAAAATATGTTTCTGTTATTCCACTTTATTCTCATATCGCGCATAGAAATCTTCTTTGTGAACAGCAACTTTTTTGCTGCCACTAATTATTCATATTATTAATGAACTTGTTTGAAAATGTTATAACGAAAATACATTTATGGTATTTGTACTGGTTGTTAGGAAAACAGCCGCGCACGTCTATTCGCGAGGAACATGAAATGCTTTTGACTGCGCACTAGGGTTAGCGTATTTGGTTTTTGTACTCAAGTTAACGGGTTCAAAACCGACCGTAACCGTGGATTTTATGGGTAAAAAAATCTCGTAAACCTTCCTTTGGATGGGAGGTAAAGCCGGCCTTCCCATGTTGTAGATTTACTGTATGTAAAAGATTCTCATAATGAAAAGAATCTTCGGAGTTGAATGTAATTCTGTTTCATTGTCGTAGTGATAGCTTCCTTCTCCGCTAGATGGTGTAAGGAGCGTAACGAAATTTGCCTGGTCAGAAGGACGAGCGAGCCTGTTGTCCTGCGTCTCGCCACGGCAAATAAGTCAAAATTGAAACGTGTCCTTCCGAACAATGTGAATGATGACTTTGTATCAATCAAGAACAAATGTCACTTCGTTAAGTGAATTTTCGTTGGTGAATTCACTAGCAAATAGTAAATATTTGTTCTGAGTGAACAGGTGAGCTATGAAGGAGAGAGAAAATGATCATTTCCTTTGGTTTTATTAGAGAAACAAATGTTGGTTAAGTCATTTTCCCGAGAAACTTCTCCTTTCTGCTCTGCAATTTCTTGGCGATTTCTCTTCTCCTTAATTCGGGTTCCTTAGTTACTTCTGTAGGTTGAAACTACCTACAAGGTTGATCTTACAGAGAATGGTAACTCTGAGGATAGTTTTAAAAGTGGCCAAAAAAAATTTTGTACAAAGAAAAACGCATTTTTTAATTGACGTAAAACTAGTGCAAAGTACGACAGTCCTGGATCCTGCGCCTGATTTCAGGGTCATATGGAGAAGTCATCAAACTTGTCACACCATTCCAGGAATAACTTCAGACAATGTATGCTTTCATTTTTACCGCAGACAGTAAACGTTTGTTGTAGTGACACAAAGACAAGCGCAGTGATAAATGCAGCCTAATGATAAAAGCTTTGGAGTAGTGTAATTATTTTACTCCACCCTGGTTTTGCGTGAATGCGATGCTATTTGGCGATATTAGAGAAACGACATGCACTAAAGCGCATCTTTATAGGGAAATGCATAATCAAACGTCGATGACGGCTGGAAGTGAGGGAAAAGGTTACATTCACCGCCCTTGGGGGGGGGGCGAGTGACGCTGCGGTGAGGCCACCCCACGTGCGCTCGCGAGCGGCGGGCAGGGGCGAATCGGTTTCTCTCATATAAAACTCACGTTGTTTGGATTTCCTGGGCGCGCGCGCGCGTCAGTGGGCGCTCGCCCGCCTTTTCCGCCCGCCCACCAGCCCGCCCCCGCACGCCTCCGCCACCCCCAGACCGCCACTCGCTCGCCTTCACCCCACCCCTCCGCCCTCCCACCGCCCTGCCCCCGCCCGCCCCGCCCCTCTCCTTCCGCCCGCCCACCAGCTCGCCCGCTTTTATCTTTGCGGGGGTCCCCTTTATTGCTCTGTTATTTGTGGCTTGAGAAGGCCCTCTTTTCATTTCGAGAACAGCCTGTTTGCTTCCTTACGCTGGAATGCACTTCTTCCAGCGCCTCGCCGCCGCCCACGCCCCTCGGTGCGGCGGCGGGTGGGGAGGGGGAGGGAGGGGGTGGCGGCAGGCGCGAGAGAAACGGATAGATTCGCAGGACGCGGCGATGAAGGCGAAGAAGAGGTAGTCGAGGAGGGGAGGAAATGGGTGGGAGGGAGGAGGAGGGTGTGAGGGGAGGGGTAGGAGGAGATGGGGAGGGGGGAGAGGCGAGAGGGGCGGGGAGTTGAATTTCGGGCGACCGACGCTCCAGTAGCCTTCTCCGTTCACCACTAGGAGGGCGCCGCGCAGCTTTCTGGTTCAAATGCCCCGTCTTCATTTACTCCGTCTTGCTGTTCCTTTTCCTCTTGTCTTTATTTTATGTACTCTTTATCCTCCTTTATTGGTCGCCGCCAAAGACGGGCGGGTGGGTGGGTGGGTGTACCCAAGTCGAGGTTGCGTCCAGCTGGAGAACGCTCAGGCACTGGCCTCCTTCCACTTCCCTTGAAAAAACGTTGATCGAAATTAATAATGTGATGTACGAAGCGTTACAAGAAATTTAATTTTGGAAGGGTCAAGGTGTAATAATTGTTGATTTTCTTCGACTCACAAATGGGAATTAATAATACGGCAATTATAAATAGATTCTTTAAAACTTTTTTTAATTCTTAATCTTTACATTTATTGAAATAGGTGGTAAAATGGGCGAGATACATTGAGAGGTAAATGGGCAGTCCACGAAGTCAGTTTTAAATTACATAACATAATTTTTATTTGAATAGTTTTGTGAACTCATTTTTTTGTTTTGCTAAAAAATTCCAGGGCACAAACCTGATCTAAGTGGCAGATTTTTAAGGGCAAAACATTCATCGTTCGCCTTCCTTCGGAGGAAAAGTAAAGTCGATTGTTCCATGTTGTAGATTTACTGCATGTTAAAGATCCTCAAGCTCAAAAGAAGCCCCTGAGTTAAATTCAAATCGCCTGTATCGTTGCTCGAATGATACCTTCTTTCTCCGGTAGATTGGTGAAAGAGGCGTAGTGAAATTGGCTTGATCAGGCGAAAGAACATGACTGCCTCATGGCCTGAACCTCCTCATGTAAAATCATTGATTTCAACTGAATTGATGCGAATAGAATTGAAGCATTTATAATGTATTATAATGAATAACGTTAGCAATTATTTCGAACAATTATGACGCACAATTTAGATTCATTTGAACATCAATAACTTTACATCCTTGTTAGAAAATGGAGGAGTTAGTGAGATAAAATCATAGGCAATGTTGCTTTCCGAAATACTTCCTTGAATACTTAATGAACATATACTAATCAATCGAAGGACTAAGAAAACATATCTACATTCTCTTTATTATCCTTTAAGCTATATAAAGACATAAAGATTAGTAAAAAGATTTGGAACCATTCTAGATAAAAAAAATTGAAAAAGTTGAGTCTTCAAGTAAAGAACCTCCAAAAATCAAAATATCCCTCAATTTTCTTCAAAATTAATATCACTCGATTTATTTAAATGAATTCAAGGCCCTCTGAATTTGAATAGGATATTTTGATTTTTGGAGATATTTTATATAGAGCCTAAAAATTTTCAAACTTTTCTAATAAATTTCTCCAAATTTCCAGATTAACCTTTGTCTACGAATAGCGTTAAGGTCTCTCAATAGAATTATGTAGGTCTAATTTTTGTTGGAATCCCTAATTTTACGAAAATTGCAAAAGTTCAGTTTTTTCGGTGTCTTCTACGAGTACCACTACAATATTGAAAATGGAGATTTGTTTCCTCAATGAAAGTTATTCTTTGAATAAGGATCACGTACAATTTTTGAAAAACATGAGGAGTTTTCACGTTGTTTTGCGTGAAAAAGGGCAATTTTTAAACCTTTTTTTCCCAAAAGTGGAACCATTTTTTTTTCTAATTTTGTCTTCGTATGTATTAAAAGACTAAAAAATTGGTGCTAGTCTCATTTCCGATGAACTTAGTCTTATCTAAACTTCCAAAATTTTAATATTTCAAAATTGAAAATAGAGATTTTTGCTTTAATAGGATATAAAAAGGAAGTATTTAACAAAATTATGAAATTTTTAAAGAACAAAAAAACAGGTGATTTTTGCGAAATTTTACATTTTTTCAAACTTTTTCCACGGATAGAAAAAGGTACGTTGAAAACAATGGTACAGGTCTCATTTTCGTCGAATTTTCTAATATTATGAAGATTGTAAATTTATAAATAACGTGAGAAAGTATGTGTTGTTTTCAGCACTACTGTAACATATTTGTAGCATAGCGAGAATGTCGAATAGAGCATGTCGAGAATATGTTATTCGGCCAATTAATTATCGTAGTAGTCATACGTAGATGGCGTGCGATCCTTGATCCCCCTAAGAGTATGTTGAAAGCAGTTGGATTCCAGCCTTGGTTTTTTTCAATTGGGAAATAATTAGGACAGTAGTGGGTTTTAGGACACTTCTCACAGGTTGGATTAGCCTCTATGTTATGAATCAATCAAGCTCATTCAGGTGGATTCAAAATTCAAAGCACAACGGTAAGCCCAAAAAGGTCAATATTAATTATATTTTTACTTTCAATTAAATTACTGATTGTTGCTAATCTTTAATAAGTAGTTCCGTCAAGTGATTCGGCATTGGAAGATAGGTACTTGAGTCAGTAACTCCAACTACGTAGACACTACGGCAGCGAACTCGAAACACGCGTAAAGCTTATTTTTTTGTGAAGACTTTATTCCATTTTCGCATCTTTTTCATGCAATTTAATCTTAAAGTTTGGAAGAAAAATGAGGACATACTGAAGAGGGAGAAGATAGGGATTGTTTTTATTTTCATTATTTTTGGGCAATTTGTGCAGTAAACCTTGGTTCTTTGATTTTAAATTGCGCAGGAAGACCATTGTAACCATAAACAGAATAAGGAGCAATCACACATCGCTTAAGAGCAGTTTATCCAGGAAAAATATTATAAACGATAAAAATTGTATTTGTGGTGAAGGTGGAGATTCCATCGAACATATATATTGGATGTGCAAATTACATGATTCTGAGAGAAAGATTTTGTGAAAAAAGTTAATAAAATATTTGTCTGTGGACCTCATTCCCCTGTACACTTTAAGGATAAAAATAATGTACGTACTTTGTTAATTTTATTTTAAGTATAAATCGCGAAATTTAATTGCAATAGTAATGTAAATGTTTTTTGTGTATGACACGGCACTGTAAAATAAATATTAATACCAATATTCATGCATTCATTTCCTAGAAACGAAAATTCGCAGAGCGCCGCCGTTTGTTGAACTACGAGTGGGGGATCTGCCGGTTGCCATATTGCGTCGCGTTCGCGGAGCAGAGAGTACGTTCGTGTAATCAGGAGCTGTTGGTTACCATTTGAATCTCAGTGCTTTATTGACAATCCTTGCCTGCCACGTAATTTATGCTCCTTGAACAAACACTGCAGTGCACGATCGCAGTGTGGAGCCCCAGCTGACGAGCGCCACGAGATTTGGTAAGGAATGTAGAAATGCGTCAAGGCAGGTGACATGTGATATCGATCTTGGGATACTTAGTGTTGCCAAACAGATTCTATCGCTTGCATGTGCTGATAAAATAATTATTCTATTTCAGGAGCCAAAATTACTGCATGTCGTTAGAATACGTCAATGACGTCATGTTTTCATCTAATTTGCTCTCCCATCAAAAGCTAACCGAATATTTTTATGTTTTAACACGCGTCATAAACCTACGAGATATATTTTGCGTTGGATATTTTTAATTACAGAAACGACGTGATCTACCAGCAAACTAAGTTTCGTACGCATTCTTTTAGTTTTCATTTCGAGTAATCCTGAGTCATTAGCATCAATAATTTTATTGTTCTGTACTGCTTCGCACATAAGAAAAACTTTAATATTTTACTAATACTAAGAGCAAAGCGAATTAAAAGACAAGAATTGGCAGTAAGCATGGAAACTGTAGGAATTTTTCACAGACTCATTGCGTATAGTTTGCTTGGCTAGCACCGCAAAATTTCTGATGTATTTTCGGCGAAGTGTTTTTGAAGCACTTTTTGTGAAAATTCCAAGAAAACGTTTTCAATTGTTTGTATGTGTGTGTACGCTATTCAATTACTTCCCTTCGTACTATTGCTCAACAAAGTCACCTACTCTTCCACTCTTTCTTTCTGTAACCTGTACGAATTTGATAAAAGATCTACCTCAAACGTTGCACTTGTAATGAGGAACGAGATTAAAACACGATTTCAGAACTAGTTTTCCATTCGCTAGTGGAAACGCCTTTGCGGAGCGCGCTTCAAAGCGGGCGAGGCCCTCCCCGGCCCAGAGCTGGCTCCAGCGGGGCCTTGGAAAGCGCGCGGGCACTTCATAAGCCTTTGTGCCCACCTGCAGCAAACACTAACGACTTCATCCCGGCATTGTCCACGCGCACAATAATGGCGGCTCTCTCTGAAAGGAGGAACACTCGCATTGTGCGGGGGCGGCGCGGCGGCAGGCTTTTCCTAGGCGGGGATTGCGCGCCGCCGCGCTCCTCTGTTTCCGAAATATTAAAATCTCGCGGCGGGCGCCCGGGCGCGCGCGGCGAAAGATTTTTATCTTTATTAAAAAGCCGGCGCCGCGAAATTAAAACGGTGTTTGTGCGCGGTTCATTACTCGCCAAGACCGCAAGCAACACTCGTGCGGCCTCGAAGTTTCCTCGCGAGAGCGCGAGGAGTGGCTCTGCAATTGAAATGCGCCCCGAACGCGCAGCCAGGTCTTCTCGCGCTGCTCTGACATGCAGATTGCGGCTGCGGGACAAGCGAATCGGGAGGCAGCGCCCGAGGACTTCGGGAAGGTGCATCGGCAGTGCAGTGTGGAGGCGCAATGTTCAGCGACTATTATTCATGTAGATGCACACGACCATATGCCTTCTCAAAGTAAACAAATATGAATTGAATTACCTGACCTTATTACCTTTAATTTTCATCTTAGAGACTTAATAACAAATATGAACAATAGTTGGCTTTCCAGCTTTTAAGAGCGTGTATCCTTCTACTTTCTCCCTCATATTTCGTAAGACGAAATACATATATTGTCATCGTGTGCTAGATAAGGGGGAATTTTCGGCATAAAACTTTTATTTCCGGGCCCTGGTAACGAACCAGCTGTTCTACATCACACAATTTTTTATATTATTTATAAATTTGAAATTTTTGTACATTCAGAGATTTAAACAAAAATGAGACCAGCGACATTATTTGAAGAGTTCCTTTTTCCATTTGTGGAGAGTAAGAAAAAGACGAAAACATTTGGATCGTTTTTTGAGACAATGTGCTTTTTTATACATTGCATTAATTTCGAACAGAAGTTGCGCGAAAACGACTAGTTTTATTAAAACATTCAACGTAACTTGTTTTAAATTACTGATGGTTTAAAACAGACTTGGCTTAAGTCAACATTCCCTGTCTTCAATTTTGTAGTTTTGAAATGTTAGCTTTTGTTGAACTTCGATTGAAGGTTTTAAGTGCTAGCGTTCAGGACGAACGAACGGAGGGTCGGACAGGCGGGCGGACAGACAGACAGACAGACAGGCAGATAGACAGACAGACAGACAGGCAGATAGACAGACAGACAGACAGGCAGATAGACAGACAGACAGACAGACAGGCAGATAGACAGACAGACAGATAGACAGACAGACAGCTGTACTGTTGTTAATCGATTTTTCGGTATCACCTAAAACATGGATTCTGAATACACAACGTATTAGAAGTAGTGATTTTCAATGTAGGGGAAAAATATTTACTTCAAATATTCCCTTTTCCACTTTGACATTTCTGTTGCAATGTAAGATTATTTTTGTGACATAAATACGCGTTAAAAGTCGTAGAGGACAGTTTTAAATTAAGCAACCCACTGTCGTAAACAGTGTCAATACTTATATCTAGTTTTTCAGCCATTGCTTCCTTCTTTACACAGTACTTCCTTTGAAGTAACACTACATTTCTTGAGCTGTGTGAAGTTTGTTGCGCGTCGCAATGTAGATTGGAACAATGAAATAGAAAAAGCGACAATATAGTAGATATTGAATCCTGAAAAAAATTATGTCAGTTGCAGGCTCTGCTAAATTGAAAGAGCTTTCAAAAACCACGACCATTATTCAGTATTATATTATTCTTACGAAAAAATGTTCATAAAATCATAACTAAGCAGATGAATGCGATTTCACAATTTTGGAAGTACTACAATTTGTGTTTTTGAGTGTTTCAAGTCATGAACTATAATTATTAATAATTTTAAAGTGTATTTGTCAGTTTTCTGTGCTAGATCAGTCAGTTATTAACAGCTTTTCCTGGTTCAAGTTGAATGTATTTCATGTTAATCCTTTCAAATCAATGTCAAACTCCTAATATTCATTAACAAACTCTTTATTACACTTTATGAAACCTTACAAACCATTCAGTTGGAAGAATTGACACTCTGTAGACAGAGTCAGATCTGGAATTCTGTAGACAACGAATATAGAGCAGTAGACGGTATGAGGATTTCGAGTATTTTAAAAAACATCTCACAATTAGATAACAGAAAAACGTATAAATAATGGACAAAAGCTATCCACTTAACTTTTGTAAGTTTATCTTTATTGACTTTAGATTCCTACCACTGCATTTTTATACACGAACGAGATGATTTATCAAAAGAGACCCTCCCAAGGGAACACATTTTTACGTTAAAATGTTACAATACTTTTACAACACAACATACTATAGTATGTTATTTTACAATATGTTACAAAATAACATTAAACATTTTATTTTTTATTTATTTATCGTCAAAGAGAAAAAAACAGACAGTAAAAAATGCCTGCGACTTGTGGTGGCAGAAGTGTTTAATTTGCGCACATTTCCTTAAGCTCCTAAATTCTGTCCCCTCTCATTTACTAAACCTAGTTGAAATATAAATAAAGGTAGAGACGAGCTTTGTTTGTTACATTTGATAACAAGAAAAGTTCGCTCCTGAGCAATTGAAACTATTTGCATCGGGAAACGAACTGCAGATTTGATTTGATGGTATAGCAGACAAAATAACTAATTCTCCAATTCCTCTCGCATCTGCAAAATAAGACCTCACGAGTTCGCGGGAAAATAGTGAATTTACATGTGCTGTCCAGAAGCAAAACAAACGACCTTCTCAGTATTTGCTCAATGATCGAGATTGAGACAAATAAAACCCAATTAAATCGTTAAGTTTCATTACATAGTAAAATGTTTTCTTTTCCATGAATCTTTATGTACAATTATGAACTATATTGAATGACAGAAACTATAAACATTATTTTACAATATTCACTGTACCATATTCTCTTATTCATATAATGTTCACTACACCGTATCCACATTTAATATACACATATCTTTGGTGTTTTTCAATTCCAACAGACAATTTGCATGTAAAGTAATAATCGTAATAAGTTGTAGCGTCAGTTACCTTCATCTCATACTTCATGGCGTTCTTTTTATGTTCTCTTGATTCAGTGAGAAAATTCAGAGATGGATACTTGCATTGCTCCTTAAACCTAAATATTCTTTAAACCTACATTTAGTTCTTACACCTCGTATTTTCCTTTTCTTCTTTTTCACTTAAATCGTATACATTAATTTATAAACAGGGCCACTGTAAAGTTTAATTTTGTGGTGCACGTATGCAATGTTAGAGGTTATTGAAACGATTTTTAAAAACGTTGATGGCCTTTTGTCGATGTGTTATGAGTGTCGATGGCTTAACTTTTCCCTCTTCAATCTTAATTAAAAATCAATAAACTAATATAAGCTAAGATAAATTAAAAACATCGATGTAGCCTTCCTACTCCCAGTCATCCTTATCTGGAGTCTTTGGAGGGAGCTTCTCCTACTCCCTCTTAATTTCTCCTCTCCCTCTTGTTCGCCTCAGCGGGACCCTCCCTATCGATAGCTAACTGAGGCATGTACTTCTTAGTCCTTCGTTTATCGCCTGGACGCCCCTCGTGATCTTTGGATCATTAGCGGAATGACGGTTAATGATAGAATAGGGTAGAGAATAGTTCATGTGGGCCAAACCGCTGGAATGCACATTGGCAGGAGAAACGGGAGAACCCCGATAAATCTGCCGCGCACTCCGCTTTGTCCGCCTCAAATTCCACTTGGAAATCCACTTGCAACCGCCTGAGATCAAACCCGGGTACCTGCGGTGGAAGGCGCGCAGACTGACCATGCAATTCATAATTTTAGTGTGAATTCGCGAAGTCGCCCCTATTCAGGAAACCGAAATACTATTATATTGATTTGGGAACCTCTCTTTTGTTATTTCTCCTGTCATTGGTTTTTTGTTACCTACTAAAATATACCCACATTTTTTAACAATGCTGTTAATGTGATCAGCAATTATTTATTCGTAAACAATATTCAGAATGCTACTCGACGAATTACCCTTTGAATATACAAACATAACATATCTTGAAAGAAAACAAATCCAAATAACATTCACTCATTCATACATATTTAATCTACATTTCATTCACGCGAGTGCACTGTTTTTGAAAATTGAGTTGATTCTAATGACTATTTACTAAAGAATACTTAATTAATTAGAAGTCTTGGCCTTCTCACAAAATCGTTCGGCAAAATTGCATCACCTCTCTGGTTGCTGGACCCGTAATGGCGCCACCCTTGCTCCTAAAACATTCAATTGTCTTTGCCAAACATTCGAACATTCATTTAATAAGTTTTTCGTTATTCTATAATAACCTAGAGTTCGAATGATGTGTGTATAACTTTTCTAAATGTTCTTTGTTTATTTCTTTACTTTTCACAGATATGGTAACAGCACAGTTCCTTGGATTTAAAAATAGCAACTCTGTACACTTTCACCCTTGCACCATCGACTTTTTGTCTCTTTATTAAATATGTCAATTTTAGTTATTTTGGTGCATTTGATTCAATAATCATTGCGACACTCCAAATGGACCGTCACATTAGACAGTTCAAATAGATTGCGATACACAAACTAACACGTTGTTCGAGTTATCACTTTATGTTCAATCTGAACATTGTAGGAAAAAGACTTTACAGAGTCCGAGGCTGCGTGCACTGAGGTGCGCTTAGATGTATTCAAGTCAGACTGACGTTTCCTCAACGGCGATGGCGCACCGGGAGAATCCCTGCAGATGGAAGGGGTTTGGAAATAGCCCATCACCGATGAGTATTTGAATTATGTTTCAGAAGGTTGACACAGTGAAGACGGTTGCAGTCGTTATTGCGTGCGCGATCACGCGAGGCATTTTGTAGGAGGGGGCGGTGACGTCACGGTCACTCGCCGGCAAAGGCTCGCGAGCTGGTATCAGACTCGCGCCCTGTCTGTAAGACTCCAACAAATCAACGGATTCTGGCTTTACACTGAGCATATGAATAAATTGTTTTTTGCACAATTTTTGTACTCTGCAATCTGGGCCCGAACACGTGTCTAGAGTCCGTACAGTAACTAATCCTTTGTTGCTTCGTTCGTCCCTTAATCTCTCTATCTTAAATAAGGCAGTGCGTTACCGTAACGGAAAGGAAGTGTGAATTATGCTTGATTACAGGAAGAATTTGGATCGAGAGTCGGAGCTCGGTCCACAGCGCAGGGGATTCGGTGACCTGGAAGAGAACGCTGCTTCTCATCTATTCGTATGACGAGAGTTTGAAATAGTCCCTGTTTGTTGAGTGTTAAATATAAATAGCAATTTTATTATATAAAGTTACCTTCTTTAAAAATAAAGATTTACTTAAAGGTCTAAAATGTAAAGTCATTCTTTCGTTTTATTTAATTGCAACATATGTGTTTTATTCGATTAGGTTTTCAGAATCCAAATGTGTAGGTAGGCCTATTACCTTCAACTTAATGTAGAAACAAATCGGAAAAGTGCAGAATAATTATATGGTTTTATGACAAAATATTGGATGAATTATGACGAATATATTTATGAGAATTCTTCGAAGGGCAAAATTGAGTTTGCTTAGGCGCGGCGCGCGGTGCGAAATAATCGGCGGCTGTTGATTGGGCGTCCGCCAAACATCACCGCGCTGGCCGCGCCAAGCCGTCGCCGGGACACAATTTCTCCTCGAGAAGCAGGGCGGTGGCGGGGCGTGGGAATGCGACGTGGAGGGGTGGGCGCGAGGGGCGTGTGGAGAGGACAGTGAGGGGCGGGGCGTGGGCGCGCTCGTTGGTATGCGCGCGGCGCGGGCGGCGCAGGGACGCGTGCGGCCGTGCGGGGCGCGCATCGGCCGCACAAACAAGCACGCGGGTAAACAAGCGCGCGCGGGCACGCAAGGCGCTGCCCAGCGACGCGGAGACTGCAAAAACAGCATGCAAATGCAATGTCAACGCGCGGCCTCGCGGCGCCGCGCTCGCTTTCGCGGCGCGTCCCGTCCCGTCGCGTCCCCGTCGCGCGGCGGTCACAGCCACGGAGGAGGCCGAGCAAGCGACCCCGCTCCGCCACCCCCCGCTCCGCCATCCCCGCTCTGCCACCCCCGCCCTTCCACGCCCCTCCTCACGATGGCCCACCCGCCACGCGACGCCCCGCCCCCGCCCCGTTCCTCCACCCCCGCTCCTCCCCGCCCCGCACTTCCCCGCCCCGCTCCTCCCCTCCCCGCTTATCGCCCCGTTCCGCACTCCCCACCCCTCCTCACCACGCCCCGCCCCTCCCCTCCTCACGACGACCCACCTCGCCACGCCACGCCACGCTCCTCCCCACCCAGCTCCGCTCTCCCCACCCCTCCTCAAAACGGTCCATACCACCCCGCCCACCCCACGCCGCGCCATGCTCCGAACGCTCAGCCGCCCCTCGTCACGATCCCTCCACCCAGTCCCGCCTGGCTCCGCCTGACCACGCCCGGCCAGAGCCCATTCCGCCCCTCTACAGCATCGCGTTCAAGTGCTTCTCCTTTTCTTTTCGACACACATTGTCCGTCAGATTAGAACTGCAAGGGGCAACTGTTCAACAGTAAGCGTCCGTAGTGGGCATTTTAATTTACACTACCTGTATTATAGAACTGAAAATTTCAAAGGTATACAATTAATTGTATTTAATTATAAATATTATGTGATAAATAGGGGCCATTTTCTATGACCTAAAACAGCCAAAAATGAACAATGAAATGCTCTTAAAATGCTTTTAAAGTGCCTTAACAACAAAGAAAAATTATGTTAAATACTTATCAAAACCACTTTACATACAAACTCAAGCTGTTCAGTATGTTACTGCTGTAATCGAGGCTCCTTTTTGTTGAAGTGAAATCAGATTCCAAACATTAGGTTTGAATTATTCTTTAATAAAAAATCTCTGACTTTATTGCGGAATAGGCAGAACTGACAATGATCCCGATAGATGTCACAGGAACCTTATATAATATATTACTCACAACGGCTGACATTACAATATATGAGCAAAGAAATCGAATAAGCTACTCAGGAATTCTGTGGTGAAAATTTTTTGCACTTCGTAATCATTGTTTGAAACAAGTACCATTAAAATGATGTTAACATAGATGAAATAAGAGAAAATGCATTAAAATGACGTAAAACGGTAAACAATAACTTATTAGTCAAAATCAACGAAATATACAAATAATGTAACATATGAGAATGACAGAAACGTCATCACAAATCTGCAGTGTTTGCGGCGAGGAGTTTGAATGATAAGATCAAGATTGAATTTGGATGATATGGTTGTGAAAACTAATGATCAGAAGAAACTTCGTTGTAGCATTTTAATATAAACATTCAATAACACTATATTTCAATATTTGTCTATTTACTTACTTGCAATGAGCCATGCACTGTTTAGAATTTCCCGTAAGAATTTATTTTCAATTGTTTGTTGTGTTTATATTACTCGCAACTGTATTTAACCATACTGGGCATGTGTAAGATAATGCGTGCCCAATAATAGAGATAATGTAGATAATCTACATTTATTTGACAGACACGATCGAAGGTATTTTTACGAGAACCAAACTAGTCCAAACTCGAGATTTTTCAGGAGACACAAAACACCATGTCATAGAAGTGCTTTGTGATAAATCGATGATCTTTGATATTTAGATGCTCTGTGTGTTTCAGAATAGGTTGTAGGGTACAACTTGGTGAAATATGTCAAACTATCGAATTCTGAACTAGCTTGGTTTTTGTAAGAAACCCTTCGCTTTAAAATTGATTAGAGGATAAAGTTAAGATATTTTTGCAAAGGTTGGCAATAAGAAAAGACTATCTATGTGCCCAAATCAAGAAGACTATTTCGTTTGCATTTATTCCCGATCGGTCAAGAGAAGAAAAACAAAACTACAGAGGAAGTGACTGGTATGTGATCAGCCTAGGTGTGATAGTCTACGCCGGAGAAACTTCAACGTTGATAATTACCACGTGCTTTTACGTATTTACACGTCTGTAAATGGCACTATAAACTATATTCAGAGAGAACGTACATATGTTCGGGAAAACCAAATTATATCTTCATATTCTTCATATATCATATTCTAGTGCATTCACTTGAAAACAGAACATTCAGAAAACACTTTAGAAACTTTTGCGTATTTTAAATACTAGTATAACATAGTTTAATATATTACTGTTATAAAGATACATTGAACTTTTTTGACATAGAAACGTAAAATGTTTTGTCATTAAATACAAATACTGATGCAAAACGTCGATTGTTTGTCCATTTCAAGTGAAAGAAATTGAATTTTTTGAAAAAAAATTATACTCATACATAATATTAAATACATAACATATTAATGCATTAAAATATCGCAAGAAACATCAATAAAATGACATGTAGGCGGTTGTCCCTGGATACTACCTCTTCTTTACGGGATATTCTGTAGTACCTGGGTTTTGGTAATGGTAACCGTATTTCTTTTTATAACATTTGATATGTGCCGGAAAATGCAAAGTTGGAGGTCAACGTACGAGGGGCAGGTTTCTACCGAGAAAGAACTATATTACTTGTAAAGTGGCTTTGGGAAAGTGATCACAAGATCTCAGATTCTTATGTTTTATCCTATTTATTCCTTACTACTTAAAATCATTATTTCAATACACCTACTCATTCAAATTATTTATGATCCAAATCTTATCGATTCTATAATCATCTAAAATGAGTTATGGTTCTAAAACAAACCAAATCAGAATTTTTTAAATGTGGGAATTTGGTTTAAGAAAACTCATCCCTTATAATGCAGAACACGAAAAACTCATTTCAAATTTATAAAATGATTCCAACTAATGCACTTGAAATAATCACTACGTAAAAATTAAACTACGTTGGTAGATATACAATGCTATATTATTCTTTCAATATTACCCCTGAAGTAATATCTAGTAGATTAGCATGTACTCGGCTTCTGACGGCAGGTTTTTCCCGCTTTGGGTTTCTTCCTCAGTCGCACTTCATGGTCTCTTTTCCGCGTCTGTAATGCAACGGAGAGACCTTTTGGGTTCAAGACCAGAATTCGAAAGAATGCGGTAGGATGTACGTTTTGTATTGGCCTCAAACCCTTAGCCTAGCCACATAGTATAAAGTTATTTAATTTGTATGTGGAATTACCTTTTAAATATATTTCAAAATATTTTATTTGATTTACAAAATAAACATAATATTTATCCAAACTTGCCATGGTAACCGATTTCTGACGGAGATATGCGGACGGATATTTGGAGCGAGTGGGGAAAAAATTGGGTAATATAAAGACTTTAGCAGCTCTGAATGTGAGGGGCGTGAATTTGACGGAAATGGGTTTCGAATGGTCGGTCACCCGGAGACCCCTTCGTTAGGCTTTTGGGTCAGGGTGGGAGCGCAGGGGGCGGAGGGGATTGCTGTGGGAGAGCAGGGTTGCAAGGAACTTCTTTTTGGAAGCTGTACGGGTTGTTATGGGTTGGGTGACGCTTTTTTGTAAGCATTCCTAAATTGACGCGCAGTATTTTCATCGAATGATATTTGCTGCAGCGCACTCTCAGTAACGTTACGTGAATTGAAACATAATTTCATAAAAATAACCTTTTTGTTACTTCGATTATTTGTAAATATGTTTTTTATAAAATGTCGATTGTGTTTAAATTATTTCATAAGACCATATTCTTATATCAAATCTGAGAAGGCTTTACTTTGCTGTAAGGTTTGCCATTTTCCAGCGTCGCCCATCGCCCATCGCCCACCGCCCACCGACCTCATCAGAGGACGAGCGCCTCCCGCGAGCGTCCCCCATTGGCACATGGCGCTCTGGGGCAGACGGCGCGCGCGTCGCGTCTCCCACGCCCCCCCTCCACTCCGACCTCGCTCCCTGTGCTCGCGACCCACACCCCCTCGCCCCCCGCGCTTGCCCCCTGCCGCCCGGCTCACGAGGGAGAGTCTGGAATTCGACACTCGGCGGCGCGATCTTCCACACGAGCTGCA
Organism: Gryllus longicercus; assembly: GCA_038098605.1. Lineage (NCBI taxonomy): Eukaryota > Metazoa > Arthropoda > Insecta > Orthoptera > Gryllidae > Gryllus > Gryllus longicercus. The sequence goes on along the minus strand of JAZDUA010000032.1, from coordinate 4,871,089 downwards.
CAGCTAGGTCCACGTCATCCGCTGTCGGAGGCGAGTTCTAGCAGCCGGCTGCTCTGATCGGTAGCTTTCCGAGATTTCTCGGATCAACACAGGCGAATGCCGGAGTAGTACCCTAAGAAACGGGCCATGGACCGCGCGCGATCTTCCCTTCCTTTTCCTTGTCCTATTCTCGCCCCTTACACACACACACACACACTCACATACAAACACGGTCGGGAGCGTAGAGCTTGTCCCGGCTGGAGCGGTGCGCCGCTGGTTGGAGGTGCTTCGAGGAGAATATCCCGCCTGCCAACGAGAACGTCGGGAGCTTGGAGCTTGTTTCGACTCGGGTGGAGCCCTACGGGAGTGATATCTGGAGGGGAAAACAACCTACAAGCTAATGCGGTCGGCGGCGGTTCTCACCATCTAGCGGAGGAAGAACACCGCCACCTCTCGAGTAAAACATTCACTACCATGACGGGACCGGATCCTTCTACGTGCCCAGAAACCAATCAAGCAATTGTAATTGGCCTGGCCGCCTCTCTCTCCCCTTCGCCCTCGCATCACGGCCCTCGCCTTCCCGACACGTGCGCCATTCCCAACCCCACGCTCACCTTTTACAAGGAATCCCGTTTTCACGTCAGCAATCCTCGCGCACGCGGCTGAACACGACCCATTCGCTGTTCGAATCACTCCCACGCGCGTGTTGCCCTCCCACCGCGCAGTCGGACGCCGCTGAATGCAAGAACCGTCCCACCAATCCGACCCGCAGCCGCACGCGCGCGGGCTTATGCTAATGAAATTTCGGGCCTCGCGCGCCCCCGCCCCCCCCCGCCCCGCCGGCCCCTCCTCAGAGGCGTAATTCGCATTCAACCCGGCGGCGGGGCGGGGCGGGGACGGGCGGGGACGGGCGGAGCCAGGCGGGGCGGGGCAGGCGGCCACTTGTCGAAGCGAGTCATTACCCTGATTTCCCCCCGGGATCGCACCCCTCTCTCCTCCTCCGCCCACCACCCGCCCGCCGTCTTTCGGAAAATGAAACCAACCAGCCAGACATCGCGGTCCCGCTGTGCCATCTTTCCATTTCATATCTATATTCTCGAACGAAATGAAGAAAAGGAGATGGGGAAATTGAAATTCATGAGGAAAGAATTCTCAGCGCGTGTCTTCTTTACTTTGAATTGAGCAAAACGAGGAAAAGGCCGTCGAAAATGCGAGCTCTATGGGTTCATTTCTTCCGATGGAATGGAAAATGATGACCCTCCAAATGAAACGCTTTTAATAGCAAGCGCTCGCACTTGTTTGGGGTTCAGACAACGTGGTCACATTTTCAGCGGAACGGATTTCGAGGAGAAAACTAAATAGCGTTTTTGCACGTCTGTGTACTATATTTATATAATTTGGTCCGATATTCACAATAAAGTAATAATTGAGTACTTCTTACTATTGTCAATAACTCATAAATAAGGTATTATTTATACGGAATAATATATTAATAAACAGGATAAAATATATTCTAATCTTAAACTCGGTCTGAGTAGTAAGCTTTAACTTGCTTAACATCAATAAAATGTTTATTTTCGTATTATTTTAGACATTTGTTCAGCAATGTAAAGTTTGGAAGGGAGATATGAAAATTAGGGTTTATCTCCTAATTAAAAGTATCCCCAAAATCAACATATCTGTTTCAAATTGAAGACTCCGTAACATCATATAGGTATACTGTTTAAAATCAATTTTGATAAGAATCGTGCCCATGGTTTACCCTCTAGTGTTGTTCACGTACCTGAAAACGGACGGACTGATAGACGGATAGTCGTTTTCCTGTGAATAATTTTTTCGGTATCAAAGATTAAAAACACGAAGATTCTGACTACACAGTGTGTTAGAGGAAATTATTTACTACATATTGGTGTACCCTGTGGTATGTGTACCTTTTTTTCCTATAGATGCCTTTTAGTTGCAAAGTAGTGTAATTATCAAAAGAAATAATTGAAAAGGAAATCAGGGAAAGTAACTTTTTAGCTATTATTGTCGGCAAATGCAGCAATGTGTCGAATACATTTAAAATATATTTTGTTTTCAAATTCATCATTAACCATAAACCAGCTGAAGAATTTTAGACTTTTAATTAACTTCTGCACCGTAATCAGGAATCGGATTTCTACACAAATGCATATATTCCCCAATTTGTCCGAAACTTTTTTTACTTAGTATATGAATAAAACTATCGATTTTCAATTATTTAAAAATGTTTTTATCAGGAATATCGTCTATATCTTTTCTGTTTTCTTAATAAGCATCATATTTCTACAAACGGTTAAATATTTCCCTTGAAAACGTTAATCGTTATTCGTATTTTCTCACAATATTTTTATAAATTAGTTTTTAATAATATTTATTTTCATAAATTATTTACACTTTAAAATTTTTACATTATCGCTCTTAAGAATGAACTTCTTAAGAAGAGAAAGTTATGTAACGCTGCGCAAGAAAACGGCGAAATTTCGGCAGAAAAACTCTTATTACAGGGCCCTGATACCGAAAAACATGATAAATCTAGACGTTAAATTTAGAAAAAAGAATACTCTAACACGTGGGCTATCCAGAATACCTGTTTGGGGCGACCTTGGTACCGAAAAATCCATCGACGGCAAAACGTCTGTCCGTCCGTCTACTCACAACGCTAGTCGATAAACCGTTCAGTCGAATTTCTCCAAAATTGATATATCCCGATCGATCTGGCTTATGCTGCGGCCTCTTGAATTTGAAATTGATAATTTAATTTTGGGGGATACTTTACATGAAATCCATGAGACCTTTTCAAATTTTGCAAAAATGGCGCCATTTTGATCAAGTTTTGTTGTTGATTACTCTGCAGAATGTTTAAGATTTCAAAAATTGAAAAAATTCAACTTTTTTTTCGGCCTCTTTCTACAACTAAAATATTATAGATAGAGATTTTCTTGTGATGAAATCTGTTCCTTAAAGATATATTTTGTTTTGCATAATGTTGCGTTATATATAGGCAATTTTTAATTTTTGTTTCAACACTTTTTTCTCAGAAACGGCTCCATCGTTTTTGATGAAATTTTGACTGTACATAGTGTGAAGAACATTTAAAAAATTGGTGCATGTTTCATGTGGGTTGAAAACCCCATTTATCGACAATTAAAAAATTCAAAAATTTTTCGGCGACTTTTTAAATTAAAGTTATGAACACATTTTTTAAAAGTAGATAGATAGAAACATTATTCTACAATTGGACATTTGTTGCCCAGTGACTGTATGTAGTTACATGATAGAACAATTGCAAATACAAAAAACTATATATATATATATATATATATATATATATATATATAATAACAATATAAAGAACGTTATTTCCTTCTCACTACCCCTAGCCCATGCAAGTGGCATTTACATATATAATACTATAAATCCAAATACATAAATACTAACTTTTAGATACGCAAACTTACATACTACATTAATATACATGCATGCACGCATACAAACCTACGTAGACCTACGAAACGTCTCATAAACACAAGCCTGCACTTAATCACTTATAAGAATATTTGGACAAATATGGTAAATATTTTACCTATATAACCCCACAATACAATACTTATAATAATTACTACATTTTCAACACATGAAACCATTTTTGACATTAATTACTGAACACAATGACGTTTTATATTAGCAAAACAAAGAGAAAAAATTGAAATCAGTTCACTTCACAATACCGCAACACTTCAATATGAACTACTCAATACGTTTTTCCTGTAGGCTACCTAATAACCACTTCTTTCATTTCACTTCACCACATGTTTCTACCCTATTGACTAATTTCATTTGTTCATAATTTGTTTCCTAAAACCTCGAGCTGATCGAGGTAAGGGCTCAAAAAATGCCACAGGCAAATAGTTCCAACCTACGTTCACAAAGGGTAATTTGCCTACATCCGTTCTCTGTATTCGTGCTCTAATTTTATATTTATGATCAAATCTATTTGAATAATCTGGTTTATTTAGCCTTCAACGAATTTTCCTCCGCGCAGAGCAACCAGTGTAAGATTTATACAGTGCGCAAAGTCGTGCCCTTTTTCTTCGCTGTTTTAACGATTCCCAATGCGCAGGTATGTTCCTTCGAAATGTGTTTTTTTGCCACTGTTTTTTGTGTCTTCTCTAAGCTCTTTTTAAGTTGTATATTTTATGGATCCCAACAACTAGCTCCGTATTCCATTACCGGTCTAACAAGCGCAGTATATGCGATTTCTTTTGCTTTCGTATTGCGCTTTAAGATTTCACATGACAAAATACAAAGACCTCCAAGCTTTTCCCACTACATAGTTCATTTGTTTCTCCCACCCCAACATGCTGTCCAGTAACATTCCAAGGTATGTACATATCGAGACTCGCGGAACTACATCATTACCTAGCTGATATTCTATTATATGAAGAGCTCTGGCCCTACAAAATGTGATCGCTTTACTTTTCTTTCCATTTAGAGTTATTTTATTAGCTCGTGCCCTATCATATATTTTCTTTAAATCGCCCTGTGGTTGATTTATATCGTACAGTTCAGCAATTTCCATATATAATATACAGTCGTCAGCGAAGAGTCGAATTTTGACGATATATATTTCGCGATAAATCATTTACAAAGAAAAGAAAGAGCAGTAATTCTATGACACTGCCCTGAGGAAACCCGGAAGTAACGTCACGCTTTTCCGATAAATGCTGTCCGATTAGGACTTTTTGATTTTTATCGCAAAGAAATTCACTTATCCAGCAATGTCAATATTAGTGTCGATGAGTTTTACTATCAATAAGTTATGCGTCACTCCATCAAGCGCTTTAGCAAAATCAGTAACTATTGCGTCCTTTCTTGTCCCTGAATCAATTACTTCAGACAAGTTTTGAATAAGGAAAATAATATGACTTTCACACGAAAAGTCATTGCTAAAGTCATGCTGTCAATGGAAAAACCATTGTCTGATCCAAATGATTTCTAATCGCATTAGAGTTTTTTTCTAACAATTTGCAAACTACTGACGTAAGACTAACTGACCTATAATTTTGAACTTTACATTTTTGTCCACGTTTGAAAGTTGGCACAGTTAAAGCAGATTTCCAATCATCTGATACACTTTCATTGTTGATCGATATATTGAAAAGTCTAATCAAATATGGTAGAATTGTCTTTCCTGCTATTTTTAACATATCGGTCGTAATACCATCCGTTTTCATAGTGAAATGTATTAATCAAGAACTTTAAATAAGACAATTCAAGTTCTAAAATTATGATTATTTTTTGTAAAATTTTGTGCCAAATATAGGCAATTTTTATTTTCTTTACGCCTCTTTTTCTTGAAAATTGCACTTTTTTCATTAAATTGGGAACGTAGATAGCATAAAGAACGCTTAAGAGAATGGAGGGGATCTCATGTTCATTAAAATGCGTTATTTTGCGAAAAATAAGAATTAAAAGCAGATCGTCAAATAAGGACCTGCAGAAGGCCTTGAAATCACTGGGACGTAGATTTCTGTAGTTCTTTTTTTAAAACATTTTAATCTTAAGTAAAGGAGATCTGTTTAAGCATTGGCAGAAAACATTGGTTTGAATTTTCACCGGGCTGATCAACCATCCCGTAGTCTTCTAAGAGGACTTGGATTCAAAGAATCCCAACTTTTTAAATAACTGTTCTTGCGACGCCCTGTCAGCCTCCTAGCCTTGGCGAGTGCGGGCGCGGTCTAGCAACAAGGAAATTTCACTTTTCGGTGCTGATCGATGAGCGTCGCGAGTAAAATTCTTAGAAGATATCGAAATAATTGAAACGCAGCCTTTCAAGAGGTGAAAACTGAAACATGGCGCATGGGGTGGAGTGGGGGGGGGGGCGTGTTTCCTGCAGGAAGTCGCTCCTCGGGGTTCAACACCTCGGTCGCGCGTGCGGCTTGGCCTCGGAGGGGGGAGGGGGGTCACCGCCATCAATCGCCCCCAGGCGCGGGCGGGGGCGGGGGCGGGGGCGCGGGCGGGGCGGGCGCCTTCCTCGGAGCTGAGCTGGCGGTGAGGCGCCCGCGATCCTTCACGGCGCACCCAGCCGTGATGCATCGCGCGTAAGCAGATGAAGGCACTTAACCGTCTCTCCGACTCCTAATGGCTGCGAGCCGACGGGATATATCAAACTTCCGCCGCCCCGCCCCCGCTGCTGAGCGAGGCGCGCGCTGGAGAAACTCGCTGGCGGGGGGCGGGGCGGGGCGAGGGGAGGGGATCGCCGTGTTTACTGCTGCAACACGTCACTCGGCGCCGATGCGGCACGCGATGCTAGCGCTGACGCGGGGGTGCGGCCGTGGGAGGGCTGGCAGAGGAGGGGCTGGCAGAGGAGGTGGCAGTGGGCGTGGCTTGGGGGCAGGGGGCGGAGGGGGTGGGGCTGGTGGTGTGCGGCTGAGGAGGGGATGGAGCTGGCAGAGGTTGTGGAAGTGGGCGTGGCTGGGGGGCGTAGGTGACAGAGACGGGTGGGGCTGGCAGGGGTGGTGGTGGTGGTAGCGGTGGCGAGTTAGCGGAGAGGCAGAATTCCCGGAAGCGCCGCTCGCTGCGAAGTTGACCTTTCACCCCGGAGTCAGCGCGCGCGGCGGTTGCAACCCCTCGCTCCTCGCGTTCGTGAAAGCTGTGCGTAACAGGTTTTTCTGGGTTCCCCATTGAACACCATTTTACCATTTGTCAATCTTCATACAATGTTCATTCATAGAACTGTAATACACCCGAATTCGTATTCATTCATCGGAATTTTAATGCATATTTAGCGGTACTCCAAACATAGAAAACACTATTTTTCTATTAGTAAAGGTTATATAAAATAATAATATTGCGAATAATGTACTTCTAATATTTCATCTAGCGCGTGCGAATCTCTTTGGCCTCAAACTGCTTGTAATACAGCCCACATCTCTTTTTTAATACCTTCAAAAACCTACTTTATAAAAAAAAGTGACATTTTTGCATGACCAAAAATATGTTAAGCCATACTAAAAACTGCTAATGAAATTGAGAAGCACTCGTTCACATATCAATAAAGCTGGACATATTTTCTGCTTTTAGAACTTTTCATCTCGCTTTTATTAATAAAGAAATGTCTCAAAATTTCACAATCCTACAAAAATTTCTTCAGTAAATAATGTGTAGAGATCTTCTACATAGACATGACGGTCTAGTTTTCTTTCTTGTAATATTTAATATTTTATAGTATATTGCATTGGTGCATAAGTCCTTAGCTTTTTTTAAGGTTTATTAAAGTAATGAGATACACATAAGAAAGAAGTTAATCAGCAGAAACATTCATTGTTTGTCTAGTACAGACTACCAACGGAAAGGCATTTAAAGACAAAGTTGATAAGGAGTACATGAGTGTCATTTAGGAGGTCAGAATTTATGGAGAATATGGAATTTATGTTTATGAAATGTGTCGGATTTTACAATAAGACTAAGGATTGTAAAGAAAATAAGTGTATCTAAGATGAGGTTGGGAAGAAGACCATGTCACAGTGGTCAGTCAAAATCACCTACAAAATCGCCTGTCCGCCTACTCGCCTGTCCGCCTGTCCCTCCGCCTGTCCGTCTGTCTCAGTGAAATTAGCGCTAGAACCCGATTTTTTCCAAAATTGATTTCTACTGATCGATTTAAATGAATCCAAAGCCCTCTAAATTCGAAAGGAATATTTTTATTTTTTGGGTACTTCACATGAAGATTCAAAAACATTTCCCAAATTTTCTCGCTCCAAATCACTTCAAATTTTTTCATTAAACTTTGTCCTCCGACAGTGTAAATCACGCTTAACAGACTGGTGAACGTCTATAAAAGTTCAGAATTAATTTCGACGTCTTTTTACAGCTACAAAATTAAACATAAGTTTCATTCACTTAATAAAATACGTTGTTGAAAGCAGGGACCGAATACCGAAATTATTGCTGTAAAGGTATTGATACCGGTGTAGAAATATATTCTATTATAGCTCTATTCGAAATACCTTTAAAATACCGGTATGCGACGTCAAATCCCGTTATTTGTAAAGATATTGAACCTTTATGTGACTTTATATAAGGTAAAATACTTTCAAGGTATTATATCTTACTTTCTTTTGGAAGAATTTTCTTTTGTTAGAATCATACCGGTATTTTTGGGGAAATCGTAATCCATACCGCTGAGATCTCTCAGCGAGGTAGTGGCTCGCACCGACGGCCATAATAACGGCTCCGTATAATTAGGGCCACGACATTGGTCTAGTTCTGAGATAGTGAGGGTTTTACTACAACTTTCATAATATAACTTGGTGCACTATTACATTCCCGAAGGTAGTACACTTGCATATAAGTTCCTACATCATATAAATAACATACGAATATTATATTAAACGAACAATACTTGAAGTTTTATTTAACGCTAAAAACTCAATTTTCTCAAAAATGTGAAATAGCAGCTTGTTCTATTGAGCCCTTCAATTCTGGGGAGCACTACAAGGCTGAAGGGAGAGCCGTGTTGCCGCGACAGCCGTGATGGCGCCGCTCACATCGCCAGCGCCCGCGGCGCGTTTAGGAGCCGGACCGGGGGCGAGGCGAGGGGCGAGGCGAGGCGGGGGCGAGGCGGGGGCGAGGCTGGGGGGAGTGAGGCGGGGGGGAGTGAGGCGGGGGGAGTGAGGCGGGGGGGAGTGAGGCGGGGGGGAGTGAGGCGTGGGGGAAGTGAGGCGGGGGGGTGAGCGAGGCGGGGGGCGGGGCAGGGGGCGGGGCAGGGGGCGATGTGGGGGAGCGAGGCGAGAGGGCGAGGCGGGGGTGAGGCGAGGCGAGGCCAGGCGGGATGCGAGGTGGGGGAGGCTGGTGGTGGGCAAGGCAGGGGGAGGGGCGAGGCGTGGGAAGCGATGCAGGGGCGGGGCAGTAACACGCCCTGCCAGTGCTAGGACGAGGGGCGGCGCGCCGCGTGTCATGCATCTTGTTTTATTTCGCACTTTTGTCAGGAAAATGAGTCCCCCTTCTCCCGCCGCATTCCTGCACTTTCAAATAAAACATCCATTCGTCACTAACAAGGCATTGATTTACAGTTTCTGCTAATGACCCTTCTGGTATTTCACCCTCCGGGCCGCCCCGCCCACTTTTCCATTCTCACCAGTTCATCGCAACAAAACAGGTTTCATGCATGAATTTATGAATGTTTCAATTGACAAATAACGGAGTCGCTACAGGAAAAATATATTCCTCTCAAAATCGAATGTTTTATGGGCGGGCTTGCTTTGTAATAACTCTTCCGTGAGGAGCGCTGGGAAACGCAGCTGACCAACCCCAGTGTATTATTAAGTATTTAGCCAGGAAGTCATTATCTACGTATGAAATACGGTTTCGTATTTACGCAATCGTAGCGCATGCTATTCATAGCTCTCCGAGGACCCGCATTTAATACATCGGGAAATGCAACCAACGACGAACGTATTAGAGAAAAGGAAAAAGCGACATTATGGCTAGCGCGCCCTAATGCAATGCGAACTGAGCGTACGGTTTTGTTTTCAACAATGGCGTGCGTTTCTAGTGATGCTCTGGGTACGTAACTTCAATAGCACGCGTCATAGAAAGTATATTGTACATTCAGGCGACTCATTCCATGAAGCAAAAACATCCATAACGTTCAGAAGATTCTACTTATTTTGAGCCGAAGCGCTCCTGTCATTTCTAAGTCTTACGAAGGAAAAAAACTGCTTTTGTTACAAACATAAGACAACTAAAATGTGTAAAATGACGAAATTGGGGTGCAAAATCCGTCAGAATTCTATCGCGCGGAGGTAAGCTCTCCTCCTCGGGCGTAAAAATTTTTATCTCCGCAGCGACTCCTCTCAACCCCGTGTACCTTGCTGCGCCCACTTCTCACTCTCCCGTTACAACTGATTTTGACTTTTAATTACTTGTAGAAGAATTGCACTATTGGAATTATTTAAAATGCATTTATTAGGAATCTTTTTGCTTTTATCAAATTTTAATCCACTTTCCAAGACTTTTTCTCTACTTGTTTTAGGAAGATTTGCACAAGATATCATGAAAGTTAATCTTGGGGCGAACTAAAATTTGAAATGATATTTATGAGATATATTGGGTGCTGCATTTAGCGAAGAATTACGATGAAACGCTGAAAGCGAATTGACACATCATATGCTTTGAACTCTTTTGATCCCTACATATAGTACTGTGCGAAATACCGATGTGATATTTCCTATCCTCGTTTTAACGTTTTTAACCGACAAAAACCAGCGGTATTCACTTCGTACTTCGTGTCACAGTCCTCCTGAAGCCTTCCGCTTCATTTGATTCCAAGCGTTTAATTTCAATAGTCGAATTGACGTCTGGTTTGCACCATTGACTTTCTCGTCGAGAGTTGCACTTAAATACGTGATTTAAAAAAGAAACTACGAAATATTTTTTTTTCATTTTTCCCCAAATCTCGGGATTTGGGCTTCATTTGATTTAATGTGAATCATTTCGAAACTAACAGTCGGATTGACGTCTACTTCGCACAATTGAATTTCTCATCGAATATTAAACTTACATACATGATTTCAAAAAGATACCACGAAATTAGTTTTTTTCAATTTCCGCCCCCCAAATTTCGGGAATTGGGCTTCATTTGATTTCAAACGTTTAATTGCGAAACTAATAGTCGGATAGACTTCTGTTTTGCACCATTGACTTTCTCGTCAAGAGTTGTACTTACATACGTGATTTCAGATAGATACTACGAAATTAGGTTTTTTTCCAATTTTTCCCCAAATTTCGGGATTTGGGCTTTATTTGATTTCATGTGTATATTTTCAAAACTAATAGCCGGATTGACATCTACTTTGCACAATTGACTTTCTCGTCGAGAGTTGTACATACATACGTGATTTTAGATAGATACTAAAATTAGGTTTTTTCCAAACTTTTCCCCAAATTTCGGGATTTGGACTTCATTTGATTTCATGTGTATAATTTCGAAACTAATAGTCGGATTGACGTCTACTTTGCACCATTGACAGTCTCGTCGCGAGTTGTACTTACATACGTGATTTTAAAAAGAATCTACAAAATTAGGTTTTGTCCAATTTTTCGCCCAAATTTCGGGATTTGGCCTTCATTTGATTTCAAGCATATAATTTCGAAACTTATAGTCGGATAGACTTCTGCTTTGCGCCATTGACTTTCTCGTCGAGAGTTGTACTTACATACGTGATTTCAGAAAGATACTACGATATTAGGTTTTTACCAATTTTTCGCCCCTATTTCGGGATTTGGGCTTCATTTGATTTCAAGCATATAATTTCGAAACTAATAGTCGGATAGACTTCTGCTTTGCGCCATTGACTTTCTCGTCGAGAGTTGTACTTACGTACGTGATTTCAGAAAGATACTACGAAATTAGGTTTTTACCAATTTTTCGCCCCTATTTCGGGATTTTGCTTCATTTGATTTCAAGCATATAATTTCGAAACTAATAGTCGGATAGACTTCTGCTTTGCGCCATTGACTTTCTCGTCGAGAGTTGTACTTACATACGTGATTTCAGAAAGATACTACGATATTAGTTTTTTTCCAATTTTTCGCCCCAATTTCGGGATTTGGGCTTCATTTGATTTCAAGCATATAATTTCGAAACTAATAGTCGGATAGACTTCTGCTTTGCGCCATTGACGTTCTCGTCGAGAGTTGTACTTACATACGTGATTTCAGAAAGATACTACGATATTAGTTTTTTTCCAATTTTTCGCCCCAATTTCGGGATTTGGGCTTCATTTGATTTCAAGCATATAATTTCGAAACTAATAGTCGGATAGACTTCTGATTTGCGCCATTGACGTTCTCGTCGAGAGTTGTACTTACATACGTGATTTCAGATAGATGGTACGAAATTAGGTTTTTTCCAATTTTTCGCCCCTATTTCGGGATTTGGGCTTCATTTGATTTCAAGCATATAATTTCGAAACTAATAGTCGGATAGACTTCTGCTTTGCGCCATTGACTTTCTCGTCGAGAGTTGTACTTACATTCGTGATTTAAAAAAGATACTACGAATTTAGGTTTTTTCCAATTTTTCGCCCCAATTTTGTCATTTGGGCTTCATTTAATTTCAAGCGTTTTATTTCGAAACTAATAGTCGGATTGACGTCGGCTTTGTACCATTGAATTTTTTGTCGAGAGTTGTACTTACCGTTTAATCATACTATTTTCCCGTCTTCTACATCAACCATTGCCTATCGATGTCGCTTTTTGCCTTGTATTTAATCTATTACTCAGACGTCACAAGCTGATGAGCTAACTCCCAACCCTCGATCCATTCACGGCCTTTCGTCCTATTTTCTCATTTACCATCGGAAACCGTATCCACAACGTGCCATTATCTTTTTCCCTTCTATGGCTACACATATTCTAGTCATTCAGTTTCTTACCGATACAGAATGGGATGGGTTGAAACAAGCCCCTTTGACTCCCCCTGCTGCTATTCCGCGTGCGCGTCCCCCACAAAGCGGACGCCTGGATGTACGTGAAGGTCCTTTGGTCGCCGCGCGCCGCTGTCGCTCGCCCTCCGCCCTTCGCCCGCCCGCGCGCGCCGCTCGGAGTCAATGGGGGCGGCGGCTGCCGCGCGGGGCTCGACGCCGCGACCCAGCGCCTCATTAATCAGCTCCGCGCGGGCGGACGCGGGGGGCGGCGGAGGAGGTGGGCGGAGGGGACGGGTGGGGCCGGGCGCGCGGGGTCGAGCGATGGGATGTGGAAGGAGGGGAACGGCAGGGCAGGGAGTGGCGTGCGGGATTTGGGGGGTGGAAGGAAGAGGCGGGGTGATAATGAAGGGGGAAGGGCGGGACATGGAGATGAGAAGCGAGGCGGCCTTGATGCGGTGGGCGGGGCGGGGCGGGGCGGGGCGGAGAGGTGAAGAGTGGATGAAGCGAGAAGTAGAGACAGAGAGCTGGCGTGGGACGGGGCGGGCAGGAGGACAGAGGGCCAGAGATGGGAAGGAGATGCGTTGCCCTGGGGTCGCGCTTGGTGGATGCCACTTGAGAGGGACGGAATCGTCCTCTGGAAACCGAAAAATTGTGTTGTAACTGTCGCTGCTCCAAAGAAGAACGATTCGTGACAATGAGTGCGGAGGGAAGTTGTTCGAGAGGGCGAAAGAGAAGAGGAAATGGAGAGCGAAGAAACAAAAACTCCCCGAGACAGTGCAGATAGGTCCCCTTTCTGCCTCCCCACTTCGAGAACCTTGGGGCAAATCGCGCCCTGAGTTGGACATTCGACCCTCGTTTTCCTGGGTTTGTGTCTGAGGATCTCCCGTTCTGCTGTCTCTTAACTCTAATTCATTACTACGTCAAATTTGTGGCTCGAGATTCACCGCATAATGGTGTAGAATTACATTCAATTTTTCATAGAAAAGCTCAAAAAATGAAAAGGAAAAGTGGCAGTAGACGATGAACAGACAGATTCAAATGAAGTTCGAAAATGTAATAGTACTTATTTCAAAACCATACATTTCCTTGAAAGAAGTCAGAAAATATATATTCTTTAAATTGCAATACCGTTTTTCTTTCCACAAATGGTGTGTGACACTGACTTTTGTTCTCTTTCAAAGAGGTCAAACAATTCTGGATTTAAATGGTTATATGCCAGCGAATATGATATCTCGTTTTGATAATTCAAAACAATTTTTATTATTGTCAAACAATTATTGAATGTTTGAAAAATATTCCAGTTCATAAAGTAGAACAGTTTTAAAGTAACTAGCTATAGTACTAAAAAACAATTTCATTATTTTGCACTTATTTTACATTGAAATATATACTTACAAAATTTCAAATATTATAAAAATAGGTTTGTCTTACTAAACGTCTAAACTGCTCTGAATTTTTAGAATAATGCTGAATGGTGGTATTGCAGCTATTAAAGAATGAAATAATTGAAGACATCTTTATCAACGTATTTTGGGAGCCTGATTTTGACGGCTTTGCCGTCTTCTCCAGACTACAAATGTATAAAATATAAAAAAAGCAAAAAATAAAAATAAGACAGTTAATGCAAATAGTTCAACAGACTTTAGTTAAGTTTAAAAGTTAATAAGAAAAAGTAGATTAATACAAAATAAACATAAAATAGATACATTGCTTTGAAAACAATATCAAATGAAATTTCAAAAGTAAAACAGAACAAGTTGATCACATTACCGCGTTAAATGTGGCGAATGGCGGGAAATTTGAAGGTGAAAATATGTAGTAATAGGTAGAAGGAGTTCAGGTTAGAATCTTCTTGGGAAAGAAGCAATAGACGGGTGAATAAATTTGTGGGGGAAGGGTGTCCAAAATTTTTAGCGGAGGGATATTGCTTTGTTCGTTGAGAGCTTTAGATTTCTGCTTGGACTGAAACATTTCTATAGCACTCCAGAGATCTCGACATATCGATCTCACGCACAACCTGGCGGTATGACGGGCAGTATCGGCGTCAGGCAAGGCAGCTCATGAATAGGCGATGGCATGGGGCAGAGAGGGTTTGTGCAGTTCGGCGTTAAGGCTGAGCAGGGCAGAACAGTACAAGGTAGAGCAGAGAAAGTGGTTTGGATATTTTGGAAATGTTATTAGGACTGAACATAAACATGAATCATCGCATTTGCGTTGTGAATTAGGGTTTATGCAGTCGAAAATCATTACAATTAGAGTAGTAATATTTAGAAAACTGAGAAAAATAGAGACAAATTATACCAAAAAATATGAACAAGTATTTCAAAACAGAGATTCAAAGTAGTTTCCAATTCGCGTGACACTTCATTTGACAAATCAAGAATTATTCTTTAGTATAAATTATGAAAAAATATTTCCAATTACTGCAGTAACTCAAAATAACTTTTGGAAACAACAGTAAGTCCAGTTGTCAGTATAGTGGCAACTAAATTTCTGTTGTTCTGCTGTTTTGCTTAATAACAGCTAGTTATTCTGAAGAAATGTCTGTTTGTAAGAGTTCATTATACCGATTGTACACAATTATAATCATAATAGATTAAATGTATCCTGAAGGCAGAGTTGACTTTTCTGATGGTACTGGAATTATCGGGTGACTGGAAATTCTGGCTGTTTGTAAACTGGCTAAGTATTATGTTGTAAAATATCAAACTTTCATTTACAGAAATGTATCAGGTTGTAGGTTTGTTTTGTAAGTGAATATTATTTGTTTGAAACAGCAATACAGCAAATCAAATTAAGGGTTTTGTGAAGTATACGATATGTAGTTGTATATATATGTATATATATGTATATATATATATATATATATATATATATATATATATATATATACACTTGTATATGTAAAGGATATCTGAAAGGTAAAAGCATGCATCCCGTAATTTATCGTCTCTTTCACTTTTTAGGACACTTTACATAGAAGGCAATACGGGACGTAGACAAGTAGGAATTTGGAATCATTAGCATAGCTTTACTTGCTAATGGAAACCACAAGTATACTAGCGAACAAAAAGAGTTATTTACTATATATTCAATGCAAAAATCTGTTGTTACTATGAAAACGTGACCATTTTCAGCGTAGCAAAACCATAATGATGATTTACCTGGCATTTAAAACGCGATGTTTTACAAATACAGTACTGCCATATCCGTCATCTCTTTCAAATCATTTTATGATAAGGAAATAGACTAAATTTTCATGTAATTAAGTTCAGTATTTTTTAGTTATTTTATTACGTGTTCTGTAAATAACATTGTCCTTTCTGCTTATTAATTTAAGTAATAAATTTCTTAATTTAAAGTACAACTGAAATGTTAACGTTTCTTATACGCGTCTTTTTTTAAAAGGATATGCATTAGCCTTGTTTATCATAAACTATTATATGTGCTCAGAAACAATGTTAGAAATATATTACATGTAGTATACAGCTATTTTAATAAGAACATTTTTGACGTTAATTTTGTATTTGACGTGTGTAAATGGCAATTTTTTATGTGTTTATGAACTCAAAGAAAGAAATCGAGGTGAAACCGAAGTGTTTCAAGTAAACGAAATAAACGTCACCGCACCCTGGAGAGCAACTGTAACGCGGGTCTGCCGCAACAGAGCTAATGCGAGGGAATTAAATTGCTGCATTGCGCCACTGTAATAATTTTTGTAGTGAAGTTCATGTTAAAATGCAATACATACAACGCAAGTGGGAACAATTCATCCCAGAACAGAGACAGCTTGCTAGGCTGGGTAGAAACATCGGATGATAATGTACGAGACAGTGATAGAACTATCGCCCTATTGTGAGAGTATCGTTGACCTGATCTGATATGCGACAATTAAACAAACCCACCCCATTGCAGTAAACATCGACTTCATTATGAGAGCGAGATACGAGAAACGTACTCAAATAGGCAGTAATAAAAATTATTTATTAGCTTAATGTATGCATAATTGCTTATTATATGCTGTTTGTGTATTACTTCTTTTTTGTGTGGCTGTGGATTGTAATCACGGTAGGGATGAATATTAATGAGATCTGAGTTTAGTTAGGGTGTACTCCGATGTATCTGTGCTGTGGGAATATTAATTTCTAAACAAAAGAAACACTTTTTTTAAAAGTCACCAATTTAGCTATTTTACGGATGGCGTCAGATATTGTATAATGATTCTACATGACTTAATAGCGTATAAATAGATAAGAAACCTCCAAGTAGGTAAATCACATTTAAAAAACGAGAATATCATCATTAACATATAGTACTTAACCGACGTGAACCGAATTCATGAAGTCTCGTCACTGTTTGAGGAGTCTAGGATGTCCTGAGACCTCATCACGAAGTTGGGTTTCGCTCCGCCGTGTAATGAAAAGCCGAAGAGTGCATTACACGTGAGTACCTCACTCAAATGCTGTTTGCCAGCGACAGACGCAATCGGCGACGGAAAAAATTTGCTGAAGCACACCAAGGATCAAGGTTCGCTCATGCAACAACAAAAAAGTGGACACTTTTCTTACGGACCTCCTATAATGAATTTCTAGAAGAATTTATATCATGGAAAACAAAACAAATTTGCTCCCCTAAAGCTCCATCAGCCTTAACGTACTTCACTACTACAGAACACTTAGACACCCGTGTAACATATGTCGTATCACACTCCTGAAGTTGACAATTCTGTTTGCAGCAAGTCATTCATGTATACTACCATGCACTTCATTAATTCATTTTGAATACCTTTTGATTCATCACTGAATACATTTTTTAAATCTTAGAATATTGGTTTTGAATTTCTTCAGTACTCCTTGATATCAGCAACGTCAACTATCCTTAAACTCTGCACGATTTATTCAGTCTGTTGTTTTCAACATGAATGCAAAATGCTAATTGTTACGTATTTGAGTAGAGTACTATACCAATGTCTAAGTGTAGTAAAAGTCTGTTTAAAAGTATATTTTTTATTGAACTGCACGATATAGTATGGCATTTTCCTTCAGGACATATGAATGTGCATTTCAGTTTCTTTAAATAGTTTTAAGAATTTTAAGGCATTTTATAAGCTCGCCCAAATATGAATGCATATGCAACGATCGAGTTATATCTCAAAGAACCGCCAATATTTTTTGTTCCAAGCGTTGCTTTTATTTCTAAAATCAAGCATCTCAAACACAAACATTTCTGTATAGTTAGAAACAAACACAACCACGGGAATTCCTTAAACTATGAATATAAGTGTTTTTAATTAAGGTTGCAGTTACGTCCTGAATAATCAACTAATGTTTCGTTTGAGTGATTCTGTGGGGCGTATAAAACATAAAACTTCCTTAACACAGTCTTTCAAATGTGGCATTTTGAAATACTCACTGTGTCATACCCAGCATTCACATTTGGGTTAATTCTTAGTTTAGGGTACGCTACACGTAAAAGGACGTGTCACTCCGAGAAATATTCGGTCTCTTTCTTTCTGTCCATTCTGCCACAGTGTGAGGTCTTCGCCTTGTTCCCGCCGCATTGTAATGCCAAATTATTTTCAAGCACAAATTTTCGCGCTTCGCTCGCCCGGATCCAAGTCACGGCGAGGCATGGTTTTCGGCATTTTCCCTGACGTTCGTTATAAACAAGCTCGAGTCTATCCACCGTATAATTACCAATTCACTTTCATTAGAAAGCACTTTAATTATTCGTTTTTTGCTAAAGATCATATTTTTGGCATTGTTTAATAATATTAACTCTCTCATTTTTCTGCATATAACGAAATAAACACCCTTTCAAAACCTTCATTGTAAATACACTGGCCTCCAGAATTCAAACTGCGCAGTTGCAAACACGTTATAAAGAAAGGGATTTACAAGATTTTTTCGAGTTGAATGTAACGATCAGTTTATAGTGAACGAGAGTCGTACTGTAAAATAAGAATTAGCCCACATTTGAAAAGCCGCAGCATTATTAAAGAAGCGCGGTATGAATGCAAGTAGAATGGAGCACACTAAAGAAAGAATCGTATTTCTTTGACCTCCACATCACCAGCACGACAGCTGCAGCATGCAGCCCTCGCTGTCATCACATGTGACATCACGGTAGCGACCGTCGAAGCAATGTGGACTGTGGAGGCTAAGGTGGTTGATAAGATACTATTTCTTCACTGCAACGGCCGGCGTGGCCGACGTGGTTGGTGGCGCGCTCATGTGGCGGCTTCCTGAGTTTTAACAACCCCCTAGAGTTCCGCGTGTGTGCTACTCAAAAATACACTTATACTGCAATTGATACAACTCTGCTTCTGGCAGGTATCAGCTGTTGACAATTTCATCCAATCAGGGGCTTGAACGCGATCATAGTAACGTCACTATGGTGACGTTCAATCTCTATTGGATGAAACCCTCAACATCCGATACCTCGCAGGGACAGAGATGGATAATTTCTGTTAACACCAACATACTGCACTGTCTTCAATTTAAACAAACATATTTGAGGTGCATAACAAGGAAAGTAAATTTCAAATATAATTCTCATACATATAATTGGTGAATTCAAACAAATTGCATTCACTCTCTATCAGCAAGATTGTAGCGTGTCATTTCTTTCATTTCGTTCAGATTCAATCCCCTGATTTAAGAATTAATTTCGGAATAAAAATTCTATTTTTTTCTAACTGATCTTCAGTTAAATCATTCTGCAATATTAGGTAATCTAATCTACATCATCTGTAAAATAGTGTCTAAATATCAGTGTATCTAATGCTAATCTCAGAATGGTGTTTTTGAATGGAACTTGAACGTAATAATAGAATAAAAATAATAGTATTTTGAGTCTGGAAACGAAAATGTGAATCGATCGAGGTAAAACTGAATGGACGAAGTTAATGTCAGACAGTTCGCAATTATTCACGTGTTGATCTCCTCCAGAGGAGACTAGGTCGAATTCTGCCACTGTCTCAAGGAGCATTCTAGCGACCTGCTACTCCCATCGATAGTTTTCTGTCGTTTCTCCGATCAACACTTCTCTTATCAGGAATAATTTTTTTTAAATTCAGTATCTTGCTACCAACAGAAAAAGTATGGCTCACATTTCCCTTCATCCTCTTTTGGCATATTATCTTGTACACAATAGCAGGGCATTTTCTGCTGAAATATCAAACTGGCTGGCCACTGGCCTCAACAATCCCCAGTACAGCGTTGGCTGTTGTTCATCTCCCGTGTACCTCTTTCCTGTTGCCGGAAAGTGCCGTCCGGAAGCAATGAGCGCCACCACGCGGCAGCGGAGGCTTGCAGCCAAACATCCTGCAGCGATGTTGATGCTCGTACGCGCTGGAATTCGTGATGTAGAAATTTCTCCCCTTCCTCTATTCTGACATAGGTGGAGTATATTCCGCGTTAATTGCATTATCTCCTTCGAGTGTCTCGGAATCACATGGCTCTCGAATATTAGTATCACATCAGCGATCAGTTAGATGTTGCTAATTTTCTGCGTGAAATCGATTTTAGGCAATACGATACCATGGTACAACAGACCCGTCGTTTTTAGAATTTACTGAGTTTCTAGGTAGGATATTTTCTGACTTGTAGAAAGAGTCTTGACGTTTGGATTGTTTTTCACTTATAGAGAAGCAGAAAGAGCCACAGTTAGTAATAGTACACTAGATTCTTGTTATTTTAGCAACTGTTGGTGTTGCGTTATACAGTACTCGAAGTAAATTCCCCTCACATAAAGCGTTCAGTGGAGATATTAGAGAATTATAGGAAGATCCTTCACTGTTCACTTGAAACATTTCGACGAATTGACATTTCTTACTCACAGATTTTCACACATTAAGTTTTTCATCAAATATATTGAGTTCTCAAATACCTCTTTGCATTTCTCTGAGGTAAAAGAGCAAATTTTCCCCCTCTTCTCTGACATTTCTTCGAGTATTTCGTTTTTTTGATGCATTTCTGTGCGATAAATTTTCCATTTCAATACTGAGCATGCTCTGAGTTCGATTAATGTTGTCGAAATCTTGTTTTATTGCCTAGACTTTGTACTAGGGTAGGTCGTCATTTTCAAACGCCATGTGACGTTGAAACATGAGTCGAAATTTGAAAAATGGTCAGAATGCATTTTTTGTACACTTACATATTTAACAGTAACAAAGCGATTACAAAAAACCTTATGTGTAATGAATACGATACTCATAAAATGGGTAATCCCCTTTTGTAGAATTATTTCAACTACAAAATTATAATATAATATAAATCCATAATAATTTAGAAGTATGCTCCATAATAAGAGCTGCGCCATATTCAGCTAGCTATTCAGTTAGTAAAAGAACTCGCAAATATGCACTTAATTGATTATTAAAGTATGCTTAGGACTATATTGTCTGCGTAATTTAAGATGTAATTCTCTGCTAAATAATTCACAGTCTGTGGTTTGGATGCTATTTATAAAGTCAAGAATTCACTTATTATTAAAATATGATAACCAGATTGTTACAATTTTTACTTCAACATTCAATTGTCATGTGCATATAGTTACAATGTGTATTGAAAACTTCACTTAGATAATATTTTCAAATGGGAATCTTCATGTACCTTTGAGAAGAATACGTTTAACTCAGATTTAGGTAATATGATTACTGTGATTGTTGTGTTGGATATTATTCTGAAATAATCATAGCATCAATGTAATTGTTTTCATATTTTGTACAATTCACGATTGAAGAAAATTCCTTATTTTGCGAAAAAACGTTCTCTGGGAGATTCTATGTGAACTAGATGGTAAAACGGAATTTATAGGTGTTTTAAATTCTCTTGTGTATGTAACAGAATACAACGTAAATTTCAATAACATGAGTTTCTGAGAATATGTTTTCATTTTTCTTTTTTTATCGTAACTTAGGGTTACGATCTCACTTCTCTTCTTTTGAAAATAACGGGTTAATATATTCGGATATATATCGATAATATTTGAGAAAGTTATTATCGGGCTATTCCAAGAAATATACCAATTTCTGTTAGAATGTACTCGAGAAATAAAAATAAACTAACCTAATTGACATTTAATACTGAAACAGGGCCCAGATTGCAGTGCAAGCACGCGCCCCTGCCGATGGCTCCACCCGCTGCCCCGGGCGCTGCGCGCGGCCGCGCTGTCCCGAGCCGAGTTGGCTCGCGCTTCCAACGAACGCCCAAAGAAGGGGAACCCCCGCGGAGTTGCCAACTGCCGCCGCGCAACCGGCTGCGGCGCGGCGCCTTGCAATTCGCTCGGCGGAAACAAACGCGCGTCGGCCGACGCGGGCGCAACCGCCCCGGGCGGCGACGCCGTCGCTCCCTCGCTGCGCACCTACGAGCGGGCCGGGGGCGGGGGCGGTAGCGGTTATGGAGGCGAGGCGGGGGTGGTGATGAGGGCGGTGGCGAGGGCGGCGCTTTGGGCGGGGCGAGGGTGGTAGTGGGGGCGGGGGGAGCGGAACGGGGCCAGTGACGGGGTGGAGGCCTGGCCGATGGCGGGGGCGGGGGCCGGGGCGAGGGTGGTGGTGGGGGCGGAACGGGGTGGGGGCGTGGGCGATGGCGGGCGCCGCGCGCTTACCTCCCGGCGAATCGCCGAAGTTGGCGCCGGAGGAGGGCACGTAGTGTTGGGGAAATGTTGCGGACGCACAGCGTTGTGATGTTGAGCAATTGCTGTTCGGAACTGAACCGACTGCCAAATCCTTCGTATTAGAATTTTCTCTGCAACTGCCAAGCCTATAACCAATCATATTTGGTATAAAACCCAATATTTTTTTCTTTACATTAAGTTATTTTCGCAAATAAACATTTACGATTTAAGCTTCATTACGTTGTTTATTTGTACTTGTCGGTCTGTCGACCTGTCAGTCTGTTTGTTAATCTGAGGAATTCGGGGTAAAAAGATTAAAGAGAAACGTAAAAGACGTTTAGAAAATAATATTTGATATCGGAGAACAAATTTAAAACAACAAATATGAGCGTTTTTGAGAACATGTAAAAATTGAAAATGAGACTTAATGAGGTTGTTGAAGCTTAATGTGAAATTCCCCCAAAATTAAAATATCTGTTTCGTTAAGATGTTACTGGAAATGTAAGTTTTGAAGAAAATTGTCTGAACATTTTAGGCGCTAGCTTTGACCACGAATGGATGGACACTTCACCTGACTTGCATAAGTCTGCCTGCATGTTTCTCTCTAAATTCACTGCGCGTTCTGTGCATGTTGCCTCGCATGTCCTTTCGCATGTGCATGAAGTGCCTTCATATTGACCATATACTACTTCCCGTCAGGGGCCCTCCCATGTACCTCCGCACGCTTCCTCGCGTGTATCGTGCATGTTGCTTTGCTTATTTCCCGCTTGATTTACGGTTCTTTACACATTCCTCGCATGCCCAATTGCATATTCTTCCGCGCGATCTACAAGTTGTTTCCCACATTTTGCATCATAATTTCCGAACTCCCACGTGGACTCAGACGTGTGTAATTGCATATTCCAGCATGCATCGCATATTCCTGCACATGTTCTTTGGGAAACAACTGCAAATTCAAAAAATAATTTAAGTTTTTTATTGTGAATTATGTTCTTTGGTGCCACGAGATGTTCTCAATAAGTAGAGTACACTAAACGGAGCAAATCCCGGGAAACCTAATAAAAGGACCAAAAAATGAGTCATAAAAATGTAATCTTGAAAAAACCTACTGGTGCTAAAGAATGGGATAGACGTTCTCGCATTAGAGTAATAATTTTCTAATCTCTAATCTCTCTTTAGAGTGAGCTAGCTTTTCGGCATTGTCCCACCCTCTTCCCATCGGCGCCAAAACAATATTTTTTCACATTTTTTTCAATTTTTGACCCCTGAATAACAATGTCTTTAAGGATATTACAGAAGAGTAAAGCAATCCGATATGAATATTTTAATTGAACAATATGGAGCCGTTTTAAGAAAATATCATCTGAGTATTTTTGAAAATGCGTAATTTTGAACGCATTTTCATGGAAAGACGGACAGACGCACAGACGTTTTGCCCTAAGCCAAATTTAGGTATCAAGTACCAACATCACGTGTATTCTGATCGCCCAACGTGTTAGATGAAGTAATTAATTATATATAGGAACAAGAATCATCTACAGCTTTTTGGTATCCTACAATACGAATTTCTTGCCGAAAAATCGCCGTTTTCCGCTGCAGCATTACATCACTTTCTCTGTACTACGTATGTAGTATGGGATAAAGTAAAGACATTGCGAACAATGTATGTTGTTGGACTGACGACTTAGTGATCCTACGAAGGGACTCTTCACGATGTCTCGCGCACGAAGCAGCAGCTGAAGGCAGCGCGCGCGGTAGTGGCGCCCCAAGCGGTAGCAGGCAGGAGGGCGACACAAGGACCGGATGAAGGGGGCGGGTTTTCATCCCGGGCTTCTCTCCTGCGCTTCCTCTGGCGCGCATACACTTGTCTACGCCCCACTACCTAGGCCCGGTTTTAATCCTCCATTCGCATGCAAATTCGTTTTATTGCTCGTCGGAGTTCATTAAGTAGTGCCTCGCCCCGGCCCAAACGCGGCGGCGGCGGCGGCGGCGGCGCGCCTGAGACGAGCCCGAGGACGGGGGCGGGGGCGGGGGCGGGGGCGGGCTGAGGCAGGGGGCGAGGCCCCGAGGCTCCCAGGCGCCTGCCGCCTAACAAACGTGATTGCCATGTAATCAGTGTGATAATACCATTGATAGAGCGGCGCAAAAACGATACCGGATTAATGCGACGACGGAGGATTCGGGCAATCGGCGGCGCAGCCCTCGAGCAGTGGTTCGGCGCCGGCGCCCCAGGGCAGAGGGACGCGGCGGCCCAGCAGAAATGGACGGAGAGAGCGAAAGGGCCCCGGCGCGGGCACGCACATGCCACTTGCACCTATTCTCCAGAGGAGAAGACGTCATGAATGCAGGGAGGCAAGACGGCCGGTCTCACCTCCTTCTGCAAAATAACAGGATGAAAATTATTTCTGCGCCTTGATGTTGGATTTTTGCTTTGAAAGATTCAATTACCTATTGGAGAGGTATTTATTGAAACATTGAGATCAATGATTTGGTCTAATGTAATGAGTTTACGCGTCTGACGGTCTAGGATTTTAGTGTCGTAGGGGAAACGCAAGCTGAAGCGACGAAAGTAAAGATACATTCATTTTAGACTTCAATTATTTGTTTTTTTCTGGGCGTTCAAAAAAGTTTTTAAAAAATGTATTCAGTGTTGGGGCAATACACTTACACGCATGTGCTTTAGGTTAATACCCATGTTTTTTGCGATTAAAAATACTGGAAGGTAGTGCTGCAATTCCGGATTCACATTTGGATTCGGCGCGTCGAGAGATACCCAGAGAAACATGTCTCAAGTCTTTGGGCCTGACTTTTTTATTTTGTGTGCCTGTGTAATTAATGTCATTAAAACGATATTGTATCTTTTAACATTACATATAGTTATAAAATTTGACAATACAGTTTGTCGTGCACTTATAACTAATGGTTCTATAGAGTGGTACAGACTCTCTCGTATTTGATTCCTGCTCTCTTTATTCTTAGCTACTTTTTGAACGGGCCGCACCCGCTTCCAGTACACAAGAGACATCTTTTACAGATTCTTAATTTTATGTCCGCTAACCGTAGAATTGAAATACTACTGCAGCAGTATCAGAATATATGAATAAGAGAAGATGCTGCTGTTCCTTGATGAAAATTTTTAGTCCAAAATGTGGACCCGTATTTTAGAATACGGCGTTTGAGCGATTTTGAAAATGTGCTGTCTTGAACTCAGTTTCAGAGAAAACATTTGATATTTGGAAAACCTGTAAACCTATTAAAAATCATTCGAAGCACATGTATTCACAAAAGGAATTACAAAAAATCGCCTGTAGTGTAAATATAGACATAAAAAATATTTAAAAATACATTAAAAAATAAAACTTATGCGACAAATGTATGTAGTGTTATTATGTGATTAAGTTAAAAATAATATGAAGCGATTTGTGAGAAAATCGTATTCTTAATATCACTCATATTTCACTGAAAATGCATGGTAAATAATGTTTTCGTATATGGACGTTTCGAAGAAAACACTTTTTTGTATCAGACGACCCGGAAATCGGTTTTCCAAAATATTAAATAATTTTCTCTGTATTACGCATTTTACTCCGTATATACGATAATGGCATACGCATACGAGAAAGTAAGTAGTGGTGTAACAGAAAAGCACAGATTTTCTGGTACTAATTATTTTTCTTGCCTTTTTTCTCTGGGATAGCTTTTCGGCTTCGCACCCACCGTCTTCCCGGCAGACATCTAATTGCACCCATTTCTTCACATTTTCTCAACTTCTCGGTTTACTAACGGTGGATGTGAAATATGATTTTACGAATATTGTAGAAGAGTGAAAACCTGGACACATGTGCAATTTTTTGAAAGCATTTGGAAAAAGTATGTTTAGAGCATTTCTGAGTTTTGAGCACATTTTCACAGAAAAATATGAGTTTACGAGAAACGACTTTAGAAATTATTTGAAGAACTTGTACCCGCAAATTCAATAATGCATAAAAACGCATATATAACTTTAACGACGTGACAGATGTTTCAAAACATTACATGTGTAAATACATCAAACGGTAGTTTATGCAATTAGTTTATAATGTTGAGCTTTATTCCATGAGTATATGTTTTGGAAACGAGCGACGTTAGGAGCGAGTTTTCAGATTTGAACGAATGCAATAATGCAACATTACAAACGAGTTGCATAATTTTTAGCATATAAATTTATAAGAGAATTAAACTCAATTTTGCGAAACAACTTTCTTGTGACATCACGGGCATTTGACATGTGCGTGTGAACTGTAGTTGGCTGTTTCGTTCACCTCTACCTCCCCACGATTCTCTCGCTGCGATTGGCTGAAAGTGTGATGACGCAATCATTCTTGCCGTAAAATGCTAATACGTCATCATTTGTGCAGTAAAATACCCGATTATAAACGATTTATTGCTACAGAAAATGTCGTTTATAATGCTGGTATAGAAACAATAACTTTTATGTCGTGTTATTTAGAGCACTAACACGTAAAAATATATAAAGAAATCAGTAAAGAAAACACTTGACGTTTTTTAAGAAATCTTTTTTCTTCTTCTTCTGCACTTCAAGGTTCGGTTCAAGAACCTGTTCCGGTGTCCACTTCCTTCTGGGCCTTCCTACATCTCTTCTCCTTCTGCATCTGTAGTCCACTGTGAGTGCTGGTAGTCAGCTGTTCGGGCATTCGCATGAGATGTTCATACCATCTTTTCTGATTTCTTTCTAGTTTCTCCAGCAGTTGTTCGACCCCCAGTTTATTGCTTATCTCTGTGCTTTTCTTTTTATCTAGGATATGATAACCTAGAGTGCTTCTTAGAAATTTCATTTCAGCTGCCTGGATTTTAGAGTTATCTTTTTTTGATGTTACTCTTGCTTCATCTCCATACATTAACACTGGCACAGCTACTGTGTTGAAGAATTTTATTCTTATTTCTATCCTAGTTTTATTTTATAGATGTCTGTGTATTGTGCCGCATATATTTCTAAATTTATTTAATTTTTTATAACGAGATGTGGCAACCTAGATATTTGAAGTATTTTACCTGTTCTATACTCTTTCCTTCTATCACAATCTTTGTTCTCACTGGGTATTTTCCTTTATAAGCCATAGTTTTAGTTTTTTCTTTGGATATTTTAAAACCATATTCTATTGCAGTCTTATTTAATTTATATATTGCCATTTGCATTTTGTATTCAGTGTCCTGTATTATCACTTTGTCATCTGCATATAAAATAGAATTTAAAAATATTTTCCTAAAATAGATCCCTCGATCTATATTCAATTTCCATGTTCTAAACATGTCGTCCATGTATATATTGAAAAGTGTCGGTGTTATGCAACAGTCCTGTCTTACACCTTTGTTGGTGGAAATCTCTTCTGTCAATATTCCTTTTATACCCAACTTAATACTTGTTGTTTCATATAGTTCTTCTATCACCTCTATCAAGTGTTTTGGGTACCACCTTCTTTCCATTATGTTCCACAGAAGACTTCTATTGACATTATCAAAAGCTTTTATTATATCGACGAATATTAGGTGTGTTTCACAGTTGTGTTCACGTCTTTCTTCTATTATTCTTTTTAATGTAAAAATGGCATCAGCAGTCGATCTGCCTTTTCGAAATCCCATTTGTTCTTCTGATATAAGGTGCTCTGCTATTATTTTTAATCTTTCATTTATTATTCTCGCATAGATCTTATATGTTGTATCCAATTGACTTATTCCTCTGTAATTGTCTGGGTCTCCTCGGTTACCTTTATTATAAAGTGAGATTACTTTTGCTTTTTGACATTCCTTAGGAGTTTGTTTATTTCTCCAGCTCATATTAAAGAAATGAAGCGGGCGTAGATGAAATAACATTCCGGAGTATTTTAGTAGTTCTGTGTTCATGCCATTCATACCAGGTGCTTTTCGATTTTTACATTTATTAAGTACTTCATGTAGTTCATCTATTGTTAGGTCATCTGCATTTGTAGTTGTGTACGTTTTTATTATTTAACATTTTTCACAGGGCCATAATGCTTTATAATGTTTCACCCATCTTTCCTTTTCAATTGCATTAATATGTACATTCTTTCTTTCATTACTATTCAATATTTTCTTTACTTTGTAGGCTACTGTTTGTCTCCCGTATATATCATGTTCTATTCTTCCAATAAATCCTTCCCATGAATCGGCGTGAGCTTTTCTAATAATTGTTTTTACTTTATTTCTAGCTTTGTTGTATTCTTCCTTGTGATTTTCAGTAGGGTTGTCAAGGTATATTTTGTATCTCTCCTGTTTAACACTTTTTTCGATATCATCATTCCAAATTTTCAAACCTTTTCTTTTTTGAAATTTCTTTTTCCGTCCTACTGCTTCATCTGCGGATTCCTTTATTATTTGCTGTATGTTTTGCCATTCTTTTTCTATTTCCTCCTCTGTGATAAGGTTTTGAAGATTTTTATTTATTCTATTTTAATATAGGTTTCTCACGCTTTCGTCTTCTCAGAGGCATGCTTTTTGTATACTTCTTCTTTATCATTCATTATGAATCTTGAATTATTTTTCACTCATCTTTTTAATAATTTTATACGGGATATTACTACAAAGTGGTTAGAGTTTATGTCGCAGCTTCTTTTAGTTGTTGTATCTTCTATTAATTTTGATATTCTTCGATATCCAATTATATGATCAATAATGGATCTACTACCTCGTGCTGACCATGTATATTTGTGAATGTCTTTTTTCTTTTTAAATACATTTGCAATATACAGTTCATTGAAGGCTGCGAATTCCCTCAATTTTTCTCCATTGTAATTTTTTACAATTTCTCTCCACTTTCCTACAGTCTTTGGTTTACTCTCATTTCCCACTCTTGCATTTAGATCACCTACAAGAAGGACTTCATATCTTGAATTGCATTTGTCCAACAGTTCCTGCGTGGTTCTGTAGAATTCCTCTGTTTCTTCCCTCTTTCCTTCCTCCGGGGCATTCACACCAATAACGACAAGATGTCCTCTTTCGTGTTTTAATTTTAGCAAAATTATTCGGTCATTTACGTACTGAACCTCTTTAATTCTTGATTCCCACTTTCTGTCTACAAATATGGCTACTCCTTTTGCAGCTCTCTCTTGCTGATCTACTCCACTTTAAAACATGGCATAATTTTCTACATATTTTGATTCTTTTAATTTCTTTTTGTTTCTGTTACTACAGCTAGGTTGATATTCATCTTTTCAAAAATTTTTGCCAGTTCATTTTCTTTCCCTGATATACCTCTTACACTCCAGGTAGCAGTTTTGAAATATTCCGATATCCGTTTTCGTACTCCCATTTTCATTGCCTTAGTCGTCATAGTTTTCATTCCGAGGCCATTATTTGGGACACTGCTAGTAAATCATTTTTTTACGTGGGTGGGTTACTAGCCCTCTCCGCACAACCTCTGTCCCGAGGGGGGGGGGAGGTTATTTCGGATTTCCCTTGTCCTAGAGAGATTGCCACCTTCATGGCTTCGAGGTCTCTAGCCCCGTCGAGAGTTCCTCTTCTGCATTTTATTTCTTGAAGCCGCCGTTGAGGTCCTCTTCTTGAATTATTTCTTAGTCAGATCCCTACCCTTCGACCTGTCGGTCAAGGGAGGCCCTACCAGTACTACGCTACCGCCGGCATAGCTCTTGGGGTCATGGTGATACTAAAGCTCCGCCACCATCGACAAGGTCATGTACTCCCTAGACGGAGAGAAATCTTTTTTATGATAAATTTATTTTTGAGTCACATCAACGATAAAGTTATTAGATTGTAAGTTATCTGTAAGTTAGAATAAGAGAGTCAGTAGAAAAAAGGTATACAATTATGTTTTTTACATCAGTTATTTCCACATATTGTCATATCTGAAATATATGACATTATTTTTGCAGAATCTAATTATTAGCGCTTGGTGCACCGAAGAAAGCCATAGTGTGTTAACTTTTAAATCATGGAAAGCTTCTCTTCGCTCTAAAGAAAATTTAGGACATGAATTAATGATGCGATCCAGGTTAAGATTAAATCACAGGTACAGGCAGGCATCTTTTGTGACAGGTGAAAATGACTAAGTTTTGAATGACCCGTCCGAATTATTGTTAAAACCATTTGATCTCTTCTAGTACGTTTTGAGTTAGTTCCCAATGCCGTAACATTTTCAAGAGTTCTATGGATGCTACTTGCTTGGTATTCTTTACATGGGGTATTTCATTTTACTTTCATAAGATTCGCAACATACTGTTGATTATCAGTTATAGTGTAGGGATAGTTAATGAGTTTCTTGTTCTTCACATTAATAACTGCTGTTATCCTTTTATTGTCCGCGACGTGAGATTCTACATCAGGTGGAATCCATGCAAAAGTGAGATGTTTCCTTGATGTGAAAATTTCAAAAATCAGATCTTGAATCATACAGAACATTTCATATTTATTGCGTCTATTGACAACTTTGTAAATTGTTGAAAGAAAATTTTAAAATATATGAAATTAATTAAGTAAATTTGCTTATTATACGAAATTAAGTAAATAAATAAATAAATAAATAAATAAATAAATAAATAAATATGGATGGGGGAGTCGAGCAAAGTGGACTGGTTTGTGAAATAATGAAACTTCAACTCCTCCCAAACATTCCAACCATAGCCCATTAATTAGATTAATTAGATTAATTTCGAAGGACCACCCAGATTCCTGTAAAGAGAGAACAGGTTGTAACCACTCTTGCAGATCTGGGACTGCAAGGATGGGGGAGGAAGGAGAGTGCTTGTTACCATAAAAGAGTTGTAGTCTAAGGCATGTAAACATATATTCTAAAAACAAAATACATAAAAATACATCTTAAGCTATACGGGGAGAAGGAACAAAGGGTTGCAGCACACAAATCACAATGTAAATACAATATTAGTGCGGTAGCACAAAACTTGCTCCTCTTGCATCTTGCTGAAGTTGGTGTGTCTACGGGCGGCTAATTAGGCCAGGCCCGACAGAGGCAGATGCAATTCAGAAGATTGTGGTGTCGTAAGTAGCACCAGAGAGAACACGAAATGTCGGTAACACAACTTGTGGAACAGTTAATCACAGGCAGCACATGCATGTGAATATAAATTAGCTGAGCACGTGACGAGCAATAGTTCGTAAAATAGTTACACAGACGCCACGTGGACATGAATATAAATTAGCTAAGCACGTGGCGAGCAATAGTTCGTAAAATAGTTACACAGACGCCACGTGGACATGAATATGAATTAGCTGAGCACGTGACGAGCAGTAGTTCGTAAAATAGTTACACAGACGCCACGTGGACATGAATATGAATTAGCTGAGCACGTGACGGTAGTCCAGTTTGCAGAATAGTTACCAATGGCAGCATTGTATGTTGATGGCAGCAACGGCCGCAGAATTGTGCAGTGATACAGCATGCTCACCGGCCATGTTGAAGAAACAGAAAAATTGCTCAGCGAGAGGAGCAATTGTTAGGCAGCACCATGGATAGCGTGAGGCCCAAATAACGACGCCAGGAGAGCGGCGCCACCCGTCCGTAGAGCTGGAAGTCTGGACGAGCGCAGAGGCACGCCGTAGGGCGGCGCGGAGGTTGTCTGCTCGACATGAAGATCAGACGAGAACAGAATTGTTCACGCCGCTAGCAGAGCAGCGCGGAGACCCGTCCGTACAGTTAGGCGATCGGACGAGAACTGATTTGGCGGTTCGACGACTCGGCGGATGGCGAGGCGTCGGTTGGATTTCCAGAGAATTCCAGCACAACGGAAACTCTGGCAGTGGTGGGGGGCGCCTTGGGCGCATGGCGGGCGGAGTTTCTCGAAGCCCACACAAGGGAAAGCAGGCTGCTGGCTGCTCGCAAGCGCCGGCAGTGGGGCCAGCCCCCACCCTTCGGCGACACGCCTGAGGGAGGGGGAGCCTGGCGGCGGCGTGAGCGCGCGGGCAGCGCAGCCGTGCGGTGGCGATGGTATCGCCAGCGGCATGCCAGAGCAGGGGAATGCTGTAAGGTGGTGCGCTCTGGTGGCAGGAGGAGAAATTAATACGAAGCATAACGGGCGGAGGGGCGGCGGGAAGGCCGGGTCCGCTCGCAGTCGTTGGGCGCTAGCGCGTTTTACAAGAAATGATTTCTGCATGCTGCGCAATATGACGCTGTAAGATTCTAGGAATCCCAGCTGCACGGTTGCTGCCGTGCGGTGGTGGGGGTTTCCAGCTAGCGCAGTTGCGAAGCGAGTCGGTTGCGTCGATGTGGCGTGAGGGAAATACTAAGAACTGAGGCTCCACCGCACGTGGCATTCTGAAAACTTAGTTGGTGATACAGATACCGAGAAGCGGGCCGCTATGGGCCGTGCAGAAGCCTCAGAGATATGCGTCTGAATAAAATATAAAAAATATGATTATGAAATAAAAAATAGCTTGCTCTGACAAAATAAATAAATAAATAAATAAATAAATAAATAAATAAATAAATAAATAAATAAATAAATAAATAAATAAATAAATAAATAAATAAATAAATAAATAAATAAATAAATAAATAAATAAATAAATAAATAAATAAATAAATAAATAAATAAATAAATAAATAAATAAATAAATAAATAAATAAATAAATAAATAAATAAATAAATAAATAAATAAATAAATAAATAAATAAATAAATAAATAAATAAATAAATAAATAAATAAATAAATAAATAAATAAATAAATAAATAAATAAATAAATAAATAAATAAATAAATAAAATTAAAAATATATAATTTAAAAAAGCGCTAGATTAGCAACATTTCTAAAACTAGATATTTTGGAAGGTGAAGACTAGAAACTAGTAGAAAATAGACATTTTCATAGGTGGAGAGGACCTTCGCTTACCCCAAACAGCGCGTTAATTTATCCTGGTCCTGTACATTTACAGATTCGCCCACAACGTTTCTTGATGCGCCTACGTGTTTGTACGTTGTTGTACGTGTTTGTACGTGTCTGTTAAAAGATATTTGTCCAATGCACTTTCGACAGACCAAGTGACGGAATATGGAAGACAATCATTACAACTGACTTGTTCACAAGGTTCGAGCAATGTTGCACATTGTAGGCAAACAATACTACTTTAGGATCTTAACAGGAAAAAATTTGATGAAATAATTGTAACAGACGAACACTTCTTAAAATAAGTTGATTTTAAATTTCTTTATATGGCACTACGTTTCGAGCAAAGGGTTTTTAACTTCAGATTACATAGCAAGAAGAACAAATTTAGCAAGACACCGACCATGATATACGCTTTCAACTTTCTTTTCAAAAGATAAAATTACTGGATATTTTTAGAATAAGCCGATTAACATAAGTTTTCATAATTTGCTTTCCCTCCACTCTGACTATTCTGATGCTTGAACAACTGTAAAGTAAACGTTTCGTTTCGAAAGATTCTAAAAAAGCAGTTTCTGAGAAAATTTTGTTTGTAATATTTTTCAAAAGTGCCCAAATTTCTTTGTAAATTACTAAACTACGATAATTTTTTTAAAAAATGTATTCATTTCTCAAAGAACTATTTCTAAAAAACAAATTTAATTTGAAGAAATGAACTCAATCTTCATTAATGTAGTTATTCGAGAGAGGGGTCAAACTTTTTCATTTTTCGAAAATTCAGGGGTAGCATTGGAAATCATATTTATTACGTGTTATTTGTAACTAAACCATCTTAAGCTATTAAGAAACCACAAAACTTCGATTCTATGAAATTATACAGACACAAAAATTATTCTCAATCGGTTGAAACTTATTTCAAGAGTCTGTATGTGGGATATAAATCAAATATATAACAGGGTTCAACGGTTTTCCAATTCAGTTTCATACACGAGAGACGAAATTAAAACACAATGTTTAGCAGTATTATGGAGAAGCTTCTTAATAATTGGTTTTCACAGTTACATCGATATTCGTGATTGTAACATTCTTCGGAAATAAAATATCGGAATTAACAAGCAATACAAATTCGTCAATCTATTATGATCTTCTTTTTATCATCATCTCACCTTATTATACAAGAGGTATTCCCATTAACATATTCTTTACTCCTACCGACTAAAACTCCAGAGAAATAAAAGAAGCTTCCTTTTCCATTTGGAAATTGCAGTTATTCCATCGAGTTATTTCCCGTTTACTCTATCTGCTAGCCTTCGAAATTTTGCCCATGCAAATTAATTCAATCGAACGGTTCGGAAAAAATGGAACTTTCTACGCAACAAAAAAACTATATTTAAAACGCTAAAATAAAAGCATCGATGGCCCAACTCGGGAGAAAATACCCAGAGAAATATCACTGAGAAGTGGCAGCGAGGGGGGGAGTACGGAGCGACGCGAAGCAGATAGAAGCGGGGGTCTGGGGGGGCGGCGACTGCCGCGCGGCGTTTGTTTTAGCGCGGAGCTCTCGACGACGACGTCGTCGGGGGCGGCGGCGGCGGGGCCGGTGGGGAGGCGGAGAAGGGACGCTTTAATCTAAATGTTAATGATGACGTCGAATATTTCATTACGACCAAGCCTGAGTGTAGCCACTGAAGAAGCAATAATAACACTTGAAACAGTTCAAACTTCACCTGATGGGAGAGCAGAGTGCTGGGCACGCGGGCGGTGGAAATGGTGATGGTGGGGGAAGGGGGTGGGGCAGATGGGCGACGGGGATTGGAGGAGGCAGCGAGGAGTTTGTCCTTGTGGTACTCCAATGGTTGCGAGGATGGAAGGGCGGGTTTTTCTCTACGCAGATACGACACTAAGGTACAGGTTTCGTATACGACAAGTCGGATTGGCTTCGTGACGGTGATGAAACAGGAGGAAGTGCTACCGTATTTCTTCAAATATAGAGTCCCTCGCATTTAAGACCCATTTGTTTTTTGGATGAAACTTTCAGGTTTTCGTTTGTTATTCGTTGCAATAATATCGTTTTGAATCTACTATTCCTCTGCAATTTTCATCGTCAGTAGGTTCTAATAAAATTGCAGGCGAGCTGTTTGAAAAACAATACCTATCCTTTTGTAACATTGAAAAGTATTGTAAATGATCATTTTTGAAAAGTGATTTCGCTTATTTCGTGTTAATTGCTTATTAGTCGCTCTACATCGTTATTATTCTTGCTCTTATTTTTATTATTATTATTATTATTATTATTATTATTATTATTATTATTATTATTATTATTATTATTATTATTATTATTATTATTATTATTATTATTATCTTTATTACTATAGATTAGTTTAAAATTCTAATAATAAAAGTTATATTCAATAAATATTCTTAATTGTAGTGTTCTACCATCAGGTTACATTTACTTACCTGCAGAAATAGTAAATGTCTGTCCCTCTATCCAATATTTGTTGCCATTTTTGGAAAATGGGATTTAATCCATAATATGCTGTAATTGTGACTTGTATATTAATGAGCCTCGAGGATAATCTGTTTCATTCAAAGTTGGGAAAGTAAACGGAATAGAGGAGCAAGTGCTCCGATAGTAGGGAGAATTGTGCTGGGAGTTCTGGAAACAAGAACGGGAATAAAGAGCAGTTCAAACTTACACATACAGAATGTTGTGTTGTATCATGTACAGTGCTGTTTGCCTGTGAATAGGACTCACATCAAGACTTGTTTTGTTGTGTTTCATTAAATAATGAAACGCGCTAGAAATTGCAGAAGAAATGAAGATAGTCCATTGTATGAGGAGGAGGGATAATTAGAATCGCACCACTTGTTGACGCAGGTCATCGAAAGGAAAGCTGCGGAGCATGCCAAGCAGAGGTGTATTATAACCATGTAAGCAATTCAGAATGGAGCCAACGAAAAACTTCGAATAATTTAAAAATTTCAATGCATCCCTAGACTTTTTCTCATTCATGTTTTAGAGAAATAAGCGAGGATTCGTAAAAATAACATGGGAAGAAGTAGTTCACTTCTAAAATTAAGCTCTATTAAAAGTAAATAGGTCAATTGATATCTTTTAACAGCAGACTCAATAGTAAAATTTATGGCAAAAGTTTTGGAGCGTTGTTTTTTATCCTATTGGATAAAAAACAGTCTAAAACAGAAAAGAGATATATTAAACTCTTGCATTTTGTCAACATTAGTTTATGCGAGTCAGAATTAGTCGCTAGCAGCAACACAAAATCTGCAATTATTCAGATGCCGGAGAAAAATGGGGAGCAAAATTCTTAATCTCTCTTTTAAAAACCACGTTACACGTATGAAAATAAATAGAACAAAAATAAAAGAGTAATAGAACAAGTCTTGACTCAAAAATGGAAATGGGGAGGTCACGTTATAAGACAGCAGGATAACAGATGGGACCATGCTACAACTGTACAACCGGGGAAACCAAGAATCGGGTGGCGTAATCCAGGAAGACAACGAAAAAGGAGGAAGGACAACTTTCAGGAGTCAGTTGGCAGAAATTGGATGCGACTGGCTGCATGCAGAGCGTCGAGGAGGGCCCTTCAAACAGCTGAATCTTGGAAGTGAAGACAAGTGAAGGCAGTGAAGGGCTGCGGAAACAATATCAATATTAAAAGACAAAATTACATGACAATTGTTTAGTTAGTAGTAATCAATACCAGCGTAATATGTGAGAAGTTTATTCATTTTCTGAGTTGGACTCAACCAAATTGCACGGGCGCTAGCCCGTGTAGAACTTCTCTGCGAAACCAGGAGTCCCCAAAGAAATTGTAATGGGCTCGTAATAATAATAATAATAATAATAATAATAATAATAGTAATAATAATAATAATAATAATAATAATAATAATAATAATAATAATAATAATAATAATAATAATAATAATAATAATAATAATAATAATAATAATAAACAGTGCTCAGAAAACGTAACAAACTTATCCGTAAGCTACATTGACACGCGCGGGCAAGCGTAATGGAAGCTGGTCGTCAACCGCAGGTTTTCGTCGCGACTCGTCGTTTGTGCGCTCGCCTCGCAGCCAGCGCAGCGCCACCGTCGCCCCCCCCCCCGCAGCATTCTCTCCGACGCGTCATCGTCTCCAAGTTTGCACAAAGCGGCAACAACTTACGCCTTCCATTTGTCGCGCAGGAGTTGCAAGATATTTATGAATCTTCCATGTAAATTAATATAAATGTTATATAAAGTGTTGGCAAGTAATGCTGCAACTTTGCATCCAGATGTTGCCGCCCTTTCCAAGTTTGTCGCTTTTCTCCGGGCCTCCCCCTCCCCTGGCGCCATCCGCGCGTGATCAACATGTGGAAGGCGGCCGCTGATGGAGGGGGGGGGGTCATGACTTCGCCTGCAGTTCTTCGGCGCTCTCTGCAAATGGAAATTATTTAACATTCAACTTGAATTAATATCTGAAACGCTCGGAAAGAAACTACTATTTACACAACGTACGTGTTCATAATTCCAAGCGACGACACGACTTTTCACTATAAATTTTGGTCACTGTCTGGTAAATTTACGTAAAATAAGAATTCATTGCATTCTTGGAATACAACAATTTATCTCTACTCCAGGGGACCTTAAAAATAAAGCCTTCACAAAACTAGAAGCAGTTATGGATTCATTCTTTAATAAAAAAACGTTCAAATTGATGTACGATTCTGCACTTCAATTACTTATTAAATGAAACAAATTCTGGATAAATACCAAAGTGTACTGAATATTTTAAACATTTTTTGCAAGTAGTCCCTGTTTGCTTATGAAGTGGAGGAGAGCGGAAGTAATTGCATATTATTAAATAAAAACATATCTCTGTTCATAATTATGTTAGGAATAGTCCTTTCACTTTTCGTACTTTGGAAAAATACGGAAATACTTTAAAAACATTTCCGGCGTAGATGTGGACACGACACTAATATGGAAGCTCTGTCCGTTTGCCTTGATTAAGACATCATTTCATCACGATCAAAAAAAGCAGAGTGGTTAAAGGAATTCATTAGTTTCTGATCAAGAGTTTCTGTTCAATTGTTTTTACGGGGATATTTTGTGTGGGATTCATGAATAAGAAAGAAATACGCCGTTAAATTTCAAAAGGCCTAACTATATCGAATGGTGTCCACGGACCGCGAGTCGACGCCTGTTCACACTACACAAGGCTAGCGAGACTATGTGTAATCTTTCATCACCAGTGAGAGATCTCAGATTCTTGCGAATACACACACGGATACACAAAACACCGACATATTCCTGAGGCATGAAAATCACTGGAAATGCCATCATTAAAGAACTGAGGAGTTTAAGACGACTACAGAACATTTGGGTGGGAGGTTTTCTTTAGTTTTGAAGATTACATAATATCACGAGAAAGGAAGAGACAGCGAATAGTACGGATTCAGCTTGGAGTTCAGATGAGTGACTCATATCAATCTTTCTGAAAACATAAATAAGTGCGCATGACTGCTTGGTGAATCCATAACTTCCACCATCCAGTACATTATGAATTTAATAGATTAAATTTGCCTTTTGCGGTAAATATGTAAATCTGTAATATTAAAATGAAATAAACTTTGCTGATGTCTGTGAATTTAATATGGCTGCCTTTTGAATGTTACTAATGTGTGCAGGAAGTTTGTAATAGCTAACAAAGTATTCAAAAGGGGGTTAATTTGAATTTTAAAAGCTTTTAGTTTCTCACCCTTATTTTGAAAGAAGTGTATTGTCATCGTGTGCTAGAAAATGTCAAATTTTCGAAAGGAAAACGTGTATTAGGGAGCTCTGGTATCAAAGTGGATACTTTTTTCCTAAATGTAGGTAGCAAATTACTTTCTATAACACGCTGTGTAATCAGAATTCACGTTTCGTGTCTCCTTGATACAGAAAAATACGCAAATGAGAGCAAAACGATCTTCTGTCATTCTCCATTCAAAGCAATCTCCTGAACTGTTCAGCTGATTTTCTTCAAAATTGTTATTTCGCCATCGATTCAAATAAACTGGAGGCCCTCTGAGTTCGAAACAAATATTTTACTTTTTTTGAAGGCTCATCCCCTCGAGGCAACGCGATTTTGAAAACCTTTCTTCAAAATCTGGGGGTACTTTATATGAAGCCCCGCGGACATTTTAAAAATTTTCTCAAAAACGGCCCAAAATGTTTTCTTTACGTTTTTTGTAGGAATAGAGTAAAATGAACCTTTCCTATGTAGTATAGGTACGTTTTTCGTTGGTAAGTCTGAATTTGTTAGACGTTTTACCGCAAAACTTGAAAATTATCATTAACTTCCACGGAATTTTCGGTCTCTTGTTGTGACTCAACAGTAAATTGTTAAGAAAAAAATTGACTGAGAAGTTCGAAACATGCATTTGATTCTAGTTTAAAATACGTCAAAATTCGTGGAGATTTTAATGGATATCGGTGGCCTTGCTCTCATTTGTTCGAAGTTCAGCGAAAGATTCGACAAGGAACCTGAGGAAGTCGGAGGCGCCCTCTGCCGCGAGGTTGGGCAGCGGAAGGGAGGGCTGGGAGGACCGGGAGGGCCGGGAGGGCTGGGGGGCTGGCCTGTCGCAGAGGCGTAACGCGTTCTGTGCTCCCACTATCAAAAGGTAGTTCCCGAGGGACCGGTGGTATATTACCCCTTGCGGCTGCCTTGGGCACGTATAAATCACTGTCAGGAAGGTGTCTGGGCGGGGCGGGGCGGGGCGGGGACGCCGGAGCGGAGCTTCCCAGAATGCACCACTCCCCGACCTCGCCCCCTCCCTCTCCCTCCCCCCCAGCCCTTCTGCCTACTTCGCACGAGTCGCGGGCCCGGATCAGAACTTGGCGCAGGTCTGCAAGACAAACAAATTGCAACAACTTCCCTCTGAATGTAGAGTCACCCTCATTAACGCGGTCTAATCTCGTAATTAATCCCTTACTTTCCCTCCCGCGTGCAGCCTTCCCCCCTCCCCCCGACCCTTTCCAGGAGGGCTCTGGGAGATGCAGGGCTGCGATGTTTCGATTGGAGCGAGTTCTGTTCGTAATGCGATAGGTCGCCATGATGCACGGAAGTTTCCTCGAACGATTCGATCTGAAGACGTCCTCTAGCCAAAGCTGATGTTAATGCAAACACGTAGACATTGAAGTGGCAATCGTAAAGACATGTTACTGCCGAACATACAGTGACTGAATGGTCCTGGGATTGATCCTGGATGTGTGCCAGAAATTTACTATATATGTTAATTTTCACGTTTTTGGTATCTGCCAAGATCGAGAAGATGTTTCTGGTCGGTGGTTTCACTTATTTCACTGATCACTTCCAAGCAAACGCCGGAGCAGCTCCTTAGACAACGGGTTATGCACCGCGCGCCGTCTTCATTTCCCTTCTCATCCCTCTCCATCTCTCTTTGTTCCTCTCTTTCCCCTTCTCTCTTTCTCCTTCTCTCTTTCTCTTTTTCTCTCTCCCTCTGTCTATCTCTCCCTCTCTCTCTTTTCATTCTCAGTCTATCTCTCCCTTTCTCTCACCCTCTTTCTCCCTCTCTCCTCATTCTCTCTCTCAAACCGGGACTGGGACGCTACGTGTCGGGCTGCCTCGTACCTTCATCCTCATTATTGGCAAACAACGGCGAGGAAGAATTCTCCGCTTGTGAGAGAACGACGGCCAAATCAAATACGTCGTTGTAATTGTACGCCGAAGGTTCTTTTTGTCTCATTCAGGACTCTTGGCTTTTCGGAGTAATTATAAAAAGATGAATGCAGTAGTAGGCGATAGTATGAGGGAAGTAAAGGTTTGACTTTCCGCAGCACAATCGCAAGATAAAAGCTATCATGTTTTTGTCGGTATTTGAATCTACAAGCACAGTAAATAAGATTACCAACACAACCGAGTTAAGGGCCATCAAATTTGTTGAAACAACCAAAAAATATCTTATTTAAAATGTAACGATGTTGAAATACATCTTTCAAGTTTGTTTAACAAATCTGAATGACATGTTTTAATCAAGGCATTGGTTTAAAAAAAATAGATTCTTATTTTTACTACCTATAACTTACCCACTTCTGCTGGAGGAATAATTAATAAATTATTTCGTTTGGTAATTTCATAAGGCATCCTGACATGTCAAACATTCTTAAACCAGGAGGATTTAGATGAGGCTCTCTAAATTAGGCGAGCGGTTAACAATAGAAGAGTTAAATAAACGGTTTGGCTGCAGGAGTATTTGGAAGTCAGTGAAAGATGTCTTTTAAACATTGTCAGTTTTAATATTTCTTTTTTTGTGTGAACTGAATTCGATGATTGGGCTTATCACAATAAAGACATTTCACGATAAGAGACGATGCCAAAGTAGAAAGCATACAAAAGACTAAGAACTGAAAGCAAATCTTTCTAGCTAATTTTATTTTATCTCATCTAAAGGGTACGAATATGTCAGTTACAAACTGTGAGCAAAAATAGCGGTTCTAAATCACTTATCGCATTTTAGTGATGCCTACACAATATAATTCTATATGAATCTGTAAAGATGTTTCCAACTAGCAAAAGTGACTCCGCGCTGGGACTCGAACCAAGGTTCTTAGAGTCAGCAAGCCGTTCACGCATGCACGCCGTTATCACACATCAATACCCTCGCAGTTAAACTTAACCTTTCTGACGCTTGAAAAAGTAGTTAAACGTTTACATTTGATAATTTCTAAAAAGCATGGATTTTCATTTACATTAGTTGAAGATATAGTTTTAAAGAACAAATTCCATTAAGAAAAGAATATTTTTTATCAATATTGTACTTTTGTGCTACTCGGCCTATTGCATAGCGCCGCAACATTCCCTGCTCGCAAAAGAAAAGTCACTTTCAACAGTCGTGGCATAAATAACTATTCCACAAACAGAGCAAATGATGCGCAAGAAATGGCATAGGACTAATTCTCATTGAACTTTCTGAAGTTTTGAAAATTGCAAAAGTTAGAAATATAACGAGAAAGTTTGTGCAGTTTTAGCACCAGTAGTTTTGATATCAATGTCCTACAAAACGTGGATTCCGACTACACAGTGCGTTAGACGAAGTAATTTACTACGTAAAGGACAAGAATCGTCTATTTTTTGGTTACCTGGGCTGCACATTACGAGTTTTTTCCTCTGATAAAATCTCGGATTTAGCGCTGTATTAAAATATTTTCTTATTAAGTTTCTCTATTAAGTACTTTACTACGTAAGTATTTAATATGGCGACATAGTAAAAATGGATTTTAACTAGAATAATTATGACATATTTAATATCCATAATAAGAGGCTTGACAGTTCCAAATTAACGATTAAAGCTACAATATCTAAATTACAGATTTCGTGTTTTCTAGGTATATTTGATTGTTGGAACTTCGAATTCAAATACTTTATTTTAATGTTTTTTAATGACAAAATACTTTTAAATAAATATTAGCGTATGTTTAATTGGTTTCTATTTCCATATTCCCTATTTCCTAATTTCAGTATTTTTCCAATAATTGGCATGTTTTTCCAATACATTTTCCTCAATTTTTACAAAATACAATAAGTCTTTAAAAATATGTAGGGTTTAAGGCAGGAAAGTAGATTGGTCTAATTTAGGCATTTGTGTGTCTTTTGCCTTGCGTACTAGGTGTTTTTGAAATATTTATTATTTATTTAATATTTATTAATTATTAACATTATTTTTACAAGATACATTTACATATCGA
This sequence comes from Gryllus longicercus, assembly GCA_038098605.1. NCBI lineage: Eukaryota > Metazoa > Arthropoda > Insecta > Orthoptera > Gryllidae > Gryllus > Gryllus longicercus. The sequence goes on along the minus strand of JAZDUA010000032.1, from coordinate 4,828,397 downwards.
AGTATGTTAATTTATTATCAACCATTCTTTACTTACTGAAAAGTGTTAGAAAAATAAAAACTTTATTTTTGTTTGCATTGTTTAAAAAAATTAAAGCTTAATTAAGTCAAAACGTTGGTTCTTATTTCAGGAATTGAAAATATCAATGCAAAAATTATCAACGCAATATCAAGGCACAATGTTCCAAGTTACATAAAAATTATAAATTAATGGTTACATTCAAGATTTATTTAGAAACTCCTGACGTATATGGCGTGCGGGCCGCCTTCTCACGCTCTGTTGATAACTATTAATTACTCATGACATTCAGGAGATGTTTATGTAGTAGGTAGAAGACTCGTGGTTTCTTGATCTTCAGTTAGATATATGAGGTGCGTAGGTTTCATTCGGTGGTCTGTAGAACTCGACATCATTCCCAACGCCTCAGTCCAACAGCTTGAAACGAGGGAGTAAACGACCCCTACACACGAGAACAGTCGAGAGAATAGGAGCAGAAAGCATCTTGCGCCGCTGCAGTGGGGAAACTTGGGAGTTGGGCGAGCAGCGCGACCGCAGCGCCTGCTGGGGGCGGGCGGGGCAAGCTCCAGGGCAGGGCCTCCGACCCGCATCCCCGCCTCTCGCCGCCCCGCCCCCCCGCCCCGCCCCGCCTCTCGCCGCGCAGTGTTTTCGCAAGGAACGTGGGGTAAACACTGCCGTGTTTTCGCAGCAAGTGTAAGGCACGTCGGAAAATTCAGTTAGTGGCGACTTAAAAATAGCACTGAGGGAAAATCCAGGTAATAAGGGGCGGAGAAAGAGGGGTTAGGGAGGAAGGCGAGGGAGCAAGAGGTCCTGGAAGCAACGTTCGAGCTCTGCACTTAACTTAATTGAAGAAGCGCCAGGATAGAGCGCGCTGCTGCACTTGAGGTTTGCAGCGGCGAATTCTGGGTAGGGCTCTGCCGCGGGCAGGGACAGGAGGGGGGTGCGGGGCGGGGGGGGGGAGGACGTTATGGGGCGTTGTGGGGTAGAGGTTGGTTGAGTAGCTGGTTTGAAGTAGTGAAGTAGTTGGTGCGGTAGAGGTCGGTTGAGTTATGGGGGTTGTTAGTTGGTTGGTAGAAGAGGACGCGTGGTTGGGCGGGTTGCACAAGGTCCATGGCAGGAACAAAAGGTGTGTGTCTCACAACCAGATATCTCATTCTCTACCAGTCCGTATGCATCTTCCATCAACCACTTTCCTAATTCTGACTTCAGACATATCAAATTTTCAAACCAAATAGCAGGTATTTTATCTCTTTTTATTTCTACTTGAATTCATTACAGAAAACTATTAGTATCAGTTTGTACATAACCGAGTATTCAATGTAGCTAATGTGTTTAATTAACACAATTCCTGGCTTTTCCGATTAACTCAAAGGAGTGTAACGTGATGAATCGGCTCGTCATTCGCGTATGCCTTACAATGTTCATTCAGTGTTAAAGATGTGCCGAAATACTCGCAATTGAAATTGGTGCCAGGCCGCACCCCTGGATGGTAATTCAGTTGATCTTACCCTTTTCTTTATCTACTAACCACGGCTCAGACCCTGCACATTCGCTGGATCGGAGTACCTCTGGGATTCATTATATTAGCCTATTATTACACATGACAACACTCATGTAAAGTAAGAAGTGTGCTGCCGAAATGTCACACACGCACTTTATTTCTCTTTGATTATTCTCACACATACCCATACACACACATCCACATAATACTTAAGTTATACTGGTTTTACAAAAGAATTTTATAGTGTTGTCTTCTTCAACATCATCTTCTATCATGGATAATTAATTTACTCTAAATATTTTAAAACGAATGGATGGTGAACCAGCACCACCCTGAGCATGGCGACAGCAAGCGTGCTTGCGTGTCGCTTGGCAGGTCCCGGGAGACGAGGATGGCTTCTCAGTCTTCGTGATTGTTCTGCCGGATGAGTCGTCAGGTAGCAGAGGTGACGACACAGCTGACGCCACAGCGCGCGTCCGTTGGCGCCACCCGGGAGTGCACACGCCCCTCCCCAAATTGGAAGCGAATGGGGAAGTGCCCCTCCCCTGCTCGGAGGCTGGTCCTCAGATTATCAGCGCAGTCGGCGAGAGGCGATCACAGGCCCTGTGCGCAATGGGGGAACTGCAAGTTGGTCGCGCCCGTAGGTGCACAATATATTTATACTGTTCAATGATGCCTCGACTTGCACTGGATTCATGATACAGATGTGGTACAGCTATGAAAATATTTGGTGTGGCGGAGTGCATAGTTTCATTGTCTATCGGTTCTATACATAACAGAATCCAAGGTTGCAAACGTCTTTTAATTTTGAATTGTTTAACACCGAACCTCGTTAGTCGGAATCGGAAGTCGAGCTGAAGCAGTGGCAGTGACATGGGGTGCCCCAAGCTGAGATCAGTATTTCATCTTCTACTCCCTTTACCGGGACAGATGGCTCAGGTTCACTGCAGTCCCTCTGACCGGGAGGTCCTAGGTTCCACTTCCGACGGTGGCAGGATTTTTGACCCTTGCTTGTCAGCTATGTCGGACTTAGTCGCTGTCTGGAGGAGAATTCTAACGGCCGGCTTCTCTGATAGGTTTTTTCATGACTTTGCCTATCAACACCAGACGAATGCCGCGGTCACGGATCTTTCGTTCCTTTTCTTTGTCCTATCCCCTCCCCTCACTTACATACACGCACACTAACATACACTACACTACCGCTCAAACCAGGAGACCGGTCGGGAGCTAGAGTTTGTCCGACTGGGGCGCCTCGCTAGTGGGAGATACCTGGTTTGGGGAAACCCCTGCTAGACAGCGGTAGGTCGGTGCCGGATCTGTCCATACAGCGGGAAAAGACGACCGCCGCCATCCGAGCCAAAACATGCACTACACTTACGGAACTGCTGATTTCATTAGTTCACACGCTCGAAATCACTATCAATCAATCAGTCTGGCTCCCTTTCTCATCCCGGGCAGGCAGCGCATGTCGCCTGGGCAAACCAAGGGCGATGAAGGTGCCCGCTGGGCAATTGCGCTCAGTGGCGAAGAAAAGGCGGAAGTCTCCCTCTTCAATTAGTCCGCGGACTGTGCGTGTCCAGAAGTTGATGACGGTCCCCGCAAATTTGAAACAGCTGAATTGCATACGTACGCCTCGAAGCATGCCGATGACAAACGTAAAGTCCCTTTCTACTGCACGAATGCCCGAGACGTCGAGTGTTACCCTGGCCCACATAGTTCTATTTCTCAGATGTTACTATCTCCGGGATAAATCTGCGTCCCTTTCACCGAGCTTCTCCCGATTGCAAGAAACCTCTCGCTTTGATCTCGAAAGTTGCCCCTTTTGATTTCTTCCTTCGTTTTCATTCACTATTCTTAAGCCTTCGCGCCTCTGGAAAATTTTAAGGTCTACACGTGTTTATGACAACCAGTCTGGTACAGTTGTTAGATCGGTTACTGCTGCTACGATGGCAGGCTATCGCGATGTACGTGAGTTTGAACGTGGTGTTATGGTCGGCGCAAGAGGGATGGGGCATAGCATTTTGGAGGTCGCGATGAAATTTGGATTTTCCCGTACGACCATTTCACGAACGCAGTGAATATCGGTAATTCCGTAAAACATCAAACCTCCGGCATCGCTGAGGCCGCAAAAAGATCGTGCAAAAACGGGACCGACGACGACTGAGGAGAATCATTACACGTGACAGAAGAGCAACATTTCCGCAATTACTACAGATTTCAATGCCGAGTCATCAACCATTCAACTATACATTATCAATATTGGGTTTCGAAGCCGAAAGCCGAAAGATACCGAGTGGCTTCAGAAACACTCTTCTGAATTTAAACACTTCCACTGGCCACCAAAATCCCCAGACATGAACATTATTGAGCACATCTGGGATGTCTTGCAACGTGCTATTCAGAAGAGATCTGCACCCCCACGAACTCTTAGGAGCTTTTGGACGGTCCTGCAGGATTCATGGTGTCAATTACCTCCAGCAGTAATCATTAGTCGAGTCGATGCCATGTCGTGTTGCAGCCCTTCTACGTGCTCGTGGGGACCCTTGTTTTTGGCTCTTCAATGTACAATGAAATTGTGTATAAATTGAACAATAATGTTATAGATCAAGTAACATGTTGAAAATAGTTAGGAATACATCTAGATAGTAAGTTGTGCTGGAAAAATCAAGTCAATATTGTTATAGGCAAAGCCTGGATATCCGGTGCCAAAATTAAAAAATACAAATATGGAATGCTTGTATGCTATAAATATATTTATAGCTCTCTTAAATATATTTGTAGCTGTATTTACAGCTCTCTTAAATCAGTTTCTTTTGAAAATGCATCAAGAGGTTCGAAAGAAATACATACGAATGATGTAAAAAAATAATCTTTCATGAAAAATAATCTTATACCATATTATTTAGTGCATTGTTCTCTATTCATACAAATCGTACAAAAAAGTTTGGAGCCATTTTCTAGAACATCTTGCTTGAAAAATTTCCTCACTTGTATTAAAAATTCCGCGAATGTTAGTAATATTTTCGTAAATTGGTAAATAAAATGATTTTAAGATCGAATATTCAGAATTTCATTTCATTAAGAAACGATTCGGCGTTTCGGAAATACCAAAGATTATAATCAAAGTAAGTTGCATCGCCTCCCCCCCCGTACACATACACTATCTATCCGACCTGCCGTGGCCGCCCTAATTTAAAGTACTTTTTTATTTTGTTTTTTCAAAATATACACAAACTAATGTTTTGGCTCATTTCTCACCTGATCATTATTTACATTCCGGTTGTTTTTAATTCATTAGTACATTTGTGAGTACAATATTTACAAATGATTTCTTATAGAGCTTTCAGAAAACTGAAAACTGTTTTTGTCAACATGAACTCAAAATTGTGTATTTACAAAAATGTTTAAACGACTGTTCTTTTAGCAAATATATGAACTGAAAAAATTAAAATTCATTTTAACAACAGTTTTCAATAAAAAGTAGCCTATAAAACAGATTTCCCTCTTCTGTGACGCTCATTAATGGTTATTGTATTCAATTATAAATTGAGCGAAAAATTGAGATCATGTTTGAAAAAAACTTCCAACATAGGGGGCGGTAGGTAGCAGCTGATAAAACGGAGGGGAAAACCAAAAATACTCAGAATAAAAAGTTTAGAAAGTCTGTGCCATTGCTTCCTCGCATACTATTTAGAAGATAATAGATTATAGAGAAGAAATTGAGTAAACAGAAAGAACTGTAATTCTGCGGCAAAAAGGCGTTTTTTGCGAGAGAAAAACTCACATTGTTTAACCACGATGTAGAAAAAGAAGATAAATATTTTTCAAATTGCAGTAAATTGCTTCTTCTAAGACATGGTGTTGTCAGAATCTTTTTGGACCTTGAAACCGTCAAAATAGTTTACGGTAAAATGTATGCCCGTCGGTCCGTCAGTGAATAAGACTAACAGCTACACCACAGGCAGGAATTTCACGAAAATTGATATTCCTCGTCCAAGCGAAAATTCTCCTCGACCTTCGCTCCCCCTAGCACAGAATTTGGTTTCTAAAAGCGAACGTTCGCAGTACCATGAAAAACACACCGTACACACCGCGCGCACACACGCACACACGCACATCCGCATTCACACTGACACCGGAGCGGCGTGTACGCATCATGGCGTGAACTTGCTGTAGGAGCAAGGGGCCCTAATGCACCCAAGTGCACAGCGCCCCCCCCCCCCACGCGCTGGGGAGTCCCTGAACGAGGGCGTCGTCACAGCAGGTTGCACATCGCGCGCCAGCATTTGACACTAAAATAAGACCTCTCCCCTCCCGCCCCCCGCCCCCCGCCCCCTCGGCCCGGCTCCCCGGGAGGGATATTCTCAAGCAGCGGCGGCGGCGGCGGCATCGGGGATGCGGGAAGAAATGACAGATCACCCCGCTGATGCCTCGCCATCCATCACCCACGGCGCCCCCGGCGGTGAGATGGCGGCGGCGGCGCCGAGACAAAAGAAGAGCGGCGGCGGGCGAGCGACGCAGGCACACGTCCTGCCTCGGATGAACGACAGGGGATTAAAGGACCTCGGGGACGAACGTCAATCGCAGCTGATTGTGAAGCAGCCTGTCTTCACAAATCTTATTCACGTTAATACGCGCTATGGAAGGGCACTTTGCCCCAGTGTAAAAGTAAGAGTTCAAGACAAGTACCACAAAATGTTGACTCATTTCAAAACTTTTTAAAAATGGAGAAATATTTGTACTTTTGGTTAAGAAAATAGTCTTTATTTTAAAGATAATTTCAAGCATTTACGTATGCATCAGGATGCGGGATGTATAAGTAACCGTACAATAAATTCAAGAATAGTCGTACTTTAATAGCACGTACATACACCCATTAGTAACGGTTTCGTAATATTATAATACCGCAGTTACTGTCCATATTAACTCATCCAAGCAATCACTTATAAAAATCAGATGCTTTAGGATGGAAAAGGAATTTATTGAATCCGTTATCCTTCAATATCCTAGTTGTAAAAAGATACCGAAAAAATTAACTTTTGCAATTTTCGAAAAATCAGAAATTTACACGATATTGAGATCCACACTATTTTTAAAGGGTTCTTTAGGCTGCACATAGACAGAATTTAATACAAAGTAGGGCAATTTTGATACAAACGTGCAATATCCCATTAGCCAGAAAAATATAAATACAACAAAAAATAAGGCTTTTAGTCGGAATCGTTCTGCTTGTGAATCTTTGTAACATTTGTCACGACCGTGTTCAGAATCGTTTCGTTACTTCGTGTAATTCATCCTGTTTTGATATTTTATGATAGAAAGGCTGACAAAATATCGAATTGAGGGGATAATTTTAAATTTCTACTCGCCCAAGCAAAATTATCCCAATAGAACAGGAGAGTTTTGTATAAAAGCAGTTATAACAAAATATCAGTTTACCGGATGCCTTAGGTTATGTCATGAAAAATTCATTCTCATACTACTCAATGATGAGACCTCAACCGATGAAAAACAAAGGAATTACTTCTAACGACGAAACAAATATTTCCTTTCCTCTATCAATGTTGTTCAAACTTTTATTTAAAAAAATGTCCATTTTATTTACGTATGATTTGCCAATGAGCCTGAAATCTAGTGAAAAGACGACTATACTATATCGGACGTTAAATTCTCATTCTGATATCAAATGTATAATGCTGAAAGAGCGACGAACCTCTACCTAATTACAGTCGATGAAAACTGATTGATTAATGATTCCGTGCAGATCAGCTGCTAAGGTCATTAGTCCCTTAAGTGTGTTTTTTTCTCGTAGGTGGCATAAGTCTTCTTCCGCTAGATGGTAAGACCCGGCGCCGACCTACCGTCGGCTAGCGGGACAACAAGGTGTCTCCCACCGGCGGGACAGGCTCTAAACGGGACAAGTTCTAAGCCCCCGTCCGGTCGCTCGGTATGTGTGATAGTGTAGTGCATGTAAGTGTGTACGTAAGTGGTGAGGATGGGACAAGGAAGAGGAAGGAATGATCGCGCGCGGTCCGTTACCCGTTTATTAGGATACTGTTCCGGCATTCCCTTTGTACTGATCGGCAAAACGTCGGGAAACAACCGATCAGACCCACCGACCGCTAAACTTCTCCTCTAGATAACGGCAGAACTCGACCCAGCTATCTAGCTAATGTATAAAATCCTGCCACAGTCGGGAGTCGATCCTAGTGCCTATCGGTCAGAGGCTCTGCGGTGACATCAGTTGATGTCGCTGCACTTGTCCTGGTCTTTGAAAATACAGTGTATTATTTAGAAGAAGAATGGTTGCAACATACTTTTCAAGACGAGATTTCATCGGCCAGCACGTCAAGAACACAACTCCGTGACAGTGCGGTTGGCGCGGCGCGGCGCCCCCCACCCCGCACACACGTCGCGAGGACTGAGGGGGGAGGGGGAGCAGCGATGCGCGAAAGTTACTCGCGGAGCGCGCGCGCAATGCATTGCGGGATCACGCGAGATCTACCGCACCGGAGTTCAACTTTAATTTGCTTTAAATGCCTTTTAATCTCCCTATAAAGAAGGCGAGTGGTGGGCGGAGGCGAAAGGCGTTGCTTACGGGATAAGCGAGGGGCGGGGATGGGGGGCGGCGGCGGGGCTACCCCATGGGGAGCTTTCTGCTCAATTTTAGGGGCGGAGAGACGTAAAACCCTACATTTAATTGGCGGTGAGCTCCGAGTTCCAGGCCTTGCCAAGTTCTCGTAGAATCTACTAGAGCGCACCACCATTCAAAACGAATTGCCGCCTGCCTCCCACATTAATGATTAAGAACATGTCTTTGAAAATTTGTTACGAATCTCGGCCTCAGAAACAAAAACAAAAAAAATTGATTCTGGAGAACGCTGCAAATTGTCGCGCAAGAACATTGTCAGTATTCAAGACAATATTGTTTCGTAGACTTATGTTCTGTCTCAATTTTGCGGTGAATCTAACATGAATCCTTTCCAAAAAAATAAATTTCTGCAAATCTCTACCATGAAATATTACGTTGTGGCAATCGTCGATCTTGAGTCAAATGGTTTATTGAAAAAAAATAAAACCGAAATAATAATGGAATTGCAGGCAATATTAAGCGGAAAACAAAACCGTTGATGATCCCCGAAGAGTAACTACTTTACAAAATATAGGAGAAATTTACATCAAAATAACTTAATAAACTTAATGAAAAGTAACGAAAAATATTTCAAATAATTAGTTGTTCAGTTTTGAAAATTTAGTACAAGAGCATACAACATTTCTTATTGAACAACGAAAGAAAATTACGACCAATAATATTTTGATGTTATTTCATGAGTTCATGGTACATTACATAGATTTAAAATATATTCTATTGTTTTTGTAAATTCATTAAGCATAATTAAGCTACATTTATATTAATGCCATATTTATTGCGCTTTCAATGAATGTTTTTTAAAAGATAGTAAAGCGGCGTGAATTATATTGGGCCAATAACAAAATATCCAATGATCAATACCGCTCAATGTTATACTTTCGAGCCTCACTACACCCGTAGTAAGGATAAATAACTATAATGCCGCAAACAATTGTTTGGCAGAAAAATTTATACTGTGGGGCCCTCACGCGGAAAAGTTTAAACATCTTTTTCCTATGTAGTAAAAAAATCCTGTAATACATTGTGTAGCCTGAACCACATTTTGGTACCGAAATATTGATTGACGGCCAAACCTGTGTCTGGCCGTGTGTTTGTGGATATCACTAGCTCTAAATGCGTTCGGACGATTGTCTCCAACCCTGATATTCCCCGATCGAATTAAACGACCTCAAGGCCCTGGGCCAGCTTATGGCGCTCAGGGCATCGATTGATGTTACTGCGATGCCTCTGGTCGAGAATCCTTGGGTTCGAATCCCTACGTTGGCAAAACTTTTGACGTTAGCAACGTAGCTAGGTTGAGTTGAACCGATGTCTGGAGGAGAAATCTCCTGGCTGTGTGTCCTGATCGGCCCTTTTCCGTGGTTTAACACGTAAACACCAGGCAACTGCCGAATCAGTAACTGCACAAACGGGCGACGGACCACGAATGATCCTTCCTTCCCCTTCCTTGTCCTATTCGTACCCCTTACGTACACATACTTACATGCACTACACTACCAGACATGCCGGAAGACCGCTTGGGAACTTGTCTGAGCTTATCCTGACTGGGGCTATGCGCTGCTGGGCAATGTTTGGCTCTGGTTATCGCCATCCAATGCGGGAAGGTCACCGCTACTTCCCGCGACTGAAACACGAACTTCTTTTATGCGACTAATAAGCTTAGAAGTTAATACCCGGAATCACTAATCATTCAAAGTTAAACCATGCTTTACGAGGTTGAAAGGGATATTATGGGTTTACTTCACATAAAACTTCATTTTCAAAATCTTCTCAATAACGATACAATTTTATTAACCTTTTCCTTAAGATGAAATAGAGACGTTAAAGAAATAGCGCAGGTTTCATTTACCTTGAGATCCCTAAATTACAATACTTGCAAATGTTCAACATTTCTTTGGAGTCTTGCTACAACTGCATTATTAAAGTGAAAATTTTTCTTTAGCCAAATGTTCCTCAAAGGCAAATCCTGAAATTGAAGTCATGTATAATTATTGAAAATATCAGTAGTTTTCTGCTAATTTTGCGTGAAATATTGGCAATTATTACGATTTTTTCTTAAAAAACAATGGCAAAATTTTCTCAAATTTTATATTCTCATACTGCTTACGCAGAGTAGTATAGAATATATAATAATATAGAATATAGAATAATATAGAATTGTAATGCTGACGACAAAACGGTGGTCATTCGACAGAAAGACTCTTATTGCCAAGCCCTGTTAACAAAAAAGTGAATATTTATTTATTCTTAATCGTATTGCCTTAATCCATGTTTTGTGGGTCCTTGATACCGAAAAATTGATTGACGGCAAAGTATATATCTGCCCGCGTGTTCATTTTCCTCGTGACGACTCAATTTGACATGTGGGTATGCTTCAGTGTTAGGCGCTGAAAATCTTCATTTCCTTGTATTTCTTTGCGCAATTAAAAGAATCAAAGAATGGGTCTTGAGAGAGCACTGGGTTCAGATTTCAATCGCAAGAAACACACTTGCCTGTGGCACCGCAAGTTGACAACCCTCGCTTCGGACATCGCCATTCTACAGTACCCGATGTTAGTCCAGTTATGTAAGATAAGTTAGGCTTTGTTAATTCAAATAATTAATCGTTAGAACACACTCATATCCGATGTTTCATTACAAGAAATGAAACTGACATTGAGGAAGAATCCATGATACTGGTGTCTGTGGTTTATTGTTACTTCATTCAATCTCGGAGTCTCCCGCCCTTTGATTTCCTCGAAAATGAACCTCAGGTACAGGACATATCACGCCATGAATTTTACATCACATATTTTCATTTTTATTGAAAATTCGATGTATTGTGTTGTTGGAATTTTCCTGAAAGTGGTCTCTTAAACGGGTGACTTAAGAAAATAGCTATTAAGTGGCTGTACGGTGGTCGGTGTCAGGGGTGATGATAAAGAAGGCACAGTTTGCATATGATATAAGAGTTTCGGCGTCCGTTGCAAGAAAAATCGGTCGTTGAGAGGGCTGGCTATTGAATAGGGGCGGTCTTTCAGAGATGTTTCACTGTATTTCTGTTGGCATATGCAATATTGATTACACTCTTGTCTTTCGAAATATCCCCACTAAGTAATTCCCTTTATTTAGTCTTGAAGGACTTTTTTGTCACACATTCTGAGAACGCAATTTTTTCCATTAATTTGCGTGACACGCTCTTTAATTACGTCGTTTGTGCTGACTGTCCTTCAACAACCGATTTCTTTTTGTATTCATTTGCACCCTAATTTGCTGACCTCGCCCGTTCTACCATTCAAATCACTATGCTTCAGTTCAACGGTCCAACTCTTTTCATATCCCTCACACGTATTTCAGATACTTTTGTCAGCGCCTTCACCAACAAAAACGCTCGGGCGCCATCTGGCTCGCGACCTCTCTCCGGCCAGCGGCCCGCGCGCTTTTGTCTCCGGCGCTCAGACGAGGACGAGCAGCTTCCGTTTTCTCTCCGCCCCCGCGCGGGTGGCACCCGGCCGCGCGCGGTCAGCAGCCCCCACCCCCACCCCCACCCCCGCACCCCCTCCCCGCCCCGGGCGCGCCGGCGCCAGCGGCCGATGCTGCTGACTCGAGTGTCCAATTACCGCGCATTGTGGCGCCCGAGAGCTGCAAAAGTGGCCCCCGCCCCGCCCCCGCCCCCGCCCTCGCGCCGCCGCCGACCGCGTAATTCACGTCTCCAGCCAGCAAATCGCCACCCCAACGCGACTGCTGATATCCGCTCCGTCGTGTGCCCGGATTTTGGGAGGCGGCGTAGCAATATCAGCGTTTCTTGTCGTTGGGCTAACTTTTATCACCGACACAGGTGGAAATGTCTGCCACTAGAATTCAGTCAACTGAGAATACTTCATGTAAGTTAAACTTGATATAAACGTGACCTCAGAAGTTGTTTAATAGCTATCTTGAAATAATTTGCAATGGTTTTAATTCTAGAAATTCAATAGTACAGCTCGATTTTCAAAGTTTGCGCGAATCTTTTGGGTCACCATTACTAGCTAAAACGTGTAATGTTGTACGCAATTGAAAACTTGTAGGGTGAGATAAGGTGGGGTAGGGTGAGGTCAGACTGAGGTAATATACTCTATGTATCGCCTAGTATGTGATGTTCCTTGCCTTCAGTTTTTTTCTTTAGCACAAATTGAAATAAGTAATATGTTAAAGAAATAGATAGAAAATAATATAAATATAAGAAATAGTCCGAAAATATTTGTATGTCTGTAAAAATTTCGTAAATGCTCTTACGAAGGCTAAGAATTTCAAAGTTTAATACCGCACTAACCACAATGATCGTCGTGATGTTGACAGTAATAATCAGAAAACGACCGAAATCCTGATGCGAGCGCTATTATTGGGTAGACCAGCTAATAGAGAGGGTTATGGAGGTGCACGAGCTCTATTTCCCGTGGGGCAGCGATCGCGGTTTGCATCACGGACTCGCGAATTTCGCCCTCGAAGCAGCTGCTGCTCGCGCGAATAAATCTGCGGGCGATCGCCCTTTGTCAGTCCAGGGGCGGGGCGGGGAGGGGGGCGCGGCGATTTGCAGAATTTTCAAGTGAATGGCGCCCATTAGTCGGGGCGCGCGCGATTTCACGCCGGGTCCGCGGGCGGCTGTTTACAATACGTATGCTAATGTATAAATAATATCAAAAGGGCTAATGCGCGTATGTCGCCGCGTGGCTGGAGCCGCTTTGCGCGCCGCGTAATGGAGATAGCGCCCTGTGACGATAGGCCATGTTAATGGCGCTGTCACCTTTCAGGTGCACCCGGCAAATAGGGCTCGATTAGCGGTTCCCGGCGGCGCGCGCAGATAAGGACGTCACGTGCACCTTCCGTGGGCGGGCTCGCGTGCTGCCTGTTCTTGTGGGAGCCTCAATGCCAGAGCGGGGGCATTGAAACGAGTTGTAGTTTTATTTAATATTTTGAAAGGATTCATAATTTTGAGATTCCAAGAAGAAAACAATGAGAGAACTCGAGTTTTAAAAAATGTTTGAAGTACTGTTCTTAAGGGTACTTCTCCAGAAGTAAGTTTTCAAGATTAAAAAAGTTTTTGATTTTAAAGTATTCACATAATTCACTTCATTAATTATATGATGATGTTTGTTTCACAAAATTATTTCTTGAGTAACGCATTTTACCTCCTCACATTCTGCCTACGTAGATCAGAGAAAGTATGATAATTCTGCTGCAAAAAGTTGCAATTTTTCGACACAAAACTCGTATATTTGGTCCTTGACCAAATATTGTTCGTGTAAGTAACTTTCTCTAGATCAGAATCCACGATTTGCGAGTCCTTGATATCCAAAAATTGATGAACGGCAAAATATGTGTGACCTGTATGTCAGTGTCTTTCGGCATAACTATAGCGGTCCAACCTTCATAAGATTTTTTCTAAAATTGATATTCCCTGCCCAATCTGACTGCACTCAAGTGCCTACGACACGGATATTTTGCTTATAAGAGACAGATTACATACACTTTAAGTGACATTTTCAAAATTTTCTCTACAATGACTGCAAATTCTTCCTCAAATAAGACGATATTGTTAAAATGGCACAGATCCGAATTTCACTGAATTTTAATTTCCGAAATTTACAAACGTTTAAAAGTTTGTTCAGATTGATCGGAGAATATCAGTTTTGGAGAAAATTGCCTCAACGATTTACACGCTAGCGTTGACAACAGACAAACGTTTTTCTGTAAAACAATTTTTCAGTACCAAAGGCTTACAAAACGTGATATTTGACTACAGAACATGTTCGATTATGTAATTTACTTGATACAAGAATACATTGTCCCAGCACTACAATACATTCTCTCAACTCTTGTGTTTCAGAGAACCATGTGAGATTAAATCCAACATACACAAAGCATTCAATCGTCAATATAATCATATGTATAGTAAAGAAACACCTGCGTATTTCGAGAGTGAGTTTTATTATCATTATCTGAAAAACCTTCCATTACTGCCCACCAGTATGTCGACGTTACCTGAAGGTCACACCGCCTAGAGACGTGAGTCCCTGACGATTCGATTCTGTAAGAATAGTCCTTAAAAAACCCATAAACTGCTACAATTTTCAGATACAAAGATCAAAATCACAAATTTGTCAGTTGAAGAAATGGGAGAATCTTCTCAAATTTTGAAAAGCTCTCCCTTCGACGAGGGCAACACCTTCAAGGTTGCAATTCATTTTTGTGTGTTCCGTATTTTATTATAATTGCATCATTCGAAGTTCTCTCGTCACAGCGTCGTTGATCAGCCCCGCCGTCAACGTGTTTCTTAATTATTTGTCCCTTTCCCCCCGCATTACCCGTGTCTAACTCAGAGTCCATTTCTAACTCCCCGGAGCAGACAGGAAAGCAGCAAGTCCCCGCGTGTGGGCGGGGTGGGGGCGGGGCGGGGGGCGGGGGGCGGGAGGAGGTCCCAGGGGGCCGATGCGCCCCCGCCCAAGATTTACGCGCGCTGGACCCTCCCGCGCCCCTCAACCGCTGGCGGCGATGAATCTTTGATGCGGCGGAGACTTGAGGGACGACGTGCGCCGCTGGCTCCACCGGAGAGTTTTCTCAGCTGATGAGCACCTTTTAAATTGCATCAATCTGTATTAAACATTGATATGTATCCAAAATAAGGTACACAAGAAGCAACATCACAGCAGTTTATTTTGAGCTTAGTTACAATGGTTTCCAAAAGTCTCATTAGTGATTTATGGTAGAGTGGTAGAATTGTCAGAAGAGTAAAACAAGTACAGTTCCTTAGTAGCCATACACCAGTTGATGTTCCTTAGAAGTCGTAAACCATTTGAAGTTCCAAAACGTTGCTTAGTCACCAAAGTCCTGGCAGGACACACATCCGTGACCTAAACCGCGGTCGGGGTAACAGTCCTCATTCAACGCAGTGCATTCTGCTGACAAGTAACCCCCGGGCCAGTCTGCTGCCGAGGTGTCGGATACGCTTATATATGCGCGCCGAGACTCTCTTCGGCGGCTCGGCGCTGCAGGCGCGTGTCTCGACCTCGCTGCTACTTGCGCAGCCCCCCCCCCCCCAAGAGCGCGCGCGGAGAATTTAACCCTTTGACTGCTCTAGGCCAATTGATACGCAAAATATTTCCGTGCGTGATGAACTCTAGACGAGTGATTGCGCTCAGTCAGTTTGTCGCTGGGAGCCTCTGGATGAGATCGTACGCGCAACTGTCATGTTCCGGGAGCATCTGGACGAGTTCTCTCGTGCGGACGCGCGTTCGGTTATCTCTAGGACTTGCTGATAGCTGAGATATCTTGCGCGGTATCTGCGTGCGAGCGAGCTCACATCGCAATGAAAGGCCCGCTGCGAGAAGCTTGACGCAAGCGGCCCGACTCACTCGGCCCGGAGCATGTGACATCTTGAATGATAGGAGGAAGAAGAGAATTCGAAAGAAGTGTTACGTAAGTGCCCGCTCTTAAATCAAGGAATACGAGTTCCTCCAACATCAGCTTCGCTGACTTGTAACCTAGTAGAACTGGACTGCGCAAGTAATTATAACGGAGGACCAAATAACAATGTTAGCACAGTGCATCGTGCCGCTCCCTGCAAGCTGATAAATTATATTTCTCAAAGCTGAGGTTAGTCAAGACCAGGTGTTTAGAACACGACATTATGAACTACTTCTTAAATTTCTTATAATTCTTAGTTCTATTTATTTTTGTATTTGTAAAATGTATTAATGTAGGTCCATTGAGTTACAGCATAGTATTGTCATCATAATTTATAAATATCTTACTAGTTGTTCAAATTGTATTAAGTGTTATTTTATAAAAATATTTCATTATTGTAGTTTTGTATTTTAAAATTTAGTTAATAGGAGGCACCTGATGAAGAGCCACGAAAAAGCTCGAAACGCCTTGTGCAACAGAAAATGAGAGAGACGAAAAATACAGCTCAATAATGTTGAATGTACGGTAGTTACTTTGTATTGAGTTAAGTTATAATATGCTACTATAATAAACTGAAGATGTTTTAGTAACTTCAGTTTCTTAATCCAGTACATTTAGTGCCACTGTCTATAAACAAAAGAATGTGTCAAGAATGTCCACATGAAATTTAAAATATATTAGCAGACTGAAAATAATTAAGATAAAACGATATTAAAACTTCTTTACATTCATTTTTATTTGTCATGTAATGTCGCAGAGAAAAAGGCGACATTTCGGTTGAAGAAGAAATTTTCTAGGTCTGTGTAACCGAAAGTGGATAATTCTTGTTCCTAAGTGTAGTAAATTACTTCACCTGTTACGTTCGCCTTCGTTGAGTCACCACAATCCACGTGTTGTTGATCCTTGATGCGGCCAAACGTCCGTTCACCTGTACATATGTTTTTTATCTTTCTATTTTTCTTTCTATCTATCTGTCTGTCTGTCCGTTCATCCGAGAACGTCTGTGAACAACGCCAGCGGCTAAATCGTACGTTTTAGTCGTTGGCGACGTACAGCAGCTGGGAAGCGCGAAAGGCTGCAGTGAACAGCTATCCTGGACCCCAAAGCGCGAGAAAGTCTGAGCCATTCCATAGGACCACTTAGTTCCGTAGTGAGTTTCAAAAAACACCGAAGTGTTGCGCTGTACGCGGGCATTTGGTAACAGCAAGTAAGCGCCTACTTCGGTGTGACCGAATCCGGCTGCGCAGCGGCAGCGATGGGGCGTTCTTGCGCGCGCGGCGATGACGAGCGGGGCGGGGAGGGGAGGGGCGGGGCGGGGGAGGGGAGGGGAGGGGAGGGGAGGGGCGGGGAGGGGCGGGGGGGGGCGTTGTTTCCGCTCGGCGGGGCGCCACCGCACGCCGTGTCGCGTGTGCGCCACCCAACGCGGACAGGGCGCCGCCCCGCCCCGCTGCAAACATAATGCGGTCGCCGCGGTCGCCGCCAACACGACCCGATGGCCATGAACTCGTTCAAATTACGCATAATTAAAACGAGAAGAAAAATTAATTGCTGGTGCAGCGAGTGGGAAGACCGCCACGCGCAAGGCCATGACCGAAATTCGCTCGTTGCTACGTTTTTGTCTGAAGGCGCAGAGAAGATACGGGTTGCAGCAAATACATCGTCCAACGTGGTCATCTCTCGATGATTGAATCTGATGAAACATTTACTTTACTAGTATCTGACGGTCGTTTATATCTTTAATAAACCTCCCAATATCCAGCACTGCTGATACATAAATAACTTGCCTTGCAATTGTGACAATATTATTATATGTATGTATGACATAAATTATATAAACACAATATTTAATGCAGCATTATTAAACATTAATTACGGACGTCATAAATAAATATTAATTCTTCTTCACTTCATGGCTTAGACTACTGCCTGTTCCGTCCACGTAGATTCTATCCATATTTTTCACCGCATGAGGGACATAAGTTGATGTCACTGCAGTGCCTCTGAACGGCAGGTTCTAGGGATTGGTAGAATTTTGGACACAGGCTCGAATTCAGCCGCTGCCATGAGAAGTCTATTGGCCGGCTGCTCTGATCGGTAGTTTTCCGTGGTCTCTCCGATCAACACCTGACGAATCCCCTAAAGAACCGGAAACGGACCGCGAGCGGTGTTCTCTTCCTCTTCCTTACTTAAACACACACTTATATTGTATTGCAGTATCACACATGCCACAGTAGTCGGGAGATTACAGTTGTCCAGGTCGTGGCGGTGCCCTGCTGGAAGGGATACTCCACGAGTCCACGTGTACGCGGCGCCGCATCTCGCCGACAGCGAGGTTAGATTACCACCGCCTCCCGGGATAAAACATGCACTACTCTTATGAGTCTAATAACTCCATCATCTGACGCCTAGAATCACTAGTCAATCAGTCTCCATCTCTCCTTTACTCTCCCTAAGACAATATCCAACGGACAGCGACGTTTGGTGAGTGGCAATAGAGCTGCAGCTCAATTTATTGGCGTTCAAAAGATCACGGGCATTCATGTGTGCACACGCTGTTGCGGGAATGCTGAATTCAATATTGATTCGTAACCCTTGCATTCCCCGGTAGGCAATGTACACTTTTTGTATTAGATGCTAGTTGCTGACGCCTTAGCGAGGGTGGGTGGGGGCGGCGTGGCAGCACAAGGCGCATGCGCCGGCAGCCCCCACTTCCGGGCGGTGCGCGTCTTCCGACAGACAGACGGACGAGCGAATGTGATCGCCTGGCTGCGTCCCACCTGCACGAATTATCACCACCCACGGGCGATATATCTCCGCCAAAGGCTGATAAATAGACACGCGAACCGATGCGTCTCCAGCGACGTACGATGCTTCTGCGATATTTGATACTTCTTTATGTTAATCTCCGAGGGGGTGTTTTTCTCTTGGGGTTAGGGTTTGAAAGAACCTATAAACAAAATAAATATTAACTAGCTGGACCTGCAAACATTTCCCCCTTGGAAAACGTTATTTAAGAAAGTGAAAATAGTTTTATATTGGATCACAACTTTGAAGGTCAACCTGTGAACCATTAAAGCACTATTGGTCCGTTCTGACAGGTCTATTGAGACATCAATTAAATTAACTTAGATTGTGAGGTTTTTCTCGATTCTGAATATCAATGAATCGCCTCATATTGATAATATCCTACGGAGTGAGAGTACAAAGAAAGGATAAATCTTCAAAAATGTAAGAAAGTTCAAAACGGCCTTATTTAGTCGATTACTTCGTAAAAAAACAGTTCAGGCTCCGCTTCCCCATGGTGTTCCCCACATATTCTCTCCATGTTCTCCACATGTCAACCAGCACGCCCCGGCACATTCTCAGCACGGTCCCTGTTTGTTATCTTTTCTGCGAGTTCCTTTCATGTTTCCTCCCATTCCCCTAAAATGTTTATTTCTGATATCCTTCATGTACCCCAAATATTTTCCTATATTTTCCACATCAGTTCCACTAAGCTATTAATATAATATTTCACTGCAAATTCCTCTACATTCGTCTGACTGGCTGTCCGTCTGTCTGGCTCTCCGTCTGTCTGCAAGAGATGGCTAAGGAGTTAGTATGGTAGAAGTTTCAATAAGATAGCATAACCGTTACGAATGAGAAGATAAATATGTGTTGTTGTAGAAGCATCCATTTCTTTTCAGGAATAGTTTATTTTTGTCGGAAACATCCATCGCTTCGAGCCCATCTTCAATCGACAGTATTCATCAACCTGAGGTCCTTAGAATTATTCAGAACGGCTGCCACCGGGCATTAAATTTACATTTCAAATGGGCTTTATAGTTGTGAGTTTCGGGTTCCTCCTGTGCATCAGTTTCTCTACGCCCGATTGCCATCGCCGTTCCCCAGAATCACCTCCTCAGGGCTCGAGCCGCCCTGGAGGAGAATTATTCACCGAACCATTAGCCCCTCCTTTTACTGCCCCGCGCCGCCCCGCGCCGCCCCGCGCCGCCCCCGCCGCCCCCGCCGCCCCCGCCGCCCCCGCCGCCCCCGCCGCCCCCGCCGCCCCCGCCGCCCCCGCCGCCCCCGCCGCCCCACCGCCGCGCCCTGGAATATTACTTCGCATCGCGACGCGGCGTAAAAGATAATATCCCATGCCGCGGGCCGTTTCCGCAACTACTCTACCGAACGTTCGATGTCGTATTATGTAGATGAGATACTTTTAGTGCGCTTTGTGCATTGCTAGGTGAGCTTTTTATATTTTTTATTTTTTATTTTGGCCCCGCGAAATTTCAATTTCATCATTGCGCCCCCGTGCGCTTTTATTATGCCAGCCCTGTGCGCACGCGCCCTTTGCGCCCCTGACTGCGCCGTGAGCTAATCCGGAAACATTTTCACCGAATAAATGAATATTTAATACATTTTATGATTTATGACTGCTATAATGTTAGGATGGCACACGCTTTCGTGCAATTTGTACTTGTCATTCAAATATGCGGCTTCTGACGTCTCTGTAATGTAGTATTTAAATTGAATTTTTCATTACATCCATCTGAAAGAGTACGAATATTATTAAATAATTTCTTTTTATCTTTTTAAAATTTACAGGACGTATATGATTGATTCTGATTGTATCATTTTGTTTTCTGAGTGTAAAATGAATTCAAAGAGCAAAATATATATGAACATTTATACAGAAATTAATCGTTACCTGTTTGAACTCAAGATACCAATTTAAAAACTAATGCGAAATATTATCACTTACATCTTTGATGTGAATGATGTAATTAATAGATCGGTTAATTATTGTCATTAATTTATAAAATCTTTATTACCTGCTTTAAAAGTACATATGTCATGACATATGAAACTTCTGCCCCACTGTGTATTACATTTTTAAACAGACGGAATGTGGAATCAGTTTGCTTTGCAAACTTGTCATCTTTTCGGAAAACTATTCCGAAATCGTTTTTCCACGAAAACACTTCTGCAAAGCACACATTTGAAGAAGGTTTCCGAGGCCCGTAAATTAGACCACTAACAATCAGAAAGAGTGGCGGTGGGGGGTATTCACCGTTTGTTTCTCGCCTTCCCGAAGTTGCTTCATCGAGGCAGAGTTGATGAGCGACGAGCAGAGGAGGGGGGGGCGCATTTGCAGATCTACCGCGGAATTCGCATTATCCCGGCGAATCCCTTCGCCAACGAAGGAAGTTCCTGGCTCAGTAAATAACGCGGAGTTGTATTTTCGCGAGTCGGTCGCTCGCCCCCGCCCCTACTTGCCCCCGGGGCTCGTCCCGCTCCGCCACTACCTAATGATCATTGCCTCGACCGGGCCGCTTGTTTAGCGCTCGTAAACTGCTGCACTTGCGGTCTAACTCAGGACCAAGTTGCTACCGCCGCCCGGGTTCCGCTCGGCCTGCCCCACCCCCACCCCCACCCCCACCTTCCCCCTCCCCTTCCGCCTAGCGCGCCGACTGATTGCCGCCAGCAAACTTGGCGTCACCGCTCATTTTCATAACGACACCGCGATTTGTAGCCGGCGTGAGCGGTGGAGACGGGAGAAATGGAACGGTCATAGCAATGTTTGGGAAATTGCGAGAGACATTAGTCGCATGTTTTTCTTCGGCCAATGTTTCAAGTATGGTCCATGAATCAGTTCATTGAGATATCTTTCTTTCTTATCATAGAATGCGAGAAAGTATGTGCTGTAGCACCTAGTCCCCTTCTGCAAGGGATGCCAGTAATATTTCAAATTATTCGACACTCCATTAGGGAGGAAAAGTCAATTGATCTGTACTAGGGTGTAAAATGTTGACGTAAAACATACAAACAACAAATTTCTCCAAAAGTACACACTGGAGAAACGTTCTGCATCTGAACCGTCAAAATCTTATATCTCTTATCACACCAAGGTCAGTAGATCAACATTGCTTACCAAGCTGAATCATTGATCGATATTTTATTAGTTTATATGTTTCAGTTTAATTTTTATAATATTCGTATTATATTAGAGTAGGGCTCATTAGCTAAATAATTATATTTTTTAAGTACAAGACGATTATTCTTATTTCTACAAAATTTTTAAGATACACGATATTGTGAAAAGTAATTTTATATTAATTTTCACATCCTTTGGACCAAAGAATGGGATTTACATCTACCTGTATATTTTGCAAACAAAGCGATTGAACTGTGTGTTTACTTTCCTCTCTAAATCCTTGTAACATTAGCAGCATCTTCCTCTTTCTTTTAGAATTTGGATTTTCGGCAGCTCGATTACTGGTAATATGTACTCCCATTGTTGCTATTGCGCTTAGTACAGTAGTATGTATTTTATTGCCATTGGCAGCTCTTCTGGTAATGTTTGGCTTTCATAGTTCCAATCTCAGATCCAACACGAAATGATATCTTAGATTCTATTTTTATTTATTACAGCTCTCATCTTTCGATATCCATTTGATATATGTATTCATAGCCACAATATCAATCATTTTCATCGCCTATGAGGCGATCGGAAAGTCCGTCTGGCACATGAATATGCACTTACGATTACCTTTATCCGATCGATTGTCAATGGGGTGAGTAGCAAACGGACAACCGTATTTTCCTTGGGGACGTAACTGAGCATAGTGATATTATCTGAAAAGATAAATATTAATAAAAAATTGCAGTTTCCATTATGGGCATGACAGACTTTTTTGATCTTATTCTCCCAGTCTTAGTACTATCGTTCCACAGAAATTCAACTGTTGACACTGCTTTAAGAAAACACCTCTGCCAGACCGATACAATGGTTCCAACATCTCACAAATAACACGAATCCTGGAGCATTCACAGGAAGTTTCCCAGTATACACTTACAAATTGCACTACATGATGGTTTTGAACCTACGAGTGATCAAACATTTATTTCATACTTTTCTAACTTCGATGTATTGTACAGTCGTGCGATAGCGTCGACAAAAAGCCACACATTGCTGCTCAAGTTGTCATATGGCTGAAATGATCTCTTGCATATTGGTTTTGTGGTAAGTTTTCTGATCTCTTACAGTTTGCAACAGATCTGCCCCAGACGTCTTGAATAACAGCAAGATTGTCATAAGGTGGTATACGAGGACGGGTTTTGTCATCAAATTGTATGAACTGGGAAATACGTGTAAATCTATTTCTAGCCAGCAAAATTTTGTCTAAAACTCGCATATCCACTTGATCTACAGTTTTCCAAGTGTTGGCATATCTTAGAGAAAACTTGGCATTACACTCGTCAATTGCTCTGAAGACTCCCTCATTCGTGTGCTTATAAATAATACCCAAGATGTGATTATCAATGCATAGAGAAATTAATCAGAAATATTGCATACTTTAGCCCTGATTCTTATCGGCCCTGGTGAACTTTTCATAAAATTACAATGTCGACGACGTGTGAAAGGTGTAGTTGAAGACTGCCACACACATTCTGATTTTGCTATACACTCTTCATCGTCTTGAACTGGTGCTCCTAGATCCACACCATTTCCACCTCTAAATTTACTTACATTTTCAGGTTCATAATCATCATTTAATGAACTAAAAATATCTTCTGGGTCTGAATTTTATTGTCTAGAGATAGGCAATGACGATGACCATGTCGCCGTCATTCTAAACTTTACGCATCATCTTTTTTGCTTTCAATCTACTCTCAATACTCCATATTTGTAATGAATGAAGTAATGTATCCCTCCGCCAAAACCCGTTCCATAGTTGCCAAGAAATACGGCAAGTAACGCAATTCCAGAAAAGTCCATTATGGGACAGAATTCTCATATTCGCAAACATTTCACATTATACGATTGATTCTACAAGTAGTATCATTTCTTTAAAATATTTGGTCATATTTACGATAACAAACTTCCGTTTTAATGAGACCGTTTAAACTAAGCGCAGAAACGGCTGAATATGCACCATAATTTTAATTGAAAACTATTACTTACCCAGGAGGATCACTGCCATTTCCCTTAAGCTTTTAAAAAAATAACTATCATTTTATTTTACACTTCCAAAGTCATGTTATTGTGACAAAGAAAAGAAGGTATAGAAAAATTATGAAACTTGTATGCTTGATTCGTTTCAACAGGAACTTAAAGAGGGTCCCTAGGCGACCTCGCCTTGGTATGATAAGGAATGTGCAGTGGAAAGATCTTTAGTAAAATTATGAATTTCTCTGAATCACTTCGTAATGAAACCGTCATCTCTAATGACTGAGATGACAGGTAAAGTGTCTTTCGTTAACCGACGCATAATAATGGAGGATCAACAATAGACTCCAAAGTAGATTTTTCCTCTTTTTTGTTGAAGTTATAGTTTAATCGTTCAGTACTTTTATTATTAGAATCTTTCTTATCCGGAAGTTTCGTCTCTCAATGCTTAGAGGATGTTTTTGAGATAACAGGGCACAACGCCATGCGTAATTGCTTCTTGGAAACTTCGGCGCTCAAGGCAAGCCTAAAAAAACGTTCTAATCTCTTTTTGGAAATCGTCGATGCAGATAACCGTTGTGCAATGGAAGAGTAATTGTAAAACTTGAAGTAGTTCTGTTAATATTGTGCATTATAGAAACTAGTGGCGCTACAACAGCACATACTTTCTCGCGTTATTGGAATCAGCTAGTTAATATTTAAAAAATTGCTTTTTCTGAGCTTTTGGTACCTCAGCTATTATTTGAAAACGTCCCAATTCAACCAAGAAGTGAGCAAGGCACTATTGCCAGCGCAGCGTTGGCAAAACAATGTGCATTCCCTTGGATAATAATATCAATACAGTAGTTAGAATATATGCGATTCACATCAAAATAATTTCGAAAATTCTAGCTGGTCACTCGTGAGTTTCCTTTAATTGTTATATAACAGTTACCACAGAGTTTCATCGTTTTTCTTTTATTCAATACGCAGTCAATATTTTTAGGGATCAGGTAACATTAAATTCAATTGAATTGATGCATTATTTTACGTGGTGAGACTCAGGCCATGTGACCTGCTCACTCAGGCTCTGAGGCCTGTCTGATCACGCAATTTTGCTATGCTCCTTGCAGCGAAGAAAGGAGGTATTTCTTGGGCGACGATTTGAATTTAACTCAGACTTTTTCAGGCGGCTTAAGGATCTTTTACATTCAGTAAATCTACTAACATGTAACAGCCGGCTTTACTTCTCCTCCGAAGGAAGGCGTACGAAGCATTTTATCGAAATGGTATAAAACATTCTTCACCGAGCATTCTGAGGAGTAATGTATGTAAAAAAACGTTGCGAAATTCATCGCAAACGGAAGTTTTAGCTCTCAGCCTAGAAGCTACACAACCACCATCAGCTGGATAAAATAAAACAGTTCTATCTTATCACCGCCAACATCTCGACGTTCGACAACGATTAGCTTATCAAATATCGTAGCGGCATTCTTGCTAAATTTTATATTGAGTTTTGGGGATAGTTTAAAAAGAAATAAATCAATACATTGGGAAAACAAACTGAGTAAAAAGCAAAAAAGCGACAATGTAAAAATAAAATTAATATTGGCATTTTCAAAAATAAATTATATTTAAAATTAAAATAATTATTTTTATATCATTCATTCAATTTTTCTCGTGGCCCGTTGTTGGTGTCAAACCTGTATATATTTGATTGTAATTTCAATCAGAAATTACGCAAAAATTACTCGTCTTTTCAAAAAAATTGTACATGATATTTTTTAAAGAGCTAGTTTTGTACAACAGACTTTGTCTGAGGCAATATCTATATTTGGATTCAAAGTCATTTCATTTTTGGGCAGGTATTCACAGAATACATTTTTAATAAAATGTAAACAATTTTCAAACTTACGTTTCGAAAGTCATTGGCCTTCGGTGAAGGGAGAGTAGCGAAATTTGCGTGGTCAGACGTAAGAGCAGGCCTCATGACCTGAGTATAGCTACATAAAATAAGACATCATATTAATATTTAAATATTATCATTTATAAGAACTAATATCTTTTCATTAACAAGAAATAATATTTATTGCAGCCATTCGACGCCTTCAAAATTAGGCGGTTCAACCGGAGAAAAATTCAACCTCTTGTCTGGTGAAAATATACGTATCTGTCGTTGTTATAATTGTTTTTTTAATAAACTTTTTGACTTCCGTAAGTTACGTGTGATTTTGTATACCCTTACAAATATTTTAAAGCTCTTGTAGTGTCACGTATTTTCATTTTTCAATGAATTAAGCCATACGTAATTAAGGTGGGTAAATCTGAATATTATTTTAAATAAGTTAACTTTCCCGGGCAATTGCCATACAAAACACTGCCGCGAAATTAGTGTTATCAATTGAACATTATTGAATTTGTTTTGTAAAATCAGTTGTCCGGGTTGCCTTTCTCAAGAAGATGACCGTTTGATGTTTACTGTACGAGGTTGGAAAGAGAGTACCATTACCTCAGAACACAATAACTAGTACGGTTGCACCTTGAAAATTTATTGTTTTTACTATTAAAGTCTTTTTATGTTAGTAACTTTAGAATTGATATAAATTATGTAACACTTTCAATTTCTTTTTAAAAATACTTCTTCTTAAAAATTCTATATTTTTGTGTTTTTTGAGCAATTTAAATACATGAAAGTCAGATCCGCAGAACTGAAACATGCAATAAGTCATACTTTAAATTAAATTGCGATCCACGCCTGTGAAACGTTTAGTGAACAAGCCGTATACCCATCTCTGTATCTAGCATACTCGGGCTGTGTTAGCTCTCTTCGCACCGCTAGAAGCAGATGATTGTAATAGAAAGCTACAGCTCTATTTTTGACCGTGTCGATAATTGAATCCGGGATCGCACCATGGGAACCTAGCACGCTGCTTTGCACCAGCTAAATCTTTGATTGAAAATGAAGACAAAGTTTTTTTCTATTTGTTTTACTATTACCATTTTGTTTTGAATGAGTTAGGTCATTTGTGCTCGTGCTTTCTCTCAGAAGTAAACATCATTTATTTATTTTATTTATTTAATAGGTAATTATTACAAACAATTTGGCTTACTTGATCCTATGTGGCTAGGCCGAAGGCTTTAAGCCATTACAATACCTACATCCTTTCGCGTTCTAATCTTTCGAATTCTGGTATTCACCCCAAATGGTCTCTCCATCGCATCACAGCCGCGGAAAAGAGACCATAAGGTACGGCTCAGGAAAAACCCCCTGAAGGGGGTAAAACCTGCCGTCAGAAGCCGAGTACATACTAATCTATCCGTTTATTTTAACTATTTATTTTCTGGCGCGGGCGTCCCGCCGTCTCCTTGCAGTGCTTGGCCTCCTCAGCACCTGAAATCAAACAGCGCCACAGAAGATCGTCCGCACCAGCGCCTCTGCCCTTACAATTTCGATCCCCCCTTCCCTTCACCCCCTAATGTGCTTATTACTATGCCAGTTTTATTTTATTTATTATATTGCCCTGTTACTTACCAATTGACTACGACTTATGACTTATTTCTTAACTGTTTACTAACTTAACATAAAATTACTGATTAACTTACATATTGTTAGCTTATTGACTTATTTATTTCTCTCCAGTCTAGGCTCCGCTCATGCTAACCGGTGCTGTTTTCCCACTCCCTAATTTCAGTTTCCCTAATGGTCCGAACCTTTCCTAAAAATGTTCCTAATTCTTTCATGAATTTTGACCTTTTATCACCTAAAATGTTTTGGGCGAGCGTTACGTTCCTGTTTAGGAGGTAGTAATTTCCCATTCCCATCCATTTTTTTCTCCATGATTCGGTTGCACAGCAAATTAAGAGGATGTGAATCCAGTCTTCCCTATCACCGCAAAGCACACAGATGACATTACCACTTGCGTCCTTTAGTCTACGCTGCATCCATCCCCCAACCCTGAACCAAGCGTACCCCCCTCTTGCGTCCTTTCCGAGCGTATGCACGTAACTTTCGCAACCCCATACCGGACTCGCATGGATTTGAGCTACTAGCGAACGTTTTTCAGCCGTTGCTGCCCAGATCTCTTGCCTTTTAATATCCGCAAGTCTATTGGAAATCAGCCGTTCTATCTCACGGGTTCCCCTATCTCCCACCATTTCCGGAGAGACGTCTCCCAACCCTGCGCGGTCAAGTAGCCGTTTAATTTTGTACGCCCAGTAGCGATGGTCGCTTCCCTGCCATTGCACTCTAAAGCACCTATGTATAAGTGTGTCACCTTGCGCATCTGCTAATTTAGTCCAGAGTTTAATAGATTTCATTTTAAAATCTCTCCAAATTCCTATACTACCGACCTCTCTTAAGACTCCGGCATTTGCTGCGCACCTAGAAACTCCCAGAATTAATTTGCAATAATCTGTTTCGATGCTTTCTAATCGATCTATCCTATCGACTCCCCAGATTTCTGCTCCATAGTTCATAGCTGGGAGAACTAACGATTTGAACATTGTATCGCACACTTTTACCGACAATTCCGGAACCCTACGCACTGCGCAAACGATTTCTTTGAGCGCAATTCTTCCTTTGCTGTGAGCGGTCAATATGTGATTATTCCATTACCCGTTCATGGAAAATTTTGCACCAAGATATGTAAATGTTTTGACGCGGTCAATTTCTTCCCTAGCGTAGTACCATTTCTCTTTGCTACCCCAGATAAACCCATTCTTGAAGACTACTACTTTCGTTTTTTGAATATTTACTTTTAGTCCCCATGTCTCACTATACCGTTCTAGAATATTTAAACTCTTCTGTAAGCCCTCAATCGTCTCCGCACATACGACTAAATCATCAGCATATAGTAGTCCGGGAATTTTCAAGCCATCAATTACCGGAGCCGCTGTATCCGCTTCCTGTACCCACGTCAATAAATCATTTATAAACAAGATAAACAGCAGCGGTGAAAGAGGACACCCCTGTCTTACTCCTACTGTCGATTTTATTTTTTGCGTTATACTTCCGTCACCGCACCTGACGCAGAAATTTACTTCCTTATACTTGCTCTGCAACACGTTTAAAACTTAACGTGAGACGCCTACCTCATTTAGTTTTCGCCATAAGTATCCCTATTAATAAAGTCAAAAGCCTTTTCAAAATCCACAAAACTGCAATATAAGTGGCCCCGTTTACGCGCCAGCGCCTGTTTTACTAGGGTATCTAACACAAATATATTGTCGGTTGTCGCGAAGCCTCTCCTAAAGCCTGCTTGCAATTCTGATATTTTACCGTACTTTTCCGCCCATTCACTCAGTCGCCCGTTGAGTATTTTACAGAACAACATCATTTATGTACAGTGGATAAGGTATATTCTTTTTTAACGAAAAATCGTATAGAGATTTAATGCGACCTACTTTACACGTTTTCTTAAAATCTTCTTACATGAACCCATAACATCTCACCCTCCTGAGAAAAAAATTGAAATTTGATGTTTATGTCTAAATGTTAAGGTTACAAAAATAAAGAGCTGATACCTTCTTTTGTATTACGATTGAATGCACCAGTGAATTAATATAGGTATCAATAATCAATATTATCAATCTTGATCTGAATTGATACAGTGCACACAAGATAAGAAATTTATCACTAGTAAATACCCATCATTAGTCATTGTCGCTTACATGATAGAGTAACCACTGAATAAATTCACACTATTTACTTCATTTCTTTATTTTGGGCATCTCTCCCACCTTAATTAAAAATGTTAGCTACGTTCGAATATAAAAAGAACTCTGAAATTATCAAATTAATTCTCATCTCAATTTGTACTTGTTTCATGGAAATTACAAGCCCTCTGAGATCTCTCGTCCCACCTGCTCAACCTAACCAAATAGTGTAATTTTATTTTCAATTAAAAATGAAGTAACTTTTGATTACATTTTAGGGTTGTATGGAATACCTCCGCAAGACATTTCTGTTAATCGCTTTACAAAGGCCTTAAAAGTTGCTCATTAATTAGCAATTTCGAATTATGGCGGCGAATTTCTTTGTCTCTTGCCGACATTCGCTGGCGGTTTAAACGTCCGCCCCCTCCCCCGCCCCACGAGCTCCAATCTCTGCTCGTAATGGATTTTCGAGACGGTCGGACACAATTGAAGGCTAATTAGTCTTTTGTCCTCCCGGGACCAGAGTGGAGCGAGACCTCATCCCAAAGCCATTGTGAAAAAAAAAAAATTGAAGTGGAAATTGTTGGGTTTTATTATAGGTACAATAGTATCATTCTCAATTTATTTATTAACTTTAACCAATAACTTTTGTATCTCCAGGCTGGTCGAGTGGATGATTTTGGTATGTTTTTGACGTCGAATGATAACAAAGAGGGAAATATGTTGACTTCTGTTAGCGTGGAAGCTGGGAAATCAGTGAAATTACAATACAGAAAAAGTAGTGAATTTTGTATGAAACTTGTCGGCCGCTAATAGAACGACTATCATCACTATGATATACAACAAACAGTATATTTGGAAGAGTTAAGATGTTAGACGAAACGGATATGCTTTTTTCTTGCAGATATCACAAAAATTAGTTACAAATACAATGTGCCTGACATCTAAAGCTCAGAACCTCACGTTTTTGGGTTTAAATTATAAATCATTCATCCTAAAAACAGTGGTCAATGTCATTCTTATATACGTCTTACCCCAAGAGACATTAGAATGATAAATTATTGAAGCTCTAAGAGAGAAATTGTAGTAACGTGGTGTAACAAAATATCCATGTAATAGAACCAAAATCTCTATTAGTTCAAGAGAACTGGTAACTATATTGCTACTGCTTTCAATAATCATTTTATTTGAACAACGAACTTTGCTGTTTGTCTGACAGTATTGCACAGCTATTCACTTTCCGAAGTGCAGATGTAGGATTTCAATAGAGTGAAATCTCTCTAAGTAAAGTAGAACAGGACTGTATGACATGTGGCTAAAACGACTTTTTCACATTCAACATCACTTCTGCATTCAGGCAGTCCGATATCAAAAGCTACAATAATTAAATTTTCAAATTATGGTATTGGTACTTCAATGTTGTAACCTACCTTTTGTCAAGCATATTGTAACATAGGTGAACACTTCGGTGCTAAAAGTTGATTGTGTAGCGCAAAGTGAAGTTTGATGATGAAATGACGATCGTGGAAGATCTAAATTTATTCCCTTTTTCAATTTTGTAAAGCAATAAATGTGTTTAATTATGTATAAAGACAATTATACGTAATTAAACACATTTACTATTAAAATATTTTTTGAAACACAGACTCTACAGTACTATTTTTTCAACTAACTTATTATATTTTACGTTTTGACTCTAATTGAAATATTTAAAAATTCTAAGAACAATCAAATATGTTACAATCTTACCTTGAGATCAAGTCAGTAAAATTTGTAAATCATTATAAAAAATAAAATAAAATAAATCCAATATAATAAAAATAGTTGTGACATACCTTGCGTCAAGGTGTTAAAGAGATTGGAAACACGTTTACAGGTTGATATAGTAGTAAATTATTGCGTACCCGTTACAAATATGGCAAGAAAATATTTGCTGATTTAGCACCACTAAATTTTGCTCAAAAGATGGGTCAATTTTTAAAAATTTTCTACGGACACAGCAAAAGATGCTTGAAAATGGTGCTCGTTTTCATTGTCGTTGAACTCTCTGAATTTTAGAAAATTTCAAAAGCTGGAAATAGTTCGAAAAATACATATAGTGTTGAAGCACCACAGTTCCTTCAAATATATGAAAGTTTAATAATTAATATCAATTTTTTTCGAAATAATATGTAGGTTTTGTGTAGTTAATTGAAAAATGGTCAATTTTTAAATAAAAGATATTATTGAAAATATTAGGTGTTTTTAACTTTTTAATATGATAGAAGTAAAAGCAGTAATTAACAAGATATCAGCACATTCTGCTGTATTCTTTCAGTAGTAAAACAATTATACAAATTATTTTTTTGATTGTTTCTCCTACCTTTAATATTATATTACAGGTACTTTTAAACAATTTATTGCATTTGTAAATTCATGTGCTTAAAATAATATTTTGTAATCTCTATAGTTTTCCTAACAAACGGTAGATTACTCATTTTCAGAAACGTTCGAATGCCTTTTTTTCCAAACCCGGTTTCAATTTCTTAATGGCAATGTGCATATTCGAAGATGTGTTACTCTTCTGTGTCATACATAAAGTCGTGAATCAATATTATTCTTAGGAGCAGGGTTGCCAGTGGCTTCGTTCAAACATCCGCCGTTAGATGGATCTAAATCTGCCCAATTTCCCTGAATAAGAAAAATTCAACATTTTAAGAGGGAAATTTGAATTTGCTTTGAATTAATTGCACTAGAAAGTTTTTTGAGATAGTGATTCTATGAAATGTTTCATTAGTTTTTGTTTGACGAACATTGTAATTAATAATAATTTTCTGTAAAACTTACCTATCTTGTAATAATGAGATGTATTTTAATATTTGAAAATTAGTTACAATACTTTGACTACAGCAGGTGGAGGAATACTTTAAGAGATTAAGTAATTTCCCCACTTTCTTATTTTCAATCTCCCTGCTCAAGTTTAATATCTGCGCTTAAAATACTACCACAGAAATTCTTACATATGCATTGTTATTCCCTGTGGGTTGACTGAAAGTGCTGTCAGTAAAATCGTACTTCCGAAAGATGACTAATTTTAAATGAGGTGTTCTAATATTAACTTAAAGTACTGCCAATGTGATACTCGTATGTACTCATGTTGTGCACGACAAAAACACAAAGGACTAGAGGTCTAAACACGAACATTACTCACTTCTCAAAGTAAATGGAACGAATTAACAAATTATTAATGAAAAATAATATATAATGTAAAAAACTAAAAATCACTCATGTTTTGATGCATTTCTGCCCGTAGCTCGATATTCCGCGAAATCAATTTTTGACCCAAGAGAGAGAGAGAGGGGGGAGAGGGGGAGAGGGGGAGAGGGGGAGAGGGGGAGAGGGAGAGGGTGGGGGAGAGGGAGAGGGAGAGAGGGGGAGAGGGGGAGAGGGAGAGGGAGAGAGGGAGAGAGGGATAGGGAGAGAGAGGGAGAGAGGGAGGGAGAGAGGGAGGGAGAGAGGGAGGGAGAGAGGGAGGGAGAGAGGGAGGGAGGGAGGGAGGGAGGGAGGGAGGGAGGGAGGGAGGGAGGGAGGGAGAGAGGGAGGGAGAGAGGGAGAGACACATAGCCATTTCCCAGCCCAAAAAGCGGAATTCCGTCCAATGTGGCAACTCTGCGTAGCAACGATAAAACCTTTTGATTAAACAGTTCCCATAATATAAATAATACATTAATGTAAAATAAAGCATTGTATTATCTGATACGTGGTGTAAATATTACGTTCTTGAGCATTTTCTGCAAGTTAATTAATTTTTAGAAAATAGTTTAATTGTAAGTAGGATGTTGGTATATAATAATGGTAAAGTTTGCATGGTTTCTATGAAATCAAATGGTGAAGTCATCCAGACGTTTAAATTCAAGACTAGAGAGAACATTAAAGCCGCGTATGCATAAAATGTGATACTTTTAGAACCATAATTTGTTATACAAATTCTTCTACTATAATTTTATGTGAATTATAATTCATTTAGGCATTTTTCAAATTAAGAAACAATTTTTTTCCCAGTAGAAGGTTTTCAAAGTTTTCTTCAATTTTTTTCTCGCGCATATCAAATGACGGTAAGAAACTGGCACGAGTATCATGTCCGACAAATTTGCCGCATTTTCAAAAATTGCAAAATGTTAACATTCAAAATTGAAGATAGAGATTGCGCCTTAAACAAAATCTGTTCTGAAATCATCTCTATAAAAAAGAACAAATACAATTTTTTGAAAGAACGAGTAGTTTTTCTTTGAAATGAATGCAAACTATAATTTATTTTTTCCAGACACAACTCCAATTTTTTAAAAAAAATTGTTTTCCACGGATGGAAGAAAAAACCTGTCTCAGTTTCATTGAACTCTATAAATTTTCGAAAATTGCAAACGTTAGAAATGATGCTGTTGTAGCACTAGTAGTTTCATTGTGACCTCAATCGAGGGTTTGACTTCAGTAGGTGGTGATCTGTGTTAACGTTGACTTCTTTGTATGTGTCTAAATGTGTTTCTTGAGGAAGTAATTAAGCTCAATTTTATTATCAAAATCTAGGACATTCTTTGTTGAAGCATTTAATACGACCGTTATTCCCGTATTCTACCCAATTCCTTGCTTGGTTGTCTTCTGATTTTATTCCGAGAGTGCGTAATACGTGTAATTCAAGTTGCTTGCAATTGTTGATTACTGCCCACCGGCAAAGCTCTTTGCCTGGAGGAGCGGAGGCATCAATTTTGGCCTGCAAACTCATAGGAAAGTAGCTTTATCTACAGCTTTATTGACCCATCCACCTTCTACGAAAGATAAAATATGCATCAATAGGGAAAGGTTAGAATAGAAGTGCATGTAGGTGGGTAAAGTAAGAAAAAGGGAACAAGAAGAACGAAAGGACTCTTTTCGTAACCCAATAGCGTCGGGATAGAGGATCCAGAGTGATGAAAACAGTATAGCGCAAGAAGTAGAAGCAAAGCCGTCTAGAACTAGACAGACCCCCTCCTCTACCCAGGCTTGAGGCCGGCAGCGTCTGTTGTCGTCTTACATCGTGCCCCATCCACTCCTCAGTGCTTCGCAGATAAGCCCATCACTCAAGAGAAATTCCAGAAGAGGTAGTATTTACGGGCTCATTATTTATTTTCAGAGTTCATAATTGAGAAGTTAATTTGCTTACAGTATATGATAAGTATGGCGCAAACACACTTGACATTTTTTTGCAAGTGTAAATGTGCCTTTTTTGGTATTCACGTCATTTCAAAATATTGAACGTAATATGAATAAGATGGCTTTTAACTAAACATTTTCGATCCGAAATCATTATGTGTAAAGTATAAAAGAAGGATAGTGAAGAAGTACTCCTAAGACGTAATATTACGTCTATGTTCGCATTATCAAACTGGCTCCTTCACTTTGCATGTTTCCTTCGTCCGTCGTCCATTCTTATCATCCTTGTCTTCCGGGCAGCACGCTTTGCTTCCCAAAACGTGCCGCTCCGCAGATCGCCTATCTTCTCCCAATCGTCTATTCCACCTATTCTCCCCCAGCGCCTGACTCTCCGGCGCTGCCTGGGCGCTGTTAGGGCAGCCAAGGGGGCCATATGCAATTCTATAACCCCTCGCGCGAGCGCACGGCGGCGCTGCCGCGGCTCTCAACCCCCCCCCCCCCCCCGCCTTCGCCGTTGCGCCGACCAAACCGAGTGGAGGAATTTAATTAGGCCCTTCTTTATTGAGGCATCATTTGGATGCGAGGCGCGGACAGGGCGCGCGGGCGGCGCGGAAGTTTTCTCCTCGCCGGAGGAGACGCCCCGTTGATGATGGTGATTTAGACGTTAAAGAGAATATGCATTGCGAGGGGGCGATGCAAAAACAAGCCATTTTGGTGCAAAAAGGTGTGCAGTCACCACTATTCAGCGCTTTTGAATTAATATAATTATAACTCTTATACAACTACAACTATGAGTGTAACTACAACTATGAGTATAACTACGAGTATAACTACAACTATGAGTATAACTACAGCTATGAGTATAACTACAACTATGAGTATAACTACAACTATGAGTATAACTACAACTAACTACAACTAACTACAACTACACTAACTACAACTATAACTACAACGGGACACGGTTTCACGTATTATTTATACATTTTTCAATTTTCGAAAAGTTAAGAAATTTAACGAAAATGAGACCTGTGCAGTTTTTAATCATTTACTTTTCCCAGAAAAGAATTTAAAGAAAAAGGTTTAGAGCCGTCGTCAAGTATTCTTCCATAAATTGTATTCACTTCAAGTAGTAATAACATGAAAACTACTGTTTTTTAATGTAATTATACATTACTTTCTTTAAAGATCTCACTTTTAAAACATATGCGCTGACGCGTTGAGACATCGGCTTCAGACATACCGCCGCCGATGCTCCGTATATTGGAGCCGTGGCTTGAACCATGGTTCCAATATGGCGGCGAACATTGTTTGGCAAGCAAAATCGGGTGTTTAGACGACGCCTCCGGGAAGCAGCGTCTCAGACATCGTTTTAGCAATCGACCCAAATTCTTTGACAATTTAGTGGCGCTTCAGCACAAACACTCTCGCATTATTTCTCACTTTTGAAATAGACGAAAATTCAGAGTTCAAACAAAATAAGATCTGCATAATTCTTTTAAGCCTACCGTCCTCTAGCCGTGGAGAAATTTCAAGAACAATGTGGTGCGTTTTTTATAAATTGCGTTAATTTCAAGCAGGAATTGTGCGCAAGTTTCTTGTTGAAAAATATTTACGTTACCTTTCTTTAAAATTTGATTTCTTGGAACAGATTTTGTTTAAATCAAAAATCTCGATCTTGAATATTGTAATTTTGGAATGTTACATTTTTGCTATTTCTTACAATTTTCGAAAATAGTTTATTCCAAAATTACACTAGAATCAATTTTTTTTACTGACATTTCATACTTGTAAGAAGAAAATTTAAAAGCAGCTGTTCAAAATAAATCGTGTAAAATTATTTTTATTTCCCTACAATCCGCGCAAAATTACGGGAGACTATTCTAATTTTCATAAAATTTAACATAATTTTATTTCAGGATCTGCCTGTAAAAAACAGAACTGATTAACCATTAACCATCGCCAATTGGGGATCTCAGACTGTTTTCATTGTCACGTGATATTGTGTAATAGACATACTGCGTGATTTTATATATATATATATATATATATATATATATATATATATATATATATATATATATCACTGACAGAGACAGACAGTGTGACAGACAGACAGACAGACATACATACATGGGCGGGCAGACAGACATACAAACATGGGCAGGCAGACATAGACGGGCAGACATTGACTGAATGCCGAACACAGGAAGGCCTAGTTGAGGAAACGAGTCGATGAAAAGAGGAAACTGCTTGCCTTGGTCGTCACACCGGTTCTATTCTACGGTTCACCAGTTTGGACCAACTCTACAGACACGAAGAGCTATGTAAGAGTGTAAGATGTATATATTGAAGACATGCCTTTAATATATCGGTTATCTGCGCTCAGGGTTGCATGTTCGTTCCGTGCTGTCTCCTACGGAGCAATTTGCATCATAACCGGTATGATTCATATCTATATAATGGTCCGTGAACGTCAGAGGCGTTACGGCAAAAGAGACGGGAAAAAGAACTGCTCGGAACAATTAGCAGAATAGCAACAGCGATGGGACATACTCTCCAGGGAATATGGACATATCGGCCGATTCCTACAGTTGAATCGTGGATAAGTCGAAAGAACGGTGGGATAAATTATTACCTCACGCAGTTCCTCCCTGGGCATGGCTGCTTCAGAGCCTACCTTCACAGGTGCAAACTGGATGATTCTCCACAGTGTTCTGTGTGCAAACCTATTGTCGAGGACACAAGATACGTGTTTTTCAGTCCCCATGTTTCGCACCTCAACGAAGAGTCATTGCTGAGATACTTGGTATAGGCAAGATGACTCCAGAAAACGTAGTTGCATGTATGCGTGTATCTGAAAGAAATGGGACGTCGGTGTGTATATTTTTTGGGACTTTTTTTAAACTAATTTTATTGAACTTTTTTCACTTTTTTGGTGTCCTAACGGCAGAACCGAAATATTTCTTTAAGAATGTTAAGGGTATAACCTCGACCTAAATGGCAATTTTTATTGAAAAACGTTGAGCAGTTTTTACAAAAGTTTCGTTTAAGCGTTACTGTTAGTGCGAAATTTGAAGCTTTATCATAGAAAATTTTTGAGTTTTCGAAAATCTTCATTGGAAGTCATTTGAAACACTTTAGTTCACAAATTCAATACTGCTTACAAATCTCTGAAAATATGCATATAAACAGCGTTAGAGATTTAAAAACACATTGGTATATTTTTTTGAAAAAAGAAAAGAATACAGCGAAACTAATTTAATGACAAACCGTGAAATTAGCACTATCCGTACTAAAAGTTGGGAGAAAAAGTTTGGGGCTGTTATTCAGAAAATGGCGTTTGAGCCTTTCTTAGAATGCGGAATTTTGATTTCGTTTTTACATAAAATTTTGAGTTTTCACAAAACTTTATAAGACACCATTTAAAGAATGCAATAATGCAATATGCACACTCGATATTGCAATAATGTGAAGAAATCGCCGATAATGAAAATATTATCGCCATGAGAAGTTAGTAAAAAATACGTTGAAAAAAAAATCCGCAAAATATCGTTAATATCACCTCATGGTGTACATTTAATACTATTCTTACCAAAGGTTTCAAGGGAAATAATGAACAATTTTTGAGAAACGTTTAAAATGTATCTGCAGAATTACATAACTTTCTCCACGATACGTACCTATTACTCCGTATATACGTACGTATTCCTGAAAGTAAAAATTAAAGAAAAAATATGGACCAATTTTTGAGAATTTTTGTGTAAAGTGCAGTAATTACGAGAAAACTACTCGTTTTTTCAAAAAAATGTTTATGATTATTTTAAAGACATATCTTTGACTTAGTATTTTTTCTTGATTAAAATATTTAGTTTCAATATTATAGTAGTAGGAAGAAGCTGAAATGTTTTTAACTGCCACAATTTGCGATAAATCAGGGATTTAAATGAAAATGAGACAAGCATCACTATAGTGAGGGTTCTTTGCTCTATCCTAGGACAACGTTTAATAAAATAAATTGAGCAATTTTAGAAATTCGTAAGTGTTGTTGAGGTTTCATGTTAACAACCCGCGAAATTAGAATATCCGTTTCAAACTCGCGGACGTTCTGTCAGTTTCAGATCGATAGGGGAAATGATTTAGGCGCGTTGACCTCAAACGGACGAACGGACAGGCAGAGTCAAACATATTACCTTCGATCGATTTTTCGGTGTCTCGGAAGCAAAAAACATGGAGTATCCACGCTTTCATTCCCAAGGCTGGACAGTTATTCTGTTGTTCTGTTAAACAGTTATTTCGTCTCAAAAGCGCTGATATCTGCTGCACGATTATAAATATTTATTTTTACTACGTACGTAGAAAATTGTGAAAGTAAATTGAATAAAATGCTCTAAGAACCAACATATTTTACAGAGCAAACTATTGTACAGTTGTTTGGTAGAATTAAAATGATTCCGTGTTGCAATTAAACTGTAGTGTGTGCGCAGTCTGACTTATTGCCAGATTTAGAACGTGCGCTTGGATGAAGCGCTATTGTTTCAAGAGTGATGCTTTCTAAAAGTACTTCTACGAGTAGTTCTCTTCTTTCAAAACAGAGGAAGAAACGAGTTGTTATTAAGATAAAAATCGGAGAATATTTGGTACATTCAGTGATGAGTTGCAGAGTATTGAGAAACACAAGCTTCATTCTCAGCTACAATATATTCCCAAAAAGGTTTTCGCTGTTTATGAAATGAGTATGAACAGTTCCACTAAGCCTTTTAAATCATAAGAACGGCATTAGCGGCCCTTATCTTTGTACCTTACGGCTTTGACTACAATTGTATGGGAGAGGGATGACAGATCCTGATATTTATTTATTTATTTATTTAGTATATTTCACGGACTAATTGTCCAATTTACAATAATTGTACATATTTGAAATTCATTATAACATGTTCGGTATTCTATCAAATACAATATGAATCAGTTTCTACAATATGAAATATCAGTCAGAAACATTAACATGAAATATCAATATCAAATATCAGTTTTTACAATATGAAATAAGTAGTAATGAGATAATAAGATAAACGATAATAAGATATTGATGTGAAGAAATCGATGATGCTACATGGAAGCTCGGAGTAAAGAGCAGCTCGTGAACTAAATCGTTGGCTCGCTAGCAGTCTGTGCCTCGCGTGGGGCGTATGCTTTCGGCAGGTGGTTGGCAACGCATCGAGTTTGAAGAGAATCGCCCGGCACATATGCGCCGCCATCGGCCCGACTCAAACTGTTTGATGCGTGCACTCGCCAATTGCCTCCAAGCTAATGAAAAGACCGATCAAAGTAACGACCAACAAAAGATACGGTGAACGCTGTCTCTATGAGTTAACTATTCATCGAAAACATAGCTGAGAGATTTCAGGAACTGGGCCAGTGAGGAAAGAGAACGCGTAGATTTAGAAAACCACTTGAAAACATTTGTTTAGCTTCAGTTTGATGTAAAGATGAATGCATGACTCACACTGCTGTTCCAAAAGAGAACTGGCAAGAACTGAAAAGAGTCCAAAAGATGAAAGCAACGAGGAGCCAACGTTTTCAGCTTTTCGCCTCTCTCCGCGCGATAGGTCGAGCACGAAGATTCTGGCGGCGCATGTGTAGCGTCGGGCGGACGGAAATAAAAGTGCAGCGAAACACAATTTGGCCGGAACGCGTGTTTGCTCGGGCGGAGGCAGGGGAGGGGGAGGCTGCGAGGCCCGCGCGGTCTCAGCGAGGCGTGGCCGGGACAGATTGCTCGCAATAATCTGATGGTTTTATGTTGCGTCAATGAAGCAGGAAACCGCTCGGTCTCCCTCGCAGCGGCCAGCGCCACCGCCAGCGCCTCTCGCCTCGCTTCGCCCCGCGCTTCGCCCCGCGCCCCCCTCGCGGATTCATCCGAAATACCTCAATTAGTTTAGCCTTGTTTTCTGCCATTCGCTTGGGCGAGGAATTAAAAAACCCCTTTCCCGCCGCGATTTAGAGGCGGCCGCTGATTGTGACGGCGCGGTGGATCGCGGCGCTGCAATCGGAGCGGGGCGGGGCGGGGCGGGGCGGGGGGGGGGGCGCAGTGCAGGGTGGGGCCGTGGAGCGGCCTGAGCGGGACGGGACAGGATGGTGTCGGGCGCCGTGGCAGCGCCGATGGCTGATCGGGGGAAGGGCGTTGTGGGGCGGCGTGGCGAGGACATGGGCGGAGCGAGGCGGGGCGGAGTGAGCCAGGCTGGGACCTAGCGGGGCGGGGCGAGGCGGGGTGGGAGTGCGGGGCGGAGTTGGGTGGCGGGGCAAAGGTGGGCGAAGTGATGCGGGGTGGGGTGGTGTGGGGCGGCGGGCATGGCCGTGGGAGGAGAGGGGCGTGGCGGGGGGAGATGGGCGAAGCAGAGAAGGCGGGGAGGCGCGAGCAAGGCGGGGTGGGGAGAGTAGATGCGGGGTGGCGGGCATTCTATACGCTCAGAACGGCCGCTTGGCTGATGGTGTGGGCCGCAGAACAGAGGGCAGAGGGCGACATCGAGATCGAGGGCTGGGATGTTTACGAGAACTCGCGATTTGGGAGGAGGGACAAAATGAAGGTTTGTTGCAGCTTTAAGGAGTAAACTAACATTGCCCGCCAGTGACTCCAAAATGATACTCAAAGTAAAAATGAAATATTTCCTTCTCTCTCCTTTCTGCCCTCTGCTACCGCTGATAATATTTAGTATTTTCAAGTTCGCAATACAAAAACGGCGCTGATTATTTACCGCCATTATTCCCAAAATGAGACACATAAATTTGTTATTTAAAACACAATGTTTTGAGTAGCAGACACATCGTAGCATGAATAAAACTACAAAACAAAATCATCACTAATATTACCATCACTGCCATGAATTTTCGTCTGTAATGAATTAATGGTTACCATGTAAATTAAAGCGTCGTAAATGCATTGCTTTATACTTTATTGTAGAAACCCCAATTGTTTCCATTAAGTTTGCCTTGTATGTAGCAGAGGGTGGTGATATAATTTATTTTGGGACTATTTTGGCGAACTCTGTCTATTTTCAAAAATTGCAAAACATTAACGGTGCAAAAATACAATATTGATGATAAAACATTTTCCTTAAATAAAATCTGTTATAGAAAATTAGGTATTTAAATAAAGTTATGGACAATTATTAAAAAATGAGTAGTTTTTGCATTATGTATGCTGGATGTTAATCAATCTATGAAAAATTATTTTTTCTAAAGAAGGGCTCCAAATTTGTCCTTTAATTTTTATTCTGCAAAGAGAAAATTACACTTACAAAATTAGAACAGGTGTCATTTTCGAAGAATTCCCTGTATGGAAAAAATGGAAAAATGGGAAATGGAAAAAATGAAAATGGAAAAAATAACGTTGCAAAACCACAATACTGAAGATAGAGTTTTTTTCCCTTATTAAATCTGTTCTGTATATTTAGATCTTGAAAGCATGTAACTGAAAATCTCTGAAAGTTTTAAAATTGGAAATACAAATGATCCCCTTTCTCAGTGTCAAAAAGGTTGAGTTCGGCTGTGCGGCTAATGGTGTAGGGATAACTTATTAACTTTAAGGGCGTGTGTTCGAAAGTGCAAAGTTTGCTGGTTGAAAACACATTTGCTTTTTAATTTACTGTTATAATATTCCCTAGTTGTTACAAATAATGCGTGATCGTATGTGCTGTTTAAGCGCTACTAGTTGAACAGATCTATCATATTATATTAGATATATACATATTATGTATGTTCAGAACTGGTCAATGCGTGATATGAACCTAAAGCGCATGGATGTGTGGCAAGTCAATCTTCACTGGTTAAGCTCCACACGGATTTGGTACGTTTCTTCCTCACGTCTTTCATGTACAATAATAAAAAAGCAGAGTAGCAACCAAAACAAAAGGTAGAAAGAAAGAATGAGCTCTTCTACCGCCCTGACTCATCCGCTGCCCGTGCGCATGTCACTCTCCTCCCAAAGCGGTGGCGAGCAATACTTGGTTGCCTATGCGGGAGCGTCAGGTGCATTGGCCGTCGCCCTGGACGCGGAGGGGGGATGGTAGGGGTGGGGGGAGAGAGAGAGGGGCGCCGCCGCTGTCACGCGCCGCTGCCTCGCAATGAGGGCGTTTTTTACAATTTTCCAGAGCGCAATATTTTACTCCCTAATCCGGGCTTTGCTAAAACACGTGCGTATTATTGGGCAATGAACGGCAGTGATCGGACTGGCTGTACGTTAAGTTTTTCCACATTGTTGTGTCTCTTTAACGAGCGCTCGTCCTTTCAATTTTTTTATAGTAAGGGCAAATTGTAAATGTGAATGTGAGCCAGAATGGCGAAGCATGTTTAGGAATTTCGGGGTTGCCAAGGAATAATTTTCATCGTCTATCAAAAATTAACCTTCAATGTAATATCTTTACCAAAATTCGTGCAGTATATCAGAGTCATGAATTTGTGTATCATGTGTTCAGCAGACAAAAATGTTGCTGGGTTTTTATCGATTCAATTTCGGGCCTTCGTTTAAAATGAGTTTCGTTATCTCAATATTCCTTCTGCTTTCCAAAATACACACAGAGTAAAATTAACTTTTTTGTTATTGTTACATAGCTTCTGTGAATTCTGAGCAAAGTAAATGTGAAAATTGAAGTTCATTTTGTGAAACAAAATTCTGATTGGAAAGATGTTTATTTTTGTTTATTTTTATCTCGAAAATGAGATTCATACTACAATTTATATTGTATGGATTTTTCTTTCGTTTATTCGCTGTTGCTATAGTGAGTCATGGAATCGACATAGCAACGTTTTGCAAGAAAAAAGGAAAGTGGAGAGACTTGGATTGAGTAACTTAGCTCTTGGATAAGGAAGAGAAAAATACCACGTGGTTGCTGAAAAACCAACAATTTTTAGAAATTGATTTGTTCCTGTTTTTAAGGAACAGTATTCGTTAAGGGTATTGGTAATC
Source organism: Gryllus longicercus (assembly GCA_038098605.1). Classification (NCBI taxonomy): domain Eukaryota; kingdom Metazoa; phylum Arthropoda; class Insecta; order Orthoptera; family Gryllidae; genus Gryllus; species Gryllus longicercus. Next base: position 4,785,106 of record JAZDUA010000032.1, on the reverse strand, counting down.
AAAAAAACAGTTTTTGGTACTTCCTTTGAGACTAACATACTTTCTCACATTATTTCTGAATATGCAATTTTCGAAAATTCAGAGTTCAATGAAAATTAGATCTATGCTATTATTTTAAGCAGCCTTATTTCAAGGGTGGAAAAATGTTTGTAAAAAATTGGAGCACTTGTTCAATTTTTAAATAAATTGCATTGATTTCATACAGAAATTTTACAAAAACTACTCCTTTCTTCCCATAATTGTTTATGACCGTTTTTAAACTCGTTATTTTTGTAGAACGGATTTTCTTTAAGGCAAATATGTCAGTCTATCTTGTAGTTTCGAAATGAACAATTAATGCTATTTGAGAAAATACAATAAATTTGCCCTATTGAGACTGGCACAAATTATTTTACTGTCCTTTGAAAGAATTATGTAAAAATTACATAGAATCGTAGGCTTTCACGGCCGGAGTCAATATAACTGAAATTTTCCGAGCTGATATGTCGTGGTCTAGTTGGCATTGAAGACTAGCACACCACACCGGAAAATCTCTTGCATATAATAATTGTTTTTCACACAAAATTAAACGGAAACTACTTATAATTTTGGAAAATTGTACACGAACTTATTTATATATTTGTCTTTAAAGATCGTATATCGTTAAGGAACAAAGTATCTACCTCTTATATTACAGTTGTAGGTAGACGCCAAAAAAATGAACTTTTCCAGTTTTCAAAAATCAGGGATATTAACGAAAATTAAATATGCACCATTCTCTTAAGCGTCCTTTACGCTACCCGAGGACTAAGTTTAATCCAAAAAAGTGGGGCTATTTTTGAGAAAAGTTTGAAAATATTGCTGAGGTTCACGTAAAGTACATCCAAAAAACAGAATTTCCGTTTCAAATTAAGAGGGCATCGAATTCTTTTTAATTGATGGAGGAATATTAATTTTGGAGATAATCGGCTGAACGTTTTAGACACTAGAACTGAGGACAGATCGACCGACAGACGTGTTGCCGTTAATCGATTTTGCCAATAACATGGATTCCGACTGCACGTGTTAGAGGAAGTAATTTGCTGCAAAGAGGAGAACCAGATTTATGTATTTTTTGTTAGCGGGTCCGTTCGATAAAAGTTGCTCTGACGAATTTTGGTCGTTTTCAAGCGCACGATTATAAAATTTCTATCTTTACAAAGTAAAGATGAAAATGTAAAAGCGGTATCTACAAATTTAGTTATTCTACTCGCACAAATTATATTTTTGTTGATGAAATAAACGTGAAAGTTAATTGTAAATTGCATTTCGAATTAACACAATACGTCGTGAACATAACATTTTCCAACATAATATAGATTCTTGTGGGTTGAAAATGTTTTGTGTAACTTCATTTAATCATAAATCTTTCAAGCATTGCTCTTTAACTTTAAGTAATTGTTCTATAATAACTCTTGAGAAGAATACGTATCGGTGTGCCGCAAATTACTACTAGTTTTTAAGATAAACGACTTCTGGAAATTTCTTCGTTATAAGTGAGTAACTAATGTTGAGTGTATCGAGTTACTGATGTAAAAGTAGTAACTGCTGCCCTCACATAATCTTCAATATAAAGACATTTTGATGCGCAAAAAAACGATTCCAAATTCACGAGATAATTTTAAAGAGAAATTCATGTATTATTGTAGGAATTTAGCACTCAATTTTTAAAATTCAGGATTACTTTATCGTTGTTTTATTGAATTTAAAGCTTTTAGAGATTTGCAGATAATTATTTTAAAGTAGGCAAATACTGCTTTTTACAAATAGTTTTATGTTGGTAAAACGTACATAACTGTTGTTTCAAGGAAGCAATAGATCATTAAAAGATGTCTTCGTTCTCATCATCGAGCAGTATGAGTGAATGAGTCTGTTTCTAAGAGCATTTCAATGGTGAAATATTAAAATGAAAGAAAAACAATATGCAGATTTAATTTCTTAGAAATACAAATATTGTATATTTTTATTCATTATTAATGTAAGAATTGAATGGCTTCCTGTTGCTTTTAACGGGTTACGTCTGGCATTCAAGTTGCTTCCAGATTTTTTGCCCCGGTCTTTTCCACCGTACAGTCGGCATTTTAATTATATCAAATGCAATAATAATATTAATAATAATAATAATATTAAGTACTACTACTACTAATAATAATAATGAGGACAAACTGTTTCTTTCATAGGTATGTGGTTTTAGTTTGATACAATTTAAATCTACATTGTAAATTTTTAATGTGATTTGAATTTGGAAGTAAAGTTCGTACTTTCAGCCATGTATGAGATGTTCCATGGTACATTAGATACATAACCCGAAACATGGGAAAATAAAAAAAAAAACGTGTACTAACTTTCATTGTGCAAATTGCAAGTCACTATGCAACCTCTTGCCATGTGAAAGGTTTCTACGGTTTTTCAGTTTCTCAGTAACTCTAGGAAAAGTACAAACTCAATGAAAGGGGTTCTCTTTTGATTCGAAAATGCAAATGTTTGTGTTATTTTGCCCATTCTCATACTGAGCGTACTTACTGATTTCTCTTACACAGAGCGTCACTTTTTACGGGCCATCTGGCATTATGTGGCAGCAAGACTCCAAGGAAGAGAACGCCTGCCATTAAATATTTTGTATTCTCGTGTTGCGTTATAGTACTTCAACTTCTTGATACGCTTATATTATTGTTGTATTGAATTTGAAGTATTCTATGTTATTGCAGTATTAACGAATGCAGTTATTTAATACGAGTAAAATGGGAGTATTTTTTAGTCAGTTTTGAACGGTGCTTGGTACTTTTCGAAAATACTTTGTGTGGCTTTGTTCAGGAGACTTTTTGACGATGGGAAGCCCTAGTTTGTAACTCATATTGAAAGAAATGTCAGCGGCTGTGGCGATCGGAGGGCCTTGCAAAGGAGTCGCGCCGGTGCACCCGGGCGAGCGTGGTGGGCCCTGAGGGCTGAGGGCTGAGGGCTGAGGGCTGAGGCGGGGCAGCCGCAGGCGCGGAGGCGAGCGGCGACGTGGAGGAGGCGGGGCTGCCAAGTGCGGGGACAAATTCACGCCTTGTCACGGGCCAGGCGGGCCGCGCATAATTTCATTAGCGTCATCACAAATCACGGGGAAACATCTTCATTACGTGTGCTTGACTGGCGACCGTGCATCAGCGCGCGACGACGGCGTCCGGACGGGACGGGGCCGGGGGGGGGGACGGCGTCTCCTCGTCCTGGCGCCGCGCTGGCGTGCGCACGACGGCTGCTGGCCGGGCGGTGGACGGTGGACGGCCGCCCCACGTGACGCCTGTCTGCGTGTACAACCATTACAGTCGCCGAGTTAACATTAACCTGCTGCTCCCATGTCACGGGCGTGTTCACTGCTTGCTTTCTCCTCAACTTTTAACACTATTTCCCAAAAAAATATTACATGAATGTAAACCGAAGCATTGTGTTAATTATGTTCAACAACATTTTCTCTACAGTTAGTTTATTTTCGTGAAACTGTTCATGAGTGAATACACTGTTAGAGAAGTTAGGAAAGGCATTCTGGCGTCGCGTCCGTGTGCCCGGGCAAAAATCCCCTCCGTAGGCTCATTCGAAGGCTTTCCGAGGAAATAAAGGGAATAAAAATAGAGTATAAATGGTCTTACAATGTCTACTTCCCATATCATTCTTTAATTAACCGGACTTTATAATGCTAGGGAATTAGTGAAAATTTGCGGCAGCGTACGTACCTTATTCAAATCGGCAGAAGATTTCATTAACATTTTGAAATTACTGGAAATAAGTAAAATGAATCTGTAATAGCGGAACAATAATATAGTTGATTAATATATTTATCTACACTGATGAATATACTACAATAGAGGTCGCTGATGACCTGTGTTGTTATAGAGCTACTACAAATAAATTAATAAAACAACGAGGCATGTGAACTTTTTTGAATTCAAAATATTTAATAAGCTCTGAAAATATAATTTTAATCCGTAGTTTTTCCAATTATCGCATCTCTATTTCATTTTTCGCCTTATTATCCACGTTCTTAGAAGAACGTATTGTAGTACTGCGGGAAGTATCCTCGATTTTTCGACAGCCAAAAACGTATTGTGGGACACTAATGTAAAAAAAATATTAGTAAATTATGTTCCTTTATGAAGTGAATTATTAGTTTTTGTAAAACTTATAGTTATTTGTAAAACTTGTAAATTGAGAGTTAAAAGCCAGGTTAAGCTTTCAACATTTGCGTGGCATTTTACGTGCAACGAACGTCCGACTTCATACCCTGCTGACGACATCGAGCGGCCCCCCTGCGCAATATCAAAAGACGCTTCCTTTTCCTTAATCCCCTTACTATGGACTTGCGTAGTAGAAACAAAGTATTGCAGTGCTGCTGGAGAAATTGGCGATTTTTCGACAGGAAAAATCGTGTTTTCGGGCCCTACTGACAAATAATATTGATCCTATATGTAGTGAAATACTTCCTCAAAAACGTTGTGTAGACAGAATGCACGTTTTGTTGGTCCGTGATAGCGAACAATAAGTATCCCTGTCCGTTCGGAAAAAAGGATCGGATTAACGTATGGCTGTCTTTTGTTGTGTAGTCAACGCTGGGGCTTAAACCATTCAGACGATTTTCTCCAAAATTGATATTCTCCGATCTGAACGTAGAACTGGAAGCACTTTCGTAGGTTTATACTATCTAGATTAATTGTATTACGTAACCGTTACAAATACTGCGAGAAAAATATGTAGTGAAGTTCCACCACTTTTTCAATCTTGTTAGAAGTAAGGATGAAATCCAAATTTCAGGTCGGAGATGCAATTTGTGAGACTTGTAATGGAGATCAATTTAGATGTTACGAAATTAACCAATCTATTTGATGTAAGAAGTAGTACATTTAATACCATATAAATTGTCACTGCAAAAATAAAGCGTATTAATTTCCGAGTATATCAAAATAAACCAATTTCCAGGTCTCATGTAATACTAAAGTTTATTTTCGCCACACATGAAATGGTCATTTGCTCTGGCAGAAGGATTCTGGAAACGAGATTGTGGCATGGTTTCCCGGCATCATTCTAGCGTCAAAGAAAGCTATTTCAACATTCTAGGAATTCACCGCTAATGAAGTCGTTTCTATCAAGAAGAGAGCTTATCTTTCGACTGAAATACTTTGGTAAAAAAACTGTACAGCAGTGCAACATATGGTCAGAAAATCCCAGGCAAACAAAATTACGTTTCGATGCAGAACTCGAAAAACATTGCTATAACTTTTCTGATATTTTAAATTCTTTTGTTATTACATTAGTAAGTAATAATAATATTAATAATAATAACAATTATTATTAATCCTCTAACTCGTGGTTTAGCCAGAATCCATGTTTTGTGCGTCCTTCATACCAAAAAATCGATTGACGTCGAAACAACTGATGTCCGTACATCTGTCTGTGCACAACGCTAGTACATAAATCGTTCTAGCTGATGTCGCGGCCCCTGGGATACGAAACCAATATTTTTATTTTGGGGTTTACATTACATGAAGCCCCTGGGACATTTTCAAAATGTTCAAAGAAATGGCTCTAAATTTTTTGATTAAAATTTTGGTAAAATAGTGCACAGGATGTTTAAGAGAATACTGCAGGTCTCATTTTTGTTAACATGCCCGATTTTTCGGAAATTGGGAAAAATTAAACTTCAAAATTGGAGATAGATTTTGTCTCTGAAAATGTCTGTTGTACAAAATTGGCTCTTTAAAAAAGGTCGTGTACACATTTTTGAAAAACGTGTATATTTTGCGTAAGCCTAATTTACGAGTGAAATGTACGATTTTTTTTTCTCAAAAAACGCTTTAAAATTTTTTCTTTATATTTTCTTCTCTTATGTAATAAGAGCCAGTAAAAAATATTGCGCTAGACCTATTTTCGGGAATTACTAGTTTTTTTAATTAAAAAAATTAAAACTTTAAAATAGAAGATTGAATTTTTGCCTCAGACAAAGTCTGTTGTACAAAATTAGCTCTTTAAAAAAGGTTATGTACAATTTTTTGCAAAAAATAGTAGTATTTGTAAATGTTATTAATAGTAATTTGCGATTGAAATTTACAATTTTTTCTCAGAAACTGCTCCAATTTAATTTTTTTTCTCTACATATGTAATAAAGAACGATAAATATGAAGCTGTCTCAACTTTGGGAATTGCTCTTTTTTTCGAAAATTTGCAAAAAGCATTTCTGGCAAAAAATGTGAATTCTGGTTACACCAGGTGTTAGGGGATTTTTCTAAGTTTAGCAACTAGATTTATCACCTTTTTGTAACCAACACCCGGCAATAAGAGTTTTTCTGTCCTAAATTCGCCGTTTTTTGTACTGCGTTGCAAAACTTTCTCTCTACAGCGTAAGCGGTAGCTAGAAAACAAAAATTAAATAAAATATTTTTTCTTACTCTTTCTGCAGAGAAACGTTTACTAATTAACAGTGTTGGCTTTTCAAGACATTCGTTTTTTTATGTTCCTCCAGTTGGATTATTCACCAGTCAGAATTCCTAAATTAAAGATGATAATTCGTTTAGTTTATTTTTAATGATTGTTTTTTTCGTTTTATTCACATTATTTTACCAATATTACAATTTGATCGGTGTCGACAAGAATCTCAACTAGAGGGTATGACTGTGATTCTTAACAAGAAGGCCAATGAACGGACACTCATCCCACCAAACCGGCGCCATGGCCGCTGCGGTCCCGCGAGCTTCTCTGCACTGGCTCCCGCAGGCTCCCGCACGAAAGCACGGTGTGTGAAAGGCGGCGACTCAGCTCGCCCTTAATAATTCACGCGCATCAATAGTTAACTCTGCTGATAGGGTTTGCAAATTGAATCTGGTCGGCGGCGGCGCGAAATAGCGCAAGTGGCGGCGGGCGGGCCACCGCCGGCGGTCATCGGCTTGTCAGCTTGCGCTCATGAGTATTGCATAGACGCGCGCGCTCGCGCTCGCGCTGCCTGATGGCTTTCGACCGCCGAGCCGCCTAATTCCGCGTAGCGCCGCCAGGCGGCCCTCGCGACGCGACCGCGGACAGCGTAACCACGGCTCCTGGCGCAGAAAAAGTCGGGGAACGATTGAGCAGAGTACGCAAATTTACCCTCGTGCGCACCGCTAAAATTTGTTGAATTCTGTCTTTAAATCTATTCGTCAGATCGTCTCAGATCCCATTAACGTTGAAATTTGATGCTCGTGTTGGTTTAAGTTCTATCTGGTTTGTTTGATTTCATTAGATTAGATTAGTAAGAGTGCAATGAATTTGTAATTAATTTTATCGGGTTAATATTAAAAAGATTGTCTAAAGATTAATATTTATCTATATCGTCCTACTTAACTGAGTTAAACGTACTTTGATCACATTAATTCCATGAAACAAGATTTGCAATATACAGACATTCTACGAACAACCCCAATATCTTGTAAATGATTCAGACAATCGAAACCTGATTTTCGCAATAAATGTGGTAAGAAATTCATCATTGAGTTTATAATGATTCTTCAGTAACATGTTAATGAGATCTCTGTAATTCCATCTCCTGTGCCTTATACATTTTATTTGCTGAGGAAAGATTATTATTTTGGATTATTTTCATCTTTATTAAAAACAAGTGCCAATTACTCCCCCAATCATCAGGTCTTAAATGAAACCGTCTGGTATTTGTATTAAATTTTTGAAGTATAGCCCTATACTGTATATCACGTTTTCAAGAACGTTCCATACTAAGTTCTGTTTCAAAACAGTGGCTTAAGCAAATGCGAAGGCGATGCCAGTGCGTTAGATGATAGCGAGTAATTTTTTGGCAAACAATGACATCTTTCGGTTTCTTCCTCTTTCTCACCTTACTACGTGCATACGTACTAACGCTGTACGCATTACTACGTACATACTTAGTAAAACGAAAGTATTGAAATGCTGCGTCATAAATTAGCAATTTTTCGATACAAAAACGCGTATGGTGGAGCCTAGGTTACGAAAATGTTGTTGCTAAATATAGTAAACTACTTCCTCCAACACGTTGCACAGTTAGATTTCGTGTTGTGATGGTTCTTGATACCGACAAAATTGTTGACGGCAAAACGTTTGTTTGTCCGTCCCACGGCCAACCCTAGGTCTCTGTGGTCAACCCTAGCGCCTAAACAATTTGCACGGTTTTCTTCAAAACTGATATTCCTGAATCGATCTGAACAGTCCCGTGGCTCAATGATATTGAAATGAGTATTTTGATTTTGGGTGGTACTTTACAAGAAGCTTTGAAAATTATCTCAGAAATGACTCAAAGTTTTTTGATTTGTAGTATTGTACATATGATGTATAAAAAAATTTCATTTTCTTTGAGCTCTGAATTATAGAAAAGCAAAAAATCTGCAAAAGTTAGAAATATTACGAAAAAATGTGTGATGTTGAAGGACCACTAGGTAGTTTGGGGATTGATTTTAGTTTTTTTTTTACTTTTGGGAACTGAAGCTATTCAGAATTTCCACTTTCACTTGTAAGGGAAGCCACTAACCTGCCCAACAATGTACGTTTTAGGAAAGAACTTTGTAATAAAAACTAACAATGCCACACTACAATTCGTGTTGTTTGTAACAATCATGTAATATTATAATATTGCTACGTCCTCTTAGTAATTATTCAGTCATGTCAACAAAACTCTAAACAAATTAATTTTTTAAAAAAACGTTTTAATCTCTATAGGGGTGGTAGTGGTGGAATAGGGCTAAGAAAACTTACAAAAATCGTGTTGTTTTCTTGTGTACGTACGTATATACGGAGTAATATACGTATTAAAGAGAGTTATGTAATGCTGCAGAAAATGGATTTCGAGATTTCATAGAAAGTGCGTTTTTGGTCCCCTGATACCAAAAAAGTGTTTTCCTTCAAAACGTCCGTCCGTGTCTCCCTCTACCCGTTCCTCCCCTCCCCCAATCCATCCGTCTGCCTGTCTGTCCGTCCATCTGTGAACACCACTAGCGCTTAAGGCTAAATGTCCCAACACTAGTACAATTTGTAGCCACCACGTGGCAGCACCAAAATAAGTAAAATTTACTTTACCGATAACGTCTGAACCAATGGTCCGATTTTCGATCTGTAAACGGCATTTGACGCCTTTTTAAAGTATAATTTACGCTACGATGACCTTTTTCCAAAAATCTAACAAAAACGCGTTCTCAAACTTCCGAGAACAAATTTAAAAATGTGGCCTTATAGCGCGATGGCGACATGCTTTCTGAATCCAACGCCGTGACAATCATGCAAATCGCACGAATAGGTGCGTCGTAAAGTGAAATTTACGAAAACACCTCGCCCTCCCTCCTCTTCTGCGCCGTTGCGTCACCCACCCACCCGTTGTGGGCCCTCTGTCAGCGCGGTGGCACGGCCAGCCCCGGCGGTTAAAGCGGTGCTACGTCTAAGATTAATTTTTAGCTCTGCAAATAATTCAGCAATTAAAAAATAACAGTATCCTTTTTCAGCTTTATGGGTACTGACCTGCGATGACGCAGTTATGCTCGTATTAACAAATAACAGATTTGACACCCTTATGATCATCTTCTTCTCCTCTACTCCAAGGATGGGTTCATGACCTGTCCTGGCTTCTACCAATTTCATTTCTATAACGATCTGCCTCTGTGTCTTCTACCTCGCGTTCTACACATAAACGCTTGCTTTAGAATGCGTGTCTGTCCCATGTATCGAAGTCATTCCTCCCTTCACTCCCTGAAGCCAGAAAGATAGTATTTTGCCATTGATTGCTTAAACAATTAATTTTCATCTTATTTCGCGTCGCGCTTCTGGCCTGTAGTCCTATGCCGAGAGAGACAACTTGCATAGTCGAGGCTTGCGAGCACAACCGCATGGGTGGACAAATGAGCATCAGCGCGAAGATTTCATTCGTTATCGAATCTCGCCAAGCGATTTTCGCCGCTAACTTATATACCGCTAGTTCACGTGACAGTGCCTCCCGCGCTGGAGAATGGCCGGTCGGCAAACACATTCGTTAATTTGTTTTGGCCATGTACAACAAATTCCGCTGGCTAGGTGCATTCCGAGAGCTGCGCCCAGACTAACGCCCGCACTCGGTCACTTGAACCGCAACACCTGCACTTGGCCCGAGCTTCCCAACCGTTTGTTCTGTGTACAGACCGTGTCATTATATAACTATTCAATTATAATTGAACTAAAAATATAGGAATATTTTGTTTCTCTACGAAAATCTCAATGTGTGTTTGTGTGAGTGTGTGTGTGTGTGTGTTATTTGCCTGTAATAGATCGAAAATGAAAACTGTAATAATTATTTACAAAATATGTGACGTAATTTCATCATTACTTTACGAGATCGAATCGTACAAAGAGAAATATCAAGATTGTAGGAAGATAAACCATGGAAGTCTACAATATACCGATGACGCAGCAATCCTGGTGCCAGCGTGATTATCCCTTCTCCCTTGCACTCGAGCAAGCAGTATATTTTCTGGAACTTTTGGATTTTTTTCATCTAGATCTACCTCTGTTAAACCGGTTATATTATTTTCAAAATATTTAAAATGACCAACTGGCCACATGTCATACTTTTCAAGAAGTGCGTATAATGTTTTTCCGTAAATGCCATCACTTTGGTCTTGTATTTGAAATGTTTATATAATATCCTTTGTGATTTTGATAAATTTAATATACAAACTTTGTAAATTATCTTATCTTTTAGGATCAAAATTATATTTGTATGAAAGTTCATAAATATCACGCAATCACGTTTCGGTCGTTTAGGAATGTGCCGCACATTTTTCCAGCATGTTATCTTCAGATGCAAAAAGACGAACAACAGTGAGAACTGTTGGGTTGCTATAAATAATCTAGTGACTACATGATATAGTTACCATAGGGTAAAATGAATGAGAAACGAAATAAAAGAAAGTTTATAATTCTATCTAAACATGAAAAAGAATTCGTGCAGACACGGAGGGGGTGACTGACTGACAGATGGACGGAGTGTCTGACGGACGGACTCACTGATGGGCGGACGGACAGACGGATGGACGGACAGACGGATGGACGGACAGACGGATGGACGGACAGACGGATGGACGGACTGACGGATGGACGGACTGACGGATGGACGGACTGGCGGATGGACGGACTGGCGGATGGACGGACTGGCGGATGGACGGACTGGCGGATGGACGGACTGACGGATGAACGGATTGACGGATGAACGGATTGACGGACGGACCGACTGACGGATGGACGGACTGACGGGTGGACGGACTGACGGGTGGACGGACTGACGGATGGACGGACCGACGGATGGACGGACTGACGGATGGACGGACTGACGGATGGACGGACTGACGGATGGACGGACTGACGGATGGACGGACTGACGGATGGACGGACTGACGGATGGACGGACTGACGGATGGACGGACTGACGGATGGACGGACTGACGGATGGACGGACTGACGGATGGACGGACTGACGGATGGACGGACTGACGGATGGACGGACTGACGGATGGACGGACTGACGGATGGACGGACGGACGGACTGACGGTCGGACGGACTGGCTGACGGACGGACGGACTGACGGACGGACGGAATGACGTACGGACGGACGGACGGACTGACGGACGGACTGACGGACGGACTGACGGACGGACTGACGGACGGACTGACGGACGGACTGACGGACGGACTGACGGACGGGCTGACGGACGGACTGACGGACGGACTGACGGACGGACTGACGGACTGGCTGACGGAAGGACTGACTGACAAAATAGTCAAAATAGTCAAAAGAGTCAAAATAGTTGTAATACTAAAGATAGTCAGATCGACTTGTTGGACGGATCCGTCAGTTGATCGACTTGCTGGGTCGATCCCCCACTTGATCGACTTGCTGGGTCGATCCCCCATTTAATCTACTTGCTGGATCGATTCCCACTTGATTAACTTGCTGCGTCGAATTCCCACTTGATCGACTTGCTGGGTCGATCCCTTACTTGATCGACTTGCTGGGTCGATCCCCTACTTGATCGACTAGCTGGGTCGATCCCCTATTTGATCAACTTGCTAGGTCGATCCCCTACTTGATCGACTTGCTAGGTCGATCCTTCACTTGATCGACTTGCAGGGTCAATCCCCTACTTGATCGACATGCAAGGTCGATCCCCCACATGATCGACTTGCTGAGCAGATCCCCCACTTGATCGACTTGCTGGGTCGATTGCCACTTGATGGACTTGCTGAGTCGATCCCCCACTTGTTCGACTTGCTGGGTCGATCCCCTACTTGATCGACTTGCAAGGTCGATCCCCCACATGATCGACTTGCAGGGTCAATCCCCGCTTGATCGACTTACTGGGTCGATCCCCCACTTGATCGACTTGCTGGGTCGATCCCCTACTTGATCGACTTGCAAGGTCGATCCCCAACATGATCGACTTGCTGGGTCGATCCCTCACTTGATCGACTTGCTGGGTCGATCTCCCACTTGATCGACTTGCTGGGTCGATCCCCCACTTGATCGACTTGCTTAGTCGATCCCCCTCTTGACCGACTTGCTGTGTCGATCCTCACTCGACTTGCTGGGTCGATCTCTCACTTGATCGACTTGCTGGGCTATAATTCCACTTGATCGTCTTGCTAGTTCGATCCTTCACTTGATCTACTTGCTGGGTCGATCCCCCACATGATCGACTTGCTGGGTCGATCCCCCACTTTATCGACTTGCTTGGTCGATCTCCCTCTTGATCGACTGCTGAGTCGATCGCCCACTTGATCGACTTTCTGGGTCGATCCCTCACTTGATCGACTTGCTGAGCAGATCCCCTACTTGATCGATTTGCTGGGTCGATCCCCTACTTGATCGATTTGCTGGGTCGATCCCCTCTTGATCGACTTGTTGAGTCGATCCCCCACTTGATTGACTTATTGAGTCGATCCCCCACGTGATCGACTTGCTGAGTTGATCCTTCACGTGATCGACTTGCTGAGTCTATCCCCCACTTGATCGTTTTGCTGGGTCGATCTCTCACTTGATCGACTTGCTGGGCTTTTCTTCCACTTGATCGACTTGCTAGGTCAATCCTTCACTTGATCGACTTGCTGGGACGATCTCTCGCTTGAACGATTGCTGGGTTGATCTTCCACTTATGGATTTTGGTTGGCTTAACAAGTATCATAGTTGGCTTACAAGGATCACGGGATGCTTAGCAAGCATTATTATTGGTTCAACTAAGATATTGGTTGGCTCAACAAGAATTTTGTTGGCTCAACAAGTATAGTGATTGGCTTAACATGGATCATACCTGTAGTTGGCTCAACTAGGGTCTTAGTTAGCTTAACAAGGATCGTGGTTGGCTTAACAAGGATATTGGTTGGCTCAACAAGGACATTGTTTGGCTCAACAAGGGTATTAGTTGGCTCAACAAGGATTTTGGTTGGCTCAACAAGGATTTTGGTTGACTAAACAAGGATCATTGCTGGCCAACAAAGATCATGGTTATCTCGAAAACGTTGATAGGTGGCTCAACAAGGATCATGCTTGGCTCAACAAGGATATTGGTTGGCTCAACAAGGATCATGTTTGGCTCCAAATGGTTATTGGTTGGTTCAACATGGATATTGGTTGGCTCAACAAGGATATGGTTGGCTCAACAAGGATAATGATTGGCTTAACAAGAATCCTGGTTGGCTCAACAAGGATCATGGTTGTCTGAACAATAATTTTGATTGGCTCAAAAAGGGTATTGGTTGGCTCAGCAAGGATCATGATTGGATTAACAAGAATCCTGGTTGGAAAGAAGACTCGCATTACCTGGAATTTAACATGCACTGCATTCACGAAACTAATCACCATACATCAAAGCTCTCTAATAAATGAACCTTTTAGATTAGTGTGAGTGGAAATGCCTTTAAGAAACATTGTTCGATTTTAAATCGTAACTCTAAAGACAAATAGATGATCAAAGAAATGTAGACAGAAAACCGAACTAAATGAAACAGTAGAAAAATTATCATACATTTACTACTTATTGACATTCTGGACGTTATAAATGTTGACTCAAATTGTTGAATATTTCTCGCGCCAGTATAAGCCTACCGAACATTTCTATCCACAAAACTTCAATAAACCACATATTTAAATATTACTGTCATCTGTCGTACATACGAGCTAGAACTAAAGAATTCGCCGAAGTATTAAGTGTAAGTATTCAGCATATTGACGTGTTTTGCGATTTGCCGCCTACGCGAGCAGTCGAGGAAATAGTATTTCTGCTTTGACAACATTGTATGAGGTTCAATATCAGTTCATCTAATATAGAATGTTTCTTGTTCTGCGAAGACATGAACTCCATGATTGAGTGGCATGTTGTTTGCTTCTTGTTCGTAACACAAATGTATAGCGTATTCATTTTATTTTGGTTTGTGACTTTTGGTGGAACGGTATGGCTTCTGTTCGTAGTAAAGGCCAAACAATACACAGTTAAGCTAGGGAAAATATACGTCTCGTTATTAAGAAATGTGACAAAGAAAAGAATTCGGGCGTTCTTCAACACACGCTGCATAACAGCAATTTTCGGGTAGTAAACTATACTGAAGTATCTGTTAGAACTGTGACATCAATTAGAAAAGAAGGATTTGAAGCCTGTGGGGCAGCCTTAAGTACTCCCGGTAAGAAAAGACCATATTGTGAAGATACAAAATTACACATTGATGACATCCACTTATTGCTTATTTGTTTTCCTTATTCTCGTATGATGTTTTAATTCTTGCCTATGGATACTTGGCGTAATATATTTGGGACAGCTAGTAGTTGCAGAATAGGTGGGCGGGGGGGGGGGGCAGCTTTCAAGAACATTGAGCGCATTCCTCAGCCTGGCAATCGAGTCACCTCCCAACAATAAGAATGAGGTGGCTCGGGGATGAACAGACGTAGTAGACACGTGGACGTGGAGTAGGAAGTGTAAAGCGGAGAAAAACACCGAGTAAGCGAGCCGATCAGTGAACTTGGTGTGAGCATTCTCCACGTTGTCTATTTGCGAACCACTGTCCCAGTGCCATATTGGACTTGGAAATCCCGGAGCCCCCTCCCCCACGGCCACGTTACGCGAGTCCAGGCTCGTTCGTGCCCTAGTCCCTGCTCTAGTCCTTTGCGGCAGGTGGCGATGAAAGACCAACCCCCCGATGCATTTGGAGCAACAACCTGCTCAATAGTTTTCACAATCGACAGACTGAATCAGGCCTTTAGAGAAAATTCAAAATTTTCTCCGTGAAATATAAAGAAGTTTCACAAAATCTTGGAAACAAAGACATCGAAGTGGAGATTCGATGGATTATTGTTGTACGATATGTGAAGTGATGGTCAGTGTAATTCAAAGCAAAAAAAGTGTAGTGTAGTGTAGTGTAGTGTGTAGTGTAGTGAAGTGAAGTGAAGTGAAGTGAAGTGAAGTGAAGTGAAGTGAAGTGAAGTGAAGTGAAGTGAAGTGAAGTGAAGTGAAGTGTGGTGAACGCGATCAATGCTCTTTTCAATGCTGCTTTTCCTCTTGTACTGTATTGTACGGTATTATTATTATTATAAATAATAATAATAATAATAATAATAATAATATGTACAACGGAGTCCTTATATTTCTTTCTTTTCAAACATTATATTTCTCTGCAAAGAAAGCAAATGACCAGACGAAAGTCAGAGAACTCTACGGGGATTCCAGCCCAGACCAAGACAAGATAAAGAAAAGTTTATTCAAGAAAAAAGCGAAGAATTGGAAGAACATAACAACAAATGGAGATCGTAAGAAATTTTCCAGATCATCGGAAATATGACCACGGACTGTAAACCAACAATGGCGAATGTTAAGAACGAGAACGACAAAATAAATACAACAAAAGAAGAGATCACGAAAAGATGGGAAGAATACGGAGAAGTTATATGATAAGGGCTTACAAATAGAGTAGTGTATAAATATAGATGATTACGAATAAGAACCTGAGATCGTAGAAATTAATTGGGCGACAAAACAACTGAAAAATGGGAAGTCCCCGGCTGTAGATAATATTCCAATCGAACTATTCCAAGATACAGGGGAAGAAATCTTGGCGAAACTAACACAATTATGCAATGTGAGTTTGAAAATAAAACAGCGAACAACAGATTTGCAACGCACTATAATTATTCCATTACCAAAGAAAGGAGACAGCCGAGATTGTGCAAATAACAACACAATTGCATGAATACCGTGTGATTCAGTCAATCGGCAAAAGTCATCCCTTGGAAAAAGAAAAAAAAGGATTTTAAAAATGTTGTTACTGTAAGCATATACTTTAAGATTTTCAAAAACAATTCACATTGAAAGAAACCTCATTTTCTATCTACTCTGGAATGTTGTGTAGATTGCATTACGTCGCGTAGGCGTTAGAGTAAAGCATATCCTAAGATCATACTCACAGAAAACGATTTCCTTCGTTTTCAAACTCGTTTGAATGTTCCATATTATTTATATCATTGTGTCCGATATGTCACGAAAGAGTCACGTCTAAGTGGTTTTGCATACTGCAATTTCTACCAGATAACATTTTCTAGAAAATCCACTTTTTATAAAACAAAAAATATGGAAGGGAAAACACGCTCCAAATGCAAGCAAACATCTAGGAGTTATCCAATTGCATCATTACCTTTTATTCATTTACGTAGTCTGTATGAAATGACTCACCAGGAATTATTTATTCCCTTCAAAATTACACAAATATAACAAATTTATTTTATATCAAAATAACTTACCAAGTAAGCTGGGATAAGTCATGATTCATACTATCTTATTTCGATGCTTGTTGCAGCGTTGGAGTCAGGATACAGCTCACCAGACCGCTATTTTACCACTTTTTTAAAATTTAAAGTCGTAGGCTTCCTCGGCCAGTCATGTGCAATATCTTGGCTGTCCGGGTGACGCCTCGTCGAAGATTGTTGCCGACGTTTCGACCATCTTGTCGTGGTCTGACCATGCCCATACCATCTTATGTATGGGCATACCAGCCCTGAGTGGACCACGAACCAACCACGAATGGAAGGCCACGAATGAGGAAGACCAAAATGGTCGAAACGTCGGCAAAACAGCCTTCGACGCAACGTCACCCGGACAGCCAAGATAATGCATTTTTTAAAATTTGTCCGAAAGTACGAAACATTTTTAAAATTAGCTTCGGCTATTTTACTTGGGAAAAGAGATTCACCAGATGAACTCTTTAAAGCAGATAAACGTCGTTTTGAGATCAAAAATCGAGTTGTAGGATAAAAGAGTTCGTGCGTATACTCCGCTCAATTTTTACGGTATTTGACAACGGAAGATCTTAGACCAAGGTAACAGAAGACCTTTGAAGTAAAATATATCTAAAATAAGATGTGAGGAGATGGAATAATGCTGATATTTACACAATTAGTTCCTTTTTTTAAAAAAATAGTTAAAAATCGGAATCAATATTTTGAGCAATGCATCAAAAAATTTTAAAATGGTATTCGAAGGAAGACGGAAATATGTGAAAAAGATTGTTATGTACTACTATTACAGACCGTTTACCTTGGTCTGTAATAGTAGTATAGAATCTCTAGTTTGATATCCGTGGAAAAATAGATTGAGATGCAAAGTGATGAACGCATAAACCGAGTGTGTGGCTTGCGTTTCCCGCAAGTACCGCCTCCTCGGTCGGGGCTGGCCGCACGAGGCCGGGCCTGGCCGTGCCACCGCGCTGACAGAGGGCCCACAACGGGCGGGTGAGTGACGCAACGGCGCAGAAGAGGAGGTGGGAGGGGCGAGGTGTTTTCGTAAATTTCACTTTACGACGCTCGTATTCGTCCGATTTGCATGATTGTTACGGCGTTGGATTTAGGAAGCATGTCGCCAACGCGCTATAAGACCACATTTTTAAATTTGTTCTCGGAAGTTTGAGAACTAATTTCAAATTCGCGTTTTTGCTAGATTTTTTAATAAAGGTCATCGTAGCGTAAATTCTAGTTTAAAGAGGCGTCAAATACCGTTTACAAATCGAAAATCGGACCATTGGTTCAGACGTTATCAGTAAAGTAAATTCCCCTGTGATAGTGCTGCGATCTATTGAATTTTCCTAAAAGTATTTTTCGGTGGATTTAGCCTTAAACCATACGTAGGATATTTTCCAGAATGGATATTCCTCTGATCCACTCAAGGCGCTACAATTTTGGGAAACGTTCTTTAAAATTTGGATATACTTATATGAAGTCTCTGAGGTTTTTCAAAAATGGAATCAATTTTTTTCTTTTAATTTATTGAAATATTAAAGCGCAATTCACTTAAAAGATGGCATAGGTTTTACTCTGTTAACTCTGCAACTGTTTTACTCTGTTAACTTTTCCAAAATTGCGAAAGTTATATATTGGCGCTGCTATATTGGCAAGTACTCGTATAGGAAACGAATTTACAGGGCGGTAGGTGGAAGGTATGATATTTGTTGGTTTTGGAGAGAGGGATTACTATTGAGTGTTTCCATAATTTGTAGAAATAACCTAATGTGAACAAGGAATTTTTTATATTAGTTGGGAAGGCAATAGTACTGCAAGGGAGAGTTTTTATCTTAATCAGTGATGTATTTTTATGTCCGGGAGATTTAGTTCTAGGTATGCCTTCGATAATTCTATATACTTTGGTGGAGATGCAAATTTAATTCGGCTAGAGATATCGAAGTAGAGCAATGAGACCAGTGAGTTTACTTCGGTGCAATGAGTAGGGTCTTTAACGTTTTGAGGTTGGAAGGTTGTGGCATAGATATCACCCGGAACTTATTCTATATTTCCAGAAAGAGTCCCCAGTTTATCAGTTAATAATTTAGATTTCTTGTGTCACTATATTTTAGAAAAATAAAATATCCAAGAATTATAAAAATTAATAGATTTTTACACTCAAAATCTCTTTTGTAAGAAATCATTTTCATGTCTAATATGTACCCTATGTTCTGTAATAAATTCTCGCATGACTCACGATAATAAGCTGTAATATTACGAATAGGGAAATAAGTTCTATGGAAATAAAAATCTCGTTTGCATCGTGCATGTGACACTGAAACACACGAGTTCACAAACGTTAAAGAATTATTTTTAAAATCGCAGAGACTCACGTCAAACCAGATCATTCGGGGACTAATCCTTTTGGAATAAATCCCTCAAATAGTTTAGGTACTATTACTGCCTGCGGATGGACGGCCGATCGGCCGAATGGAGATACAAGTGGATAAAGTTTTGAAAACAAAAACCGCCTTTTCGGTATTAAAGGACAACATAACGTAGATTGTGTCTACGCTACATAATAAATACGTAATTAACTATTAGACAAAAAATTTTTTACAGAGAGTCACACAAAGAGTTTTTAGTTAAAAAACGTCCTTTTTCGCGATAGCATTACATAACTTTCTGTATACCGCATGTACGAGTATTCATCCGTATATACGTTCGTATATGAGAAAATAAGAATGAATGTACCGTCTTTTTCATATATTCTCTACATTCACACTGATTATTTCGCACATTCTGTTTACGAGTCAGCGCTGTAATTTGCACCTGTTTGATCATTAATACCATGTTTTGAATCTAAATGATAGTCGATTCAAACATCTGCTTTGTGTTACTGTGAACAGTATTCACGCGTGCTTAGACCGCGTTTAGATTTTGCCATGAAAAGCAAATTGCAAGCAGAGGAATTTCCAGAATTTACGAAATGTCGCTCCAATGTGCCTCACGGTGTCAGGAGGGGAAGACCACTTATTTGCGCAATGGCTAATTAAATCAGTTGCAGCAGGATAGGTAAAAACGCACAGCGTTTGATGTAATATTCGCCGCGACGGAAAAAAAAGAGGTTAAATACCAAATTGTGTTTATTTTTCTACATGTAATATCATTAGCTTTAGAAAGGGTATATGTGACACGTGGTACAAAATCAGCTTATAATTGCATTATATCGAAAATTACAACAATTTCTCTGGCCGCACATGTGCAGATACGTGCAGAGTTTGGTCCGTGTTACACAAATTAAATATTACCATAAAACTTGATAAATTAATTTGCAAGCTTAACTAGTTAATTTCACTAGTATGTTTCATACATTTAATCATGTTCGATACGTCGTGATTGACCAATTCACTCCACACTTCCGGAGAAATTATTGTCGCAAATACCCTCTCTCCGTAATAGTAACTGCGATTCGCTCCCTCGTTAAAACGGTTGAAGCTTGCACGGGGCGTATTCAGATAAATTTGGTGATGAAACGAGGATTTTGTAAATTCTATGAAGCTTGGAGAACCATAATGACCACACCCTTTAAATTTATAGTTCAGCATAATTCTGTGATTCCAGAAATGTATCATTGATGGTAAAACCCATGATATTCGTGAATGTGATGTCCTTTTCTATATTTTTGGAATTGCAAGTGGATTTATTTCAGTTTGTATACAAAATGTGTTTTGTAGATAACAAACTATGTTATTGCTTGTGGCAAATGTGGATTACCTTATTTATTCGAGAGAAGAAGCCTCATGCTTTAATCGTTCCGAGTGGATGCTAATAGAGATAAATGTGGATTTACATTTCTTGACGTAAATGGGGAGTATTGAGATTGTAGAAGAAACCGGTATATAGTGGTCAGGATTAGTTCTAGTTCCAAAACCTAATGGAGAAATAACAAAGTGTGACTTAACGAAACTGATTTGATGTGTTGAATTAAAAATTTAATACCCAATGCCGATTACTAAAATATATTAAGAATATTTGAATTTGGATAGAGGTATTCTTTGGATAGAGGAAGAACTTTTAATAACATTTTAAAAATCTTACGTTTATAAATAAACGTTTGCAATTTAGTATTATTGAAGTTTCAATACTCTTTCAGAAGCGAATGAATAATATTTTTGTTCTGTCTCGAAATAAGTTATAGAAACAGCATATCTGTGCTCGAGAAATCACTAGTTGAACATTAAGGAGGATTTCACGCCATTCTTCAAAGATTATGCGAAAATTAGCTTAAATTCAAAAGCAAAATATTCATTCGAAAAAAAAGTAAAGTTAGTTGAGGAAAGATGAAGGACTATTCCCTTTTAGAGGAATTTACAAGACACAAGGAAGACACAAGACCCCACAACTGTATAATTGCTAGATATGGAGTTAACCCCCAACGGTGCATCGCAGAATTGTAAGATGAAAAATAGAGAAGTTTGTAGTTTATGGTATATTGGATTATCAGGCGCGCATGGAATTCCCAAAAGGCATTACATTGCAACACACATTACCATAGTCTATAATGACGCTTCCTAGAGCATTAAAACCGGTCCTTAAAAGTTACACAAGTTATATTTTTTATACCATAATCAACAAAGTGATATATATTTGAAGATTTTATTGCAGATTTTATGACTCCATCACTTCATAGCACTGATTAAATGAACCATTGAAAGATTGATTTTACTATGAAGCTATTTTAACTTTTAAACCAACGATTTTTCAAGTCTTTTTTTATGGAGATGGCCAACTTTATGAAAAATCATTGGTGGTGGTATTTTGAGAGTTTTCTTTCTTCTAGATGCTCTCTCTATTCAAAACGTCCCGTTTCTTCCGGCAGAGGAGGCACAACACTGTCAGTCGCCGCAACGTTTCTAAACCTATTTCGTTCTAAAGCCCCTTAAATATTTGAATTTCAGGTTAATAATTGGGAAACATGCGGTGAACATGTGAGGAAATTTTGGGGAAATATTTTAGAGTACATCTGGAGGGAAATTGTGGAGTAAATCTCGGGGATCAATTGGAAGAAAATGTGAGGGAACATTTGGAAATACCTCTTTAGAAAATCTGGAAGACCGTTTGAGAACACGTAAACGAACATTTGGAAAATATTTGATAGAAGATTTGGAAGAACATTTGGAGAACCATTTCAAAAATACCTAGCAGAAAGTATGTAGACATTTAGGATAACAAGTAAGGAGATATTTGAGGAAAAATGTAGGACATAATTTGGGAACATTTTGGGGCATCAGGGAACATGCGAGGGGTATATCGGAATGCGTTTAGGAAACATTCAAGTCAGGTGGAGCGAAGAATCGAGACATATTTAGCTCTACTGGTGAATCTTGCCCCATTGCCGAGAGGACAGAAATGGTCCCAAACTAGAAATATATGTAATATTAAATTTACGCTTTAAGAGTATTGATGGGGCTACAATGCTTCAATGCCGAGTTCCGATTTTGGCCTAATGTGGGGATCCAGAATAAATTTATTTACATTTTAGAACCCGGTTAGCAATACGCGGCATTTACGGATGGATATATATCATTAATGGTTTATCACGCTTTGAACCTAAATTTTTCAAAAAAATGTCGTTTCATGGATAATTTACTTCTTAGCGGAAATTGAGTTTTACTGAAAAATATTGGTGCTACAATCGTACATATTTCCTTGCATTATTTCAAACTTTTGAAATTTTCGTTACCTTCAGTACCCACATTTTAAAAAGTGATGTAATAGCTCTCTGTTTTACAAAACAACTATCATGGGCTCATCCTATAATAATTTGAAGATGTCAGATGTTAATTTCCTGTCACGTGCATATTCAAATTCGGAAAAGACAGAAAGACATAATGGAAAGTCTTTTCTCCGCCAAAATTTATATTCTATAATTAGTGTTTGCTGGTTGGCTGTTACAGATTTATTCATTTTCCAAACACAGTTTCAGAAAATTTAGGATATGAAATTAAAACGGTCATTTTAGAAAATAATAGCTTCTACACCTGGCACAGTTTACATAAAGTAAAAACAAAACTAAGATAAAAATTCACAGTGTTATTTGACTAAGCCCCGTTCAACAATGTGAAGAGTATTGTTTGCAAAACCGATAAAAATATTAACGTTAAAAAAGTTTTTTTCGCTCTCCATATTAATACAGACTCCTACTCTCATTTATCATCACTCACACTGATCTAACATCACACATCCTGTCGCCAGCCTTCAAATCCCAAAAATTATGAAAATTGAATTTGCACCTGAGGGGTACGCCCTACGTACTACATTCGCCTGAGACCTTCGGCAAGAAGTTAATCTGTTTTCATGTATGTAAACTTAAAATCCCCGAAAGACATCGGCCGGCGGGCAGCTAATAAAATAAGGTTTTCCCTTCGCCTTTCCGCTTCGCAGTCATTAACCCCAGTCGCACGCTGCCCCTTCGAGGAGAGGCGCGGGCGCGGCCGCGGGGGTGGGGGTGGGGGCGGCGGGGCGGGGGCGGGGGCGGGCTCGGGTTCGAACGGGTCCGAGAGCCGCCGTCTCCCGGGGGAAATATGGTTTTTGTGAGTTTATAGGGGTCCTCCCTCCGCTCGGCCGCCATGTTCTCGTTTCTGCTTAAGATGGCGTTGTGCCTTCCTGGCGGCCGCCTGCCCGGTGCGGGTCGCCACGCGGAGGGACAGGGCGGGGGAGGAGGATTTTCCAACGCGTGCTCCTCTGCGTCAAAGGAGCTGCAGCGCGGGTTTCAATCGATTAACATTTTAATCGATAAACGAGCACACACACACATATGCTCCTGAAATTTACAGAAAAAATATAATCAACCGAAGACATAATTGCTCATTTAAGTTTAACTAGGACAGAAACGATGTATTTTATCACACAATACAGGAGGGAAATGAAAATATTTTCATTAGAAATATTCAGTGATAATCAAAGACAAAACGACTTTGCAAGTGTAAATTTTTGAATTTACACTTTATTTTTTATTAAGTAGCTTATTTTTCTGAGACTACCGACAATTTTTACACGCGTGCTGTAATGAAGGCACTTCACTAAACACAGTTTATTTTTACAAGTTAATAAATATGTGGAAACAATTGCTTCAAATTAACTTTTTACTGACTGTTCTTGAAATCGCTCTCTACCGATCGCGGGCAACTTATGTACAATCGGAAGATGACGAAGTGATCCATTTCAGTGATTACAAGATAATTGTCAGGAGCCTCTAGCACATTAATTATAACAAATTTCGCATGTAGTGAATTTATGAATGTTTTAATTATGAAATAAAATTAATGACGCTACAACTGCTCATAATTTCTGATATTATCCGTAACGTTTTCATTTTTGAACATTCAAAGAATGCGGCGATACTGAAATCTGCGGAATCTTTAGGAACGCCTTCCGTCTATTCGAGAAAAAAGAAATAAATTGAAGCCAATGTGAAGAACAAATTCTTTTATACATTACCTTTATATGAAGCAAGCACTATCGTCTCTCTCCCGCCACCACCCATTGCACCACCCATTGCACCGCCACCACCCATTGCACCGCCACCACCCATTGCACCGCCACCACCCATTGCACCGCCACCACCCATTGCACCGCCACCACCCATTGCACCGCCACCACCCATTGCACCGCCACCACCCATTGCACCGCCACCACCCATTGCACCGCCACCACCCATTGCACCGCCACCACCCATTGCACCGCCACCACCCATTGCACCGCCACCACCCATTGCACCGCCACCACCCATTGCACCGCCACCACCCATTGCACCGCCACCACCCATTGCACCGCCACCACCCATTGCACCGCCACCACCCATTGCACCTCTGGCCCGATCAGCCGTCCCGTCACCTCATCTCCACCTGCCGCGGTCCCACTACCCCTGACGGACCTCTGGCCCACGCAACGTGCAACACACAGCGGTACAGCGGGCCCGCCAAGGGCAGCCGACTATTTTTTGTTTTAGTTACGGTCAAGAAAGGATTTACAAGGACGCCATGCAAATGCCTTGATACAAGCTCACGCAAAAGCTTCACAAAATATAGTGGTTTATTTGGCTAACAAAAGGGAACAAGTGATTAACGCCACACGTGGTTAACAATGAAAACATACTCTCAAATAATCAACAGATGACAAATAAAGAAAAAGCCATATAGCAGTAGAGAGCATACAGCACATCACACCGGGATGCAAATTAATGGACCATACATATTACACCTACAAGCAAAAACAAGTTACAAATATTATTCACCAGAAACTGACGACGAAATTCAAACTACAACAAATGACATGTCCATGTTACAAATATGTTCCAGATATTGTGGAAGTTGTACTATGACAGAGGAAGTATTCCAGATATGACCATTTATCATAATGGATGAGACTTATCTTCAGGAGACAAACAAAAAAGACTACCTGATTGACATTACAATACTACAAATAGCAAAACTTTAATCAGCACGTGCGGAAAAAATAACAAAATACACAGAGCTGGCACCAGTAGTCAAGGCGGTATGGCATCTCCGACAAAAGTCTATGTTATTCCTCTGGTCATTTCTTCTCTGGGAGTTAAATCAAACAACATCGATAAAAGTTCGAAACTTATTTCAATACAAAAATATACCTTCAAAATGATGCAACAATTTATTGTCTTGAGCAATTCGACATGTAGAATTGTCATAAAATTCCTGACACGACACAAAATCAACTAAAATCCTTCCAAATGCCGAGAAAACAATGTTGTATAATAATAATAATAATAATAATAATAATAATAATTAATAATCGTATGCCATTAACGAGCTTAAGAACAGTCGCAAACACAAGTAATCATCTGAGATATTATTTGGGTTGAAAATTGTATAATCCTGTCACCCAACTTTCAAATAACCTTATTGAAAAATCAATTTAAAAATCCAGTAGTGTTTCCGCTAATCTTGTTACACAGGTCTATCAAAGAGCAATTCAAACGACTGGAGCCCCATCACTTCAAACGGAAGTCAGTTCGAAATGAACGCGCTCATCGTCATGGTCCTCGCCCGCCGCCGCAGTCATCGCTTGTTTTGCGATTCGCCCAGAGATTAGACGCAGCGAGACGTGGCGCGCGGCGACGAGGGTTTTCTTGTGTGCGATTGCGAGCGCCACGTGGCCGGCGGACGGGCCAGGCGGGGCGGGCGGGGCGGGGCGGGGGCGGGGCGGGGCGGGGCGGGCGGGGCGGGGCGGGGCGGGGCGGAGGAGGAGGAGGCACTGAGCGGCTCGCTCAGCGGGCGAGTGGATTGACCGCTCTCTCTGCTGGGCCGCCCCGCCCACCCGCCCCGCCCCGCCCCGCCCCCGCCCCCCCGTGCTCTTTGAGGACCTGTGTATAGATCGCGAGCGGGTTGACTTTGATCTGTGTAATGTATGCCAGAGCAAGTCGGCACAACCTCCCTGATTGGGCGCTCTTTAATCTCATTAGGGAGTACTGCTGCTGCTGCTGCCGCTCCTCCTGGCCGCCTGCGGAGTGCAGTACCTGCCGGATGTCGCCTCAGCCCCTCCCCTCCTCCCCCCTCCCCTCTCCCCTCGCCCCTCGCAGCTCAACCTGCAGTAGCGCCCTCTGCAGCCAACGCTCACGGATGTCGCCTCCGCACTCGGATCTCGCCTTCCACGTCCGGGCTCCCGACGCCAACGCAACGCTCGCACAATCCCAGCATTTTCATCAATTCCAATCAGTGATGCCTTATTTCACGCGGCGAGACTCAGGCCATTCCGCGTGCTCTTCCGTCTGACCACGCAAATTTCGTTACGCTCCTTTCACCATCTAGCGGAGAAAGAAGATATCACTCGGAAGACGAAATAGGATATTTAAATTTAGCTCAGAAGCTTCTTTCAGGCTTAAGGATTGTTTAACAGAAGTAAATCTACAACATGAAATAGACAGTATTGCGTAACCTCCGAATCAAGATTTACAAAGGATTTTTCCACCCTTAAAACTCCACGCTTCGATCGGGTTTCAATCCGCAAATTTGAGTTTAACTTCCCGATACGCTGAATGTTACATCTCTGGAGCTGCAAGATCATATTCAAAACTTTCATATCACTGTCACTGTCTTGAGGTGTTGGCCGTTTTACTCAGCTTTTTTGCTCCTATGAACATTGAGGCTCCTCCTCTTCATTATCGGGTTAGCACACTCGCCGCGTGTTGTCTCTTCAACCAGCCACCGTATGTCGGGCTGTCACGAATTTTACACTTCCTTACTAAACTCTGTCCTTTGACCATCTTCCACACCCGAACCGCTCCCGTCCTCTCCCCGATCTCAGTTGCCCTGCCTTGCACCTGCGGCCTTCGGGGACGGCCCCATGCGCCCGGGTTCCGGACCTCAGGCGTCCTGAATTTGGAATTCCCTCTGCCTCCTAAATCGTCGCCACCGTAACCAGTTAATTGGATCCGGCTCCGAGACTCTGGAGAATCCAATGCGGGTTTGCTGCGTTTGGCGGGATGGTTAATTCAACAGGTTATCTATTTCGATTTCAGTGCTATATTTCTTTCCGGAGACCATTTTATAAAATGCTAGTACATACATGCTTCAGGAAATAATCCGTTATTGTTAAGTATACTTGAATGTAATTAATAAAGCTTCCGTTTGGAAGTTAATGTGTTTTATTTGGAATTATCAAAGCTGTCTCTATGAGTTGCCGAAAACTCGGTGTTTAAAATGTTACACAAAAATTTGACTCCGAATTGTTACCAATTATCAACTAATCTCAAGTGCTCAAAGTGAAACGTGCCAAATTGAATGTGAATAGATTTAAAACTTGAAAAATGTTATTCATCAAATGATATCCACAGTCTAGCATATCTGAGTAATATTTTCGTTCAATAAAGAAATAACATTGGATGTCAACATAGGTGTTAGAAATAACACTTTATGTGTCTTTAACACTTCTTAAATTTTAATAAAAATCTTTAAAATTTATTTAATTCTTAATATACTTAAATGTTTTCATTGAATACATTAGTCGTCAAAACGAAGAATCATGTGGTTTTACATCGTTTAAATGCCTCATTATTCCAATGTTAATTATCACGAACTCTAAACCAGAAATATTCCACAATACATATTTGTGATATACTTATAAGAGTGATTTTAGAACAAACTTCTTGTTAATGTCTCAGTGTATTACATTTTTTCATGATTCCCAAATATTTTTATTTATATTTTTATTTATGGCCATTATTGGTATTTATGAGAGAAAGCTTTATGTTATTGTGCGTAATGAAATACGCGACTTTAGAACGAGAATATCTTTAAGTTCATTTTCTTAATATCGTTAACTCAATTGAGCCATTCGTGTTATATTCTTAACCATATTTAATGGGAATGATAGTTTTCTTTTATCTCAGAAAAATATTTTCTTTTACCCTTTGTATAATTGCGTTCTGCAGGAATCACGTGCTTAGGGTTACAGATTAGGAGGTTAGGTCTCTTTGTCTATTATATTTTTTTAAAAGTTTCGAGGTATTATTTCATGAAATCAAAAGTTTAAAATTAAATTAACAACATTTTATATTAGAAAAATTAATATTGACTAGCCGAGTTCATGAAATTGCATTGCGCAACTAGTGGTACTGCAACAGAACGCGCCGTCTCGCCGCAGTAACTGTAACATAAATTTATAATACCGCAGTTTCCGTCCACATTAACAGGTTTCAAGAGATTTTAATGTCAATTGAAATTGGTTTTCAGTGCACAATTACAATACATCATCAATTACAATGCATTATCACCTGACGAAATAGGCGAGAAAGTAAATGAAGAGTTGGAGAAGGGGAACAACAGAAAAGTAGTACTACATATTGATTCTATGAAAATTTGAGAACCGCAACAATGCTTTTTTGCCACATTTTTTCTCCAACACCTGATCAAACGAGGGAGATTTACATATTCTGTAAAACTATAATCACTATTCATTTTGAACAGTAAGTTGAAACTGTTTTTTAAAAATTCTGTTGAAATGTTATATTTATCAATATCTCCACATGCTAATTGTAGTCTTTAATAGTATATTCTGCTATCCATCTTAATTTAAACGTAATGCATGGCATATAAATATATAGAAACTGAACTTTTTTGTAAACGTACATAGGTCAAACGATTGCTGGTTATTAATTTTATAAACTCTTACTTATGTTTACATGTAAAACCATTCTTTGAAGTTAAAAAAACTTAAGTATCTTTGTTTCGTTAACTAAAATCTCGTGATAGAAGGATATACTTACACAACCACCTGCAATTATTTAGTAATTAATCTTGAATACAATTTAATGGATACATTTAGGCAGATAAACATTTATTCTCATTTTAATAAGTTATAAATATTTAGAGTTTTTATTGTAACCCAAACACGCCCAAAAATCATATTCCTTATTTTTAGAAAATCTTCTATCTGAAGGGATATAAGTTGGAACAGTCCGTTGTCCTGTGTTTGTATCTGGTGGTACACATTCTCTGTCCCAAGATTTCTTGATACCTGTTGTGCAAGTTTCAAATTCATGAACATGCCTTCCATCGTACTAGAATAATAACGCTGTGCAGGAACACGCATCCAGCGTCGAGTGCCGGTTCAAGCTACCTCTTTCGTCCCGTGACCGCACGCAGCGCTCGATTCGCGCCCACCTAAGGACGCGATGCGCTGGGCGTGATTGGGTCGGCGGGCGGAGGCGGATGTGGAGGCGGCGGAAGGTGTCCGAGCGATAAATCACATTTCAATTACGGCGTTTGGGGAGGTGGAGGTGGAGGCGGAGGCGGCGCGCGGGCGGCGACGATGGCCGCGCTCCGCGGGAGTCTTATTCGCGCGTGACCCCATCGCATGCGTCTCCGCCTCCCCCTCCCCCTCCCCCTCCCATTCCACTCCCTCCTCCCCTTCCCCTCCCCATCCTCACCCTGGAGCCTCAACATGAAGCAAAGACGTTCATCTCCCTCGCTGGAGCAGGTGGTGAAATGCTTGAATCAGAAATACACAAGATTCTACGTGCGTTTTCACGTATGCACACCACCATAATAGTTCATGTTGGCCTGCAGCTGCAAGTGGCCTCTACGAGCCCAAACGGTTCTTTTTTATAGCTGATTCCTTTGAATTTCAACCTGATTACTATTTTAGGAAGACTATGTTTTATTTATTAATTAAATAAAATGTGTTGTCAGGTATCAAAATTACATATTCTTGATCGAAAATTAATTTTAATTACTAGAAAGTATCTACATTACTTGTTAACTTGTTAATATCTTTCATTGATCACTTTTATTGCCTTAATATTTATCACTTTATTTACATTCAAATTCCTTACAGAATGTTTAACACTCTCGCTATATTTTAGAAACGTGTACTTACTTATCATTCCAATGATACATCGGTGCTAACTTAGTACTTAATTAAAGCTTAACATTACGGCATACTACGTCGCCCGTACGTGGAACTTAATACTTAGTAATAGGTGACAAACTAGTTTAATTGCTACATTCCTGAAACAGAAGCGCCTTTACTTGCATAAGTTCTACTATCTAGTAAGTAATTTTCGTTTAATAGCCGCATTCACAATTAATCCACATCGCTTTAATAAATTACTGGGGCCCCTTTCTAGCTCTTGGACCCTCTTAGTCGCTCGCTCCCTCGCAGCGAGGCAAAAAATCGGCGGCCACTTGGGTGTTATGAGTAACGAGCTGCGCTGGGGAGAGGGCGACACCTCGCCGGGGCGGGCGGGCGAGGGCGGGGGCGGGGGAGCGACGATGAAGGTGGAGCAGCGCAGCGATGGGCGGCTCGCGAGAGGAATCAGAGGTCAGACGGAAATTGAGCGATTACGTATCAAAAATCACAAGGACAACTGCAGAGCCTCTGACCGGGAGGACCCAGGGTTCGAGACCCGTTGGTGGCAGGATTTTCATCAGGGGTACATAGCTAAATGGAATCAGCCGATGTTTGGAGTAGAGTTATCTCGGTCGGCTGCTCTGATCGGTAGTTTTCAATTGTTACTTCGATTAATACCGGGCGAATGCCGGCGCAGTGCCCTAACAAACGGGCCACGGACCTCGCGCGATCTCTCCTTCTTCTTCCTTGTCCTGTCCTCACCCATTACTTACGCCCTCGCACTCGCACTTCAACGCACTACACTACCACACATGCCGGAAGACTGATCGGGAGCTCAGAGCTTGTCCCCGCTGTGGCGGTGCTCCGCTGGTGGAAGATACCTGGTTGGGAAAACCCCGCCAGTCGGCGGTTGGAACTCTTCATCGGTGGGGGGAGGAATACCGCCACCTCTGGAGGTGAAACCATGCACTACACTTACGGCACTAACGACCTTCGCAGTTGACGCGCCCGGAATCACCAATCAATAAGCAAAACGAAATGACAGCTGCTTGGGAGACCAGAGGAGAATTGTTTGTGGTACTCTGAAGAGGTGGGAAGGTACAGAGCCGGTGGGGGGGGGTCAAAGGTATTCAGAGCATGCGGCGAGGCGACGGGGACGGAGGCACCTGCAGCAGGGGGCAGGCAATCGAATAGCAGCCGGCGAAGCGGAGGGAACGGGCTGCGCCAGGGGCTGCAAGTGCCACTTCGATAAGCGGATTTGCCCCCCGGAGACCCGATACC
Source organism: Gryllus longicercus (assembly GCA_038098605.1). NCBI lineage: Eukaryota > Metazoa > Arthropoda > Insecta > Orthoptera > Gryllidae > Gryllus > Gryllus longicercus. The sequence continues at coordinate 4,753,661 of JAZDUA010000032.1, read as the reverse complement.
AGCCCCGAGTGCCGTCCCCAGGGGCTCGATACGACGCAAAGATTTCGCGTCTAATGCGTTTGATGTTGCGCGTAAGTCAGTACTAACGGCGAAGGGGAGCAAACGCAGCGAGAGGTCAACGTGCAAAACCGCTGATGGGAAAAGCAAACAAGCTTTCGGAAGTAATTTTCAACAAGTAAGTTTCCTGTGAGCTTTTGAGCAGATTATTGAAAATGATTCGAGTTTCCAATGCTGCTATTACATTGAGATATGAGTTTCAACCTAACTATTTGCAGAATAACAATCGTCAAAAACAAAGAAAATACAAAAATTATTAGTGGTCGGGTACAAAATTATTTATTTAATAAAAAAGCTTGAAATGAATATTTATGTAAAATGTCGTCATATGTCGGAACGCATGTCTGAAAAATACTTTTGATTCCAAAATGGGCATAACTACATAAGTATTCATATATCCAGAAATGATTGTTACAGATATCCGATAATGATATCGCAAATAATTTAGAGTTTTAATATTGGAAGCCTGGACATCAGTGTAGTTTCATTTACGTGGTTAAAGTTTTCAGAAGTGGCAACATTCGCAGGAATTAACGAGGCATTTTTAAAAGAAATAATGTCATTCTGTAGGAACGTCGAAGATATAATAACTGTTGTCAAAGATCTGTAACTGTCTTCCTGACAAGATTAAAATTTTAGTATGATATTCAATCTTTCACTGACATTTTGATAATAATTATTTTACAATTTAGTAATTACTATAATAAAACCGAACTGTTAAATAGCATCTACTCCAAATCATGAGAATGAAGTGCTAGAAAATATTATATAGGCACAAGATGAGGTGGCTCAGGCCATCAAATGACGTCACTGCAAAGGCTTTCAATAGGAGGTTCTAGGTTTCGACTCTCGACAATGGCAAGATTTTCTGTAATAGCTACTTGACTAGGAGGAATTCATCCACTGTCTGGAGAATTCTAGCGGCCATGTGGATGCCGGATCAGTACCAAACAGGCTAGTGGTGATACCTCTAAAGGGAAAATACCAAAGCTGATGGATAGGTCGTCACGGAATGTTACCATTTAGTGGGGTACGAATACCATTATCTCCCGTAGAAAACACTATGGGACACCACACACCACACCTATGGGACTAATGGTTCAAGCAGTCGACGCGCCCAAAAACACAAGAGAGTCAATCAATCACTATTAGAAGTAAAAGTACTTTTGTAGCAAAAAATCGAGATTTTAATTGAACGCAATAGAAATATATGCTAATAGGAACCATTAATCTGAGGTATCTTTCTCATTCGATTCTCTCATCCTGAATATACATATTTTTATAAGAAACCCCAAACCCAAAAATATATTCTAGATTAAAATTTGGAACAATTTTGTTATGAGAGGGTGCCGGCTTGTTTATTTCACAATTCCATGGAAAATGGGAAGGTGTTTTCCTGGTTTTACGGCAATATGACGACCTGGCAAAAGAAACTTCATTTGCTCTTTATAATCCCTCTTTCTCCCTTGCGTTTCGTAATTGTAGGACAAATCCCAAAGAAGTCAAACTGTTAGTTGTAACAGAAAACTTGAGTAGAATACACGTAATTATATAATCCTTTCATTTCATTATACGACTTGTAACCTAGCATTCGGGCCAAAGGGAGCAGTGTTGCACTCGGCTTCACTTGTATAGAGGACGCAAACTTTTATAATTCCACTTGAGTTCAATTTTCTCTTTTTACGGTTTCGCGCAGCGCCCGCCCCCTCGCGCAGGCGCCCCCGCCCCCTCAACCCTCCCCGCCCTGCGCCCCGCGCCCCGCACCCCTTGGATTTATACGCAGGCATAGCCGGCGCGCAGCCCTCTTCGCCCCATCGCGGGCGCGTGCGTTCCTGCGCCGGCTCTACCCTCTGCACCTCGGGAATTTTCCGGGTCAAAACGCTACATTTTTCAACCCTTCCCCTGTTCCGCCCCTCGCGCGCTGTGCCGGAACGAGCGCGCGCCTCCAGGCTGGAGCGCCCCCGCCCCGCGGGCGATTCGATGGAGTCATCAACTCGGGGGGGCTCTTGTCTTTGGCGCTCCCCCACCACCTTCCGTTGTCAGTTCTTTCACTGTTATCATGGCGCTTAACAATACCATATGCACTTTCTTGCACTATCTCTGTTTCCATCGTCAAATCACTTTATTGATATTCCCGTATTGTTTAATTTCTTTACCTACGTCAATTCCCATGAAAATTATATTTTACAAGTAACGGTTGACTTAACTTTTGGAATAATCAAAAACAGCTTTTTGGCTCTTCTTAGTATGTAACTTTTCAACTACTACTTGCATCATATACCATCTCAGACAACCAGACCGACAAAATGATTCGTGTCCACTATTGTGAATGTACACACTATCGTCTTCACTAGAAACAAGAAGCAATTACAAGCCATTGCTATCCAGGAATATGCGTCTAGTACAATTGGCATCTTTCTCCACCATTACTTTCACCTTACCAGTGTCTACCGTGTTTAACGCCTCAAACATCGATTCAGAAAGTACCCACGGTGCCTTCATCAGCAATTGTATCACAACTTCTAGCACCACCAGTGTCTTTACAGCGTAACACTGTCCGCTTCATCCAGCCGCTGCTGCATCTTCAATTCAATTCATTTCATTTCAATTCTGCCTTATTTTACTTGGCGAGGCCATTAGGCCTGCTCTTCTGCCTGACCAAGCAAAGTTTGCTTCTGTCATTTCGCCTCATAAAATAAGGAATAAAAAAGGTAACGACAGAGGAGACTATATAGAAGCTTAGAATATACCTCAGTGGCTTCTTTTACTTTACAGGATCTTTCACATGCAGTAAATCTACACCATGGGATAGACGACTTTACTTCCCCCCGCCAAAATGCGTACAAAGCATTTTTTCACCCTTAAAAATATTTATTCAGATTTGAATAAGTGACCTTGGTATACCATCCCAATACACCCAACCGCTACACCAACCAAGCCGAAGTAGCGTCATGTCACCGCCTCCACTTGCCCCCCCCCCCTCCGGGGTGCTCCTTCATGCGAAGCCCTTCGCCTCTTATTAAGCGCGTTTTATTGTTATATTTCCCTTAATTAATAAAACGCAGGAGCCCTCGCGGCGTTGTATCAGATGTCATAAAAGGGCTGCGGGGTGGCCGCCCGGCGGGCGCTGCAGGTGGGACGGAAAGCCCATTAACGACGCCCGAGCGCCGCGCGCATGCGGGGGGGGGGGGGGAGGCGGAAATTGAAAGCGAGCGAGGGCAGCGCCTTGTGCAGGCGGACCCGATTCGGTGCGCACACTCGCGCTTTCCTGCCCGCACAGAAGGACGTGTTGCGCCACGAGACGTGGAGGAGCACTTCGCTTTGAAATTGTAGAAATGAATCGAACATGTTATTAGAGAGGTAGTAAAATTATACTAGAGACTAACAGAAGTTAAGAAAAGTATAATTTTCATAAATTTTTTCAGTGTTACCAGCCATAAACCAGTTTTTGATACTCTCTTATTATCTTATTATTACGTTGCCAGATGTTACCAAGTTATTCTAATAATTTCTCCTTAGTTGCTGTGTTTCTATTTTAGTCATTTTAGTATCTTACAGTTTTAAATTCCCCGCTCATACTTAGTGCCAAAAGAAAGTATTGTAATCGTGAGCAGGGAAAAGGCGAATTTTCAACAAAAAACTCTTAATGCTGGGCCCTGCCAACGAAAATGTAGATAAATGGTGTCCCTACGGATATAAAATTACTTCCTCTAACACGTAATATAGTCACAATCCGTTTTGTGGGTCATAGCGAAAAATCGAATGAAGGATCGTCCGTCTGTCTCTCTGTCCGTCAGCACGTGTCTCCATGGTGAACACTAGCACCTTGCGATTTTCTCGATTAATTTGGACTACTGGAGGACCTGCGAATTTGAAACGATTACATTTTTTTATTTTTGGGCATACTTTCAATAAATCTTTAACAATTCCAAAATTTCCTGTTTCAAGGGTCCATTTTTTTCATTTAACTTTGTTTGGGATAGAGTGGTATATGCTCAAAAGAATAACACAAATCTAATTTTCATTGAAATCTCACACGAATACATGACCAGCACACGAAGTGTAAGAAATTAAAATTAGTCATAAAGAATAATTTCAAATATTTCTAAATGTGTGTCTAGCAGTATAATGGAGAAATATAGTTTACAAAACAGGTGATTCACGGACGAGACGAGTTTGTCGCCTGGGCGTAGCGAGGACGACAAAAAGACGAGTGCGGAAATCACCACACGCTCGTGTTGCGTATAATACTTTTTACACGCAGTGAGCGAAACGCAATGTGTCATGTAAAGGGATATAAATTAAATAGCAAATAACTATAAATGCCTCACTTGTTCAAAAATAAATGGACTCCATTCAGTGTCGTACACTATTGTTTGTACATAATAAAGACGACGTCAAGATGAAAAATAATTGAAATCATTTCAGATGTTTCGCACACGCTTCGCAATGTTTCACACACTGAAAAAAAAATAGCTCCTTCACACATGGAAAAGAACCTCGAGAAACAGTGTTTCGCACATGGCGTGTTAAAAAGGTTATTCCGAGTTCAGATGACAGAGACAAAAATATCTCAACCCCAGCAGCAACAGTACAGCCTCATTGAATTCTCTTCCGAGGCTCAAAAGTGCAAATTACGCGCGCCATGCGCTTCATTTCGTTGCTTGGCCGGTTTCACCGTCGGCGCCGCCGCCATCGCCCCCCCGCCATCGCCCCCCCGCCATCGCCCCCCCGCCATCGCCCCCCGCCATCGCCCCCCCGCCATCGCCCCCCGCCATCGCCCCCCGCCATCGCCCCCCGCCATCGTCCCCCCGCCATCGCCCCCCGCCACCATCGCCCCCCGCCATCGTCCCCCCGCCATCGCCCCCCGCCATCGCCCCCCCCGCCATCGCCCCCCCCGCCATCGCCCCCCCCGCCATCGCCCCCCCGCCATCGCCCCCCCCGCCATCGCCCCCCCCGCCATCGCCCCCCCGCCATCGCCCCCCCGCCATCGCCCCCCCGCCATCGCCCCCCCCCGCCATCGCCCCCCCCGCCATCGCCCCCCGCCATCGCCCCCCCGCCATCGCCCCCCCGCCATCGCCCCCCCGCCATCGCCCCCCCGCCATCGCCCCCCCGCCATCGCCCCCCCGCCATCGCCCCCCCCCGCCATCGCCCCCCGCAATCGCCCCCCCCGCCATCGCCCCCCACCATCGCCCCCCCGCCATCGCCCCCCGCCATCGCCCCCCCGCCATCCGCCCCCCCGCCATCGCCCCCCCCCGCCATCGCCCCCCCCGCCATCGCCCCCCCGCCATCGCCCCCCCCGCCATCGCCCCCCCGCCATCGCCCCCCGCCATCGCCCCCCGCCATCGCCCCCCCGCCATCGCCCCCCCGCCATCGCCCCGCGCCATCGCCCCCCCCGCCATCGCCCCCCCCGCCATCGCCCCCCCCGCCATCGCCCCCCTGCCATCGCCCACCCGCCATCGCCCACCCCGCCATCGCCCCCCCGCCATGGCCCCCCGCCATGGCCCCCCCGCCATCGCCCCCCCGCCATGGCCCCCCCCGCCATCGCCCCCCGCCATCGCCCCCCCCCCCGCCATCGCCCCCCCTCCATCGCCCCCCGCCATCGCCCCCCCGCCATCGCCCCCCCCCGCCATCGCCCCCCCCCCCGCCATCGCCCCCCGCCATCGTCCCCCCGCCATCGCCCCCCCGCCATCGCCCCCCGCCATCGCCCCCCCCGCTATCGTGCGCGCCGTCTCCTCCGCCCCCGCCGCCATCGCTGTCACCACCGCCACCGCCGCCGACGCCGCCGACGCCACCACTGCCGTCCCCGCCGCCGCTGCCATCGCCGCAGCCGTTGCCACCCCCATCGCCTCCCCTAGGGACGAGGCCACGGCGACGAGAGCGCCGCCCACATCCACACGCCGCGCGCCGCACACTCCATCGCAGCGGCCTCGGCGGTTTTTAACCGGTTAATGCGAGCCCTTCCGCCCGGTAAGCAAGGGTCCGCGGCGATTGCACCCTAGGTAATTGCGCGTAACTCGGCCGCACGGCCGGACGCGCTCTGCGGCGGGCCTCGCGCCTCCCGCACAAAAACACCGATTCCCCCCGGGGCCTCGCATAAATCCGGCCAAACGGCTCCTTTTTCGGGAGCCCCGGCCGGCGACGCGCCCGGGGCGGTGATGTACGCGCGAGGTGAGGCGCCGGCGGGGCGTCGACTTGTTTGCGCGCCCGAAGCAGCCGCGTTCGTCTCTCGTCACCGGGCGAAGGGGCCGCGCGCTCCCCATGGGAAAGAAATGGGTGGAGGAGAGGGAGCGCTTCAGAGAAAAACAAGTTGTTTTGTCAACGAAACAATTATATTCTAGTTAATCCAGCCAATGGACTTTCAATTGGAGTAAAATCTTACAAATCGATGAAAGAATAATGAAAAATGTGGAACCAATTGCCTTTTGTTGTGACGGCGAATGAGTAAACGTAGTTACAGATAAAAAGTGTTATTACTAATTGCTATTAGTTATTTTTTATAACTGCGACTTTTAATTTTCCTTTTGAAATCGCCTGTCTAGTAGATCTGTGCTACTGAACTAGGTGTTATACTTGGCATGTCCTCACCCAGCTCTTGTCTGCAGAACCCGCGTGTGGCGTCCTGTTTATTGAGTCAATTCGGCCGTAGAGCCGGCGCTCAGGCGTCATCGGCTCTAGCTTAGTAATAAAGGGCGTGACCCGTGGGCCACTGCAGGGGTCCACCACAGGCACCCCGGCAACAATTCTTGCATTGGAGGAGCGCTGCTGTAGATGGTTGTTTTTATCCAACAAATGCGTGGAGGTGGTAAATCTAGGATGTATGGTTAATGGAGTACATACGTGTATTTTCAACATCAGTAAAGCTTTAGAAATTCGTGGTGTGTCGAGTGACGTCAAGCATTGAAATACGTTACAATTCTTATAAAACCTCATTTTCAGCATCAACATACATTTTATCGATTATAAATTTAATGTAACTTTTATTCATTTTAACGAAGGAAAAGTATAATAGAATGAGTGTGATATAAAATCATCATTTTTGTCTTCTGATATATTTTACAGAATAGTCTACAAAAATAGTTAATCATTTTTAATTAACCCGATATGTCCGGATTGCCATTTCTGTTTTATTTTGATAATGTATATATAGCAACATTTTTCAATGCGTGGATATTGGTTTCCACATCACTTTGTATCATCACTAATTTTAAGTAAAATTATATTAAATTTTGATGAAAATGGTTATCAATGAGATGAATGTTTTCTTAATAGTATAAAAGACATCGTTATTAAGTCTATTCTTGTAAAAGTCTACATTTGGATGCGCGATGTGAGGAAACTGGAACCCGAGTGGGCCAGTCGCACCTATAATGTGTCAGGGACATAGTCTGCCACCAGCAGATGGGCTGGTGTCTCAGAAGACCCAGGCCTGATTGGTGTTGCCTTCTGAATGCTAGATACTACTAGAATTATGTTAAAAGTACATGGTCTTTCGGGAGGGGAAACCACAAAAAAATTACGAATGGACCACATTGGTTCTAACCGTCGTAGAATAAGTTTGAAATATCAAATAAATAATGAAAAGCTTTGCTTGTCTCGAGTTATATTTCAGAGCATTAATAAACACAGATACTATCAACAACATATTTGTGACAAAAGAAATCTGGATTAGGAATTTCAGATTCTTTCAAAGAATGCACAAAACGGGAGTAGCGAGTCGCTGAGGTTGGTCTAGCGACAAAGAATGCGACTTTCGCGAGGCCGTGAGGGCTGCAGTCTCGCGCTCCCCAAACGTGAGAAAACGAGGGGAGCATCGGAGCGGGCGGGGCGGGGGTGGGGGGAGGGGCGGGGGCGGGGGAGGGGCGAAGGGCAGGGCGCGCAGATTGTAATGGGAATACACTAATCGGTACGGGACCCGGCGCCGTACGTTATATGACCCGCGCCGCGCCGCCCGGACCCCGCCCCCGCGCCCCGCCCCCCATCCCCGCTCGTGCCCCCGCCCGCGCCGCGTTGTGTGGGCGAGCGCCGCTATTACCGGCGCGTCTTGGCCGCGTCCCAGCGCGCACCCCCTCCCCCTCTTCCCCCTCCCCCCACCGGCACCTTCTCGCCGCACGTGGCAGCCCCCAGGCTGCGATTTCGCGCGACAGAGCGGAGGCTCTGCAGTCACGCCCGCGATACATGCGAAATGGACGGCGTGGAAATGACTCACACAGCGCAGATCTGTGATGCCAAGGTCTCCTACTGGTGACAGTGTACCGTGGCATGCCGCGAGCTTCTCTGCGCAACTAGCGTCTGGAAAGGAAACCATCCATAGTAATCTCGCTGATTTCCAACGTGGTGGAATCGCGTGTTAAAACAAGGATACGCGGAGTGAGAGGGAGAGAGAGAGACAGAGAGAGAAAGTAAAAATAAAAACAAATATCAAACTTTCTTAACATTATTCATATATATCCCACATAATGGTATTTCACGTGAAAAGTGCTCAGGGGGACTTGTTCTCTTGTGACGGGGTGATCCACTGCGTGGAGGGATAATTTCGGCGTGCTACCCGTGCCAAGGACTATCAATGGTTGCGTAGACATCACTAATGTAGATCAAAGATATGGCGTTCGAGAACGGGTCTGTGACCGCTAAGGAAGAAACATGGATCTATGCAGGTCAGAAAATAGAAAGAGTGAAATATTTTACCGACTTAGGAGTTCAATTTTCCAAGATAGTAGAGGAATGGAATTAAAATGCCCAACCCCAAAGAACCTCCATAAACCGCAAACATCAAATAAATCATGGAAAAAATAATTCACATCGCATATTACCCAATCAATAAATCAGGCTTTGTCGTTCTTTCGGATGTTCCCGAAAAAGTTGAAACCGTCGCTTTGGATAACCACTTCGTGGAAAATTGCGTTCTCTCACAGCACGACTGCCTACAATCGCGTTGAAATCTTATTTTGCTATCTGACGTTGCGAAGAAGAGCGTGAAAACACCGTGGGCTGCCACCAGACACTTCGTTTCTTTGCCACCGGGAGAATAAACCCCCGGGTGGACATCTAGGCTTTTTGCTTTTATTCCTCTCTCTCCGCGACCGACACGCACGCTGGGGGCTGTTGGTATTCGTGTCCCGCCGGAACGCAGTTAGCCATCTTTTTCAAATCTCCCCATTCAATGATCGAGTCGAAAGTCGAGTATTTAAAATTAGATCTTTAACCGTATTTTTATGTGAATGTTTTAACATAATTTTGGGGAGAAAACAGTTTTTAAAACAGAATTTTCTCAAAACTGCTTCAAAGTTTTCCTTTAAACTTTTTGTGATGTAGACGTATTGTTTGGTTCAGAACATGCATTCTACAGAAAATTTGAATCCCCAATAAGACTTACACTCAGTATCAAAGAAATTGGTAAAGAACGTCGAAGTCTGCGTAGGAAACGATCTCATCTAGATAATCATTAAATCCTAACCAATCACGAGCGACCAACTTCAGTCGTTAGAAACCAACCAAAAATGATTAATTCGTTCCGATGAGGACCCAAAGGTGAGGACGCGCAGCGCTTGCCCCTTTGAGTCCACCACATTTCGGAAGAATCCGCTTGCGTGCATTTCCACTCGCGGGAACGAGCTTTTACTTCATGGCTTTTACTTGACAACTTCAGTTGATGGCTTTTACTTCATGGTTTAATTTTGATTCGGAAAATAAATGTAACTAAATGACAACTTTTCACGAAAATATTTGGAATTAAAACTGCTGGAAGGTGGTGTACAAATACAAGGCGAACTACGCAGCGTTTGGCGAGGAAACATAGGCTACCTGCATGAAGATTAAGGTAGAATCAGCGTTCCGTCACAGCAAACATCACTTAAATATCAATAAATTGTTTAGGTGTGTTGCCTGCGAGCGAGAGTGGTAAATTAAGACGTGAATCTGAGGAGAGTAAGGGTACGCTAAATGTCATGCGTGTTAGTAGGACGACAAACATAGCGATGTTTTTTCAGATGGGAGAGAAAAGAAATAGTAGCATAGAACGTAAGGCAGCTAAAAACATATTTTAGTAGTGCGAACTACCGGTGAGCCCTGCAACTTGGTGGGCAGGGCTGAGCGCTTCCGGGTTTTCGAGTTGAAACCAATGAAATCAGCCGTTTCAAAGTATTATGAATAAAAGATTAAGACAATGGTTATTTATGAATTAAAATGAATTACAACAAAGATTAAAATTGTGCAATTAGCAAAATTATGGTGTTAGTTTTGTGTTCAAGAAACGACGCAATGGTATTGCGTCATGTCGCGACGACACGTGCCGTGCAGCGGCGATTCCGCGAAAAGGAAGAGGGCGAGGAATCCCGAGAATTTCCCGTACCTGTTGGAGCCTGCAAGGCTTACGAAATGGTACAATGATGAAATGCACTGAACATTTGCTTATATCGAAGTGCGCATTAAATATATAAAATTAATTATAGTTAGCTTGCATGAACACATGTGAATGAAAAGTAAACAAAAAATCTGTCCAAATTAGACACCTTTGCCTTCCATATCTTGAAATTTGTAGCGAATAAACGTCAGTCTATGAACAATCGATTGAATTCACGCCATATCCACCTTTCGAGAATACCACACTTATAACTGACTGTTTTCGGGGTGAGAAAACAGTCACACAATTAATTACTTTTATATAGTTTTGAGATATATTTTACTGGTCAAATTGTCCTAAAACACACTTGAAGCCTGGAAATTGTTGGCCAATTTATATATTATTTTTGGTGGAAGTCAGTAATTTATTGTCTTTGGTTTCAAAGAGGATTGCATCACAAGTTAACGTACAGGATGAAGAATATATCTTATGAAACTGCGGAAGCTCTTACGTACTTCAATTTCATGAGATTATTGGTTAACTGAAAACTGAAGTATTCATTCCTCCCTGTCTCACTAAAGATCAAAACGATCAGTGTACAGCGTGTCAACGAACACTTCTTGTTTGGTGATAGCGGATAACCGGGGTGAGCTGGATGTGGGCCACACATAAAATAATGCTGGAATGTGGGCTTAGGGGGGAGGGAGGTGTTGTTGGGGGGAGGGGGTGTTGTTTGGCGAGAGGGGCGACGCATCCCGCAACGCATCCCGTGCGCAAACGCGCGCGCGCATGGACGTCACGCAGGCGGACACGCGCCGCGCGCACGCGGAATGGCAGATGAGCAGATGCTCCCGCACCTGCCCACGCCCTCCACCCCCGCCCCCGCCTCCGCCCCGCCTCCGCCCCTCTCCCGGCCCTGGCCCCGTTCGCGCCACGGCTCTCTACACGAACCACTCAGCCCAGCAGATCTCGAAATTTGGCCGATGTTGGAATTCAAGGAATACGGATAAACGATATGATTGCTTCCTATCCAATTTCCAACAGTCGTTATTTACGTAACTAGTACAGAGAATGAGTCTTTCGCAAAGAATAAAATTGTTGATGGAACAGGTAATGATAAGAGCCTAGCTCGGCGTTTTATATTGTATATGTCATATACGGTTTTATCCAATAGATGAATAGTGATTCCGTGCGCGTCAACTGCTAAGGTCATTAGTCCCGTACGAGTAGTGCATGGCGGGTGGTGGTGGTGACCTTCCCAGATGGATGGCGCGATCCGGCGCCAATCGATTGACAAGTCGAATTGCTATATTTCCCACTACGAGGTATCTCCCGCCAGGAGGCGTTGCCGAGCCGGGACCAACTCTAAGCTCCCGACTTGCATTGTAACGAAGGGCGAGTAAGTGTTTAAGAAAGGTGTGAGGATAGGGCAAGGATGAAGGAAGAAAGATTGTGCTCGCTACGTAGCATGCTTCTAAGGGCATTGCTCCGCAATTCGCCTGGTGTTGATCGGAGAAACCATGGAAAACTACGGATCAGAGCAGCCAGTCGCTAGAATTCTCCTTCAAACAGTCGCTGAATTCCATTTATCTATATAGCTGTGTCAAATAATGTTGCCTTCTTCGGGGCCCGAACCCTAGAACCTTCCGGTCAGTGTCCTCAATTGGTTCAGTATCCTCAATTGATGCCCTGAGTCACCTATGCCGGTTTCACCTACACTACTCAGCAGAACGAATCTCAAACTTTCGCCAACGATAGAATTCAAGTTGGAAGAACGGAGAATGAATGTACCTAGTACAGAAAGTGACACTGGAGAAACACACAGACACACAAGAAAGAAAGTTGTACAGGTTACGTTTACAGGTTTACTTCTGAAAATGCAAAAGTATTTGAATAAACATAATAGACTATGTAAACATAATGAAAATTGATCGTAATTAGGGTTGTCCCATTCTGGAAGCCCGTGTGGGAAGATAGGCGGTCACACAAATTAAGTCTTAATGCATTTTTTATTTTTAAATTAAGCTTTAATTATATTTTCTTTGAAATAGTTCAGATTTTTTAATTTTTTTAACTTATATTAATAAATTGTTACTTTGCATCGATGCATTTCTTCTAGTCTGACTTGATATTATAGTCGCAATAACAAAAAAAGTTTATTTGATTAGCTTACTTCTTAAAATTAGTTAATTTTTTTAAATAGTTATTTTTTAAATTTATAAAATATCCTTCTAAGATAATTTGTTTGTTATAGTATTTTTAATAATTCAATTTGCTAGGGCCTACTAACAAATTTGAAAAATCCGCTACATTGTATACAATTGATTACTTGCTCCTATAACCCTGAGATTTTCCATATTAACCTGGAGCCCGGAGATAACCTATATAACTCGGAGACCTCGGCTTAAACCCGAAGAGGTGGCAACTCTAATCAGGAAATTTTGAACACTAAAAACAAAACTAAAGTAATATGAAATATCGTAAGATATGAGAAAATTATCTCGATACTTTTTAGAAAGTTGTTTTAAAGGATGACAGAAGTAAGCATTTTGGTAAAAGTTGCCAACTTCTTCAACCAACGCTTATCGAAAATTGCAGTTGATCTCACGAAGGGACTAAAACCACAAATTCAACAGCTAACCCCAAGGGGGACACTTCGATAAACCGAAAATTTTCCCACGAATAACTGGTAGCTTGCGATCGAAGGCTTGAGGATTGGAAAATGTAGGTGGGGAGGTTACAGTTATTTCTGAAATTCTCGGCCTGGGACCATCGCGGAGTACGCTTTAACATGTTGAGTTAACCCAGAAAAACCTCAGTCTGTTGGTGGGTTAGTGCCGAACACGTTTAATTATCCGTAGATCAGTTTGAATGAGAAGGAAATATGCATACCATAGAAAAAACTTTTGGACCAAGATGTTTTCACAGATGACAAATTTTTGTTCGTCATTTCAATTTTGTAACTCGAGACCAATACTATTTCTCCATATTATCGGTTCCTTACTATTCAGGCATCACATAAAAGTGACACGGAGAATTGTATATGAAAAATCAATTGCCATTTTTCCTTCAAGGTTGCTTGTTTCCAACAGACCAGTCGCCACGTGCTCCCTCCCTGTCAGGCCTGTCGCCCCCCCCTCCCTCTGCGTCCGCTCCCGCCGCGGTAACTCGTCACTGTCTGCCCGTCGCGGCGACACGTCAAAGATCAGCCACACGGCGCGGCCCGCGGCTCGTTTTTCCTTTTAATTGGGCCCCGCGCCACCGACGGCGAGCTATTAAAGCCAATATGCGCGGCTTTGTTCCGCGGCTATCGATTAATTTCACGTGCCTCGCGCTAATTAATGGTCACCCGTCATTATTATTTTTGTGTGGAAAAATAGGTTCTTTGAAAAATCAGTTGTTTGTTTTTTCTCGTTAATGGGAACCCTTGCCACCGTGCTGCTCCTGGCGACAGCCAAGCGATCTGATTGCCTGTTACGAGCCGCGAGGCAGGCGCGGTTGACAGCTGGTTGCTAGCGGCGCTGCAAGGAGAAAAGAATGACACGCGATTTGTACGAGAGATACGTGTTGGTTGGGATTATCAGGAATACGCTTTAAAGCAATTTCATCTAGGAAACCAAAACACTGAACAAACATCACGAAAACTTTCAACTAGCAATAGTACTGCAAGCAAAACTATTCATGTTTTCAAAAAATTACATTGTTTATTAAAGATAATTTTGTGGATTTCATTAGGAAAATCTCTAACATCAGTTTTGCTATATTCACCATAAGTAAGGAATTACGCCATTGCGCGTAGCGTTTCATAACATCGCACTTGAAAGGATTAGCTTGGAACTTCGAAATTTCACCTATGAACTCATTAAACTATAATGATCTAATGGAAAAGTTGGAAAGAATTTGCATTAAAATGTATTCTGTCTTGTATTTGTAAAAATTTTAATACGAGAACAACCTATTTTTCATTTTTTTTATCGAGAAACACAAATATTGAAACAATAAATCAATGTTTCATACGAAACGCACCTTTCATTGATTTTCTGAGGCTATGTCAAAGAGAACATATCGACGATATACGTATGTAAAGTGTATTAGATGCAGGGGCGGAGAACACTATTAATATACTAATTCACTGTTTCAGAGAACCTCTTATGATGTAGTACTGCTTTAAGTCACTTTAAAGTAGAAGTAAATATTACTGCAGGGTTTACCACTTACTTGAGTGGGGTGTAACTAATATTGCACGCTTGAAATTCGAGCACCTACGATAGCTCTCATTAATATTCGGAGAACCAGCGGGACAGCAGCTTCTTGGAAATCAGGAACATAATTTCTGTTCATATATTTATCAGTTTTAATTAAAAATCAATACTCTATATTGGCTGAGATATACAAGAATGACAAAAACCAATGTATTAGGTTGCCTAACTTAATGACATTTGCAATCATTAAATTTAAATGGACTTTTAAGTCCCCAACATTTATGTAAGTTTTATACACCTAAGTTACCTAGTCATTTAGTTTATTACACTCATTGATAGTAGCAGTGATAAAACAAGAGACTGAACTATGCAAAAAAATCAATTTCTGTGGCAAATGATTGCGTAAAACATAAGATGATTAGGCATTATTTCAGATAAACTTCTACAATAACTTGAAAGTTATTGTAACTGATGTTTTAATTCAGTTCAAAACAACAGGGAAATATAATACACCATGGAGACTGAACAGAATATATAACGTCCTCCTTATTGATCGAAGCGAAAGGTTCATAGATTTTTTAATTCACAGATTTGAACAGGAAAACTAAATCATTAGTCCTTTTTGAGTTCGTACGTTGGAGTCGATATCGGAGTGACAACAACATAGGCTGCAAAGGTAATGGGTGTATTTAGCGGATTTCATCGGGATAATGTATTCCAGAAATAAGCCGATTGTGTGAATGTAACGCAGCGCAGCCACATTATCTTTCTCGTGCTTTTTGCACGCCATAAAGGAGACACAAAATGAAAAACTGGTGTTGATCTACGTATTTATCGCCAAAAAATTAGATGCCTGAAAAATGTTCTATCCGTCAAAATTATATATTTATCAATGTGCTGTAAAATGTATTGGTTAGAATAATACCACGAAGAGATTTAGAACAGCAGTTTTCTTTTCATTACCTTTAAAAACATGACTTGCACTAATATTTTACGGTTGCCATAAGATGAACACCTAAGCACTGCGAGCGCTAGCCGCCACTACTATCCGTGAAAAAAAAAACGTTTGCAGCTGTTAAACGAAATGAATTATTTTGCAAAAATGTTGTCTAGAATAACAACATGAAAGAGAGTTAAGTCAGCGGTAAAAATAAAAATGTTAACTCTGATACTGAGTAAACATCAATTCTTAATCAGGTAATCTTCAACTGCACAAACGCCATACATGCAGTTCTCCATAACGATGCACCGTAACCTATAATTGAGAAGATGAAGGTCCAGAGGAGGAACAAACCCGCTCAAAGAGGGCGCCAGCTACAGCCCCGGCGGGACCGCCTCGGCCGCCGCCGCCACCTCAGCCTTACCCTGGCCCTCGCCTGGCCCTGCCCAGCCTCGCCTTCCCGCGCCGCTAAGTAGAAGCGAAACTGCACGGCGCCGGCCCTTAACCTCTGCGGGCGCTGCTTGACCAGGCCTCGCGGGGCCTCTAAACCACCGCCCCCCGCCGCCCCCGCCGCGCCCCCGCCGCCCCCGCCGCCCCCGCGCGGCCGGCGCGGTCAGTTCACCGCTAACGATGCCCGCCCTCTCGCTTCCGCCGCCGACGCCCCCGCCGCCGCGCCCGTGACGAATAGGCGGCCGCGGCACCCCCCTCCCCGCCCCGCCCCCGCCCCGCCCCGCCCTGCCACCGCCGCCCACGCCGCCCCGCGCCGCGCCGCCTGCGTATGTTTATTAAATCTGCGGCCCGCCGCCAGGGCTCACGACGCGCACACAAGAGCAATGATAGAGACGTACACTTGCCTCAAGATGACGACACGAGATAATTTCCACATTTTGATTAGTAGTCATTAACTGCAAAGTGCAAGTTGACATTAATGTTAGCAAAACGTAAGAACGAATGACTAAGTAAAGTTTCTAGCGTGTAAACGTGGCTACCCTGAGAGAGCTATCGGTTCGACATCTAATAGCAGGCTCTTCGACAGCTAGGAGAGACGCGTTGGAGTGTTGTACGTTTCTTTCCTGTGCCTTATAACCAACACTCTGGGGTATATCACCTGTAGTATAGTAAAATATATAAGCTGTTGATGCTGGCCTTTCGAGGGTCAGTCAGGTAGTTTACTATATTATAGCACCAACTGCATGTCATTGGGGCTTCTTCGCAAAAACAGTTGTTTACTGTTGTCTAAATTAATAGCTTGCCCACAAATAAAATAATTACCAGGAAAATATAATGATCTCAGATTATCATAAATATACACCGACACACACACTCTCAATCATGTGTCGGTGTATATTTATTCTGAATATCTGTGTATATTTATTCACAACACTGCATTCAGAATATAATCTTGAGCAATACTTGTCAATTCAGACATTGACATCTTCTATTTTTTCCTTCTTTGGGCCTATATTCTGTATACGAAATTTAAGTAACCCATTATGGGTTTTCTTGAGATAATTACTCAGGGTGAATTCCCGTTGCCTTCCCTGAGTCTTTGACCCAGGCTTTTTAGAAGCCTACCTTCGGAGGGGAAGTAAAGCCGGCTGTCCCATGTTAGTAGATTTACTTGCATGTAAAAGATCCTCAAGCCTAAATGACGCCTCTGAGCTAAATTCAAAAATCGCCTGTTTCTCGCCCAAGAAATACCTCCTTTCTCTGCTAGTTGGTGAAAGGAGCGTAGCGAAATTTACGTGGTCAGACGAAAGAGCAGGCCTAATGGCCTGAGTCTCGCCACGTAAAATAAGGCATTAATTCAATTCAATTCAATTCAATTCAATTCAATATACCTTCGACAGGGGTCTGGGGACCTTATCGAGCAGGCACACCTCGCGGGCGGTCCCCTAATATGCCTGGAATTTGACTCTCACTTTCTCCGCCAGATGTTCTCAGTTACTATCGAACAGTCTATGAGAAAGTGTGATCTCGTTAGGGCGTAGGTCATTAGAGGGATTTCATTTTCTTTATATAAAAATCACAAGCGCAGCGCATAAAAATATTGCCATTTGCACTAAACACTTTACGAATGAGACCAGATATCACGTCCTTGTTGTTTATTTACTATTTGAGTTAATAATTTGCTGCGAAACAGCTACGCGTAAACAATGTTGCGCGAGTGGTGATCTCAGAGTGCATCACTGTCTGGCCGATGTTAAAATGAATAACGCACGAGAATTAATAATTAATGCCGGAGTGATACATGTTTGCTACTGAGAAAAACGTAGTTTATATAGAGTCAATCCTTTTAAAGGTTTGCTTCTAACTTACAGAATTCAAATAAAACGCCGTTTGAAAGAGACACTATGAATTTCTGAAATTACTGGCTTGTCTCCGATTCCATAGAATTTGAGGTTACTTTACACATCGAGAATTGTGCTGCCTAATACTACTTACGAAACAAAACACACGTATGAATTTGTGGTAGTCTTTTGCTGGACCAGTTTTTTATTTACTTTTCCTCCTTATCATGTAGTCTAGTGAGGAAAAGTATTATAATCACATCAACAATACGATTCCAAATATTCGGTTGAAAATTTAGTGTTTAAGGTCCTTTTGTTTTGTAAATATGCACACACGTCCGAATTAAGGTATATTAGCACTGTTCCAAAGTTAGTTAAGATTGGTGTAGATGGAGTAGTGATATATGCAAATGTGAACCGAAAAATCGGTGATGTTTGTATGGATGTCTGAATGAATAGACTCCGGATGGATAACTCGGTCAGAATAGAAGTTTTCTGCTGAAGCTTGGTAAATACGTGGGAATTAAAATCTAGTTGTATCATCAAACTACATTAAGACATATTAATTTTTGGAGATGTTTTACATGAAGCCCCTTTGACACTAACAAAAATTTCTGCAATATGGTTCAAATATAACTTATTTTTACTCGAATATAAGAAAGTGTATTTATAATTATGGTATAGTTCCGATTTTCGTTAAAACTTCTGACACTTAGAACATAGCAAGCATCTTTAAATTTACAACATTTAAATATATGTTTCGGAAGAGAGAGAGAGTTTGAGATTTCTACTCAATAATTTCGTAATTTCATTTTAAATGTTAGGAAGTGAGTCTCAGATGTCAAATCGCTTACTATTATTATCCGGTATAAAACACTAAATGGTAATAAAATCGTAGAAATAAGAGAACCAACAATTATCTGTCAGCACTTGTTCAAAGCGTCATTAGGTTGTGTCAAGAGATTCTTCAAAACGAACTTTTTCTACAGCGACCAAGCGTATAAGAGTATGATCTTAAAGTTAACGAATATTTAAAATTCAAATGCAAACATTAATGACGTCGCAACGCCATGTCCCGCGCTCGTCTGACATATGTAGACTCACGTCTATGTGATGCAATACGTTTTTACTCTCTCGCACTTACTAACGTAAGAAGAGAAAGTATTGTAATTGTGCGCCGGAGAACAGCGAATTTTTGACCCCAAAACTCTTAGTGTCGGGAACCGGTATGAAAAATAGGGATAAGTTCAAGTGGTGGAGGGTAAGGAGCTTTGCTTAGAGGGGAGAGGACTGACGTTGCATGACGCGGCGCATAGATTGAATGCCTTCTCATGCTGTGAAATCATTTTCCACTTATTTAAAAGGGTGGTGTTCCATATTTTAAGATACAAGTGTCATAATTCACAATTTACGTTGTTTTGCTCATTGCTGCGTATCCACTATTTGTATGTAATTTTTTTAGTTGATTCTCATTGTGACTCAAGCGATATTTTAAAGAAATGGCTTGTTTAAAAATGTTCTAATTCGAACTAAAAAAATTACAATTTAATTATTTATTGTTCACAAGGCATGTGGTCATGTCCACATGACAGCAAAATGAAGAAAAGTACGAGAGCAACCTCTCCCATCCAGATTGACATAAAAATGGAATATAGACAATTGCATGAAGGGTAATTTTTAGCACCACATAAATTTGTGTCCATTTTCGCCCATTTTGAATCTAAAAAAAGATACCAACGAGCAACAGTCTCTTATGATGGGCAATCATGGTATTAGCATGGGTTTTGTTGAATAGAATGCAAAGGGCTTACTATTTTTATATGATGTTGTAAATGAAAAATAAGTAGTGTTCGTTGATTTGATATTAGAAATATATAATGTATTCTTATCAGAAATTGGAGCAGAAAATATCATGATATTTTTTAATAATAATATATTTTTGTTTTGAGAGGTCCGTTTTATTCAATTAAACATAGTAAATGAAGAAACAGTTTATTACTGTCATCATCAAACAAAAACAATTCATTATCATAGTTTTGTGTTTAGCAAAACATTATATTTGTGATTAAATCGTAGCAAAGCGAATTGCATTATCAGCCCTACAAGAAATTATAATATTTGGTGTCCAAATCAAGTATGTATAATTCGTTCTAGTTTCATATTTCACATTGTCATATATCGACACAACACACATTTCCAATATAATGGAAAAGGCGATATTACTTGAAATTCGTGTGCCCGTCATGTTCTCGTCGATTACTTTTTAATTTACGCGCTATGGCTCGAATTGCCCCATCCCTTCAAATTTCTCTGCATTTGCACTGTAGTGGCTCGCGCGGCTCTCGAGGGCAGAGAAAGCGCTAAATGCTGCGCAGGCCTGCTCTACACTGCAAACTTCTTGACAGTTGAACGTCTATACAGCTTTAACGTCACCATAGTGATGTCAGAAACGTCATTCAAGATCCCGATTGGATGAAACCGTCAACAGCTAATACCTGCAACGGCCAGAGTTGCATAAATCGCAGTATAGTCGTTAGCGTGGCCTTCGGAGGCTAAAAAAATTATGGTTCTTAAAAGAAAATTAAGTAAGTTCAATATATCGTAAAATACATGTAATAAAATAGAAATGAATGATATAGAAATGTATTAATTAGTCCTATTTTCTCGTGCACATCCGTGAAAAATACATTGCTACATCTTCAACCATTCAAAAATTGCTGGACGTGCTCAAGTTCTGTGACTCATCTTGTATATTAATACACGCGATTCTGGGAGATTTAAAGTTCTATCCTGAAAGCGCGAGAAACGAAATTGCTCGAGCTGAGGTTCGATTAAACCCAATAAGGGCTTGTAATCGGTGGACCAGATGCCTGAATGGAGCCAAATTTAAATGCTAAAATCACTTTATGTGGTAACAGCTATTCATGAACAGCATCGTAGCTAGGTTCAGTGATATCCAGGGCGACGATGCAGGAAACCCGACCACAGCGATGTGGAAGATGGGATTTCCGTCACGTGAGCTTCGTGCAAGCTGCGTCACAGCCGGTTGGAGGCGAATTATCTATGGAGCGGTACCGAGGGCGGTTGGTTAAGCAAACCTAAAGGATTTTACGCACTAATAATTTCCCTTTTGCAATTTAATTTCACAAATATATGCACTTTTCATTTAAAACGCTGTGTTTATTTTCCCCATGCAAGTAAGTGTCAATATGACACATATGTACAGTAGCTATTTTTAAAAAAATTCAAGGGTTAAAGAAATAAGTTTCGAAATCTGAAAATCTGAATCTTTATAACAAATTTGCACCAATTTCACTTCCAAATGCAGTTGAGTAATGAAAAGTAGAAAATTTTAAACAAAATGTCCTTGTTTTGAGAAGAAAGAAGAGATTATTATGGTAACTGCATAACAAGTTGCGTGCATCGTGTCGAAACGTGCTTTGTTGGTGGGCCTAGGCTGGTCAGCCGTCAGAGGGCGGCCGTCTTCCCGCCGAGCGAGCGCGAGCGCGAAACGCGAGCGCTGCCGCGGGGGCGGCGGCTGAATTAACGGCGGCGTCGTTAGCAGGCGGACGCGCAGGGGCGGCGCCGGAGCCCTCGCCTCCGGGGGGGGATTTCCGGGCGTTAGCACTCGATATGACTGAGCGGCGGCGCGGGGCCCCGGCGCCATCACTCGCGACACGCCCCCGCCCCCGCCCCCGCCCCCGCCCCCGCCCCCGCACTCGCGCAGCGCTCCATCGCCCCGGCCGAGGGGAGGGCGGGAAGCAAGATCGAGCCGAATTGCTGCACTTTCCTCCTGCAGGCAGACGCAAGCACGGACCAGACTACTCGCGATCCCTCCCGCTTCGTCGTTTCTACTGCCTATCCTTGCACAAAGGCAAACACATCAAAAACGAACACACGCCTCAAAGCCCACTGCTAGAGCATACACGGATGTGGGGTGCCTTGAGAACCAGATACATAGATATAGTACGTCTACTCGAAAGTCACATCTTCAGGTCGTCTAGAGAGATGTAGGTGATACCGACTTGTAATCGGCTCTTCAGGAATCTGGTAAGATTAAGGATGTCTATAATATCGCTACTATAATTCGCTAATATTATATTAATGCTCATGAAAGTGCCATTGGAATAGTCTTCATATTTGTTAGTTTCCATCCAGAATTGATTTTTAATTTCGTTAAAATACGTGGTTATAAAATTTCTAGTTTTTTTTATTTTTTTTCATCTTTTAAGCTAATGCTATTGTCATGATTGTGGCTTTCAGTGAATTTTTTAAATCAGAACTATGTTAATGTGTTTGTCAAAACACTTTTTTCGGTTAGGAATTATCTGACTCAATATATTGTGTTCACGAGGGCACATTTCACATTTCTGATCGTCTTTCATTGTGACTTGTTTACTTGAAATACGTTTCTATATTTTTTTCAATTATTTTGGGTGAATACCATTACTGATTCGTGTGTAACATGCTCTGTTCTCTTTATACTCTGATTATCTTTTCATCACAATATTGTCTCCTATTCTCACTCATGTTGCCTGGCTATCTTATATTTCGAGAATTAAAAGTTCTCAGTAACCAACCGATAACATCTCTTATTCCTCCACTCTAAAAACTATACACAACATTACGATATTCTTGCCGAACGTCAAAAAAGATATTTAGAGCGCTCATTCTGATGCCAATCCTAAGATAGTACCTACAATGAACATTCGCTTTCCTCAGCTCTCCTGGGGTGCAACTCAGGCCCTCCTCAGAGCATATATATAGCATGGTTTGTATCGAGGTCAGTCATAATCGCATCAACGCAGCTCCACACATTCGGCATTCACCCAGCAGCGAGCTACGGCTCGCCCAACCCCGAGCAGCTGATGTGTTCGGCGAATGTTCGCTCCCTTTGGTGTGCGTTAAGACCGAAACGCGGTGCAGTGAATGTTCGACGCCAATAGCAAGCACCTCATCCCCACTATTTGGGATTCGGAGAGCGGTTGCTAGCTACTTGCCGAATAAAGAACGAGTGGAGACTTACTTAATAGGAAGCAATACCACCACTTTGCTCGCTCTTCGGAGAGCGGTCACACCTTTCTCCTCGAATACCGAATGCGTCGAGCTTCAACTCCGATATAACGGGGTGGAGTCCATTGCGATGGCGCCCTCTCCTGCAGCATCTTCTCACAGGAACTAAAGTACGAGTGCTCAAAACGGTGCGTGTGTTCGCGAGGCGCAAGCAGGTGCTTACTCTTACAAAAGATAGTGCCCATGTTCGCACTTTCTTCAGAGGTTTCTTATATGTATACATTATGAATAATTGAAGGTGATAAGGTACTTTTCGTGTTTCTTACAAATTAGCAAATTAGCATTTCGTGTACAGGAGTTGACAAACCTGACCTGCAGTTGTACCCGGCGACACTAGCACATCCCTTAGTAGAACCCTCCAGCGTTGTCCCTAGTTTAGATGGAGAGTTCAAAGGCCCTGTCTGCTACTTCCACCCCACCACCATCCGTCACGTCCCCCACCCCATGCCGACTCCCCCTCACTCTCCTCCCCCCCTCGGCCACCGGTCTCCCCCGCCTCTTCTTCTCGCCGGGGGGGGGGGGGCACGGCGCCGCTGCTCCTCGTAGCATAGACGCGAGGCGCCACTGCGCGTTACGCGAGGGGACGAGCATTCGTGGGCCCCGCGCCAGGTGAGCGTCACAATACTAGCGGGAATTTTAAATGCAGTCAGATACCAAAATGATCACCTTGTTACAAGACATTGAAACAGATTTATGAAGCATTTATTTTAAATATTGCGTCTTTTACACTTTCATTGCGTTATTTTTGGTTGTTACCTTTGAAAATTGTCACTTTCTAAATGTTTCTCGACACTTCTTGCACTCCATGCAACATGACAGCCAGCGTCGGGCCTGGCTTTTTAAATGAAGTGACCGTGATGTGGTTACGTGATTCGTGACAACTGGTGCAGCGCAGAGCGAGTAAATATAGGTGCGCCGGTGTAGCTAAACTATATAGTTCCACCATGGCTCAGTGTACGTGTATAGGCGTTTTAGCCCACCAATGCCCGAATGGTCTGGATTTGGAGCATGTGGTACGAAAGGCCAACACCACAGGGAATGCCCACGACGCAGCGCAGTGCCCGCTGGGGGAACCCCCGAATGGGAGACCGTAAGTGTTCTAACGGCGGCGGCGATAATCACGGCGGGGTTTGTTGCCCGGAGTACACGCGCCGTTGTTTCGGGGCTCTGCGGCGCAGCGGCGGCGGCAGGGCGCCAGCAGGCGGGTCGTGCCGACGCGCGCGGGTTCACGAGAGGCGAACGGCCGACGCGCGTTGCGAGCGGTGCGCTGTCCCTCCAGGGCTCTCTACGCTTCGCGATGTCGCGAATCACAACGTACCCTTAGGCTACTCGCAAAATGAGACGCAGGTCTGTGACGTGACGCAGTGTGTGTCATGGTGAGTCATGGTGATAACCGTTGCTTATTGGAATCTCGCTCACGCGCTCCTGCGCGGATACAATGAGCATAGTGGTTCGCAGAAACTCACCATGAGTCTCCCTGCGTCACGTCACGGGCCTGTGTCTCATTTTGGGAGTAGCTCTACAGGCGAGCGCACTCGAGCGCAGAGGGCGGACGTCGCCAGGAGCTACTCTAGGCGGACGCCCTAGAGAAGCAGCCCCGCCCTGCTTGGAAATGTCTTGGTTACAATTTTCAAATCTCCCAACTAGTTCGTATATTAACGGTACTAATGATATCTTTATCCATTCTATTATTTAAATGCAAACGATATTATAGTCAACCGTGTTTATCATGGAATAAGCAATATTGTGAATTGCTTTAGGCGTCGTCGGTGACGTCCACCTTAATTGCAGAATTGATAATTGATTTAACTTCCGGAATCCTTAAGTTCAATGTCATTAACCCACAAGACACTTCGTTAGAGATTCTTATATGAAATTATCTGGTATTGATCGCAACAAAAGTTCACATAGCATTGGATGAAATGTAGTTAGTATATAAAACGTTTGTAAAAAAGAAGTCTACAATAATATTTAATATAACATAAACAAACTGTCCGGGGAGAAAATGTCGAAAATTAAAAAAAATAAGCTTTAAGGCAATTTTAAACATAAATTAGTCTCATACACTACCTGGATACTTCGAATCGATAAGCCGCAATAAGCGTCAAAATTTTGTTTGAAAATCTGATTTCTAAGAAACAATTTCCTTAGCAAAAATCCAGAAACTTTTACATTGGTTATTTTTTACGACAGAAATGAATATATTTGTTGAGAAAGATTAATATATTTGTTAAGAAAATTAACTCGGAAATATAAAAGCTCCCAATTTACTCAATTCGACTGCTTTTTTTTATTTCTCGGTTGTAATTTTGAGAACTTCCAGCATTTTTATTATTAATGTTTTATGTTTATAAAAATAAAAGCGTTTGTGTAATTATATTTGCATTTTTAATACTAGTACTAGTAGAAGAACAAAATATGCAGTTACATAATTGTGGTAAATATATCTGAAAAAAATTAAAAATTGCTGTCCAGGTGAAGCAGCGTCCATGGCAAAGGTGCCCACGTTTCGATCGTCTTTTGCGATCTTCCTCAGGGCGTAATGCCCTGCAGAGGAAGGTCGCAGAATAGTGACCGAAAGGTTGGCACCTATGTCATGGATGCGGCTGCACCCGGACAACCAATTAAATACTGACTCCGCCCGCGAACGCCTCCGCTCTCACAATTCACAAGAGTTCACATAAAAATACGTTAAGTACAAGTTTTCTTATTCTACTGATAAACACCAAAATAATATCCAAAAAGTGGTAGTAATAAAAGTGATTAATTCTATTAATTTCTTGAGGGGTCTTCTAGTGTATCTTTAAAAGTACATTATTATTCCTAATCCTGTAATATTATGTAAGATTAACGTCGCAAACACACCCAAATTAATTTCAAGAGAATAAAGTTTATGGGTTAATTTAAGATTCATCTATAAACTAGTAGTACGGCGCCATTTAAATATTGGTGGCAGTGCAGCACTTCTGCGTGAAGTACAATACGTGAGGCTGCCGACCATTACTGCGCAATTATATTCACCCTCTGGGGAATTCTCCTCAGAGCGTACCATTATCCTCGTTTCCTTACGTCCCGCAATTACAATATATCACCGCGAAACACAAGCTTATTACATAAAGCGCGGGCTGCCGGCGGAGGTCAAAGATTTTTGCGCGTTTGGCGCACACAAAGCGCGGCGCGGGCAGTGTGCGGACCGCGTCGATAGCAGCGTAGCGGGCGGCGGGCGGCGCAACAAATTCCGAAGCGTAATCAGGCGGGGTGGCGCTAGGACGCCCCCACGCCTTCCCTGCCGCGGCGAGCGCAGTGGGTCGCAAGGGCCAGGACGAAGCCGACGGCGTTGGCTCAGGGACAACATGCGATGCCGGTTGAGTTCTATGTTTCGAGTTGCTACGGGGGTGGATTTTCGACACGTGCTGCACAGAGAGGTCGAATTCAGACGCTGACGGGGCAGAACTCAATGCCCAGCTGCTCTGGTCGGTAGTTTTCAGGGGTTTCTCCGATCAAAACCAGTGAGTGCCAGGGCAGGACGCTACCAAACGGGACACGGACCGCTCGCGATGCTTCCTTCCCCATGCGTGTCTCCTCCTCTGCCATTGCACCCACCCTTTTTATTCACTACACCATCACACACGTCTGCTGGCGCCAGGCCCTCAATATGCCTATTGGAGCAAACCCAGCATCCGATGTTAGGATCAGTGCTAGATATCACGTTCTGTCGGGGCAACAAAATCACTATCCCTCGGTCACGTGGCCTACACTCACAGGACCAATGACCAAAGTAGTTCTCGGGAAACTGACGAGGTACTCAACCACTCACTCGCAAACTCACCGACCCACTCGTGACAGCCCAAACTGTTCAGGACAGGTATAGGTTTGAGATAAAAGTACATAAACAAGGAAAATAAATAAACAAACATAAATGTCTTTCAAAGTGTATGTAACATCAATGTCTAAAGTTTATGTTTACTACCGACGTTTTCACTCAAATGTCAATAATCACGATAACCTCGATATACTGTTTAAAACATTCATTCTTTCATGCGGATTGGAATTTATAGTAAAGTTACAACATTTTTAATGCCGTTTTGCATAAAGTTCTGTCAAAAATTCAGTAAGTTCACTAAGAAGATTTCGGATATTCTTATATTACTCCGATAAACGCAGAACACTGATCAATAAAATTCCTTAACAGAACAACACTGTATGTTACATAATACACAGTTCTAATGCAAAAGTACCCAGTATGTTCGTATTCGACTCAATCATTCGTTCAGATTATTAAATTTTCTATAATGATATTTCTGCGTCCTCAACCTTTCATTTGCAACTCACATTGAAAACACTATTAGGAGATGGATTGAAAGAATCTCGCGGAAGCTGTCGCCAAGCAGCTCGTCACAGCGCCCCGCGACGCCGCTTTGAGCCGTCCCTATTAGTTTCCGCCGGCTGCCGGTTTAAAAATGAAAACCTTCCGCTGCGCCGGGCGCGCGGCTCTTTTCGGGCCAGTGTGCAGTCGCCGCGCAGCCGCGACGGCGCGAGCGCGCGTGCACGAGCTAAGTCTCGCCCATTAGCATGTTAAAACAATACGTCAGGCCGCAATTACCCAGCTGCAGTGGTAGCGCTCCCAAGTTCTCTTCAACGCCCCCCTCCCCCTCCCCCTCCCGCACCCGCACCCTTCGCTGGCGCTCTGTACGCGTCTGTCCCCCTCTGCTGATGTGGCTTCTCCTCTGAACACTACTTTTAGCCTCTCTACTTCCCTCTTTTTTATCGTGTTCTACTTCGGTCGGTAATCCTTGATATATTCATTGATCTTCTTTAGTTGTTACATAGAATTACAAATTTATGAAACGAACAATTTTCATTCTATTTTCATCCAAGTTAATTGTTTTCTCGATGAAATATTTCTTTACGAGTTTTCTTGAATGATTTCGTCTCTGGTGTTTACGGACATTTCATTCCCCATTACTTTAGCATAATCCGTTTTGCAGATTTTGGAATTAAATGTAGCACTCATTATTATTTGCCAGTGGATATGTCATTTTTCTCTAGAAAGCATGAGAATGCACAAAATATAATTTTACAGGAGAAAAATCTCTATTGAAATAATTTAATTACATTGTGGTTGATTTCCCTTCCAGGTATCTCTCTTAACGCGGCACCATCCTAGACGGAATAACCTCGACAAATGTGGAAGTGGAATGCATGTGAAGAATGTTTAAGCAGGTAGGGTAGGGCAAGGAAGACGAAGGAACGATTGGGCGCTGTTAGGGCACTTCTCGCGAATTTACTTGGAACTGTTTCGAGAAACCACTGAAAACTATCGATCAGAGCGGCCTGCCGCTAAAATTCTCCTCCAGTCCGGGATTGAATTCGGCATCTCTTGCTAATGTTGAAAATTCAACATCTCCCGGATTCAAACCATAGTACCTCCCGGTCACTGCCTCGACAGGATCAGCGGCAATGCTGTCTCTGAGTTCGTTGCATTTGAAAGAGTCGATAACAGTGTTCATTTGTGCACCTCGCCATTTCTTTTGATGAGATGTTTCTTGTAGTCTGCCCTACCTGTGCCACGTCATCTCCTTTCTCTCCTCATTCGTCGCCTCTTGCAGAGGATGCGCGCGCCGCGCCCTCTCCCTCTGGCTCGGTGCCTCTTCCGTCGCCGTTGGGGGCGTGGGGGGGGCGCCCTCCTTCCTCCTCGTGGCTGGCACCCTCCTCCACCGCCCCGGAACCCCCGAGGCAGCGCGGAACCTCCCCTCCCCTCCGCCCGCGCCGCCCCGCCCCTCTAATAATTAACACTGCCACACTAGGTGCGATATTTATGTAAACCCCGTGGCAGAGCGCTTCTGTGAAAAATGACGCCCCGAGCGACGTAGGCGCCGCGCCGCGACGCCACGCGGGGGGGGGGGGCGGGGGGCGGGAAACGCGTTTTCAAATGGCGCGCCGCAGGCCAATGCGGGGGGGGGCGGGGGGGGCGGAACCGGTGCTCCAGAAGGGGGCGCGCAGGAAGGGCATGGAAGAAGGACGGTAATTAGCGCGGGAGAAAGAATGTGATGAAAGGTGGGGACGTGATTCGGTTGGTTAGGGGCCTGAGCGCTCCCACCTACCACCCGCCGCCATCGCTCCGACTCGGTGCCTGGGAGCTCCCCTCGTTTAGCCGGGGAAACCGTCTTTGTCCGCTGCACTCGCAATAATAACAAAAGTAAAGTAGCCTATTTCCCATTTCGTGCCTTTTAATTATTACATTCGCGACGTTGGTTAAATTTCCACCTTCCGTTTGAAAGCACACGTTTTCAACATCTAAGTTCCGGTTACTTCTGTGAGGGGGAAGGTATCATTCATGTGATTTTCTTTCGAAAATGATTTCGCTGTCGTAATTATTTCTGGCGAGTATTAAAGTGGATAAGTTGTATGTAAACGGAACATTCATAAAAAAATGTGTAGTAAAAGTATTTACATTTCAAAAACAAAATATTTAAATTATCTTAATCTAATCTGTCATGGCGTTCTCTTCAGCAGAACTTACAGAAGTATTTTCATTAGACTCTAATCAAAATGTAAAAATATAATGATCCTTTAATTCATTGAAATGCTAACATAATTTACAAACAAAGTAATAATAAAGTAAAATAACAAAGTTTTTTTATAAGATAAGTTCGTAATAAACGGTAAACGTATCTTCCGATGAAGATCTTGATCGCCCGCCCAAAACATTATTCAAATCAGATCATGTAAGGCCTTAGTTAAAATGCCCCGCTTGACTGCTACTCTAGACTTGTACAATATCGCTGAATATGGTAAAGAGCAACCAATTTACAGACCGTTTTTTGATTAATTTTAGATGGTTCGATGTGTGAAGACAAAAGTGGCAGCTACCTAGTCCTTGAAGTCCAGAAGAAGATGAACTTTTCTGATTAATTTTCTATACACAGCACATAGGTCAATACCAATTATAGCTGAGATAATAATCACATTATCAAATTCAAAATCTATGGCTTTTGTTTAAAACGACATTCATGTCGTTCCTTCCCCAACAAATACAATATTTAGTACCTGATACATCTTTAAAGTTCGTCATTCGAGGTGTTGGTTGGTAAAACTGGAAGGAAACGTTACATGTTACAGGACTTTGTTATTATTTGAATACGTACTTTGGTATCGTTGCGTGGGTGAAAGAAGATCTTATTAGGCAGATAGCCCCGCGCTCGCACAACACATGCTGCACTCGGAGTCCCTAGGCATGCGACATTCACGGAATGGTAGCCTGGTAGTACGGTTTTCGCTTCGAAAGGGAGTGAGTGGCTGTGCTTAGCTCTGAGCAAGCATTACTGCTGTCTCTGCATCATCTCTAACCAAGAGGTCCTAGACTCGATTCACGACGATGGCAGATTTTCCACTCTACGAGTAAATAGCTAGGTCGAGTTCGACCGCTGTCTGGAGGAGAATTCTAGCGGACGGGACTTGCGGGACTAGAGGATGTTGACGCGGCTTAAATAACTTCTAAACTCACTGAAGAACAAGTTGCCTTTTATGACTAGAATCTTGTCTCGCCTCGCCTGGATGGCTGGGCAGGGACAGGGCGCGGGCGGGCCGTCGGGTGCGACGCCGCTGCGCGCAGGGGACGTGGCAGCTGGAATGGAAGTCAACGGGAAGGAGAGGAGGCCGCGCCCGGGCGAAGACAGGCGATATTTTTAACGCTCGCCGATGGTAATGGGAGCAAAAGTGGAATATATGGTCGGCCAGTCAACACGCAGAAACAAAACAAACAGCAGAAAGCGCGGCAAACTGTTGGCTAAAAGACAAATGAGTCGACTCATAACTTATGCAAGTAAAATAGACTTTTTTTAACCGTAAAAGTAAAACAACTGGGGAAAAAAGAGGAACGGTCCGGAATTAAGTCATCTATCATGAAATGGGCTTACAGCAGTTTCACCGTGCGTTTCCAATTAAACAGATAAATTCTTCTAATGGGGATTAATGACAGTCTTTACCAGAAACATTTTTTTCTTTGCAAATGCTAAATTCGAAATTAAAGAACGATGAGAAACAAGACACATTGATTTTCAAGAGAATTAAATGCTGATCCTCTGCAGATGATTATATTTCTGTATTTTTGTCTGTGATTTTTCTGAATCATAATTCAGAACACATGCGATCTGTATGTTCTTGATATCAACGTCTCATTTTTTCTAAAATTCAACAATAATGTTGCATTTCCTAACAGAACGAAAAGGAAATATTTCGATATGACACTCTTTTCCTACTAGTTTCTATTAATGCTTGCTATAGTAATCGAAAATGTTCATGTACACGAGGTGAAGTCCTCAGATGAAACATCAGAATTTCGGAATTTTTTTGAAACGATTAGTAGTTGAAATAATAATAATAATAATAATAATAATAATAATAATAATAATAATAATAATAATAATGTTGAAATAAAACAAGTTAAAAACATGTAAACTCAAGTTTTTCAAAATCTTATCCACAACTTTTCTTTAAAGGTTTTTGTGTGCATAGAAAATAACGCATTGAAAAATATTAAGAAACTTCTCTTGGTATCATTTATTATAAAAGACAAAAGTGAAACTAAAAATTATTCTCGAGGTTAAAGCGAGACAGAGCAAGTAGGGAACAGTTATTTATCACTAAAGGAATTAAAAATAAAAAAAAATGAATTAAAAAGGAAATAACTTCTGTCATTCGATTCAGCAATTCTTCTTCTAATAAAAAATGTGCATGTAATGTCATCGCCCAGTCGAAAGACTTTCATAATGTGTAAGACTTTTTTAAAGTTCATTTTTAATTTGTACAATTCTGTTTCATAGTTTTTAAATTCAAGTTTTTAAATGTTTTCTATTGTGTTTAAACGTGTTCCCCATTCCAGGATTTGAATTATTTACGTTAATTACATTCATTCAAAATTTTAATAATAATATATATTTCTTGCAACGAATTACATTTTCTATTTAAATGAAATATTACATTATTTCGATGTGTAAACATTCGCAGACAAAATAGTTTTTTCTCCTCCGGAATGATGTTTATATTATTTTCTTTTGTTTTTTCCTACGACGCGGACAGCCAAGAGGTAATCAACTTTTCATTCTTTGTCCACGCGATCTGTTGATACTAGCTAAGAAACTAGTCATCGGCAAGTCTTAATGTCGTAGTCAAATATTTTTATTTTTGAATAAATAAAAAAATTAATTCAAAAAGAGAGGTGCAGTAAATACGTTAAATTAATGTAAGTCTGTTAGTGTTGATTTGAACTTTAGTCTCCCGTTGTGTGAAGTATTGGAAGCCGTTTATTTGTAGGTAACATTTAAGTTAAAACAAAAGTCCACGTCAGAAGTGATCTTATTGTAAGATTTATGAAAGTAAAAATATACATTTTCAGAGATAGCTAGAAAGCAGTATAAACTAAAGAAAGAGACAAACTTTATTAATGTGCCTTTATGGCGAATTATGTGGCGAGTTATTGAAACATACATGTTTCAATGTACAAAGTGTACACGTGTATCGGTTGTTTGAAAAAACAAATTTGTAGAAATTAGGAAATCACTTTTTGGTCCTTAAATTAATTACGTATTTATTACAAAAACAAAAAAGTGTATTATTTACGATTTTCGTGCCTACTTAACACACCCTGGGCCATCACTCGCCTCGATTCGTTACGAAACATGACGCGCCTACTGCCCAGTTAATCTGGCCTGACGGGTCGGGTTTGCCCTACCCTGCTTCCAGTTGCCAACTATTGCCACCCATTGCCACCTAAAAGACATTTTTTCATATTGCCACAATTTTTCGCTTCTTTAATGGTAGAACGGAAATATGACTTCAAGAATAGTGTAGAAAGAAGAAATTGGTGAACGCAAACTTTCTTTGAAATATATGAATGAAATATACTCATTTTTGAGACAATGTCGGTTGAGAGTTTCCAAAATGGCGTAATTTTGAGCTCTTTTCCTCAGCTACCTCTGCAGTTTACTATGGAAAAAACATCAAAAGTCCTTAATAACACATGCTTAGCGTTGTTCAGACAGACGGATGAATTGACCGACAGAGAGACACACAGATGAACTGGCGTTTGGCCGTAAATAAGTAATTCGGTATTAAGGACCCCAAAATTTTTTATTGTGACTACAGAACGTATAAGAAGAAATAATTTATTACGTTTAGAAATAATATACGAATAATTTACGAATAATCGCCTTCTTTGCCGTTGCATTACGTAACTCTCTCTATAGAACCTTTGTAGAATACGATAAAGTATAAAGTAGTGAAATCTGTAAGCAAAAACATCTAAGTTTAGTTCTTGGCGTGTATTGGTATTGTGGTGAGTTTTCGTTGGCATTTTCAATGAAATAATTATATGAGAACAATATTAATATTGTTGGCAATGACGACTCATAATTATTTCTTGACGTGTACTCTATACTATTCAGTACGTTCTACATTTGTGGTTGAAATATTGAGTAAATATATCCGATAAATGTTTACATTTGTCACGAAATTAATAAAATTATATATCGTACGGTGTTGAATATCACGCCTACATTTTCATTAAAATTAATTAAAATGTGTGCGACTGTACTTTTGTCTTCCAGTGTTGCGGATATATACTCATGTGTAGGCTATTCATTGTGGTGTGTCACAGCGTCACACCAGTGCGGTGTGTCAACTTTCACGATTTTGTGTTGGAACATTAGCATCGAGCATTTTAACAAAAGCAATTCAGACAGGATCTGCAACATAAATTATTTAGATGGCATAAACGTTGCACTAGCATTCAAATAATAGTGGTTAACATTGGTAATGAAGGATGACAGATGAATCTATTTTATATTTTAATAGGTTATTTGCGCAGCTATAAATAAAAGCGCGTTTAATGAAATGTTGAGCTTTGAAAATGTAACGGTGTAGCAGAGAAAGCCTATTTAGAAATAGTGGTTAAATTTATGAGCAAGAGGATATATTTTTAATGATTCTCTTCACTTATTTTTGCAGACCACTATGGTAAAAGAATTTAGTATTATTATGCTAAGTGCGTGAAATTATTGTTTTTAACGTGATATAGTTTGAACGTTTCTAGGCTGAAACTGTTACGACGATAAAATAAAACTAGATCGTGCAAGAAATTATACTTGTGCTGGGAAATGGTAAAATTTCTTCTACGACCGTGTAGAAATGGTTACACTGCAAATCACGGTTTGCTTCATCTATAGCCTTCGTGGTTGCATCGAAACCAAACCCCATCTTCGAGAACGACAGAAGGTGGTGCTCTGAAAAGTGTACGTAAAACGTCAGTGTCCCATACGAACTCACGCTCGCACTCTGCGACTGAATCGTACTTTCCATCACGTGTAATTACAACTGATGATAAAAATCGATTCTCAACAGTTGTTGGACTGCGAACGCTTCCTTTTAGAATCGCAACTCGCAACCCGTCTGTCGTGCGAATGCAGAACGGCGAACGAGAAGAGTGGAAGAGGGGCGCGGCAGGCGTGGTGACGAGGGAGGACGCCGAACGCAAGTCCCCGTTTTGCCATTGGATTCCATTCTTTACAGCTTCACAGAAGTTTTAAAAAATCACTAAATTGACGCACGTATGTAGAATCGTTCATTTTGTCTATAATTAGAAAAGAACATTACATTGGCCAGTTTATCACTCACCAAGAAAACGACCTTCTCTAACACAATTCCAAACAATGGAAGCCTTGCCCTTCTTAACATAGAGACATGTTTTGCATTTCAAGATACTGTAGTTACCAAAAGATTGCAATCAATGTCGGTCAAGACGGCAGTCTTGTTTCAAAGCACTTAAACCTATAAGTCCGGTCAGAGGCCGCAGGCAATTGCTCGCTAAAGAACTCAGAGAAACGTGAAGCGGCGACTCGACTTGCGGGTGCCACAATATACAACGCCCCGTTCCGCCCTCTCCCCGCCTCTCCCCGCCCTCTCCCCGCCCTCTCCCCGCCCTCTCCCCGCCCTCTCCCCGCCCTCTCCCCGCCCTTTCCCCGCCCTCTCCCCGGCCTCGTCTCGCCCTCGCCCCGCCATCGCCCCGCCATCGCCCCGCCCTTACCCGCCCTCGCCCCGCCCTCGCCCCGCCCTCGCCTCGCCCTCGCCCCGCCCTCGCCCCGCCCTCACCCCGCCCTCGTCCCGCCCTCGCCCCGCCCTCGCCCCGCCCTCGCCGCGCCCCCGCCCCGCCCTGCCCTGCCCTCACCCTGCCCTCGCCCCGCCCTCGCCCGCCCTCGCCCGCCCTCGCCCGCCCTCGCCCGCCCTCGCCCGCCCTCGCCCGCCCTCGCCCTCCCCAGCTTGCTCCCCATGCCCTTCCTGCCCGGACTCGACACGGCCGTATTACTCAACTGGCATAATTTATAATGCAATTTTCATTTCACGTTTGTCGAGGCCTCGAACAATACGCGTTGTGAACAAAAGCCGTGGCAATTCATCCATCTTGAATGTGTCAGGATACGTCTGGGAAAATTACAGACGCGTTTCTCCACCTACGATCAGAGCCCACGATAAAGGTAATATTTGAACCTCCACTGGCTGAAGTGTCATTCCTGTGAATGCCCTTCTGACGCCCAATGCGTTGCAGGATGTCGAAGAATGTAAATAGTTGTACATTCAGGAGGAATATTTGACATTGTGAAAAAAAATCTTAACTGTTTGGCATTATTACGCTATTCCGTTGTTTTGCCTCGTATTATATTCGTGTTCTTAATATTACAATCAATAATTTTATGTACGTTGCAACATATTATCGAATCATGTTTTGAAGTATGAAAAAGGAAAGAGAGGAATACCTGCTTAGTCAGCAAATTTGGAAGAACCGTTTAATTAACATTATGTTAATACTTGTTAATATGTTGCTCCTTTATGTTTATTTATTTACGTCAAAACAGTTAAAAACTGTGCGTGATGTGCTATGGGGAGAAGTTGAATTGAAGTTGCTTTGGAGTCTTTCCAATGTTAAGTAAATAGGTGTCACATTAGTAATCTTTACTTAAACTGTGAATTAATGTAACTTAAGTTTAAAAACACACAGCTCATTATATTATAAAACAGCCATGCATGCTATACAACTATACTATTTTGTAATAGGTAAGTCAATATACGTTCCTTACTATTTTCGATGAACTGATTAAATATTTGTAAACAAAAATTTCCTTCCAATTGTCTGTTACATGAAACATCACTCCCCGCTCTTTATTGCGTTATAATTAGTAATTTATTATTAAGTATTTTCTCTTAATGAAATATAACTGTTTAACTATTTTAGTATTGGGAAGACTGGTTAAGTTCTGAGCATTTGTTGACAATTTATCGACAACGCCGGCATGAGTATTGGAAGAAGTTAAGTATGCAATTTAAAGCTATCAGAAATTTTAGTTTGTATTTTAAAGAGAGATTGAAATGCCACACATCTGGAGTAGAATGTTATTTATGTTTCACTCACCGTACCTGAAAATATTATTTATCCCCCACTGCACGTTAAACTTCCTCAAACTGAGCTCAATTGTCAAATCTTTGCAGAAAGATAGTGAAGTTAACTTGTAATTAAGGAATATTGTTCGCAATATTACCGTGTCTGAACTTATTGATGGTTGTTGTGAAGGGCCGCAAGTAACGAAACTCCTCGCTTCAAATTTTGAAACAAGAATTAACATTGTGGATGTAGCAACACAGAAATCATTTGGAGATGCGCGTAATGTTTTTTTTGGATGCAGCCAAATTCGATATAATTATTAATTTTTTTTAAAAAAACTTGTGAAAAGTTGCATCATATTTTGTACAGAAACAATTTCAGTGAATTTCGGTTTCCCAAAAAGTACAACCTTTACAAGACAAACAAAAACCTATATAAAACCATCGGCGGGACTCTAAGACGTTCCTTCTTGGTAATGGTGCGGCTAAGAACTTCAAGTTACCTTCCCGGCGGTTCCCCCATTCTCTCGCTGTAAGTGAAACTTGGCTCGCGTGGGGGCGCTCAAATAACATGTGGTGTTTCCGTTCACCAGAGCTCACCATTGACATTCCGGGCGTCGCACCGGGCAGCTCACCATGACAATTGGCATTCCGGGTCGGCATGCACCACACTGCCACGCACGCTGGGAGACTAATCGGGAGCCGGCAGGGCGGGGGGTGGGGGGGGCTGCTTTCCCGCTAGTGGGAGATACCTGGTTCGGGAAACCCCGCTAGACGACGATAGGTCGGCGCCGGATCTCACCATTCGTAGGGGAAGATCACTCCCATCTCCTCCGATAAAAAACATTCACTACACTTACGAGGCTAATGACCTTCGCAGTCCACCGCCTTGGATCCCTAATGAATCAATCTACCACGGGCGTTGGCTTGTGTTGCGGCAAGGAGAAGCTTTCCCCGCTCCACGTATCGCCTTCCAATCCTTATTCTGCCCCGCCTGGCGCTCCTAGGGGCGTGGAGGTGCAAGCCCCCCCCGGGTGGGCGGGGCGCGGGCGGTCGCATGCTCTGTCGCAATGTGTCGCTGCAGCCGCGCCGCGCCGCGCCGCGCAACAAAGGCGCTTGCCTGGAGCCCACGGCGCAGACGTCAGCCAGAGCCCTTTCAGACGAAACTGGCATTTGTATGTTTCACTTCGTTCTCCTTCCTTCGAATGGCTTACGTTTGTATCCGTTATTTTCTGACAACCTTGCACTGATCGTAATTGTCCTGGGTGTAGAAATGTTAATAGAATTTATTAGCCTGCACTCAATTATTCGTCTTCCTTCAAATGTTGTCTTCAAGAAATTATTTGAAAGCCCCCACAAGCATTTTATATTCATGTAGTAAATAAAAGTTTCAAATAATAACGAATTGTATACCGCAGTCTATGTATTTCTGAAATATTACCTAGGAAGTTACATTATCATAATAAAGACATCATTTTTAATTACCTATTTTTTCAATCATATGTGTGTATGTGTGAGAGAGAGTGAGAGAGAGAGAGAGAGAGAGAGAGAGAGAGAGAGAGAAAGCATAGAAAGATAATAGAGAGGAGAAAATATATATATATATATATATATATATATATATATATATATATATATATATATATATATATATACAGAAGATATACATTCGCGAATACACAAGAAAAATTGAAAGATGAAATGTATGTTTTTTAGACAAAAAACAACTGAATATATAATTCAGTTCTATGTCACAGAATGTGTAAACGCAAATTCCATTTCATTCTGTGTTACATTCTAGTAATTTAACAGGGAAATTCATTTTTCTACTATGTCATTAATGCAGGGAAAGTATATTTAGATGTGTATGCAGTGAGACTTGATTATTCCACAATGAAAACTTATTACTATGCAAACTGAAGTGAATTCGTTTACCTCTGCTTGCTACGAATATGCATATGCAACCAAGGAGTAATTTTAACGAGACCGCTTCTTGTTGTAGCGCGAATCGAACTGCGGGGAAAAGTTTTATTTCTCTATCTCGCCGCGAACGTTAAATCAATGTTTTACCTAGTGTTTCCTCCCACTTACGCTTCAGTAGTCAGACAACTCGTGGAAGAGTTTCTCTCTTTTCGAACATTCTCTGCCTCACACCAGTCCATATTTTTAGATTTATATAAACTTTATTGTTTTTCTTTTGGCAACCAAAAGTTTTCCAATCTTCGCTCATTGGGACTTCATCGCTTCTATAATTACCTATTGTAGACTGTTTTTCAGACGGGTGTCTTCGGGCAAAATTTTATACTAAATATAGAAATGTTTGATGCAATACGAAAATGAGCGAAGTAGAAGTTTTCCATTATTTCGCAGTCTTATAATCTGAGACGACATAATATCGTGTCAAAATAACAAATATATTAATCTTGAAATGCCTGTCACTAATATAAATATAACTGCCAACGGTTTCGTGGTGGTAGAATACTTTTATGATTGATCAGGTATTGATTATTCTCAAATTATCTCTGATTAAGTAATGCAATAAACGAATATTTGAGCCTTCTTGTTTAAAAATAATTATTATATTATATGTATTTATTATCTTATTTGTCTCCTTTAATTTGCTTTTACTAGGAACGGTATTCAGATTTTGTTTACTACGGTGTGTCATAAATCATTGAAAGAAAATTATGAAATTAAAAAATGAGTGGTGATTAAAAGTTGTGTCTTAGTAAGTTATTTTTAAAAAAATATTTAATTCCAGTCCAAGAAAAGTTTAGAAGAAGGGGATACAATAGATTATAGTGTCCACTGACTTGAAATAATACACTATCTGCGAAAATAAATAATAACTACATCCTAGAGTCGCTACACGAGATAAAGAAGCACTTGATCCGTTCTTTCTTTCCTTCTCTTTGAGAGAAACTGTCTCAAAAACGTTAAAATCTACCAATCGAGCTATGTTGCATATGAAATTCATATTAAAGTGCTTGACAAAAATCAGTATATTTTTTAATTCTTGAGACAATTTTTAACTAGACTGAGCATTTCGGAACAATCAAGAAATATCTCTCAGAAGGGATATGTTAGATAGCAAGGAAAATTACTTTTCTTGATTTATTTCGTAAGTTGATATATTGTTTGATATCATCAAATGTAAAAAAATGCGAAATTGTTCTGTGCACTGAACTTGTATAGCTTGACAAGATCGGAACTAGCTCGAAGAAATTCCACGTTAAACACTAAAAGCTACGAAGATACTTGTGACAAGACTTTTATGAATGACCAAAGAGAAGATGACTAGATAGAATCACTTCCGACTGGCTCATTGGATTGCACTGAACACCACATACAAACGAAGAGCTGAAGCGGTAAGACATTAAAAGAAACAGACAAATGTAAATGAAATTCGAAGAAATTCCACATTAAACAAGGTTAAAAGCTACGAAGATACTTGTGACAAGACTTTTATGAATGACCAAAGAGAAGATGACTGGATAGAATCACTTCCGACTGGCTCATTGGATTGCACTGAACACCACATACAAACGAAGAGCTGAAGCGGTAAGACATTAAAAGAAACAGACAAATGTAAATGAAATTCGAAGAAATTCCTCATTAAACAAGGTTAAAAGCTACGAAGATACTTGTGACAAGACTTTTATGAATGACCAAAGAGAAGATGACTGGATAGAATCACTTCCGACTGGCTCATTGGATTGCACTGCACACCACATACAAAACAAGAGCTGAAGCGGTAGACATTAAAAGAAACAGACAAATGTAAATGAAATTCGAAGAAATTCCACATTAAACAAGGTTAAAAGCTACGAAGATACTTGTGACAAGACTTTTATGAATGACCAAAGAGAAGATGACTGGATAGAATCACTTCCGACTGGCTCATTGGATTGCACTGAACACCACATACAAACGAAGAGCTGAAGCGGTAAGACATTAAAAGAAACAGACAAATGTAAATGAAATTCGAAGAAATTCCACATTAAACAAGGTTAAAAGCTACGAAGATACTTGTGACAAGACTTTTATGAATGACCAAAGAGAAGATGACTGGATAGAATCACTTCCGACTGGCTCATTGGATTGCACTGAACACCACATACAAACGAAGAGCTGAAGCGGTAAGACATTAAAAGAAACAGACAAATGTAAATGAAATTCGAAGAAATTCCACATTAAACAAGGTTAAAAGCTACGAAGATACTTGTGACAAGACTTTTATGAATGACCAAAGAGAAGATGACTGGATAGAATCACTTCCGACTGGCTCATTGGATTGCACTGAACACCACATACAAACGAAGAGCTGAAGCGGTAAGAAATTAAAAGAAACAGACAAATGTAAATGAAATTCGAAGAAATTCCTCATTAACCAAGGTTAAAAGCTACGAAGATACTTGTGACAAGACTTTTATGAATGACCAAAGAGAAGATGACTGGATAGAATCATTTCCGACTGGCTCATTGGATTGCACTGAACACCACATACAAACGAAGAGCTGAAGAGGAAAGAAATTAAAAGAAACAGACAAATGTAAATGAAATTCGGAGAAATTCCACATTAAACAAGGTTAAAAGCTACGAAGATACTTGTGACAAGACTTTTATGAATGACCAAAGAGAAGATGACTGGATAGAATCACTTCCGACTGGCTCATTGGATTGCACTGAACACCACATACAAACGAAGAGCTGAAGCGGTAAGAAATTAAAAGAAACAGACAAATGTAAATGAAATTCGAAGAAATTCCACATTAAACAAGGTTAAAAGCTACGAAGATACTTGTGACAAGACTTTTATGAATGACCAAAGAGAAGATGACTGGATAGAATCACTTCCGACTGGCTCATTGGATTGCACTGAACACCACATACAAACGAAGAGCTGAAGCGGTAAGAAATTAAAAGAAACAGACAAATGTAAATGAAATTCGAAGAAATTCCTCATTAAACAAGGTTAAAAGCTACGAAGATACTTGTGACAAGACTTTTATGAATGACCAAAGAGAAGATGACTGGATAGAATCACTTCCGACTGACTCATTGGATTGC
Organism: Gryllus longicercus; assembly: GCA_038098605.1. Classification (NCBI taxonomy): domain Eukaryota; kingdom Metazoa; phylum Arthropoda; class Insecta; order Orthoptera; family Gryllidae; genus Gryllus; species Gryllus longicercus. Next base: position 4,712,255 of record JAZDUA010000032.1, on the reverse strand, counting down.
ACTGAACACCACATACAAACGAAGAGCTGAAGAGGAAAGAAATTAAAAGAAACAGACAAATGTAAATGAAATTCGAAGAAATTCCACATTAAACAAGGTTAAAAGCTACGAAGATACTTGTGACAAGACTTTTATGAATGACCAAAGAGAAGATGACTGGATAGAATCACTTCCGACTGGCTCATTGGATTGCACTGAACACCACATACAAACGAAGAGCTGAAGCGGTAAGACATTAAAAGAAACAGACAAATGTAAATGAAATTCGAAGAAATTCCTCATTAAACAAGGTTAAAAGCTACGAAGATACTTGTGACAAGACTTTTATGAATGACCAAAGAGAAGATGACTGGATAGAATCACTTCCGACTGGCTCATTGGATTGCACTGAACACCACATACAAACGAAGAGCTGAAGCGGTAAGACATTAAAAGAAACAGACAAATGTATATGAAACGGAAACACACGGCTTCTATTGGAATTGTTGTTTTCGATTACGATGATCATGAATAAAATGATGGTTATCAAGCAAATCCTCAAAATAAAGCTACTCATTTTTTAACAAATGAAGTAAATTTCGAAGACCAACAATCTCATGCAAGAAAAGCACTCTATAAATAGGATTTTAAACTAGTGGTGCTTTCTCATCTCACTAACGGTTACGTAAAATTATAAAACCGTATCTTCTGTCCAGGGTAATTTGTGAATCTCATTGTAAATCTCAGCCCATTAGAGACAAAAACGTAAGCTAATACATTAATCCCATTTTGAGAATTCAAAACGCCGTTCCATTCACCGAAGTTCACCAACTCAAGACGAAGAGATACTCTGTGAATTTGAAGCTGCATTCCCGTTGTTGCATTGCAACTTGATAACTTCTGGAAGGTTTTGGAAAAAGAAGTTTCCCCGCAAATTCGAATTTGCAATTTCAAAAAAACAGCAAAATTACCCTAAATTACTTATATATTTTATGCATGTGATACATTGCAATTAGCACTATTGTTCCCAAAAATTTCAAGAAAAAAAATTGAAGCCACTTTTGAGAAAATCTTACTTTTGATATTTTTTGATATTACCCATATTTTACTAAAAGTGCGCAAAAAATACAAACCCTTTAAAAAATGTACATGATGTAAATGACAGAACTAATTCTGGAGGACAAATTTCATTTTAAAAATCGCTGCATTCAATTTTATAGTTGTAAAAAGACGCAGAAAAATCCAACTTTTATTTATTTTCGAAAATTTAGAGTTAACAAAAAATTATCTATGCCATCTCTATTAGTGTATTTCACTCTATTCTTACAATTTTTTTTAAAATTTGGGTTCATTTTTGAAAACAAATTGAAATGGCCCCTACGTTTTCATGTATAGTGACCAAAATGTAAAGAATGTTTTTCAAAATTGCAGAGTTTTGAGTCGAGTCAGAGCGATAGGAAATATTCATTTTGGAAACATTGCATGAATAGTTTAGGCACAAGTATAGTTCACGGACGGACAGACGGATGGACGGACGCTTAAAAACATTTTTTTTCTATTTTTAGGGGTCCCCAAAACGTGTATTTCCTTTGAAATCGATGTTCCACAGCATTTCATAACTTTCTCTACAGCGAACAGCGTTCTGTGCAGAACTTTAAGAGCAATGTTAAAGCTGGAAGGAGGAGGGCACAGCTGCCACATGAAGAACAGTCTTTATAGAAGCCAGAATAATCATCAAGGAAAAGGGGGCTTATGATGAACAGTAAACTACAGGGAACCCAAGAAACCCTCGGTCATAAAATGATTGTCGACGTGAGAGGATAAAATCAAGTCTTCCATGTTTGATGACCGGGGAGATATAACCCAAGGGCTGTTAAGAACAGATAATAAAGATTGATATTTTCCAATTTCATTAGAAGAACAATCCTTGGTCAAATTCACGGAAAACAGTGTCAGATATGGATATATTGTAATTATGTTTATTTCTGGGTTGATTGCAATAACATTTCAGTCTTCATGATTGAAGTTACAGACCCAATGTGACTTCTAACCCCTCTGGAACAAATTTGCTAAGAAAGTGTGGTTTATTAATTTTAGAGTTGTCAATACCAGCACCATGATTACAACATAACTGGCTAAACTAGACTAATGCAAAGAGCTGTCATTTCCTGCGAATGAACAAGGGTGTGTTACGAAAGTGAAAACTGTTCTCAGTGTACCGTTGCGTCATACCAATTCAAACTCTCTTGTGTTCTGTTGTCATGAAAAAATGATTGACTTGTGACATGAAAAGTCTCTTCATCGGGTGATATTTCTATGAGTCAGGGAAACACATTCCATTAATCCAAATGTTTTTCATTTAGAACATAGTGATTGGTTAGTCATCGATTACAAGCTTCCATTGAATCTTCGACATGGAATAGATGATATGAAGATGGTAATTGATGGGCCAATAAGATACAATACCAGTGGGCCAAAGAAGTAACAAGAAAGTTGTGCGAAAAAACTGACAGAAGTAGCACGCAAGTATACATACGTATGAAAAGAGAGAAAGATGTTTGAAGTTAAAAAAAGAACAGAAAATTGATGACAAGGAAATAATTTAAATCATATTAAAAAACGTCTGTACTAAATAATGTTTAACTATGGTCAAAAATGAAATTTTGATATATTTTTGTTAATATTATTAAAAACTATAATTTAACGAGCTTAATGTTATACTCTCAGGAAATGAGAGATTTCGTATCCTAGTGCGAATGTCAACATTTTTAGACCACATTATTTAAAATCGCCAAAATTGATTTCCCACCCTTAAAATCACTCGGCATTCAAACACAGTACTAAACCAAACCAACTTATGATGCTCAAAATAAGCATATTTTCGTGCACTCAAATTGTGATTTCTGTTTCAAAGAATAAGAATTGTGAAATAATTACAATTTTTAAAATACGAAATATACTCGTCATAGAAGGGTCTCATGTTGTGTGCTGATGTTACTGGAAGGGAGTCCAATGTTTATTCATTATAAGCAGAATATAGGCATAAACGTAAGATATTTTTCAACACATTAATTTGGTATTTCCCGAACTTTCTTTACCAGGATGATAAAGGACTCTGAATTTCGGAAGATGCTGATGTTTGTTGCAGCTCATGTGGGAGCCCCGCTCCTCCTCGCCACGGACCGCGCCCACCGCGCAGCCGGGGGGCCGGTGATAGATTCGGCAGTTAGCGGCGCCATTGTGACGAGCGCGGCCGCGGGGGCGGGCGGGGCGGGCGGGGTGACGCCGTTGCCGACGCCGCCAGTTGTTATTATGGATGGCCGCGGCGCGCCTTACGTGCTTCGCCAATCTCGATGTCCTGATTCAATTTCCTCGCAGGAGGAGGAGGGGGCCGCGACGCTGACCCTTGCGGAACCCCGCGAGGGGCGCTGGCGACGGAGGGTGTTGCATCTCGGCCAGTTCATTACATCTAAGGCCTCGAGACGCCCTCGACCGGATTTCCGATCTTCCGGGCCACTGGCGCCGGCCTCTCCCCACCCCGCCCCCCTCCCCGCCCCGCCCCGTCCGCGCGCACTGGGACGCCGCGCCGCCTCACGACGCGGTGGGAGGAGCCGGGGGCGGCGGCGGCGGAGGCGCAGACCGAGTCCCCAAGTCGGTCGCCTGATTACAGGACGGTGACCGGTAGCCCTTCTGCGCCGCCCCTCGCCCCGCGCCCCGCGCCCCGCCCAGCCGCCCCCGCCGCCGAATAAACAGGACGAGAAGTGGCACCGGCTGCGCGCCTCCCCGCCCCCTCCCCTTCCCGCCCCCGCCGCCCCTCACGCTCGGCCGCCCGCCTTCATTAGTCGCACGCACGACTCGGCGGCGCGGCGGGCGCGGGGCGGGTGGGGCGAGAAGACGAAGGGAGGAAGAGGTGCGGCGGAGCGACAGCACAGCGAGCGCGGGGTGGGTTGGGGCTGGGAGGGCCGGGGACGCGGAGCGCGAGGGGACGGGGCAGGTCAGTGGGGGGCGGAGGCGGGGGCGAGAAGACGTAAGGGACGTGGGGACGGGGGCGATTGAGATGCGGGAGCGCCGCCTGCCACTCGGCCGGAAAGACCAGCTATTTGGATGGCCGTCCGGAGTCTATTTCTTTTGAATCAGGAGCCACTGGTGCACACCGCTGCTTGCTTAATCCCGTTGCCAGGCGCAAAGACAGTTGCTGCGAGACTGAATTGGATGTTTGGTGATAAAGTTAAAATGAAGCCAGAATTACAAATGTAATTTTGTCGTAGAATGGCAAACTGAATTAATTTTAAGCTAAATGAAATTGCAAAAATCGGTACTGCTGTAAGGTTTATCTAATGCTGTATCTTCACCAAATTATTGCACGTACGATACAGGGTTGCAAACCAAACGTCTCTTCGAATGCAATGTCTCGTTTACTTTTGGGAGCTAAAATTAGAAAAAGTAATTAAAAGGTTACATCTGACAGTATTTTTTACAAATTAATATTCATTTATCTCAATGTTTACAGAAAGAAGAAAATGTTACGATCATTTAATTGATATCCTTAAATTTCATTTTTTTCACAATAAAATAATTCTGATTTTGCTAATCATTTACCCTTGCTTACGAAGCATAAAAGTAAATGTCGCTTTTACAACTTACCAAAAATTAAAGTTCTCTGAGGATGCTTTATATTCCAATATACGAATATATTCAGTTGTCTACTAGAAGTTATTATATCATAATGACCTATTTTATTCACGGTAATAAGTACTATGAACGAGAATACATCAATAAGAACATGAAAAATAGAATATACAATGAGATCATTTTCCAACATCTCATCACATAGTTTTTCAGAGTACTTGGTCCATCACTGAGCAAGCTTTTCCATACTCTCAAGGATTTTCGGTTGAGCAACAAACCACGTATCCACCTCTTACTTCACCTATTGATAGCGGGCGAATCTACCTTTCAAATCGTCTTTAAGATTCTCAGAGATGTCATAATCAAACGTGTTGATATTACAACTGTATCTAGGATGATCTAAAGCCTCGAAATTCAGATTTAGAAGAGCTTGAAAGGTGAGGCGGCAATATGCATTGGTGTTTGACAAAGTTGCAATTGTAAGGAGTCATGCTATTACAATGAAATTTATGCCACAGATTAGGAATATCACAATATACAAATGATTAGAATTACAGAACTGTACCTACATTTCGATCTCGAGTATTTAGTATGGTGTGGAACCGCCACTCGGTGTAATCAGCTCAAGATGTCGTGGCGTAGATTCAAAGAGAGTCTCGATATGCTACTGGGGGACACTGCAACTCGGTGTCTATGCGTGACCACAAATCATTGACAGTGTCTGCAGAACTGCCACGTGCACCAGCGCCCAGAAAGCTCTCAATCAGATGATGATATTGGGCCCTCGGGCGTCTATGAGGCATACCGCAACATGCTGGCACGGTTCCACGTCGTTTGACGGCTCTACACCGACTGAGTGTGACGTAACACTGACCTGACCTATCACACTGTGCACATGGTGCTGCTAAGCAGGCAACTTCTTCTTTGTGTTTCAGTTCTCACAAACACGGGTGTAAAAAGGAAAATTGCCTTGCAGCAAAAGAACGTTTTTAGACAGAAGGTCTCAGCATCTTCATATTCAGAACCGTGATAAAGTGCATATTGTTTGGCACTTCATCAATAGTCACTGATCGGTTATTCAGAATCAGCACTCGGATATGCTCAGTGTCGGAAAAAACGGGAATGAACAGGTCGTCATGCTCCTTTTCCATCCTGCAAGCTTGTTCGACTGTTTTGAACGGTTCAGTCCACTGGCCCTTTGCCGGGGTAAAACATTGTGCTGAAAGCCATCTGCTAGGTGTTAGCTTCAGATCCACAAATCAAATTACTATAAGTATGTTTTCTTGTGCATTCGCAGCCATGATTACGTCACATGATAACTTGAAGTGAACGGTGTCACCTGAAGACCCACAAACCAGTCTACATGTAAATAGAACAAAATGGCATTTACTCATTGACTTGCTCTTGTAAATAATAACTCTCAAAATTATTTTCCCAATCCTTCAGGTACATTTTGTTAGTTCCCAAGAAGAGATTAATAGAACCTCGTACTTAATTCCAAATACCTGTTACATCTATAAAGATTTTGTTTTGAAAAAAACATTAAAGTAACAAAACAGATGCTCAGAAACTTTATTATGCATGTTTCGGTTTATAAAGCTAGTTCACAAGAACACGACAGTGCCTGTTTTTGTGCACAGGAGCGCTCATAATATTGTCTCAGTGTAAAGGAAAAAGCTTTCAGGTTTGAGTGTTCAGTGTGATGGAACGAACCCCGAATTTGCAGAATTGATGTTTAGTTAATTTATCAGAGTAGAATGTAAACAAATATTACCAAATGGTTTTTCTCAGCTTTCTGTCAGAATGGAATATTGCACTTTCACCTCCTTGGGCTCTACGAAAAATACTGATGATCATGAGCGTGATCATGAGCGTGGCCAAGATGTGTGCTTGGGGAGGACATAGTTTTATTAACATAAATGTTTCGTAAAAATTAAGATTAGTCAGAAAGTACATTTTGGATATTTGTAAAATATAGAGGCGAGATCAATCTACAAAATCAGTTTTACTGCGTATCTTCGCTGAATTGTTCATCGCAAAAACATTATATTGATCTCTCGCCAAAGAACATGACCGAAAGTAAGTTCTGATGACTTCGAAGCAGCGACAATATTGTCACTGTTCCCTTCAGAAGCAGGAAGAGGTTCGTGTAAGTCTTCAGAGTACATTTCCTGCACGCACACCAGAATGTGCTGCAATTGGACTTGTGCCCCAGGGATGGCAAAACCCATTGTTGCTTTTAAAACATCGATATTTTCACAATGAAACATCTACGTTTTATTCAGATCGATGTTTGATGATTGATGATTGATGATCGATGTTTGATGATTGATGTTCAGAAACATCGATGTTTTCAGAAACAACTCATCATGATATAAATAAAATTTTCAGTATGTATTTTTTGTGGATTGATCGCAATTCAGTCATTGGCAACTGGCACTGTGGTCGACCCCAGACGGGACGAAACCGTTTATTATTTATTTACCTTACTCGAATGTTGTTTACCTTTCTTGATTATTTGGTAATGTCGTTAAACTTCAAACTTTCAAATTCGACTTCATTGAACATTGATTACAAAATTAATATGACAGTTAAATTGAAGACAGAATGTACTTCAAACTAATATTCATGTGTTATATTTCACATTAGAACCATTATATTTTGAAATGTTTCATCAAATTTAAAATATCGATATTTTAACCATCGATATTTCTGTCCATGTTTTCATCGACATCGAAAAGTTGGATGATGTATAAAGCATCGATGTTTTGCTAACTTTTCTCTGCTTCCCTCGTGGTAACGCAATTTCTTAGGAGCTGCGCTTGCGGTCAGTGAATTCTTCTCCATACGCACGGGCGGGGGCAGTACGGAAAGAGAAGTAGAACAAGAAAATCACATTAAAACATTTTATCTAGATTCGTACTACGCATAGAAGATTACAATATGATTTTTACTTTCTCGCAACGGAGTGGAGAGAAAGTTATGTAATGCTGAGCGCAAAAGCGGCGATTGAAACTATTCAGGAAAGAAACGTTACAACAATGCCAGAAGGAACTTTGTTTGTACAAGCGTTGGTTCGGATTAAAGAACATGATTGAAGTGTGTTAGTAAGAGGAAAATTTCAATATTATATATAAGGAAAGGAATATGTGCAGGAAAAGTTCATTATATTGCATATTTATAACAATATATAACAATTCATCAATATTGATTAATACACAAGAAAAAAACAAAATAATTAGAATTTTATTGATTTTAGAAAGCAGAATAGTTGAAAAAAAGTTTGTGTTGCAAACAAACAATTTGGGACAGTTAATTCAAAGATGTTTTGTGTTTCTGTGAGATCCTCACGAATAATCTTCAAAGTGTATTTTTCTTGTTTTCTCTGGAACTGATAATTGTGTTTTAGCCATGAGTTGATCCGAAGCTTGTTACTACTATTCACCAGCAATCCCAGGATCTTTTGTCGGTAATTGCCGACATTTCAAATGTAAAACTGCAAATGAAATAAAAAATGTTTGTAATATACAGAATGTATTTTCTATCAGTATTCAAAAATGTCGTTGCTAAATAATATCGATTACATAAGAAGACATGTATTTAAAAAAATTTACGTGACTCTGCTGATGTAGGATACCCGGAGACGTTGAGGTTGACAATAACTCGTTACTGCACAAACGTAACAAGATCCCAAACCCCACAATTGAAAGGAATACATAAGTCGCTGATAAATTATTTTTAAAAATATTTCAACCATTTTCAAAAATATTTTGGTGTGGGTCTCACAGACTCCACCAGCACATTGAAAGGTTAGTAAAATTGAAACAAAATCCACCAGTAATGTAGTCATCAAATGATAATGGGTTCAAATGAAAGACAGTCCTGAATATTCAATGGGTTACAACGTATCTCTGGTCACAGGTTAGGCTCTGTCTACTTTAAATTCACAAGTAGACATTGGGATAATGCCATGACGCAGGCATATCAGAGATTTCGAGGGTACTATGTGTACAGCAAGAAAACTGGATTCACTGTTTTGAACAAACAAATGGGAGTAGACATGAAAGGGGCAAGTATTTGGCCGCCCCTCCTCCCACGCCGGAGCGCATGGTGGAGGGCGACATCTCCCGTGAAGGCGCGGAACTAAGTCGGGGCGCCGGAGCTGCCGGCGGCGTGGTCGGGGCCGGGCCGGGCCGGGCTGGGCCGTTGGTCGCAGCTGGCCAGCGAGGTGTTGCGCCGGCCGCCCGTTACAGTCAGTTGCAGCGGCCGGCGAGAGAAACATGGCGGCAATAACGCCCTCGGCGCCGGCCGGCGGACGCCTCGCCCGGCCCTACCCGGTCCTGCCCGGCCCGCCTCGGCCGGGGCGTCTTCAAGACGCAGATGTTAAATATGGCTCTCTCGCGGCCGCGCGGCGCCGCGCTCGCCCCGTTCCGACGCCTCCTCGAGAGCCGCCGCCCGCCCTCAGAGGGCGCTGGCGAGGGCGCCAACGTCCCGTCCTCCTTCGGATGTGTTCGCCAGTCGCGCTACACAGTGAATCCTCTAAGGTTCCTTCCTACCAACCCGTTTGTGATCTCAGTGCTGAAGGGTCGATCTCGAAGTTCTTAGGTGATTAGAAATGCAAGCAAAAATCTTTTTCTTTCAATTTTCTCGTCGTATGTATCAAAGGAAGGTAAAATTTGGTACTATTCATTTCCAGCTCTTTGTATTTTCGAAAATTGCAGAAAGCAAACATTTCAAAACTACAAAGTTGAAGATAGAAATTTTTGACTTAAACAACATCTGTTCTAAAAAATTCAGATCTTTCAAAAATGTTACGTAAATTGTTTTTTTAATGAGTCATTTTTGTGTAACTTATTCCCCAAGTTAATGAAATTGTGCATGTCGCCGTTGCTGGCAACGCTAGTCGCCTAGCGAGCGTAGCGCTTTGTAATCCATAAAACGCGCGTTATCTGTGACGTATGTTGCGATGCAGTGTCACACATATCAACGCGCATTCAAATTGTTGTTTGATCTGCGGAAATCGCTCTCTTAAGTGGAAGCAAAACATTTTAGCGCCTTACGCCTCCTTGCCTCTGCGGGGGTGATGATCCTGGAGGTCGCTAGTCCAGGTGCCTTTGTGCAGTTAACTTTGATCAATTATTCCATGCGGATGTCTTAAACACGAGACGCAGATCGCACCCCTGCTTCCCTTCCCCGGCCTGTTTGCCGAGTCGCTACGGTGGGAAATTAATCAATTATTACAAAATCTTTTAAGTACGGTTAAGTGAGAAATGGAGCCCTTTATGCATTGTTTATCTAGGTACAACCTCATCAGTTTGTGGCTGTGAACAGCATGGTTTTTCGCGTAACACACCGCGAGAGATGGCTTACGGCATTAACTGACGTCACTGACCCGGATGTCCTAGGTTCGAGTCCCACGATGACAAAAGTTTCGACACTAGCTTGTGAGCTAGGTCGAAACCAGTCTTTGTTAGGAGGAGAATTCTAGAGGCCGCCTGCTCTGATCGGTATTTTCCGTGGTTTTTCATACCAACTCCAGGTGAATGACGGAAGAGTACCCTAACAAACGGGCCAAGGGACAAGCGCGATCTTTCTTTCCTCTTTCTTGTCCTATCCTCACCCCTTATTTACACATACCCTAACATGCACTACACTACCGCGCATGCCGGTAGACCGGCCGAGAACGTAGAGCTTGTCCCGACTGAGGCGGCGCCCCCGTAGCTCGTGGGAGATTTCTGGCTGCAGAAAACCACGGTAGTCGTCGGTAGGTCAGCTCGGGATCTCGCCATCCAGCTGGAGACGATCACCGCCGCCTCCCGAGGAAAGATCCATGCACTTCACTTATGGGAATTATTACCTTAGTAGTCGAAGTACCCGGAATAACTGACAACCAACCAACCACCGTGTAACACTTCAACGCTTCCCTACCTCAAGTCCGCGAGTGCGAAGCGGATTTCGGGGCAAGCGAACGCCTCGCGAGCCGCTTCGCGCCGAGTGGTGCGTCTGCCAGCAAAGCAACCACCTCCACTTTGCGCACCGGACGCCATCGCCCGTGGAGGAAGCGCATCAACGAGCCACATTTTCCCTGCAACACGCGGCGCCTCTCGCAATCACCGATGCAAATCAATGTGTGCGCTCGCCGAAAACGACGGCAGGGCGGGGGGGGGGGGGCGAGACAATGGAGCGCGAGGAGGGCGTTGCAATGCGATTCGCGCGGCCTTCGCCTGCTTGCACGCCCGCGAGCGAATCTGAGGAAAATTTGCCACGTCATCAGGCCACTGCCAGTTCGCACGCGCTCGCTACTGGAGGCGGTGGTTCCTGAGCGATGAAAGCTTCGGAGCAGCCACGACCGTTTGCGCATGAGAACGGTGGTACCTTATGGTCTCTTTTCCGCGGCTTTGATGCGATGGAGAGACCATTTGGGGTGAATACCAGAATTCGAAAGATTAGAACGCGAAAGGATGTAGGTATTGTAATGGCTTAAAGGCCTTCGGCCTAGCCACATAGGATCAAGTAAGCTAATTTGTTTGTAATAATTACCTATTAAATAAAATAAAAATGAGAACGGTGAGAAAGGGAGGCGGATTTACGAAAAAAGTATTAAACATGTTAGTCTCCATTACAAATGGTAAATTTTATGTCATGTGACAAGTTTTCCTGGCTTCTGGGCTTAGCCGATCGGACTAGAATACCCAATATCGCGTTTTCAAAGCCTATCGAAGCTGTGAATTGGTAAGTGTGAAAAATCCTTCCTACGTCTTTATTCGGAGGGTAAGTAAAGTCAGCTCTCCCATGTTGTAAATTAACTGCCTATGAAAGATAAAGTCTAAAAGAAGCCTCTGAGCTAAACTCTAAGTGATATTTTCGTGGCTCGAGCGGTACCTTCTTTCGCTACTGGATGGCGTAGCGAAATTTGCATGGTTGGACAGAAGAATAGACCTGACGACCTGGGCCCAAACATGAAAAATACGGCTTCATTGATTTTGAATTGAAGGTCACAAAGCTTATGAATTGTTTCGTTACTTCTTTATTACTTTCTAGTCCTTAAGAAGTTACTTCTTAGGAAGAGAAAATTATGTAATGCTGCGGGAAAAAATGGCGAATTTTTGGCAGAAAAATGCTACTTGTATCAAGAAAAGAGTATAAATCCAGTTGGTAAATTTGGAGGGAAAATCCTCTAACAAGTAATGTAGCCATAATCCCTGTTCCGTGGGTCGTTGATACTGGAAAATCAATTGACGGCAATACGTCCGTCTGTCCGTCCGTCCGAACCAGAACACCGCTAGCTCCTAAATCATAAGTAGGATTTACCCCTGTGGATCTGGCTCGAGTAGAAGGTTTGAGGTTTTGAGAAAATCCTCTAACAAGTGGTGTAGTCAGAATCTCTGTTTTCTGGGTCCTTGAAACCGAAAAATCAAATGACGGCAAAACGACCTCTGAATTTATCAATAAAATTACACTTACGCACTACTGCATCATGTGAGTCAACTCCCCGGCAGTCACAAGCGGAGTGGCGGTGTCCCAGGGCAGAGTCTACTGCCTGAGAGCCCCGCTGTTAATCAGCGGCCGCAATGTCTACCAGGGCGTAATTAGAGAGCGCCGGGTTTGCTCAAGAAGCACACCTCCCATCCCGCAGGAATGTGTTTACAACGGCGCGCGGTGGCGTAATAAATTCCGGGAGTTGCAGTTTATTAAAATTTCATTTCACTCTTAAACATTTTCATCGCTCTCACACACCGGTCCCTTCTGTAGGTTCTGACTTGTCGCAGCGGTTCTGACCATTATGGTAGGGTAATTAAAAAAATAGAGTGAGGCATTAACTCTTCTGCCTGTCTGAACACAGTATTCATATGTTGTATATTCAGTGCGAATTATTTTTAATTTCCTAAATGCTTGAGCCGAAAATATCAATGTTCTAATAGAACGATTTAATTTATATTTTCAATTATTCACTTTTACATGGATGTAGTACATTAGAAATCCTGCAAGAAACCGGAACCTACATTTAGTGAGAAATAAAAGATTCGTAGAGATCTATATAACAAAATTATTTTTCTCTTCATCCAGCCAGCCTCCGGAAGAGGTGGCTGAAGGTATCCACTGATATACATTGCAAAGACTCTCAACAGGAGGACAGGATTTTCGACACTAGCTTATCAGCTAGGACGAACTCAGTCGCTGTCTCGAGGAGAATTCTAGCGGCCGGCTGCTCTGATTGGTAGTTTTCACCATCAACACCAGGCGAAGGCCGGAGCAGTACCCTCACAAACGGGCCACGGGTCACGTGTGATCTTTCCTTCCTCTGCCTGCTCCTACGCTCACCCCTTGCGTACACACATTTGCACCAACATGCACCACACTGACTCACTGATTGAAGCCTGTCGCGGCTGCGGCGATGCCCCGCTGGTGGGAGATACCTGGTTGAGGAAACCCCGCTCGCGGGCGGTAGGACGCCGCCGGATCTCGCCATCCAGCTGGGGAAGACCACCGTTGTCCCCCGAGAAAAAGCACGCTCTACTTACGGACCTTAGCAGTTGATTCGCCCAGAATCACTGTCAGTCAAGAAATCATTCTACCCAGCCTTCTTTTTCCGTATTATTTTGAATTCCAAAAACGTTTATAAAATCACCAGATTTTTTTGAAAATATAATTACGGAATATTACGGAATTACGGTGTATATGTTTGTTTTCTACTCTATTCTCAGACTCACTCTCGGCTTCCCTCGGCAAACGAAAGACAAACGAAGGTTTGTTGCACACTTACAAAATCACGGCTTCGATCGGGTTAGTACCCGAAAATTTGGCTATAAGTCTCCTATCCGCTACACCACCCGGTCCAGTGACATCACCAAAGTCGTGAAGATAAGGAGATATTATCTGGTGTGCTATTATTAGCAACAATTTAACAGTGAACATTAGTAGTAGATAGTTGGATAGTAGATTATTTAATATGGTTTATTGTTGTCCAAAAATAGGAAAAACTACTTGTAAAGTAAGGAGAAAAGTACAAATCGAGTATATGCTCATTTGTTTGACAACCAGTATCCTTACACCCGTCCTTTACTACACATGGATGAATGATCAAAATAGGTACAAAGAATGTTAACAACACTTGAAAAGTGTACATTTTCGCCCCTGATAAATTAAAAACTTGTTTGATCAGCAAATGAATTAGCAATTTATTTTCTGAAATTATTAAAAAAAGTATCCAATACTCACACCCCAATTAGCACAAAGACATCTCAACAAAACGTGCGCATAGTGAAGCTACGTTTAATGCCAAAAGCGAAATCACATGTCATATCAGTATTTGCTCAGTGAATCAAGGGAAATGAAACTAAAACGCTCATCGTCATTGACTCGGAAGCCGAAGTACGATGGTGGTTGCAGATTCGAATTTTGGAATTCTAGTATTCAAATGATAACTAACGCATTTATAACGGCAACATAAATATTACTTTCTTCTTTATGCTCAGTATATAGTAAAATTGTCATAATTGTATAGAAACGGTTATGCAGCAGAAAATATTATAATTGGTTCTCAAACTTGTGCATGATTTTCATAGTCTATGGAGTTCTGACAAGTTGTAAAATAAGGTAGATTTGTTACATGTGGATTTCTTGTTGCCAAATGTTGATCCTGAACTTGCCGAATATGACTACTGTGATGTGCGCTGCATAACAAATATGTTTTGCGTCAAAATGTGTGCCCAGCCTTAGGTAAATCCATTGTAACAAAACCTATTGATTTGTAAATATATTGTCACAGCTATGGAAGCATTGGAAGTTCAATGAAGAGAGTTCTACAGGAATCACTAAAATTTAATTTGCTTATTATTCGTGCATTGTTTCTGCAACCTGAAAGACTAGGTTGTAGAGAATATTTTTCCTTACGAAGTTATGCCTCATCTGAGGTTGAAAATAACATTCGCAAAATACCCGCAATGAGCATTAACGCAGCTTTAAAGCTGAATATTTGCAAAAATTCTGAAAGAGTAACATAATAAAGTTATTTTAATGTTTAATTCATTCACGTGGGTAATAAGAACATTTATATTAGTGGATGGTGTGAATTTCGCTCCATACGGGAAACGGGGGTGCGAAGGGAGAGACGGCCAGGTTTCTAACTTCTTCACTTTACGTATGAAAACACTCAGAAATCAGATAACAAAGAGCAAACACGTATTTTTTCTTCAGTGAGGCAGGCAATTTCAATAATTCGCCGTTCTTAGAGAAATGGCCTCTTTTTTGCTATCTTCTGTCAAAAGCAATACGTATGTTAGAATTTACATCGAGATTCAATGTCATGTACTTTAACAACACACCCGTCAAATTGCTCTGATAAACAAGATAACAAAAGACGAAACGGCGAAAACAACTGCATTCTAGAGTAAATAACTTCGAAATTATACTTGTATATGTGGAACCTTGCAACTTCTTAAACGTCAGCTTTCCTGTGCAGATGCACGTTCAAAATGCAATCAAATAAAGAATATGTCAATAATGCAAATGCAGTAAAGAATATGTCAAAAGTATTATAAAAGTTTATAGATTTTAACATATATATATATATATATATATATATATATATATATATATATATATATATATATATATATATATGCATTGTTTGTGTGGAATATCATCTTAAGGTATTTTATCGGAAGTGTAAGGTATTTCTATTTTATCTCCTCTTTCTTGCTCCAGTCTTTTTCAAAATATGTGACACCGTACTCTTTGCATCAAAACTTGTTTTATTTTATTTTCGAAATCTCTGAATCCAGCCGCGCGAGACACATTCTAGATGTACGCAGAATGAGCGAATAAATATTTCGTGCTTTCTGGGCCCGCCAAAAAGTTTGAATATTAAACCTATTTGTAGAATGCATGTGAAGTGATGGGTCTATTTGAAATCTCTTGTTGAGTCAATGTTTACATCTGATACAGGTGGACATCCCTAATCATTCATTTACTTACAGAAGCAGCGTGTTCTAACTAATAGCACAAACTATAAATAATGAATCGTTAATGAAAATGTGTGATAATGTTATACGTTTTACAGCTATGCTAATGAATGTAATTTACATAAATGTTGGGGGGCTTTGGGATTTCTTGGTAGGTAATCACACTTTGAGTTGTAACAAATCCCAGGTAACAGTTCATTGTCTGCTCAATTGTCGGTCATTGCGACAACGGACTCATCAAAGAAACCTCAAGGAGAGACCCTCGTTGTGAAGTGTATTTCTTTGTTTGCCGCGTCGAAGACCGCGCCACGTACCAGGACCCCGCTCCCAGCTCGCTGCAAGTGAAATTATCCGTCCGCATGACGCACTCGCTCGCTTGATTTATATTTCTTGCATTTAATTTAGTGCAGAATATGCCAGAGTAATTACACCAGCCCCTCCTCCGCCCCGGAGGTGCTGCAGTCTGGAGGGCTCCGCTAAGCGCGCCCCGAGTTGCTCCACTGCTCCATCTCGTTAAAGCGTTAAACATCTCGGTCATGGCCCTCACTCTTCCCCCCCCCCCCTTCGACGCTGCACGTCCTTTCCCCTCATCTCCCTCGGGCGTTTCCCTTCTGTGCGTCGCAATCCATTCAACGCAGCCCACTTTATCACGTTCTTTCCCCTTCTTCGTCGCCTGACTGCTCTCCTCATTTCTACAAACGTTTTCGTGTTCCACCTTGTACTGGCGTTCGCTTCGCCTCCGTACACCCCCAACTGTGCACTTACATCGTCTGACTGTCTGCTGCATTTCTTTTCCAACAAGCCTTTCTGCCATTTTACCTTGAGGTAACTTTTAGCGTTCATTGTGTTTTGCCATCACCGCTTCTCTTCGTCTTAAATACTTCGTCGTAACTTTCGTCATTTCTCTCGTCTCTCACTCTCTTCTTCTCCTCTCTCTTTCTCTCCGTTCCGCTCGCGTCGTTCCCCTCCGTGATATCCTCCGCGCCTCCCGCCCTCTTCAAGTACTTGCGCTGAAGGAACTTGCCGGGTAATTTCATAATTTACACAAAACTTCAGGTTAACTGAGTGCGCTCGCGCGCCCGTGGGTGCAAGGACTGGTTTTGCACCGCGCCTCCCGCCCCGCAATCCGACGCCCATGGAGAGAGATATACTGCGAACCCTGGAGAGCTACCTGTCGTTAAGGGGTCTGATTTATGGAATTAAATCGATTGAAAATGTTATTAAAATGTGCAGACTTTATTCAAATACATAAATGTTTATTTAAATCGCAGCTTAGCAGATAACTGATCTATCTCTTTTCCACTGGTAGAGCAACCAAGGCAAACATAGGCAGATTGTGTCAGACATCCTTTCCAGATTTTTGCACCATCTTTCTTTGTTTCTTATCGTTTTATTCAGCAATGATAAAAATTAAATTCCTGGCTTATATCACGTTGATTTTTGTATGTACAATGGTATGACCAATAGAACTCCTTTGTTTCTGCTGGGTGCTTTCTTGATTTGCTTTTTTCTACTATACGAACTACTACAAGAACAAGATTTATCCACTTTTTGGATACAAAGGTTTGGAAATATGTTTAATTTAAAAAAATGATAATTTTCCAGAATATGATTAGTTTTCTAGGGTTCACTAGAACATAATGTTTCGTTCATCCGACATATTTTTCTTAATGCCCCCTCTCTCTCTCCTTAAAATTGAAGTCTAAAATTTTGTCTTCGGCGCATCGGGACTGAAGGACAGATACTCGCACCCCTCGTGCAGTCGAAGATCGTTAATTTTCGAACGTGAATGTTTCTGAAGTCTCCAAAGAAGTGTACTTTGAATTTTGACGCGCTATTCAATTTCCCGCAAATACACCGCAGACATATATATTCCCTTTCATTCATTCCAAATTCAATCTAGAAATCTTTGAAAGTCTGCAGAGACAGTGAATAGGCGCCGAATCCTTTTCGATATCCTTCGCGCCGCGACGCGAGGTTGGAGCGGCGGCGCGCGTCGCCTGTGAGCGGAAATGGCGTCGCGCCACTAGCGCCCCGTGCGGTGGCGCTGACAGCTACGGGGCGGGCGGCGCGGCGGCTGTTTGGAGCACCTGTGCACCTGTGCGTTATTTCCGGGGGAAGAGTCTGAACCGAAGCGATTTCCTCTGACCCTCGCCGAGAAAAAAAACCGAAAACGAACAGGGAAATAAATATTCTTGGAATGATTCTTTCCGCCCCGAAGAATCGGGTGGAAAAATGTACGATATAAAAAACGGAGATTGATTCAAAACGATACTAGTGGTGGTACAACAACACATATTTTCTTACGATATTTGAAACGGCACCGCAGTATTATATTAGTGCATGAACCTGCGAAATGGTTTTCAACCAGCGTATACTTTTTTTCTGCGTCGAACCAGCGAAACGTTTTCGAACTCTCGTCAAACGAGCAAACTCGCCATGCATTTTACCGTTACTCCACGCTGTTGCTCTGATGATTTACTTAGGACTGCACTGAAAAATCGAATTCTCTCTCATTATTTTCAGCAAACAATTTGCCAAAATTCAGAGAGTTCAATAAAAATGAGACCTGCGCCATTTTTTAACCGTGTATTGTTTTATCTTTGGAAAAATTTAAGCAAAAAATTCGAGCGGTTTTTAAGAAAATATTGTTTTAATTTACATTAATTTACACCAGAAATTAGGCAAAGACTACTCTTTTTTTCTAAGAATTGTACTTTTCCATTTGACGGTATGATGCTTTAGCACCTATTTCATTTAAAACAAAAATCGCTACCTTCAATATCGTACTTTTGCAATGTTACTTTTTGCAATTTTCGAAAATACCAAGTGATCGACTCAAATACGACCAGTACTATATTGTACACCATTTTTAATACATACGAGGAGAAATTTTAAAGAAAAACATTGGATCCGTTTTTGAGAAAATAAGACTATTTATAAACAAGAAATTGTATGTTTATTGTATGAAATGAACATAATAAGTATACATATACTACTGTTGTTTTTTCATATGTGGATACTCTTTGATATTTTATCAATTGTTTGATAATTTAATTTTTTTCCATTTCTCAATTATTGATCATAGCTCAAATAGATTACCAGTAGATGGCAGGGATGTGAAGTTCAACTGTATTAGTGAAAGTAGAAGGTTTCAACACACAGACTCATTGAAAGTCATCATTATATACCTATTAATTTAATAATAATGTGGTTTCCCTATGTTTGTTGCAGATCTGCAGTTGCATAAGTACGAGTATTGTACTTCAATTGAAAGACCATCCAGTGATTGTAAGTTGTCAGCAGACTCTATTTGTTACGTTTGTGGACATTGCATAGGTGCTAAACAAGTGAAATAGAAACTCATGCTAGACATAAAGTTGTGTGAGATATCTTGCTTATTTCACGGCAAATGTTCAATACCAAGATGTTTCATGGTATAAGGAGTTTGTGTGATTATACTATATGTATGAAAATCTTTGTTTTTGTACTGATGTTCATGGTCTCTTTGGAGGCATTGAGTCTCCTCATGCACCAGAGAAATGGCGACTTTTTATCGATAGTTCAGCCACAAGGCTGAAAACTATCGCAAAGGAAACAAATTTTCTTCAGCTTCAGTGGCTTTTTCAGTTCATAAGAAAGAGACAATGTCAGGCTACTCTTGTAAAAAAAGAACAATGTTTCAATTGAGACATTTGTGTTGATTATAAAATGTTAGGATTTCTTCTTGGGCATCAAGGAGGATACTACAAATATTTTTGTTTCCTCTGGTTGTGGGCAGCAGGGCAAATTATCAAATTAATCTCGAAAAGAATAGTTAACCAGATCAGAATTTGTTCCGGGACAAACAACAGATGTGTTCAGGAAGAATATTCTGTTACAACCACTTCGTATTCAACTTCGACTGGTGAAACAATTTGTTAAAACATTGGATAGCAACAGGGTGGCTTTCAGTCATGTCAGACTAATTTTTCCAAGTTATCAGAAGCAAATGTGAATGGTGAAATATTTACCCGGCCTGAAATTCTTCTGATGTCCCTTAGCGTCCCCACAAATGTGGTAGTGTAGTGAATGTGTATGTAAGTATAAGTGGCGTAAGAGGTGAGGATAGGACAAGGAAGGGGAAGGAAAGATTGCGCGCGGTCCGTGGTCCGTTTGTTAGGGTACCGCCTCGGCATTCGCCTGGTAACGGATCTGGAAAACTACTGAAAACTACCGATCAGAGCAGCCAAACACTATAATACCACAGAGTGGCTGAATTCAACGTAGCTATCTAGCTACTGCCATCGGGTTTCGAACCCTGGGCCCTCCCGCGCAGAGCCACTGCAGAGGCGATGCGTGCGGGGCGTGCGCCGTGGGGCGAGCGTGTCTTCGCGTGCGCGGGCGTGCGCGTACTTCCTTCGACGAGTGTCGCGAGATGTAAATTCTGTTGTTTGTTGTCCGTATACATATGAATGCGAAGTGTGCAGGCGCGCGTGAATTTTTGCACGCGAGTGTGCGTGAGCGCGCGGCTGTGCTCATTAGAGGCGAGTGTTTCCATTGCCATGAGCGCGCGAACCCGGTTTGCATTTCTACAAAGTGGAAAATAAACGCGCGTGATATTAACCTAGAGGCACATTCCGACTGTTTTCTCATAAACAATAATTTTTAATTCCTTGTCTTCCCACAAATACGGCTTTACTAATAAAAGAACGTAAAAAAAGACGAAGGAAAATATATCCAAATTCATCGTGACCTCATTTTAGTTGTTTGGTAATTTAACACGTCGGAAAAAATAACTCTGGCACACACAAATATATATTTAAAGCTGTAACTTTAAGTTAATACACTTATGTTTTTGTTTAATTAAATATTGTCCACGTTGTGATAATTAATAAATAATTACCAATAAAACTAAATATTTAATATATTACATCGACAAAGAAAATAAAATTGCAAGAAAATGAAGACGGGATGTGTCTAAGATAGTACCTGGAAATTAACCACATTTTTTACAGAAAATATACTTATACAAAAAGTTACTTTTGTGTTGTGTATTTTTGAATTAAAATTTAATTTACAGACAATATTGTACTGAAATTACATTTCTCGGGACATTAACTTAAGGGAAGCACAACTCAAAAGAAATCGTTGTTATTTGAATGATTTAGAAACTCACCATAAGATTCCAAATTGACGAAATGTTTATATTTCTAGGAAAACGTAAACATTCCGTGTACAATTAGAGCTCTGTGCATCAGCAATGAACCACTGTTCTATGTAGAATTTTGTTACAGGATCAGCTCATCTCTCTGCGATGAGCCGTATTCAGATTGCCACTACAGAAATGTTACATCACTCCCTAACAGAACAGTAAAATCGTTACCTGTGAAGAGTCGAGCGCATGGAGGCAATCTGGAACGCTTTTAAGTGTGTTTTATATAACACATTTCAAACGGTTGTGCCGTGCAGGAACATAAATATTACACATCCAAAACTTGACAACGCAAAAATTCAACCATTGAAGAGAAAACTGAAGAATCGACATCGTAGAAAAATCACGTGAAACATTTCCGAGCTTGTTTACCAATATCTTGAAAGGAGAAGAGGAAATTCTTATTTTTAGACCGGCTTCGGTGGCTCGAGGCCTCAACTGAGGTCTCTGTAGAGCCTCTGACCTGGAGGTCCCAGGGTTCCTCTCCGAGAATCCCCTGCCAGGATTTTCGACGCTCTACGCTCTAGACGCTCTAGTAGCCGGCTGCTCTGATCGGTATTTTTAGGTGGTTTCTTCGATCAACGCCAGGCGAATGCCGGAGCAGTACCCTAGCAAATGGGCCGCGGTCCGCTCACCGCGGGCGATCTTTCTTTCCTATGTCTTGTCCTATCCTCACCCCGTAAGTACACATATTTATACTGACATGCACTACACTATCACACTTGTCTGGAAAGCAGTCGGGAGCTTAGAGCTGGTCGAGGCTGGAGCGGAGCCCCGCTGGTGGCAGAGAAGTGTTTGGGAAAGACTTGCTAGACGGCGGTGGATCTGCGCCGGATCTCGCCTCAAAAGGAGATCGCCTCTGTCACCTCCCATAAAACATGCACTATATTTAGGGGCTAATGCATTTAATAGTTGACACGCCGAAGCGGTTGCTGTGACGATGTATCTACATCCAACTTGATAGACCAAGGTACTTTGATGGAAGGGATTAGAAGCACAAAATTCAGTACAGATCACAGAGACCAGATGTTGGAAATGTTCCTTTCCAAATAGATCAATAACGAGCTGGAATAAGTTTTCTGCGACAGCCTTGCAACTCTTTCTTATAAGAGATTTCGGTTGTAGATATCTGTCCGAAATGTATAACCGACATACACTTTATATAGATACATATTTCTAAACGTCCGAGATGTATAACCGACATACACTTTATATAGATACATATGTCTAAACGGGTCTATACAGGTGGCGTTGATTAAATCCCGTATCTCATAAGTAATTTCAGCTGAACGACGCCATAATTTCTTCGACGAGAATGGCAACACTGTGCCGGAACATGTGAATTACGCGGCTAAACTGTCTATAGTCATTCTATTTTGAACATTAAAAATGAAGTTTTATATCCGTATTACTGTATTTTTAACAATAAACTTGCAAACGTTAACAATAAATAATAATAAATTTGCTTCGTTCGCGTGCAAATACGGTGGAGTAATCAAATGTAATTGTGAAAGATTTTGTGGTAAGTAATTGAGAATTATTTAATATTCGGATTAGAGAATAACGCTGAAGGACAGCTTACAGGTGATCTCTTATGTGAGTTTTGTGAATATTAGCAAAAACGTGTACAAAACGTAGCTGTACTAAATTCTAACTATTCCCATCATCCATACCTGCAAGTACTTTTTCCTACCATGACAATTTTGCAATATTACCCGTTGATAGCAGCGTTTCCAGGCGATGCGCTCTTTGAACTAGCGCGCTGGAAGGGCGTCCTGCCCTATGACTATGTGAATTGCATGTCGAAATTGGAAGAAACTGCTTTGCCCCACGAGAAGGTTTTTTCAGCTCACAAACACACCGATCTCGGTCCCGGAGTGCGCACACGCGCTGGCCGAGTGGGAGACTTCCTCCATGCAAAAGTTGGGCGAATATGTCGGACCTCCCATCGAAATTGATTCAACATATTTCGTGTGGCGTTAGCTGCATGGGGTCTTGCATTCCCATGCAAAGCGTAATGCCTCTTGTCAACATCGTGACGTGTCGACACACGTGGCTCAATGGGAGATGGATCTCTGCTGGAGTTTGTTTCTAAGTTTGCAAAAATAGGATTATTGTGCATGAACCTCGCAGTTGGCGGGAGGTCGGCACAATCGGAGCAGCCATTTTATCGTATCACAGTGCAGTAACCGCTGCCTTTATCAGGCTAAAACTGCACTGCATTCATTCCACATACCTCTTCTCTACTCTTGAGCATGCGAATTTCTAACTGATTACCCATGGAATCTCTAGAAAAGGTCAAAAGTTACTTTGTGGATGCACCTCGTATAGTTATTCGTCAATTATAGGTTTTCACTTTAAAAAAGGCAAATAACTAAAGTATTGGTATTTTAGTAAGGCTCTGTGGACATTAACTTCACAGAACAATGCTCACGTTTCTCGGCTAGGACCTCTGTTTACACAAGTCTCAGAATATCTGAGAAAGAAGGCTGTTCTGTTGGCCCAGAAGTGTCAGTTGTTTATAAATATACTTAATCATTGAATTCCGTCAGAACACTTCCATTCGTTTCTCTAAGCGTGCTTATTCTATTCATAAGCGAGATGTGCCTCGGAGTTGCAGTATGCCCCGACCTCACAACACGTCGAATCATTGACGCTTCATATTTCGAGCAGCCACTCCGGCGGCCAGCGAGCTGCCTACGTGCTCTGGTGAACAAATTATTTCTACTTTCTTGCTACCTCTACCGCGGTGTACAGAAAGTTGTATAATGCAGCGACAAAACACGGCAAATTTTCTGCAGAAAAACCCTTATTTCAGGGCCCTGGTAACGAAAAAGACGATAAATGCGGCTGCTAAATATAGAAAACAAATCCTTTAACACATGGTTTAGCCAGAATCCAAGTTTTGTGAGTTCTTTATATCGAATAGTCTATTGTCAGCAAAATGTCAGTCCGTCCGTCTGTCTGTTTGTCTCTGTCTCTCTATCTCTCTGTCTCTGTCTCTGTCTGTCTGTCTGTCTGTCTGTCTGTCTGTCTGTTTGTCCGTCCGTCCGTCCGTCTGTCTGTGAACAACTCTAGTAGCTAACCCTTCAGCCGCTTTTCTCCAAAATTGATATTCCCCCGTTAATCTGGTTGACGTCGGGGTCTCGCATTTGAATTCTATATTTTAATATTAGGAGGTACTTTACATGAAGGCCCTGGGATATTTTTAAAATTAAACTCCATCGTTTTTAATTAAATTCTGTTGTTTGATCGTGTAAATAATGTTTAAGAGAATGGTGTAGGTCTCTATTCGTTGAGAATTTATTTTTGGAAAATTGCAAAATTTAAAAAAATGTTTTCGGCGTCTTCCTACAACTAAATTTTTGAAGATAGATTGTTTGCTTTAATATCATGCTTAAAGATTTGTCATGTAATGTCTATTTTTCGAAAATATGAGTATTTTTCGCTTCATTTTGCGTAAAATATAGGCCACTTTTATTTTTATTTAAACATTTTTTTCTCAAAAACGGCTCGATAGCTTCCGATTAAATTTTGTTGTTGGACAGTCTGAAAAACACTGAAGGGAATGGTGCAAGTCTCATTTTCGTTGAGAACAGATTTTTTGGAAAATTACAAAAAATAAATTTTTTCCGCATCTTCCTAAAACTACAATAATGAAGACTAAAGTTCTTCTTCATGAAACGCGTTCATGAAAAATAGTTCTAAAAATAATGTAATGTTCAGTTTTCAGAAATCATTAGTATTTTGTGCGAAATTTTGTGACTAACCTAGTCCATTTTTATTGTCTTTAATTTTTTTTAATGGCACAAATTTGTGTTATTATATTTGTTCTTTGTATAGTATAAAGGACGCTTCAAAGAATGACGCTGGTGTCATGTTTGTTGAAATGCCTGATTTTTTTAAATATAAAAAATAAACCTTTTTCGGCGTCTTTCTACAACTATAATTGTGAAAATATGTGTATTTTTGAAAAAAATGGGTGACAAACTTTGTCGCCTGCTCGAAAAAATCTGCACGTCATGAACGTAATATAATATCTGATTCCAGGCTGTTGGATGCTACGTTAGTTACAATTTGTATATTATTTCATATTTCTTTGTTAGTTTCCTACTTTCGTTCTTTTGTTACGTTTACAACTTAATTTTTCAGTTCTTTAAAACCTATTTGAAATATATAAAATAAAAATGTCAGGAAATTTCCGATTGAAATGCAACAATGACATTGGGCGACGCGATTCGGAAGCTTAATTTCTGTAATTTCGACTCATTGTGACATGATTTAGCTGTATGAAAAGCAGATATAATTGTCAAATTTGTGGTGATATTTGCTGAAAATATAGAATTTTCGCACCAAATGTTCATAGATTCCTGAGGTGTTTTACAAAAATGACTGACGTGTGTTAATTCGGTCATAAATCGTGGTGAAAATAGTATTACATAACCATTACTAAAGGCGAGAAAGTGCGTACTGTTTTAGAACGACTAGTTTAGGTATTGAAATAATTATTTGTACTTAATTTTACAAAAATGCGAGTTGTGAGGAGAGAGCGTTCAATTTATTTACAATTATGAGTTTTGTATTAATCTGAATGGAAAACTCTGACTTCATGAAAAGCAAAATTTTTGAACTAGAATAAAATATTCATTTGTTAAAGCCAATAAAAGTATAAAAGCGCTGAACTTAATTAGGTGTTTTATTAATAACTATTGTTATTAACACCGTTATTATAAAAGTGCATATTATTAATTAATTCTTTATTAATCCAACAATTATTGACATTTTCTCTCTCTCTCTCTTGTGAAAAGGGTTGGGACTGTCCACCAGAGCAAGGTGACAATATTTGCTTAAATTCTTGTTTTAATACGGAGTTACATCGTGTGGATGACGGTAGAAATACAACGCTGTGTATATTATTCTTTCCTCTTTGCGTTTCATACGCCTCGTTTCATTATGCATAAGGCAATTATGAAAATAGTTTGCAAAAGAATTACGACCGGATTTTACGACTCCGCAAACATCGAAGCATTGGACAGGCGCAGCGCGCGCCGGCGCTCGCAATCCCACGCGGAGGCCGGGTGGGAGGGGGGTGGGGGTGGGGGGAGTGGAGGGCCCGCGAGAGCAAACACTGCGGTTCGAACCCCAGCGCGGCAACGGCAGCGCGACGACGAAGAGCAGACCAGAGCCGGGCCGGGCCGAGCGAAGCAGAGCGATGAGTCAGCAACGCGTTTCCTGAGAGCTGTTCCGCGCCGCGCCGCACCGCACCGCGCCGCGCCGCTCTGGTCGCCGCCCGCCAAGTAATGGAGTTAGCGCCTCAGAGACATAAGCCCGCCTCCGACAACTTCATCGGCCGCCGCCACTAAATCGCATAATTAATCCGCAGCCGCCTCCGCCGCACAATGCTACACGGCCCCTCCCGAGTCCCGCCCGCCCGCCCTCCGGCATCGCCCTTCGCCTGCCCCCCCCCCCCGCCCACAGCCCTCCACCCGCCGCCCGCGCGCGCTCGCAAACTTTGATGTGTGTTGGTTTAGGACCCCGCCGGGTCGACGCGTCAGCAATCAGATTTAGCGGGGGCGGGGGCGGCAGCGGGGGCGGCGCCGGGGGCGGGGCGAGGTCGGGGCGAGGCGTGCCCTCCAGGTGCACCCGCGAGCCCCCTTGTCCACTTAATTTCCGGCGGTGGCATCTCTCCTCGAATAACACCGCGTAATTTTTTGTTATCTCAAATTGCCTGCCTGGTTATTCATTACTTTTATGGACGTATAATAATCAAAGATAGTACAATGCTTAAACAGAAAGAATTGGTACTGAAACGTTTTGTATTTAAATTACACGGGATACGATCAAAGGATCAGAGATATATTTCTGATAACAAAATTAAAATGCATTCCATTAGATTCGAAATACGTACTTCTAGTTTTTTATGACTGCAATTCCTTTTTTTACCCTCAGAATAATAAAAAGTATTTTGTGATAGCCTCCACATTACAAAATTTAATAATCGTATTTAAAATGTTTTATTTGTTATTAAACTAGTCATGATACAACAATCACTATTTTTTAGCATTGTTTGTAACAGACAACTTCTGAAGAGGAGCTCTCCGATAAACAGTTTCATTTAACTAACGAACGCCTCTGCGCGTTCTCTAACCCGCAAAACCCTTTGCTCCCTCTTGGAATGGAACTCGAACGCATGGGTGCCAGCGGCCAATGCTCTTGGCCTTGCATCGAAAAACAGAGAAGGAATTTTTTTTTCAAATCCACCGTCTTTGAGGCGATAGACCTCGTTTGTAAACAACAGTGATTTTTATATTTACATTTAAAATGTTACGATTTGATTGAATATGTAAAAAGTTATTTTAGTAAAAGAGAGTACTTGAAATTATTTAAATAACAGTTGTGTCGAATAGATAGATAAATTATAAAAGAGTAGATACGGATCGAAAAAGGTTAAATTCTGCTTGGAATTTTCAGAGTTTTTAATTCATATAGATCTGTCACATCAAAAAGGATACATTGATCAATAAATTTAAAGTAAAACAATTGTACTACAACACACATTATTTCTCGCACTATTTGTAACGGATACGCAATATCATAAAACTATATGAAACTGCAAAAGTACTTCCAATAGCAACAATTTTTTTTTCTCGGCGTTTGAATTTAAACTCAGGTCTTTAGTTAGCACGTCAGTCCAGTTGCCCATACGTCACTAGCATCACTAAAAATCTATACCTCCCCGAGGCTTAAAAAAGTTGAGTACTTTAATTAAAAAGTTTCAAAAAATGGTCGATCCAGCCATTCTTGCATCGAAAACATTGAAAACGAGAGAGTTGTACAATGTATTGCATTTTACTAATATATTTCACTTCATTTATTACATTTTAGGCTCCATATTTTGTCTTTCATTTTTTTACAGAGATAAAGGGAGAGAGCAAGAAAGAGAGAGAGTGTGTGTTTGTGCTTGTGTGTGTGTGTGTGAGAGAGAGAGAGAGAGAGAGAGAGATAGCGAACAAGAACGGTTAAAAGTTGGCGAAAGTCTTTTTTTCCATCAGATTCTACAGATTTTAAAAAAATATCAAAAGATGGAAATAATGCGAGAAAGTATGTGCTGTTGTAGTCCAGTAGTTCATTTCTGCAACTAAATTTTTCAAATAAAATCCAAATTCGTCCTGAAAATTCCCTCCAAATGATGTGTAAGTGGATTTTTCTCTTTCTCTATTCGATGCAAATTCAATCCTGCTACCTTTTCGATGCAAATTCAATCTATTTCTCTATATTCAATACAAAGAAAATTAATGAGTTAATACACATTAGGACTCATTTTTATTTGTGATTAATTATTCATATTTTTGCGTGCTTAACGTACGTAACTAGGAAGTCGTTACAGTTAATAAATAATGAAAAATAAGCAAACATGTTATTATTCCAAATGCAATGTTGCTGTAGTGATTTAACAAATGAAACAATTGTGCGATAATTGTTGATATTCAATTATAAAAAGCATTAATGAAGAGCTGAAGCGTATTCTGTTTCATATGTTTGGCTACAGCGTTCTGAGAATTGCCGAAAAAGCCTTGCAGTGTTTTCCAATTTAAAGAAAGAGCTGAGTTTGCTCGCCCGATATGGTTCGCAGCCCATTGCGCTCTTTGCTAAGAGCTACTTCTCTTTCATCACTACCGGAAGTGACATGTAAGTCAGCCGCAGACCGCTGAGACTTCATAATATAATGGATTATCCCACCAGGTTTCGGGAACATCTTCCAGAAAATCGCTGTAAAGAGCTTTGTCACTGAGGAAAGAATTTCTTTTACTAGAATTCCAGGATCAGAAAGAGTGATTCGCTAGTTCGGGTGGTCCGAAAGTGATTAGTTGACTACTCAGTGACATATTAAAAGATTTCACACTTGACATTATTGGGTCTGGTTAGTACAAAGTCGTCAATGGTTCTAGAATGGTGAGATATTTAATTACATTTGACAAAACGATTGGATTCGTTTGAACAATGATATTTGTGGAGCAAATGAGTGGCTAAAACATTTAGAAAATATTTTTTCCATGGTTTTGTGAATATAGTAGCAATAATCTAAATAGAACAATTTACGATCAAGTGTTGCTTTAAAAAGCTTACCAATGTTTTATCCATTTGTCCAGTAGAATTATAAATGGAAGCCTTAATACCTTTCATATTCCATTACGCCATTGCTTCAATAATATCATAATCATATTGCGTCCCATTTTGACAGTTCAGGCATGTAAAGAAGGGTGAACACATCCACCTTTGAACCAAGAATTGGAAATAAGTTGACTTGCTTCCTATTTATCTGACCTCACTTTTACATCCCAATGAATAAGCCTGTAAGCTTTGGAACTCAGCTATTAACTCTTACAATTTCACCGCTAGATTCTTCATACGATACTGTCAAAGGATGAACGATTCAAATAGAACTAATGAATACATTGAAGGTGAAATCTATGCAGTAGCTGTGAGCACCGCATGTGTGAAGACACTGCTTTTGCCTATGTGGGCCGCTATTTGCGCTCTCACGAGAGAACAGCACTTCCGAAACAAAAGAGGCAGCACTTCCGCGTCTCTCTAGCGCGGAGGTGGTGCTGCGAGATGGCGACGGCGTTGTTGGAGGGAGATCATTTGAATCCTTCCCACAGGAGGTTTTCTCTCCACTGGAGAAGATACCAGCTCCAGTACAGACATCTAATCAAGGTTTTTCTTTTAAAATATTCGCTTCTTTTTACCCTTTTTTATTTTGCTAATCTTTCTTCCTTATTTCTGTTTTTTTTATATAAAGTTTGTTTTCAAGTCCAATGATACTTCAACATAGTATGTTGATGTTGTTCAGAAGTAAGAAATCCTACTGAATGCCTAGGACATAGACGGAGACAATATCAAACAAATTATCGTATTCTGATTTGAAGACCTCTTTCATTTGCTCTTCAATATCAGCCTGTTTTCATTTTTTCCAATATTCTCACAAGTTATTATTAGATCTTACAATTTTACATCACGAACAGAAATTTTCTCCTGCTTCCAAAGGATCAACAGTTTTACAAAGGTTTTTTTTGCCTCATGCTTTATGGTTTTACTATCCTTTACAATAAGAATGTTAACCACCAGAACATCACAGGGATTGAAGTACGATTAGAACTGGTGAACGCGTTGATTAACAGCACCCGCCTACTAGAATTGTTTTCTACTTATTACAGATACTATGACCAATCTATAATTTGCGAACTAGTAGTTCTACAACAGCTTACAACTTTCTCGCATTAGCGCATTATTGCTTTCGCAAAAGTGTTTCGAAACAGTAATATTTCCAACAGTAGAATTCCAACTCGGATCCTTAGCTTTGGCACGCCATTTGCTTTACCTCTTCTCCAGCCTCAGAGGACAAACAACCATCTCGCAAGCATACGTTTCTGTATTAAAAAATATACAAAAATTTCGGCTTTCTGAGAATTACATTAAAACTTTCTTCATTTTTAGCGAAATCATGTTTGTTTTCTTAAAAATTGAAAACCTGTACATGACCTTCCTTCAAAGATTTAATTTTGAAGAATATATTTCACTATGCAAAGTAGGGATTAGAAATGTGTATTAATGTAATATTTGTATAAATTGTATATGTATATGTATAAATTTCATATTTTGTAACTTGCAATATCCAAAACTCTAGAATTTGTTGCTGAGCCATTTTTATAGGTAAACTTTCCTCTATCCGAGAAAATGTTAAAGAAAAACATTGGTTATGTTTATGTGAAAATCTTTTTCTTAAATTGTCTTTATTTGCGCGAAATTAAGGGAACACTACTCGTATTTTGAAAATGTTGTACCTGGTATTATCGAAAGGCCTAATTTTGAAAAACAGATTTCTTTATCACAAAAATCTCTGAAAAAGTGCTACTTTCCGCTGTGACATCATTTTAGATTATCAGTACTACACAGATACATAGTAGGCGAGACAGAAAGAAGAACAAAACGTTAATTTTCATGCTTTTGTTTATTGCTTACGTGATGTAGAAAGAGAATTGTAATAATGCAGAGAAAAAGCTTGATTTTTCGACAGCTAAACTAGTTTTCTAGGAGCCTAAAACCGAAAATGTAGAAAATATTCTTGTTCCTATAATTAGAAATAAGAATAAGTCTTTTTCTAATACATTGTAGTAGAGCAAAACACTGTTTACTTAAAAAAATCTCTAGGTCTCATTTTCGTTGCAAAAGTGAGAAATAATTCCAGAAAATATGTGCTATTGTAGCATCACTAGTTATGTTGGAAGATTGGAAATAAACCAAATATCTTTCGCAATGATTCGCAACATCACTACTTCCGGTGTCATTATTTCGACTTTCTATTAAGAATTATTTTATTAACACGGGAGTGGTTGCGTGGGAGAACTATCTTAGGGAACCCCAGGAATTCACTTTTTATGTACAGTTGGATTTGAGAATATTGAATAGTCTAGTAGTTTTCAGTATCTTTCCCCTAATCCCGATTCAGCAAAAACCATAACTCGTCAGGCGTCAGGATTGCAGGCGTCTGGCGGTTTCTCCTCTCCGGCCGCAAAGCTTCCGCGTGTTGACGAGCCGAGCCGTGCGGAGCATCGCCCGTGGACGCCTCGCGATAACCTTCTTCCTGTGACGCAATCCGCTTTCACGGAGATAAAACGTTATTGATACTTCCCGGAATCGCGACACAAGAATTGGAGATCAAAGTTTACTTCGTATTCGCCCTTGGTTTGTACTGAGATCTCTAGTAACAGAATATCTACGAGAGTTGATATCTAAGAAATCACAATATTAATATTTAGAAGAAAAAAAAAACACAAGACACAGAATTTCCAGATAAGAAAATTAACGAGATGTGGAATTAATAAGATGTGGATTTTGGAAACAAATTTCCAAAATAATTGTGAATAGGGTCTACTACATATTTATAGCAAATACGTTAATTGAAAATTTATATATAAAATATAAATGTAATGTATATATGTTAAATTACACAAGTCGATGTAGTAAATTCTGCATTGTACGAGTGCAATATGATATGCTGTAAAATACGTGGAATTAGGACTTGTAGACTTATACTCAGTATTAAAATCTAATTAATGAGCTTAATAAATGAGCCTTCTATAATTTTATGCTTGCGAGAAAATTAAAAGTATTTAAAATATTCTCTTGCAAATTCCTTGTAGACTTGTGGGTCTGATTTCAATATATGATAAAGTCTATTTGTCGTTTATCATTTGTTCCTGAAAAATGAGTTCATTGAATTTCAGATAACTAATTTACTTTCTTACAGTAACATTAACTTATAAACCAATGTTCATATACTTTTCAGTATTTAAATAGTTGAAACATTTTAGTTTCGATTGTATTTCAGAACCTTATTTCCTACAAAATGTCCAACTTGAAGTACTAACAAAAGTAAAATACCTGCTGTATTTTTTGGAGAATTTTTGCAGGGAGACTGCGCTCCTTACTGCAGCTTTTGTTTGCTAACCGAGGCTCTTGCGGATGACCGGTGGACCGTGATTTCCGGTCGTCGCAATTGGAAGAACGGGACGTGACTTCCCCAGCGAACCCTCCTTTCTTACGCTCAGGCGCACTCAAATGCAGTTGACCAGTAAAACAAATTTCACAAGAAAAAACCTCGCGACCCTTGCTCAAAACGGCGTTACCGCGGCACATATAGGAACTTTCATGTCTGGCAATGTAAAAAAAACATCAGGGAGAAAATCTGGAAATCTGGGCGCTATACTGGACGTCAGCAAACATTTAACCCCGCTCTTGGGCAAAAAGTCTTCATCGTAGGGTGACGCGGGCGACGTTTTTTCGCTGTTTGCCCTGGCCTTCAAATTGGATTGTCGCCGGGGATTTGCGAAGCGTAAGGATTGCCGAATAATTTCCAATTTGCACGGGCGCCAGCCACGTCAGCGCCGGTCAGTCTGGACTTGGCTGATCTGATTATGGCGTCGGCCAATCCCCGTGTCTCCTCCACCCACAAATTCTTGCAGCAGAGCGCGGAGGAGGGGAGGGGGAGGGGGGCGAGGAGGGCTGGGGCAGCGGCGGGAACAGACGGACTGCGGCGGACCGTGGCGCGCTCTACAGGAGGTCGCAGCGATGACATTCGTCAAAGTTGTGACAAGTATCATGTGGGCTGCGAGTAGTCCGCGTGGTGCTGCTAAAGTATTGCAGAGGTCTTGTAGCATTACTTTAGTCATTTCGAATATCATTATCATCATCATCCAAGAGGCAAAGAGTGC
Source organism: Gryllus longicercus (assembly GCA_038098605.1). Lineage (NCBI taxonomy): Eukaryota > Metazoa > Arthropoda > Insecta > Orthoptera > Gryllidae > Gryllus > Gryllus longicercus. Next base: position 4,679,214 of record JAZDUA010000032.1, on the reverse strand, counting down.
CTTGTCGCTGCCACCTTTACACTCTGTCCTCGGCTGTCCTCTTCATGTCTGTATAATTTCGGACGCGTAGTTCGTTTTGAAGTTGTTCTATATTTTCCTTCTACATCTTCCTCTTCCTCTTTTTCCAACTATTTTGTAGTCTGAAATTGTACTTAACAATTTTTTATGTCTGAAAATGTGTCCAAAGCATTTTCATTTCCTGTTCCAAATGATTTTAGTAGGCATATATTCTCACTCACTCTTTCTAAAATTGTATTATTAGATTTTTTCTGTCCAAGAAACCTTCAATATTATTCGCCGTAATCACATCTCACATGCTTCCAAGCAAATCGTCTCTGTTAGAAAACTTTCGAATATACTACACATCTTTTCTGACTTTTTGGTTATTCGCCTTTATTCCATGTTGAGGGGTTAATATGGGAATATATGTAGAAATGCAATAGAAACTGACATTTTTTATCGTAATGTGTATTTATTGATCTTCGTACCGTGTTCGTTTCATACGTGGTTCAAGAGACATACTTCATTAACTTGTTAAACCGTTTAATACCTCTTTCTTCTGCTAGCTCTGAGTCATATGGACAAGAAATGAAGGTAAATTAGATAACTAAGTAAAACGAATTTCCATGTTTGGTAACCTCTAGGATTAAAACAGTCTTTATTGATCAATGTGGTGTTTATGACGAGTTTTGAAAGTATAGATGTACTCGTATGTACATGTAATTAAAGAGATGACGAAAACTAATATATAAACTGATTTAATAAAGAAAATGACAGATTTAAAAATTGCGTTTAATTAATTAAGAAAATAAAAAAGCTAAACAAAAAACAAATGTGCACTAGCCTAGCCAATCGGCGTGATCACGAACGGTTCTCTTTTTTTATTAATTAGCGAGAAAATGTAGTGGGATTGAGGTGGATCAGCGGAACGAGATTTTGCGGATAACGCGGCGCTCTTTGCATCCCTTAAAAGTATATATTTTGCGCATGTTACAACTTTCAGAATTATCTGAACTAATACATTCGATGGGAAGAAAAACTGGAGAGTAAAAATTAATTCAAGTAAATCACAAGCAAACAGTTTTGGTCTTCGTCGTTACACGTTTCCTTAACTTCCAGATCATAATTGTGTTCAGGGCATAGTGATGCCACGATATTATTTAAACAGATACACAAATGAAATATGTAACTTACGTATGTACGGTCTGAAAAGACTCTGATGTATTTAATGCTTTTTAGGATAATAAAACAAGACCACAAACATGAATTCACTGTCATTCACCACTCGTTTACATTGTTAACTTCTTTTATACCTCTAAAAGTTTCTTTTACTTTAACATGCATTCATTATATTTCTGTATGTATTTGGTTATTTAGAAACGATAGAAGTTTAACCTGACCCATTGGCTACCTGGAAACAATTGTCTACAACAATTTTTTTTTCTTCGGACGATAATTTTATGTTGTACATTTTCATAGAATGCCTCGGACACAAACAACCAGCTACCAACGCATTTAAGTGTTTGATCACGGTACACAAAGATCACGTCAACAAACTTCATCAAAGTAATTACATACTATTTATTTTGAAATGTGTGAAATCCTTCTTTGAAAATGTAGTTGCATGCAAACTGCTGACGTAACAGCCACCGCCAAGCTCGGCTAAGTTTCGCTGCTCCTTCCGATGCCACGCTGTCGCGTTTATGGCGAGTATTTCAAAGCCCGTGCCTGTCCGTGATAACCGCAAAGGCGAAGACCGAACAAACCGAACAAGAAACAAGACAATTTTGAACTAGTGGTGTTTAACAGCACATACGTTTTCGCATTCTTTTCTAACTCTTGCTTTTCTAAATTTTTGAAATTCCAGAGAGTTCAACAAAAATGAGATCTGTAGCATTTTCAAGCCTCCTTTCCTCTATCAATGAATATCATTTTAAAAATAATTTGGAGACGTTTATGCGAAAATGTGTGTTTTTTTAATTGCATTAGTTTCAAGAAAAAATACGCAGAAACTATGAGTATTTCCTAAAAACAAATTATGATCGTTTTTAAAGATCTCATTTATTAGAACAGTTTTAATTTAAGAAAATATTATCTATTTTAAATATTAAACTTTTGCAATGTTCATTTGTTTAAATTTTGAAAATACTAAAGATTCATCGAAAATAGTATAAGATCCACTTTATTTATCGTCCTTTCCAGCATTCTGGGGGTAAATGAAAAGAAAACAATTGAGCTGTTTTTGAAGAAACAATTGTTAAAATATTAGCTAATTTTCTAATTTCTTAATTTCGAAAATGTGAATTGTTCATGTAAACTACTCCTAAATATCATAGGTCTTTGAGATCGCTCAAATTAATCGGAGAATATAAATGTTTAAGAAAATCGTGCGAACGATTTAGGCGCTAGAGTTGACGACTGACAGACATTTTGACGGCGCACACAACATGGATTCTAACGAAGTAATTTACTGCATATAGGAATATGATTTATCTACCTTTTCGTTACTACGTCCGGCAATAAGAATTTTTCTGTCGAAAAATCACCGATTTCTGGCGTACGATTGCAATACTTTCTCTTCTTACGTACTAATACCTCAGTAGTGACAGGTTGTGACTGTATTTATTCAGCAGTCGCAGTGACAGAGTGTGACTGCAAATATTTCAAGAGAGCAATAATACTAAACTGAGACTACAAGAAAGTTGCATCCAAACCACTAATGCTTTTTGTTGCACGTTTCTCCGATTGGGATGGTTCACGCGACGTTGTGACGTCACCACCGCCATTCTTCTGTTTCTCTCTTTCTTCCTCTCGCTGTCTCGGAAGGCACCGCTGAAGACCTAGAGACGCCGCCGCCATTGCTGCGAGGAGGCAATTCCTCATTTTCATTGAGCAAATAGCCCCGCCGAGAGCGGAGGGCTGGGGCAGCGGGGCTGGGGTCGAACACGAGGAAGAGGAGCGGAACCGCAGAGAGGGAGAGAAGCGGACGAGAACCTCCGCAGGAAGCGCCTCTGCGCAGACAGGGCAGCAGCAGGCGGAGGCGCCGACAGAGCAAAGGAACGGAAGCTTTTCGAAGGGAGCGACGGATCCCACGACAAGATTTGGAGAGATGAAAGAGATGGTTTGTTAAAAGGTGTTTTGTAAACAACAATGATAACTGAGCCCCCAATGCTTGGGTTTGAAACTACTCTGCTCGTATGCTAAATATCCGTTTTGCCTGAAGTGTCATATACTAGCAAACAACAGAAAAGTACTATTGCGCCGCAAAAATTAACTTTTACTATAAGATCTTTGAAGATCGATTTTAACTGTAAAAATTCTTCATTGGAAACTTAATATCGTTACATATACGGTTTTTATTATTTTTGCAACAAAAGTTGCCTGGGAAACCAAAGGAAATTGATATCATGAAGTTCTCACCTTTTGCATCAAGTATTGCGGAGAGATTTTCTAGAGAATGTGGATTGTACGAAGAACAAAAGTGTATTTACTGATGAAAATTGTCTCTATGAATGTGTAGTGTCAGGATCCTGCTAAAAGCACTCGTTTACATTGTTAACTCCTTTATGCCTCAGTAACGTTTAGACGCCGGAGTAGCAGTAATAGCCAATGTCGAATATTTTAATTATATCAATAAAAATTATACGCTCCAAAATAAAAATTTTTAAATTACATAAGAATGTAAATTCCATTGATGGGGAAAAGCTAACTAGAAAGTTTTAGACTACACAAATAGGGGCTTAATTTTTACTATGGGCGTTTGGAGGGAGAACTCGGACCAATCACCGTAATAGCAAGTTATTGACAATCGAAAAAAGACGAAGTATAAAGTTTACAGGGAACGGGATATCAAGACTATAAAATGTTGGACGAAGTGACAGCAGAGGAAGGAGAGACGATCTAAGGAAAGAAGGAGTCAACAGAGCCACGTAAAATTGAAAAAGACGGTAGGCAGCAGGGCGGAGCGGGGCTAAAAGCGAAAGCCCCGAGGTGGTCACCCCACTAGTATATTGCCTGGCATATATACCCTCCGATTCGCTCACCGGTCACTGACCTCACAATGAGCTACCGCACACCAGATTAAAACGCGAAGGCGACGACGACGGAGGCAAAAAGTAAAATTCTTCTCCTCGCGCGCTCCCTCTGCCGGCGCGGCCTCTTTATTGTCTTTCCTCTTGAATTTCAAGGGAGAAGTTCTTTGACATTATCTTAAGTTCCGGGAATCCGTCTTTTCTTTCATTCTGATTCCCAATCCTCTACGTTCTTTTTAATACTTCCTACTAAATCGTGCGAAGACATTCCTGCATGTTATATTGACTTCTGATAACTCTTATCTTGTTCCTCAATATTTACTTCCATTGATGTCATTATCAGAAATTTGCCGTTGCGCTGTAATCACAGAGAGAAAACATTGAAAAATTATTAAACGAATCAAAATCACTCGTTTGAAAAAATCTTTTCAAATGCTGAGAGACATTTATGGTATAACAGTTGCACTATTTAATTATTATTTGAAATATTCATTGTTGAACTGGAACCAGCAAATAATGTATAGTATTAATGGTAACAGTTTACAGTATAGTTCACATTACAATATTGTAATTTTACGGATGTATCGTACTAATATGTCGGCCATCTCTTGAAATATGTTAACCAAGCAATCCATGAGAGTTAAGGAAAATGAATAAAATATAAATTTTTAAAAGTTCAAAATTCATGAAATTGTTATTTATGATATTGCATTCATTGCATGTTGCATTCCTTCGAAAAATCGCATGACGGCAAAACGCCTGTCCGTCCGTCTGTCTGTCTGTCAATCTTCGAACAATGCTAGCGGGTAAACCGTTCAACCGATTTTCTCCAAAATTTATATTCCCCAAGCGATCTGGCTGATGTCACGACCCTTTGAATTTGAAATCGATATTTTAACTTTGAGGTGTTCTTCATGAACCTATAGGACTTTTCCAAATAAAAAAGGTCCATTCTTTTTTAATAAATTTTGTTGTTGGATAGTATAAAAGAATAATATGGGTCTCATTTTTCTTTAAAACTGATTTTTCAAAAATTTCAAAAATTCAATGTACAATTTTTTGAAAATTAGAGTACTTTCAACATAATTTTACCCGAAAGTAAGGTCAAGCAAGTGCGTTGTGTTTAAGCACCATTCGTTTTTGTTACGCTCGAATACCCTATGTTCTGAGAAAGGTCATTCCCAAAACCTTACACATTTTGCCAAATGAAATTGTTCATGATTTATATGTTCATAGTTCATATAAAATGATTCATTAAAAGTACATCTTGTCGCTGCAGCACTGCGATAACTTTTTTCGATGAAGCTGTAGTGAATAATCGGTGAAGTCATACCGGATTTCATGTTAACTACGACCTGTGTTGGAAAATCATATCTTCGGAATTACATCTGTCGCTACAGAGTATTTCGCAGGAGCCGTGGGTTCTGAGCTGCAATGGTAACCAATACTGTACTCGGAACTATAACGGCCACAGATGTTTTGCGTGGGCACCGGTGTATCGCGTCCCAGTAAACACCATTCTCGATTTCAGATCAAGAATAACAATCCTCGAATTCAGTGTTACATCTGATAGTTCGCATAGCAGACGCTAAACTATGTTCCTAGCAAAGAAGCTTATTTCTACCAGTACTTTATCGAATATAATGGCAATTAAACGAAAGAGGTCTGTTGACATCCGGGCGCCATAGGGCTTCTAAACCTTTGTGCGACAAAGCGCAGGAATACACATCTACTATGAACAGCACTTTTATCGGTTGTGAGTTCAAAGTATTAACAAAGTCGCCCAGAAAATCACATAATGACGATAGTGAAATTGTTGAGTTTCTCGGTGTTCTTCAACACATTTTTTTGCTTTATTACGTTAATACGTTAGTGGTAACGAAAACGTGCGGCGGAAATTGACGATTATTCGAAAGGAGAATCTCTTATGCTCGGGCCCTGTAATTGAGAAAGTAAACAAATCTTGTTCTTGTGTTTAGTGTATTACTTCTTTCAATATGTTTTCAGATTAGAATCCATAATTTGTGGTAGACAGCTTTTTCCCATCAAACTATTTGTTAGGATCAGGGCCCACAAAACCTGTATTTTAAATTTACGTGTTATAGGTAGTAATTTACTACAACACAATTTATCCACTTTTTATTATTAGGGCCAGGCAATAAAATTCTTTCTCTTGAAAAACTCCATGTTTTGGCGCATGATTACAATACCTTCTCTTTTTGAGATGTTACGCGAGAAAGAAAAAAATATAATTGTGTAACTTTTGAAAAATGAAAAGGATTCATTAAAATGACATAGGTGTACGTCATTAAATGTAGTGCAATTAGCACTGTCATTTAACACTTTTGTTATAACTCAGAAATATATAGATAGTGCGCGAACAAAATCTAAACATTTGTACCAGCTATTTCATGAAGAAAATTTGATTTTACAAATTTTATTTTTTGTTTTCTTAATTTTATGACCCAAAAATTATTAAAATATGTAAATACTAATGATACAAATGTTGTTTTCGTTAAGACATCTGTTTACATGACAAAAAAAGAATTGAATCAATAGAATTATAGTTCAAAAGTTATGATGACATAGTCCAGGGCCTATTTCTGAACACAAAATTCCATTATTTCTCAAAATAAATTTGGAATTTTATGTTAATGTTTTTGGTTTTATTATAAACATAATTATTCAATAAATACATGAAAAAACTTATTAAACAATATTTAACATTTTTGCTTGTTTGAGATTTAATATATCAGATCTAATTTTGATTAACAGATTTTATTTCTAAGAAAAATGTATATCATTAATTCTGTATTAGAAGTCGCTGAAGTATTTTAATTTCTTTTTTATTTTTGAAAGTTTAGAAAATTAAGCGAAAACCTGAATTTTGTTTACAAAACGTATTAGGAAAAGTAATACACCAAAAGAATCATCCTTTTTCGTTAGCAAGTTAGCAAGCAAAGGGAATTTTTCTCAGAAAAAAATCGTTTTTAGCTTTGGGGATACGAGTGCGTTTCTTTTCACTATGAATGTAGTATCTGGGAAAGTAAAATGTGCATCATTTTCTGAAGCTTTACATGAATTTCTCTTTCAACAAAGAGAATCGAGGAAGTAAACAGTCGGAGAAACAGAACAATTTATTATGCAAATATTATTTCGTAGTCGAGTACTTAATAAAATATCTCCAAGCAACTGGAATCGAATTCATTATAAATGAGATTTATTCGTACCTCTATTTTAGTTTAATTTAATATAAATGGAATTTTAGTATAATGAAATGAAAACTAAGGCTGTTTTTTTGTTAAAATGTATACGATGTAGTCGAGAGGAGTGCAATTTTCAATTTATGTACCACCCGTGGGACACCTAAATGGAATGAGTATCATTTTCCTTCATCTTTTATTAGCCATAAACATTTCTCTGTTCAAAATTCTCCCGCCTGTGTAATTATTTCCGAAAACATGGCACTGAAAACAATCTACAAGCTATTTTTGGAATTGAATCCATCAGCTTCACACAAGCTCCATATTAGTAGAAGTAACATTAAATCTTCCGATCACCACAAGGGCACACCTGGTCCGTATTTCAATTTCCAACGAGCACCCATAGCGACGTTTACGTTTGCTACAAATGGAATTAATTGACCGCAAATCAGTGGCTCTCATCGCAGCCCGCTCTTCATCCGACACGTACATAGTATCTCGCCCGCCGGCCCCCTTCCCCCCCGACCCCCTACCCCGCGCGCTGTGGCCGCGAGAGATATATCAGCGCCGTTTGTTTACTCGTGCCCCAGCGCAGTCGAGGAGTAAATTGCGGACTCTGGTGCGCTAGACAAGTTCTCTTTGCGAAGGACATGATTTACTCGATCTTAAGAGACGGCAGAGCTGACGCTACTCGAGGGCGGTCGATGTGCAACGGCAGATGTGTGGAGATAAAATGGACGAGAGCAAGGGAGGCACGACGGAGTGGCGTGTTAAAATGGGATGAGGTTTACGTCTCAACTCTGGTGAGGAAAAATGTAGTTCAAATTTATGAATTAATTTCTCTACCTCTCAAGGCGAAATGTTGAAGCACACGTAAGTGTTAATGTTTTTGTAGTAAAATTCTTAGTTCTCAAACAACGAGTAATGAGAATTCTTCAGGCAGCAATTCTCCCAGCAGGGAACCATCACAACCGCGGCAAGTTCTTAGTCTTCGACTGGTCTCCCGACATGTGTGGAAGTGTATGCATGTAAGTAAATACATCGCGAAAACGAATTAAATCTAAGAAAAACACAGTCTCGGAATCTAAACGCCATTTCAACTGACATAATTAAACTTGGTGGAGAGGCAATTTTACCTAATCAAACAAGATTATTTTATGTATCAATTAGCAATTAAAGGCACCTTTAAGCGTACGATTGGAAGCTAGCTACAGTAGTTCCGATTTTCAAGAGTGGTGACAGAACTGTTTTAGCGAATTATAGACCGGTAAGTGTTACGTCAGTTGTATGTAAGATATTGGAACATTGGATAACTAGCTATATTAGACAAGAATGGGTACAAAAGGAATGGCTATTTCAGACACAGTATAGTTTTAGGAATGGTTTCTCTTTCGAGAGTCAGATAGTATCACTGTTTCAGGATATAGCAGTGACGAAGTTGATAGTGGGAGGGTGGACGCCGCAATAATAGATTTCGCGAAGGCATTTTATGTCCCACACCATAAACTGGATCAAAAAGTACTGCATTAGGGTATTGACACCAGAGTTGTGCCGTGTATTGATGAGCTTCTTCGAGATAGGAAACACAATTTTAAACTGTAACAAAGGTAACTTCAGGGATCCCACAAGGAAGTGTTATTGGACTACTCTTGTTTCTCGCGTTTGTGAATGACCTGCCAGATAATTTATTTTCAAAAGTACAACTATTTGCAGATGATTCAATTATATCCCGAGTTATTCAATTGGGCGTTCAATTCAAGATAGACGAGGATATTGTGCAGCGAGTAAAGTACTTATTGCTGGACTCTCCGGAGTTCAGTCTGTACAATGACAGCGAGGTGGGGGCTTTGCAGAAGGAGAGCGCGTTTCCATTGGGCGCCGCGATGGAGCGCTGTTGGATGAATCGAGAGGCTGTGAGCGGAGGGGGGCGGGGCGGGGGGGACGGCTGAAGTCGTCGGGCAGCGCGAGTTGCTTGGAAATTGGCCGACAATTTATCGCCGTCGCCGGACTCGAAACAGCTGTTTCCTATCGCGACCGCATGCATTCATCGTTCCGACACCTGCTGCTGCGTCAAGTGCACTCGCACCCGCGCGCGCTGCCCCCGGGGGGGGGGAGGGCGGGGGGGCGTAGCCTCCCCCTCCTCCCCCCTCTGCACTCGCCGCCACTCAGCCCATTTGTCATGTCGATCGCAATTGTGATTTTTGCTCAGGCCGACTCGATTTGGGTTCCTGCAGCGAAAAGTAATTGTAATGTCGATTGTCGGGTTTTAGCAGGGGTATATATGATTGATGAATTTTTCTTTTCCATTTTTCATTTGCATTTTGCAACTCGTAATGGTTCTCGGTGATGACGTACTGCAGACATTAGTTCTCTTTTTAGATATTCTGAAAGTTCTTCATAATTATAACTTCCCTATATTTTCAGAGACAAAAATAGGGAAGATGCGCATGAGTGTCTTCGAACACTGCAACGGTCATTGGTCCCGTTTTTGTGGGGCAGGTTTTAATGTTATCGCTGGAGGTGATGGCGTTCTTCCTGCAGTAGATGGCGAGATCCGACACCGACCAACATACCACCCTTGGGGAGGTATTTCCCTCGACAGGTATCTCCGACTCAGCGGGGCTCTTCTCTACAAGCTCTAGGCACACGAATGGTCTCCCGACGTGTCTGAAAATATAGTGAACATAAGAGAAAGTGAGCGTAAGTAAGAGGAAAGCACAGGACAAGGAAGAGGAATTACGGTGGCAGGATTTTCGACACTAGCTTGACAGCGAGGTCGACCTCAGGCGCTGTCTGGAGGAGTATTCTGGAGGCCATCTGATCTGATCGGTAGTTTTCCGTGTTTTTTCTGACACCAGGCGAATGCCGGAGTAGTACCCTAAGAAATGGGCCACGGACCGGGCGCGATCTTTCTCTCCTCTTCCTTGTCCTATGCTCGCTCTTTGCTCACACTACCACTACCACACACGCCGAGACACCGGACGGAAGTGTAGAACTTGTCCCGGCTGGGGCGGTCTCCCTCGTGGGAGATACCTAGTTGGGGAAAACCCTGCTAGCCGACGGTAGGTCGGCGTCGAATCTCGCCATACAGCAGGGGCAGACTACCGTCATCTCCAGAGAAACAAAACATTCACTACACTTACTGGATTAATAACCCTAGTTATTGGCGCACTAACAATCACTAACAATCAATCAATCAATCAAGCCGTAATCCGAACGTAAACTAAACACTTGGGGACGTCTTTGAATTTGGAATTTACTAGAAAAAAAATCCTAAAATTTAAACTTGACCAATTTTTATATCAAGGGTTATTGACTCCGGCAGGGCGCGTGTATTATACGCACAATGTCCTCACCTGACACAGACACAAGAGATTTAAGTTTTGAATAATAACTTTCGCGGACCACAGTAAACGTCACCGCGGGTTGCACGCAGCATGCCTGACTTGCTATCTCATCTTCTGGCATCGGGTGGTTGATATGTTCTGCGTATTGGCGCCGCGGTCGCCAGCTTTTGTCGCAAAAACAGCAGCAAAATAGTTTTGAATGCAGTCATTCCACCTGGAGGTGAGCAAACACAGATGCAATAAGCGGTGACCGAGTTACTTTACACAAATGTGACTTCGAAGGCGAAAGGCGAAAGGCTCGCCGTGCAGCATACTGAGGCAAGATAGATTGATTGATTGTGGGCGATTCCGGGCACGTCAACTATTAAGGTCATTAAGTGTAGTGCGTGTTTTTGTTCGGGGGCTTACGTAGTGCCATCGAGCGTGGTTTTCCGCAACCATGTGTCTCCAACCAGCGAGCACCGCCCCAGGCGGGACAAGCGCTACGCTCCCGACTGGCGACCCGGCATGTGTGGTAGTGTAGTGCGCGTTCGTGAAAGTTTGCGTGAGGTGAGGGTAGGAAACTATCATGATCCTCAATTGGGTCCTCGGACCTAATTTCATTATTGCGGCTTATTGTGTACCATAGTTGGTGATATAACAGGTTTACGTAGATCCAGAAAAATCTCAATCTTCAATACAGTAGTTGTAGGAAAATGTCGAAAAAATTTAAACTATTGCAATTGTCGAAAATTTGTAAAATATTTTAACGAAACAGATCTGAGTAATTTTTATTTGTTCTTTACGGTATCCGAGGACAATGTTGAATGGAGCCGCTTTTCGGAAAACATTTGAAAATGTTTTTAAGGCTTCTTGTAAAGTACCCCCCACAAATTCAACCATCGGTATCGTATTCAAAGGGTCACATCAGCCAGATCGAAAAGAGAATATTAATTTTGATGAAAATCCTACTTACGTATTAGCCATTAATATTGTTCACAGACAGACGGACACTGTCGTTTTGCCGTAAACCAGTTTTTCGTTATTAAGATCCTATAAAAGTTTGATTTTGAGTACATTAATTTACTATAAATACTCGTAAGAACAGTAATTAACCAGTTTTCGATATCAAGTATCTGCAATACGAATTTTTCTGTCAGAGCTCTCCGTTTTCGTTGTAGCATTACATAACTTTCTCTATTCTACGTATGCAGTATGCGAGGAAAAAATATATACTCGTTACCTTAAAACTGCCAATATATTATTACTCATGAGATTTTGGTAGAATTAAAATTTATCGAATATTTTAGACCCTAAAATCGGCGAAATTTTAAAGAATGTAACTCGAAACATACAAAAACGTGTATGTATTGTGGAAGAATAAAGCGGTATGCGCTGAAAAACAGACATCCACACGTGGCCTCTAACTTCACAAAACAGCTACCGGCTACTCATCGGTTAAATGCTTTTTCCTAGAGATGCTTTTCGGTTGTTGTGACAGAATGAAAATAATTTTGTTAGCAAGCTACTTCATTTGTTAAAATGCTAGAAATTATTATATGTATTTTTCACATTAACATTCCAGGCTTTTTAGAATGCATCTCCCCCGATAACAGAAAGGGCTGCTCGCGCCCTTTGATTGTGAGCGGGTGAACCCTGGGGAACGCCGCAGCGCGGTGTTGGGAGGCAGGGGTGCCGCAGGGGCGTGGCGTGCGTGCGTGGGGGGGTGGCGGAGTAAATGAGGCGGTCTGGCCACCGCGAGGGGCACGCGCCCGCCCTTAATTGGACGATAGCTCATCGGGGATAAAAGTAACACAGCGACAGCGCCGCGCCGCGACCGGGGACGCCATATTTCCGGCCGAGACGCCCAGACCGCGGCGATTTTTTCTCGGCGGCGGCGGCGCCGCCCCGCAGCCACAGGACGGCGGTCACCGCAGTCTGCCTCCGGCGCTGCGCCCTTCCGCCCCGGCCGCCGCTCGCTGTTCATTTGGCTCCCCTCTCGCGCGGCGCCTCCGCGGACTGCGACGGAACGCAGCGGCCGCGCAACGAGATTTAACGATTGATTTCTGTTTTACTGACACGTTGGAGCTTGTTGTTGCCTTTGCACACGGCATAACTTTCCTGCATCGAGAGGATCGTGGTTACGACAGAAATGAAGGGCTCAGTAGGGCAAGGGACATCTCACATTTTTGTGAAATTGAGTTATTAGTATTATACAAAATTTCAAATATTATTCTTTTAGAGTAATATGTTATTTAAATTCAATACGGACTTTTTTCTCATAGCATCTGAAAAAGACTCCAGACTTTGATCAGAACTTGAATTTAGATTTCGGTGCAGCTCACCTTCACAATTTGTATTATTCTACCGTGAGGATAGTACAACCTTATAAATATTGTTTAACATACCATCGTGGAACATTAGAAAATGATCACAATTTATCTATAAACTACAAAAAGCTATTGGTATTTTGAAAAATATGAACATAAAATAATTTGAAGATCTGACCATACCCCCGGGCTAACAACCATGGGGGATAAAAATCGGATCCAGCTAAATGCTGCTCCCCCCTAAGAATTGTTGCAAGCACCTGCCACCGCGATAATAAATAAAAACTGAGCCACGGTAAATGCAGGATGCTTGCTTGCGTGGTCCTAGTCGGCCGATTAACGAAAAAAAATATTTGAAGATCTGATACTAAGCGAAAGATTAAAAGAATTTCTCAATATTTTGGACAAATTCTCAAATGTTCTATCAGATTCACGAAATTAAAGAGATTCTTTTAAAATTGTCTGTTTTTTGAGAGCAGCCAGAACAGTAGGGATATATCAATTTTGAGAAAAATAATCGGTACTGTTTAATTTCTTGTGTTTTTATACAGGCGTACAGTTGGACAGAATTTTTGAAAGGGATCGATTTTTCGACATCGTAAACTTCAAAACCATGCATTCACGACCAAATCCCGATAACGAATATTCTTAATATTACATAAATTTCATCTGGCTTGATACTGTGCTCGTATTTAACAACACAACCAGATAATGAGACAGAGTTTGCGGTCAGAAAAATGCTTACAATAAATATTGAGAAAAACACAACACAGCGAAGAGATGAAAGCAGTGCCATAATCTAACCAGAGCGTCGAGAATAACTATTTTGCTATAATGTTAAGAAAAGCATTAAATGTTTCGCTAATATCAAAATTCAATAGTATTGTCTAAGTACGTTTCCCATTATAAAAACAACTTTTAAATAAGCATATCAAGCTAGTCTCTAAGAAAAAGGTGTCAGGTACATGTATGGAGAATGTTGACAAACGAATGTGAACTTTATGGTGGTATATTATCTTTTAAAATATAAGGTATAGAATATTGAAGTGTTGTTAATTATAAATGAAATATTTAAAAATATCCGAAATATATTGGTTTAATTTAATATCAAAATCTACCTTGGATGTCTGTCAAAAAATTTTTGGATCGCATTTGTAAGGCATTTGCAAGGCGTTTGTTTGCAAACAATATATAAAACGTGAAGACTCATAGGAGCTAATGACTCTTATTTCAGGTTAAGAAACGCCATCGTGTACGACCAAAAAAAAATTGGGAGAATAGAAGGAACTGCACGGGCGCCCATCGGATTTTCCCGCCGCGCTTTCTATCAGAAATCCTCTCGCCGGCAGCGTGGCCGGGCTGCGCTTGGCTCAGCCATCGGGCGAACCGGGGGGCCCCCGCCCCCCTGCCCCGGGGGGGGGGCGCCGTGCGCGCGCGGAGGCGTGAGTGCGTGGGCGAGCTCACGCCCCAACGCCCCCAACCCCCCTCCCCCCGCACGCCGCTTATACGGCGGCTTCAGGAATGCGGGGCACGATCTTTTTCACCACTAGACTCGATTTCGTTCTCTTATTGGCAAAGGCACTTAACGAATGAACGAGCCCGAGCAATCGCGAGTCGGGAATGCAATAAGACGGTCTCGGTCTCTCGCCTCGCCCTCTTTCGCCGCCACCTACTCCTCTAGCTGCCTCCACGGAAACCTCCTATTTCTAGCCCTCCCGAGCCAGCTCCCGAGTACCTCAGAGATAAAATATTGCTCCATGAAGAAGGCATTTGAACTTGTTCGCTCAACGTTGAAATCGCTAACAATTCACTGGCCGTAACATTCGAGTAGCTGTAGCCTAAAAGAAGTAGAATAGTGCTGCAGAAAATTCAGGTATGTCAATAAATAAGGACTACGTCATTTGAAAGATTCAAATAAAAAAGGAAGATCAACACTTATAAGATGTCTATGCATATAATATACTTTTATATATCAATAGGAATATACGGAGTAATATATGAATTGATGAAAACCAGAACGGTGTAAGTGACATTTTATTAATTCTGAGAATTATTAATTCTGAAATGAGTATTTACGTCAATACCACTGTAACGTCGTGGTGATTTGTTTCATCACTAAAACCACGACATGTCAATTGTTCATTACAATCACGAAAATATATTACCTCTGAAGTATAGCCTAAAATAAACGTTTTTCTCAGAATTTATAAAATGTCACTTAGACCGTTCTAGTTTTCACAAAATTCATATGTAGTATAGAATTCTAGGTAATCCTGCGGAAAATCAATTTCAAAATTTCATCGAAAAACCACAATTTGGGGTTCCAAGGTACCAAAAAAACCAATTTCTTCAATATCTCTCGCATTTCGTCTCTCTAACCGTCCGCCTCTGAACAAAATGAGCACCCACACTAATCGTGTAATTTTTTCCACAAGAATATTCCCGGATAAAATCCTGGCGCAACTCAAAGTTCTCGAATAATGAAAAACATTCTTTAAAATTTCATGGTACTCTACATGAAGCTCCAGAAATATTTTCAAATTTCTCTTAATAATCGCTTGAAAGTTTGTTTTCCTGGCTAAAATGTACTGAAATACATTTATGAAGATGACACAGGTCTTATTTTCACTGTCCACTCTCTATTTTTTTAAAAAATACAAAAGTCTGCATTTTTCCTCGACTTCCCGCAACTAAATATTGAATATGTATTTTTTCAAATAAAAATTTGTTCACGTAATTGGTAGTTAAACTAAAGTCGTGTACAATGTTTTGCAAGTATTAGTAGTTTTCACGCAATTATAACTGAAATATGGATTATATTAAAAAGCATTAATGGAATTATGGCATTAAAAGCATTATGGTCTGGCCGAAGAGCAGGCTAAATGGCCTGTTTTGAATATTCGAAAATAGCAAAAGTTAGAAATAATGTGAGAAAGCACGTGAAGAAGCTCAACAATTTTTAAAATATATAAGTTTATTTACAGAAAATGTCTATCGTGACCGCAAAACATGAACAAACCAAAAAAATTGAATAGCTTTTCCAAAAGTTCGCCGAAGTTCTAAAGCTGCCTGCACAACACTCTAAACCGCTGACTTGCACTTGTCACGTTGAAACTTGAACTGCATTTGTCACGCCGAAACTGGACTGCCTTGGCTGTCCAACGGGGAGTGGTAGTTCAGTCCATGAACTAATGTCACTGCTGTGTCTCTGACCGGGAAGTCTTAGGGTTCGAGCCCCAACGCTGGCAGGATTTTTGGCAACAGTTCGGTTCGTCGAATTCAACCGCTGTCTGAAGAAGAATTCTAGTGACCGACTGCTCTGATCGGTAGTTTTCCGTCTTTTTTCCGATCAACACCAGGCGAATGCCCTAACAAACGGGCCAAGGAGCGCACGCGATCTTTCGTTCCTCTTCCTCGTCCTATCCTCACCACTTACACACACTTACACTTACACTATCACTCATGTAGAGAGAGCAATCGGGAGCTTAGAGCTTGCCCCGGCTGAGGTGGTGCCCCGCTGGAGGGAGATACCTGGTTTGAGAAACCCCGCTAGTCGACTGTATGTCGGCGGCGGATCTTGCCATCAGCGCGGAAGTTTACCTCTACCTTACGATGAAAAAAGGACTACACGTATGGGAATAATGCTAGTTGATACGCTCGTAATCACTAACAATCAATCAATCAATCGGCTCTCAGCTAGCGGCCTTTTTATGAGGTCGGGAGACGAGAGCTTTGCTTCCTTCGGCGACTTCTTATTGGCTGCTTCTGTGTGCCCCTCACAAGCCCTCGGTGCAGCGCAGCCTCGCCAGCGCCTCCTGGCGCCTGCTGTCCGCGGCGAGAGTGTGACGCCCACCAGCGCCCGTGCGCTCGCTGCTGACGTGCTGCTAGCGCGGGCGGTTTGAAAGCCAGCCGCATATTATTGTATACCAGTGTACTGTTTTAGCACTCCTAATTTAGAATAGATTTCATTGAACAAAAGTCTCTCTCAACATTATTGTATGACTACAATTAAAAAAAGGTACTTGACCGGAAATGATTCCAGAACCATTTTTTATCGTTCTTTGCTACGAGGGAAACATTTAGAGAAAAATGTGGAGAATTTTTTAAAATAAATTGCATTAACTTTAAGCAGAAAAGTTGAGAAAACTACTGTTTTTTTCTAAAAATTAGACGCTATATATTTTACAAAACATTTTTAAGATAAAAATCTATATTTTCAATTCTAAATTTTGGGGTATTTTTGAAAGAAAATAACTGTCTAAGTATTTTCAAAATTATGCGATGACTTTTTATATTTTAGAAAAACTGTACATGATCTAACTTAAAGATCTCTCTTTGAACAACTGATTTCATTGCGGAAAATGGTGATTCTACTACACAACATACTTTATCGCTCTTAGTTTCTGTGACGTAATATTTTAATCCCCCAATTTCCGACAGTATTAACACATCTCAGCCAACATATTACCTGGTACTCACATATAACCATTACATATAACATGGACAGGATTTCTATGCAGTTTTAAATGCTAAATTCAGTGGATCAATGCCAGTTGCCTAATCCAATAGGTCGTGAAGCTACTTTTCCTTTACAGCATTGTTCTGAACTATCAGTTATATAAATTCCAAACCTTTAAATCTTTGTGAATGAATGAATGGTTTATTGACTCGAACTGTCTGTTTGAGCCGATTCATTCATGCACGCAGTCGTAGATTCGCAAGGATTGAGAAGCACTAATAGAGAATCTTTCAAAGCCATACTTCATGGGAATAAGTGTTTTTCCCCGATTCTTGGGTTAGGAAGCTCTGATAATGAACTCAGTTATGCATGAAAAATGCGATAACAACTAGCCACATATGCACAAATAATGTAAATTTGAGACATGTACAATCAAATTTTTTTTGTGTACTTTTTTATTACCTCTGTACCGTCCGTTCCCACTTTTCCAGTTATGACATAGCTTATCTGAAATTTTGTCATAAGAATTTCATTTAAATCATATTTTAACTTAAAATGATATTCGCAAATCATTCTAAGTATTGTTTAAAAAATTGTAAAGAAATAACTCGGGCAAAAATATTTAGATAATTCAGCCATAATTTGATCGTTGAAATATGGAATTGAATTTCATAAACAATGGAAGCGAGTACTTTTGTCGTTCTATAACGCTACATAATGTAACGTATGCTTTTCTCATCATACATTTTAAGAAAATTTCTTAAGTCAACAAATATGAAATACATTGGGACATATAATTTTTAATTTAGCTTAAAAATTCAGATTGTGGTATTTGCTTGATAATTGTTATAAATACATTAAATTTAGATAAAATAGTGACATTTTAAAAATATATTAATAGGACGGATATTAACTTTAACTTTTGTTTTAACAAAGTCATGTGGAGAATTAAGAGAGTTCTAAGAATGATCACAAAGTGCTTAAATTTGATTTGAAGTCGGCGTATTGTAAGTTATAGGAGAATAGTATTAAAAGTGTTTTGAGCATTTTTGTTTAGAAGACTTACGGTCAATACAATTGAGTGGATCAGTTGAAGGAGAAACACTACTCGATTATTTTGGAATAAACTCACAAAGGATTCTTCAAATAATTTTTTGTGATGACTGAAAATCTTGATAAAGCAGAAGGACGCGGGTTCGTCTGAAAAGTGAGTATTGATTTTGGGCTGTTGTGAAGAATCATGCTTCAATTTTTGTTGCAGTTGTATCGTTGTTATATATAAAGTATCAATTGTTGTTGCTTTTGTATTGTTCCGGCGGACCCTGGGGGCAACATCCTTGACATTGTCGTTGTTGAAATTGTTGTTCAGTGTGAATAATTTACATTAGTTGCAGTGACAGAACGCGATCACATATTAAGCGCCAGTTATACATTATGTTAAGTAATGCGCCTACTGGAGCATCCGTTTTGAGTACCCCGTATCGGGGATAATGTGATGATCCATATGGACCCTCCTCTGTTGTGGAGGTCGTGACACCGCACTCAAAATCGTTAGAAAAGAAAATTCCTCTGCGGGTTTAACGACAGGATTCGCTGTTACGAGTGTAAGTGCACAGGTTAAGCTCGTGAACACGATATTCTGCTTTGAGTTTTCTCAGCTGGCGAATCAACGGGATGTAGGCGAGCAGCTCTGGGCGCGTCCGTTTACTGCCAACTTCAGGGCGAGATCTGATTTTTCTGTTTTCAAATTTCAATTAAAGATATTGGAAATCAGAGATCTCATATTTTTAAATAAATCAGTCCACAATTTTGAATTTCAAAATGCCATAATGATATACGAATTCAGTGACCTAAAAGCTCTTTGACAACTTCTAAGTAAATCGCCTCACTTTCTTTATTGTGGCCAGATTTTTGGACGTTTTGACCACGAAGAGGCGGTGGAGTTGAAAGACGGCACGGGGTGGAAATAAAAAAAAATCTTCATTTTATCTTATAAATAGACTCCATTCCTTTTGTTCCATTGTGTTAAATAAATTCCCTGCGAACTTCTTTTACTTCAGCTAGTTTTAAGTAATAGTGAACCTATCATACATTACACTAGATACTATCTCATATTTTAGTAATAATTCACAGCAATAAATAATACAGAATTAAATTATTGATTAATACAATTCTAGTAATCTTTTTTGTCTTCTTGAATTGTACTTATCACAGCTCATTCATGCCATTACAATGATTCAATTTCAATACACTTGCAAATGAATGAACCTCGAATGTTGAAGCGATGTGCTGCCTGTAAAGTAAGTAACTGCTGGGGGCTGTGATTAAAGGGCGCGTGGGTGTCTGTTCCCTCGCGTCTCTTGTGGCAGCGGCGCTTCCGAATTCCGTGGGCGCTCGCCCCTCGCTGACCGCCCGCCCGCCCGCCCGCCCGCCGGCTCGCTCGCTCCGCCGCTCCTCATGAGCCGCGCCAGACGGGCGGGGGCGATGGGCGATGGGCGGCGGGATAGCACGAGGGCGAGGCGGGGCGGGGCGAGGCGAGGCGAGGCGCCGCCCGGCACCCACTCGTATTGTCCGGGTCACTGCTCCCGGCGCTACAATCGGCCGGCGCCTCCGGGCGCGGGGCGCATCGCCGATAAGAATAAAACATGGCCGGGTGTCCGCTGCGCGCCGCCGTCCGGTCCGCGGACTCTCAATCCTATCGCTGCCGGCAGACGCCCCGCCCACGCCCACGCCCACGCCACGCCCACGCCCATCCTCGCCACTCCACGCCACGAGCCCCGCAATGCCCTGCTACTCCCCGCGCTCAGCCACGCCACACCCCTTTCCGCCCCGGCCCTACCCTCCACGCCCCGCCCCCGCCCCCTGCCGCATCTCAACCCACTCCGCCTCTCATCTCCCCTCCCCTCCTCGCCCATCCCGGTCCATCACAACCTTCCCCGTCCTCCCCTACACCCCTCCCCGCCCCACACCGCCCCGCCCCACCCTTGCAGACGCCCCTCCGGTCTTACTTCTTGCCTTCTGAGCTGCTGCTTGTAATCGGTGGCGTCCAACAACATCCGCCCCCTACGCTTCTCTTCGAAAAGTATTTCTGGCAATTGAAGCGAAGTGGGACGCAGTGCGACATGTGCGGCAGTGGTTTTCCGACGAGAAAGCAAATCAATCGAATTGTCAAAAATGGATTTGTGAAATGAAAGTTAGGACATTCAATGATAGCACTAAATGTATTAGAATATGCGTTAAGAAACCTTCAAGAATGAGACAAAACCCCAGAAAATAGTAAAAAGTAGAAGAAAATAAGTGACTGAACTTTTAATAAATCAAAAAGCCAAATATGTTTTCTATTAGAAGATTACAGGGAGAAGCGTTTCTCATGAACCAAAACGCATGTTACTTACATGTTTCTAACGAAGTATTCGAAAACAAAGGATTAACAACGGAAGTGAGGAGGTCGAAAGCAGAACGAGCGCTATTGAAGGTCCTCAAGTTGCGATTATCGATTACAAGGCAATTCAAGCGAAGAACTGATATAGCAAGCGGGGTACTATAAAAAGGTAAAGGGCTTGGACAAACATAAATCTCAAATACAAAAATATTCGACGTGGGAGTATGAACTCACTACCGTGAAATGTGAGGGAATAACATTCTAATAAACAATTCATCTCTTTAGTAACAGTTTAATTTATTAAAGAAATGGTTTAAAAATAAATGTTATAATCTTCTAGGGAAAGTGAGAATGCTTCACTTGATCGCCTTTTGACAATGAACATGCAGTGGATGAAAACCAGAATGGTATATGTGACATGTTATAAATTCAGAGAAGTTTGTTTTTTATGTCAATATTACTGAAAAATCATTAAAACCACAAAAATACATCGTTACTGAAATATAGCCTAAAATAAACACGTTTTCTCAGAATTTATAAAATTTCACTTTTACCGTTATGGTTTTAACCCATTCATATCACGTAACGATGTTATGTTTGTGACAGTGTCCTCTCATTAGTAGGAAACTCGTCGTGAATTGGTGTTCGGCGGTGAATTGGTGTTCGACTCGAAATCTCTTTCAGCTCTTCAAAACGTGAAATACTAAACACCCTTGAACGACTAGATGCCTAACTGACAGGAGCAAATGTCGCATATAGACTTCCTTAGGTCATATATGACATTTCCCATCATAGATTCATGGACAAAAAGTTGTTAACATCGACCTCATAAATGCCACACAAGTTGGTAGCATTTATACTGAGACATCTTGAATACTATTTCTCTACATATTTCATTTATTGATGCACAGTTTTATCATGATGTTTGCATATTCGCTTTTATTGTATGTATTTATTGTAAAAAGGAACATTCATAAAATGTCCTACGTATGTTCTTCGCGAATTAGATGGGACTTATCAATTCTTTATTTGTTTAATCCGAGCTTCTGTGAATAAAGGAAACAGTCGATTGGAATCCAGTTGTTATATATCCCATTACTGGACGATATTCGCTTTTATTGTATGTATTTATTGTAAAAAGGAACATTCATAAAATGTCCTACGTATGTTCTTCGCGAATTAGATGGGACTTATCAATTCTTTATTTGTTTAATCCGAGCTTCTGTGAATAAAGGAAACAGTCGATTGGAATCCAGTTGTTATATATCCCATTACTGGACGAACAACATATTTGATCGCAGGTAACTGGGAACCAACGCAGGATGGAATCGGAGTCAAAACAAAGTTTCTTCAATGTTTGTCAAAGAAAGTAGGAAGAGGTCTGGCAAGCACATCAAGAAGTAAAGTCAAGAGAAGACAGTTTTCACGGCTTGAGAAACCTTCCCTCGACACCCTTCTGTCTGTGACACTCGACACCCTTCTGCGCTAGAGCCCAAACCATCGACGTGCATATCATCCAATCTAGGTGAAAGATTAAAAGATGTCGCGGACTCCATGATTCGAATTGGAACTTTAATTTGTGGCGGTACTTTACACCACAAACTGAAGGAAAAAATATTTCGCAAGAGTAGTTTAAAATTTTTAGCTTCTAGTATGGATACGTCGTCAGCCTTTTCAGAGGACGTGTCTTT
This sequence comes from Gryllus longicercus, assembly GCA_038098605.1. NCBI lineage: Eukaryota > Metazoa > Arthropoda > Insecta > Orthoptera > Gryllidae > Gryllus > Gryllus longicercus. The sequence continues at coordinate 4,656,792 of JAZDUA010000032.1, read as the reverse complement.
TGGAGTTCTGAGAGGATTAGTAAAATGACCTGCTGCCTGGCGTTGTACCGTGCGCGTGTCGGTACATGAACGCGCGACTTAGAACTTTTCGCTATGCAGCGATGCAGGTCAACACTGGTGGAGAAGGCATGAGTAAGCATTGGCCGTTCTCGAACGCTGCCGTGATGGCTATTCTGTTGTAATTAAAGGAAATAATTATATGAGTCGTCATTGCTAACAATATTGTTTATTACAACAGCAGCTTTTGATGGCGTGGCCCTCATCATCATAATGATGGCTAAGCCATCGAGAGCTGCTATTGTAATAAACAATATTGTGGCAATGACTCATACAGTTATTTCATTGTAAATGTCAACGAAAACTCACAACAATACCAATACTGTTTGTAATTGCTGAAATAGAGCAGAATCCCGGCCCTGGAGCGGGAATTGCGGTGAACTCTGCAGTGGACACGTGCCGTAAGTGTGACTGGGGCGAGCGGAGGCTTGGGAGGCTGCAGGCGCGACTGGTGGAGCCTCACAAGTCAATCAGCGAGTTAACCTGAAAGTTCCAAGTTGTGGAGCAGAAGCAAGAAATGTGAGAAGGGCAGGTAATTTCGCAGCAGGACTTGTTGATGCGGAAACGCTATCTAGAAAGCCAACTGAACGCGCCTTCGAAGGGAAAGTGAAGGTGTTTGGTGACTGTAAGCTACGACACCGCGGAGGAGGGAGTTTTGCTAAGGCTGCTGATGTGGAATTCTATCCCTGCGCTGATGCGAACAATATAATTAACGTGATCCAGAGTGTTGAAATTAATTCTAGAGTTGAATTTGTTCTCGTACGCGTTTGAAACCGACTCGTCGAAGACGCAGCTTGTGTTGGAAACGGTGGGACAGTACGTTATACCCGGACAGACTGTAAATAAAAAAATTAAAAAATGTTCAAGTATTTTTTGGTAGTATTGGTTGTCGTATGATGGTCCATAATCGTAGAATCTGGACATAAATCATATCATTTTTTTTAGGAATGAGAAAGATTTCACGAGTTATGTGCGGACCGTGTCTACAGTGAGATGATGTTGGCATGGGACGGGCAACATTTAAGTCAAAAGGGAGCGTGGAAGCTAGGTTGATCTCATAACGACACCATTCAATCATGTTTGCGTCACGCTGACAATCAGCGGACCAGTACAAGTTGATGAATGGGGTTAAGGCCAAGATGGTGACGACAGTAGGGGTGGCGGCGACGGCAATGACGGCGGGATGGAAGGGGCGGCGGTGGAGGGGATAGGAAGGGGTGTGTGTGTGTGATGAAGACGCGAGAGAAGACGTATCTTCTGTAATAGACATCGCAGTAAAAACCTTATGATGCGTTTTCGAAATTGTTCAAAATAAATAGAACGGGAAAAATAAAATTGCACAAGTGTCATATTTAAAACATATTTTCAATGGGAGGGAAATAATAGGTCAAGGTTGATCCCAGAAGAAGAGAAACCGATGGCTGGTATTACTAAGAGGACGTTACTAACAGATGATCAAGAAGAAACAAATGCATTTAACAGCTATTTCAGATTTTTCAGCCTTGATATCTAAGTTCTCACTGAACTTAGATATCAAGGCTACCAATTGAATTTAATATAGCTGTAAATGCTTTCCTGAGACGAATAGAATCAATGGATATTATAAAATCACGGGATCCAGATATCAATTTTATTGTAACAATTAAGATCGCTGGGTACGTATCTTTACCAAATCCAAGATTATTTCACATTTCAATCAACAATTCCAGCGTTTCCAAAGATAGAAACTTGATATCCTTGCACCAATTTTCAGAAGTGGTGATGCAATTGTTTTAGAAAATTATAGTCCGGTACGTCTTACGTCATGTGTATGTAAACTAAAGGATCATTTGATAACTATCTATATTATACAAGAATGGGAACAAAAAAGGCTATTCAGGGTCAGCATGGTTTTATAAAAGTTTTTTTTGTGAGAGTCAGGTAGTATTCCTGCTTCAGGACATAGAAGTTTAAGTTGACGGTGGGAATGTGGATACCGTTACTATTGATTTTGCCAAGGTAATTGAAGACCGATCACAGGATTAATTGGTTCAGATTTTAATGCATTCCGGTTTGACATCAGAGTGGTGGCGAGAATTGATAAACTTCTTCTAGGTAGAAAACAGAAAGTCCGAGTCTCCTATTCCACGTATTCGTGAATGACTTGCCACATATTTTTTCCAAACGTACGTTTATTTGCAAATGGCTGGGTAATGTGTTTACAATTTTGGGGTCGAGTGTCCGACTTTACTTGCCAGCTGACGATGTCCCCCATGCCTGGGCCTAGTTTAAATTCCCACGCTTGGGGTGTAAGAGAGACATGTAGCGAACGTGACGAATTCTATTCACCGTAGCCAGCAAACTCCGCCTGCCTGAGCTCTTTTTCAACACACATCTACAGATTTTAAATGAAAGCAACAACTCTATATTTGCTTCGATCCCGGGAATCGAACATGGGATGACGCCATGCACAGCTAGTACGCTGCCCACGAGACATTCTAGAGACATGACTATGTAAAACATAGAGATGTTCTAAAAAAACAGATTGTAGGGTGATCTAGATAGATACGTAGATACATAGATAACAGAAAATAGTTCGAAAATCAAAACCATCACATTTAGAAGGGATTGTAATTACGGCAACTTGCATTAACGCTTAGATAACGAGAATATTTCAAGAGTTTTCTCTTGTAAATAGCTGCCAATATATTTGGCAGATAACTAGGTTAAAAGTTGTAAAAGTTATGAAGTTTTAATTCTTAAACAAGTGTCATTGAACATCAAAATATCGTGTGTAAAAATGGTTTAATTTCTTTAAATCATTATATGATTCGCACAGAGAAATAAATTAATTTTGAAATCATTAAAATTAATATTGGTAACTTTTCAGTGTTAGTGCACTATTATAAAATTGCGTTATAAATAGGGAACGGATTTTTATGAAAAAACAAATTTTTACAGAAACAAGATACTCTCAATCATATTTTTAGAGTTTACGAGACATTTTGAATCAATTAGAACCATTTTAATTTTTATTTCACATATTTTGGTACTATTACATATTTTACCTTAAACTATATGTTTCTTACATATTTCGTTACATTTTAATATATTTATACCTCGAAACGGAACATTAATGGATGAAACGTTACTGGAATCATCTTTTGTAAGAGAAAAATAATGCCATTACTCCTCTATGACTTCCGAATTTTCTCTATGAATTGCCAAACTCATCTCTCGCCCTGCTTCTTGGAAAGCGTGTTCTCGGAATCAAGGCTAAGCGGATATTTGTGAAGCAGAAGTAATTTCAACCACCCTCGTGCTTTCTCACGTTTTCTAGAGACTACACGTAACTTTATCGCACTCAAATATTTTTCTCAAAGCATTGTCTTACGGCATTGCGGGATTTGGGGTGGAGTGTTTCCTTTAACTCCACTTCCGGGATCCAACACTGGGTATACGGTACAATTGTTGACTTGAGCACCGGCTTCTCGCAAATATTGTAAATGCAACAAATGCAATTTATATTTGGATTGTTATTGTACGAAATCCTGTATCTTTTAGGAGTGCCAATTCAGGTTGAGAGCGGATTGGCAACGCTCTTTGCTTGGCAAATGCTTTTCTGGAGCAATTTGAAACACTACTAGCAGAACCCAGCAGACCTACTGCTCTCTCTCTCTCTTCTCTCTCTCTCTCTTCTCTCTCTCTCCCTCTTCCCCCCTCTCTCCCTCTCCCCCTCTCCCCCTCTCTCTCCCTCTCCCTCTCTCTTCCCCCTCTCTCTTCCCCTCTCCCCTTCTCTCTCCGTCTCCCTCTCCCTCTCTCTTCCCCCTATCTCTTCCCCCTCTCTCTTTTATCCTCCATCGATATGCACCATCTTGTGCAGCAGAACCATCTAATGGAGTTACAACAAAATTAAGAGTATAAAAACCTTCTCCATGCAAAAACATGTAGATGTGCGACGTTCATGGAGATCGGTCAAACGGTGTCATAGATCATCGATCTGGAACATACCAACATCAATTTTATATATTTTATTCAATTTTACCAATTCTCGGTTTTTCTTACATATTTTCCAAAAAATAAATCCATATGTACTTTGTAAATATTTTGCTTTTTATATTACACTAAATTCCGTTCCCAAGTTGTGCGAGGGGCGCTGAGGGTTCGCGCGCTCATCCACGTGGAGCTGTGGAGCCGCGGCGTGAGGCGCTGGCGGAGGCGCTGGCGGAGGTGGCGCGAGGCGGCAGCACCGGTCGGCGGCGCCTTCGGCCCATTCGCATTGATTGGCGGCGGCGCCGGCGGCTGCGGGCGAGGGCCGCGCTGGTGCAACGCGCTAGAGCCACCCTTCGACGGCAATGCACTCACTTTGCGAAGACGCCTGCTTTTGCGTTGAGTGAACATGTAGGTTAACGCATATTTATTATTTTAAAACAAACTTTTTCAATATTTTCTATGCCACCGTGTATTTCTTGTTATTCGTAGAATATTATTTGCATCATAAATTAATCAACCGGAAGATAGGTGGTTCGCTATTTCAAGTAATCTCAAAATGCGTTCCGACGTTGACAGATACTTCTTCAACGGCTTTGCCTGTTGCTCTTCGGCTTCCTGAAGAGTTACGGTCCAAAATTGCATATTCGTCTGGAATTGTGTGTAACGCAGGTTTACATATTTACATAATTTGTGCACCTGCGTAATACAAATGAGTCATTGGCGCATCGGACGTAATACAAATGAGTCATTGGGCAACCCATTCAGAGATAGAATATTTTTCGACCATTAATTTGAGGTCTGACCGATCGGAGAATGTCAATTTTGGAGAAAGTCTTCTGAAAGGTTTCGGTGCTAATTTTGGCCACGAAGGGACGTCTGGCAGTAAAATAATTTTTCGGTATCAGAAACCTACAGAACGTGGATTCTGACTACACAATATATTAGAGGGAGAACTTTTCTGGTAAAAGAATGACAATTTGCAGTATCGGAGACCCACAAAACAAGTTTTTCTGCTGAAAGACCGCGCGTTTTTTGCCAAACCATTACCAAACGTTCTTTATACAACGTAAGTAGTATGCGAGAAGTTAAAAATTCATTTTTGACGAATCGTCCATCAGTCGATCTGAGATCATCGCTAACGCCCAAGACGGGGGCAGGATTTTCAGCAAAATCTGAGGCGAACCGCACTTGTTTTCGTGGCGCGGTCCCTCTCAAGCCGTCGGCACTAGCGTCTTCAACACCGTTTGTACTTTCTTTCCAGTTAGACCCACGCCAACATTTTTCTAAGGATAAAACCTAGTCTATTTTGACAGCGAGATCAGAAAGAAAGGGCCCAACAATCAGCTCACACTGGCAAGCAACCCCACTCACCATAACCACTCATCACCCCACCGAGGCAAACGAATTCCCAACGAGACATTTACACTACATCACATCACCCATCCACTCGCAATGGAGACCTCTGACGAAGGCCCACGTCACTACAACCAATTTCCAATTTTACAATAGTCCACAATGTTTCTACAAGTATCAAAGCTGTTGATTGGAGTTTACACATTTAAGAGACATAGTATAGATAGGGGATTTTATATTTATTTTCGAAAGATTTTATAAATATATTACATTATTAATAGAGGGACGCTCCTAGCTTGCAGGATGCAGTTGCAGGATGTATAAAAATGTACGTGATATGTACGTCCGTCTAAGGGTTTTATCTTAAAGAAAAGACGAGAGCCCTTACCGATGGTGGAGTGTGGCCTTCGATTGTTTACATGTGTGACATGGGAATATTGAACATAATGATATTAGCGTAAGTATTTTACCGTCAATTTTTCGAGAAGTTGCCGACGAACAATACTTATTAATCAGCAATATGCATCTGGACAACCGAACATTTCAACACAAAGGAGGACGCTAGGTTGTGTGTGAGGTCACTTTTAGCACCGGAAAATGAAGAAATAAATTATGTGAATGCGAAAATTCTTCTAACATTCTTTGTTTAACGTTTCATTCACAGGTACCTGTATGTCGTTCATCTACTTCATGTCGACCGCTTCTTCTTATGAAAAAATATAGCCTTCCTCCACAAAAACAAAATAATTTAATTACATTACTTCCGTTTACAGCTTCCAATTCCAATTCAATTCTTTAAACACTCATGTTTGTAGCAAATAACATAAAATCCCACAACCGTGGAACAGAGAAAGTCTCGATTTTGTCTTTTCGACCTCAAAATGCATCCTGCTTGTTCATCCAGGATCTTCTAACGTGATACCCCGTAGCTAGGTAGAGACAAATGACGATAACCTGATACGTTGTACTGGAAATACAATAACATGTATGTCTGTACTTTGGCGCAACTTCCTCTGTCGAAATCTCGGCCTACCAACGGCGTCCCGGCATTGTGACCATGGGTTAAGGAGTACGTGTGGTTAGCTCATACTTGTAGACATCCCTACGTCGTATTCTGGTCTTCTGAACCTGAGAAGTGAGTTTTCGCATCGTCACATAGCTACAGATACTGGGACATTGTAAGCAAAATGCACACTATAATCTTGTCCGACCGGGTATCTTACCCAGGACAATAACATTTAAAAAAGGTTTGTTCGTTCGTATTTTATGTGCTGCTGTGCCGTTCATCGGATTGCGATAAAACGTTATCAATTTATTGCTTGCACTTGCGCAAATAATATTGTACTGTGGGAATGTGCGTATATGCCTATCGAACATAGATTCGTGTTGACGATGATTTTTTGCATTTATGCTGACTCATTTGCCCCTGAACAGAAACTCTTCGCAACCCGCCACACACTCAAGATTTACGCGCGTTTTCGGTGCATATTCTGCCCCTGCCGTTTGCGAGATATTAATACTACATTATTATTACTTGAACGTTATCTCGAACAAATTAATCAAATTTCTCCAATACCAAGTTAAAGTGAATGCATTTCCAAACTTGAGGGAGAGCTTTTTATAACAGGATACTTGATAACTATATCCAAACCAAGACCTACAACAAACCCATACCTGCGAGAAAGTTTCTCATCTATTGAAAGGTTTGAAGAGCATATCGTAAACCGTGATTAACCATCACGTGACCAGCGTAGTGTGGAGTGTAATACATTGCAATAGTGAAGCAATGCCGAGTCCACTAGTAGTGATTAAAAACCTTTTGTAAAGATTTTATTGTAGTAGTAATGTAAAATATTGTCAAATGAATATTTTCCCACTTTATTTATACTTCTTTAATTAACCTATTTTAAGAGTCCACGAAAACGAAGGTAAATATACTTATTTCTAAAACTTTATGTTTATATAGAAATGAATATAGTAAATTTCAAAAATATGCTAACAAAAATGCTTTAAACCAATAATATTTGTTTAAAATTTATATGAATTGAATTGGACAAAAGATATATATTTTTGATTTTTTGTGGCCAATTTCGTCTTTGCGGAAATAACACACACTTTCCCTATTATTCCTATAATCGATATATGGTTCAACATCGCTCATGTCGAAGCATGCTCTTACCTTGAAATTACATTATCGAACGTAAAAGGCACTCACGTTATTGGAAATGCTTCTCGTAAGTTAGCTCATTTCAAGATACAATGGAAAGAGTGAAAGGCCAGCAAACGAAATACCCCAACGAAGTAATATGAAAGCAAGGAAGGAGATGCAAAGTTCTGAAAACAGCACAGCAAAAGTTGAAATGAGAGTGGCCCAGGTTATAAATGGAAAGAAGATCCACAAAGCAACATAACAGAAACAAAAGCACAACTCAATGGCCCATATTCCGAAGTAAATGGCGTAGAGAAGATTTGATTTCCTAAACAACAAAACGTTAAAGAGGCAGCTCGGCCGGCGGGAAGCGGCCGTCGGATAAGGAAGGGAAACTTGTGTGCCTAAAACTCATGGGAGATGAGCAATACTTCCAGGGGAGTGGAAAGCGCCTCGAGGTAGAAATTGTCCCAGTAAAGGCTCTTTCTGTGTACAAGATGAAATAGCCTCGAGAAGGAAGCCCTTGCCGTCATCCCCTTCTCAACCTCCCCCCCCCGCCTCACGTCCCCCAATTCGCTTGAGAGGGAGGACGAGGGCGGTTCTTAAAAGTTTCCGATATACAAAAGAGAAAGATTCTATCAAACTTTTTTCTATGCCCGATGCCGTATTTTTTGCGGACGTGCGGGGCTTCCTCTGTGTCTGTTGTCTCCAATACCTTTGGAGACTAATCTCATTCCGGCCTCTGTCTGGCGAGTCGCCCTTCATTTAGGGGCCGATTGAGGCGGGAGCGGGTAAAGAAACAGGGTCAGCGCAAACGGCGCAGTGGAGGCAATGCGGCGACAAGCGAAAGGCGGAGAGAAGGAACGTTAGAAAAATAATTTGGAAGAAAGTAAAGGAGGGTCAAAGGGTTATGAATACATCCGGGGAACGCGCCAAGAACTACAATCTAAGGCAACGTGGACCGGTATGTATGTAGGTTCAAAAACGAGTCTGAAAATAAATAAATTATATATATATATATATATATATATATATATATATATATATATATATATGTGTGTGTGTGTGTGTGTGTGTGTGTGTGTGCGTGTGTGTGTGTGCGTGTGTGTGTGTGTGCGTGTGTGTGCGTGTGCGTATGCGTGCGTTCGTTCGTCTATACTAATATATAAAAAGAACAGTGCGTTAAGTTACAGCGCAATTATCTCTGAATGTTGAATAAACGTAAAAATCTGAATATCCGCGAATGTTTTGTCCTACATTCCTTTAAAGGTCGGGTGTACTATAAGCTATGATTTTCAACGAATAACCTTAATAGACATTTTTTGCCTAGCATTACATCACAGATACAGGAATGTATCAATGTGCAATGGTTTAGCTGCGCACCACGACTGATACCGATGACGGCAGAGATCTACGGCTGAATTCATCAATGCACAGAACTGCATATTTATAAGATAGGAGGTGATTGTTTTTTTTTATTTTACACTGAATTGTACAGTCATAATTCTTCATATTTAAGAATAGTTCTGCCATTTTTTCTTCACTCCATTTATAAAGGCAACTTATACATCGATTTGAACTGCGTCTAGCTATGAATGTGTTAAGTACAAAAGGTATATGAAATTATTGAGAAAAGTCATTGTGCTGATGGATGTGCTTGATATTGTCGTAAAATGGTTTGAATGCACACATGTGTTCGCCATGAAATAGTTATTGGTTTAGTTGTGTTGTCATTATACATGATTACGTTTTTGCGAGTTGAACATGCGAAATTTAAATATATTTTGAGTAGTTTACGTGTTATGCTGAAACTGTGACTGATTGACTAATTTTTGCAGGGAAACGTTTTATTATAGTGAAGAGTGTAAGATTATCATTGGGTGGTGAAATAATGATGAATTAAATTGATGAGAGTAACTTCGTCAAGAAGTATAAATGAAGTAAAATAATAATAGGAAATGGATATTTGAAGGAACGGAGCATGTGTCAACGCTGTTTTTCAAGGCTCACGAAGATATAACAAAATATGTTATTTTAGATAACAGAATGATTTCGTCAATTCGGAGTCTACTGTGATCTCGAAATTTTGGAGATATTGTAATTGACTAAGTGGCACTTAATGGCACCTACCCGTAACGTTTTTATCAAGGACCAAAAACGCACACTGTGATTCAATGAAAACACATGAATTAAAACATCACTTCAGGGTGGCGTTAATGACCGTTATCAAATGTTTACGTGAGAACAAAAAAAAACAACTAAAAGTAGTAAGTTTTACAAGTATTATCTGCCAATTGATTGATAGAATAGGATTTTCATATAAAATTCCACAAAAAAATGCATGAGTGCATATTTTACTTTTTTGTTTGTATTTGTTCATTGTTTTTAGTTATAAAAATATGAAAATTTGAAATCCCCACGAGAAAAACATTTTTTTTTAAGAAAGTGAGTGAGGAAGGCCGTTATATATCCAGATAGAAGCTAGGCAGAGAGGGACGGGGCAGGACCTAGCGGGGATGCAGAGAATGTGCGATAGAAGTAGGCAGCATCGCAGGGCGGGAAAAGATGGAATTTCTCTCCCTGTGTAATAAATTATTACGAGTTACTTCAACTAGTTTTTAAATATAATTGTTGCTATAAATTGTACTATAATTAATAACAATATTGTACAGTGTATAATATTTCAAGTGTCAAATTCGCGTATTGTAGATGGCATTCAGTTCGTTTTTTATTTTTTTTTAATATTGGTCATTGAGTGCTCCAATCCCAAGCCAATCTGTAGTATGATCCTTGGTATTGTTTCTTACGTGGCTGGTCTCATTCTGGGTGTTCTTAGAAGTTGAGTAGTTTCGTATCTAAATAATTAGTTGCGATTGGAGTCAATTAATTGCTGGCCAGAATTATATGATTAATTAAGTTTAAAGAGATTTGGAGGTTATTTTCTTTATAATATAGTAATAGAATATAGTAAGTTGTGACTGTTTAAAAAATATCACGTTATGATCCATGCGTTTAGATTGTTGTAATTGAGGGAGGAAAGAAAGTCTTATATACAAGAAATTGTAATTTAGGAACATCCGAATGTGTGGCATAAAAAACTACTCTGGGCATTTAAACTCCCACACAAACTTGAAATATTCGTAGTCCTGGCCTCCTAGCTTCTTGCTCGAACTAAAAGACAGGCCGCTGCTCACGTGATTGAGAATGCCCGAGGGCCAGGTGTGGGGCGCGATGCAAGTAGACCCTCCGGTGGACACGACCGTGCTGACGAGTTACGTACCTAAAGAACTTCCGTCCCGCAACAGTGTAGTTCCTAGAGGCCATGGATGTCTACATTGTAATTCAGCTGCCGCTGCTTTCCACTTACCTCACGTCGCTGCCAGTTCTCCTCACTCGTGAGGTAATTTCAAATAAGAACACTTTAAGTTCCATCAAAAGAAATTATATTGATCCTAAGCTCTGCTTCACTATTCAAGTGGCAAACTGTTATCTGATCCGCTTTCGCAGATACCTTGTTCTGTATTATTGAACTACCGATTAATGTTCTTAAACACCTTCACTAAGGTTTTGTCTATCTTATAAATTATTGACGGTGTTTATCATTGGGTTTTTAAACATGAATATCACATAAAAGGCTCTGCCATTCAGAATATGCAAGTAGTTTATTAGGCAAAATATGCTTAAACTGTCTCACGAGCTTATTTTCGAATTTTCGACGTTTCCCCCCCGGACAGCCTGTTCATACGAAGCATACACATTTTAGTTATTCAACTCTTCATAGTTTTTGGAAACAAAATCTGTAATTTTAGGTCTACAATATTGATACTTTTTAAAATGTTCCACTTATCAAATATATCGTTATATCGTACTGACATGTTAACGAACTATTTATAATACATATTTAAACAATTAAATATTCTAGTTTAGAAATATATTACAAATGAAACTTGCAGCTTTGATATTATACCCCTCATTGCTACTAAAAGAATTTAACAATAAAAAATCTATAAGTAATAGCTTCATAAAATGAAACCATTCTACAATCTCTTTACAAATTTTGTATTTTTTTTAAATTATTGAAAATCGTGTGGTTTACAAACGTAAAGAGAGACAGTGTTTAATAATCACATTTGTTGGTATTTATGCCCCTGGATAAGTTCACTCTAATTAAAATCTCGTTATCGATTATTTGAACCATTCCTTTACACTACATATATCCACACTTGCTACTAATACGTAAAAAAGGCTGCTTAAGAAATAACATCGAGGCAACAGAGGGCGACGGCGGCGAGGAGAGGGTGGGCTCGGGCAGTTAATCAGGACAGGCCAGGGCAGACACGACAGGGCAGAGCATTGCAGTGTAGGGCAGAGCAGAGCATAGCAGGGCAAACGGGGCACGCCCGGTCAGACTAGAGAGAGGATACACTGGAGATAGAATGCATTCCTTTTCCTGTCTGAATAGATGAATAACGTAAATAAAAATTCACACAAATAAAATGATTTAGTTTTAAACTACCCTTGCTATTTACCCGCGCGGGTTTCTACTAGCCATTTTAAATAGTACTTGCTTCCCAATTATTTCATATTTCCCATAATCGCATCCGAATCGTACGTACCAAGTGGGCAGCGTCGCGCAAAGCCGTGCCGGGCAACGCCATCGCCATCGCTGCAGCCTGGAATTCCGCCACGAGGGTCGAAAGGTCCCGAGCTGAGGGGCGCGGCCGCTTCGTCACGGATCGCAATGCGTGCAGCTTATAACAAGGCTACGGCGGGCCCGCTCCGGGCTGCGCCGCCATTTATCTTCATCCGCGAGGAGAACTTTCCCGCCGCAGGAAATGAACCTCGCCCACTCCATCTTACTTTCTGGTAAAGAACTCGGCACGCCGCCGTCCCCAACACAGACCCGTCACCGCCCCCGCCGACGTCCGGGGGCATGAAATAATACATGTTACGCAGAACATTTAAGGGGAAAAACTCGGCGGAACTGGAGCCCGTGCGTGACGTCACTCAACCGAGAGACTCCGTTCATTGGCCGAGGCCCGGCAATTAAAGGAAAGCTTTCCCTTTTTTTGCCGAGGAACAAGTAGTTTCTTCGTCTTGAGACGCCGGATTTTACTGAGAAAGTACGAACAAGAAAGGAACAATAAAAAACAGAAATAAAAGGAGTTAAGTTCATTGCGAACAAAAGCGCCTTAGTTAGATGCGAAGGCGACCGTTAGTCCTCGCCAGTGTATCATGTGGCTGAGAGGCGCAGTCTCGATTAATGAAGGAAACGCTCAAGCGAGGATTTGCAAGAATTGAAACCAGCAAAGAGGGCTGGGGATTAACAGAAATTAGATCCTTGAGAAGCATTATCCGATCTGCCGGCGCTGCGCGGAGGCAGCGGGGGTGGGGGTGTGGGGGGCGGGGCGGGAGGCGCTTCTATAGAGACGCGAAGTCCAATCTGCGGAAGAGGCGCTGGGGGGGGGCGGAGGGGGGCGAGTCGGGCTCGTGGAGCGAATGAGCAGCGGCTTGCAGAGGGCGCGGATTGACAAGTCCAACACGTGTTCACTCGCTCTGACGGCGGTCATAGACACACATTTTATTGCCTGGTTGTTAATTAATTTTGATTGATTGATAATTCCAGGTGCCCCAACGTCTACAGTCATTAGTCCAACAAATGTGAGCATTGCTTTTGATTGGAGGTTGGGGGTGATCTATGTGGTGAAGACCTCCCGTTGGAAACCGGGGTTTTCCCGAATCTCCCGCCAGCGGCGCACCGCCGCTTTAAGCTCGTGACCAGTCTCCCGGCAGGTGTGGTAGAGTAGTGCATGGGTGTGTAAGGGGTTAGGATAGGACACGAAACGCCCCTCAACCAATCAGAGAAAATTATTTATCTTTTACATTTTTCCCTTTTTGTGAATGCTATTTAAACCATTAAAAACCACAAGAGAAAACTTGGAAATATTGTGAGAGCTACCATTACTGGTAATTACATTATGGACAGCAGAGCTACGAAATAATATAAATTTTAATGGAAAAGTATTCTAGACATTACTATTTACAAAATGGTATTCGAAATATAACATTATATTACTATGTATTATTTTATAATTTATTTATATTATTAAAATAATTTTTCAAGGTCACTGGATACATTAACTTTTGCTGCCATATAGAAGTCAACATTGTGTTGCTTTGCATTCCCAGTGTGTAAATGTTTGGCAGTGTACTTCCCAAGATGCTATTAAAATTAGGTTAGAGTTCATGGACTTGAGTTTGCTGAGCGCTCCAGAAATCGGAAATATTTTCGAGCTCTCATCAAGCTTGGAAGGTGGAAGTAATCAATTAGTCAGTGTTGTTTATCGTTGGTTATCTTTGAAACCTCGTTACAATTGTTTCAATGAACCAATTAGAACGAGTTTTCAATTATGTGCAGGGAACCGGCGAGAGTAATTTAGAGTGAGGTAGTGGATGAGAGAGCTACTATATGAATTTATGATTTTCGCGACAGATTTTTCTCGACGATTAGTCGACATCTGGAGAAAAGGGAAACCAAAAACGATCGAGGTTATGGAGAAATATCAACTGAAATATTCATTTGGTATCTGAATGTATAAGTCCGTGGCTTACAGTAAATTTTTGGCAAACTAGTGCAAGTTTGACAATAGGGTAAGAGTCATTCGATGCAATATAAAATTTAAAAAATATAAAAGTAATGATAATCTTATCAATTTACCAAAGCGATCTTTTTGTGACCGCTAACAGCGGGGAATAAGCAAGAAAAAGGAATCAAAATTCAATGATATGTATAATATTGTACACGATAAAAGAGGACTTGGGCATTTGAAAAAATATTAATGGTACAGCAAGGAGGAATATTGCAAGATACACGCTAGTAAACGAGTTGATAACTACTAAATATTGGCAATATATTAAGGAAAAGTAATCTAGGAAATGTGGTGTTGAAGAAGATGATCGAAATTATGTATTGGCAACACGTGTAAAGAGAGGGAAGGACAATAAGTCTGACATGAGTGCACAAAATACATTGAATATATATATATATATATATATATATATATATATATATATATATATATATATATATATATATTCAGAATCAGGGAGTGTGATGAAGGTGATAGAGAATTTGGAAAGATAAATGGATGATTGAAGTAATGGAAGAGGAATTAGAACAGAAATAATAATTATCTAATAGGAAAGAAATATGAGAAGTCGATGCGATTGCAAGGATATAATATTGTAGTTATTGAAGTATCTAAGCCTCGTTAATATGAAGTAAATTTTATTACGAATATGAATGGATATATTATATTGTGAAATAGAATGTATTGGGGAATGATTTGATTATATATGTATGATAATTGTGATGGAAATGTAATGACGAATCAAATTGTATTCGCATTAGGGAGTTGGTTAACTTTTAATTCAGGCTTAATTTAAAATTTATTTTGAATTGTTGATATTGAGTTATTTGTAACGTATTCAATTGAGCTGCTGAATGATTATCATTTCTATGAAAAGTTGAAAAAACTACATTAGTGAACGCGTCGTCAGCTTCGGGGGCCTCACTGATGAAGCCCCATGGCACCTCTTGCGGGTGCGCCACTGCTGATATATAATACTGCTGGCAAAAATAAGATCTTTAGAAACACGTGTACAAAGCATAGGCCTGCCTTTCACTAAAATGACATCTCTAAACAGCTACCGTATTAGATTATTTTCCTTTTCATTATATCAATCTCGTTATTTTAAAAGAATTTTTAAAATGTCGCAAAAAAGTCGAGCTTTTACTACATGTCTCTAGTTAGGAGTATATTTTTTCATTTACACTCATTTATAGGACAGTAGGGTCATTAGAGACTTTAGGTACATTTTACTGTTACATATTACATTTGTGT
The DNA here is from genome assembly GCA_038098605.1 of Gryllus longicercus. Taxonomy (NCBI): domain Eukaryota; kingdom Metazoa; phylum Arthropoda; class Insecta; order Orthoptera; family Gryllidae; genus Gryllus; species Gryllus longicercus. The sequence continues at coordinate 4,641,357 of JAZDUA010000032.1, read as the reverse complement.
TATACATATGTTTTACATATGTTACTTATTAGTTTTATTATAGTGTTGTATACAGTTTACTTCTTGACATATTAAACTTGAAAAAAGATTTACTAGTATTTCTTAGGTATAGTTTAGCACACCAATTCGTTTTAAAAAGTTCATAACATCGTACACACTTTCAATGTTGTCCAAACAGCTCTTGATGCTTTCAGACAATCTAGATTTTTCACATTGGTTATCATTACACTCTGTTAAACTGAATTAAAGTATTTAATTCAGTCAATTAAACTGAAGTAAAGTATTTCCATGACGCGTTCCGAGGCACTTCTGCTGGTGCAATCAAAAAAGCAATCTAATCGAAGGAAACTTTCCTAGAGAGTGAAACTCGATAGATTAGCGTTTTCTACAACGAGAGAACAAAATAGCTCTTCTGAACATACCATCATTATGTAACACCTCTAATATAAGCGTGAAAGCAAGTATGTGTTTGCATTAAGCTCAAAACTTTTTGAACTACTGGCGTGATTGCTCCCCCATTTGACATGAACTTCAAGAGGCATAAAATTAAATCACCGAGGTTACAATTCAAAACGTTCCCTCAGTTACGTTTTATTGAACAAAATTACAATAATGCTTTGAGAAGTATTGAGAAAACAATCCAAATTTTTGTATGTAAAGAAAAAACGCACATATGTGAGTTAACGGAATTGAAGTGCAAATTAAGATGGTCCTGAACAACCCAGTGGTTGTGGACGCGTCAACTGCTCGGGCCTTTCTTCCCGGAAGTGTAGTTCATGTTTTCGTCGCGGGAGGTCGCGGTAATCATCCGGCGCCGACCTACCCATCAGCTTGCGCGGTTTTTCCCAATCAGGTATCTCCCACCAGCGGGGCACTGCCCCATCCGGGACAAGCTGAAAGTTGTGGACTGGTCTGTCGACTTATGTGGTACTGCAGTGCACGTATGCCGAAGTGTGTGCAAGGAAGGGGTGAGGATAGAAGAAGAAAGCGGCAGGAAAGATCACGCGGCCCGTTTGCTGCTTCGACACTCGCCTGGTGATGGTTGGAGGAAGCTCGGAAAAGTGCCGATCAGAGCAGCCGGCCGCTAGACTTTGCCTCCGCGCAGCGGCCGAATTCCACCCGATATCTAGCTAATGTCGAAAATCCTGCCTCTGTCGGGACGTGAACCCAGGACCCTTCCGATCACAGGCACTGCAGTGGCATCGGTTAATGCCCTGAGCTACCTAAGCCGGTCCGATTACGCAGAAACCCGCGCTCACACACACACTCACTCGCACAGCCTTTCAGCGCTTTGCTGGCGCCGCTTGTTGCAGAAGGGCTGAGGGAAGTCTGCGCAACCTCTATTTCTAACAAGTTTTCATCTGCAATGTGTGGAATTCGGCAATAATGGCAGGGAAGAGATAGCGTGTTTTGAAAACCAATACGTTCACTTCGGAAAAAGCAAATTTTAACAATAGGTTTGCTAAGAATTCAAACAGAGTAATAGATTTGGGAGAGCTTTGAAAACGTATACTGAAGCGAAGGGTCGACCTGTATAAACAACACACTTATTCCCAGCAACTTAACCTACCTGATATGGTAGGTTAGGAGCAATATAGCAAGGAAAATTAAGAACCTCAATACAGTAAAAAACTGTTGTTAGAGATATTAAACTACTGTCATGACTGTAAAGACATTAAACTACTGTCATGACCTCATATTCTAAAAATGCTTAGAATAAACATAGATATCAGCTGTTTGTTATTTCATTTTACATCATCCGTACAGGGCAGTAGTGCCGACATCTCGGATTCCGCCCGCCCCATGCCACAGTGGAGAATAGCACAAAGCTTATATCACATTGTTCGGAAAAACATTGAATTTATAATTCCCGCGAAATTTATAACCGCACATGGTGTGAAAAATCTAGTTGTCACAGACAGACATCTAGAGCAAATCATTTCAAATGGTCCACTCCATATTTCCACCATTCAATAAACGACTTGAAAGAGGCGTAGGATTTCATAGAATTTTTTGCGTTCCTGCACTCCTTGGAAATCGAGTGTCGCCACTGACTTGTTGTATGATCCGTGCTGCCTTCTAGCAATCAAGTAGCGAAAGATAATCAGAATTTATTGTTTTTCTGTAACTTTTTTTTTCAGAGATAAAGAACATGGAAAGAATTATATGATACTAATGCTAATATAATTAAAAGATTCGAATTTTCAAAAAATATAACTAAGTGTTCATGTATATTCTTTTGCGGTGTAAAGGGTTTCTGATTTCAAGCTGTTTTATTACTTTTCATTTCCATCCTTCTGTTCGCACTCTTGATAATTTTATCAATAATATTCTTCCAGATCGAGTTCAAATCCAATTTCCCACGTTGTCACGCGAATGTTAAATAATTCTGATTATTGTACACAACAACTAACGACCCCGTGGCAGAAGGCTCCTCGCCTTGTTGATCGCGAGCCACCTCCCTCATTGCTTTCCCCGCCGTGCCCGCGGGATCTCTTTGGCCGCCCGTGCAGCGCGGGAACGTGGCTGGCGCGGGGTTAGGCGCGTGCCCACCTAATCGTCTCGTGACGCAGGAGCTGCTCTGCTCGCAGCCACTTGCAGCGGTGGCGCTGCGGCCGGGGCTCTTTGGAACCTATCCGGTAATGCCGCGCATTAGGCCAGTCGCCCGGCGGCGCCCGGCGCAGTGCGGACGGGGTTGGGATTGGCGGGGCAATGCAGTAGACAGCTGTGCGGGGGAGATGGGTGGGGAGGGGCATGGTGGGGCAGGGAGGGCGAAATGTGGCGGGGCGCGAAGATGCTGGAGGCTGGGGAGCGGGGCAGGGTGGGTAGAAGACGGGCGGGGCGGGGACGGCGAAGCTTGGCGGGAAGTGGAGGGAATGAAGGTGGCGGGGGGTGAAGCGTGGCGGTGACGGACATGGGGGCAAGGGCGTGGTGGGGAGGGGAGTGGTGTGGCGAGGGGGGAGGAGCGTGGCGAAGCGTGGCGGTGCTGTGGGGCGGGCAGGGAGCCTTGATGGGCGTGGCGGGGATTGGCAGGGCTTGGGGGTGCTGAGGGGGAAGGGGATCTGGCGGGGCTGGGCGTGGCAGGCCTTGGCGGAGCGGAGGGGTTGTGTGGGGAGGAGCGTGGCGTGGAATGGGGGGTGGCGGGGCGGGCAAGGCATGGCAGTGCGGAGCAGGGCGTGGCGGGGCGCGCTGTCCGCTGCGCTGAGGGCTGCGCGAAGCGAGGCGCGGCGCGGCGCGGCGCGCCTGGTGAGGCGACGCGGTGGGGACAGCGCAGTCAGGAGTCGCGACGCGCGGCCGGCCGCCCGCATCGCGGATCCCGCGCTGACAGCAGTTAGAAATTCTGATTTGAATACGTGACAAGGTAGAGCCGTGTTGAATTTGTGATGCCCTCATTATGTCAGGCGCAGGGTGAACAGATTTATGTAGAGCGAGCAGGCGGCGCGGCGCGGCGCGGCGCGGCGTGGCGTGGCGTGGCGAGGCGCGTGGCGTGGCGCTCCCTTTGCCCCCGCCGCCGGCGCCGTCGCAGCCACCGGAACATCGGCACGTGAAAGGAGCGGCGTTGGAAGACCCGCAAGAGAGCTACAAAGGCTGGTACTGCGTCGTGATATTAAGATGAATTTTCTGTTTTCGTCGAAACCAGAATTGATAGGTAGGTTTTTTATGATGCATTTTCTGATAGTTTGAATGGTGCAAGAAGGATCTAATATTAAACGCTGGTTCAGTGAATAATTATGCAAAACCGTTAATTTCGCACGTGATTTACAAGAAACTAAAAAATGCCGCCCAATCGCCCCCTCCCACGCCGACTCTGTCACCAGGGTCCATGTGCCTCGGACGTGCAAGTATTAAAAATATGCCTAGTCTAAATATTATTTCTCAATTGAGCCCTTCTGTCTGGCCACGATTTGCTATAGATTTCATATTGTTGATCAGTGATTACAGTCGCACAACTGCTCGTTAGTCCTGTATTTTTTTTCTTCTCGTGATGTGGTGGTGAACTTCTAATGGATGAAAAGATCCGGCGCTGACCTACCGTCGATTAGCGGGGTTTTCCCTAAACAGGTATCTCCCACCTGCGTGGCACCGCCCCAGCCGGGGCGCGATCGAAGCTCCCGACCGGTCTCCCGGCGTGTGTGGCACTGCAGAGCATGTAAGTGGAAGAGCGTGTAAGTATGGGGTGAGGGCAGGACAAGGAAAAATCGCGCGCGATTCATGGTCCGTTGGTTAGGGTAAGACCAGTCGGCCCCTAGAATTTTCCTCCAAACAGCGACTTAGTTATCTAGCTAGTTACGAAAATCCTGCGAGCCAACGTGGCTGGAATGTAGGACTTCCCGGTCTGAGGCAGTGACATCAGTTGATACCCTAAGCCACCTCTCCAGGCGATTTGCTTTACAATTTCCTTGCCTCCCAACAACTCGCGACAACCATTTTTTCCCTTCTTTCAAACGATTTGTCGATGTCCACGATTTGCCAATTAGAAAAGCTCGAAGCCGCTTGAACTGAATTATAATCCGCAGCCGGACGTACAAATGGAGGTGAAGTGGAAGAAGAAGTTGCTGATGCTGCCCGCGCGCCGAGGGCTCTCAAACGCCGCCCCCGCCCCCGCCCCCGCCCTCCGCCCTCCGCCGGCAGCGCGGTCCAGCGGTCGACGCGCCGCCGCGAAAAACAAATGACGAGTGCGATGATCGCGGGTGACATGTGAAACAAAAGGGATTTCCCCTCGGAGCCTTCTTGAAAGGGCGTCGCGTCCCCACAGTCAACAGGAATTGTCTTTTCTCCGCGCACGGCGGACCGCGACGTCAGCGCGCCACGCGGGAGGTATGGGCGCCGCCCCCGCCCCGCCCCCGCCCCGTTCCGCCCACCACCCCCGCTTCTGCCTATCGCGCACCGCCCCCGCCTCTGTCCCCGCTCCTCTCCGCCCCTCACTTCTCCATCCTCAGCCCCCCGACCGTCCCCGCCCCCGCCCCTCACGCTTCGCTGCACGTCCCGACCGGTCAATGGCGACGATCATCCGCCGAATTATTCCGCCCCCGGGCACTCGCTATCCGCCCCCGCGACAGTTCGAAGGGACGATCCCCCTCCCCCCTTCCGTGATTGTAAATACTTTCAGATGCTTATTACACTACTTCAGCTCAACACAAGAATAAAAAAAACTGCTAGTTCAGTAATTTGAAGAAGGCACTATCAAGAGGAAAATGAGTAAAGAAATTAAGTGATGCATTTGCTCACTTGCATACAGACCCGACTTATGCGAATATCAGCTTTTAATAACTTATTTCCTTCCTTGCACTGAAACATAACTGTGTAATTTTTAAACCGAGGTGTCCATTCAAACCTTTATGCGACCACGGACTTAAATACAGTATTACATAAGCATTGAAAATATTGGTAAAAAGAGGATAATTGTAGCGTCATTTAATTAGAATATGACATTTTTGCGAAGATTTATATTTACTACTGTTAATATAAAAAATAATGTTATTTTAAGTTATCATTATACTAAAAAAATTTGTTTTTTTAAAATGTTGCGTCTGTAAAAGATTAGAAAATTAAGTTTCTTTATTTTCGCCTAATCAGTCTCCAAAAATAATACCATGTGTCTTCGTACGGTCTACAAATACTATCTTTCAGGAATTAAAATTTTCAGTATTGTGGCAAGAAACGTTTTTTTAGAGCAAGCTTTCGGAAGTTGTCAAATAGTAGAAACTGATTTTAGTAAATTTCAAATAACTTAACATCCCTTCACAGAGAGCAAATAATCAAAACTTCATTGAAATAGAAAACTGAGTTCAAACTAATGCTGAACTATAACAATGTAATACGTTTCAGTAGCGAGTAGAGACGTCTGAAGCTTCGTTTCCCTTATTTCTCGTTTCGTATTTCAATAAACGTTTTTTTATCGAAATAAAAACTTGCCTAAAACATAAATATCGAAACCAAAGTACATTTATTCTTCATTATATTTAAGGCGAATATTAGAAGTAGTTATAAGTCAAAACAATAGAAATGGCCATCCGGCACTATATAGGTTTTTCTTTCTTGTACATATTTTAGATGGCGCCCCAAAATAAATGTATTTGATATTTGCGCCATAACTTCTTGAGAGATTGAATATTGCGGTTGGGATATGTCCTGGGCGCGGTTTATATTTTCTTTGATTATATGGCGTTAATTTCCAGGAGACGTCACCACTGCCGTTGTTCTGAAGATTGGATCGCAAAACGTCGTCGGGTCTCTGATAAGGAGTTTATGTTAATATGGAATGATGATGATGGCGAGTAATGAGAATGAAATTTCAGGAGCTGATGGAACGAGCGCAACTGCAGAGAGAGAGGGAGGGAGGGAGAGAGAGAGAGAGGGGGAGAGGGAGAACGACTCGGCACCGAAAGATGGCGCCAGACGTGGGCTGCGGCGCGGTTCCTGGCTGGAGGGCGCTAACGAATGTTACTGCGCTGTCATGGCAGCAAGAGTACATATTAATTATGATCGAAGCATCGGGAGAGGTGGCTCAGAGCATCAACTGATGTCAGTGACATGCGGTACCTCTCACCGGGAGGTTCTAGGTTCAGTGGCAGGATTTTCCTCACTAGCTTGTTGGCTAGGTTGAATTCAGTCGCTGTCTGGACGAGAATCCCAGCGGATGGCTGCTCTGATCGGTAGTTGAACGTGGTTTCTCCGATCAACACCAGGAGAACGCTGGAGCAGTACCATACCAACGGGCCACGGACCTCGCGCGATCTTTTCTTCCTCTTCCTTGTCCTTTCCTCGCGCCTTACACACCTGTCCCGCATAGCATGTTACCTTCACAGTAACCATAACTTTAAATTCAGCAGTAGTTGCTAATGACCTAGATGTTGATGCATTTTGTTTTCAATAACAAAAAAAAGAAAGTTTCAAGTAGTTAAAAAATAGTGATGATTCATGTTTTTTTATGGAGAAACTCTTCGTATGATTTTATTCAGCAATATTTTTGATGCCGGAACTCACTATTTATGACTATATTTTTGTGAATAGCATTACTGTGTTTGAATACCAAAATCTTATACAGATGGGATCGTGAATACAAAAATATTTTCAGTTTGTTGGTAGAAATAATTTATTTATTTTAAATATCACAGCTCATCTCATCGGCTTTGAAAATTCCATTTATTTTAAATACAAAAAAACTGGGGTAGGATTTCTCTCCAATTAACATTAATTTCATTAGTAAAAATGTATTGATGAGAAATTGAATGCATGTGTATATAAACAAGTAGATAATAAATGTTTTTAATCTCAAAGAAAAACGAATTTGTAATTTTCAATGAAATAGTAATTTTCTATAGATCAGGTTAATAGATACGAAATGAAATATTAGTGGTGATGGAAGAACTTAAGTTAGAAAGAACGACGTATGTTTAAAGCTCTGAGGGGAAACCCACGTTGCATTCGAGAATTTTCTCAGCGAAGGAACAGCTCCGTTGCCCAACATGAACAGATCGGCGCGTGAGGCGGGGGTGGGCCGGGGGGAGGGGGCGGCGGGGGCGCGTCACGACAGATGACGGGTGGCGCGCGTTCCTTGACGGAGAGGCCGAGGGGCAGGGGGCGCCCCGCCCCCACCTCGCTGCCCGTTGCGCCGTCACGCCTTACGCCGCCGCCGGTCGGTTGCCTCCCCGCCCCGCCCCGCCCCGCCCCGCCCCGCCCTGTCCTGCCCTGGCCTGCCGTGCCCCGCCGGGCCGCGCGCGCCGGGCCGTGACGGCGGGGAATTACCGCCATGATTTAGCGGGCCGGCAGGCGACCACAGCGCACGGCGCGGCGCGGCGCGGCTCTGCGCGGCGCGGCAGCCGGCGCCCACCACGCACACTCCACGCCCCGCCCCCGCCCCCGCCCCCGCCCCGCCCCCGCCCGGCCACTCGGCGCCCGCGGCTCATAAATAGGGGGCTCGATATATCCATCCAGCGGAGCCGTCAGATCCCCTTTGGCCGCACGCGCAACCGGCGCCTCGCCTCGCCTCGCCTCGCCCGGGGCCCTGCAGGGGAGAGGGCGAGGACCTCCCTGACTTCCTGGCGAGGAGGCGCTGGGCCGTCCCCTGCGGTGACTTCTGGAGTCGAAACGAAAGAGCTCGCTCAACTTCATTTGGCCACCGGGAGGACTGAACAATCTCTGACCTTCTCGCACCTCCTCCACTTTTCCTCTTCAATCATTCCCGTTTGTTTGGTACAGTTCTGCCACAATAATAATGATATATCAAAAGAAATCACTAAGTAGAATTTTACCTTAAATGATCAAGATATAGACTAAGAATAATTGCTGACCTACCTTTACAGTTAAGCACTTACACTCCACATAGTAAAAAACATAAAATTGCGCAAATTCTCAAATGAAAAGATACAATAAAAAGGACAACTATATTTGCAGATCACCTCACAATGACACAAAAACAACAGTGAAGGAGCTACAATACATCTGCAATATTATTCTTCTACTACAGATTGTTTACGAGAAAAGTTTTGTGTGTAATGTTGGAATATTCGTATTGGTTCTACTCAGCCTAGATGATTGCGACGTATCTTGATTCAGAACTAACAATAAAAAACATCGTCAATTATATGAGTAAAATAATCTACCGTCAATTTGATTAATCGTAGTGGAATCATTCGTGAAAGAATGAATGCTAGTGATCTTTCTTCTCTATCGATTTTAGTTGTATTCCTTTGGCTGTTCTATTTCTGTTCAATCTGTTTCTTCTTAATGGAATTTATGGAATGAAAAAAGCGAAAATTAAAATAGATATGTCAAATCTAGTTGCTACAAGTCAAAAATTATAGCAAAATCAAGATGAAATAATGAACGTGTTTTGACAAGCCGCAATAACCTGACTAAAAAATATATTAGTACATTTCACTGTAATGTTATAGAATTAAATATGACGAAAAAATCAACGAATTGGTTTCAAAGCGCCATTTCTCTTCAAATATATTTGGTTAAATTATTTTATGAATTATTACTGAAATAATACCTTATCATTATAGTAGATAATTCTTAAATTGTGTTTTAAATAGCCAAAACGAAAACTTTAACATTGCAATTTTCGATTGAAACGTTTCAAGAAGTGAATACAAAATGAATGTGTATCACGTCGCCAGAAAGCTTGGCGACCGGACTATATATTATCCTCAAAATATCCCCATAAAACAGGTGCTGGTTAATTAGGGAGCAGCTGCAAATCATCGCAGACGCGCGGTCAGCGGCCACAGGGGAGGCCGTGGGTGACGCTCGCGATCCCCGACGGTCGCAGAGGGGGGAAGCTCGTCGGCGACGCAGCGAGAAGCATGGCCACCTGCTGCAAAGAGCGGTCGGCGAAAATGGGAAGATTGAACCCCGAACACAAGGAAATCCTAGGGCCAACTGTTTAGTCATACCAAATTGAAGGGTGTGGGCAAGAAGATAGGGCTCGTTTAGCACCAACAGTCAACAATAAACAAAGAAAAAATGTAATTTTGTTTAACTTCTTTCCAAGGAGCACTTGGATTCAATTTCACGAGAAACATATCCCAAGGTCAACACTTCCAATGCACCAGAAGATTTTCCGCCACTATTCACTACTATTCTTTTCATTTGTTTATTGTGGATGCCCATATTTTTGCCCTCCACCCTTCCATTAGTCTCAAAAACAAAAACTGTGGAAGAACCCTTCACGCTTTACACAAATCAATATGATCTTTACTAAAAGTAATATGATTATTTTGATTCTCAACACAATAAAAATTGCTCCTCTTTCAACAATAAATAGGGAAGACCGGTGTCGGTTGGCATTAGTTGGTAGTTTACAACTATTTTGCCCAACTGTAGTTTGTACAAGTGTGGTTGTACCAATAAAAACTACATTTATAAGCCAACATTTTGGATTACTTTATTCCTCAATGTTCCACTAACGAGCTTTAGGATCGTGAAGTGAAGATGAACCAACAAAGCCCATTTGTAGTGTTGGTTGGCGCAGGCTCTGGTGTATTTTGGCACTAGCATGGACTACTTTTGGGAGAATGCGCAGGAAAAATGCTGCGAGAATGTGGAATGTCCAAATCACATTTCATTGTTTTGTTAACATACATAAATACCAACAATTTTATCATTGTTTGGTCTCGCACAATAGTCTTATTAGTTACAAACGAAGTAAAATACAAGAGTTTTGGTAATTTCAAAATGAAGAATCTCAGTCATTTAATAAAAATGTATTCTTGACTTTTTTGAACATTGAGTAGGTGACTTCATTTATGATTTGTTGGGTATGGTTTATAGGGTGATAGTAGTGACTATAGCTTTACTGGTGCACACTTGAACATTGGAAACTAACAATTGATGGTCCTCCACTTACTTTGCACTTTCAGGACGCAAGGCATGTTCCTTATAGGGATGGGAGTTCGTTTAAATTCGAAGACAATTGATTACTCTTTCCTTATTTTATACGTAAATAACTGAAAACATTGAAAACATTTATTAATATTCGCATGGCAAGATTGACAACGATGTAACAATAACTGATATATTTTGGGAATATCATGATGTCAGGAGTAATCAGTATTTACTCGTCGAATTGGCCCTTATTGAGTCGAGTATCTGACCATAGTCAACATTTTTCAATATCTATGTGAGCTCCAATGGAAAAAAATCGGGTATTGGTAATAAATAAATAGAATATAAAGCTACTCAACAATTGGGAATTCTAGGCAAGATAACTATTTTGAAAGAAATATGTTTATTGACCATTGAGTTTCACATAACGAATTTAGTGTAGAAAGCAAAAACTGAGAAAACTACGAAAATGCTCTTCTCTAGGGCCATTGCATGTTGCTTAGAGTGAATAAAAATTTCAGGAAAAAAACGTTATTTCGTGGAGATAATTGGCAGGCAGACAATGGGACAGATAGACAGTGTGCGGGTCACCCTGCTTGAAGAATGTTAACCAGCCCCGATTGGGACTTTTGATTTGAAATAACCCCAGAAACAAAAACCAAATAAATGTGAAAAAACCAGTACATGAAGCTTGATTGAAGTTTTCCGCCAGAAAATAGCAAACAAGTTCCTTCCCCACTGTATAGAAGACAATTAATGAAGTACGAAAATATTACTCTTCAAGTTCTGCACACTGAATTCTTGGTTCTACTCTCATTTGCACCGATCAGCTGACACATCTGAGGGACGTTTCCTGGGTCTTGCAGAACACCTCACGCAGAGCGAGGGCTAGTGAAAGATACTAGACTGGTGTAATAACGTGAGTGGCAATCAGCTGAGGACTTCCTTCCTCATCGCAAAAGTCTTCCAAGTACAGGGAGTGCGCAAAGAGGGGGCAGGGAGCCGGAGCTTCTTAGCAAATTTCTAAAGGGACCCTGTAGTACTTTGAAAATTAAACGAATTCCTGATTTTTCTCCTGATTAAGGATTTGATTCGCTGAAAACGATTCGGCGTGAAATTAATTGTTTTTGTGTCACTAAATAATATTTTATTATCTTTGTCGCGTATTTTTTTATTTACTAGTAAAATTTGTCGTATGAAAATGCATAAGCTTAATGGAAAAGGGTACCTAGAGATACGTTCGGACCCCTCTTGTTTAGGCTGAGCTCACACGTGGTCGTTCGAATGGCAATCTGCATTTTCCACGGCAAACGAACCCGCTTTTAAAATCTAATTCGCGATTCCCGGTTTCCCCATTCTTGCAGAGAAGTGTGATATAATTTACGACTATACTTGATTGATTGATAGATTATTTAATTGTACAATGATAAGAAGAGAGCAATGGGTTTCTCGAGCATTTTGAATTGTGCGCGTGGACGGGCAATGCTGTTGTCACGTAACTGGGGAAGTCGGACGAGTTGAAATAGTGTCTTTGATGGACATAACGTGTTGCCTGCATATACGGTATATGATTAACATGGTGGCTGAATTTAAGCGGTCGTTACATGAAAAAACGTATGAAAGTAGAATATAGCATTTTTAAGTTAATAAAAATAGTACATGTGCATATTTTGAAAAATATTGGCAATTTTGCGTACTTTTATTGGTAATTTGCCAGAAATACCGCAATAATAACAATTCGTAATATACTTGTGAACATAAGAGCTTCTCAGATACGCTTTGAAATTATCAGGGAGCCTGTCTTAGCTTGTCATTCGTAGTTCGCCAATTAGAATCCCAATTGGAATATTAAAAGAAAATAGTTTTGCAAAAAAGAGCACAGTACACTGAATCAAATAGTACAAAGTCATTTTCATTTAAACTTGTGAATTAAATAAAATAAAAATACGAATTTTCCGAATTTCTTGATGACTTGAGTGCCAGAGAGATAAATGTTGCAATAAAAAGTATACGTTACTAATAATACAAGAAGGTGTGTGATGTTGTAGCCCCACTTGTTCGTGTTTGTAAGATGTCATCTTACGTAGATTTTCAGGAATTTAGAAGGAACATTAGGTAGTAAATTATGTTTTTTCCAGAAATAGAAACATGCTCCACAAAAATGAATAGGAGGACAGCAGCCCTTAGAAACGTTGTTATCCCAGATGCGTGGAGGCTCCCATCCGAGAGCCCTCAAATAGCGAGGGGAAGGGAAATGGGGGGGGTGAGGGCGAGGCGTGGGCCCTTGCACGCGTCGCACACCGGGCGACTGCTCGTAAATCTCAGCGGCGGCGGCGCAGGCGGCGGCCGCGTTGTAGTGAAGCCGTTCGGAGAGGCGGGGCGGCGCCCGCCCCCGCGCCCCGCGCCCTTATGCATATTCAGAGCGCCCACGCCACGCCACGCCACGCCCCGCCACGCCACGCCCCGCCACGCCACGCCACGGCGCGGTGCGGCGCGCCGGCGAGCGGTTCAGCTGCCCCTTCGGCACTCCGCGTCGCCCCGCCTCGCCTAGCCCCGCCCTGCGCGTCCCCGTCCCTTCCCGCCTCGCCCCTCCTGCCCCACCATGTCTCTCCCTGCCCGCCCCACCCGCCCCTCCCGCCCGCAAACCCCGCCAGACCCGCCCGCCCCTCCCGCCCGCCAGCCCTGTCCGCCCCTCCCGCCCCGCCCCGCCTCGCCAGCCTCGCCCCGCTTGGTCCCGCCTGGCGCGCCTCTCCGCGGGGTTGCGGCGAGCGTTTCAGCTGCCCCTCCTGCTGTCCTCCCCCTCAGACCCGCGTCCACCGACTCCCACCCAACTTCGCTCTGCTGCTCCTCTCCGCCCCGCCCCGTCCTGCCCCGCCCCGGCTGACCCCCCTCACGTCCCCACCCCCTCACCCCGCCCCGTCTCGCAACGCATGCCCTGCTCCCGACCGGTCCCCGCCCTACCGCAACCCCTCCCCGTCTCGTACCGTCCCGCCTCGCTACGCCCAACTCTGTCCCGGCCCGCTCGACCCCGAATCCACCCATCCCCGATCCCACCCACCTAATTCCCCGGGGTGGCCTCTCCTGCACTGCGCCCCGCCCCGCCCCTCCCCGCCCCTCCCCTCCCCTTCTAACTCCGCGGGGCGGCCGCTCCAGCACTCCGTCCCCCCTCCTCGTCCCTGCCGGCTTCGCCCTGTGAGCTATGCAATCGCCGCCTGTCTACGCGAGCCAAGACGCACGCTCTGCTCCTCGTAACCATTAACCCTTCCTCCCATCCCAATCCACGGATAACATCGAGAGGAGTCGAAATTGTCTTTAGTTTCCGAAGCGTAGACAGTCAATCTTTATCTTCATTTCAATTGCGGAGGTTGGCAATGACCTGTATTGCACACAGTACAGAACAGTGGTTGTCTTCCTTTTGTACGTCTTTCCATTGACAAACGCCTTTAGTGTTTTGTCATCCGGTCAACTGGTTTTGGTCAAGCGTTTTGAACTGATTTCAATACTTTATTAGATCAAACGTGTTTTCGAAAATTCATTTAAACTAGTGGTGCAACAACGTAACCTTGACTGCTTATTTCTTCGTATTATTTACAACATTTTCGAAAATAAAAATTGTTGCATAATTGTGTTTCGTAAAGAATACTTAAATTTTGTAAAGCCTTGAATTTATTTCTGGTCATTTAATTCTAATAAATGACACGTCAATTGAAACTATTGTTTTGTGTTGCTACTACTCTGAGATAATTGCAATTTATTCTGAGGTAGTATCGTACTGATATATTGTATTTGTAACAGAAATAGTCGCTAATAACCATGTAGTTGATGAGACTGACAATATGACAGTAAATTGAAAAATATAAAATGATAATATTTCAGTAATTTCTTCTAAATACATCTTGAAAGAGGGGTGTAGACTTCTTTAAAAGTACGCTAAAATTTATTTAATAGGTACTTAAATTTGCAGATTAAGGGTGACTAAAAATATATATCTACTCTAGAAAAAGACAGCCAGATGAAGCGCCAGGCGGACACCTCGCTGTCTTTCAGAAAAGAAATGAAGTTAAACGGTGTTCCAGGGATTTCCAAAACGTACAGTTTCGTCAGAATTCCGAGATCACGTGTTTGCAGCATTACGTAACTTCCTCTCTGCTACGTCTACGAGAATGCGAGCGCAAGGGCGTTGCGCAAGGGCGTTGCGCAAGGGGTGACCTTTCGCGCGCTGCCGAGGCGCCATTCGCAACGCGCGATTCCACCTCAAACGCGCGAGCAGTACGTCACGCATGCGTTCCGTAAAAGCTGCCCCGCCCCGCCCCGCCCCGCTCCGCCCCGCCAAACGACGCCGCGGCGGCTTAACGAACTGGGCAAAGGTCGCGGGAAAAGCTTCAACACAGTGGCACACATTCACAACCGCGCAAACAAAGTTGGTCTGTTCATTTAGCGTAAATTAATGCAAATCACAGCTGAAAATGACGCAGGATTAATTGCTGTTGAACCCACCAAATTTTTGAATGTTGGTTGAAATAATGGGAGAGACCATTCGTTTTTTAATCGTCGGCAAAAGTGAGTACAGCCAAGCGTTGGCTTGGTGTAGTAAAGCGCATGTCGATTTAACTCCATGGACACGGACTTGATTTAAAGCGCGGTTAAAACATTTTGTTTTTTTGGAACACTTTTACATGGTCGTTTGGAAATTTAATATTGCGTATCACTTGCAAATATTGTGAGAAAATATGTGCTCTTCTAGTTATTGATGGAAATCGTTTGGAAAGGAAATATAGGTCTTCTTCACGGATCTTTATTAAATAAATTCACAGTGGAAAGTGATGGTGTTCTCCTTTTCGTCACAATTTCTCATCTGAAAATACCCAAATAAGTATACCATTTTGCTCATTCCTTAAGAAAATTGTCTTCAGGTACAAAACCATCTCAGGTGGTCAACTTTGGAAAAAGCATCCTCTATTACCTGATTTAATTCTTACATCGAGGTGCATGGTTTTTTCCAATCACATATTGTCTGTTACCTTGACACAAAATAAAATAGTTTCAATATTGGAAGATAGAGTATCCGGTGTCCGTGAATCACTAACTCATGTGAGTAATAAATTCAGGAGCAAGGATGTAGTAGAATCAGCTGCGCTGATAAATCATTGTTTCTCTTCGTCGGCTCCATGCGACTGCCGTAGCAGTACTTGTATAACTCATGGGCGTTGGGTTACTCTAATTTTTACTTTCTCGCCCTTACGAATGTAAGATGACCCGGTTCCTATCTGTTGTAAATTTCTTCCTCGTGCACGTGCGGAACCAGAATTCATGTGTGTTGGGTTCTTGATATCGAAAAATCTATCGACGGCAAAACGTCTGTCCGTCTATGGTCAACTCTAGCGTCTAAACCATTCCGTCGATTTTCTCCGAAATTGATATTCCCAATCGATCTGGACGAACTGGAGTCTTTGAAAGTTTCAAACTAATATTTTTGAGAGTACTGTATATAAAGTATTAAAAATATTTTTCTTAATTTTCTCAAAAATGGCTCCAAAGGTTTCGATCAAACTCTGTTCTCGAATAGCGTAAAATACGCTTAAGGGAACGGTGTAAAAATTCCTAGTTTCTCGAAAATTGCAAAAGTGCAATTTTGGGGGGGCATTTTCCTAGAACTATAATTTTGAAGATAGAGACTTTTGTCTTTAATCTCTTCTTTAGAGACAGGTTTTGAAATAAGGTGGTGTTCAAGTTTTTGAATATTTGAGTAGTTTTCATGTAATTTTGCTCGAAACACAGGCAATTTTTTTTAACTTTTCTTAAAAATATCTGCAATTTTTTTTCTTTTAAGTTTTTTCTCTCACGGTAAAAAGTCGGTAAAAAGTCTGGTGCGAGTCCCGTTTACGGCAAACTCTCCATATTTTTGTAAATTGCAAAAAGTTAACATGTCAAAAGTACAAAATTGAAGATAGTGATTTTGGCCTTTGACAAAGTCTGTTTTAAAAGAAATTGTTTTTTAGAAATGGTTATGGACAATTTTTAAAACAAAAGAGTAATTTTTGCGTAATTTCTGCTTAAAATTAATGCAATTAAAAAAACATTTTCTCAAATCAGCTCCAACTTTTTTTCACATTTTTTCACAAGTGTAAGGAAGGACGCTTAGGACGAAAGGGAAAATAGCGTGGATATCATTTTCATTGAACCCTCTGAATTTTTTAAAATTGCAAAGTTATAAATAATGCAAGAAAGTTTGTGATCTTGTAGTTCCACTGGTTTAACTCCTCGCGAACTACTACTCAAATACATTCAGGTTCACACAGTAAACATCACGCACGTGTTGAGAATCATTCGTAGCTGGAGCCATCGTTACTTTCTCCATACACATAAATTAAAGGAGAATCATGGTCATTGTAATCCATAGTGGCATTTCACAAAAGAATAAAATACACATTGTACATATGTGCTCTCAGAGGTCAACATATTGCAGTTTTTACATAAATAGTTTACAACAAAATAAGTTTTAAAATGTTCGATCTATAAACTTAAACGAACTGGGTAACAAAATCATTGAATTCAAACAGAATGAAACTCTTGGTAATTGTTTCCTGCACTACCACGACTTAACGATATCCTGCTGAATATGAAGAAATAATGACTGCGATAGAAACAAATTATTTTTTTGGAAGTAGAGAAGTCAGTGATCACCGCACGCGTGCACAAGGCAACAAGTTCCGCAGCCAGCATTACTAATTTTATTTTATTTTGTTGTCGTCTTTTGAATCACGTGTTTGGACCATTTATAGTCTACGAAATACATTGCGTTCTGCAATTCGTCGATGGTTAAAGAATTTAGCTCCAACGCGCGAGTGAGAAAGCCCGCCTGGTCGCCCGAAGTGGCCGCTGCGTGGGAGAGGCAGTGGGGACGGGGGGCGGGGCAGCCCGCCCACTCAGGCGCATCATACGCGACCCGCGCGCCGCGGGTGGATAATTAGCATAATTAGGGGCACGAACTAGCGACGCGGGACAGCTGACGATCGCAGCGACCGGGATCACAGCGCCGCTGCCGCCGCCGCTGTTGCTTGTGTTCTCGCTTCCATGGGCACCCGCAGTGAGTTCGTCTCATCAGTCATCGGATGTCACTGCGCCATTTGCTGAGGGAGGTTCGGTTCTCTGGGCAGGCCTTCACTCATTCAATTTGCCTTATTTTTCAGGCCAACGTGGATCTCGTGTTATTCGGGTGGGTTAAAGGAGGAATACTATAGTTCTGTTTTGCGTTGCTGTAATTTTGTTTATTGATTCTGTGTTTTCATCGTACTTTATTTTCTCTCTGTTTAATTTTAATAAGAAAAAGTGTACTTTCATCCTTTTAACCACTTTCCTCCGTCAACAACACTGATTTACAGTATTTTAAAGGAACGATTTTTGCGTTTTGTTTATTCACAAAGTTTTAAATTTGTTGGGATATTCTATCTTTGCGAATATTTTGTTTATTTCTTACTTGTATAGAGAACAGTCATCAATATTTCATATTGTATCCATCGCTGATGTTTTATTTCCCTTCAATGGTTCACATAATGAAGAGCTAATCCTCAATATAATGCAAAATTATTGGTGTCATTGTACCTATATTTTTAGTTTCTCTCCTTAGTATGCCCGTAGTAAAGATAATGTTTTGTAATTTTGCGGCAAAAGTCTGCTGTAGATGTGTTTCTGAATCAAAGCTGGTTGAATAATTTGATATTCATGATGACATGCACAGGATCTGAGAGTATATTTACTGCTGAGTATCTGATATTCTCCCATGAGAGATCAAATTGCTTCCCAAACATTCGCCGAAAGAACGATTGAATTTTTTAGATCACAATGTGACTTATTTATGAATATATTATCTAACAAGGGTGGTGGGGAGGGGACAGCGGCAGGGGTGGCGGCAGGCGTGGTGGCGGGGATGATGGCGTGGCGGGGACTTGCGTGGACTGCGGTGGCGGCGGCGGCGGCGGTGGCTTGGCCGGTTTCGGGGGTGAGGGCGGGGCGTTGGCGACGGTGGGTGCGCCGGCGGTTCGGAGGTGGGGGGGGGGGCTGCGGTGGCGCGGCGGGGGTGACGTTGAAGGGGAACGGCGTCAGGGACCGTTGTGGTCACACGGGGCGCTCATATATCAAGGCAAATCCCGCTGTTAATATATTAACTTCGGCCAACGCCTTGCTTTGCATCATTGGGTCGCCGCGTCGCTCTTTCCTCAGCAGCCCAGCAGCGCTCTCCCTTCTGTCCCATTTCCCCTCACAGTTACTACCAAATAAAAAAACCAGGCTTCAACAGAGCTTCCAAAAGTAACGAAATACGAAAATAAATCATTCTGGTGGGTATGGATCGTATTTCGAAACTTTACCTTTCTTTTAGTGTTACTTGTTATTGCTCAACAATATTTTAACAACAGTGCACCACACCACTTAAAGATCTAAAACTGACAGACAAATTGTATTTTAAACTCCTTCCCAATGGAAGTGAACAATAGGTTTCGAAACTAATTTGATTTTTACAGTTCTCAAAAATTTCTTCAACATTAATAGGATTCGATACTATTCAGTTTCATTAAATTCTAGCAAAATTTTAATGAACAATTTTCCAGTATTTTTCTGAATATTGCAAAAACATCAATCTTAATGATCAATAAATCGTAATGAGCTTTGGAACAGCACTAATAGAACTTCATACTGACGTATGATCAGAATTACACTTTAAAACAACATTGAACACAGATATTAGAAAATTCGAGATCGTATTGTTGAGGCTATTACAATACATTTTCTTCTTATACTGTAGTGTATGGAGGAAAAGTACAAATCCGCTATGTTGTGCACCTCTATGAAACAAATATCCGTTTTCCCATTTTTCCGAAAAGGAATTTTTAATGGGAGTATAATCTACCGCTACCATTTTTTAAATAATAGTTTTAGCCAATAACAACTTTAAAAAATTGTATTAAATGTTTATATGAAGAATTCCGAGCTTGCTCTATGAAGAACAGAATTTTCTACATAACTGGATTAAACTAGCCAGCAGCCCACTGCGCCCTCTTTTATGTTCCTTTTTCCTCTCGGCTTATATTTCAGAATCTGTTTCGTTATTCCTGTTCTCCATTCTATCAATCTGGTCTCTCCATGCTTTTCTATAGTCATCAATTTTTCCATTTAGATTATAAATTCCTAGGTAGTTACGTATCTCTTCGTTACCAATCCTGTCTTTCCTTGTGAAACTAATACAACCCCTTACAAACGTCATTTCTGCAGACTGAATCCTACTTCGAAGTTTTATATCCATGGTACAAATATCACATCACTAGAACCTTGGGTAGGACCAGAACATAGTGAAGTAGCTTCCAACAAAAAGCGGCGAAATTCTTTGTATAATAATAATAACAACAAGAAGACTCTAAATATTTAACCTAAATGAGGAACTTTTTCGGCTGACTTCCAAAAGCGTGCTGCCTCTCCGCCTTAGCCCAGCCACAAGCAAAACCTCTGGGGCGATTCCTGTCCCTCTTGGCTTTCGGCGATAAACCCGCCGACGCGCTGCCGCCTTCCTTGATTAATTTAATAAGGAAGCGACGCGGCACGACGCGCGTCAGGTGTTTAGAGTCGGCGCGCCTTCATTTCTTAGCGAACGAACTGAAATTTAATTTCTTGATCTCGTTGAGCTCTAATTCTTGTTCATTTACGTTTGCAGGTGAGGCGCAACTAACTGCATCAGGCGAAGGGAAGACCTTTCCTTTTTGTTTTCCTTGTTATTGTTTGTTCTGTGTATTGCGGACTAGAATGTGTTCTGTGACACCTGTTCTCTGGAGGAATCCAAGTGAATGACGTCTTTTTCGTGTAATTCAAAATATATCTGTTCTAAGGACTATATCTTTGTCAGAAGAAGATTGTTGGCTTACAAAATGTGACTTACGAAATATGTGCGCAGCGCCAAGTGATAAACTTTAGGCGGAATATTTATCCGAGTATTATGCGTTTTGTTTCCGACGTGATTTTATCTGGCTTTGAACACTCTCGTCCTGGCGGTTGTATCGTGTGGCGTCAAAGGCAAATCAGAAATTTCACAGGTGGTATTACCCACTCACAATTCAGAACCCAATTGAATTATTATAATGTGTCCCATTTAAAAGCTGGTAGCCTATGCAATATAATAAATACATGTGTTTGGTCTGGTGATTTACCACGGTATACACCAGTGGCTGTACTCGGGTATTTCCCTAAAATTAGTAAATTAAAATACAGGTTTTTTGATAGTGTATACATTTATTATAAAAATTCAAAGAAAAAATTAAAGTGCAAATTGCAATGTTAGTAATAAAATATTAGTTTACGTAACAAAGGCGCGAAAAATATGATTCCAACACTCGTTTCTTTGTCGTCAAAGCGTAGTGAGATCGACAAACTTGACTCGTGTGTGAATCACCTCGCGCCCGTGTTGCGTATACTATTATAACACGCTGTGAGCAAAACGCAATGCGTCAAGTCCAGAACTATATATTGAATATTAAATAACTAGAAATACCTTACTTGTACAAAAGTAAATGGATTCCAGTGAGTCGTAACACTATTGTTTGTAAATAATAAACAAAAACGTCGTCAAAACAAAAGACACTTGCGTATTGTTACAGATGTTTCACACACGCTTCGCGATGTTCGCACGCTGTGAAAAAAATAGCTGTTTCGCCCACGGAAAAAAGCCACATTTCGTGCACTGCGTTTTAAAAAGTAAATACTGACACCATAAAGTCCATTTCGCATTTAAATTTGACATCGGGCCTCTGATGCGCCATTCTTGGGCCTAATCAAAACACGTACATTTTTGTGTACGTACATTTTTTATTGTTATCTTACTTTAAATCTCTCTTACAGAATCGCGAGGATTATTTTATATAAAGAACTTGACTAACGAAAAGCTGTCGGTAATCCGATCGTGCAAAATACACTCGTTTTATCTCTTGGCCAACAGGTCGTTGCCCGGAGCTTCGGCTCCGGCTGCACCAGGAAGTCAAACATAACAAATCACAATAGAAGTATTTCTTCAGGTAAACGAATTAATAGTATGAATGGGTGAAAACCGGGACGGTATAAGTTATAACATTTTCTAAATTTTGAGAAAAAGGTATAATTTAAGCTACATTTCAACGGCAATGAATTTTCATTGTTTTAATGAACAATGGAAATACCGTGGTTTTAATAATACAACAAATCACCACGACTTTACAGTGATATTGACGTAAATAAACAGATTTCTCAGAATTTATGTCAATTATACTGTTCTGCTTTTCACCCATTTATATATATTCAGTATATGGGTTTGGTAGTTAATAAGTTATGGAACCACTGAATTTATTTCTATCAGTGTTATTTATGGGAATGAGATCATAGATGTTTGGTAAATTGTTCAAGTCATTCATTGCTATTTTTCTGCTGAACTTCAGCCGAAAGGTCTAGAACGACCGCACGCATGAATTAGTGGTGCAAGAAGAGTGAAATGAGTCCCAACCCTGTATTAATTTTTATGAACCCTTCACTTAAGTGAGAACCAAATTAAATTTAACCTATATCAACGGATCTAGATTAAGGAATGGAGAAATTTCAAATTTATTATCTGCTTATTCATCCCATTTGAATTAAGACCTAAAGAAGAAGGAATTAAC
Source organism: Gryllus longicercus (assembly GCA_038098605.1). Lineage (NCBI taxonomy): Eukaryota > Metazoa > Arthropoda > Insecta > Orthoptera > Gryllidae > Gryllus > Gryllus longicercus. The sequence goes on along the minus strand of JAZDUA010000032.1, from coordinate 4,619,356 downwards.
TTGCTGCCCTTCGATTTTAGGTATACACTATCTTTTTGTTCCTACTTGTATTAATAATGAGTATTTTCCTTGTAGGAAAGAAAACCACTAACTACTCAGCGAAGTCATGAGATTCATTAAAAATACTACTGCGCCCAAAGTATGATATAGAAGGATAACCTTTAGATTTTACTCATTATTATGTACATATCTTAATCAATTAAAAAATTACAGAAAACAAAATATAATACTGATTGCAACAACGATAATGCAATCCCAAATTCAACAAAGAACAATGGCTTCTTAACGTATCTGGATTCACAATGGAAGAGAAACTTCTGCCAGAGGCATTTACTTTTTTACAAGATTAACACAAGATTTCAAATTCTAAAAGTTGTTTTGGGTGAATAAAGATTGTTTAAGTTGAAGTTCTGCCTTTATTCACGGAACAGAAAAATAACTATTGTAGATTTCATAATGAAAATAAAGTGTAATATATAGATTTCTTGAATTAATTTTCATTTTTTATTTTTTAATTTAATACTTGCTAACATTGTTAATAGTATTATAATGAAATAGTTTGTGTAAACATGTTGCATTTTTGTATTAGTTTTAAATTTTATGTTGATATTTTTTGTGTCTGAATATCATTATTCACTGTAATAAATTCTACGAATTGCTTTATCATTATGATAATAATAATTATACTATGGCTATTTAACTAATGTTAAAGCCAATAAAACTACTTGAATATGAAAAACGTTAAATTACTTGAATCTTAGGCAAGCCAAAGATTCCAGAAACCAGATGACGTCTGTTTCACTAGCGCTTGTTATTAGTTTGAAGCGATCCTAGCAGAATCAACTCTATTTTTCCCAGCGGTACACAATTCATCATCCACCAACGTTTATATTCCGCGTGATTCGTTTAACGTCGCCGAAACAAAATAGTGCATTATCTGGTGTGATGAAATTTTCTGTTTGCATTATAAACTCAAATAATAAATAAAACTAGTGGTGCTAAAACATAACATACTTTTTCACATGTATTTTTACGCAAAATTCGCAAAAAGTACTAACATTTTTGAAACATTCTACATAATTTATTTCAAAATCTATCTTTAAGAAAAATATTTCATTAAAGGAAAAAATCTCTACATTCGTAGTTTTAGTTGTAGGAAGACGCCTAAAAAATTTTGAACTTTTTCAATTTTCGAAAAATCAGTATTTTCAACGAACATGTGACTTACCCCATGCCCTTAAACGTACTTTACACTATCGGACAAACAAATTTAATTAAAAGCCATGGAGCAGTTATTTAAACATTTTTGAAAAATTCCCAGGAACTTCATAAAAAGTACTCCCCAAAATTAAAAATATAATTTTCTAATTTAAGGGCTCGTTAAATCAGCCAGATCTATCGGAGAATATCAATTTTGGTGAAAAGCAGCTGAGTGGTTTAGGTCCTAGCGTTGACCACGGCCGAAAGGACGGTTCGTCGTGAATCAATTTTTTGGTATCAAGGACTTCTCGCTACACGAAGTGTTAGAGGAGTTGTTTAAATTTAGCAACTGGATTTATCCACTATTTCGTTACGAGGGCTCGGCATTAAGTTTTTCTTCCGTGAATTCCTCGGTTTTTTGCGCATACATAACTTCTCTACTCCGTAGCGAGAAAGTAAAAATCTCTTCAGATCCCGCTCCTAAAACTATTATGCAACTCGATCCATTAAAAATATTTAAAAGATAAATGTTCTGTATTATTTTTCATTTTATTTTTGTGTAAACTCAATCTAATATTTTTCACTGTACACCGTACAAACGATTCTCACCTACGTGTTAAGTATACTACGGTTTATTGCAATACCACAAATCTAAACTTTTTAAATGCAAGATTTAAAGAACGAACACACCGTTACGATATTTGTGTGTTTATTGACACGACGTGCTTTGTTTCTATTAGTACATTTACATTCCCGCAATTCTACGTACTTACCTAGTAAAGTAAAAATTTGTAATGCTTCACCGATGATATTTTGTCAGAAAACTCCTATTGCGAAGGCATTGAAAATGTGAATAAACGATCTTTCCTGTAGAAAATTACTTCTTCTAACAGGTTGTAACGTGTTGCGGAACCTTGACACCGAAATATTGATTGACGGCAACACGTGTGATTCTTTGTGGTCAACGCCCACGCCTGAACAGCAAATTCGAGGCAGGTTCCTGCTGCGTTGCTCTTTGTGTATAAAAACTATTGGTGCTAATACAGCACTTTCTTTCTCCTCCGTACTTGCACGGAAAATTACGCGTAAAGTACTCAAATTTTCGAAAAATTGTACATGACATTATTTCAAAATCTATCTTTTAGGAACAGATTTCAATAAGGGAAAAATCTCTACCTTCCTAATTGTAGTTGTAGGAAAGCGCTAAAAAGTTTGGATTTTTTCAATTTTCAAAACTTAGATTTCAACATAAATGAGACCTACACCATTCTTTTGTCCAGTGTAATGAACGCCCTCTGTATGAAACACTAATTTTCCTCAACCTCTTACAGCTGGTAGGCTGGCCTTGAAGTATTGAGCGGGAATACGTTTGTGTGTTAAAGAAATTAAACAATTACGCGTCTTTGAGTGTGGTGTGAGTTGACAGTATCCATTATTTCTCTTTAAGGTGACATTAAAGTTTGACCACTAGCGTGAGCAAGTGTAATGAGAGCAGTTGCAAAGAGATTTGACTTGGATGGGCAGAATTAAATGGTAGGTACGCTTACGGCAGGCGTCTACCTGTTCTGAGACATCAACACGTACGAAGGGATTAAGAGTAATAATATTAAGAAAATAATCATTACCATTTGGTATCATTACCAAATATATAGAGAAGGAATTTGTACGACAAACGGGAAACATTTACGTCCTACGCTTTTAATTTTTAATATGGTTAAAAGGTCCATTAAGATATTCATATTGATTACACTCCCTAGTATTTGACATAGCAATAAAATATACATTTTTTAAAAGTAAGCCATCACTTTAGTTAATTTAATGAAATATCCATAAAATTACATATTCTACTCTGATGATAGATTGGTGCTGATACACTGCAAGTACACACCGGCGTAGTTTAGGGGACTATAATTTCATGATTAGGTGGCCACTCCTAGGGTTCCAATACAATAAACTCTGGGACTGTCGTCCAAATTTTGGTGTCAAAGGGCAAGCTAGGATATGCTGTGGTGGTTTTACTATCAAAAAAATATAAACAAGTTCGGTATCCGGCATTTCTTAGCTGTACAAGATATACTGCTTCTTCCTATGTTTTCAAGAAGGGCTCACATGCTTTCAGATTTACAAGATTGAATCTCGCACATATACGCTCTTTCAAAGCACACACCATACGTTATTGTACGTCGTGGTGGGTGTTAGAAATGTCCTCCTCCTCGTGGCGTGAGTATAAATACGTAAAGGGTGAAAATGTAGTAGCGAGGTATACTTACGTTATGCTTCTACTAAGAAATTTCTCTTTTAATTTTTGTGTAAAAATCATCAGTATCACTTTCCCTAAACATTCACGTGGACATGAGCATTTAAACAAACGGTGCCTTTTGTAAGTAGTTCTATCCACACGTGAGCATCCCTCCGCCATCTCCTCCCCGCCTTCCTTTCCTCCGCGCCTCGTTCGGGGCGATTGAGAGCTTGCGCCGACAGCCGTCGGCCGCTTGACGGGATTCATTTGTCATATGTTGCACCAAAGCCCTTTTAAAACTCCCAACTTTCCGAATAGAAGTTGACGCCGCTTCTGCAAGGGCTCCTCGCACGTGCCTTGGAGCGGTTTTCGAATTGAAGGCTTTTTGTAGCAGATTTCTCGAGGAAAAAACCTTGCTGGCATAAAAATGTATCGTTTATTTTCGTTTCTTTCTGACATTCTGATGATATATTTGTATGCTAATGGAACCCTTTGCTGAATAAATGATTTGTAAGCTTCAGTATTTGACTAAAATAATATTTTTATATTATATTAAAATCCTATTTAAAACATTCGGAAACAATATTTACCTATGGAATGTTAAATATCCACGAGAGGATTTAATAATACGGTTTTCGTTTCCACTATTTACCTACGTATAATGTAATTTATATAAATGAACAGCACTCTATTTCATACAGAGATCGTACTTAAGAATTCAATTTAGATGCTTAAGAGAGTGCAATTTAGATGCTTATTTAGATTAATCTAAATTTTTACACTGTTTTAAAGATGATATCCAGAGAATTTTCCTGAAAACAAAGATACAAGTAGATACAAAGTGGCATTTTAACATAAGAATGTATTTGCATACCGAATTTTGTTACCAAAAGATTTCAACATTCGCTGAAGAAGCCAAAATATTTTCTATTATCATATTTAATATTTTTAGCGTAGTGATAATAATAATAGGAGTCCCAAAATCTCGACGAAAATTTTCTTCTTTAAAAGCACTGCAAGTTGCGTTGATTGCAAACATTACCATAAAGAGAGAGAATGGGCTGATTTTGTAAAAGTTTACGAGGAAGAAAAATAAAGTTTTCGCAATATGCCGAGTTTCCCTTCTTCGCTGTCTCGGAACTTTCGAAAAGACTCGCAATAAAAATAAAGCAAAGATGTTTAAATAATTCCCCACCGGCGGCAACAAGTGCAGCGCGGGGCGCGCAGGCGGCGGGGGGGGGGAGAGGGACCCATCGGAGATGAAACCCGCCGCGATATTTGAACACGTAAATTTCGGGAAGGGAGCGCCTTTCGCAAACATGAATAAAAAGTCTTGGAGCGGCTGCTCTCCGACACACGACCTGTGAGGCCGCCGCGCACTTCTCCGCCTCTGCGACGTCGCCGGCGACTTATTGGTTCCGAGGAGATTATTCTTCGGGGCCTGGGCCGAGGGCGCGTCGGGGAAATCAATCAAACAAAAGCATGCGACGGCTTGGCGTGTACGTCTGGCGTCCCGCTGTCGGGATGTCTTATTGAACCGGCTCGAGGGGGCGCTGTCATATATGCAGATTTATTTCTGCTGCAGGCCTTTGTGTCATCTGAGTTGTTGGAAATGAGACATTTTCTAAGGGAATAATCCTACAATCTTACTTTGAAAAACCTGAATGATTGATCTATACTCTTCCTTGGTATGAATAAGCCCAAATTTTCTATACTGTTTTTTTCTTAAGACATTCAATTCTTATAGTTTTAAATAAATGATAATATGACAGTTCAAAGAATTTATTATCCTAGTCGGGAATCGAATTCGGATATTGCGCTGCAAGTTTGCTCTGGCTTTAGCTTCCCAGACAATCAAGCCTTCAGAGGATGGTGGTCCGTTGACAAATAACGCGAAAAATTATGTGCTGATGTAGTATTACTAGTTATTTTATTATATCAATAGTTCTATGTATGGTAGGGAACGTATTGTAATGTCGCAAACAATGGATAGAGAGTGTTATCGGAAATACACCTTTGGTAGGTTCTTGACAGTGATGTTTTCAAAAACGTTTGCGATCGTGTTCAATCCTTAAGGTGGAATACGACTGCAAACATATACATATCCAACGACTGTTCTATATTACGTTTGTCGGCAATTTTATTTTTTGTCGCAATGCTTTCACCAACAATGACTTAAATTACTGTAATAATAACTATTATATTTTTATAATTTGATTATAAAATCGTAAATGTTCAACTTCAGCACAAATTTTGAAGAAATGAAAAAAAATTCGAAAGATGTGTTTTATACCAAAGTTGTAGTAAATTGTATCCACTTTAAATTTAATTGAATATTTTTTCTACAGGACTTAAGGTTAAAGAGTTAGGCTTTTCTATGAACTAGAACACTCAGTACCTCTACTCATTGTCTCAGACCCTTCATGTAGTAGCACCCCGAATAGGATTCGTGAACGAGTGTGGAAATATTGCTCTTATTTCCATTTTTCAAAGTGAAAACTGCATAAAAAAAGTCCTTACGTCACAGGCCATTTATTAATGTTTCTTTAATTGAGCAACAATGTAATATTATTATTTTCAATTACAGTTAAATAAAGTGTTTATTACATTATTATTAATTTGAAAATAATTAAAATATTATTGAAAACACTAACATACACAAACAAAAGCCAAAGTACGGGCTCTCAGAAAATCGTTTAATAACAGGTAAGCCGTTGCTCAATCAGAAACGAAATTATTAGTCTAATGACGGTCTATAAGGACTCGCCACAACAACTAAAAAACTGACGAATTTAGTTTTTGAAAAAACAATCGAAAGACTAGACTGACTGGAGAAGACCCAGAGGGATGATAGATGCTGAGCCGATAACATGGTGTAGCATGTGCGTGCAGGCAATTTTCGTGTTGAGTGAAGACGTGTCGCCGTGACTAGCATGAAAATGTTTTGAGAAGATTCCGTGTGATCTGGTAGACGGAAGATGCGCATCGGCGAATTGTATAAACATTAATAAGCTAAGATATGTCGTGATTGTAAATGGGAATTTTGAGGCGCAAACGTTGACAGCTAAAGGAAGTAGGACGCGGACGGTAAACAAAAAGTATGCAGATACGACTTCAACGTGAAATCCCGGAAGAGGTGGAAGGACGATGCTACGGACTGAGTGATTCTTGTCACTCGCGCCGGAATGATTAGGTTACAATTTAAGCAGGGATTTCAACTATTAGGTAATCGATGTAAGAATAAGTATAATACTGAAAGAGGCACGCCGGAGCGGTCACACTTCTTCCTCCTCTATTCTCATTTCAAATCGTATGCTATAATTCAGGGAATAGCAATATACATTTTGTTTTCCCAAATAGTAACAACGAGACCAACAATAAATGCTTTATAATCAATGAAAACAAAATTGATTTAAAAAAAAGCTTTAATATACAGAGGAATATTAAAAATATTTAAAATTGCATGTGACAATATATGTCAATCAGAAAAATATATTTTTACTGGTTACGTTTAAGGGGATAAAAATTATTTAGACTCTCACGTATCTATTATAACTACTTAAGTCTAACATTCTGAACGCTTCTATTATGATGGTACGTGTTATTGTAAAATAATGGGTACTTTATTCTCTATATTTCGTTCACACCAAAGGTAATTCAATGTACGATTTCTGAGTACACATATTCTCTGAAACTAACACAGTTCAAAAAGATGTCCGGCTTCCAAATTTCAGCACGCGGTATTCATATTCTATTTTCCATTTTCTTCTATTACCATCATACCATAGGCACGCTGATGTGTGCGTTGAGATTGCAAGCGCGCTTGTGTTGTCGGCGTTGAAGTCGGTGTCCCTCGCAAAAAGCTGCTAGCGCTTCCCGCGGCGTCCGTCGAAGGCAGCGGAGCGGCTCGGCGTGCGGCGCAGATAACGCGCGGCTGCGGGCGATTTAGAGGCGACGACCCCGCCCCCGCCCCTCGCGCCCCCGCCGCCACCATTATCAATCACGGGGTACACCGACTACCGACGCGGTTCACCTGCCCAGCCTCCCTCCCGGCCTCCCCGTTGCCGGGACGCTATCTCGGCCCCATCGTTAACGACAGCCATCGCCTCGTCGCGACGTCCCCACTCCCCTCCCAGCCCCCGCCCACTCCCTGACCTCTAACTAGCTCGCCGTGCCCACGCCAGTGTGCCAGTGATATCTCGCCCTACCGCCCCAGCCAGCGTCTGCACCCAAGCTCACCATGCTCCTCTCCCTCCTCCTCTTCCCATTTTCCCATCTCCTCATCCTCTAGTCTCTTCCCATCCGTTCAGGCCTCCATCCCGGCCTAGCCGCTGCCTCCCCTCCAGTCTCTTCACACCCGCCCACCATCCCACCACCCTCCCGCCCAGCCAGCGCGACCACTCCGGTCCAGCCCCTTCCGCCGTCGCCCCCGCCAGCGCCCGGTGGGCCCCCGCCCTCCTTGCATGTCCGGCCGCGCGAACGCCGCCGCCTGTCCCGTGGGCGGGTGGGCCATGGCCGCCGCCGCCGCCGCTGGCTCGCCGCGTTTGCAACTGCGCTGGAGCCGCCCCCACCCCTGCCGCCGCCGCCGCCGCCGCCGCCCGCGCTATCGGGCGCCGCGGGCGCGGGCGCGGGCGCTGTGCGAGTATTATTCCGTTATCAGGGCGTTCGAACGCACAATGAGTCGTTGCGCGCATTGTTCGCCGGCGCTGTTATTGCTTCCGGCGCCCCCGGGGCGGGCGCGCGGCGCGGCGGGCGATACTGCGGCGGCCGAGGGCGGAGGCGCCACGCCCACCACGCGCCCACCGCGCGCCCGTCGCGCTGGCGACCTGCGCAACACCTGGCGCTCTTCAACGCTCTCTTCGTTAGATTTCAATGTGTTATTACATTTAAAATGTTCGAATTCTTTTAACTGCAAATACATTTTCTCTGAAGTTTTCGGTAGTTCTGTTCTACACTACTTTTGCGTTTTTATGTATTATATACTTTTTATTCCAATACGTATTAGAATTTTTAATGTGTTCCACGTAATTTTCCCTGTTATTCTCTCTGCCCCTCTTTCTTTCTCTCTCTTCTCTCTTCTCTCTCTCTCTTTCTCACGCACACTCACAAACACGAGTACAAACACTCACACAAAGAAACATTCACGAGAAAACAAACACAAACACTCACGTGCACACACAGAAACGGCAGTGAAAAATGATTCTTGGAACACTTGGTCGTTTCCAACAAAATTTGATTATCTCTAAAGTCAAAAGCCCCATCGCCAAAATAGGTTTGGCAGAGTAATGCGTGTGGATAGAAAACAAAGTCGTGATATACTTTAAAGTGCTTTGAAGATATTAATTGGCACACAGCGTCATAATAGGGTTGGAAGAAGTAAATCCGACTGTCCCATGTTTTAGATTTACAGCATGTAAAAGATCTTCAAGCATAAAAGAAACCTCTGAGCTAAATTCAAATCACCTGCTTTGTCACCCGAGTGATACCTCCTTTCTCTGGTAGACGAAGGAGCGGACTTGGCGTAGTCAGGCGGAGGAGCAGGCCTAACGACCTGAGCCTCGCCACGGAAAGTAAGGTACGAATTCAATTGAATTAAATTAATTGGAGTAGCTATAACCCCAGAAGCAACCTTTCTGAGATCTCAGCCAAGAGTTTAAGCTGCAGCGCATTGCCGGCAAACAGAGCTCCTTGGAGATGATATGTGACAAATTTCATTACTTCATTATTATTTGTAAAGAAGTGAATGAGTACCTCCTCTTGGTCCGTACCTTCAACAAAAAGCCGGTGGCTAAAGCAATTTGACGTTCCCAGCATCTGAAGGATCCAGCTTCGCGTGTTGTCTGGTTCCGAAAGCGCCCACCCCCCTATCGCTGTTCGTCTGTTTTGACCCCGGGCATTACTAGCCCTTGGGGGATCAACCGCACTCCTCCGTGCAAAGCAGTGATTGGCAGCAGCTCCCACGTGTTGGGGGTGGGGGTGGGGGCTCGTGGTTAGAGCACGTCAGCAGCGCTGCGTCGGCGTTCACCGCGAGAACGGACCGAGCGTTGGACAACTTCAGGCTCGTGTTGATGGGCACCATCGTGCTTTTCTCGCGGAGATATTACTCTCTTCATAATGTTTTCCAAGTATTAAGAGTACCGAGCTGAAAAAAATATCTGACAAATTAATATTGTACGTTACTTACTTAAGATAGGGGACGCAAATATCGCCTGTGTTTTTCTTATCGCTTCATGTATCGTAGCACTGAAAACGGATGTCATCACAATTCAGTTGAAGCCATACACCAATCTTTGCCAGTGAAGTTCACGTAATGGTTATATCAGGTTGATAACTTTTATATATTGCTTTGTGAAATGTATTCATTTATTCTGTCAGATGTATTATTCAATTTATTCTACGTGTTGACCCAACACATTTGCACCACTAGAGTGATTGCTCGATATTTTGACACGAATACTTTCGGATGTCCAAGACATCGCAATGATGGGCGAGGCACTTAAGATATTTAAAAACGGTGACGTTCAATGTCGAGTTGGGTTTGGAGGCTGGATATGAGGCTTGACCTTAAAATTTATTAGTAAGCCCTGATGAAGAAATTTTAAAAAATCGAAACATTGTCTAACTAATTGTGTCTTTGTTCATAGTTGACCAATTCCGTGAACTACATTTCTCAAAAGTATAAATCTAAGTAACATTGATGTCATGTTATTAATTGCTAACATTATTCGCACAAAAAATTACAGAAACATTTTGGAGATATTTTTGAGAAAATGATATATGAACGTTTATGAAAATTCATGTTTACATTTGAACTAATGTTCTGAGAAAACTTGTTTGTGAGAAACTTCATTTGACATCTTTTAAAGACCTTGCACTCAAAAAAGCAATGATGTAATGTAATATTATGTAAGTAATAACGTGAGTGAGATACCAACAGAAATATATTTGAGTATGTTTTGAAAAAGAAAAATAATAAAGAAGAAGGACGTTTATGTCATCTGTTACATTGCATTTAGTACTATCCCTATGAACTGTTTAAAAACAAATTCGGTGCCATATTTGCAAAAATCTACTTTGCAATATTATTTTAAACACAACACTCCAAATTGCTCGAAAACTCCCAAACCAAACCAAACTGATTTAAAAAATGAATGTGACGTTAATGAAAGGACTAATTGTGATGAACGAATTTCAATTAATACACCGGTGTTATTAATATTGTACTTATAGGATGACTCTGGAAAAATTCAAACTTTTTTAATTTTTAATATTTCAAAGTCAACTGTGGAAATCGAACCTATGCCATTTTCATATACATTGTTTACTCTATGTACATTTAAAATCTAAATTTAAAGAAAAAGATTCCAGCTGTTTTCCAGAAAATATTGATAATTTCTCAGGCGCTTCATTTAAAGAACATCCACAATTTAATGAATTTTGTCTCAATTGTACAGGTACTAGAGAGCCTGTTCGACCGAAGAATACTCACTTTGGAAAAACTTCTACGAATAATTTAGGCCCTAGTATTGTTCGCAGACGAATGAACGTTAAGAAACTAACCTGATTGTGGATTTCTGGGGACCACAAGACGCATATTTCTGTTCAAAGTTCGACATAGTTTTTTATCATTTCGTAACTTTCTCTTTATCACGTAGTAGTATTACTATGTATATACGTGCGTATCATGATAAAAAGAAAATCTCCTCTATTCTAGTACAACATTTAATAAAATAATGTCAATTAAATTTGTGAACTTGTTGAAAAAGGTGGGTCTTCCGTTAAGTTTAATTAATTAAAATATCTATTTCACACTCGCAGGGACTTCAAATCGATCAGATCATTTGAGGAATATACATTTTGAAGAAAATCTTGCGAAAGGTTTACTTGCTAACATAGATCAACGACAGACGCACTACTTAAGTAGATGGTCATCATCATCATCATCATCCTAAAGGACTTGTTGCTGCCTCCATGACATTCTATTCTCCGTTCTCCTCTTCATCTCTGTATAATTGGTGAAGTTTAGTTCTTTTTGAAATTATCCTAAATTTTTTCTAGGTCTTTCTCGTCCTTATTTTACTTAGTACTCGTGGCCCACAATTCTCTGAACTCTCGAAATTCCGAAAATTGCAAATTTAGAAATAATGCGAAATAGTACGCGCTGTAGCACTACTCTTTCTATTATGCAGTCAAAAATGGTACCTAACAATGTTAGTCTGAAAATGTGTCAAAAAAATTTAATTTTCTGTTCCACATAGATTTTACAAAGGATTTCTTCTCCTTCACTTTTTCTTGCAATTACTGCAATAGAATTTCTTTCTGTACAGAAAACATTCAATATTCTTCGCCATACCACATTTCAAATTTTCTAAAGAACCCCTGCCCTTTTGTAAAAGTGTCCATCCTTTACATCTGTACAATAATACACTCCAGATATACAACTGTAGAACATTCTTTCTAACATAGAAATTTAAGTTGGTATTTGGGAAAAATATTTCATTTACAAACGAATTCTTGTGTTGAAAGTGTAATTCACTTTTTATTTCTGTTATACTGGTCTATTTTCAGTGAAAGTGCTGCGAAAATAGTAAAAATTATACAGTTCTATTTCTATTGTAGCTAAAATTATTTTATTTCATGTGTACTTTCTCTCTGTTTCAAGTATTATGAATTCAAATTTGTTTGTACTCATATTGGTGATGAATCTTTGCAGTATTCCTGAAAGACTATTTGTCATTTTTTGTAATTCTGTCCTTGATCTACTTTTAAACACTATAATCATTAACACTTCTAAATCATTAAGTGTTTTGCTCTTGGTTGAGGTGAAATTGTTATCTCAGTCGATTTCTGATTATCACGGTAGTCTCCAGATTATTGGTGGTTATTCTTGCTTATTAGTGTTTATAGATGTACAGAATAGGAAGTGAAAGTAGATCCTATTGTCAGAAAATAAAAATACACTGTTGAAACCTAATAAATAATAATAAATCACATAAAGTTGAAGATGCAGAATTTAATGATGTAGTACATATTTGCGAGTAACAACTATCATAATATTACACTGCATTGTTTCTTTCGAGGGTTTATTGAACGATAGTTGATGAAACTGAACCATTGAAACTTTCTCCATCTGAAAGTTTAAACCCCCAATATGTAAAATGTTCCCTGTGGCCTGGATGCACCCTTTCACATGTGGACGTTATCTCTTCATTTCACGTGCTTCATATTTCTTTCAACTGCAGTTTCCCCAGCGGCCAACTTTCCTCCTCCCTAGTCAAGCCCTTTTCCCTCGCCCCCTCACCACCAGACAAATTATTGGGCGTTCACGAACGTCCCTCGCTGAAACGTATTAATTGAGTTCAACTAGTTCTGTGGGGTGAAATACTGGGCCCTGACAAGCCATTCATCAATACATTCAATGAATCGTGTGTTGGGTAAAAAACCGATAAAAGGCCTCAATTTTTGAATGACATTTAACTCAACCCAAGTCGTGTATACTAGTTGGTTCAATGGTGAAGCGTGTTCTTCATATTGTCAAAGGTGTGAATAATAACTGGCTATCGATTATTGCACTCGGACAATGCGTTCTATCTCTCATCTCTCTTGTTGAAGTTTCATTTGTCTTCAAACACTCTGATAGCCGCGATAGCCGAGTTCATTGCATTTCACTTTATTCGACCCTTTCATTTAGTATAAATCGACTTTCCTCTTGACAAATAACGCCATGTTATAGAAAGAGTACATATGCCAGCAAGGTATTTCAATAAGACAGCCTTTACTGAAACGAGTTGCATTACGAAAGTATTCTTAATTCTTAAAATAACAAACAATTTAATTTGTTTACCTTATTACTTTCTCGTATATGTATCTAAGGTTGTAGAAACTCTACAAACACTACTGTAAGAACGCTAGTGCCAATGAAGTATACCTCAAGGACACTATTTTGAAGAGAACAAACGCAATATTGATTAATAAATACATTTTATTGAGAAAACCTAAGTTGACCCGTACTTATTGACTGTAAGATAAGATTTGAAACTAGATAACGCTTAGGATTATTTCAGTCCCGATTCATCAAGGTAATCATTAAAAAAAGCAAAAGAATAATTCATTATAAAACGGTTCCAACGCCGTTGTGCCGTTAGCAGTTTTAGGAATATTGTGGCTTTCCCCCAATTCTGTTTTCAATGGATATCCTCGTCAAACATTGAGTGTGTCGTTAGTCATTGAGTCAGTTTTAGTTGTCCGTCTATGCCCGCGATAAACGTAACTACTCTATTTACGATATTAGAACTCGTATAATGTTTTATGCAATTCATGTTGGCAGCGTTCACAATTCTTTACTGATAATTGGTACTCGAATTATCAAAGAAATGATGGATAATCTGTTTTCGAACCCGAAGTAATAACGGACTCAATAACCTGAAATATTCGAAAGTATCTACAAAGTACTATTTGATAAGACGTTAAATGTTCATGTATTTTGCTCAAAGTATGTAAATACATATTGTTGACAAATATTGAACCAAAATAAAATCATTTTCGTGTATTGAACATATTACATATAACATTTTTATAAGAGAGATATCTAAGAAAGCCCTAAATTAGAGCAAGACGTTTTCAAGCCTGTAACTTTAAATGGCTTAATTTCACAACCCAACCTTATGGGCACTTTTTGATAAGATATTTTGTCTACTTGAAGTTTGCAAAGAGCATAATTTTCCATAGGATTGATATTTATGGAGATATATGCAGAAAATCTAGAAAAGCACCTTCAAATTTCTTCCCACCTCCGGCTCAATACCGACACTTCAGTATTTTTAGTATAATGCGCGGTAGATACAAAGGAACAATCATTCGCACTTGCAAAACTGCGGGATTGTTTTCACTCGATTAGCCTAATTTCTCTGGGCTAGTGGGGAACATCTTATACAAATGAATGAGCTCACGTATAACAGCTACTCAATCATGTCAGTGACTTGAACTGACAACTCATTACTCGAGATTACAATGCCTGACGTAGAGACTACTGGACAAGAAAGACACAGCAAGTGAACAGAGGTCCACAAAACGTAGTAGTCGCAAAATATCGTGTGTGTATAAGGTGCCATAATTGACAAAAAATGTGAAGGACTCAAGCAGGGCCATCGCCGTAAACAGAACACTGGCTAGACCGATGCATGCGGAAGAGGCTTCGACCAGACGCTCAACACTTCAAGGGCGTTGCCAAAGTAATGGCGCGCGTTCTACGAGAGGTGTCGCAGAACTTCATTCACTATGTAGATTGACCTAAATACAAGTCGGCTACTCCATAGAAAGCTTGAAGACGCATTGTTGCAAACTTCGGCTGTGCAATGAAGCACGCTAGTGGATGAATGACACAATGTTGCGTTTCTGAACTTACAGCTTTTCGATTTGGAGTAAATACCGAGAAAATATATTTAGGAGAGATCTAGGATAAACATTCTTAGAGATCGCAGACCATGAACAGAGTAACTTGACCCTCACGGTACTTATGCATCAATACTTGCTCAAAAATCCCCAATTTGCGGATTCTGCGGCAAATGTCTTACTTTCAGATGTTCTGATTTCTCTGAACAAGTCTCCCGTCACTTGAAATTAACTTTTAACCAGTCTTTTGCCTCATTCTTTTTGCTATGGGGCCTATTATTTTACACTGTGTTGTCATGTTTTACAGAATTCTTTAAATATTTCTGTATAGCTTTATTCACATTTCCAATGCAAATATCATAGTGTGTTTATGTAACGAGTATTCCGTTCAATAAATGTTCCCGTTTAGAGATGTTTTCTTTTTTTCTCGATTTGAACCTTGTCAACATTGATATCAAACGGTTTTGAAACTTGTGAAAAACAATTTAGAAAATAAAATTGCTCGATATTCATATTCACAAATACTTGTAGACTTACCACAGTTCATAGAGCAGAAAAGTATTACGTTATCGAGGTGAAGTAATTACTCGTAAAGGCATAAGTATGTACGATAATATAAAATTAATGGAGCAATTTATGTTTAAGATATGAAGTGTGGGGCTATGATACGGTTGGTTGATCAGGTCTGAAAACACGTGCTTCCCAATTTATAGAGCACTTTCAGGAGAATTACTTAACTTTTTACCAAAGCGTCAGCGATTACACGATCCTTCGATACAAACGGCTTCCATAACTGTTAATGAGGCGTTCGAGGTAGGAAGTTCCGTTTGCTTCGGTGTAGCTCCAAGGGTCCCCTCCTGTACATTTCGTAAAGAGGCAAAGTTTCTTAAGGGATAAATTCATTTCTTTATTATGGTTCTTCGGGCCGGATCTTTCTAATATCGTTGGCTCCCTCCCCCTAATTCCGCATAGTTTCCGGCGGCGCGGCGCGACGCGACGCGCGAGCGCGCGTTGGGGAGGGGAGGGGAGGGGAGGGGAGAGGGAGCGCGGGCGGCACGTTCCGCACCTGTAGTCAAAGTTCTCCGGCGAAGTACTCCGGGAAAGCGCACGTCCCCTATTCATTTCTTGCGTTCTGCTGCGCCCGCCCTCCGCCAGAAATCGTTCCGCGCTTTAACTCCTCCCTCCGCGTCCCGCCCCCGCGCGAGCGGCTTTTCTTTCAAGGCCCCGCCCCCTCGCACCTCCACGGCCCCCACCGCCACCGCTGTCCTGTGGCGTCTTCCCACTGGCCCCGCTCTTCATTTCAGTTGCGAGTATCAAGAACCTGGGTAAAGCTTCTCGTCAGAATTCTATTTTCATGCTAGTTCTCGAAGATCTTATTGCGTCGTCTTTGAAAAGACCAAGTGCTTTATTCCAGAAACTAAAATCCTGATTCCATGAAACGTATTTGATTAAATAGTGTGCTCTAAAAACCTGCTCATTAATATTATTGTTAAGGTTGCTAAAACCATCTTTAACTACATTTTGTTTAGTTGAACTTCAATTTTCTGATTGTCTTTACTTCCTATTTACATTTGCGTTTAAAAATTCTGTTTCTTTTCATTTACTTTCTAAACTTACTAACGTCATTTGTACAGCTGTTCTTGTGTTGCTTTCTCGTGCTTTTCACCAACAGTGTCTCTTCCTCCGGTCGCCCCTCGCGCGGAGGCCCCTTCCCTCCCCTCGTCCATCCGCACGTTCATCCCGCGCCTTCCTTCCCGGAGCTCGCGCCGCTCTCCGGAGTCCTCTTCATCTCCCCCAAGAGCCTCGTTTTCCGTGCCGTCTCTCGCGCTCAGCCCCTCTCCTCGTTCATTGCCCCACCCGCCCTCGCAGCCACGCTCCGCCTCCCGCCACTGCGCTGACGCGTCGCTACATACGTTGTCCCCGCCAATATCGCCGAATTTCATTTGCCCCTCCGCGCCCCGCCGCGCCCCGCCCCGCCTCACGCGCCCCGGCCCGGCCGCGCGACCCGCGAGGCGTAATAAGGGAGTGCGCTCTAATGAGAAATACCTGCGTAAGAAGGCCCCATAAATTGCACCGCCCGGTGCAGCGCGCGTCTTGGGGGCGGGAGAGCCCGCACCCGCGCCAGGGGTGCTAAGCCGCCGCTTACTCGCTCGTTGGAGCGGCGGTCGGGTGGCGTTCCCACGCGCTGTCCTGGGGGGCTAGCGCAGCTTCAGATGGTTACCCACCTTCAAGACTTCGGGCACACATGCCGGGAGACCGGTCAGGATCTCAGAGCTTCTCCCGGCTGGGGCGGTGCCCCGCTGGTGGGAGATACCTGATTGGGGAAACCCCACTAGCCGACGGAAGGTCGTCGCTGGACCTCGCCATCGAGCGGGCAAGATCACTGCCACCTCCCGCGACAAAACGTGCACTAACCTTACAGGACTAATGCGCCCCGCAGCTACTACTACACTACTGCACATGCCAGGAGGCCGGTCGGGAGGTTAGAGCTTGTCCCGGCTGGGGCGGTGCCCCGCTGGAGGGAGATACCTGGTTGGGGATACCCCACTAGCCGACGGAAGGTCGGCGCCGGATCTCGCCTTCGAGCGGGCAAGATCACTGCCACCTCCCGCGACAAAACGTGCACTAACCTTACAGGACTAATGCGCCCCGCAGCTACTACTACACTACTGCACATGCCAGGAGGCCGGTCGGGGGCTTAGAGCTTGTCTCAGCTGGAGCGGTGCCCCGCTGGAGGGAGATACCTGGTTGGGGAAACCCCACTAGCCGACGGAAGGTCGTCGCTGGACCTCGCCATCGAGCGCGCAAGAGCACTGCCACCTCCCGCGATAAAACGTGCACTAACCTTACAGGACTATGCGCCCCGCAGCTACTACTACACTACTGCACATGCCAGGAGGCCGGTCGGGAAGTTAGAGCTTGTCCCGGCTGGGGCGGTGCCTCGCTGGTGGGAGATACCTGGTTGGGGAAACCCCACTAGCCGACGGAAGGGCGTCGCCGGATCTCGCCATACAGCAGGGAAAAATCATCCCCACCTCCCGAGCAAAATCATGCACTACGTACGGGACTAATGACCCTGTTAGTTGACGAGCCCGGAATCTCTAAAACAATCAATCAATTAATCAAGACTTTCGTCCATCAGGTACGGTCGAGGGCGTGTCGTTCCCATGCTCTGTTATGTGGAACTAGCGCTGATAAAGATCTACTTTCAAAAAATTTCCACGTAAACATATGGATCAAAGGCTTGCTTGAAACTATTTTTTTGCATCGTTGATACTTTTTGTTGTAGTTGCCTTTTACTTGAATAAAATTGTAATTTTAGAATTTCAAAAATTAAATTAAAAACTGTCAATTTGAATAATAAGGATTTTTAATAAATAACTTTGAAAATGTTCTGCTAGGTAAATTACATTTTGTGAATTATAGAAAGTATCGTTTTTCAAAAAAATTAACGAATTATAAAATTGAGATGCACTATTTGACAACGGTAAAATGCAATTTTAAAAAATCCCAGGAAGCTTGTGTATATTAAGATGTTTAAAAATATTTTGGCTTTATTTGTAACATCCACAATAACCTTTTAAAAGGTTAAAGAAAGCGTTTTAAACGTTTTTCTCCGAATTCCCATCTTCTTGCCATCACTCTTTTACCTCCATTATACTCGTACTTTGTCTTACCAAATTCACTCTCATCAGTTTCAGCTGAATCAGTGCATCTCTCAATGATACACTTTCACCATCCAGAATCATAAAACACATTTTCCTACAAAAACTCGCCTAAACTATTACAGTTTTTGGATCAACACATGTATCATTCATAATGTGTCACTTTTACTTGTGGAATCCACGACAACCTCACAAGAAGAATTTAAATCGGGCATTATTTACTATCACAAAATCAAAAACAAAAATATGCATTTTTACTTTTTTACGGCAAAACCAAACATTTTAATTTTATTAATGTTCAAGTTATTATAATTAGACTTCGTATACCCAGAAGAAATTTTAAAATTTAAAAAAAAATCGTCACTCTCTTTTGCTTTTCCAACATTCTAAAGAATTCGTTTCAATTATGCAAGCAATCACTCCAGCCCTTTAAAAAATTGAGAGCACATGTACACAGGATACATTTGCAAACAGGTTTAGTGATCATCCCTCACAGGTCACAACTCTTTGCTCCTTTCATTGGGTTTTAGGACATCAACTCTGTATATACATCCAGTTTCAATAAAAAAGCTCCCTTATCAACTTTTTTCCCTTGAAATATAATATGGTTAATTTTTCAATACATCGCTTCATGCTAAAAAAATCAGAAATCAGAAAAAATATTCGTTATCTTTTCTTAAATCTTTATTTGAAAATCAAGAAACAAAAACAAGTATATCTGTTCACAACACTACCAACTGGAGACAAAATGTTCTCCTGTATACGAAAATTCTCTTCCAGACTCAAACATTGATCTTTATCTGAATGATTTGAAGAAGTAACAATGCTGTTCTTTCATGAGATAATAATTTGCTTTTTGAAACTTGATTATGTATTTGCTGAACCGTAACAAAACAGGTCATGATTCATGATCTTGCGTGTATTGAACAACAAGATCATAAAACAATGCGCACCGGAAGAAATGCTCGCATATTTCTTCAGAAGGTATTCGAAATACTAGGAGATACATTAAACATTTCTCAACGTTGAAATAAACGAAACAGAAGCTACAAGATCGTGTTAGTGTCTAAGGAGTCGAACTGACGCTTGGCGGGCGTTCTAAGTAAATTCGATTATTTTCATGAAATATACTTTTCACGCGTTTCAATTCCTAACGCAAAACCATATTTAACATTTTTTTCAAAATAATGAAAAGTCACTATACCACAAAATTCTATCTTTGAAAACATAAAAGTTACAAGGATATAGCGAGCGCCAGAAGTCGAAGTGACCCCTCTGGACGTTCTAGAGTTAAAATATTTGAAAAACGAAAAAACTACATTAAAGACGAATGTAAGTGATCAACATTTTTTGTTCACTTCTACATATCTGAACATATTGAATGAGGAGTTGCTTACAGGAGGAGCAGTACATTGAGCTCTAAAACCACCCTGATGTAGCGGTTGCTGTTCAGATTGCCCTCAATACGTATGAAGCGAGATAGCACATTGTAGCCCATGGCGCCCCAAACGATCACACTTTTCGTTTGTCCGCTATGGCGCGGAACAATGCAGACTGGCAGATTGCGATCACCACGCAAGTTTCATTCAGCTACGCGGCTATCAACACAAGTTGAAGCGGAACTCGCCCGAAACCACCACATGTTGCCACTCAGCACACCACTGAGCACGTTCACCCACCGATTGCCGTCTGAGGGGCAATATGTTCAACGCAATCCAACACAGTGGTGGCATGCCACCTGTCCTGCATCGGCAGACGGCGTCGAAGGGTCGGCACAGACATGACCACACTCGTCGCCGTGTTCCAAAGTACAGCCAGCACTGTGGACGACGCCGTTCTGTCGGTTACGGTCATGAGAACAAGATAGTGGTCATCTCGAGCTGTGGTCACGTTGTGTGGTCCAGTACCCGCTCGTCACTGTGTACGACGCTCCTCTATCACGCAAGCATCGCTATCGTAGCCGCGCGTCCCGTTCGAGGCACAAGGTCTCGGTACGACAAAACCGCTTTTTGGAAACCTATCATTCTGCATTGATCACACTATTATGCCCTTTGGCATCGATGAGTCATACCGCCCTTGCTTGCATGTGCACAAAATAGGAAAGTTATTAACTTACTTTCAAAATGAGGTTATAGTCTCCAAAAATATTATTTTCATGTTTCTTCTGCCATCACTCTCGTAAATGTATTCAGATTTAAAATATGTTTCCTTTGATTTAAAGAATATAATTTCCGATTAGTAGATAAAGATGTCTGATATATATATTTTTGACGTTGTCTTCCGGATTACCGCTTGGCCGGGCCGTCCAAACTGTCCCCATTGCCAAGCCGTCCAAACTGATTTCCGGGGAACATGACGCAGGCAGAGCCCCTTCGTGACGAAGGGTTTCATTTGATCCCGGGGCGGTTCTTAACAGCTACTCAGCGCACTTCACAAGAAATGCGAATATATGGCTACGGTAATATGGTTAAGTGCTTTCAAATAAATTTACCAACAAATTTATTAACGAAGGTATATTTTGATACAGCAGAATGCTGAAATTCGCTGTGCACAATTATACCTAACGTGTTAGTGTTGTATTTCTATCATTTGCGATACTGACAGTTGCAATTATTGTTCGGGTTTTTGAGTTGTCTCCGAAGAAGGTGAGGAAGGCAGCGGCTGGCAGCCGAGACAGATATGAGCATCCCTCGTCTGGCGGCAGCGGCGATGCATCGCTGGCGTGGGGTTGACGAACCTCTTCTGGATCAGCTGACAAGCTCCAACGTCATGTCTGAGTTCTGGAAGTACTCAGGTCGTTCGGAGTATCTCCCATCAGGCGACTAATGTAGTGCTCAATGTCTGAAAGCGACCTTACAATTGCAGACAAGTTCCAAATCTCTAAGTACGTATTCATCCCCGCATTATTAACTGCTAAGTTTATTATGAGCCCAGAGCAGGGGTTTCAATTACCGTGAAATATTGGGTTTTGTTTGTCTTCATCCGAATCGCTCCTGGTGCCTCTGCTTGTCGAGAGAGAGAGAGAGAGAGAGAGAGAGAGAGAGAGAGAGAGAGAGAGAGAGAGAGAGAGAGAGAGAGAGTAATGGGTAATTCTGAGAAGCTTTGAACCTCTTTGGGATCGGGAAATCTGGTCGTGGATCCCTCCGTCGCCGTTTCTAGCGTTCGCCTTCGGGGAATTATATTCCAAAATATGCATGATTACACTTACAATATAAAAACACGATCCGAAATGTTTATATTTCTTTTCCTCCCGTGCTGTGCTACGGAGGAGGGATAGTGAGTGGCGATACATTAGCAAGGTGAATGAGCCCTATGAGTGGGCGGCAGAACAAAACTAGTGGTGCTAGAGAATGACGTAGACTTTTCCGTATTCGTTTTCTATTTCCTTTGGTGTGGGATAGATATTCGGACTTGCCACGTACTCTTGCCAACTACCATCTATTACCGCCCAAACTACATTCTTTGTAATTCTTAAGTTTTCGGATTTATCACAGTATAACGGAAGTATTATTTTATGAATATTAAGAAACAGTAAAACCTCGTCCTAAATGGCAATTTTCTTTGAAAAATTTGGAGCTGTTTTTAAGAAAATGGCGTTTAAGCGCTATTGTAAATTCGAAATTTCAACCTCTTTTCACAGGAAACTATTGAGTTTTCGAAAACCTTCATTTGAAGTCATTTAAAGCATTTTAACTCCCAAATATAATAGTGTTTACAAATTGCTCAAAATGTGCATATTAATGGTGTGAGAGATTTTTCAAAAAATATTAGTTCTGTTTAATTTTTGAAAAAACAAAAAAATACACCGGATGAACATTATGTAATTAGCATTACGTCGTAATAAAAGTGCCATTAGTACTATCCGTTAGCAAAGTTTAGAGAAAAAAATTGCAGCAGTTTTTTGAAAAAAGGGCGTTTTCAGTGTTTCTAAAATGCGGAATTTTGAGCTTATTTTCACCAAAATTGTTGAGCATTCGGAAAATTTTATCTGACATTATTTAGAGCACAAGTACTCATAAATACATTCATATAAACAAATTGCCGGTAATGTAAATATTAACAACGTGAGAGGTAGGTAAAGAAATATTTTTTTGTAATTTTTTATAAAAGAAAATTAATAGAGCAACTTAGGGTTTATGTTATCTTGTAGAGTGCATTTAGCACTATCCCTAACAAAAGTTTAAAGAAAAACTTTGGAGTCGTTTTTCAGAAACTTTTGAAAATGTCCGGAGGTCATCATGTAAAGTACCTCCCAAGTTTAAAAAAAACTGAATTTAAAATTTCAAAGTTTCCATTTGAGCCAGATTTGGGTAAAATCCTACCCATGGTTTAGGCGATAGTAGTGTTCACAGGCGGCCAGACAGACGGACGGACGGACGGACGGACGGACGGACGGACGGACGGACGGACGGACGGACGGACGGACGGACAGGCGGACAGGCATACGGACGGACAGATAGATAGACGGACAGGCAGACGTACACACGGACGTTTGAAAAAAGGACTTTTTCGGAATCACGAGACCCCACAATATGTATTTCTGTGAAAACCTCGAAATCGATTTTCCGCAGCACTACATAACTTTCCCTATACTACGGATATTACTCCGTATATACGTATGTATTCGGGAAAGTAAAAATATAATGATTGTTGACGCGAACAAATAGGATATACAAAACCGGTTTAATAGAATATAGCGCGGCATCAACCGTGATGCCAAGACTCTCTGTGCAAATTAGCCAAAGTGAAATCGTAACATTATGTCATCAATGCAAAGCATTTATTACATTACATAAATTAGTAATATTATTAAAACAATCAGTAACTGACAAAACATACTAGAGGTATTTCAATGAAACATCATAAGAAATGTATATTTTATAAAATGAGAACCATTGAAATGTGCAGTTGTTGAAACTGTACGTAGCCGGTGAAGTTTTATTAGATTCTATAGCTGAACGTTTGGTTCTTAAATTGCGTATTTTGCCTGAACTAAATACGCAATTCTAAAATTAAAGCATGGTGTTCCTTATTTAATTGCAGATAGGGGTTTAAAGAGGAGGCTTTCGCATCTCCCGTTATATTAACAGCTTGTTCTTGAATTCCGACGTCCATTTTTAAAATTATTTTCGAGCGACTTAAATGGTTACTAATTTTTTAAGTAAGGTTTTGAGCAGAAATATTGAACCATTTAAAAATTTCATTCTGACCAATAGGAAAATTCTTATACAAGTTAGATTTTAGGTAAGAAGGATTAGGAGTGAGACGTACCGAACTTGTATGTAGGTTTTGATCATTCGGAATTTTCTTAGCTATGTTGTTCTGGAAACAAGTGCACATTGCGGCGATAAAACGAAAGTGATAAACTGAAAACGATAAAATTTCACTGGTAACATTTCTTTGATTGAACGAGTCAGGTGACATTCACACGTTTCATTGGTACACATCTCATGAGTTAAATAATCTGTTATATCAGTCTTTGTGTGGTAGTGACTATACTTTTAATATTTATTTATAAGTGAAATGTAGGCCAACTGTACTTTGTATCTCTGTGATTAATATAAGACCAAAAAACTGTAAATAAAGAATGTAATAATAATAATAATAATAATAATATATCAGGAAAGAAGATGAAAGAATATAATATATCTATCCTCTATCAGGGTGTTTCAAAAATACGGGGCATTATTTCCGGTATGTATTCCCCATACAGAGTGAATCAAAATAGTTTAGTACATGTGATTGGAATTGAATTTCAAAATTATGGAGTTCTCAACGCTGAAAGAGAAGCATGTGCGTGATTGTCTTAGAGAAACATGCGAGGTTGTATACACAGCAAAGTTATTTTCACCTTCGATTTAAAAAGTTCAATGTTTGAATAAGAAAAATATAGAGGCACATGTGAAAGAATATGTAAGGTACAAGTGGGGAAATTTTGAGGGCTTACGAGGGAATGCCGGTAACAATGCATCAAGAGAACGTGAGAGAGATGTATCGGAAACATACAGGGAAACATGCAAAAAACATGGGGGAAGTTGTGGAGGACATGATGAGGCACAGGTTTCGGAATAGCTGTGGGAATGTGGGGGACAAATGGGTGATCTACAGGGATAAGTAGGAACAGTTGGAGGTTTTGAGATATGTGGAGAACTATGGCTCCAGACGTATGTTTTTATGGACTACCCTAAAAGATGGGACCATTTTGAATCTTCTATTACATTTTGGAGATTAAGCACTTCTGAAGACCCTTATTCTTTATTATGGATCGTAAGATATAGCAAGAACATACAAATTGCGTGCCTATAAAATTAAATTTAAGAAATAGTTACAGAAATAGTAACTTGCGTTAGAATTAAAGTTATTACTTAATTGTGAAATTTTAATATAACCTCTTAACAATATTCGAATTCTTACGAGTACTAACCTGTATTGAAGCCCTCGGAGGCTCGTTGTATAGCGTACTCGCTTTCTACGGCGCTACTTCGGGATCGAGGCCCGGTTGGGCTAAAAATTAATTGTGCTCTTCCCTTGCAATGTCCCAGCATATGTTGCTGTGTGACAATGCAAGAAATCACTTCTCAGGTTGAGAATACCAGAAAAACAGCGTAGGAATGGCTATGTTCTAACCACACGTAAAGAGCTGGTGTGTCGAAGTACATACATACTAACCTATATTGCCAAGTATACCTCTTATGCATAGTTCAAGGGATAGTAGTTTGAAGTTGGAATTCAGTGTGAAGATTTTTTTACATTTGAAAGATGTTTGCGCGGGTCAAAGTAGAGTAGTATATTAAGCTTTTTCTTCCAGGTTTATAGCAAAGGATGGAGTATAGGAATCAACAATAGGATTTCAAATTGTCGGGTAGGATAGTGGCGTTCAAGGTCCTTAGAGTAAACTACTTGCAATTTATTTTTTAAAAAAGGAGTGTGTTTACAAATACAATTTCCACAATATTGTTTAACGGAAGATGAACATTCAAGAAGAAATCAACGCAATTGACAATATTGATTTTCGTCATATATCTCTCAATACGATCAGTGAGGAACAAAATTCCGTCGATGCCCCGGGTGATTAATTTGAATATCTTTGATTAAAATGACATAAAAAGGAAACATTTGAATTACGCTTTATTATCATTTAATGTATATGTATTTTAAAAAAAAATCATTCCAAATTAATCTACGTCTTCTGCAGCGGTTATGCGATTGGTTGATTGATTTATTACTGTTCCCATGCGCATCAACTACTAAGGTCAGTACTCCCGTATGTGTAGTGCGCGTTTTTATCTCAGGAGGTAGTTGTGATCTCGCGCTGGATGTGAGATCCGGCGCCGACCTATATGTTCGCTAATAATGTTTTCTCAAACGTATCTCCCACTAGCGGGACACCATTTTACCCAGGACAAGTTCTAAACTCCCGACCAGTCTTCTGACAAGTGTAGTGCATGTAAGTGTGTGTGTGTGTGTGTATAAGTGGTGAGGATAGGACAAGGAAGAGGAAGGCAAGGTCGCGCGAGGTTCGTGGCCCGTTTGTTAGGGTACTTCTCTGGTATTTGCCTGGTAATAATCGGAGAAACCACGCAAAGCTATCTTTTAGGGCAGCGGCTGGACTCGCTCTGGCTGTGCAGCACCGGGAGTGGAAGCCTAGGTCCTTAATGCCAGACGCTCCGCAACGACATCAACTGACGCCCTGAGCCACCTCAGCCGTCTATGGGTTTGGTTCACGCTGCTCACCTGTGCAATGGGGGTTCTTCCCATGGCGGTCGAATTCTTGCGCTAGAGAAGGACGCTGGTTCCCCTTGCACGTCTTGGGGCGCGTCTTCGCCGTCTGCCCACCCCTGCGCCCCCAGCCCCCCTCGCCCCCCACTCCCGTCCCCGCCCCCGCCCCCAATGAGGCGAGAGCCGCGTGCCCGGAAGGAACGAGCACAATATAAATTAAGTCTAGCCTAAGAAATTAATTACTTTAGACTCGAGGGAGTAAATTTCATCTTAAGTGGGTAATAATCCCTGAAATATCTATTACTCTTCGCGAGAGAGGCCGGGCGTTTTAAAGACCACGGTACACGGGCGTCCGCCATGATGGATTTATTCTTCATGATTGCCGCACTCTTCGCTACGTGTGCAAAAAGCAGTAAGCGCGAGGCGGTGAACGCGGGCGGTGCAGGAGACGGGGGCGGGAACGGGGGCAAGGAGGGTAAAAATGAAGAACACTCGCGTTTTTGTTAACTTAAAAGCGAGTGATGTGGCGTCGTTGAAATATGAGGTCTCCGTTCCGCCCTGCTCCCCTCCGCCGCTACCTGGCCTCCCCGCCGCGAGCATTTAAGCGTTATTAAAACTGCAGCGCGCTAATTTGCCTAACTATGCAAAACTCTCGCGTGAAAGTGCTGACCAATTTTCACGTTTTTATGGAATTAATTCCAAAACGAGATATGTTTAATAAAATTAAGAGCTTCCATTAATAGAAGAGCATCAAATAGAACAAAGCGACACATGATTCTCTCCAGACCATTACGTGTAATTGGATAAAAATAAATAAAAATGAACCCTTGCTGTGCTTAGTAATCTGCGCCGATGCGAGTGGAAGTTAATGAAATTGTTTTTTGTGAATGTTACTGAAATAAAGCATCATTTAACAAATATTACCTTTAGAGAATGTGGAATTCTCTTTTGTTGTACCGTACCGTACTGATACTTAAACAAACCGCATAATTTTAATACTATATTATTTCCAAAGAATGACATTTCAATTTTATCAGTGACCAAAATATTGAAAGTAGGTCCTTACAAAATTACGCACGTTGTCAAAAGTTGTACAGAGGTTATTTTGTGCAGCATTTTGGGTAGTTGTCATTCAATTAGTGCCAATACATTTGTAAAAGACAATCAAGTTTTGTTATGGTTTTCCTCGAAAGCATATTGATTTGTGAAGAAACTCTGTACATACAAAAGTTCATGAGGGGAAAATGCACATTCGAAGCTTAGTTTCATGGGTCCTCCGAAAGTGCGAAGAGATTCACAGAGATGGAAATGGACCTGTGAAGGAGAAGAGAAACGCCGCAGTGTCGGAGAAGCTACGAACCTTTTACATCTTTCTCCTCTTGGGCTCTCTCTTGATGTCTCCAATCTCTCTGTAACACGTTATGGTCTCAATAAATTTTGTAACATTTTCACCTACAGTTTTCATCTCCGCAGGTTTCCTATTCTCCAAATTTCTGTTTTCACTTCAACGTTTATTTTTATATTCTAATTGTTTCTCCTGTATTATTATTGACGATGCACATATTTGTATGTGACCAGGGTTTTCCAAATAACTAGAAAAGTAATTGCTCAGGTATTTTAAAAATCTGTTGGTGGGGGGAAACATTTAGATTGGAAGTATAACAGGAATACTTTAGTTTCAAATATTACCGACATCATCCACGATTTTTTTAATTTATGATCCTCTATTTTTAACCTCTTAAATTTCTTTGATATGATAGGAAAATATTTCCTTATTAAGGACTTGATAGAGAAAACTATTAAAATGACGTATAACTTATTTTTAAAGTAATCAGATATCATTATTTCAAAGTGGTTATTGAGGTGAAATCAATGGGTACTTTGCCTTACCCAAGTTGAATTTTGGTTTTGTAAATAAATGAATTATGTATTAAGCGTTCAGAAAATTAGTGCTTTTTTGTAAAAACTGAATCAAATTTACATTTCTAGTAAAGTTATATACTGGCAATAGAAACTATTTATGATTTATATTGTTACTAGCGGAACCCGGCAGGAGTTATTCTACCCTTCATCTCCGTCTCTCTCTCCTCTTTTTTTCTCTTTCTGCCTTTCTCGCCGTCTCTCTCTCCCTCTCTGTCTCTTCGTCTCTCTCTGTCTTTCCCTTCGTCTCTCTGTGTCTCTCTGTGTCTCTCTCTGTCTCTCTCTGTCTCTCTCCGTCTCTCTGTCCCTTTCTGTCTCCTCTCTCTCTCTCTCTCTCTCCTCGCTCTCCTCTCCGTATCTCTCTCTCACCGTCTCAGTCTGACAAGCACATACGAAAGAAATATGTTTCATTCGAAACCTTAACCACCACGATTAGAAGGATGCTACACTATCTACTTCTAAATAAATTAATTAAAAGCATGTGCATAGCTGCAATCGGCCCGTGGCAGTGAAAGGGTTGATATGAAGCGCAATTTTGTAGACCGCCATCTAGTGGAGTTACAACAAAATTGTCACATCATAAATTTCCCCTTCTGGGTGAAAAAACACGTAGATATGACAACATTCATGGAGATCGTCACACGGTGTCAGGGTTTACCGCTCTCTCTCTCTCTCTCTCTCTCTCTCTCTATATATATATATATATATATATATATATATATATATATATAGAGAGAGAGAGAGAGAGAGAGAGAGAGAGAGAGAAATAGTTCTATTGAAAGTATTAGAAAGTCAATGATGAGCGAGATGTACCTATGAAACCACCCAATGAACGTTGCTGGCGGTCATTTGGTGGCGATGTCGTCGTGTCGGAGGCGGCAGCGAGCGCGGGGGCGTGGGGGCGTGGGGGCGTGGGGCGCCGCTCGCCGCCACCTGCAGCCGCGCCGTCCGCGCCAGCGCCGCGATTTAATCATCAGCGCCGGCCAAAGCGCCGCCGCCAGCGCCTCTCGCCGACTCTTTGTGATGAAAGCGAGCGGCGAGGCGCCGCCCCGTGCGCGGGGCGGGGGGAAAGAAATTCAGATGCAGGACACACGAGCGCCTCTGAATGCGGAGGCGGCGACTGCGTTGGATAACAAGACTCAAACTTCGACGCCGACACCGGCGCCGCGACGCCAGATTGTTCTACGCCGTCGCGTTGTTTGGGCGACGCGGATGAGGAGCTGCGGAAATGACGTCGCTGGAGAGGACACGTCTGCCTCCTGGCGTCGAAGCAACGCGCCTGGATGGGATTCAAAGAAAACGAAGGAATCTGTTTTGTTTTTGTTTTTTGCGGAAGGAGAGGGCGTCGTGGATGGGAGGACAATCACGTAGATTGGGGTAGACGAAGTGTTCAGGGAGGGAATGTTGATCAAAGGGAGAAAATGAATGAGAGATGGAAGTAAAGATATTTTGGAATATGAAAACGTAGGTTTCCGCGTCTCGGTTCAATAGATTCTTGGTTTTCCACAAGAAGTTGACTTTTAGATTCAGTTGCCAACTTACTTATACATTCTTTATAGTGAAAGTGTTTAGCTCTGGTAAACATTGGATGAGAAAGACAGTACTGAAACTCTTATACAGCATTACGTGTAATCAATGTTTGATTGGAATTTCAAAAGTAATTGGAATGCAATTGAATCTTGAAATCTTGACAACGAGCAACCCCGACCACAGACTCATCATTGCGGTTAAATCACCAGCTCCTGCCATCACCCTACCTACTTTTAACCAGGGTGGGAGAAGGGATGGAAATAAAAAGCTACTTGTTTACATGACGTTGAACAAAAACTGACTAGGCTAGAACCCAGAAGCCAGCAGTCATGCCCATCGCAGAATTCGAACCTACAATTCTTTGAGTTATGATTCTTACCTGTCGAGACATAAGTGAGCGTCCAAATGATCACCACATTGTCTTGGCCACATCAGCTCCGCAGGTCAGGTCACACAGGCGTTTGCGAAAATATCAAGTCGTTTTAAACGCTCACCCTTAGCCTTAACCGTGGGGGACAATGACGGGCGCTGTTTAGAGTGTACTCTACGCCCAGCCGTCCGCCATTCCTCGTTTTTCCGAACATTAGCAGGCGAAGGCGCACAGTGACGCGCGCGGTGGAGGCGCCGCGGGGGAAAAGCTTTGAGCGCCTGCCGCACGGAGCGCTGGGCGCGGTGCGCCTGACAGCGCCAGGTCGTTATTTGGGCGCTGCTCGGCTGGGCAAAGTGTCTGGCTGATGTGGCGGGACGAGGCGAGGAGAGCCGCGTGCGTGTACCAGCGCGAGCGCTCCGCCGATGCCTAGCGACGCCGCGCTCAAAAACAAACACGCGTCTCTCGCGGAGGGCAGAGTCTGTTCGCGTAAGAAAAAACACTGCGGTAGTTTTATTATTGTAATAATGTACCGGTACTTCCCACCCATTACCGGCTTCTTATTTTCCTCTTAGGAAGCGAGAGAAGATAATAGATACGTTGTGCACACGTTGGTGACCAGTTTGCAACGTGAAACACCCTGAACTAACAGTGCTGTTTGGCGTTTCTCATTGTTTCTGCAAGGTAGAAGTATAATTGTTGTCATGAATGATTTTATTCATTTAAACGTGAATTCGAATTTCTGAATTTCAGGAAAAGAATTGCTGAAATTCCAAAACTCTTTTCTATTCGGAAACTTAATTTTCTGAATTCTCGGCTATCCGGGAGACGCCGCGTCGTTGGCTGGGGTGCCGACGTTTCGCCTGACATATCGCAGGCTTCCTCAGGGCAGTGACTGCGGGGCTTCCTCAGGGCAGTCAAGCCGCGGAAGCTTACGTATACAACTTAATTTTCTATACATTTGAAACATATGTTTGCTTGTTTCCAGCTCTGTCCTAGGCCTTTAAAAGTTTTACATCTGTGTTACTTTGTGTGGTTGTTTCCCGTTTAACTGCAGTTAATCGTCACCTGAAATTTGTCTGGCCTTTTCCAAGCATTCTACCTTTCAGAATTCTGTTCAGAGAATTTTTGTAACACCTGAAATTTATAGACGAAATAGGATGGTCTCAAGAAGAATTCTACTGAGCATGCGCCGGCATTCGGTTACGGGATTTCTATTGATGGGTTCCGTCGTTCTCGCGGTTTTGTCATTAACGACAAATGAATTTCTAGCTTAAATGTAATTCTCGCTCCCATCTACTCAAAAGAATTCGTCACTAATATTCTATAAGTAATCACGGAAATAACGAACAATGCAATATGGAGAATACCACTATTCCTGGAACAGTATGGATAGTGTTAGCTCGCATGACCTGATCGATGACGAAAATAAACGAACGTACTTCCTTATAATTTGGAAGTTATATGTGTGATGAAGCTACATTCATGGTCACAAAAAATTTAACTTACAGGTTTACCGATAATTGCTGTGTATGTCTAATCTAAACAGCGTAATTGTGTTTTGAATACAATATTATTAACACTAGCTTGGTATTTTTCTTTGGAGATTTAATATGTACAATAAGTAATCCTTATTTAATCAAACTATGTATGTACTTTCATGTTTGTATTCTGAAACTAATGAAACCGAAATAAAGAGAGAATATTGAGTCAGTGGTCAGATCATCAGATTACCTGACTTGGACAATCGTAGGCTTCGACTTTTGATGGTGGATTTTCGACGCTGCCGTGGGCACGCGCGCAAGGGGCTGTGGCCCCCCGCATATTTGAAAGGGGCACCTCAGCAGTACGTAATAAAACACTTTTTAAAATAAAATTCGTAATAAAACACTGTGTTTCGGGTTCCAAATTATTAATATTTGAATTAACCAAAAACACACACTTTTAATTCACAAAACTTACTCTTCATTTGTTGAACTGTTTTTTTCTCGTAGCATTATAACTTATACATTAACCTATAATTACCGAGAAACAAATGAGAACTTTGTTCTTGCCGCTGGGTGAAAACAGAAAATCGTTGCTAATTTGCAGGCGCTGAATTTGTTCGAAATGCCATACCGCACACCATATTTGGAGGAAATATAATTTCAAATATTGAATGTGTTTTTTATGTTTAATGTGTTTTTTATGTTATGTTTAATATTTCATTAATGACACAGTAACATTAAAAATTTTGTATGTATTAATCAGAGACTGTAATGCATCGTGAAAGAATTAACAGTGTTATTTGATGCTTTCGTAAAGAAGTAAAATACATTTTTAATGTAATTAATTCTAGACAATAGTACTAATTACGCATACTGTCAAAAAATTGTGAGAGATTTAACGGTTCAGTTTTCGTAACTGTGTTCCAGAAGTACTTAGCTAACAAATTGGGTCACGTTATAACATTTTTCCTTACATTATATCTGTTCGTGAAACAGATCCCTTTGATCATCAGTAACGGATTCTAGGTTAGAAGGAACGAAATCTAAAGGCGAGTGTAAACCATGTATTCGACCATTGCTTTATACTTGGAATCACGGGATCAGAGTAATATTCAGCTTTATAGTTGCCCAGAAATTGAATCAAGCATCTTTAAAAGCGCCTCAAGCTGCTTTTTTACAATCAGTCAACAATTCTACAAAATTAGCTCACAGATCTGAGGGCCCCTTCCTTTACTTTTGAATCAGTCAGTGCATGAAATTTCATTCGGAAGTATTGGAAGGTTTCACCTTCTTTGTCCATTGCCTTTACGAAAGTTTTCATTAATCCTAATTTGATGTTCATTGGAGGTAGTAAAATGCTTTTATTGACAACAAAGAGATTGTGAGAGACGCTTTTTCTTCAGGCACATGACATTCTCGCGGGGGTCGGTGATTGATTTCATAGTGCATCTCTCTTACTCTAATGTTCCAAGAAACAGCAGAATTTTGTAACTGGCTTGAATTCTTAAAAGAAAGTCTCGTACCTGGAAATCAGCAGAGAGTTTTCATTAATGTTCATTGTAACCAATACTGGTAAGTATCAAAAGCATTAAAGCAATTTTTTATAAGTTTCCTTCAATTAGGCTGTAGAGGAACTGGTAGATTCCATTTTACGTATCTTTAAGCTGGAACCGCGGAGGCTCAGTGGTAGGGCATCGTGGCCTGAACGACCCAGGTTTGAATTCCGGCGTAGGTTAGGATTTTTATCTGGCGATTTCCATTCAGCCCGAGGTCGACTCAGCCTCCTTTCCAAGTGAGTTCCAGGATCTTTTCTGGGGGTAAAGGTGGCCGGGGCGTTGTGCTCACCACACAACCTCCTCCTTGGGCCGACGGCGATGAATAGATGGAGCCCTACCTTCACCTCCCCTCTGGGCCTATGTGCAATTGCATAGGGGTACCTTTGAGTTTTTTTACAATCTTCAAGTTGCTTCTGAAGCATCTCAGAACAATGGTAAATCCTTCGAAAGGAATTACACTCCTAATGCTTCCATGAGGTTTTGTATGTTGTTGCAGTAAAAAAGTTTGCCACACATAGGAAAGACGAAAGAACATTTAATTTGACGTTTTCTGTACATGATCGAACTTCGCTCTGGAAGGTTCCACCCTTGTAATCTAGATACTAACAGTTCAGCGTGCGAACATTCGTTCGGGTGGTCCCCTGTTGGGCTCTTGGCTTTGCCGTGGCAGTGGCCCGATACTCTGGGTCAAGAGGAGGGACTTGTCCTAGCGCATGCGAGTGGCGCATTGTTTTGACTCCCGTTCTAGTCTGGAAAGCTAGTAGTCTGAGCTGGCATTGCGGCCCTAACACAGGTATTGAATGCGTAGGTTGCTGTGAGTGCAAACTGCGTTCCGGCGGAATCCGAATATCAGCCTTCCGTCGTACTTGTGCGGTTCAGTAGTTGTGTTTCGTGAGTTGTAGCTTCGTGTTCCATGCCCACACTACGGTTCCACGACATTTTGCCGTCTTCTGTCCATTCACCCTATACAATAACCGGCAATATTTTTTTATTCACGCACCAGGGTATCAGATACAGCACCGCCAATAAAATTAAAAATTATTAAACAATTGTTTTTGTCGAGCAATAAAATACAAATTATTGATATCTGATTGCTCTGTAATTAATTAATTATTAGGAAGATGGTATAAACGAAAAATAATATAACAAGTGAAAGAAAGTTTCAAAGGCGTTCATCCAAGTACAAATACGCATAGTAGACGCAGCAACTTTGATGAAAGAGGACAGAAAGAGCGATGATGTATAGGCGATGGAAAAAAACAATATTTTTTTAGTAAAATAAACAGAGATTTTAGGTAGCTTTATTAATTTTTTGATTGATTAGAGATTCTTGGCGCAGCAACGGCTATCATTAGTCCCATAAGTGTAGTGCATGTTTTACTGCTGAAGACTGCGGTGATCTTCCCCCGTTGGAAGGGGAAGGAAACACCGCGCGCGGACAGTGGCCGTTTGTTAGGGTACTGCTCCGGTATTCACCTGGTGTTGATTGGGGAAACCGTAAAACTTCCGGTCAGAGCAACCGGCCGCTAGAATTCTCCTCCAGGCAGCGGCCTATTTCAACCTTTTGTAATAGCTACGTAGGTAGCGTCGAAATTCTGCTATCGTCTCGAACTCTAGGACCTATCATTCAGAGGCACATCAATAGATGCCCTGAGCCACGTAAGCCGGCTGACCATGGGTAGGCGGCAGAAGAAACGATATCTTTGCGAGAGGAACACAGATTGTGGGTAGCGACGCAAAGCGGGCGCAGCTTGGCTGGTGCGTCTGAGGTCGGCGGTGGGCGAGGAGGGGCGGCAAGGTGCGGGGACGCGTCCAGCCGCGCTCAGAGGCTCTGCGCCTTTGTTTCCGGGGGAGCGGGACAAGGGAGGATAATGGTGGTGCTGAAACTTTCATTGGTAATTGTTTGCGCAAGTCGCGGGGGCGGCCGTGATTTGTGAATTAGGGCCCCATCTCCCGCGTGCGCGCCGGGCGAGGGCCGGGCGAGGGGCGGCCGTTCTCCAACTGCGCCCTTCGCTGCAGATGCGCTCTTTGGTCTGTTCCCTCGTTCTCGCCTTACGGGCGTCGGCGTCGGCGTCGGCGTCGGCGCCACGTCTTGTGGCGAATGGCTGCCGGCGTCTGGGCGCGGCCGTCCACGCGGCGGAGATAGCGCCCCGTCGTGCGCCATGCATACAAAAAGCTCAGCTCAGTTCGCCTCGCCGCTCCGCGCCGCGCCGCGCCGCGCCTCGCATTGTTTACTACTGTTGTAGCAAAATTCTACGTGCAATCCAGACTAGCATTCACAGTGCTGCCGCTTGTGGAATATCTTTCGGTGCATTCTCGTTGCTTGTCTTAAAAATGACTAGATTATCTAAAGAAATACAGAAAATACTATGTTTTTAAAACAATATTTAGTTTCAGTATGGTATAAATTGCGTATATTTCAAACAATTTTCCTTTTTCCATTCAAATCAGTTCAAATATCAGACGTTTACAAAATTTCACAAGCAAAGGAGGCTTATGGTATCAACTGATGTCACTGCAGTGCCTCTGTTCGGGAGGTCATGAGGTTCGAGATGACAAGATTTTCCACACTCGCTAGGTAGCTACGTCGAATTCAGCTCACTAGCTGGAGGAGAAATTACTGCCTGCTTCTTTGGTCGCTAGTTTTCTGTGGTTTCTCCGAATAACACCAGGCGAATGCCCGAGCAGTACCCTAATAAATAGTCTACGGACCGAGCACGATATTTTCTTACTCTTCATAGACCTTTTTTCAATCCTTACTTACATATCGCACTTACACTCACATGCATTACACTACCACACATGTTGGGAGATCAGTCTAGTGCTTAGAGCTTTTCGCGGCCGGGGCAGTGTTGGTGGGAAATACCTGAATGTGGAAAAGTTCCTGCGGGGGATGTTCACCACCAACTCCCGCGGAAAGAAACCTGCGCTACAATGGCCTTAGCAGTTGTTATATGAATCAATAAAACAAACACAAAATGTGTCGATGGCTTTCTCGGTAATCGAATGCAAAGAAGAGAATGCCCAATGACAACGTGTGTCACGTTGACTTCTTAAGTCGCTCTTTAAGGCTCACTTTTGTCCGTCGCCTCAACGATTACGGTTAATAATTTCAGTGGCCTACATTGCAGCGAATCTCTTACAATTCACTCCCGTGAGCTTCTATTAGAAAAGATGCAGAAGAGAGAATGAAGGAGCAGCGGAGCGCGGATTAAGGCAGCCGGTGGCGCCGCTCCCACGTCCCGCGCCCTCCGCGTCGCCCCCGCGTCGCCCCCGCGTCGCCTCGAGAGCTTCCCGGCGTAATCCGCCCGTCCCCGCCCCGCCCCGCCCCCGCCCGCACGCGGCGGTCTGCGACCGTCTGCGGCGGCAACGCGTCTTCTAATCCGCGCCTCCGAAGTCTCGTTTGCCGCTCCCGGCGCCGCCGCCGCTCCCGGCGCCGCCGCCGCCGCCGCCGCCGCCCCGTTCGCCGGCTTAGGCCCCGGCGCAGACAGCGCGCAGCTCCGATGGGCGCCGACTGCTCCGGAGCGCTTTTGAACGCGCTTCAAATCGACACCATCGCGGATGTGAAACGGACATATTTTAAGTTTGCTCTAGTTGCTAGTTGGCACGCTCTTAACCTGTAGGCAAAAGTAACGCAAGGTTATAATAACAAATAATATGAACTATTAAAATAATGTAAAACATCTGTATTACCTATATAAGAGTATAATTATCCTTTTACAAGCACTAAGGAAACCAGTCATTAAATAGAAAAAGGCTAATAGTAAATCGACGAATTGCGAAATAAGATTGTTTCAAATAATCAATTAATAGAACGACATTCTTATGAAGATAAATATTATATGCGTTTATGTGAAGGGATTTATGAGGCTATTATACGATTTTCTGTCAAAACGGCACTATAGCATTACATAATTTTCTCTACCCTACAAAAGAATCGCTAAAAAAGTATCAATAAAATTCCCATAAAATATTTTAAAATACGCCAAAAGCAGAAAACAATACGTAAAAAATTGATCAAAATCACTTCAGATGAACAAGTCAAGCTGGTTACGTTACTGATGAAATCGATGCTTGTTCTAATCGTTGAAGTCCACACAGCTTGCAAACATTTGATTTGGACTGTTCTTTACCAGCAAATCTCTGTCTTAAATTATCCCGAAATCGATGGAACAGTCAATGTCGCTGTTAGGCGTCACTGGAATATGCGATTACATACAACGGCTGACATTACAATTTCCGTGCAAAGAAATAGAGTTGGTTACTCAAGAATTTGTGAAGACATTTGTTGCAACTTGTAAATATTATTTGAAGCAAATACTTTTAAAATGATAATAAAATCGATGAAATCAGCGAAAAGTACATGGAAAATAATGAGTAAAAGGTAAAAATGTCTTATTATCGAACCCGACGAAAAATGCAAAATATGTTCTGTGAAAAGGGAAACAATAATATTTTAGAAACATCATGCAATTTACTGTGCGTCAGGCCTAATTGGTAACGAGACCGAATTTATAATAGTTCGTCTAAACTGAGCTTTTAGGCATTCTTTAAGATGCCTGAATTAATGTCTTGCTATGAATTTATAGTTTCGTTATATAAACTACTTGTACTCAGCTTGATATGTTGATGTAATATTTTATCACTGGTGGCCTAAAAAAAATATTTACAACCCTTATTATTAAAATTTTATTTCTAATCTGTTAATGAACATATAGTTAAATCTGTTTCTATGATTTTTGTTTTACATTACAGACAAGTTTTTTAATGCTCAGAAATATTCTTTTTATGTGAAAACTGCATCTAGACATTCATTTATTTTGTATACCAAGCAATGTTTCAATTTTTTTCAAAATATTGATTATTGCTCTTAGTTCTAGAGTTGATGGTAGCGACATAAAGCTAGTACTTGATTCAAGTTTAGTCAGAAACTCAAAAATCTCTCATCGAAGAAAAGCCAAGCATTTCAGAAAAATGAAACGAAATGAGAAGGATTTGAAAAGGAAATGCAAATATCGAAGAAACATCAAGCTGGTTTAGAAAACACAAGTTACAGAGGTAAGATCATTCAAGCTAAATACTAAAGCTGCTACAACCGTACATACTTTCACGCATTATTACAAAGAGTTATGGCTTCTCCCAGAACAACAACAACAAAGTATTACATATTTTATTCTGCAGTTTTAAGCCTGCATGTTTTTCGAGGGCACATTAGAACAAATGTTACGCTTTGAAATGTACCCTTTATTTCACGCCACCGTCGAGGCCCTTATCTGAGAAGCGCCGACCAGCTTTGTGTTCAGTGTGTCTGGAACGCAGAGGCAGGATGTGGGTCCCGAACGCGAGCCCTGTCGCGGGCAACGGGCTGCTTCCTGCCGCGAGCGCAGCCGTCGCCGCGCGCAGGTTGAGCTCCTTCTCGCGACCTCGCTGCCCGCGCCACCGGGCGGCGTCTCCAGTTGCGCCCGAAGCTTTGCACTCTAGCCACTTCTGTTGGTTAAAGTACATCCCCACTCCTTGAAGCTCGAAGCTTTTGTGCCAGCGATGAGGAGAAGTGATAGAAAGAAACCAATTCAAACTTCCCTAAAACATTAAATACCGAAGCAGCATGCAAAATAAACATTAGATTACCTAAAGAGAACTAAATATTTAACTTTATATAAGATCTGTACAAACAAAATCACAATTGTTTGTACGAAGTGATGTATGTAATTAATAATTTAAGACGTATGTAAATAATGATATATAATGTATGTAAAAATTATGTATAATGCATGTAAATAATTAATTAATGAATTAAGTAAATAATGTAAACTATAAATGTGGTTTCATGATGACAACTTGCTCTGTATGTCAAATTATGTAACATTCAGGTCGCTGATGACCATGATAGTTATAAAGCGATCTAAAAGTTGGAAATAAAGAAGTGAATACAGAAAAGATTTGTTCTTCGCAATGACCACTTCGCTTCTGGAATCTCGAAATTTTTATGGTCTTGGGCAACTGTATTTTAGTACTAATACGCATATTATATCTCAAACTGTGTGGTTATTGAAACAATATAAATTGAATCACAACAAACAAAGAAGTTGGATGTCACGTTTTACCGGTTTTGAGTTGACAGTGGGAAACTGTTCTTAAAATATACATTCTACGTCCAATGCATAAAAGTTAGTTGTTTGTGAGGTCTGTACAGTTTTCTTCAACTGTCAATGTAAAGAAAAAATGTTCGATGTGCGGAACTTAAAACCTTTTTGCTTGCTATTCAAAATTGTAAGGCCTTCAAAATCTCACGTTTTTGTTTTCACCGATTCAATTGTGATCAATTTCTCTTTCGTTACTTCAAGATAGAATTTTATTTGTTTCGCGTGGCACCTCCAACTCGTTGTGCGTTACATTCGCATTGTTTGCGTGAATTGGGTCGCGCTCCGGCAGACTTTTCTAATGCGTGGAAGAGTGCGAGTTAACGTCTTCTACAAGAACATTTGGCGAGACTTGGGCGGACGTGACCTACAACTCATTTTCTTGCTTCCTGCGAGCGTACTCTTGAAGCCTGAGTCGACTTCTGAGATTGCTTCAGGCCATTCTTGCATAAAGTGTATATGTTTTACAGTCAGTTTACAGATCAGTTCCAAACTGCATAAATGCCATTATTCTATTTATAGGTGCGTGTGTATATTACGTGTATGTGTAGGAAAGATACCCCAGACCAGATCCTAATCATTTACCTATTTTGATACAATTTGGCTCTAGCTTTGCTCTAATTAATTTTATATTACACGTAGTTATCCCAAGTGTGAAGTTAGAACAAGTTACGTAATATTGCATTTTTTGCTCCACTGATACCTCAGATGTAACTTGATAGAGACCAATTCAAACGAAACGCATGTGGTGGATATCTACATTTATTTGGATAGCCATTTTAGTAATCAAATTTTACCTCCTGAAACGAAACAAAAATGTATAAATTTAACTATTTCACAATTTGTGGCACTTACACAAAAAACAAGAATATATTTGCACAGGTTTGACACCATTACATCGAAGAGAGCTTCCAATTTTTGAATATCATAAAACTATGAAAACTTTTTAAAGTAAAATAAAAGAGTTTTTGTTAATTCTACGTTAAATAGCTTGCCTCCCTTAAATCTATTTCCTTTCATAAGAACAGTATCTATATCATACGATCATTACGATTGCCAACAATAAGAAGAATTCTAAAAAATGTAAAGAGCTATATCGCCAGTTAAAGAGCCAGTGCTAAGAGCGGTTCAAATAAAATGCCGGATACAAATGTTCAATTTTAAATTTACTTATTTATTTTTGCAATTTTCGAAAATACAAAGCGTTCCCTGAAAATGGGATCAGCACCACATTCTTTACCATTATTACCTACATACTTGGGGAAAAAATGAAAAATAAGATTTATCAACTTTTTCATTACAAGTGCTGGGCAATAGGAGTTTTCTGTTGAAAAATAGTGGTAGAGTTTTCCTGCAGAATTTAAAATACTTTCTCTATTCTGGGAATCAATGTTCGAGAAAGTAAAAATCGGCGGAAAAGTTCTCATTATGTTGATTAAGGTACGGAAAATGTCGCTTTTGAATCACTGAATATCACGAAAAAAACCAACAGCATGCTTTGATGCTCTAGGACACATTATTTCCGAGTAGTGCAAGAGGGAAATGTGTGTTGCGGCGTAATGTCTTTCGCGTAGTACACGTGCGCATCGGAATCCAAATGGGCCTTAATTGTCGAATTTCTATTTTTTTCGTGTCAAATCTCTCTGATGCACATCTGAGGGGTAATACCGTGTTTAGCAACAATATTCTTTCGGAAATTTTTTTGATTATTTCTTATAAAATAGAAGAATCGCACATCTACATTTTTTCACTGAAAAGGTTTTTGTACTGTTAATTTTGTTGGAACTCTAATAAATGGCGCTGCAGAACGAAAATGCGCTTTATTTTAATTCAATTTCCATTCAAACTGCGCTGGACGATTAAGCAATTTTACTTTTGACACGATCACCGCATTGCCTCCTCTCGCCATCATTGCGAGCTCTAATCCTCAGCGCCATCGTCGTCTCTCTGCAACTCGTCCGCCGCCAGCGCCAGCGCCTGCGCCAGCGTCGCGCCGCCCAAGACGCCGCAGGCGGCCCCTCCACTTGTGGGTGCCTGGGCCGCCGCCACGCCACGGCCGTCGTCTCCGCCGGCGCCGCCGCCGCAGCCCCGATAAGCCGCCCTTGTGACGCCGTCGCCGCCCGCGGGTGCTCTCCCCGAGATTAGTGTCGGCCGCTGCGTGTGCGGAGATGCGTATCGCGGCGCGGCGACGACAGCAACCTCTCCGCCCCCCGCCACCCCCCTGCCCCCCGCCACCCCGCACCCCGCGCGGCGCGGCGCGACGGACGCATAATCGGAAACCCTCATCTCCTCGCCTTCCCAAACATAGCGCGTCCTCGCCGCCCTCGCCGCCCTCGCCGCCCTCGCCGCCCTCGGCTCCGCTGCGGGTCGGGGGTTACTTGACCGCCCCAGGATGGCTGCTTTGAGCGTCTTTGCGAAGAAGTCTCTTTTGATACTCAACTCCTGATTTTATTAGCAGAATTAGCGACAAATAGCCGGTAATGTAAGTAAAGCGGTAAGTCGAAGTAATGCGACAGCCAAAAGAATTTCCCTTTGAATACATACCCTCATAGTTACCCGAAAGATCATAAAAACGCTTGTGGTATTAACATGGCTAAAAATAGTAACTGTAAAAACACTTTTTAGCGGAAATAAAACAAATATATTACGACTAGAAAAACACTATGACAGAATCCATTATTTTAATATCCACATACTTACCATTTTCCCAATTTGTTAATTAACATTTGCGCTATCAGAGGAAAAGCTCTAATCAAAAAATTTGGTGGATTTTTTTATAAGTTTGGAAAATGTTGAAGCATTATTTAAAGTACCCCAAAACATCAAAATTTCCATTTGAAATTCGCAGAAACTTGAGTTCACTTAAATAGATCGCTAAAAATCAATTTTGGATAAAATCGTTTGAACGGTTTAAACGCTAGCATGGACCACAGACGGTATCGGAGGTCGGACGGATGGACGAAAAAGACGTTTCCCGACAAGACAGTTAGAGGAAGTAATTTACAAAAACAAATGGTATATTCAATCTTACAACACTTTTTCTTCACTACGTGAACATACAAGTGCGAAAAAGTGAAAACACTTTTTTCGGTACATAAAACTACAAACCATGGAATCTGACTACTCTAGGCATCAGAAAGTGCATTTTGCTACATATAGGAACAAGTAAATAGTTATTTATAATACTAGGGGTATTATTTGTTGATGTAGTTTTATTTTGCGAGTAGGAAGTGTTTCCCACGACGCCGATAGCCGGGTCAAAATAAAATCACTTTTACCACCTGTGTATATTGATATTGTTGAATGTGTTTTTGGACAGCCTGTCAGACTTTCTTTTTCTTATTATTAAAGTATACAAAACATTTAATGATATCATATGCTTACAAGGAAAACCCGCTAAATCCTCAAAACTTACTTTTGAGA
The DNA here is from genome assembly GCA_038098605.1 of Gryllus longicercus. Taxonomy (NCBI): domain Eukaryota; kingdom Metazoa; phylum Arthropoda; class Insecta; order Orthoptera; family Gryllidae; genus Gryllus; species Gryllus longicercus. The sequence continues at coordinate 4,576,719 of JAZDUA010000032.1, read as the reverse complement.
AATTTGAGTTTGAAAGTTTAAATGTCTCTGAAAAATCAAAATCGCACAAAACAATTATTTTTATCACTTCAACATGAAATATTTGTAAATGAATAATATTGGTCAAATCGTGTATTGATGAAGTACTTTGCTATAATAACATATCAATTTGAACACGGTGAGTAAAAACTGGAATTAGAGGTTTTTGGAAGACAATGTTTGGTAGTAGTGACGTTATTGTTCAACAGATTATCTTCATAATTTGAACAGAAACAAATTTCATCTGACGTTGGCAGGTTTTGATACCAACCATGAATTTCCTCTGGTATATCACGGTTGCTAGGATGCCTGCTTATGGATGCCAGTACGCCACAACTTAAGCAGGTCTCACTTCTTTAACGGATTGTTTGGAAGACGATTGTGATACATTCTGGGTAAAGTACTACTGACCACTCTACGGCGCCTTTTACCACAGGCAGTGACTTATCTGTGAAATATCTGATGAATATTGTGCTCAAATTTGCTTTACAGAACTAGAAACCTTTCACTAGCAGCCACTTAATAAGTTCTTCGGGAATATTAGAGAGAGTTCTCTTTTTCATATCTTTGGACAACTGTTTCAAATCCACGAAATAATTGAACCTGAATTCATTGACCTGATGTGGATATTTGCCCTTGAGACCTATTGAGCGAGCAATTCGGAAACCAGTCCTGCATTGTAGCTAATCCTGCATTGTATAGACAAAAACAAACGCTGAATTGCACTGAATTTTCATTTTTACCGTCAAGTTGCATTTACACATTCACATTCGGAGATACGGGTTTTCTTACATCGTTCAATTTAAATACCAAAACATGTTATCTGGAAGAACACGCAGTGTGGTTTTAGAGAGATTTTCCTGTCAGTATTTTGTCATCTGTGGAGTTAGAATATTTCCTTCGGTTTACATCTAAGGACTGAATAGAGATATCACTAAGCGGGATCTCCAAGATTGTAGGGCAAAAACCTATGTATTTACATGGAACAAAAAGTTATTTTCGCTTAAATATGGCGATAGCGAGTTTTCCTTGTAAGTGTACGATATAATAAAGCAAGTAGTAGCTAATGCAGTGGGACCGAAGTATTTGGTTTTAATTGTCAGATTTAAGATTGTTCTGAACACTTGAGCATCGTCCCACTTTTTGCACTAGTGCTAAAAAGTGAACTTTTGGCATGCTAAAGATGCCCTGAAAGAACCTATTTCATAGTGGCTGTCTAATAAGATATATAGCATCTGGCTTCCCAAAACTAGTTTAAAAAAAAAATAAAAATAAAAAAAAAAAACAACGGACATTTCGGTGTGTAGAATTATAGAACATTTTTCACTGCTTGTATTACTCCGTAGGTATACAAGGAAGTAAATAGGGATACTACAACATCATATACATTATCACATTATTTACAATAGCTGCGCAATGTGATAATTCTACGTGTACATGCAAATGCGTTTCCAACCAGCCAAAATATATTTTCTGCGCTGGAAAGTGAACTCAGCATGTTCCAGTTACCACGTTATTCAGTCCATACACGCATCTAGATGAGACTGCAGAATACCTCGGGCATGTTAGAGTACAGGAGCGAGATAGGGCTGGACGATGTTCGGAGTACGAGAAGGCGCCCTTCATTGGGAGTGTCTGCAGAGGGGCAGAACGGTCGGCGGGAGACTCTAGTAGTAGTTCATTGTGGCCAAAGCGAGACGCTGGGAGGAGCAAAACCGATAAGCTAATCCAGGCTCAAGAGAATAGAAATCAAAGTTTTAGAAAAATGTCTGTACCATTCTGTTTATAAATATGTGATCACTGAAGATTTTTTGTGTGGCAATTTCTGAAATCGTTCTTTGGAATAATGATTTGACGTTGGTTTTTTTGAGTGAAGAGTAAATTTTGATGCGACGAGACGTTCGCGTCGCAACAAAGCAAGCGAAACGGCGGCGTTTTCCTGTGATTTTTCTTAATTTTTGGAAATGCTCGCACAACGCGCTTTTCCAGACAGTGCTGCAATCAGGTAGCGAATCTGAGAAGAACTGTATTTTAAATGTAAATAATGTAAATAATATTTTCATGTTTTACTGTGACAAAAAGGAACTATTTCAAAAAATGTAAAAAAAAGTTCAATGTTACCTAACACTAATGGAAAACCCTCCTATCCCTACGTAACGCAGCATAAGGCTGTCTCAACACCCCCTCTTTAGCTTTACGTCATTTATGTACGGCCCATAAGCGTCGACTGGTCTTCCGACACGTGTGGTTGTGTAGTGCGTGTATGTGTGTCATGAAGGGGTGAGGATAGAATAGGGAAGAGGAAGGAAATATCGCGCGCTGTCAGTGGCACGTTTGTTAAGGTACTGATCCGGTATTCGCCTAGCATTGATCAGAGAAACCACGGACCGATCAGAGCAGCCGGCCACTAGAATTCTCCTCCTCCAGGCAGTGGCTGAAGAAGGGCGAGACAGATGCGGCCACCCGCCGGCCTCGTATCTTTCGGCCAACCGTCTCTGCGGCCACGTGTTTCGGCACCAATATCCCATCGCCCCAGCCTCGTCGCGGCGGGAGGCGCAATTCCACATATTGAATGGACGCGTCCTCCACATCCCGGACAGAGGACGTGTGGGCGCCGAGGCGGCGGAGAAGCAATTATGGATTGAGTATTCGTCTTTTGTTGGTCGTATCTCCGGCTGTCGCTCGCGTCGGCGCCCTATCCGGCGCTCTCTCTGAATAAAGGAAATATATTTCATGGCGGGGGCGGGGGTGGGGGTTGGGGTGGGGTAGCGGCTAATCCCAAGCTCTCACTCAAACGCGTCGCGCCGCTCATCCGATTTTGGGAACCGCTGCGTATGGCCAATCCGCAAACGCGATGTAGATATTATCATAAAAGTGAATATGACCGATCTCGCTCAAACGTTTACGCATTCTCACAGTGCAAGCAAACTTAAATTAACTCTTATCTGTATCTAAACATATTCGTCACCTTCATCATTTTATTGCGATTTGCAAAGCGTGTCACCTGGTCGTGCTCAACAATTCTTATCTTCCAATTAATTACTTTCAAATTAAAAGCATGAAATAATTGCAGAACTAGTGCTTAAACAACACGTATTTTGTCCCCCAAATTTTCACGCAAAATAACGAGAAAAGTACTTAAAAGTTTGAAAACGTTTATAAGACTTTATTTTAAATCCATCTTCAAAGAACAGATATCATTACGGAAAAATCACTTATATCACTATATTTAATGTTTTTATTGTTGGAAGACTCTGAAACCTTTTGATCTGTTTTTGCAATTTTTAAAAATCAGGATTTTTAACGTACATCAATCCTACACCATTCTCTTTTACCTCCTTCATACTATCCAAAATAAAGATTAATCAAAAACGATTGAGCCATTTTTTTGAAAATTTGGAAAATGACCCATGGCCAAGATTAATACAAAAAAATGAGTCGTCATTGAGAAAATGTTAAAAATGTTTTTCAGGCATCATGTAATGTACCCTCAAAATTCAATATATCCGTTTGAAAGACCGAAAGCCTTGGGTTGAATTAGATATATCGGCGAATACCAATGTTGGAGAAGAAGGCTGATACTCGTAGGTTGTGGGTTAGCGTTTACGGACTGACGGACGGGTGGACGGACGTACAGGCGGACGGGCGAAAAACAGACGTTTATCCGTCAATCGATTTTTCAGTATAATACAGCCGCAAAACAGATTCTGGTTACCCCACCTTTTAAAAGAAGTAATTTACTACAAGAATACAGAGGAACAGGATTTATGCACTTTTTCGTAACCAAGTCCTGGCAATAAGAGCTTGTTCTATAAAAAATTTGTAGTTTTGTGGCGCACGATTAAAAATTGCATTAGTGTAATTTTAAGAAAACCAAACATATATATCAAAATTTGTTTTATGTCGTTTTGTACCACGGAACCCAAAATCGTGTGTCAGTTTGAAGTCTCGAAATTGTTTTCCGCATTATGTGACTTTCACGATGTATAATATTTATATTTCTACGACGTAGAATATTTATCGTGTATACGAGAAAGTAAATGGTGGTATTTTCAAAGTACACTCACCAAACGTAGTTTATTTACTGTGTACATACAATATTGTCTCCATCAAACTAGATAAATTAAATATAACAATAATGTAGAAACAAAAATCAAATTTCTACTGCGTAGAAGACGAAAAACATTCTGCAGGACATGGAGCATTGGGTAAACATTTCTGTAGTAAATTAATATTTGCACTCTGACTGCGACTTAATAAATGGCAAAATATGAACAATACCATCATATATCGTCACTTCATAGATGTTATGTAAAAGCAAATACTTACATTAGATTCTTTGCAATATTTACTTCATATTGTTTACTAGTATACTAAGAAATGTGCCATAAAAATAATATTCTGATGTCAGTACAACTATAGCAATAAACAATTCTTTTTTGTGAACCTTTATGTTATCAAACTAAGATACGTGTTTTATTAAAAATTCCGTTAGTTTTCTGATTATATCCTTTGTGTTGCACTTCCACTATTTATATTTACTTTTTTGTTGTTATAATATGTGTCTAAAAAAGCCTTGATTTTCAGGCCATTATTTCGAAAATTCGTTTAAGTATTGAAGTATTGAGTAACAAGCCCAACAATATGTACATCATTACTTTTTGTAAATTTTATGCCCCTCTTGTATTGTATGCCCGATGTCAAATCGGTCGTTAAAGCATTTCAAACGCCTTGTCCCCGAGGTATCATTGTGGTTGAGGACGGAGGAGCGGGGTGGGGTGGGGTGGGGTTGAGGTGGGGCGGGGCTGGGGGCGAAGGAGACGTGTGTGAAGCTGCGCCGTGTCGCCCGTCGGCCGCGCCTCCGTATCTCACGCGCTGCGCCCCGCCCTCCGACGCTCCGTCCCTTGTTGCCGCAAAGGGTCTCTGACGCTGAACCAATCGATGCTTGGGAGCAGAATCAAGAATATGAGATCACAAAATATGTGTTCAATTTCATGCTCGCACACTAACGAATGTTTTCTTCCTAAATATTTTTAATCCTCTTTTTATACTTTTCCTCCCTATACTTCATTGTGTTTGCGGAATTGTATTGTAATCACCTCAGCAAAACAATATCGAATTTGCTGTTGTAAAGTTTGTGCTTTCTGGGTCAGCGTGCTCGCTTGCCACAACGCGGCCCCGAGTTTGATTCCCAGTCAGGCAAGATTATAGTGTGCATTTTGCTTGCAATTTCCCTGTATGTATATTTTATATATTTTAGGTATATTTTTGTATATGTTGCTGTGCGGCGATAAGAAAATTCACTTCTCAGACTGAGAAGATCATAATACGGCTTGGGGATGTCTAAGTGCTAATCACACGTACCCCCACATCCCACGGTCGCGAGGCACGGACGTCGCCGGTAGGCCTTAGCCCGTTCACGGGCTGTCGCGCCCAGTACATTCATACAAAGTCTGTACTTGAGGTGTAACTTTGCACATACATTATAATGAAGATCTATTACTGCTGTTACAAATATAATTAAGGTAAGGGCTGGTGGCGAGATGATACACGGAGTTTAGCACCCCAAAATCCGGACGTATGTATGGATGGATGGCGTTTGTATGTACCCCGAATGACTTTGTCAGATTAGAAGCATTTGAGTTTAAACTTGGAAAACACGTCAGGAGTAAGATCTAATTGTGTAGTGCTAGAAATAATTGAGATATTTTAATATTTGCGTGTAAAGATACAACAAATATTTGAGACAAGTCTCAATAGTGAGAATATATAAATGAGTAGTTAGCTCTAGTTTAACAGTTGCAGCAGAGATACGAGGTGAAACAAAAAGTATGCAACGTCAACTAGAAGGCGAATAAATGCGTATGTTGAGGAAACTTTTAAACAAAACGTGCTTGAACAGAGAAAGAAATGATAACATTAGATCAACATGTGGAATTAGTCCCATTTCCGAATGGATAATATCACGAAGAAGAGAAGGGAATCAACACATTGAAATGAACGAAGATAGAATTGTAAGGGTCTCGAGATATACTAGACCTGTGGGAAGAAGATATCCCAGAAGACGGAGACGACGATGGCACGAAAGTGCTTAAATCCAAAAAATGGAACAGGCCTATGGCCTACCAAGAAGTAGAAGAAGAAGAAGAAGAAGAAGAAGAAGAAGAAGAAGAAGAAGAAGAAGAAGAAGAAGAAGAAAGAGAAGAAGAAAATTGCAAACGTATTTGGTTTCACATGCGTGAATTGTTACTTTGTCCAAAGAGTCTTCAGCGTCTCCAGGGTGTCTTATAGAGTTGTCGTTTATCCGCACTCCAATTGTACAGCTGTAGACAACTTTGCGATATTTTGAATCGTCGAAACTCTTTCTTGATCTTCGTCTCATGTTATATTCCACGCCGGTTTTGTTGCATCTGTAATATATCAATGAATTTTATCATTCCGTGGTCGGGGTTATTTGTGAGTTTGTTAACCATTTAAAAATAGTATTCCCTTTACCAATCTTTTTGGTACAAAATTACTTTCCAATTAACATCGAGTTGTACGAAGATAGAAATTAATAATATACGAGAAATTTCCTAAATTCTAAGAAACAGTTAACGCTTGTTGCTATGGCCTGAAGCTAAAAGCGAAATTGATCATTTTCCAGAGGAACAATGTGACTCTGATCATTGTACCGATTTTAAAGTAATGAACTGAACCTTTTTAGTCTGTGTTCCGATGAAGTAAATCTTTGAACCTAAATTGAATGTAAATGCGGTTTTAATTCCTTTACAGAGAGAAGATTGTAGACCCCAAAATATAAAAACAATCTTGCGTTCTATTATTATGAAGTCAGTAGACAAGTATCGTACGCTTTGTGAAGAAGGGAAGATACAACTTTCAGGATTAGTAGCAATATGTTAGAAAAAATAATCGGATTTTCGGATTCATTCGTGTTTTCTTTAGCGGTTCCGTTTTCTTCTAGCGAAAGTATGAATTAAAGATCTTGGAACGCCGAGAATTTTCCGTTTATTTATTTGTGAGCCAAAGAAGGCAAGTAATCAAGTAATATAATATAATAGAGAAACAAAATGACAGTTAACGAACCGACTTGTACTTCGTATTGCGTTGTTGCAGACAGTCGTGTGCAGTCTCTGCAGGGACTTGCTAGCTGACGTTGCGCGTGCGACCGGTGCGTAGAGGTGGCAACGCCGCTTCCGGGAGCCCTGAGGCCCCGCGGTGCTTTACGATCGAGGCGGCGTCCGCTGATTTGAATGTTCGCCCTGGGCGCGCCCCGCCACGCCACTCTACGCCGCACCGCGCCGCGCCGCGCCCGCTTAACAAGGACACGTGTTCAGTGGGCGCAGGGCGTATTTCAGGCGAAGGGCGGGGGTGGGGCGGGGGCGGGGGCGGGGATGGGCTCCCAATCGCCCCGTGCAGGGTGAGATCCCGCCCCACACGCCCCCCCCCCTCCGCGCTGCGTCGGCCGTTAGCCTTACTTTATCTCCCGAAATCCCCCTTCGTATTCACCGGTTGCGTGTTTGTTCGATCGAACAGGTTCCTATCCAAGGTGGAATTCTGTCCCCAAAGAAGATCGTAATGCATCGCTTGCCTCCAAAATAGAAGAAATCAGAGGACAGTATCCATAGACACACCTTAGTTATCGATTTCCTTGCACCGGCTGAGATTTTTCAGGACTAGATCTGTTGCCTTAGTAATGTCTCTGACTGGGAGGACCTAGGGTTCGTGTCTCGACGATGGAGACATCTCGACACTAGGTAGATAGGTAGACCGAATTCAGTCTGGAGAGGTCTACCGGCACTCCTGATTGTAATTTTTTCGTTGTTTCTTCGAACAAACACCAGGTAATTGTAGGAACATACCGCGCGCAATTTTCCTTACACATGCTGGTTTTTTTGCCTCCCTTACAGACACACACCTACACTTCCATGCTCTACCACGTATGTAGAGAGACCAGTTGCACTCTAGAGCTTGGTTGAGGCAGTGCCTTGCTCGAGGAAATTCCCGTAAGAGTTACATGTCTGTAATCCGAAATATGGGTTGACACCGATCTCATGTTTTAGCGGGGATGGTCGTACGCCACCGTCTCAAGGGATATGACGTGTACTTCTTTTACAGGTCTAATGACCGTAGCATTGACGCGCCCAGTAACTTGGTATTACTAATTAATTGATTTGGCAGCAGACCAATCCGCTCCTTTGATTCTCCTACCATACAAATGACTTGCCTTTCAAGATATCATGCACACCTACACATTTCTTCCATGGAAACTGATGTTTGATATGTGTATGATAAACCTTTAATCCGGATGGTGAACACTTTTGCGTGCAGTACACATATAATTTGAAACTTAACTTCCTCGCTAGTTCAGAGAGAAACATTCCGTGTTTATTGTTCCGTGAGTAAAAAGTATGAAGTCATGTATGCCCTTAAGGGTGCTAACAAGGTGCTCATGGGCGTCTTATTCGATGATGTTAAATACCAAAATCGTCTCGGGAGCGTCAACTGCTAAGGTCATTAGTCCTGTAAGTAAAGTGCATGTTGTATCCTCGGGAGATTGCAACTTTGAAATTTCCAGCACTTATTTTTTTTAGAATCTTTCAGGAGTTATCAGGTTGCAATACAACAATGGAAAGCCGCACTATGGCAGTTTGAAATTGAGTGGCACGCTAAAACAGGCACATGCCTCACATAATCTAATTTTAGGTTTTTGTCGTGGTTAAAATGCTCGTGTAATCGTGCATCACTTCCATTATCAATTTAAATATTGAAACAGACAAATAAACATAAAAATTGTAATTGTCAAAATTAATATAAGTACTTATACTTTAACAATTTTAGATATCCTTTTTCTTTTCTGGCAATCAATGGACATATAAAAAAAGTTTTTATTGCTCCTATAATGTTTAGACATGATATTTATCTTAGGTGCAAACGAATAATAATTGATATATAGCAAAACTCTCAATTTAGAAACTCTACAAAATTTCTTAACATCGTCTTCATTTTTATTCTTTTAATTTTAACTGCCCTATCATTTTAAATAATAAACCGAAAACATATTCAAGATTAATCTCAGAAAAATTACATATAAATACACTCAATTCCATATTGATATCGAATTTATTCACAAACATGTATAATATTTTGTCTAAAACAAAAATACCCTAAAACTTTTTATACTGTGTGGTAATTTCGGATATCCTTTATTTCCGCCTTTATGTCGTAGTCTTTTCAAATTATAACGATTTCTTTGCGGTACTAGTATGTCAAAACAAGACCTTCCCAATAATAAACAGTCAAGGTAAGTTGTAGATTGCGAGCACTGAAATGCAACGTAGTTGGAAAGTAAGAAATGTGAAAGACGCCTCGGAGGAGGTCTCAGCGCCCGGAGCACCTCGTCAGCAGGTGAAGGCAGCGGCTGCGCTCAGCCCTCAAATTAAATTTATTTGGGAGGCCCCGGGTTATGTCCTCTCGACGTCCCTCTTTAAACTGAATGAACGGCCACTCGGAGGCCGCGGAGGACTCGTGTCGCTCCGGGAGGCGGCTCCAGCTCCGGCTCCGGCTCCGGCGGCGGGCAGTGGCGCTCTCTGCCCCTCCGGTCCCGCGTTCCGCCGCGACCACTGAGCAACCGAAACGACGCTTCCAGCGGGGGACGACGCCTTTGAGATTCATCGTTAGGTTCGAAACAGTTGAATATAATATAATGTCTTGAAAGTCGTTGGAACATGTTGAGGCAAGGCAAAATACCCAAAGGGATTTTTGGCATTTAGAAGCAACAACTTCAGCCGATCCGGTGGCCGGCAGTAGTGCCGTAGCGATCTCGGACCGAAAGATTGCGGGTTCGAGTCCCGCCTCGGGCGTGGTTGTATTGTGTTCGCCCTTTCACTCCCTATCATCATCATATCGTGTCGTCCTCACTGTTACACGCTATAGTGGTTGCTAATGACCCAGAAGTTAATATGACCTTAAATAACAAAAAAAAAGCAACAACTTTAATGTAAATAGCTCGCAAAATGTAAGGAATTGCGCTATAAAGTAAATTGATATGAGAGGTTGAGGACGTAAAGTATCAGAAAATTGAAATATTAATTGGATTTAATAATTTATTTTTTTCCGAAAATATAGCAAGAAATATGAGACATTGTTGATAGGCGACAAATAACGCTGGCGGTATGTAGTTGTGGTGCGACAAGAGCGCATCGAGGAAAAACGAACAATCGAAATCAAGTGAGCCGGTGAGGCCATTTACAAAGTGAAAACGAGGAATTTCAGACAGAATGATCTCCGATTTGGTAGGGTGAGGATCTATGGCCGCATTGTAGAGTAATATTTTTGTGATTAGTCTGAGGAGATAGAAAACGTGTCCAGTAAAAAAATGTGGTCCAGTAAAGGGAATTTAGCAGAGTAATTTAAATGAGATTTTCCGGGAAAATGTAATATTCGTGGGACGAAAAATCGCGAATAAGAATAAACATTTTATTATTTGATATTCAGTGTGAACATAAGAAGAGTTCTAGAGGGAATTTGGAACAGCCGCCATTAACAGACGTCATTAACAACGCCAAACATTCTGTACACTCTGCAAAAGGTGCGTGGCGACCTGCGCCGAAAACTTGCATATACAAAATAATGTACCAAGAATAAAGAAAGTTACGTACAGGTCATGGAGAGCATTAATTCCTCAAAATATGTATGCTGGGATGTAGGATTTAAATTTCGTGTGAAACACATATTTCATTGACCAAGCTTATTTCATTGAGCATGTTTTATTGAGTAAACTTCACTGTGACTGCCCGCTCACATTACGTCAGCAGCCGGCGGCTGTTCGCACATAATATTTCACGCGCGACGCCTGCATAGAGTGACGTCACGCAAATCTTGCATCTGCAACATAAATCGGCCTGCCTCGCAAGAGCGACAGAGAACCGTAAGACGTGAGCGAATGGGGAGCCAGCAGCTTATCAGCGATGCCAGACGGCGGAGGGGGGATTGAGCCTTCGAGGACAGAAGAAAAGATTTTAGAAAGGCAGTTGAGAACAGGAGTTGCGAAGATTAGTTTATCAATTAAACATCTGTGCATAGTAATTACGGAGGTGCATCAGCTGCAAAGTGCAACGGGAATGTGGAAAGGAAAACGACAGTCTGGGATGCAGAGGAACGTCACCTGGTGCTAATGGTGACAGCACCGAGCTGTGGTCATCTTCTTGCTCCACCTGCCGTTACCGCGGGCTGAGCGCCGCGATTCTGAAAAACACAGGTCATGTATGGCAACATTTGAGATCTTGGCGAGTGTTGGAGTATTGTAACGTAACTAGAAAGTGACTTGAATCTTTTCTTCCGTTCATTGAACGTACTGGTGGAAACAGCCAATGCAAAGTGTAGTAAGAGTGATTTTTTTAATGAATATTAGGAAAGGGGAAAAGGTCGAATAAAAGGAGTATTACTATATAATGTAGTAGTAAAGGAGATAAGAAACAGTGAATTAAAAAGGGAAATTTGTGATGTATTTAAAAATTAGTAATTGTTGAGGTATAGGGCATTGATAAATGTAGTGAGAAAGAGAAAGGGGGCGAGATTGTGTTCGCAAGGTAAACATTTGTAATGAAAAGATAAGTTTATAGTTGGGGAACGTTATGGAACTATTCTCCGCACCTGGACCGAGATTTGTGAAATGAAAATGCAATTTGTAATTGTTAACGACACCAAAAAATTGAATTTACTTTGGATAACTGTGATGTGGAAATATGTCAGAGGGTTGTGTTTAAGTTGAGGAACCAAAGTGGTACAAACTGTTTTTTCTGTTTAACGCGTTTCGCTTCCAGAGATTTTTACTAGTTTTCAATTGCATAAAATTACCTCAAGAAACAAGAAAAGAAGAATTCATTGGAAAGTTAGTTTAAGAGTTGAAAGTTTCATTTGCTTAGCGTCAATTAATTCCAAGTCCACGAAAGGAAAAAAACTGCAGATATTTAATTTTTTCATGTTTTCAATTTTGTTTCCATTGAATAAACTCGCATCCAGAAGAAATACATGTTGTTAAATTATTCGCGAAGTGAACACTCATATGGTTTCTATAGAAAAAAATTATTATGTTAATCTGTTGTTTTGACAAACGTTGTGTGTGAGTCTTACGTCATTCGCTTTAGGTCTATGCAGAAGCAATCCCTGAGATCTGTGTAGGGAGTTATTTATTAAAATAAATTCTTCTATTACTCTGAACCTTGTGTTGTGGCTAGCGCTGCTGATAAAGGAACGGCACAGCGCCTGTGACCTCCCGTACGGCCGTTGTGGACGCGGCCGTGACGGTAGCGAGTACGCAGAACCGAGTCGGGGGTTGCATTACTCATCTGTATGGATTTTCACAATATTTCTGTGGTAACCATCGAGCTTATTTAAGTATAAATAATTAAACCGTTGTTGTATAATTATTAACGTATAGAAAAACAATCTATCTGAAAGCATTATATACTTAAGTAGGCTTGTTTATTTACTGTTAATATCGAGAGATTGTGTATAATGCATTTAGATTTTTTGATTCATGAATTATTATTTACTTTACCATTAACTTTCTTTACTGTTTGTAATACATCTGCTTTTCCCCTTTTGAAATACCTCCCCTGACTAACATGTTGTCTCATCCATTGTAGAAGAAATGACAACGTCCGACTACCTTATAATCCTGCCGACATTATAACCTCAGTCTATTGAAGTCTGGCTTATTTCGTCATGTGGGAAAATATAATTTCTTTCTCACGGAAGCCCGGGATTGGAATGTAAATTTTCTGTAAGCTTTTCGAAACATCAACGTGTTCCTGAATGCTAATGAATACAGACGTGGTGATTTAATCAACACCATAATAGAAAATAAGGGCATCCGCGGAGAGAACAATGCATTTTAATTAAAATGTATACAAGAAATTCAAATTACTAAGTAACAGATTATAAATTTGTTCAAATAGAATAACATTGCATAGAAATTGAGAATGAGAACTACAATTTGCAACACGGTGAGTATTTCTCCACCCTCATTTGCGTCTATTTTTAAGAAATGTTCAAATGATATTCATGAAAGTAAATTAACGAAGATGAGAAAATGCATCAAGAGAAATAACATACAAAATTATAAACAAATATACCCAAGACAATAAAATAAAGTCGGAACACCATATGAATAGGCCGAGATGTGCATTTAAGAAGTTAGTGAGTGTCTATTTCGTGATTCCAGGCGCTCCAACTTTTTTAGTAATTAAACTCGTGAGTGTGGTGCAGGGATGTCCAACTTGCGAGTCCTCAAAGGCCACAACTAAAACCTTAAATATGGTTGCGTGCCGTACTTTCATTCACACGTAATTCCGTATAGTTGATCTCGGCAGTTTGCCCCGCTGCTCTGAAACGGCAGGGCGGGATGGAGCCATGCACGATAGGCTCTACTATACATAACGCAATGAAACACATTGGGATGATTGTGAATTTAAGAATGCACTAGAAAAAATTCTTTAAATGCAAAAATAATCTATTTTTCAACAAGGGGGCGTTGGCTACAAGAGGGCGCGTACGATAGGCGCAATGTTCTCGCACAGTGTGGATGCTTGGGACTTTCCCGTTTGTCTAATAACCTTTCGCGGGTCACAACAAATGGCACCGGAGGCCGCCAGTTGGGCAGCCCTGGAGTAGTGTATTTCATTGTCGGAAGATGGCGGTGTTTGTCTTCGTCGGGAAGTGTAAACTGACGCCGGACTGCAAGTCGGTTCGCGTGAACTTTCCCTCCAGTTATTTCCCCCAAGCGTGGCACCACCCCAGCGGGTATACGCTCTACGTTTTTGGACAGGGGAATATTGATTTTGAAAAAAGTTCCTATGAAGAGTCTCGAATTTATAATAATTATTCATGAAAATCAAATCTTAATAACTTCATACAATACTCGATACGTTATCAAACTTGGCTCTTTCTCAAATGACATATTGTAATTCGTACGATTCTTAGGTCGTAAATAACTAAATACATAGCTGAATTGAATTTGGTGACTGTCTGGAGAAAAATTATAGCGAGTGGCTGCCCTGATTGGTAGATTTCCCTGGCTCTTCTAATAAAACCGTCATGAATGCCGGAGCACTTCTTCCTCAACGGGCCACAGACCGTACGCAATATTTCTTTCCTCTTTCTTGTCGTATTCTCTCCCTTACTGATACAGATTTACACTTAAATGCTCTAAGCTACCACCATCCATTTCGGGAACTTAGAGCTGCTTCTCACTTGCGTTGTGCTCCGCTGAGGAGGCACCAGGGGCGGGAAACCGCGAACCGACTTTAAAGTCAGCGCCAATCTAACAATGCTACCTGGAAGAAACGTCGTCACCTCTCAGAATAGCATGCACTACACTTAAGGTTCCAACTATCTGAGATGTCCGGGAATAATAATTATTTACTCACTGTATTGCAATATATTGCTTTTAAGTTTCGGTCTTCGAGTTGCGAAATGTAGCAGACAAATGTTGGTAGTCAACAGAAGATTGTGGACTACTAAAGCACTTATATTCTAATAATATTTATTGCACCATTAATTACAATCGTCAACCTCAATTGAGTACTCTCGCAGACTACATATAGTCTAACCATTTAATATGGTCGGCGCGCAACATGTTGAAAACTGTTGGCATTTTTATTACTATATCTCGCAACAATATGCTTATGTTAAGGATAAAATGCGAACACTCCTAATTACAGTCATATCCGATTAATGTTCATACTATCCGAAATGGGTAGCTAAACACCGCAGTATAAACAGATGCAAAGCACACTTTGGACTTAAGCTGCATGAAATTGACACCAGCCAACACGAGGGAGCTAGGGCAGTACGTATCGCGGACGAGAACAGCAGATACGTGATAGAAAGGGATCAAACTGCTAGTATGTATTTTATGTGGTTCGAAAGAAAGAGTTTTGAGTTTTACTGTGGCAGAAATACACGATTTCTCCAAACCTAACTGTACTGTCTACTACTTGGCGCCGAGGTTAGGGGTTTGACCTTCCTAATTTACCTACAACTATGTTGAGTATTTTCAGTCCAAAACATTTCTTGCGAACGTACGAGACGCTTGGCTCTCGGACGAACACCTTACATCTCACACATCTCCCTAGAGAATGATGCTTCTAATGATTCGTTTATTTTTGTTCAAAGTTCTATCCCTAGCGCTGGTTAATGCACGATTTAACCATACGTGCGATACATATAACTATCATTAGACATATTTCGTTCTATATCCGTAACAGAGTTCATACAGAAACCTATATTACCCAGTAGTATACTTTACAACTTAAATGTCTATTGAGTGTATTTCTTTGTATCTTCATAATGTACATATCTACTGAAAAGACATAATAATGAGTAAAATACAAGATACAATGTGTTGACTGTTTTGAAATGTAAATATTTATATTAGCATAATATTACCACTGAAAATTAGAATTCAATGAAATCAGAACACAAAGGCATAAGGTTTCTTTGTAATCTATATTCGAAAAGATATCCATTGGTTTGGAGCTAATCTGCAACAGAATAGCAAGTGTCTCCCCTCGATAACTCAGCGTCAGTGAGAAAATAAACATCGTTGACAGGGCAAGGAAGGAACACGTGTCGCTGACAGACTGTGCTCGGCACCTGCCTGGGATTAGCCCTCGGGGAGGGGGACTAAGAGCCCCTCCGCTCATTCCAAACGAGAGGAAGTTGCTTACTTGGTTGTTAGCGTGCGCGACATTTACGGAGGTCATAGGTCATGTAAATGTAGTGCGTTTTTCCTCTCGGGCGGTGGCGGTGATCTTCCCCCCCCCTGGATGGCAAGATCCGGTGCCGACCTAGCGTCGCCTAGCGACGTTTCCCAGAACTAAGTGTCACCCACAGGCGGGGCACCGTCCCAGCCGGAAAAAGCTCTAAGCTCCCGACCGCTCTCCCGGTGTATGTGATAGTGTAGTTCATGTTAGGGTAAGTGTGTGAATAGGACAAGGAAGAGGAAGAAAACATCGCGCGCGGTTCCTCGCCCGTTTGATAGGATACTGCTCCGGCTTTCGCCTGGATTTATACAAGAAATCAGGAAAAACTACCGATTAAACAGCCGGCCGCTAGAATTCTCCTCCAGACAGCTGATAAGCTGATAAGCTAGTGTCGACTATCTTGCTACTGTCGGGTCTCGCACCTACGAATCCCTGGTCAGAGGCACAGAAGAGGTTGAATTGCGTAACTACTTCATTTTGTAATATCGTCATGTATTTTTTTGGTATTCAAATATATAGTAAATAGATTAATCAGTGGCAGCAGTTTATTATGATGAAAGATGCTTTTTGTTTCTCGTCTGTCTCCTAAACTATTTGTTAGATTGAATTCTGGTTTGCACCGTTAAATTTCTCGTTACGTTTTCTATTAGTATACAGATAATCAAAGCGGAGAGCTAAAATAAATATTTTTCCAAATTTCTCACGTAATGGGGGGGTATTTTCAACTTGATCAATCGAGGATCCTTATTGTTTCTCGTCTATCTCCTACTATTCGTCTGAATGCAGTCTTGTTTGCACCTTTCGATTTCTCGTGAAGTGTTGTATTGGTACACAGAATATCAAAACGGAGCGCTAAAAGTATTATTTTTTCAAATTTGTCACGTAATGAGGGCGTATTTTAAACTTGATCAATCGAGGATACTTTTATTTGGTCGTCTATCTCTGAAACTATTCCTCTCGGAATTATAATGTAATAAACGAAGAAACGAGAAACACTTGGTGCTTGCTGCGACGTGTAAATTGGATATTAAAAAAATGTACGGTAATGGCAAATGAACTGGCATGTCCATGTCTTGATCGTTCTAATATGGAATATGGACTGAATGGTTCAGATTCACACACACACACACACACACTCACACACACACACACACTCACACACACACACACACACACACACAATCACTTACTCATTAAAAATGCACGCCTAGAACGACATTTAAAGATAACTTTCAAGCTTACAGGAAAAACACATTAACACAATCTAGGGGCCGTTCGAAACAAGAAGAAAAGAGTGAGACTTTGCGCTTTGTATAAATTGTAAAGCCATAATAATAAAGTAATATTATTATAGATATACAAATAATTATATTAATTGTAATGACGTTACAATTATTATATATAAGCCTTACAATTATATTATGAAAAAGGTATTAATAATTTATGCTTGGCAGAAAATTTAAAACGGACTTGAGAAACAAACGTATTGAGGCAGTGGAGGTCACAATGCAAAGAAGAGATGTACGAAAATTTTCAGTAGCAATAAAGTTCAGTAGCAATAAAGTACGCAACTTTAGAATCTTACAAATTTTTTCAAGTTAAGTAAAAACCACGAACTTCTATAAATTGAGACATCATACACGTTCCTTTTATAGTGTATTAAAATTTATATATTCAATAAATAAAACGATTTGAATGGGTTGCAATTAGCTTCAGATGATCATTTCAAACACCCAGCTAACTCCACGAGACATACTAACGTAATAAACCTCGCAGACACCTTTCCAAAAGCCCATTCATGTTCATTTGAACGGCAGCACAAGATCGTGACGATGAATCCGGGAGTCTATTGCTTTCCGGAAGAAACGGCCAGGAATTTTCCGCCATCAAAACGAACGGCGCACGTGCTGGTGCGGGCGGCGCGTGCAACGGCTGCCCGTTAGCGACCCCGCCCCGCCCCGCCCCGCCCCGCCCCGCCCGCGCCGCAGACAAAGGCGGCGACAGCGCGAGGTGCCTCATTGGAAAACAAACTCGCCCCTCCACCGGCGAGCCTCCCCCTGAAAGCGCTCATTGTCACCCTTCGTTTATATACATATATAAAGATAGATGAACGTCCCGCATACAACGCGAAATTGAAATAAGAATGGAAAGGCGGGGTAGGAATATTGGAGCAGAATGAAGCGCGCCTTTCTTTTTTAACGAAAAGCTGGGTAGAGGGAACAGGGCAAAAGAAATGACATGTCATTCGATTATTCTTTCAGTGCCAATGTAACTTGCGTTCAATAACGCAGTGAAGTGTTGCTGCTGGGATTCATAATGCAATGAACCGCGCCTGCCAGCGACACGCGATAACGGAATTGCAGAACAACACGAGCAATCAACTTAGTGTCTCGGGCGTCAGCGGGCAACGAGGGAGCGCAGCGCGACTTAAATTTTTCAAGTTTCCGCCCGCGGGGGCGCTCCGTTCGCGCGCGACGTCCTTTGCGCGCGCCCTCCCGCCCCCGCCCCCGCCCCCGCCCCCGCCCCCGCCCCCGCCCCCTTTCCGCACCTCAGATCCCGCCCCCACCTCCACCGACACTCTTTCCCCCTCTCCCCTCCGCCCCCACCTCCACCCCTTCTCTTCCCAACCCCCACCCCGTCCCTGCCATCGCCCACGCCTCTGCTCCCGCCACCGCCGTCGCCGCCACCGCCCTAGCCACCGCCATCGCCACCGCTTTCCCGGCCGTCCCCGCCGCTTGTCCAGCCACCGTCTCCCCACACCCACACATCGCGCGGTGGGACTCGCCGCCAAGAAATAGAGCTGCTGAGGAACAGGTGTAATTCGGTCTGGACATTGGGTTTTCACTCCGGGCTCTGTCGAGAAACAGAAATCTGCTCCTGGAATTGCGCAGATGTTTTAAAATGCACATCCCTCCCAGTTGGAAGGCTGCAATTTAGCTGAGTGTTCTCTGTGATATTGATGCAAGCGTGTCGAGCATCACGTTTTAATTTCGAGATTAAATGGGCTCCTGATTGAAAGCAACCGCAAACAATTATGTTTCGTATCAAAGCTATTCGACAAGATGGATATTTCATCTAGCACCGTATGTACTTCTACTGAGAGAAATTCTACCAAAGATCTAGATGTTTGCTTTTTATTCTTATGTATGTCTTGTAGTGTATGTAGGGAGAGTTATAACATGCTTCTTTGTATTGTTATGTTCGTATTGCTACTGTCTTACACAATGAATTTATTGTCACTATTTTCTGCGTCAAAGAATACCATCAGAAAAATGTAGTTTGAAATGTAGTACAAAGTGTATTTGTAATGGGAAGCAGTTACATAAAAAAATTTTCGAGCAACTAGAAATTTAATACACGTACTTAGAAATAAAAAAGGTAGTAGTCAGAATGTAGCAAAGTTTAAAATTTATTTGTTAAAATATTTAGAAAATAGATTAATTATATGTGAATATATTAATCATATTTTGTAATAATTATTTGCTATGATGTTATCCGGTAGTCTGACAAGAAGGCGAAGTCACGGTATGCTAGACGAAATAATATTAACATGTGTTTTCTGTTACATAAGGATTATTATTTAAACGTACTTTATTATCTTTAAAAATGAAAAAGAGTTTATAAATATGTCGTCTGCGAATTCTTTTTACCGATTTGAATGGGTCTCTATTGAAAATATTTCTTCCCAGTAACAGCGACACAACTCAGGTGCCGAATTTCCATCTACAAATATCAGCTCTGCGTCACATAACTCTCGCCAACGCATTTTTCAGGACACACAAACCTTCGCGATGTATCCGTAGGAACGTGGGAAATAATTTTGAAAGGGACACCTAAGAAGATTGCTCTTCTCCTGCGGAGATCACAGTGGAGGGCGGTGGGCGGTGGGCGGTGGGTGGTGGCGAGTGAGAGGTGGGTGGTTTGTGGTGGGCGGCGGGCAGAGGGCGGTGAAGTGGACGGGTGGGTGATGGGTGATGGACAGTAGGTGGTGGACGGTGGCGGGGTGACGGCGTTTGGTGGGCGGCGGGTATAAACGCTGACTGCCCGACGCGCGAGAAGGGGCTGTACACGGGCGGGATGTCCCTCCCCGTCCCGTCCTGTTCCGTCCCGTCCCGTCCCGTTCAACCCCGTCCGGTCCCATTCCGCGGCGCAGCCTGGCGCGTGATCTACTGCCCGTATCTCTGCGTGCCCATTGTGGACCGAGAATCCCATTGGTTTTTGATGCGCCCCTATATAGAGTTTCTGTACCTCTGCCTGCCCGCCCGCCCGCCGGCCGGCCGACGTCTCCGACCCTCCGTCCACGAGGCCCCTGCTATCAGATGAGCCCCCGCTTTCCTTACGGAGGAGGAGGAAAAGAAGAGGGATGTCGAAGCCCTCGAAACTATGTGGACGTCCTTTTGCTGCTACAAAAACGGTGTATTCCCATTACAACAAACACAGGATATTTACAAATCGAGCACTTTTTCTGTAAGCAAAGTGCACCAATAGTTAACAGTCATTCAAAGGCTGGCATTTAGACAATACATTTGTGCCAATGAGGTTATGAATTAATTTTTGTTAAAGTTAATCTTGAAATTTGTTCGCTTGCAACATTATTGTTTTATTTATCATTATTTGTCTTCTAATATTGCCATTTGTTCAGGCGGCGAAATAGTCGAAGAAAAGTTGGGAGAGCATTTTGATGGAAATGGCAACGGAACATAGCCTCTTCTATCTCAGTGGTTTTTTGTCGGACAAGAGTGTTCTGGAAAAGAGATGGCACACAATTGACAAGGATTGTTACTTGGAGAAAGAATTAACGAGTATTGAAGAAGTTGTCACAGTTACCTCTGTCCAAACGAAAACTGACCCTTTCTTTACGAATTCCGTGGCCTTTTGCTACGTGTTTCTACTACATCCAGTGCCTGGCACACCCTTGAAGACGTTCAAAACGCTTTTACTCAGCTTTCCGCATTAGCTTGTCGTGACAAGGCGATCAGGCGTCTGCGATAGAAAATTCCTAGTATTTCAACAATGCCAATTTTTAGCGGGAGCTACCCAGGAGCTGGTGCGATCTTTTGGTGACGCTCCGAACTAACAACTAGAAGTTGACAATCGACTCCAAGGACTTTGCATGAAGAAATGAATGTTTGGTCGGCAGAGAAGAAATTCGCGCGGCTTTTTGGAGAAAATTAAGACTATCTCGGAGGCACCAACTTTAAAATGTATAATCTTTTCCTCTGAAACGCCTTCAAAGAACATCAAACGCCCTGTTAAAGAAGACAAGGCACCAAATTCGAAGTAATTTGGCCGGCAATGAGTCAACACCATTCATTGTTGAGAAGAGTGATACTTTATTTAGTCATTTAACTTAAAATTTTCCCGCTATTTCTGGTTTTACTTATTTGTTGACATACTTTGGTATTTCCAAATGTGCTAATGTTACAAACATCTTGGTTTCATTAACAAATATCCCTTTTATAACATTCCATACTAACAATCTGTTGCCATTTGTTTTATTTTCTCTAATTGGCGTAACTCTAATATGTGACACTAATGACAGTTTTTGTACAGTTTATAAAAAGATCAAAAGGAAATATGATTGATTCAAATACTAATTGTGATAAAAGAATATCAGACATATACGTTCATATTTATTAAGGAGTGTTTAGTGTAGAATCGTGAATACGATATTTTTGATTTCGTGTCTAATGTTCTATTTTTAAACAAATAAATCAACATTGAAACGCAGTATTATTGCTAATAGCCATGTTCTGCTGCGAGAAGTTATCAGAGAAAAGTTATTTTTCTCAAACTTAGGTTAACTTAAAAGGTCATATTAATGAGTTAGAAGATTGCGAAGAAAAATAAACTGTAATAACCCACAAAAGGTGAAATTGATAAATTTGATCCACTTTGGTTTGACCCGAAGAAAAATCTATGTTAGGAAACTGAATTGTCGAAATATCTTTAAAAATAAATTTGTAATACAGATTACGTAACATTCCTCCTTTTAGTTTAATACAATTCGATGAAATTTTATTATATGCGTGCAATTGTTATTTATTTGCCCTTGTGGATAATAGAAGGATAGTTCTTGTAAATTTATGTTACTTAAATTTGCCCAACATCTTTGATTTTCAGGTTACTGATGATCGCAAGAGTGCCAGCCTTTCCTTGAAAATATTCATGTACATCACTTCATCACATAAATATTAAACACGTTAAACTATTAATAATCAGCAAGTATATATTATTAGACAAATTTTAGAGAGTCAGTTTTATAAACATTACTTATTAGTTTTTGATAATTTTGTAGGTTTCAGACAAAGTCACATCTTAAGTGTGGTTTTTAAAATAAATAAAAGCATGTTTTATCATACCGAGCATTTTACGTTCACCTAATATCTCGTTTGTTAACTAACTATTCCTTACTCTGAGTTAAATCATTCCGCTTCCCTTTTACATTCTAGAAAATGTTGACCTCCGTGACCCGAAAGCCATTTTGACCGAGTACCGTCTCCCGCCGCTGGTGACTCGTAAAGTCATGGTCGACGTGAAACCTTGTCGCAGGCAGGTTTGCAGCCGTCACGTGAGTAGCAGTCTATAGACTCACTACAGATCTTACTCTCCCAGGTACGTAGGACGCAATACAGTTTCTCACATACAGTTTTTGCTCGACAAGAGAATTGCAAAGCAATGGCGTTTTTTACGGCGCTACATAACCGTTCAAATTGTTCTCAATACGTCACAACACCAAAGTTTACGTTTTTTCACAAGGAGAGATTCGAATCTGCAGAGTTACGGCTGTCGCCTTTGCCACTGAGCTACGGAACTCAGCTCTAAATACTTTTGTGTTTTACTGACATATTATTGCTTTTTATTGCCTTCGATGTAGAGTTTGATATATTCACTGCATAACTTACCTGGATCGGAGGATTACGGTTACAAGAGAAACATTAAAACAGTTGAACGATGTTTCATGTCCTTTTATAAATTGAGTTGTGACAGGGAATTATGAGAGAGATATGAAAAGACAAAGTTAACAACTAGTTATTTATAAATCAGTCAATCTGAATCATTAAAAGTACTTTTAAAAATAGCCTGCATGTACCGCGGGAGTTAGCTGTTTCTAATGATCGAGCCGCGACAAAAAATCTTTTGTCTGCATCATTAGCGCGATCTTTCGAACCCCTATAACGCCCTTGGTGCATGAATATTATCTACCTGCGGTGTTTTACGTGGATGTCATTGAGCCATGTATTTTATTTTGCCAACTACCGTTTCTTAAGCCGTATTCTATAAATAAGACCTTTTCTAACCTTCTGCAATATGTTTGGGGGATTACCCCCTCTGGGTAACTTCCTCCATAGAATGACGGATAAGAAATGAGTCGCAATTGAAATCAATATAAAATGA
This sequence comes from Gryllus longicercus, assembly GCA_038098605.1. Taxonomy (NCBI): domain Eukaryota; kingdom Metazoa; phylum Arthropoda; class Insecta; order Orthoptera; family Gryllidae; genus Gryllus; species Gryllus longicercus. The sequence continues at coordinate 4,553,533 of JAZDUA010000032.1, read as the reverse complement.
AATGCATATATGAATATTCGATATCACGTGCAATTTATGTTATGGATTGTTGCAGTTTTTGTTTTATAAATAAAAGCGTATAAGTATGGTTATACTCGCACTATACCGAGCCTACAATGTTACCACGTACTGTTCAGGTGTTGGCCACTCAAAGTTGATTTCTGTTATTAAGCTGTTTCATCATGTCTCACTAGCAGTGTATGATATGAATGGATAGAAACCAGAACTGTATGTGACATTTTATGAATTCTGAGAAAAAATGTGTTTATTTTACTATATATGTCAGAGACAGTGGAATTTCGTGGTTTTAAAGAACAATTGAAATGTTGTGGTTTTAATTAAACGAAGGACCACGGCTTTACAGTGATATTGACTTAAACAGATTTATCAGAATTTATAAAATGTCGCCAATACCGTTTTGGTTTTCCCTCATTCCTATTACAAGTAGTACTATTATCAGATGATATTCGTTATTGGAGCTGTGCATTTCTACTTTTCATCGTACCGAGAAGCGAGATAACCGAGCCCTCAAAAGGATAGTAACGGTCTCTAACAACAAAAATTACAATAATTATTATTATTGTAATGAAAAATCAGTATAATTTTCATCGCAAAAATAAATACTACCACGTTACAATGTCTCCTGTAAATTAGGTGTAATATATGCGTTTTGTTTTCAATTAAATGAAAATAATAACATTTGAACGAACTCACTGATCTTGTGAATAGTTTTAATTAGTATTTAATATAATTTTCTTTATAAAGAACATTTTCTTATCTTATGTTATTTTTGTAGATTACTACTGTTAGGTTCATCTACATTTTCATAAAATCACATGACTCTAGAACTTTACGACGTAAAATCATCAAAATATTTATATTTGTTGCCTTATTTGTTTCTTAGAAAAAACATTGTCCTAGAAATGCATCAATAACTTAGTAAAAATCGGTAGTTAGCAGTCACGCAAAATTTACTTTCTCGATCGTGTCTTCAAGGAACACCCTGCAGTTCAGAAAGGTCGATTCACTTTTTATTTCCAAAAATATCGGATGGCAATATATTACAAATCGACAAACTTCCGCTCTCCAGACGCGCAGGGAAAAGCCGGATCGCATTTGGTCTTGGGGAGTTTTATCTCGCGGGGAACAAGTTGTTGCACGCGGCGGCGTCGATGGAGGCAAATCCCAACCGGCCACAACTCATACTTTGCCTTTCCGCCGCCAGGCAGCGCGCGCCGCGCCAAGCCGCTCCGGGGATGCGTAGAGGCTGTGTCCGCGGGATATTACCCAATGTCCTCCCGGTCGACTCTGGGTTCTTGGTGTAAATGTTTGTAAAAGTTGTAATTGTGCATGTTCAGTCTCGTTTAACCTTGATCGATTTATTCCGGGCGTGTCAACTACTAAGGACATTAGTTTCGTAAGTGTAGTGCATGTTTTTGCTTGGGAGCTGGCGATGATCTTTTTCCGCACTATGGCGAGATCCGGCGCCGACCTACTGTCGGCTAGCAGGGTTTTCCCCAACCAGGTATCTTCAACCAACGAAATCACCGTCACCTCTCAAGGAAAACAAGTACTTCACTTACGGAAATTATTACCTTAGAAATTGATGCGCCATCAGGAAAGACGATATAACAGTCAATAAATTCCGCCAGAAATCCCTCCCCAGTGAAGCACCCGAACCTCCCAATTAGTCACTGCCGGAACAGCACCATGGTGACTATGAGCTAACTCTGCTAGTGTGAAGAACAACACTTAGCTATTGGGGACAAAATAGAAAATACTGAACTCGTCCTGAAAGAAAAGCGCTTGAACATCTCCTCCCCCACAGAAAAGACTGCAAGTACGGAAAATGACCCAAATATATTTATTATTATTATTATTATTATTATTATTATTATTATTATGTAAATCCACATTCAATACAAAATATAAAATCTTGTTCGGCAAGTTTGTGTTAAATTATTTTCAGTTTTTTTAGGCACGTCATTAGTGATATAGCTCTAGTTTTAAAATATATTTATTTTATTTTTTGGAATTTATTTATCGATCGCATTTGTTCTATTCTTGCCCGTTGTTTATTTCCTGGTACCGGTATGCGTTTGGGTTGCGATTTTTACGTAAGTATTATTTGAAAAAAAAACGTTTAAAAAGCCCATTACCTGCAGAAATATATTTACACCAGAGAAGCACGAGAAAACAGATTTTATTTGCGGAAAATATTTCTTGGAAATACTCTTTTGAAAAATATATGTCGATTTTCATAAATGTTTATGTTCAGTACAACGTGAGCTTCCTTGTCCATCATTTTTAGCTACGTACTCTCAATTGAAGATATATCGCTTTGCCATGTGCTAACTCTACACCCTGAAAACTTCGGTTATTGAAAATATATCTACTTCGCCTCGAAGGGACCTGCCTTCGGGATTGCCTTGACTTTTCCTCTCTATTCAGTCCCTTTTTGTGTTCAGTTCAGCACAGCCGTTCTGGTACCCTCTGTCTTCTTAGGGGCTTTGCCAACCCGATTTTTTCAAATCAAATTATGTATCTTTAATAAAATCTTGTGCATTGACAAATTTGTCCCTTTAATTGAAATTAGGAGATAGATCATCAGATTCACCTATCTCAGATTTGCCCCTCTTTTATCTTTGTACGCTAATTATATTTTGCGTGAGTTGCACGCACCTTTTTTTTATCGTTTTGTTTTACTATCGAAGTAGTAAAAAGTATTGTATTTATACGGCGGAAATAGGTGATTTTTCGACAGAAAACGTTTTGCTTTCGGGCCGTGATAGCAAAGCAGTAGATAAATCTTAATTTAAAATGTATTTCTTATATGTACTAAATCCTCTAACAAGTGGTGTAGTCAGAATCCTTCTTTCGTGGGTTCTAGTAAACGAAAAAACGATTGGCGGTAAAACATGTCTGTCCGCCTGCTCGTCTGTTCGTCTGTCTGACTAAATGCAACATTGAGGACGTTGTTTCCCAAACATCGATCTTCATATACAAAAACATTGTTGTTTTAAATGCCGGTATGTTAAGACGTTTTTTTATAATCGATATTTTGTGCTCGATATTTTTAAGTTCTGGATGACTTCTTTGTGTAAGAAAAATTTACACAATTACAATTTTTATTCAAGTTAAAATACACACTTAGAAGTTAAAATATGAAATAAACTCGAATTTTACTACCACTGTCAGTTTATGTGTTCGAAGCAAAGAAATGCTTTATGTACTCGTACACCCTTCTTTGAGCGGACTTCCTCTCATCTCTCTTAGTATTTAAATACATGTCTTTGTATATCTTACGGAGAGGTGATCATTGCATCCGCCATGGACGTAGAGCCTTCCGTTTCTTCTCCGTACAATTCCGTGGTGAACAGTGGATTGGCTCTTTGAGGTGACCCTGAGTGATCGAGTTTATTATTCTTTACTTATTGTTATTATTCTTTTTTTTATTTTTTCAATTAAATTTTAATTATTTAGTTACAAAACATGGCCAATATCAATTTAAATTTTGTTTATCACTAATTTCATGTAAGAAGCTACAGATCCATCTCTATGACATAATGTTTAAAAATATCGATTTTTGTAGGTGCTATATTTACAACGATCTTACAATTTTGAACATCAATATTTGGTAACAGTGGTTGTTTGTTATCGATGTCGCATCTGTACCGTCGGTCCGTCTATGCGTCTGAGTGTCTGTCCGTCTGCCCGCCTGTCCCAATATTGGGTGAACGATTTGATTTTGGGGGATACTTTTGATGAAACCTCAGTAACATTTTCAATATTTTCTCAAACAGGGCTCCAAATTTTTCGATTAATCGTTGTTTTTCGTATAGCTTAAAGAATACGCCAAAGAAAAGCGAAGAATGTTTTGCACAATTGCCGAAGTTCATAATATTTTTGAAGTCTTCCTTATTATTTACTATTTTAGAATGAAATGTGTTGTTAAATAACACATCTTTTAATAAGATTATATGAAGTTTTCAAAAATAGGTAGTTTTCACGTTAATTTCGTATGAAATATAGGGTCGTTTTAAACAATGATTTTCTCAAAAAGCTTCATATTGTTTGGCCATGGTTAGAGCAAAGGCCGAGTATCAGTTCTTCCATTTACTCTATAAAATGTGGAAAAGCAGCGAGTCGCCACACTGCTTCAGCTGCCCTAGAAAGGGGAACAAAACCGCAAGTTACGAGGCAACGAAAACTCTGCTTTCGTTTCCGCAGATTCTAATGCATTCACATAAACATCGGCCGAGCGCGTTGGGACTCGATCGTGATAGAAAGAAACAGGTGGCGGCGGCCAGGCCGGGGGCAGGGGCGGGCGGGGCGGGCGGGGCGGGCGGGGCGGGCGGGGCGGGCGGGACGGGCGGGGCGGGCGGGGGCGGGCGGGGCGGGCGGGGCGGGCGGGGCGGGCGGGGGCGGGCGGGGGCGGGCGGGGGCGGGCGGGGGCGGGCGGGGGCGGGCGGGGGCGGGCGGGGGCGGGCGGGGGCGGGCGGGGGCGGGTGGGGGGGCGGGGGCGGGCGGGGGGGCGGGCGGGGGGGGGCGGGGGCGGGCGGGCGGGGGCGGGCGGGGGCGGGCGGGGCGGGCGGGGGCGGGCGGGGGCGGGCGGGGGCGGGCGCCGAAGCCTCGCGCGTACGTTGATGGAGTGCGGCCCGCGGGCGGGAGCGGCCGTGTGCTCCACGTGTCGGGTGGCGCCGCCCAAGGTGGCTATCCGGCTTCAGCCAATGAGCTTCGTGTAACAGTTTGCGTCACAATATTAGCGAGAATTTTTAGTGCAACCAGATACCAAAATTACCACCTCGTTACAAAACATTGAAACAGAGATATGAAGCATTTGTTTAGGATGGGAGGATTTTTTCTATCAGTTCGACTAATAAACTTACTCATTACAGATAGATTATTCTTTGGAGATGATCTAAATGCAGAAAAAATCATTTCGTAATAAGTCTTTCGTCATGGAAACAAACTTTCTGCAAAGAATTGATGGCTATGTTGGTAAAGAAACATTCATTAAACATGGAGTTTGATGTAAATAAAAGCAGCTGTGGAAAAGGAGGGATATGAAGAGATTTCATTTTTCGTAATGGATTTGAATGTTGTACGAGTCAATTGTTTATTCTTATTTTGAGTGTTATAACATGTAATAAAGTTTGTATAACTGATAAAGACATATCTAACATATGAAGTTTAATGAAATATCATGTGTGTATTGTCGTAACATGGCAAGCGTTATTTTTATTTCTTAACAAAATACCACAAGATAATATTACATTTAGATACGTGGATGCCATCGACGCAGAACAATACTAGATTTCAAGCGGCGACCACAATTGTAAAATTTCACCGTGCGGCCGAACAAAGGGGCAAACGTCAGAAGGCATATTTGGCGGGACTTGCAACGAAAACCCTTCGAGTCAATGTCATCCACTTCATTATTAAGTTCCAACTGTTCATGTGGCCCGTTGTTCTACTCGTGCGTGACCAGTTATTCAGTTACATATATATTTTTGTATTTTTATTCTTTGCCATAAATTCAATAGTTTCTCTTCAACATGTAATAACACAGTTTGTCGACGACAATGTATTTGATATATTCCGCATCCCATTCGTTTTGTAATATAAGCAAACAGACGTGGACAAGAGATGAAATTGCACAAAACGGTTAAAAATATTTAAATTTAAGTAATTGGGACTGTGTTGCGATGAATAAAAAACAAAAAATAAAAAAGTAAAGTTTATCAGACGTTTCCACAGCGTCGTCTTCCAAAGCCCGTCCCTCGTGGTGTCTTATCGTCTCCGGCGGCGGTGGCGGCCCGCCCCGCCCCGCCCCGCCCCGCCCCGCCACTACATTACCTGGCGGCGCAGCCTGGGGGCGACCGAGCAGTTCCCCTCCGGCACTCAAGCGGGTAATGGCGGCCCCGGCAAAGTTCATCCGTTGCACTCAGTTGGACCCTCGCGCTCGCGCGCACGCAGCGGGGGGGACGAGGGGCGGGCGCCGCGGCAAGCGGAGGGAGCGGAGAGGGAAGGGCCGCCGGGTACGGCCGATGGGGGTGCAGCGGTAGTGGCGAAGCGGTAGCGGTGAAGCGGGGGCAATGGCGACGAGGGTGGCGGTAGCGATGGCGGTGGTGGTGCTGTGGTGATGGCGATGGCGGTGGCGGTGGTGGTGTGGTGACAAAGGCGAGGCGTGGCGGGCCGGGGGTGAAGGCGGTGGCGATGGTGGTGGCGGTGTTGCTTGCGGTGAAGCGGTAGTGGTGAAGCGGGGGTATGGTGGTGGTGGTGACGATGGTGGTGCCGGTGTCGATGGCCGGGGCGATGGCTGTGGTGATGGCGGTGGCGATGGTGGGGGCGTTGGCGGTGGTGGTGAAGCAGTGATGGTGGCGGTGTTGTGGTGGCAGGGGCGGGGCGTGGGTGGGTTGGTCCCGGGGGCGGTACTGGCGGGGCAGGGCGGGCCGGGGCGGGGCGGGGCGGGGAGGGGCGGGGCGGGACAGGGCTGTACGAGTGCTGGTGCGGTGGCGTTGGTTGGGGCGGGGCGTGGTGGGGCGGGGGCGAGGGCGGGGGCGGGGCGAGGCGAAGGCGTGGGCGGGGGCATGGCGGGGCCGGGGGTGGAGGCGGGGGCCAGGGTGGTTGTGGTGGTGGTGGTACGGGAGCGGCTGCGGGGGCGGGCGGACAAGAGCCGAGCGCGGAGCGGCGTGCAACCGGCCGACTGACTGGTCGCCTCTCGATATTTACTAGGTGCTTAACTTTTATGCCAAGATCAGCCGCCCAACACGAGCGCGCCGAATCCTCCCATTAGGTTCCTTAACCCGCGCCCTCCATCACTGCCCTCCCCCTCCCCCGCCCCCGCCCCGCCCGATTCGCGTGAAATCGTCAATGCGCCCCTCCGCCTTACCGCCGCGCCCGTCGCTGGGCCTCAGCTGTGTGAGGCGGCGCCCGCCCCTGTGGCTGCGGGCTCCGTTTAACAGCTCCTTAGGCTCCGGCGGTTCGCTTCAACTCGTTTCCAACACGAATGGAAGCTGGTGCTTCTACCCCTCAAGTTTTCAGAAATACAAGTTTCAGTTGTCCACTAAAATTATGTTATCTGCATCTGGTTTACATTGGAGGAACAATATAATTAGCGTCAGAAACCAATTTTGGAGCTGTCAGTTCATCCTGAGTTTATATCATAAAAATATCTAATCATCAAAATTTAAAAAAAAATAGTGCTGTAAATATGTTGTGGAATCTGAGGCGTAATGAACAAAAATATGTCAGAGAAAATGTAGATACAATATGGGGAACACGCGAGGGAACAATGATGGAACAGGTCGGACACAAGTTGTGTCTTTAGCCGTATGCCAAGAACGAAGAGGTTTTTGAACTTTCCGTTTCCTTTTTGAAGTATTAGCTTTTCTGACTACCCTCACGTCCTAGCACATTCAAATATTCTTTAGGGAATGATATTAATATGATTTCTCTTAATTGGTAAGCATTGCTCTTACACTATATGAGTTACCCTCTACGGAATACCTGATATAAATTAAACATTTCTGAATAGTTGAATGATTAAAAGTTGACGTATAGAATGCAGGAGCTAGAGTGATGCACAAATATTTGAGTGGTTCAAGCACGAGGAAGACGGGGTATCTGCTCGACAAATTCGCAGCAACATCAAGTAAGATCAACATCAAGGCTGTTGTCATCAGTCATTTGTTTCGACATTCGAAGAATCGCGCATAAGGAGTTTGATCCACCTGGTCCACCTGGCGGTTTTACGTCGTGTTGGCCGAGGGATAATATGCATCGCAAACGGCCAGAGTTGAAGGAAAAGAAAGACTGGTTGGTGCACTAAGACAACGCACACCTCCCTCGTTGTGAGGGAATTTCTGGCCAAAACCATCGCGTAACGTTTCCCCACCCTCCGTACTCTCCACACGTACGCCGTAAGACTGTTATCTGCTCCCGAAGATGAAAATTGCGTTGAAAGTGAGACATTTTCACTCCATTCAAAATATCCAACTGGAATCGCAACGAGTTTTAAACACCCTCCAACCTTCCAGATTTCCAGGAGTGTTCTAAAAAATGGGAACAACGTTGGGATCGTTTCACACATGTTCGAGGTGACTACTTTGAAGGTGACGGAGGGCATTTCGTCGGAGGTCGTAAGTAAAGTTTAAGATTGAATTTTCGGATATTTTAGGCAGCACATCGTATATCATTTCGAATACACACACATAAACACGCATGGGTTCATCGATGAGCATAACCTCACATACAGACATGCACTTGTGTGCGTTCTGTGGTTTATTTGCGTGGGACATATTTAAATCGGCCGCACTCGCGTCGGGAGAGAACGCGTTCGGGAGACATCTAGAACACTCAATAGATATTACGGAAAGGAAAGTACAGACCGCTCTTTTGATCTTCAGTGAGCTACCGCGCAGCGCAGGCCGACATCTTGAAACAGTGTAAAGCGGCAGCAACAGTCAGCAAACGCTAGTTTTTCAAAAAGTCCCAAGTTTTTTCTTCTTACTTTTACAACGGGTAGTGCTAATTGCATTGTTTATTATTACATCAAATTCATTATGTGTTTTTTTAAATTACCCTAACCTAATTTTTTGAATACCCCTTACGCCGTTAGTATGCACATTTGCAGCGGTTTGTTAACACTAGTGTATTTGTGAATTAAAATAATTTAAATTACTTGGAAAAAAATTTTCCGGACGCTCAGAAATTTTCTGTGAAAAAGAGCTTTAATTTCGCATTTTTAGTAACAATTAAACTATCATTTCTTAAAAACTGCTCCAATTTTTTAAGGTAATTGGTAATTAGGACCAGGTTTTACTCTTCTTTAATATTGTAAAAGTAATATTTCGGTTCTACTATAAGGAAACCTAAAAATTGATAAAATTTAAAAAGCAATTACTTGGCAGCAGGTTAGATTATGTATAAAGTCCGATAAATAAAAGAAAATAGAAAACTAATACCAGAGAATCGGTGCGATTCTGTTGCACTACAAGTTATGTCTTTATAATTCTTTACCTTTTATTTTTATTAACATTTCTTAAGTGATATATTAATATTTCCCCTTACTAAGCAAATGACCCTCGGATTACGTATGTTTTTGCTAGTTATACACACACACACACCAAATATAACGAGTAAAACTGGAATAAAAGCACTTTAGTCACCGGTTCTCACTTTCAATATGGCGATCATGCGCATGATATCGGCGCACGGATTGTGAGTAGCTTTCCTTTCTTTCTAGCATCAATTCTGAGTCCGGGCGGGCGAAGTGGTCGCTCCCGGAACAGCGACCCCCGTCCACAGTAGCGTCGCCTCCACAAAAGGGCGAGCAAGCGCCACCAGCAGTCGACGAGCGTGCTAGCTAGTGCTGTAGTATGCGCCTTGGTGAGAGACGAGATGCACAGTTGTTTCGCACAGAGTGTTCTATTGGAGATGAGATTTTGGCTACGGCTTGGGGACTTCTTTTAGTTAACGGATATTGTGAAACGGACTTGGCGTTTTATTTAGGATTACAGGCAGCGTGTGTCAAAGTTAACTGAACGAGTTTGGATTCTGGAAAAAGTGGACCTTCAGTGTAACTATTGTTTCATACATTTGTGTGTATCGATTATTCTGTGAACTTCAGTGACCAAAGTAATATTTGGTGTTTAATGTTTGTTCTAGATTTGTAGTTTAGAACGATTGTCCGCGTAGTTGTAAGAGTAGATTAAAATGGCAAATAGCTCTATACAAGAGTAGGCAAATTTTCTGATATATGAATGAATGCCAAATAATTGATGCGATTTTGGTGAGTAACATACATTTTTTATTCACTAGAATTAAGTAGTTAAATAAAAGTATTTCAGGTGACTAAAATAAGAGAAAGGAGAGAGATAGAAAATAAAATGAAAAAAAGAGAAAGAAATGAATAAAAATGGACAAGGGCTTTGGAGAAGACAGAAAACAGATAGATGCAAAAATGAAAGATAATAGGAAAATGGAGATGAAATTATTTATACGAAAAGTAAAGTGACGCGTAGTATGGTAAATACGATTTGAATAAGTTAATGCGGGTTCGTGACAGAACTGGAAATACGGCGTCCACTTACGCATATGTTTTGATTAAATGGTTGTTAAGTAGTATTCCTTTGAATCCACATTATGACATTTTGTAAACTTTAGAAATGTGCTACTACGCTTTGTAGTGGAAGAAAGATTGTTTCAAGCACAGATACATATAAAGCAATACTAATAAGACGTGAAAAACAGACACAATTACTTTCCATTGACCCTGTTACTTTCCATTGACCATGCTCAATGAACCAGTCATCATTATATTAATTGTTTTGTATTGAGGGTTTTCCGTGTTTCATTTGGAAACCATGAATGTCGTTGGCATTGAAGCATACTGTTCGCTTACGGCCTTCAACTGCAAGGCAACGGTTGCGCGCGCGCTCTGTCGTCTGATCGCTCCTGGCGGAGGGCGGCGCCGAAAATCACGGCCGCCGCGCGAACGGCGCCAGGCCCCGCGGCGACTGCGGCGTCGAGCGGCACACTTAGCGCCGCGACGCAAACTCGCCACCTCACCCCCCCCCCGCCGCCGCCCACTCCGCGACCATCCAGCGCATTTCCATTGCTAATTTCCTCGCCGCCCCCGACCGCGACTCTACCGCCCCCGCGCCGCCCCCGCCGCAAGAAAACACCAGCGCTGCCGCCGGCCTCCGCCGCCCTCGCCGCTGCCACCGCGTCTGTGGCCACCCTCGCCACCTCCGTTACCACTATCACCACCGCCATCCTCGCCGCCGGCCCCGCTGCCTTCATCTCCACCTCCGCCACCGCTGGCACCGCTACCGCCGTCATTTCCAATAGCGCCGCCGCCTCCGCTCCGCCACTCCCGTTCCCACCGCCCCCACCGCCCCCGTCCCTGCTGCTACCGCCACCGCCGCCGCCTCGTCCTCCATCGCGTCCGCCGCAGCCCTCGCCACCGCAGCCACCGCCGCCGCCGACTGAGTAGAGTCTGAGAGCGCCCCGATGACGGCAAACACCAGCTGGAGCATCGAGCACGCGTCCATTGCAAACGCCGCACACCATTCTCGCGCCCTCGTGTACTAGTGCATCCCCAGAGAGGACTTTTGACAACTCGAGTGAATTCCTGATGAGTCATCTATTAGCTCAATACCTCATTTCCGTATTTTTTTTAATTGAACCAACAGAGTTCATTCTACAATACCCGTAAACATTGTTTTTATGTTCACTAATTTATAGTTTTTGTTATACCCCAACAAATAGTGCTTTGCATGGTATAATATGTGTCATCCTTCCTGGAACGGTTGCTGTTTTTTTTTTCAAGGTTTTGTGTTTCCAGGAAAATTGTTTATATTTCACACAAATTTACACGAAAGCTACTCATACTGTGAAATATTTGTACATGACTTTATTTCAAGATCTGTCTTTTAGCGAATGGTTTCATTAAGGAAATAAAATGTTCAAAAAGCACGTACTTTATCACTTGTATTTCCACGCTAAGTTACGTTAAAAGTACTCAGATTTTCAAAAAAATTGTCATGACCTTATTTCAAAATCTATATTTAAGAAACAGATTTCATTATGTGAACAATCTCCATCTTTAATACTCTAATTGTAGGAAGACGCCGAAAATATTTTGATCTTTTGCAGTTTTCGAAAAATCAGAGTTTTCAACGAATATGAGACCTGAGCCATTCTTTTAAACGTCCTTCACACTATCCAACAAAAAAATTTAATCAACATGGATGGAGACATTTTTTTTTTAAATTTTAAAATGTCCCAGGAGCTTGAAGTAAAATATTCAAAATTAAAATATCAGTTTCAAATTCAGTAGCCGCGACATCAGCTAGATCAGCTATCGTTTTTGGAGGAAATTGGCTGGAAGGTTTAGCCGCAAGCGTTGTTCACAGACGAACACGAACGAAGAGACAGACGAACTTTTTGCCATCATTCAATGTTTGGGTATGAAGAACCCACAAAAATGGATTCTTACTATACGACGTGTTAGTTGGCTTTTTGTCTAAATTTAGTAACTGGATTTATCCCCTTTTTCGCTACCATGGCCAGAGGTGGATTTACGCATAGGCACTGTAGGCACGTGCCTACGGCGGCAAATTTTCAAGGGCGGCAAATTTTCAAAGGCGCAAAACTTTCTTGATATTTTCTAAAACAAATTTAGGTTCTCTAAAAAATAAAACAGCATAAATCATATTTTTATTTTAAAAATATCATATTAATATTTAATACAAGTTATTTATTTGTCTACTTCATTAGAGTATACCTTATGATTTCAGGAGTATATGAATCTGAAACTAAGGCCCGTTGACGAAAGAAAACATGTTGCAATTCTAGTTGTCATGTTTTAGTTTCCTTTTAATGTTAACGTTTCAGTGTTGAAACGTTAATAATGTTGAACGTTACTTGCTATAAAGATACAGTTTATATCCAAAATTAGCTAATCCAAAAAAATTATTTAATTTATGAAAAAAATGTGCAAATATAATGTTCCTTTTAAAGTTAAAACGTTTAAATTAATGAGGAATTGTTACTGAAACGTTACAATTAAAAATGTAACATTAATTTTAAACAGGGGGCGGCAAATTTGATGTGCCTACAGGCGGCAAAAATATTAATCCGCCCCTGACCATGGCCCGGCAATAACAGTTTTTCTGCCGAAACTTCGCCGTTTAATTATTAAATAGAAGTGTTATTTGGGAAGTAATCGAGTTTATATTTATTTCTCTATGGAGTTGTTGATTTGAAATAAACTATGAAGTGTTTGTAATTAATCTGAGGAATCTGTTCTGGGCTACATGAATTTTGTTTACGTTGGATGGTGCGGCATTTGTTCAGATGGGAAAAGCGTAGAGCATTATGGTTCTTATAATTGTTTTACACAGTGTTTTTGCATTTGTTAATGAGAGTTTGTAGTTTTTATTTAATTTTGGTTTGAGTTGCATTAATGTTTTTGACGTATTGTATTTTGATGTTTGTGTTTTTTCCAGTTGAGTTTTATGTTTGGTCTAAAGTATTTGGTGGGTTTTTTTGATGCTGTTCAATTCACTTGTGTATCATTTGTTAGTAACGGATTGGGGCAAACACTGCTTTTAAAGAAAATATTTTTGCTTTTGATTTGTTTGGGTTTAGTTTTACCTTTTATTTCGTAGTTGCAACTCGGCCGTACACTGTAGTCGCCTTACACTGCAGTAGTAAAATTCTCCAGACCTTCATATAGGATGAGGACGATTCAGCTGCAGACTGGCTCTCCTTGTGATATTTCGTTGATACGTCACCTTCACGGCTTCCACAACGTGGCCTGCTACCCGAGAGTGACCTTGTTCTTTCTCTCGGTCTGTCACACAACCTGCTTCACGAACCACTATGCCGTGCCTTTCTTCTTTGCCTGAGGCGAAGATTTGTGATATTCTGTTCTGAAGCATCTTCTTACAACATATGGGAATTGCGTTTTCTGCTACCTCAGGCTTCACGTAGATCGTTTCACATCGCTATTCGTCTCCATTGCTCCCTCACTGTTCTCGCCAAACGAGTATGAGACACGTGGCGGCGTAGGTTTAAACGCGAGTTGAGAAATATCGGTCAATGTTTTCAAAATTATTTCAGGTTACTTTTAGGTAACTACTTTAGAATAACAATGTGTACAGGAACACGATTTATTATTTTTTATCAGGTCCTGGCAAAGTTTTTCTGTCTAAAATTCGATTTTACGGAGCACAATATCAATACTTGCTCTTCTTAGAAAATAGGTCAAGAATGAAATAATCAATGAACATTGTAAAAAACTAAGTTTTATTAGATACGATCGGAGAAAAGTGTGGACAACTAATGTTAGTCGTCAATACTTTACTCTTCCGTGATTTTACGTCACTTTTCTAAATGCTAATAAGCGAATTTCTTTATCTTGAACGGTACAGTGTCCTACCTCACATTAAATTACACATTAAAAGAGGTTATTTGGTAAGAATACTACTCGCTAATTAGAAACTGACATTAGAAGCCTGAAACCTTTATTTCCCGAGAATTCGGGGATTTTATTACCGAATTTGTTATATCCGAAAAATATTTTGGGCGACAAATACTGTGGTTATATCACGTCCCATTATATTTACCACTGTCTTCTTGAAACAATCTGTAAGCACACACTAAATTAGTACTTCTTCTTTTATTCGTTTGGTCAGTTCTTTGGAAGATACTTTAATTTTTCTGCTTTCTTTACAGAAAACATTTTCGCTATCTCTTTCTCTCTCCCCCTTCTCTTTCTTTCCCTTTAAGTTTCTATGTACTATAAACTTGGTGAATGTAATTAGGGGCTTTGTGATTAATGAATCTCGCGAGGGGTAATTAGAGGCCGCAGATTCTGTGCTGTCGCTCCCACATGCACTAAAAGGGACGGTTTCAGCCTCAGAACAAGCTCGGCGCGCCATCGGCCCCCGCCGCATTCATCGATTTCCCCCATTGGCGGGATATTGCTCTTCATTCTATCATCGATTTTTTGTTCTCTCTTACCTTACGTCAGCGAAACGAAAGAATAAAGTAATTTACTGAGAGCTGCGAAGACGTTCGGAAAGGAAATACCATCATTCACATCTGTAATATGTTTATACTAAATTTTAATGTTAATGATTAACTAATGGATTAATTGGTCTTTTTCGAGTTTTAAGCTAACTCACAAATTTTATTCAATTATAGAATAACTGTTTGGCATTAAACGTATTGCAAATAAATAAATATAAAAGTAATTTCGAGGTGCAGTTTTGTCGTATACGTTTAACTAATTTCCTTGGAGTACCGTCACTGAAAATTGCTAAAACACTCAGACAATTTGACATACATGTCAAATTGAAGACCCTCAGTATTCTCTAAAAAACACTTTCCCACTACGAAATTATATCAATTTTTAAAATTATATGACGTTTAAAATTATATTACGTATTATTGTATTAAAGTTCTTAAATGATGAATATTTCACCTATATCCATTATCAGATAACTCACTCTGCAAATTTGTTATTTCTTTTATTGATCTCTTATAATCATTTAATTATTTGTTTTGTAATTTGTTCTTCCTTTTGTGCAATTGTTCACAAATTTAATTTTTCATAAAAAAATCACAAAAAATATTTCCATTACAAAATTGCAATTTCCATATTGTCTTGTTTGAAAATGTCCGCAATGTGGCCGAAAAAAACTTTATGCTGAATGAAACGAGTATGACAAACCAACGTCTCGTAATTACTTTTATAATGATGCTAATGTCAGAAAACCCACTCCATTTCCTACCAAATGAATAAATTCATGTGTTCAAAAGTTTTTGGTGATACGTATAATGGAGGACTAGCAACAATACCTTAACCCAATCGAAAAACCCCTTGCAAATGAAAGTCAGACCGTCATTGCGTTATTGGCTACCAATACGCCCCTTCAATCATATAGGCGCTCAGCCAGCTGCAAACATCCGCAAGTGCGTCCACGCACGCGCAAGAACAATTTACATCTCATCGCGTGTCAGCCAGAAGAGGGGGAATCGTTCTAAAGTCAAATTTTAATAACGATCCAGCCTTTGTAATTTCGCACAAAAGTCTCGCGCGTACCGAGTGGCTCACAATGAAATGAAGCGGCGCCATTTGTACTTTCGAAATACACCACAAAAGCTTCACTCGAATTTTATTTTCCCATTCGTTTGCGTGAACAATTCATAGCAATTATGAGTGGACACACTTTCTGCTTTTTTTTTTTTGTTCTCTGGTTTTCCATCTTTCTACTTTCCATCCGACATTTTTTTAATATCTCCCCAAAATGCCTGATGAAGCTTTGCGGGAACATATGGATGTAGGAATAAATTAATCCCCGCACAGTCCTCGGATCAAGAGGCGGCGCAACGGCCGTGTAAGTGACGTCGGGGGGGGAGGGGGAGGGGGAGGGGAGTGCGGATGTGCAAGGGGAGGAGTGGGGGCGGGCTGAGGATGGGGGAGGGTTGCGACGGGTCGGACAGGGCCTTGCAACTCTCCATCAAAACCGGAGACAAAGCTGGAGGGTGCTACTACAGGAGGTGCTAGCATCGCCGGGAACAGCTGCAGGTTAGGCCCGCCACCTTCCACACATAAAAATTGGCTAATTTGTAAGAAATATAAAAAGTGTCTTCCAAATGTTCACTTTTCATAGTATTTTGACGTAAAAAGACAACTACTACAAGGAATACCAACTACGAAAATAGTTACATATCGGTATTAAAAGAAATAGATGGGGTCAGGGTGTCCCCACAATTGTAACCGATCATTTTTTTGTAAAAAAGGATTCAAATCAGCATTTAAAATTGTGAAAGTTGAAAAATATCACTTTATAATAAACAAGATTGTAATAAAAGATGTCACGAAGACTCCGATCTCTGAGAAAAGAAGTAGAAGACACAACCAGAAACAAAGATGCTGGGGTGAGATTGGCCCCACGTTTGCATCCAAGGGTTAAGACTCATCAGCAGCAATTCGTATTGTAGTTCCTATAATAAGTAGCTACAGGAGGCATGGTCTAATGACATCTACTACGTCATAAGGAAGTTGAAAGCCCCTGGGGTCAACGTCGTGCATGCACCCCCGAGAGAACTAGAAATTCTATTAGCCTCTCTGCTTGAGTTCATTCATCGAAAAGACAAATTTCTTCTCGACTAAAGTAATCTTACGTTTTTGTAAATCTTCTTACTAATTAGCAGTAATAAATATAAATTTACTAATAAATTTCAGTTTCTGGTTATAAACATTGTACATATTTAAAGAGGATTTTTTTCAGAATTCATTTTTTTTCTACTTGTATAGAGCTATCAGAGGGTCTGGTTTCTTCAGAATCATCGTTTCTTCATAGTTTCCTTGGTCTTCATCCCTCTTTTATCCTCTGGACTCATCGCTGCTGTATTGTGCTAATATTCCAGGACTCGTTCTTGATGCCTAAATATGTTCCAATCCAGACGGACTCTCTGCACCGACTCCCTTATCCTCAGGTTTTGCATACTTTTTATTATTTAATTCCTTATTTTTCCACTATGGCATTTCTTCAGTTCTTCCTCATACAATAATCACAGTAGCACATATTTGTTTAATTTTTCTTGCATCTACTCGGAATTCTGTAGTATATTAGATGACTGCTTGAAAATTTCCATTTTTCCTTTCGTTCTTCCTTCCGAGTTATGTGACGTCGTGGTAAATAACACGACCACATACACGAGCTGAAAGTTAGGTACAATTAATTTACAAATAGATTTCAAATTTGCACAGCTTTAAAGTATGCTTCCCCACCGCGGCCACAACTCCTCCTCTCTGATGACCACGTGCTCCCAGCCACCGTTCACTCAAAGCGACACGAAAATCAGCCCCTGGAAGGTTCACGCGATCGCCGTTCGACTCTCAGCTGTCGTCTGCCGTGCCTTGACTCGCTTCTCTCCAGACCGGACGCAGGTGTTGCTGATGACGCGAGGCCTTCAAAAATGAGTCTCTCTGAGGAACTCCAGTCGATTTTTTACGTCTTCGCATTACGTGGTCAACACTCAGTTTACCACAGACTACATCACAACTACACTGGTTAACGTCAGGCGGTGCTT
Source organism: Gryllus longicercus (assembly GCA_038098605.1). Taxonomy (NCBI): domain Eukaryota; kingdom Metazoa; phylum Arthropoda; class Insecta; order Orthoptera; family Gryllidae; genus Gryllus; species Gryllus longicercus. The sequence goes on along the minus strand of JAZDUA010000032.1, from coordinate 4,535,914 downwards.
GGGGTAAGTTGGAATTTTACAGCGGCTTCAATGTCGCGGTCTATAACATACACACTCCGCTCCCTTTCCCATAAGCACGATACTTTCGGGTACTGCCGTTTTTGTTCCATCGCACGAAGCTAAAAGATGAGTCATTTTTTTTTCATGACGGTGTAACTGGATTTGTTTATTTCACCTATCGCCAGACTGATTCGACTAAGCACTGTTTATGTCGTTTTCGCAACTTAAAAGATTTGACAAACTTCCTCATGTGGGTTATGTACTATATATTCGCATTGATATGATTTCTGAATGTCATATGCTCCATGATGGTCCTAAAGAGCAATGGTGATAGACGGCAGAGTTTCCATTATTTTAATTTATTGTTCGTAGCCTAGTACTAGTACTACTACGCGTCTCTGAGTCTGTCTACCTATGTCTATGAGCCTCCCTGGACGGTACATGTGCATTGAACAATTACTCTGTAATAGAAACGGGTTACATGTTGCACATTGGTGCTGATTATAAAAGTTTATTTGTTATATTCAATAAGGTCTGAAGATAGAAATACATGTTTTAAAGAGTTGTCAAATTTTTTCAAGTGGTTTTAGTTACTAATATTGACAAATACTGTAAAAATGCCCCTCGTTATTTTTTATGATGATAGTACAGTGAACACTGCCATAGAACTTGATATTCCTTTACACAGTTGAAATATTTATGATCATAAGAATATATTAGCCACAAAGATTTAATCTTTTTATGATCATAAAAAGAGGGGTATGATCGGGGAAAGATTGTGATTGACAAACAGCCCACTTTCTCCGTCTGGTGTCGGTATCACAATTTGGTAATAATATTCGAGCTGTCTGGTAAGATCTGCGATGATCTCTCTGGGCGTACGGAGAATTTAGTTTTTCTTGAACAGCTCTATTGGTACTAAAGAGATGTGGTATTGTATCCTGTAGTATTGTTTCTCAGTGAACGTTGACTGTTTTGTGTGACTTGATAAATGAAATACTTGTACCGGGTTTTAACTTTAGGAAACGTAGTTTTGAGATTAGCTGTCAAAGCAGCGAATGCAGTTGTAATGCGAAGGGTGGCAAATTGCACAGTGACTGTATCGTCGTGTGTGTGAATACGCAATACATTTGAACATAAGAAGGTCGCAAAGACAATATGTGCAAAGATTGACTCAGTAAAATGCAAACAGTATTTTTTATACAGTTGGCACATTACTTTAAATTACCGCTGCATAGGGATTGATGTGGAAAATATGTTTTATGCTCTTTCCACGCCGCGCAGTCTTTTACACCGATCTCCGACACTCGAACACCAGGCGAATGCCGGAGTAGTACCCTAACAAACGGGCCATTGTCCCCGCGCAATCTTTTCTTTCTCTTCCATATTCTACCCGCACTTACACTAACGTGCGCTATACCCCCACACACGCCGGGAGACCGGTTGGGAATTTGGGGATTCTCCCGGCTGCGGAGGTGTCCCACTGGTGGGAGATACCTGGTTGGGGAAAAATCCCGCTGGTCGACGGGAAGGTCGGCGCCGGGCCTCACCATTCAACGGGGGAAGGTTACCGCCACCTACCGCAATAAAACCATGCACTCTGCTTTCGGGAATAGTGGCCTTAGCTTTTGACGCGCCCGAAGTCACTAATCACCCGATCGACCGCCCCCGCTCGCGAGCGACGTGCCGCCCCAGGGCGCGACGTCGCCATCAGCGCCGGGGGCTGTCTGACCCGCGGGTGGCTCCACCAGAGGCCGAGGGGGTGGGGCGGAGGGATCCCGCGGGCCCCAGCGAGTCACGTACGCACGCTCGTCACCCCATGTTAAGTGCATTATGGGAGCGGCGCCGGCCACGTGGGGCCGCACCCACCCCACCCCCCACTCGCCGTCTGCCGGCGAGCTGGTCGATTCCCGCCCCGCCCCGTCCCTACACCCGACGCGCACCAACCCTCCCCCGCCTCGCCCTCGCCCTGCCCTGCCCCCGCCCCACACTCCACACCCGCCCGGCCCCGCCCCCCCCCACCCCCCACCCCGCCCCCGCCCCGCGCTGCCCAATTTCCCTCGCGCGATCGCCAATCGCTGCGCGGACATCGCCGACCCCGCGCGCATTTGCAATTGCGGAGGCGCAGCCTTTTCCAACGGGGCGATCCGGCAGCGTAACGTGCTTCGCAAGAAGCCAATCGCTTTAGCAAAATATACAAATAAAAACATTTACTCAAAAGCAAAGTTTCTACGTTTTGTCCATTACGTAAATGTGCAACTCTTTGTATGACATTAAATACTAGTTACTTTTCAGGAGCAATTATATATGAGTTTTAAATATAGTGCTTTTGCAGACGATGCAGACTTTTCGTACTAGTAGTTAGTTTTATAATCTTGTTAGCCAGGTTTTCCTTTTCGCGGTATGGCGAAAACGAAAAGCTTGCGGGATGATATTTGTCCGCACCTAAAATCTCCCGATTTTCTTTTTTTTTTCTCACAAGGTGGATACAGTACCATTGAAATGTGACTTTGAAACGGACGAAATGTAAATATTCACAACGTAAGAGAATTACACTTGCATAATTTTTGAAAAATCAAAATATCATTTAGGTCGCAGTATTCCGTGCGTTTAGCTCTATCAGCACATGAAGTTTTTAAAGTAAGCTTTGTATCTCATTTTGAGATAATGTTGTTCGGAAGTTTCTGAAAATAGGTGAATTAGAGCTCATTTTTTGAAAGTCAAATGGGGTTTATGTTGCTTTATTAAGTGTATTTTGCTTTTTCCTTCCCAAAATTTTAAAGAAAAAATAAGGTCGTTTTGAGGAAATCTTGGTTTTAAAATTGCCTAATTTTATGGTGAATTCTGCAAAATCTACTCAAACTTTTTTTAAATTTACAAGACTTTATATTATGATACACGTTTAAAGTACATATTTCATTCAGAAAACATCTGTACTTGCAATATTGTATTTTAAAAGAAGGTGTCATTTTCTTTAATTTTTAAAATTTTCGGAAATGTAACGAAAATTGACTTGCACTATTTTTATACGAGTACTCAGTACTTATACGAGTAACCGCCAAAAAATATATCCAAAAATTTTGAAGGATTTTTGGGACACTATAAAGATGATGTTAAATCCTAATGTATGGTTAAATCCTAATGTATGTTAAGTCAAAATCAAAACATCTCTTTCAAATTCAACGGGACGGATCATCAGAAAAATTGAAGGAAGTGTATCAATTTTGATTAAAATTATGTCGGCTACAATTTAGTCGGTAGCTTAATTCACAGGTCGACACAGCAACGGAAGCCTATTCACAGTCTACCGACGGACTGACAGGTCTGAGGTTTTGCAGTAAACGAATTTTTCAGTATCACGGATCCACAAAACGTGATTTCTGCAAGTGTTTGAGAAAGTAATTTACTACCCAAAGAAACAAGCTTTATACACTTTCTTGATATCGTAGCTTCACCACACGAGTATTTCTGCCGAAAAATCGCAGTTTTACCATATAATTGAAATACTTTCTCTGTGCTATGTAATGTATGCATCAAAGTAAAAATTAATTTTTCGTTCATTATAATGACTACTATGTAAAATCACTCGTATAAACCGTATGTGGTAAATTTTTAAGAGGTACTTAATGTGAAAGAAATCATGAAACTTTTTAGCAATAAAGAGTAATAAAGGAGAATCTGCATTATTTGAGATAACAACAAGGGAGGCGTTCCAAGGAAAATCGAAAACAAGATAATGAAACTGAATTATATTGAGGCAAACGTTAATGAAAAACCAAATTAAGAATAATTGTGTAAAAGAGATTATTATTAACAGTGCTTGAATTTATTAATAATACATACATTTTGTGCATTTAATATAACTCTTTAAAAAGATATGTGAAGATATAGATGTTTGTCCCTTATGTAAGAGAACTACTGTTATTGAGTAATGCTATTGAAAAGCTTTTTATAACAGAGCAGAGTTACTTATTTGAAATAATTTATTCTCTGTTCACAAATTGACAGATAATCAGGCTCTTCATTCAAATGTTCAATGCGGCTTCCTTTAAAAACAAGGCATAATAACTCACCTGTAAGAAATTTCTTCCTAGATGCGCGGGAGTATGTCCGCATTTACCGTAGCCATTGATGCGCAGGCGAAGCTCATCAACAGATGAGACCCTCACAGAGAAAAATCACAATCAAATCAAGAACAGTGCGAGATTGGCACGCTTAGGTACGCTGATCCATCTTGCTGGAAATTGATTTTACCCACAACCTCTTGACGTTGTAGCTTCAGGTTATAACATCCAGAAAAGTAATTCACTGTACAGCCGGCTCATTAAAAAGTGTTCCATAAACTTTGACGGAATTCAATGCACCAAAGACATTCAGTTTTGGTGAGTCGCGTGTATGTTCCAAGATATCTGACAGTGTTTGTGAGCCCTACATCCGCACTTCGTGGCGGTTAACGGTACCAGTAATATCAAATCCGCTGAACACAATATTTTCGAGAAAATAAGTTTTATTTTCATCTTCATCATCTCCATACAGAATGCAATACTCTTTTCTGTTTGTCACTATAACTCGACGTTCGCATTTGTTGCAACATGTATGCCGTACACTGCAGTAACCGTCTCCAGATGACTCTCCAGATAGTTGAATGAAAATGATTCAGCTCCAAACTTGCCCTTTTTGGTAACTTCCTTGTACTCTGTACATACGTCTCCCTCACGGCTTCCACACCGTGGTCCGCTACTCGAGAGCGACTTTGTGCTTTTTCTTGATGTGCCCATTTCCACGAACACCTTGACAACCCATTTCCACGAACCACAATGTCATGCCTTAATTGTATTTACCTGAGGTGGAGATTTGTGATATTCCTTTCCGAAGCGTCTTCTTTCAACAAATGTTAATTGCGTTTTCTGGTACCTCAAGCAACACTAAGATCGTTTCACACCGCTGTACGTCTCCATTGCGTCTTCCCTGTTCCCGCCAAACGAGTAATCGGAGAGACACATGGCGGCGTAGGTTTAAACGCGAGGTTAGAGGAGCACCTTGGGATATATCGGTCAATGTTTTCGAAATTATTTCAAGTTACTTTTAGGCAACTAATTTAAAATAACCTCTATTCTAAGCAAATGGAGCCATCGCTTGCCAGTAACGTAAGTTTCTTTCACGAGACGCTCGATACCAACACTCCCACAAAGGTTTGCGTTTATAAAGTGACTGAAGTCACGAAGCAATTATAAACCTAGTCACTGCACTTAGAAACTACACTTATAAATCTAGACACAGTCAACGACCTGCTCTATGACTTATAAAATCGCAAGCCGGGCGATAGAACAGTTCAACGTTATTTTTGTTTCCAGTTTTTCATGATTTAATAATAAATTTGAAGGATATCTCATGATTTTTCCACGTTTTGGGTAAATATTTTATTATAGAAATTCTATTGTTCTTTGATGTTATAAGGTTCCTTTTTGGTATGTTAGATAGTTCAAGAAATTGCATTGTAGAGCAGAATTCAGTACGTCATCAATTTTTCTGCGTAATGTGCATCGTCTTGTGTAGCTAATGGCTATTTACTTTATCAGATACACTTATAAAACTTAAGACACATAATGTAAATTTTGATATATACGTTATATGAATATTCCAATGAACCCAAGAAAAACAAAAATTCATTGACGCCAACGTACTAACGCTATATTTTATTTTTACAGAGATCTGCTATGCTAAGTGTTTGAAAATTGTCTTAATTTATTTGACTGCAGTGTGATCTTGTTTTCTCGTTGCCTACTTTAATTTTTGATACCTAGTCCAGGAATATTTCTAGTAATTCAGATCTTTGTCATCTTTCGTTTCGTTAACGAAAGCCAAATTTTTTGAACAAATAAAATATTTCTTACAAAAGCTAACCCAATTTCCTTTTTTTAATTGGACAGGTATTGGTAAAATATTGATTAATAAGGACACTTATTCGTGTAATATTGGATAATCTGGACAAATATTATTTATGCACATTATTATATAAATATTGTATTACGAATTATTGTTTCGTAATATGTAAATTTATTATACACAGGATACATATTATATATGCACACTATTTAAACACGTTAATATGAATACATGGATAATCTGCACACTTATTGGACGCAATACATATTGTAAATATGGAGACGTATGGAACATGCATATATCACCACATAGTGTATGATGCAATACTATTAAATATGAGACAGATTCTTATCCCACTATTTAAATAATATTTTTGTAATAAAACTAAAATATATACCATTAAAAGTAAAGAAAATGTTTTGAGAGTTCAAAATGTGTCGAATATAGACGTTGAATATCTGAACCACAATCACAAATTCGGAAGATGCTAAAACGATAAGTCAAGTTTATTTAGAAAAAACAATAATTTAGGTGTTTACTATTGCATGGTTTATAACAAAATAAACGCAGTTAATAAAAGTAAATGTGGCCATTTTCAGTATTTTCAATTTACTGTGATAAAATGATTTAAACATGAAAAATAAAGAACAAACGATTAAATAAATAATAAACAGACAACAAATTGGTATGAAAGAGCAGTAACACCTGATATCTCCCACCAGGGGGGGCCCCACCCCAGCCGCGACAAGCTCTAAGCTCCCGACCGGCCTCCCGGCATGTGTGGTAGTGTAGAGCATGTTAGTGTGTGTGTGTAAGGGGCGGGGATAGGACAAGGAAGAGGAAAGAAAGCTCAACTGTCAGGCTAGTGGGACAATCTTTCCGGTGTCGGGGCTCGATCCGAAAGGGCATGGGCCAAGCGGGCCTGGCGGGGGCGCGAAGGGCGGGAGGGGCTGAGCTTTGCCGTCCGGGGGCGGGTTTGCGGGCGGCCGCGGGGCCGAGGGCGATCGCTGACAAAGGTGCGACCGCGAGCGGCGGCCGTGAAGAAGCGCTGTTATTGAAACACAATTTCCTCCGCCCTGGGCGAGGCTCTGCGGCGACAGGGGCGGCGGGAGGGGGGGCGAGCACCGGCTCGGCCCGTGCACAGTGCAATGACGCCACGATATAAGAGGAAGATTTCACTCCCGGCTTCCAGTATCCTGTTTTGAAATAAAAAACGGCCATCTTAACTTTACTGGTTGGGTTATATAACGCTTATGTCCCATGGCATAACGGGCTGTTTTGAAACCCAAGTTTGCGAGTTGAAACTAGATGGAATCCATGGACTGTTCAGGGCGAAAAATATCTTTCACACGCCTTCCTTCGGAGAGGAAGTAAAGCCGGCTGTCCCATGTTGTAGATTTACATCATGTAAAAGATCCTCAAGCCCAAAATAATCACCTGAGCTAAATTGAAATCGCCTGTTTCGTCACCCGAATTATTTCGCCACCACATTATTTCTCTGCTAGATGTAAAAGGAGCGTAGCGAAATTTGCATGGTCAGCCAGGAGAGTGGGCCTGATGGCCTGAATCTCGACAACGTAAAATAACACATTAACTAAATAACTAAAAACAATCGCACACGAATGGGGAGAGGCAACGACAGACGCCAGAATATATTTTTCTTATTTATTTTTATTTTGGTAAAGAGTTACTGTTTCATCGTTTAATCTTTCTTACCCGTAAGTGAGAGTTTCGTAATTTCAACGCTTGTTGATGTTTTTAAAACAATTCGAATCCGCCGCCATGTGTAATCCCTTCGTACAAAGTTCCGCATTGTGTTACAGGTAGGCCTGCCCATAAGCATGATGTAGAGCAGACCGTAGTGACGTGAATGAATTCAAAACATTTTGGAGGCAGTTACTCTTTCGATTCTTGTGACACCTTAGTAATGTAAAAGTGAAAGATATCAAAATATGCTGGATTTGGGCTTATCTTGCACAATTAAAGAGCATCAATGTCAACATATTGTAGAATTCATCACCACTGTAACCCCTGGTTCAATCTGTTTGAATTAGTGCTTAATGCTTTTAAATGAAAGGCAATAAAGTGTTCTTCAAAACATATCCTTTCACACACTTAATATCTCGTACCATTTTTGAGTTAAAGTGCGTTTTTTGAACATGTATTCAAGCATTTGGCTTTTATCCGACTTCTGCCAGTTAGCCTTGCTCACAGACTCGGGTCCAGTTGTTATTTGTCTAGTTTTTATTTATTACCCCTTCCAGGGGGTAAGGAAGGCATGTGGCGAGAATGAATTCGAATCAGTGTTCGTAGTTAACTTGGCCTGCCTGAGCTCTTTGTTTCGCCACACAGCTTTAGAAACTGAAACGATTTGTATTAGAAAGCAACATCTTCATTTCCTTCATTTCCGCCCCGACCGGGAATCGAAGTTGGAACCGCCTCGCAGAAAGCTATCACGCTGAACATGAGCGACACGAGAGGATTTTGTCATGTCAAGCTAAAAGTTGTTGTGAAAGAACCCAGAGGTTCACCGAAAACAATTTTGGAAAAGATCCCTGCACGAACACTTTGGATTTTGATACGCTTTTTGTGTGCCGATTTCCACATGCCTCAAAGAAACGTTTTATAATGTTTTAGCTTTGTAGCTGAAATAGTTTGAGATACAGCAATTTGAGGAAGGGCCTGCGATGGGTCATTGAACATTACAACTTATGTTTTTGTCGTAACGTAAAGTAAAATCATATCACTGATGGATGTTTTCTTTGGCTCTCATATTTACCCAGTCAAATATTGAAAGTCGTAATTCGAAAGAAATGCGGAAAACCGATAGTAATCAGAGTGCATGTCCTTTACTACTATTGTAATAGCAAGGCATCATATTTATTTCAAAACATCTAATTGCCTTGGGAAAATCGCCATAATCAAATTTGTTTAATCAACTTTATGTTTAGTACATAGATATTAGTAATGTAATGTCGGCTAGCTCAGTGGCTTCTGCTGGATACCCTTTCAAAGAGTGGATGGAGGAAGGGCGTGGTTGCAGGTCCCAAAAACCAAAAACAGTGCAGATAATTGAACAAAAGAGATAATTTAATTTATGTTTTCACAAGGAAATACTCAAAAAACCATCCCCATTTCGAGAAAAAATGAGCTCATGTGAACATTTTCTTTATAGTAAGTTTTAAAATTTATTTGCAGTTGGGATATTCACTGAAAATTATTGTATGGTATTAGAAAAAAATAGGATATAAAAATAAAAAATAACAATCAATAAATACAGAAAAAGTTTAGCTGAAAGAGGTTGACATTGCTGAATAATGATTTCCTCTAGATCCCCCCCCCAAAAAAAAACAAAATTATGTACTGATCACATTCATTTTATGTATTTCATCACCGTATAGAAAGACTAGTGTTATTTCCATTCTTGAAGGAAGAGAAATACACTTAGAAGATCGTATAGGTCCCTTTAACCATGAACTTTTGAAAAACACTTTCGCTTGACATTTTGGAACTCCCTCGTACATTAGGGAATTAGTGAATTTCTTATTACATTATTGAATATAAATAAATTTTCTCAAAATTAGATTTGATTCCACAACTAGTTTGTAATTGATGTCATTTTTGATAATATTAGTAGTTTTGCCCAATTTTGAGTGAAATGTGGTTAGTATTAAAAATATTTTCTCATGGACAGCTCCAAATATATTTTTAAAAATTCTATAGGTATTGAACGTATTGAATAGCAAGGCATCAACGTCATTTTGATGTATTCTTTTGATTTTTGTGTATTTAAAAATGTTTATTTTGAAATATATCTCAAGTGACTAATATATACATTATGTATTCTATTATATATTACTACGTTTATTAGTACAATTATTTCACTTAATTTCTTATGAAATTTCTTGAAAATTCGAAAAGTTTTATGAAAATGAGCTCAATATTGCAAAATTTTAGAAATGCTCAAGTTCCAGTTTTTCAAAAACGGCACCAAATGTTTCAAGCAAAATTTGCTACAGAGTACAGGTTTGTACTCTTCTAAAATATTGTTAGAGTCGTATTTCAATTCAATGATTAAGGGAACGAAATGTTGAGAAAATATTAAAAATATATTTCAAGCGCATTAAATGACAGCATGGATAAGGGTAGAGGAAAACGGGATCTTAGTTTAGACTATAGAAATTAGAAAACTAACTAGTACAAGAAAGTGTTGCCACTTGTAGCACAACTAATTCAAAATATGAGTAATTCCCATGACTTTTTTCAGAAATATATGCAATTTATTTTTCAAAACCAGCTCCAAATATTTTTTCTATTTTTAGGTCGAGTAGACCAAAGCACATTTGTACAATTGACAGAGATTCTGCTTTTGGTAAAGTTCTGTATTTTTGAAAATTTAACTTTGCTCTACCACAATGTTGATAATGTTCTTTTATTTAAGGAATCTGTTTTTTCATCTTTAAAAGAATAATGTGAATTTGATATCAATACAATAGTAACGCTGGGACATAGATCTTTGAAATTCACAGAAATTATTCTAATTAAAGAATTAGTTTTCGCTCCACATGCGCTCTGATTGGTTAAAAGTTGTACAAGTGATCGCAGAGACGTGTTAATATGCACAGAAATTGTGCTATTATAATATTGCATAACCTATATTAATGCGTGAAAGTATTTTCTGTTAAAGCATCAATAGTTTAAATGTATATAATATTTCACTATACAAAAGTATAGGATGAAAAGTATTTAAACATATTGTATATTGGATCGTAAAACCCGGGTTGGCGGTTTTCTTGAGTTGTAACTTCGTACACACAGCAAGAGAAAGGGCTCTACCGGTGACGGTTAAAATTAGTGCAGATGGGGAGGGTCATTCGCAATTTTGAATCTGAAAATCGGGATGTCTGAATGGATAGATGGATGGGAATATGTCATGAATAGATCTGTAAGATTATCAAGTTTTGAGTTGCAACTTGATTAATACATTAGGGATAAGATGTAGTTGAATTGTTTAAGTGATTATCGGGATATTTTAATTTTGGTATTTTACATGAATCTCTTAATACATTTTAAACATTTTTTGTTTGGAAAATAATACCTAATATTTTCTCTAATGTTAAACTCGAATATAAGCATGAATTTATAATACATTTATAAATATGGGATTATTTCAATTTTTATTACAACCACTTATGTTTTACAAATTTCAAAAGTTCAAATTTTATTTGCTAACATGTCATACTCGTCCAATATTAAAGCCAGAGATTCTTTTTCACTGCAATATATCCCTCCATTACAGACGGATGAACAGACTGACGTTTTGCCGTCAATCAGTTTTTCGGTTTCAAGAGCCCACAAAACATGGATTCCGACTACTAATCGTGATATAGGATGTAATTTACTACATATAGGAACCAGATTTATCCACATTTTTGGTAACAGGCCTCAATAATTCATTTCATTTCGAAAATTCATTGTTTTCCGGTGCACAATTACATTACTTTTTCTTCTAAGAAGTAAGGACGAGTAAATTAAACATTTTCTCAAAAACCGCTCCCAATTTTTTCTATCATTTTTGACAAGAATATAACAAAGGACGCTTAAAGGAATGATTCATATTTCATTTTCATTGAACCCTTTAAATATTTGAAATTTACAAAAGTTATAAATAATGGGAGAAATAGTGGGCTGATGTAGCATTAGTACTTTTTATTTGAATTTCGTTTCCTCCACTCATTGTGTACCTATATGAATTTGAGCACATCGTACATATTTTTTATTAGGGATCATGATCCTCTCGCCTTATATGGAGTGAGACCGATTTATACGCTGCATTAAAGGAAAAAAACGACTGGGAATGCGATTAATACGATAACAACGCAGCCACGCTTTTTTATAATATGGAAGGAAATTTCGATCATTTTTAATTGCAAATATTTATGAATGATTATACTATAATCTGTTATCACAAACCTACTCACAAATAATATCAAAAATAATATGGAAATTAGAGCCTCTCTCATATACTTAATAAACAATTATCTCTTTAAATGTAATCCTTCAATGCGATTTTCAAGCTCATTCGCGCCAAACTATTTCATTCTCTCTGCATTCTACCAGTGTCAATCAATAAATATATGCACTCAATATTTATTATTGATAAAGCAGCACACAAAATTACAATTAGACCGGTTTTCAACATGGGCACTATGCTTTTCAGTGTACATTGTCTATCATAGCATCAGCATTACCACACTCTTACAAGACTGTTAGAGAAAAGGAGTTAGACGAAAGTTACTATTAGAGGAAAGGATTTTCCATTTAGAAGCAAGCCATGCATGATTCCTCATTCGAATTTTGTTTCTCGTTTCTCACACAGGTCCAGGTCAAATCACTCCTTTGTTAAATGCACATTGTTTCGGTGTCCGAAGGTGTTACTTTAAAAGTGCAACATCTTACGTTCAAGACAAATATGATTTTAAATTTTTTATTTCACTGCAGTTTTTGTATCTGAGACAAAAAGTTTATTGATTTCTCTACTCAATTTTTCTTACCGCTTCTCACAACTGCCCAATCATAAACTGTGACTCTTCTAGCATAAGAGCAGGTACACATCGATCGCTATGTTGATGCCCAATAAGCCGCATGTGTACTATCCTACATAACCTCTTTGAGTTTATCACAACCTTCAGTTATTTTCAATATTTGTCGCATTTTGGATCTCTGATGGACATAATTTCATTCGTGGAATAGTCCTTTTATATATTACCCGTGCTATGACAATTCTCAAATGAATCCCCTCCTCACTTCGCAAGTCGGAGATTTGTCGACAATTTCCAAAGCACTCGTGGTATTAGCTTTGATAAATCTGATTGTAGGAAATGCCAACGCCATGCACAACTTATGCCAACGAAAACGTAAATACTTCTTCAAATTACTCCCTTTGCCAGGAATAACGTCGTTATTGAAGGCCAAATCCGCACTCTAGTTATTGAAGGCCGGGGATTTTGCGCCGATCGCCGTGTGCGCTGTGCCCACTGCGCGCGCCGCCGAGGAAGCGGAGGCGGAGGCGGAGCGGAGGAAAAGCGCTTCTAATGGAAACCTCGCGGGAGGAAGCGGCGCGCGGGTCCGGGCGGCGCGGAACGCGGCCGGGTGAATATAAAGCCCGGAGACTTGGTCGTCTTCACGGGCGCCCCGCCCCGCCTCCCCGTCTTCCCTCCACCGTCCGGGTTCCTACGCCTTGGCGCCCGCGCCCCACCCCTCTCCGCCCCGCCCGACCCCCGCCGCCTTTCCTCGAGCGCCCCGGTTCCTACGCTCGGCCCCCGCCCCTCCGTCTTTCCTCAAGCGCCCGCCCCTGCGTCTCTCTCGGCGGCGGCGCACAGACGCGCCGCGGCGGCGGCAGGAACGGGATTATTGTGCCGACGTCTCTTTGACTAGTCACCTGCGCTAACGTGCTTGACGCAGGGATTGCCAAGAAAATATGCGAGAGACAGACAGAACTTTTGCCAACATGTCTTTGAGGCGCAGAACGTCTTCCGCGGCTCTCCGCTGCGCCGCTCCGCGCCACGCGACGCGCCCAAGCGCGGCGCCCCCCGGCCGGGGCTCGAACCCCGACCGCAGCCTCAAAGCGGCGCCCGCGGGCGCCCTCAGCCCTCGGCCCTGTCGCCCTCGCCTGTCTTTCGTTGCAGACGGGTGCGGCGTCCACGGGAGCGAAGCGCGGGGACGAGCCGCTTCCCACGGTTTCCACCCCGAAATTCGTTTTGTTGTATTGCATTGCACCCCTTTCTAATTTATTCGTGCACTTTATTGTATTGAAGCAAATGTAATATCAGTGCATAATAAAAAGAAATTGTTTATGAACTCTATTTGCCAGAGTTAGTGATAATCACTCTGCACAAAAATGACATTGCTCAACAAAACCCGTACTATGGATGCAAGTAGAAAACAAAAACAGACTTTTTAATCTGAAATAGTACAGATAAGACATTATGAATAAAAAAACAAACTAAATGAACTATGTAAAAATTTTAAAAATTGTCACCGTAAACTTCAAAAGTTATTTTCATAAAAAATCTTTATTTCTGAATTTGTTCTTAAGTACGTTCGTATAATCACTGGTTGAGTTCGTCTAGTCTTCAACTACAAGGATGCTCAACGTTTTTTGTACGGCTTGAAATACTCACTGTTACAGAGATGTGCGGACACTCGAAACAAAATATCTGAAGTTTACACGCCTCTACGTGTAGATATTTATATTCACATCTTTAACTTCTCCCCTTTTCATTCAGTAACCACATTAAAGTCATGCCCAGGCCTTCATGACCTAATGTATTTCCTCATGATGTATCCAATAATACAAAATAGTCTTAAGGAAAACGCATTTTTCAAAATGTTAGAAAATATATTATTATTGGCAAAAGAACGAATTCCTTTCTAATTCTCCAAGGTTCAATTAATTGTCAGTATACCTTTTAAAAAGTCAAGTTTACTATAGTGGATGTTTATGAAGACGTTTACTGGAATTTACTTTTCGTTCACTGCAATTGTTTTCGATTTTGTGCAGAACTACACATATATTTGTATCTAAATAAAAGAAAGTAACCGACTGGCTGACGTAACAATAAATAGTGATATATACTGAAGCTAAAAAGATGGAATTTGTAATACAGGTTTCTATTAACTGTAGAATACTAACGGATGGGTGTGCAACAATGCACTCCAGCTTTGTTTCTCCTGCTGTTGTTTTGGGGGGTACTGAGTTAGTTTTGATGATTTAGGTCATTTTTATTTGAACCTTTCTCAACCCTAAGTGGTAGTGTCATCTTTAGATGCTTATCGGATGTTTACAACAACAAGAAATCAAAACCGTCGCCATGCTTAAGCGCTTCCTGAAAACCTGGCGACGTAGAGAACAGTCATAATGAATGCTCATAACGACATAGATTTGTGCAACTTACTAAAACGGCCAAACTAGGCCAAATCCCATATGTTTTCTTAACCCGTTTATAGAATTGCTTGCCACAACGAATCGCTTTCAGCTATATCCTTTGTTTCAAACAAACTGTATTGATAATAATGACAAATTGTTAATACAACGTTCTTTACATCCCTTACCCACTTACCTTCAATTCATATCTGTATAAATAATTGCTCTAGCCACTGAATGACCCTCCACCAAAGCATACAACACCGCTAATCCTGAAAAATAATGGTGTGTTAGATATTTCCAAACTGTGCGCCTGACGGCAAGACTCGATACACTTACAAGTTAATGTATTGAAGCAATGTCGCAATATAAAATAAAGGTTTTTGCAATTGAAAAATTGTATTCAACAAGGCTATCAGAAAATGAGGAAACGGAGAAAGGCATGGTGACCGAATTAGATGTGTCACTTTTCTCATTTTTCACAACTCGTTGTGCAACAATAGCTCGTACGTTCTCGCACTCAGTTACGATTACGTACTATTACAATACCAAAATCTTTTTTCATATTATTATATCTCTGTCATCACTTGTAAAAATCATTGGAATTCGTAGAATATTAGGTGCGAAATCTTATTTTTAAAACTAATATACCAACATTATTTCGACAATCAAAACTGAGTTTCCAAAAACTCCCAACAGGGAGAAGCAATTCTCTAAATTTCTAACGCCCATGTCGCAGTGCGGTATGCCATTGTCACAACTTAATCTGATATTTTCTGAAGGCTAGAAAATGAAGCCTGAGAACTTCGATTTCGCAAATTCATATTTTTAAGACATTTTAAAAAAAATGTACTTGACCGTTTCTAACAACTATTTTAGAACAAATTTGATTAACAACAATAATAACCAAAATTGTACGTTCGCTAGGTTAATTCTTTGTTGTTTGCATATTTTTGAAAAATTTTTAAAAATTTAGTGATATCTGAAAATGGGACCAATGCGGTTTCCTTCCCCGTTTTGTACTATGAATGGAAAAATATTAAAATGTATTTTAAGATAATAATTATTTGGAATTATCTAAAAAATGTATTTAATGCGAAATTAAGCAAAACTTCTTATTTTTGAAAAACTGGCCGGAATGTTTTTTCGACATCACTTTTTGTTTACTATATTTCGTGTATGATAATTTAAAAAAATGATTGATCATTTTAAAGAATCCTATCTTTAATGTTGCAGATACAGGAAGACACCGAAAAATTCAAACTTTTGCACGTTTCGAAAAAAGAGAGATGAATGAAAATGGGACCTGCATCCCTTTACCGCTCTGTCCTACATACGAGAAAGTAAATAAAGAAACAATTTCAAAGCGTTTTTGAGAAAATAGATTGTAAAAATTGTTTCACTATTGCCCATGCTTTAAAATTTCGCAAACATTTATGATATTGTCGAAAACTTTAAAAGGCTCTTATTTCAGGACCTGTTTCTGATAGACTGATTTCGCTAAGAAAAATTTCTATCTTCATTAAGAGGCCGTAAAAATTTGAAATTTCCGAACATTTAGTGAGTGCAATGAAAATCCTTCTTGCGGCATTTATTCAAACGTCTTTTGCGAAAATATGAGTAGTCTTCGCGTAATTTTGCGTGAATTAAACAATTATTTTCTTGGCTACTTTTTTTAATTTTGTTAGTAGAATAAAACGACATTTATTTACCGACTAAGAAGACCTCAAATACAAGGAATACCTCTAAAGTATATTTTGGGCATCTCGAAAAATTTGTCTGATACTGTTTCATTGGAGGATCATTATATTACGCGGGGAATGTAATTTAAGATACATATTACAAACTACAAACTATGTTCGAAATTCATAATCATTATACACGTATATTATTTATAAAACGTGTTATTTAAATATCAATTTTGACGAACTGCTAAGTCAACCGCAGTAAGCAAGGTGTCGTTCGAATGGTGCAACTCCCCGAGGCCTACCCATCTAGTTTACGTTTTTGGATACGTTGTATGAATAAACATTAAAACGTAAGAAAATGTGTTTAAATGACATCACGCACGACCTGGCGGTAAGGCGGGTAGTATCGGGGCAGGCACGGCAGCACAGGACGACTACAGAGAAAAGGAGTAGTAGGACAAGGTTTGATCAGTTCGGGATGAGGCAGGGCAGGCTAGGGCCGGCCATGGCAAGCCATGCAGAGCAGACTCTAACGAAGCAGGGCAGAACAGGTCACACAAGGGCCCACCAGGAAGAGAATACACGACAGAACAAATACGCTGTTTTTTTCTGACTGAATGGATATGGTAAATAAATATCAGTACAATAAAAGGATTGGAGTTTAAACTTTGCGGGTGATTTAATCGTACGTGTTTCCACTACTAATAACAAGTCGGATAATTCTCTTGGACGAAACACTATTTTCGAACTCGGAACCTATGCTCTATCATCAACTAAACTAGTAGTGCTAAAACAGCACATACTTTCTCGCCCGTATTTCACAAAAAAAAAAAAATGCTCGAAAGTACACAAATTTTCGTAAAAATACATGAATTTATTTCGAAATCTATCTTTAAAGAACAGATTTTATTAAGAGAAGAAATATATATCTTTAATAGTTTAGTAGTGACCCCTACAATTAAAATGTCGGATTCAAATTTAAGGGGCTGCAACATCAGCCAGATCAATTGTGAAATATTAATTTGGAGAAAATCGGCTGAACAGTTTACCCACTAGCGTTCTTCACAGGCGGACGGACGGAAAGGCAAACAGACAGGCGGATAGACGCTTTGCCGTCGTTCGATTTTCCGCTATCAAGGACCCACATACCGTGGATTATTGCCACAACACGTGTTAGAGGATTGTTTCCTAAATATAGCAACTGGACGTATCCACTTTTTCGTTACCAAGGGCTTGTAATAAGAGTTTTTCTTCCGAAAATCCGCCGTTTTTTAGGCAGCATTCCATAACCTCCGTCTACTCCGCAGTGAAAAGTAAAAAAAGCATAGTGTTTGAGGCATTACGTGAGAGCGTTTGGCCAGCATCCACCCGCCAGCGCTCGAAACGCGCTCGCCGCCCGCGCCGGGGTGGGGTGGGGGGTGCGCCGCCCCCGCGCAGGGGCGTTCGAGGGGCGGCTGGCGGGCGGGCGGGCGGGCGATCCGTCACTGCGGCGGGCGGGCGGGCGGGCGGCCACGTGGTCAGGAATATGGAGAGGTCCCGAGGGCCGGCGGCGGCGGCGAGGGTGGCGGAGTGACATTTGGGAAGGCGGGCGGTGGGGGGGGGGGGGGGCGCGCTCAAATTAAATGAATGAGCGGGCGGTCACGGGAGGGCGCGCGGGGCCGTGTTAAGGGGGCCGCGGCGCGCGCGTGAGCGAGTCGTGGGGCGTAGCCGTGCGCGGGTGCGCGCGTGCCGTGCGTGGCGATGCGCCTGCGAGTGGCGCCGTTTGACGAGGCTCCGCCGGACAGGTGCCCCCGCGCTCCTCTGCCACGCGCAGCGCTCACAACTGCTCCACTGCACGCGCCCGGGGATACATGCGGCAACTTGACCTAGCTTTGTCTAAAGCGGCGCTATAATGTGCAGTGGAAGAGCAGGCTAAATGGTCTGAGCCTCGCCACCAATAAAGACATTTATTTACAAAGGTTTTGAGATAACACAAAACTACGTTTATTGTTGTATATAAACCAGGTTTTACAAGAAAACATGATTGGATTAAATGTATATTTTAGTTTCATTTGATAAAACCATATGAAGAAAATTATTTCAGACATTATTATTACCGAAGTATATTGGTGGGCCTTGTTGCCAAATGGAACTTATCACTGTCGTATCCCAAAAATTCTCAATTATACAATTCAAGGTGTATTTATAAATTGAGACAATAATTGTTATAGTCATCTTTTATTTACTTAATATTATTCCAATCATGGCATTAAACTCTTGTTTGTATTTAATTTAATGCCTACTTCAATATATGAAATGTTTAGTTTTCTTCATCTTGAACTCCTTCATTTTATGAAAAGTAGGTGAAGAATTAATGGTAATGTGGAGAAATAAAAGGTAACATGCAGTCAATATCGGTATACATAGACTTGTCATGGGTCATGAAAGTTTTAGAGTATAGAACCAGGTAATCTTGGGACATTCTACCCCTTCCTCCTCGTTTTCTAAATGGGATTTCATACCATGGCTCTAACTTACGAGTGATATTTTAAACGTATGGGTATATGTATAACAAATAAAATATCTGCAAGCTGCTGCCTTCCCGAAAATTGGATATATTGCATCTTTGGCAAATTTCCTGTTGACCCAAACTTTGCCAAGGAAGACTGTTTCAAATATCATCACAAGGAAAATTCACAAGGTAGCAACTCAACCTTTTATTAAATATACCTTCCTTTTTTCAAGTATTTCTTACCGTCGTCTTCATGAGACTGGTCATGAGCGTTCTGCATGTAAAAGTCACCAATAGCGCACAAATCAGGTTTTGTTTCAGTATGTGTTTCTGTCAGTGCTTCAAAATTAAATAAATATTTTTTTAAATTAAGCGATAAGCCCAATTCATTTTAACTTTAATCATACTATTTCCTCCTTTATCACTCACATGATTAATAGTCTGTCCATTACTTTCATTAAATATTAACTTACTTCGGAGATTCATTAACTCTTTTGGAGTAGTATATGAAGAAATAGATGTAAGCAAATCTACTAAGGCATGACATAATAATTTTCACACACTAACTAAAACACCAAACACAAATGTCTTTCTTCTAGCAGCCTTTTTAAAAACGGGATTGATGCGAGCATCTACCATATCAGTTCTTCGAATGAGGTATTTTTAAAATGTTCGCAAAAATAGCTTCAATTTTGTTTCTTTGGAATACTTGATACGACACAGGGATTTGAATTAGAAGTTTAAAAGCACTGGTAACAATATCGAATAACAGAAAAATGTATTAATGAAAGTATACATTTTCTTTAACAATTTGAAATTTAGGCACACGAATTGACTTTCTGCTAGTAAATTTTAAAAAAATCATAAAGGTATATTAAAAATTAGAAAAGTTATTGTGTTTCAAGACAAGCAAAACAAGAGAAAATGTAAATTGAGAGAAAAGGTAAATTAACATTCATTCGCTCGAAAATGGTTTGTGAACACTAAATCCTTAACTACAAGAACAAATGTCCAATATGGATTAGTAGAAGAGTAGCTCTTTCCCTCGTTAAAATGCAACACGGCCCTCCTAGCCCTTATCTCGCCCTCTCTCGCTTCCAAAGCCCTCCCACGCCCTCCCACACCCTCATACGCCCCTTCGACGTCCTTCTACACCCTCCCAAGCCCTCCCCACCTACCACGCTCTCCCAAGTCCTCTCACGCCCTCCCATACCCTTCCTCGCCATATCACGCCATCTCGTGTCACCCCCTGACCTCCAAGACCCTCCCGTGCCATTCACTCCCCACACCTCCTTCCACACCCTCCCAGGCTCTCCCCCACCCTCCCAAGTCTTTTTCGTCATCCCATGCCATCCCCTGCCTTCCCCTGCCCTCCCACGCCCTTCCAAGCCATCCCACGTCACTGTGTGCCATCCCCCTCCCTCGGCGTCGCTCCCCGCCCTCCCCCGCCGGCGGCGCGTCGCCAGAGCGCGCTGCATCCGCGCGTCCCCCCTCCCCCACCCCCTTCCCCTTCCGGCGCTCGGCGCATCCGGCACCTGCTCATTAGCGCCTTTCTTCGGCGGCGCGCGTATTTCGCGCCGGATGCCGCTTTCTTTCGCTTTCCTGTCCCCCGGGCGCCTCTCCGCCCCGCACAGGCGCCTCCCCCCTCCCCCCACCCCCTGACGCCGCGTCCGGTGGAAAAGCCGTCGTTACGTATTCATTGAGTGTATCTGAATATTTACATCTCGTAGCTCATAGCTTTCCAGCTATTTTCCCCTGATAACACGTACGATCTTTGATGAGGGCGGTATATCATGCTACTCCTATTTTCTTTAATGTGTGAAGAATAATGTAGCAATTTTATTTTCAATACTTACTTCCCACTTCACTACCTTTTCTCACCATAGAAAACTCTTGTAGATTGCATTCTTGATTCCAAAAATAGAATTTTCCCACAGGAGGTGGACCGAATTGAGTTTTGTTTCCTGTCCATGGGACGCAATTCAGCTAGAAAAAAACTGTCCGTGTTGCCATCTTCTTCGCGAGATCCCAGGAATACCTCAGTGTTGATTCTAACACTAATACTGCTTGACATGTGGCATTCACTCAACTGTGAATTTCACTAATTATAAAAGTCACAATCAACATTCCTTGATAAACAAATGTGAAATTATTTTAAATTTTTAAAATTTCTCACAGACAAATTAGCATTTACATGCACCTAATCCATAATTTATAATCTTCTAAATTTAAGAGAATGGAACATGGTTTACAATAGTTCAATAACACGTGGTAAACAAATTTTACTAACGGTCTATCTTTGGCTAACGACGATTAGAATTTCTTTCATCTACGTGCGGAAGCTGATCTGCCTTCTGGGTGTTTCTCACTGCAAAATGACAATATACGGTGTACGCTATTTTTTTCAAAAATAAGCTTGAGCTGCGTTGTTTATTGAACTTTCAGTAATATATAAAGCTTTCTCTTTACTTCCAAAACAACTGCCTATGTGATCTTTTTATATAGAGACAATGGTAGCACAGGTTGATTCTTGTACGAACAGTCTCTGTATGTTACATCGCCAGGTCCTTCAACAGCTCCTCGCAGTGCCAGAAAGTTTTCTGCACCTCGCTTTCTCCTCTGGAATATACAAAGAGTTTCTGGGGAGGGATGTCTGCGGTCTACTAGGTCTTGAGTCGTTCTACAATATTCCAGATATTGAACCAAAATAAAAATTCATCCCATAAAATATTTTTTTTAAATACAAAAAATTCCAAGCAGCTGAAAGGTTTTTGGTGTATATTCATTTATGTGTACCTCAAGGTACAAAAGCAGGGCAGATTCTTATATGTTGTCTATGACCATTCCTTTGGACAGAGGTTGCCAAATAATTGGACTAAATATTTTTTCTCTGACTTAACGGATAGTAATGAGTCCCGGGAAGCTTCTGACAAAAGTAACGGTTTGAAATGTAATGTTTATGTTATGTTAATGTTATTGGAAATGTATGCACAGTGAATGAGGCACGATCAATACTTGGAGATCCTAAAGAACCCATATTTTCCTCACATAAAAATGTTGTTTGAAAAAAGCAATGACAACTTCCCTATCACAACAGAAAAGAAAGTTGATCAGTGTGGGTTCCAATAGGCTGCAAATATTACTGACATGGATCATATCGAAAATGACCGTTAAATAGTTAAAATAAACTTGAGAAAAACATAAAAACAGCTCATAAAACAACTTCTTCGCATCTCGCAAAATGACACTCAAATTGGAAGAATGGATTACAAATCGATTTTCAACATATCTCAGAACAAATATGTTAATTATGAAATGTGTCTAAAACATTAGAATCCTGTGCACAGAGTGTGTCAATATCTACATTCACTAATACATTTTTAAATTCAATAACTGCGGTCTAATAATTTGGCCACCTCTGAAAATGTGAACATCAAATTTTATTTGAAGGAAATATCGCATTCTTCTTTTATGTACTTGTAAGAGTGTTCTGAAAAATGTCACTTTTCAATTTTCAAAAATCAAGAGTGAACAGTGACAATCGGTCCTGCACTATTGTGCATTTTACTCTCTTTTAGCAATAAAGTTAACTAAAAACTTCGGAGCAATTTTGAAAAAGAGTTAGAAAATGTAATTGAAGCTTCAGGTAATACTGAAGGAAACACACGCCAAGTCCAGCAGCTTCAACACAAAATCAACGCAAAATGAGGTTTTCAAAAGAAAACGATGTATTTATCATTATAGATTTTGAATATATTTTTAACTTGTTTTAACCAAAAAATTACTTTTGAAACATTT